>CM057339.1:795612115-796971282 GCA_030015575.1 Agapanthus africanus
GGGCTGATTCCCTAACTTAAAAATGTTGAGTTCAATTGTCATGTTTCCAAAAGATAGGTTCATCGAACCATTTCGACAATTGATCACCGCATTAGAAGTTGCAAGGAATAGTCGACCGAGTATCACCGGAATTTGACTCTGGGGGTTAGCTACAGGCTGTGTGTCCATAACAATAAAATCAACGGGGAAAATGAAGTCCCCTACTTTAATTAACACATCCTCTAACTCACCCCTAGGATGGGTGATGGATCGGTCGGCCATTTGGAGAGTACAATGTGTGGCTTTCAGCTCTCCAACGCCTAATTGTTCATATACTGAATAGAGAAGCAAATTAACACTGGCACCAAGATCTAAAAGTGCGCGATTGATGTTCTTATCCCTAATAGTTATTGAAATTATAGGACAGCCAGGTTCCTTGCGTTTTGGGGTAAAGGTTGGGTAAGAGCATCACTTACTACACTAACCAAGAAAACTTTCTTAGGTACCTGCGGTTTCCTCTTTTTGGTGCATAAGTCCTTCAAGATTTTAGCGTAAGAAGGGACTTGTTGGATTGCATCCAAGAGAGGTATGTTAATGCTAACCTTTTTGAATAACTCCACAATCCATTTGTGGAGTTTGTTTATTGGACCTCAACCTGTTTGGAAATGGAATATTTTGAAAATTTGTTGAGTCCAATGTTTGTGGAGTAGATTGCGGAGTTGGAATGGATCCCAGTGTTGGTGTTTTCGTGGAGTGAGATGTGGGTCCGTTCGAATTAGTAGAAGAAGTAGAGCCTTGTGAAGAATGAAGAACAGGCTCTGAAGAAGATGAAGAAGAAGCGGCGGCCGGGATGTCATTATTGCCAACGTTGTTGTGCAATACCTTTCCAGATCTCAATGTGGTCACGGCACTCATATTATGATTTTTTTGTTCATGAGCAACATATGTATTTTGTGTGTGATCAGGATTTGGCAGTGGTTGAGATGGAAGTTTCCCCTTTTCTCGCTCGCTTAGAGCAGCATTCAGTTGTGCAATTTGAGCTTCAATAGTTTTGATGCTTTGCTCATATGATGCAGTGTGTTGCACCAAAGACTGAATGGAAGATTCGATACTGGCTGAGGATTGCGTAGATTGTTTTAAAAATGCATCCATACTTCGTTCTAGCGAGGAAACCTTATCGTTATTTGGTTGAACAAAATTATTTTGAGGAAAAGAGTTGTTTAGTGCAAAATTGTTCAATTGATTTTGGTAAGGTTGGGGTTGGAAAGGTTGCTGATATTGAGTTTGTTGAGGGGCTTGTTGTTTGAGGAGGCCTCTGGAAATTTTTATTACCTTAGAATTGTTGTTGATTTTGTTTCCAGGCGAAATTTGGGTGGCTCCTCCAACCAGGATTATAAGTTGAAGAGTATGGATCATTTCTTTGTCTTGCTGAAAGGCAGCATTGACTTAATCTTTTCCTTGAACAGGCGGGTTGTAAGGACACTCTTCGGTTAAATAGGACGGATCCGAACAACAAGCGCAAATAGTGCGTGAGGGTAAAGCTGGGGCAGGAGAAGGCGATGAGAATTTGCTCTCAATTGCTTCTAGTTTTTTCGTGAGTGCAGCCATTTCGGCCTTCATTGCAATCGACATATCAAGTTGATGTATGCCTTCCCTAGACTGACCTAATGAAGTAGATGAAGTGGTATGTCTAGTGCTTTCCCACTGAAGTGTTTGTTCAGCAAGATCGTCGAGAAATTGCCAATCTTCCTCGCTCGATTTTGTAAGAAAGTGACCTTGACAAATGGTTTCCAACAACTGCTTAGTTGCTGGGTTCAGTCATTCGTATAGAGTTTGGCAAAGTTGCCATCTCTCGGTACCGTGGTGAGGGCACTGAACAAGAAGGTCCTTAAATCTTTCGAAACACTTCCAAAAAGGTTCGGAAGGAAGCTGGGAAATTGGTTAATTTCATTTCTGATTCTCGCGGTCTTGTGGTGTGGGTAAAACTTTTTAAGAAAAGCCTTATCAAACTCTTCCCAACTTTTTATAGAGCGCGATGTTGTACTATATAGCCACTTTTCAGCTAGGTCACATAAAGTGAATGGAATGACACGTAGCCTTATAGCATCATCGGAAAGTTGGGTGGTCTTCGTCATTGCGCAAACATTCTGGAATTTGTTAATGAAGATGTAGGCATCTTCGGATTCCAGCCCATGAAATTTGGGCAACATATTGATGAAGTGGGGTTTAATTTCGAAGTTATCCCCATTAGCCGGTGAAAGTGAAAGACAAGTAGGGAGTGCGGTGCTGGTTGGATAGAAAAGATCCTGGAGCGTGATTCGTTGGGGCGCTTCAACAGGAGGGTGTTGTGGGTTATTCGCACCCAGTTAAGGTGGAATCGGTCCCGTAGTAGGTAAGGGGTTGTTAGGATTGAATCCCGACATCTCCTTAGAAGATGATGAATTTGAAGATGAAGGTAAAGAAGTGGAGGGAGTTTCGACTTGGGAGTCGAACGCGTCGTCAGTAGGCACTAACGAGACACGGACTAAACGGGCGCTAGTGTCCCTAGTCCAACCGGACATACACTAACGAGGTGTAGTGTAGTCAAAAAGTAGAAGGTGGGGGTAAGAAAATGTCAATGAGAGAATGTGGATGCAAGTTGGGTGCAATGGATTTTTAGCGACAAAATGGAAAGTTTTTGTAAAAATTTTGTTTTGTGGTTTTTTTATAAGGAGTTTTGCAAAAGATTTTTTATAAGGAACTACGACACACTTTCAAGCAATCACAATATGCACAATCAAACCTAGAGCTAGGGTCTCCTAAATCAACTAGACTGCTCCTAACTTGTCCAAAGGGCAAGTTGTGAGATAACCCTCGGATTGCCTCTTCACCGCCAATTATGGCCAGGTAAGCACAAGTAAAGAAAGGAGGGATCCGCTCACGAATCACCGTGAGATGGGCCTTTTAAAATTACCTTTCCCACTTGTCTAGCCTAGGCACCACAAAATCAGGTTTAGATAAACGACCGATTGCCCACAACCTTCCTTTGTCCTAATGAGCACGACAGTCCTTATTGGCTGAGTCTAAATATTTTTTAATTAACTCGAAGGTTGATGCATATACTTTTTGTGATTTTTGGGGTCCTAGAAAGGGTAATGAAATCGCCACCCAATCTAGATTGGTGTTATAGCCCCTTAAAAGTCCGTTTTAAAAATGCAAAGCAGTAAACACACAAAAATTCAAAACACTTGCCAAAAAAAATTCTTTTTATTTGCGGCGCAAAGAATCCTGCACAAGATTGATTTATTAGAGAGGGGGAAGAAGTTTTGTGCAAAGAACCTTGCAGGAAAAAATTTCATAGGAGCACAGGGAGTTACAGAGAAGACAAGAATACTTACAAAGAATTCTGGACTGCTGACGTCACCAATGAGCGACGGATCCGCGGTCAAATGCAAGAAATTGCGGCGGTTCCTCGGTGATTCTGTTGGATCAGGCCGTCAAACTTTTCCTATTTTCTGTACTGGTTCTCCTATGTCTGTTCGGATCTTCTGTTTCTGGATTTGTTCACCGAGCTTTCTCCAGATCTGAATCTGTTCGTCTTTCCGTTCCTGCACAATTCGCACAAAAACTTCAAAAAATAACAAGAAGATAATTTTTTTGTTTTTATATTTTTCAGTTTTTATGATTTTTTATTTTTAATTAACCCGAAATTACAAAAAGAAAATAACTACCGTTATCCCCAGCAACGGCGCCATTTGATTGTTTGTTCTTTTGCGTATGCGTTTTAAATCAAAGTTTAAGATATACCGTAATCAATAACGGTGTCGCTTGGTAGCTAGCCGATTGAGTACGGGTCGGTCCATAGGGAAAACGTGTTCTTTTCTAATTGTTCTAACGAGTTAATTCCTATTTTTGGTAGGTTTTGAATTTTATAAAAACAAAGATTGAATTTAATTTAGATTAAAACCTTGTTAGGGTTAGGATTATATTAGTTTGGAAAGTTAATTCTACTCACTGCTTCCTTTGCCCTAATTAAGAACATAGGTGTTAGGGTAATAATTAACAAAGGGGATTAGCACGATTAGGAAGAAACATAGTTTCTTCCTTTTGTTCCTTCTCCGTCCTTTCTTAACTCTTAGCCCTAATCTCTATGTAAATCAACCACAACCGGTCTAACTAGGGAATCACCGCCATCTCGTGGGATAGGGTGCTGTAGTGAGCGGTGGGTGTTTGATTTACATCGAGTCCTAATTTATAAAGTTATGAGGGCAAGAAAGGAGTGAGAGATTTGCATCTCTCAAACCTACCCAATCCTAACCCTAACAAGTGAGGAACTACTCACTCATTAGGGAAATTGCGACAAAATTCATTTTTATAAATTTTCTTTTTAATTAACTAATAAACTTGCAGATAAATAAAGACAGGTAAAAATTGCAGAGAAATAAAATTGCAATTAAGAACACGAGATGAAAAAAATAACTTACTTTATTGATGCACTCTTGACGATTACAAGGGAATTGAAATTTGATCTAGAATTAAAAAGAGGCATGCCCCAAAAAAAGCTGTAGGCTTTCCTATTTATAGATAGGAGAAACCCTAGGGTTTACATCTGATCCACATTTAAAACTACAAGACTACCCTAAGAAAGCCGGGTCAAAACACCGACACCGCCGACACTTTGCACCGACATGTGCTCTGCACGGCCGCGAAACCGCGGCAAGAAACCTTGTTTGGCCGCGGTTCCGCAGCCATCTTGAGGGCTCTCTGTCTCATCTTTCCAGGGCTACTTCATGTTGCATTTTCTCCTGTTTTCTTCATTTGGTTCTTCAGACTCTTTTCTACTTTCTTCCAGATTTCCAAAAGTGCGGAATTTATGGATTTTTACTGTTAGCTTCGCATTAAAGTCTTGAATCTTGTGCTACCCTCGTACTTTGTGCAATAGAACTGTTCGTTGATTTTCATTTGTTCCTTAAACTGTAGGCGGCATCAAACAGATTCATCTATTTGTTGGTCGTAGTCTCATATTTGTTGCGTCTTTTCACCATTTTCACTGTATTGTTCTGAGAACCTGTAACCTGCAACTATTTAGCAGACATGGATCAAAAGCACCTATTTATTTGCAATATGATTAAGAATAGGGAATATAATAATGCAAAATTCTGATATGAACAGTGCCCAATCATTTCGGCTGTTATATATATATATATATATATATATATATATATATATATATATATATATATATATATATATATTTGGCTCGCTGATTTTTATTGCGAGTTGCCCCATCATTTCGGCTATTTTTATATGCATATTTTTTGCTCGTTGAATTTGTCGTGAGTCGGGGACTTGGGTCTTGATACCAATCTTAGTATCAGCATCATTACAACTGGAATACTGCCAGGAGCGAATCATCATTTGTCGTGAGAGAATTAGGAGTTTGACACCTGTTGAAGCATCGTCTTATAAAGGTATTTTTCCCTATGAGTCGTAAGGATCTCATGGGTGTATTTTCTCCTTAGGAATCGTGTGGATTCCTAAGGGCCTATTTGGTTGTAGGATTTAGAAATTTGGTTTCCAAAATAGTACGGTTGAAAATTTCTGGATTTGGTAATTTGTTGTTTGGTTGGTTTTGGATTCCTAATATTGGATTTGTAGATCCTTATAATCTTTGTTTGGTTGGTAAAAAAAGTGGGATTTGGATTTAAGGATTTTAGAGAGAGATAGATATAGAGAGGATTATTAAATAAATAAAGTACACGTGTCCCATTTAAAAGTTCAATGAATAGTGCCAAATCATTGCAAATCCTCAAAAAAATTTAGGATTCAAGAATCCTTGTTTTGTGGTGGCCCCCCTATAAAAAACAAAGGAATTCTAGAATTCCAAATCCTCCAACCAAACACAAAATAATAGAATCCTTGGATTCCACAATCCAAATCCATAATAATCCTGCAACCAAGCAGACCCTAAGTGATATTTTCTCTTATAACTCGTAAGGATTTTACAAGAGTATTTTCTCCTTATAAGTCAAAAGGACTTACAAGTGTGTTTCACCATATGGGAATCTTTACCATTGGTGGACCTTTGTGGGAACATATTTTGTTCGTGCCCGTGGATTATATACAAGAGTCGATATTGAACTACTTGTAGGGTAACTCGGGGCATATAACGACTTAAGAACAGGTTTGGATCCCTGTAACTTAAGGTTTTTGAATCCCATGAGCCGTGAGGATCTCATGGGGGGATTTTCCTTACGAGCTGTGGGGATCTCGCAAATGTAATTTCTCCATAGGAATTATATGAACTCCTAAGTGTGTTGATCCTTTATAAGTCGTAAGGATCTCACGCGTGTATTTTTTCCTCACAAGTTCAAGAGGATCATACAAATGCACACATTCTTTTTATTTAACGGGTTTACGCCCTTTTGGGTTTTCACAAACTCGCCGGCAGCCCTCTTGTTTTTACTCACGACGCCCTTTCGGGTTTTCATCCGTGCCCATTTGCTTGTGGACATAACTTCTCTCTCTTTTTTTCTTTTTTTAACGAGATTGCTCCCTTTCGGGTTTCCTTTTGGGTTTTCACAAACTCGCTGGCAGTTCCGTTGTCTTTACTCACGGCGCCCTTTCGTGTTTTCATTCGTGCCCATTTCGCTCGTGGACGTACCCTTTTTTTGCGAATGGTGAAACTCTCGAAAGTAACTTCGTCGCAGGTGACCCATCTGTTTACTGGTGGGACTTGGGGATGGCTTCATCGCTGGAGTAGCTGTGTAGCCGGTGGGACTTGAGTTGCAATTTAGATCTTAAGGGATCATATTAGTTTTAAAGGACATTGCGGTCCATTATCAAAATGTTTGGAGCGACGCGCTAATTTAGGGATATTTCGGTCCATTATCGCCGTTTTTGGGTCAATGCGCTAGTTTAGAGACGTTCCGATCCGTTATCGCCGTGTTTGGGACAAAATGCTAGTTTAGGGACTGTTCCCGCCAAAATTTTGGCTCAAAATCCGCTCCTTATAAAATAATAACAATAAAAATAATAAATAAATAAATAATAAAGGAGAAAATCTCCCTTTCAGAGCAAAGCTCTGTTCAAATCCCAAGGCGGGAAATGAAGCAACGCTTCTGTTTCCCCCAATCAGAGCAAGGCTCTGTTTTAAAAAGATAATAAAATTCAAATTTTAAAGAAGCAACGCTTCAGCTGACTAGCGCGGTTGCGCTGCGCTCTGCGCTGCGCGACACGTGGCAGCGCAGTTGCGCTGCGCTCTGCGCTGCTCGACACGTGTCAAACGCAGGAGCGCTTGCGCCAACTGTGCCAGCACCAAACCAGAATTAAAATTCTAGAAAGATATTTCTAATCTTATTAAAACAATAAGATTCTCTTCTGTAAAACAGAAGCCCTTGGATCAAAGATCCAACGGTGGGGAAAAATCCCTAAATCACTCAGAGAAAGATCTCTTTAACTGATTTAACAAATCAAATGGCACTATAAAAAGGCCCCTAAACTCCAAGTCTAAAACAGATTGAGTACACAGAGAATTCACAGAGCTCTTCTAAGAACTTTGAGAAGAATTCAGAAAGAAAGAAAGAAAGAAAAAGGTAAAACCTTTAGAAAAAGAAGAATTTTCTTCTGAAAAGATCAATGATCTAAGAACAAGATCAAAGATCTTCAATAAAAAATGATAATATTAATAAGAAGAAGTAAATTACTTCTTCTTTAGATCTTTCTGATCTACATAAAGGCATTGCCTTTTGATGAACCATTGGTTCTGGAATCTTAAAAGATTCTCTTCTTTGATCCAAAATTGGATTAAGATACTGAACAGTGCCCTGCACTTGAAAAAATTACACCGTTGCGCTCTTGGGTTAGCGCAAGCCACCAGAGAGCGCCACGTGTCGGCCCCAGAACAGACTGCGCTATGCGCTTCTAAAACAGAGCGTTGCTCTCTTGGTTTGGCGCAAGTCACCAGAGCGCGCCACATGTCAGCAGCACAATAGCGCAGCGCACTGTCGCAGCGCACTGCGCTAGCAGACTTGTGCTCACCAGAGCGTGACACGTGTCACCTCCACATAGACTTGTGCCTTGCGCTCCTCAATTGGCGCAAAGCGCCTGACAAGCCACGTGGCGCTCTGTCAGACAAATTAATGCAGGGCATTATTAAAGGGCTCAATGGACCAAAACAAATGCTCTGCATTATAAAAAAAAGGGAACAGAGCCCAATTTAAAAGGCCTAACAGGCCAGAATGAAATGCAATGCAGAGCACAAACAAAGGTCTGTTAGACCAAAACAAATACTGTGCATTTAATTAAAAGCCCAATGCTATGCATTAATAAAGGGCAGGGCCCAAGCAAAGGCCTAATAGGCTAATGATAAATAAAATGTTGAACATTTTCAACTGGACTTAACCCAATCATGGCCATAAGTCCTCAAATTAAAATTGAGCTGAGTACAACTGCTGTAATCAATTTACATCTGGTTCAAGGGTACATCTCTGAACTTCTCTGATATTTGTCGTTGTAATCCTTCAACGTCTTCAGAGAGGTGACGGGTCCCGACAACCACACATCGATACGGACTGCGGGGTCCTTAAACTCGTGGACCGAAACGTTCTTAAATTAATATTCGTCCCAAAATGGGAACGTTGGACCGAAATGTCCTTAAACTAATGTTCGTCCCCAAATGGGAATGATGGACCACCATGTCCCTAAATTGGAAGTCGACCGCAATGTCATTAAACTAAACAATAAAGCCAATTACTCTCTTGTCGGATCCAAACGATCTCGTTAAGTTGATCTTAGTCTGGAGATTAGGCTAACGTATCCTTAACAAAAGTTTAAGTTGATCTTAGCCTTAAATAGGGCTATCGTATCCTTAAACCAAAACCCCAAATCCAAATCTAAGAAAATACGGATTTGGACTAATCCACATCCTACGGGCGACGACATAAATTAGTCTCCGTATACAATCCACGGGCAACCACAAACAAAACAAACACCCACGACACGAAGTGAAATTCTGGAGAAGGAGAAAGTTGCAACCGCGGTGCGGTAGCGTAATTAACTGCAGGGGCTTGCGCCTGCAGGGAAGAGCGTCCCCACAATCAAAAAACTCTCAAGCGAGGGGGAATCTGACGAAGTCTGCTACATCGGCCGCATCCGTCTAAACCTCCGATACACGGTGCCATAAATCAACTTGGCGTCTTCGGAGAGGTGGACGGATAAAACCAAATAGCATCTGCCCCGAATCTCAGGCGAGACGAACCTACGCGGTCGTGTCTCTGTGTTCGGAGGGGAACAGATTCTGGCACGCCCAGTGGGACCTTTTCCTCTTTCCACTCCACACTTCGTGTGTCGTGTTCGCGAACAAATCGCGGTTTGCTGTGGTTGCCTGTGGATTCGAGGTACTTAGATTTGGTGTCTTGATCCGTGCAGAAAACAGAAGATCAATGGCTTCAAACTGCACTACCTGCAACTCTCGCTCCGTCCCTGCTGGAGGAGTGACTTATGGGCTCCAAGCGGCCTCCCTTTTCAAGATGCCAGTGGAGCAGGTAACTCAAGCCACCACTGGATTATTCTTCGGGACCATGCTCCCACCGATGAGCTTCAATGCCCCAATAACGTTGCAAGAAGCCCCAAAGAAGTCGGTCTTTGATCGACTTACCACTATCGCGGCCCCTCTCAACGGGTCACCCAACTTCAATACCTCAGTTTTCAACAGACCGGGCCAGAGCGTCTACAAGCCCGCGATACCCGAAGTTGCCATCCCAAAGCGAATAGCCATCCCGGCTCAAGCGGACGAAATCATTGGAAAGGCTTCTCCTTCCAAAAAGTCAGTTTTTACAAGGATGGCCATTCCGGCTTCTGCTCCAGGCGAGGTCCTCAAAGCCGCTTCCTCTGCCCAGAGGTCTGTCTTTGACAGATTAGACATTGCTTCTCAACGAGTGTCAGTCTTCGACAGACTAGCACCAATAACGGTCTCTCTTCAAAGCAGGGGGCATGAGGAGGTCACCCCTACGGCTGAAACAACTCCATCCGCACGACACGCTCGACGTCGCCACTGGCGCCGAGTAAGGAGGGCTGAGGGCAACTCCCCCTCTGGGATAACTCCGCCAGCTTCAATGGTGGGGATCAATCCTGCTGTTCTAACCAAGAACAGCTTTGAACTGCTCAACAAGGTGCGCAGAAACTCTCCTACTGCAGTGCTGAATAGAACTCCTTCACCTGTGAAGAATGCTACAGAGAAGAAGCAGGAGCAACCTCCTCAACGGCTATCCTCTGAAATTTACAAGGTCTGGCGTCAAGTCCAAGACTCCATGATGGATCAAGACTATCTCCGCCGACAGAAAAAGATGAAAGTTCAGCAGGAGAAAGACTACTCTATCAGACCAAAAAAAGCAACAGCTACTCGGGTGCCCACTGCGACGGCTCCCTCAACGTCAATCACTCAAAAGAAAAGGAGGCCGCAAAAGGCCCCTGTGAACATGGCGAACCGTAAAAGCGCAGAGCACAAACGCCCCAAGTCTGGGGGCATAGTGCTGCACACCGTTTATATGGCTTCCGGAAAGGAGGAAAGCCGTGCTTCGACGGGTCACCGACCGCTCACCCGATCTGTGACAAAAGCTCAAGAACAGCAACAGCAGAAGCTTCAAGAGATGCTGACTACAATGGCCGCACTCACCGGGACAAAAGAAAGCTCGGAGGCATCATCAGAACAGTGCCACGAACAAGAAACTGACGCTGACTTCCTACGCAGAGTCCTCGAAAAGAAGGACAAAGAAGCCGCAGAGCAAGCGGCTAACATAAAGCGAATGGCACTTCTCTTCCAAGATATGGTAAGGATGATGTTACAGCCAGATCCTCCAGCCGAAGACCCTCTGATCATTATTGAAGACGATAGAAGGGAGACATCTAATCCTCCTCCGGCTCTTTCAACAGCCAAGGAGGAAACCATTTCCAAAGCTGCACTAGATGATTATATTACTCAGCAGATACGAGTTCATCGGGCGAATGAAGCGGCTGGGCAAATTGTTAGAACCGGACGACCCTACCCGGGCTGGTATGACCAAATCAGTTATCCACCGGGATATACGATCCCCAAATTCCAAGTGTACAAGGGGACAGGCAATCCCCATCAACATGTCGCTCAGTTCAGGGCTCTTTGCGGCAATACTGGAGGCGATGACAAACTGCTGCTTCGCCAATTCGTCGGCAGCCTATCAGAGACAGCCTTTGAATGATATTCGGAGCTACCTAACGACTCTGTCAAAACATTTGCGGAGATGGAGCTACTGTTTACACAAAGATTCGTGAGTGCTAGCGAACGCACCCCAATCACGGCATTGATCAATGCCAGGGTGAAGCCTGGAGAAACTTGGGTCCAGTATGCGATACGGTGGCGTAATCTATGGTCAAAGTGCGAGCAGCGCATCGAAGAAGCTCCTGCCGTGGGCATGTTCGTGGGTACTCTCGACCCTCAAGCGACCATCTCCCAATTCATGATGTTCTTCAAGCCGACCACTTTTCAGGCCTTGATTAACAAGCTGGCCTAAATGGACCAGATGGGTCATAGACCATCTCCTTCAAAGACAGAGCCTTGGAATGAAAAGGGCAAAGGGAAAGCAACCTTCGTCGCCAATGCTCAACAACAGCCGAGCAACTCAAAATCGATTGTTCGCCAAAACAACGTGCGTCCACGCCCATCCCTCGAGGAAAGACTGGGACGTCCTTACTCGTTTCCCCGGGATAAAACGAGGAAACTGTTTGAGCTGGCAGTGCGCAACGGATTCATCAATCTTTCTAGTCCAAAACGTTCGCTACAGCCAGGAGATGTCAACGATCCTAATTACTGGCCCTACCATCGAGCAGTAAGTCATCCGATCGAAGATTGCTTCGTCTTCAAAAACTGGGTTGAAGACCAATACCAACAAGGCAAACTCACGCTGTCCGAAAACAGGAAGGTGAGCCCGCCACAACCACATGCTCCGAAAAAGATGAATATGCCGGGGGCATCATGCTCATTCATAAAGAAAGCCCAACGGACCACCATGTCCCTAAAATGGAAATAGACCGAAAAGTCAGTAAACTAGAGATTCGCCTCAAATACAGTGACGGTGGACCGGAACGTCCTTAAACTAACGATGGACCACTACGTCCTAAAACTAGCTGATGATCGAAACGTCTTTAAGCTACTACCGCGGCATCCTCAGGCTGACGAGATAAAAAAAAAATGGTATGTTCATAAGCAAAATGGGCACGGATGAAAATACGAAAGGGCTCCGTGAGTAAAAACAGCAGGGCTACCGGCGAGTGTTTGTGAAAACCCGAAAGGGCGCAACCTCGTTAAAGGACACTTACAGGGTCCTCTCGACCTTGTAAGGAGAAACCACCCGCGTGAGATCCTTACGACTCACAAGGGAGCAACACACTTAGGGATCCCCACGATTCCTAAGGAGAAAATACACTTGCGAAATCCTCACGACTCGTAAGGAGAACTCTTTTATGGGACCCTCACGGCTCATAAAATTTGAAAGTCTTAAGTTGCAGAGACATCAACCTGTTCTTAAGCAACTCCCACAACCTTCGATAGTGCCCTACAAGCGGCTCATACTGACCCTTGTATACAATCCACGAGTGCGAATAAACATTTCCCTAACCAAGTCTCACTCGTGGCTAGGGATATGTCCATATGGTGAACAACCCTTGTAAGTCATCTTGACTTATAAGGAGAAAACCCTTTTGTAAGATCCTTACGACTTACAGGGGAACATACACTTAGGAATCCTCACGATCCCTAAGGAGAAAACACACCTACGAGATCCTCACGACTCGAAGGGAGAAATACCTTTATGAGACCATTACGGCTCATAAAGTCAAAAGCCTTAGTCGACAGGACCCTAACCTTGTTTGCTAAGCCACCTTTGTTTGATATCGACAGAGGCAAATGATGATTCGCTCCTGGTAATATCCCAGTTGTGGCGGTGCTGATGCCGAAATGGGTGTCTGATCCTAAGTTTGCAGCGAAAAGCCAGCAAGCCACACATGCATACGAAATAGCCGAAATGATGGGGCAACTTGCAATAAAAAGAAGCAAGTAAAAATGTATGCATGCAAAATAGCCGAAATGATTGGGCAACTCGCAATAAAAAGCAGCGAGTAAAAAAAATAAATAGCCGAAACAATTGGGCAACTCGCAATAAAAAGCAGCGAGTAAAAACAAAATAAATAGCCGAAATGATTGGGCACCGCGAAAAATAGCCGAAATGATTGGGCAATCGCGACCTTCGCGATATAAAAGCTGAAATGATAGAGCATCGCGGAAATAAAATAATAGTATAAAAAATGAATGAAACCAATGCCCTACAGGTGAGATCACATCGATCCCTGTATACAATCCAGGGGCACAAACAAAGAGGGAACCATACCTTCCCAACAGGCTCCACCAGAGTGAAGCCAAATCTCGATGGTTCATGGACAACCTAGAGACAAGCTCGACATTTGTCGCAATATTGCAGACACGGTGTCAACAAATGAAGCAAAGGAAGATCCCTAGCTTTAGGGTCTCGACGTCAATATCGGCAACTCAGAGATCACCAACGACGTTTCTCCTCATTCCAACCAGATGCAGACGTGACGTCAACAACCGACCTCAGAGTCGCAACGAAACGGAGCCATGGAAAAGTCCCTAGTTCCAAACCTCTACGGTTCACCAACAACCTAGAGACAACCGCGACATTCGTATCGATATAGAGGACGCAATGCCAGCAAACAAAGCAAAGGCCAAATTCCTAGCTTCAGAGTCTCGATGGCAACTCATAATATAAATCCTGAAAGACAATCGGAGATCATCTCGCACCAGCGCGGAGTAGTCACCACCTCGACGATCGTCTCGATACAGCAGATGAGATGTCACCCCAGCGTTCTTCCCCCAACAGGATTCGGACGCGCCAAAGCAAACGAAGCAAAGGCCAAATTCCTAGCTTCAGGGTCTTAACGGCAACTCATATAAAGCCTGAAAGACAATCGGAGATCATCCCACACCAGCGCGGAGTGGTCACCACCCTGACGTTCGTCTTGATACAGCAGACGAGATGTCACCCCAGCGTTCTCCCCCCAGCAGGATTCGGACGCGCTAAAGCAAACGAAGCAAAGGCTAAATTCCTAGCCTCAGGGTCTTAACGGCAAGTCATATAAAGCCTGAAAGACAATCGGAGATCATCTCGCACCAGTGCGGAGTTGTCACCACCTCGACATTCGTCTCGATATAGAGGACGTAATGCCAGCAAATGAAGCCCAGCTTTAGGGTCTTAACGGCAAGTCATATAAAGCCTGAAAGACAATCGGAGATCATCTTGCACCAGTGCGGAGTGGTCACCACCTCGATGTTCGTCTCGATACAGCAGACGAGATGTCACCCCAGCGTTCTTCCTCCAACAGGATTCAGACGCGACAATCAAACAACGGAGCCACGGCAAAGTCCCTAGTTCCAAACCTCGACGGTTCACCAGCAACCCAGAGACAACCGCGACATTCGTCTCGATATAGAGGACGTAATGCCAGCAAACGAAGCGAAGGTCAAATTCCCAGCTTCAGGGTCTTAACGGCAAGTCATATAAAGCCTGAAAGACAATCGGAGATCATCTTGCACCAGTGCGGAGTGGTCACCACCTCGATGTTCGTCTCGATACAGCAGACGAGATGTCACCCCAGCGTTCTTCCTCCAACAGGATTCAGACGCGACAATCAAACAACGAAGCCACAGCAAAGTCCCTAGTTCCAAACCTCGACAGTTCACCAGCAACCTAGAGACAACTGCGACATTCGTCTCTATATAGAGGACTTAATGTCAGCAAACGAAGCAAAGGCCAAATTCCTAGCTTCAGAGTCTTGACGGCAAGTCATATAAAGCCTAAAAGACTATCGGAGATCATCCCACACCAGCGCGGAGTGGTTATGACTCATCGAGGCTCTCCAAAATGAGCCTAACCTCAAGTAAAAAGTGACATGGAATATCATTACGCTTGCTCTTTCGACGGTAATACTACCTGGAAGATTACTTGAAGACATCTTGTCCAGCCCCCGAAGGGATCAGAGACACGACAATCGCAAGGCTACTCGAACAGCAAGATTGCCTATCGAGGAATATATCAGCCAACGCGATGGTACGATGGCCAAAATCCTAAGTACCACAGACCCTAACGGACCTCTGTCGTAAAGAGCAGAGGTTAACTGTGACGTTAGGACATTCTTGCGAGAAATGCTCGATTCGTCTCAACTCGTAAGGAAATTAATGTCTTTGCGAGAAATGCTCGATTCGTCTCGACTCGTGAGGAAAAGCCTTAGCCAGCGGGGATTAAAAAACCTGTTTCCTAAGCACTGGGGCCCTGCAAGTCGATCCAAAACGGTCTCTTGCATACTATCCACGGGTCACACTCTCCAAAGTCGAATCTCGACAAGGAGGGAAACAACCGCTTACGGGTCCTCTCGACTCGTAAGAGGGAAAATTCTCTTATAAAGATCCTTACGACTTATAAGAGAAAACACACTTAGAAGTCCTCACGACCCCTAAGGAGAAAATACACCTACGAGATCCTCTCGATCCGTAGGGAGAAAAGTCTTTGTGAGACCCTCACGGCTCATAAAGTTGAAAAGTCTTAGGCTACAAGGACCCTAAACTTGTCTCTTAAGCCCTCGGTTCCATGGCTACTCATAACTTTGCACTACTTCACCCACGTACATACTTATGTGGGCAAAGTAGTGGGGGGCATTTATTCCTGCCAAAATTTTGGCTCAAAATCCGCTCCTTATAAAATAATAACAATAAAAAGAATAAATAAATAAATAAATAATAATGATAATAAAGGAGAAAATCTCCCTTTCAGAGCAAAGCTCTGTTCAAATCCTAAGGCGGGAAATGAAGCAACGCTTCTGTTTCCCCCAATCAGAGCAAGGCTCTGCTTTATAAAGATAATAAAATTCAAATTTTAAAGAAGCAATACTTCAGCTGACCTGCACTCTGCGCTGCACGACACGTGGCGGCGCAGTTGCACTGCACTCTGCGCTGCTCGACACGTGTCAAGCGCAGGAGCACTTGCGCCAACTGTGCCAGCACCAAAACAGAATTAAAATTCTGGAAAGATCTTTCTAATCTTATTAAAACAATAAGATTCTCTTCTGTAAAACAGAAGCCCTTGGATCAAAGATCCAACGGTGGGGAAAAATCCCTAAATCACTCAGAAAAAGATCTCTTTAACTGATTTAACAAATCAAATGGCACTATAAAAAGGCCTCTAGACTCCAAGTCTAAAACAGATTGAGCACACAGAGAATTCACAAAGCTCTTCTAAGAATTTTGAGAAGAATTCAGAAAGAAAGAAAAAGGTAAAACCTTTAGAAAAAGAAGAATTTTCTTCTGAAAAGATCAATGATCTAAGAACAAGATCAAAGATCTTCAATAAAAAATGATAATATTAATAAGAAGAAGTAATTTACTTCTTCTTTAGATCTTTCTGATCTACATAAAGGCATTGCCTTTTGATGAACCATTGGTTCTGGAATCTTAAAAGATTCTCTTCTTTGATCCAAAATTGGATTAAGATACTGAACAGTGCCCTGCACTTGAAAAAATTGCACCGTTGCGCTCTTGGGTTGGCGCAAGCCACCAGAGAGCGCCACGTGTCGGCCCCAGAACAGACTGCGCTATGCGCTTCTAAAATAGACAACTGCTCTCTTGGTTTGGCACAAGTCACCAGAGCGCGCCACGTGTCAGCAGCGCAACAGCACGGCGCACTGTCGTAGCGCACTGCGCTAGCAGACTTGCGCTCACCAGAGCGTGACACGTGTCACCTCCACATGGACTTGCGCTTTGCGCTCCTCAATTGGCGCAAAGCGCCTGACAAGCCACGTGGCGCTCTGTCAGACAAATTAATGCAGCATTATTAAAGGGCCCAATGGACCAAAACAAATGCTCTGCATTATAAAAAAAAGGGAACAGAGCCCAATTTAAAAGGCCTAACAGGCCAGAATGAAATGCAATGCAGAGCACAAACAAAGGTCTGTTAGACCAAAATAAATACTGTGCATTTAATTAAAAGCCCAATGCTATGCATTAATAAAAGGCAGAGCCCAAGCAAAGGCCTAATAGGCTAATGATAAATAAAATGTTGAACATTTTCAACTGGACTTAACCCAATCATGGCCATAAGTCCTCAAATTAAAATTGAGCTGAGCACAACTGCTTTCTTAAATCAATTTACATCTGGTTCAAGGGTACATCTATGAACTCCTCTGATATTTGTCGTTGTAATCCTTCAACGTCTTCAGAGAGGTGACGGGTCCCGACAACCACACATCGATACGGACTACGAGGTCCTTAAACTCGTGGACCGAAACGTCCTTAAACTAATATTCGTCCCAAAATGGGAACGTTGGACCGAAATGTCCTTAAACTAATGTCCGTCCCCAAATGGGAATGATGGACCACCATGTCCCTAAACTGGAAGTCGACCGCAATGTCATTAAACTAAACAATAGAGCCAATTACTCTCTTGTCGGATCCAAACGATCCCGTTAAGTTGATCTTAGTCTCAAACTGACTAACGTATCCTTAACAAACGTTTAAGTTGATCTTAGCCTTAAATAGGGCTAACGTATCCTTAAACCAAAACCCCAAACCCAAATTTAAGAAAATACGGATTTGGACTAATCCACGTCCTACGGGCGACGACATAAATTAGTCTCCGTATACAATCCACGGGCAACCACAAACAAAACAAATACCCACGACACGAAGTGAAATTCTGGAGAAGGAGAAAGTTACTACCGCGGTGCGGTAGCGTAATTAACTGCAGGGGCTTGCACCTGCAGGGAAGAGCGTCCCCACAATCAGAAACCCCTCAAGCGAGGGGGAATCTGACGAAGTCTGCTACATCGGCCGCATCCGTCTAAACCTCTGATACACGGTGCCATAAATCAACTTGGCATCTTCGGAGAGGTGGACGGATAAAACCAAATAGCATCTGCCCCGAATCTCAGGTGAGACGAACCTACGCGGTCGCGACTCTGTGTTCGGAGGGGAACATGGACGTTCCAGTCCATTATCGCCATATTTGGGGCGAAATGATAGTTTAGGGATGTTTTGGTCTATTATTGCCGTGTTTGGTGCGAAATGCTAGTTTAGGGATGTTCTGGTCTATTATTTATCATTTGGTTGGAGAGTTGCATAACTCATTCCTTCCAACGCTTGTTTGTTGAGGCGTTGCTGCCTGGCCTTTATATCATGGACGCTTCACAACTTAAGCTATCTTCACCTTCTTGAACTGTTTATTTTACCATCGCACCAATCAGGTTGTTTTGCGGGAAATACCAGGCATATTACACGGCACCTGCCCCTTGTTCATCAATATTGCTTTCTAACATTGATGGAACATCTTCTTCATATACGAAGGAACAAGATATCACATCACTCCTTCTGCCGAGTCTTTTTCTTCGTTGGAAGAATGAACTTGACTTGGGGGCTTTTCCCCTCATCATCTGATTCGGAATGGGACATGGACTCCACATCCCTTCCATGGTATTTTTGTTCAAGAGGGCATCCCATTTGATAGGAGGACCCACTTATAGGTATTTCAATATCCTTTCTGTTATTTGAAGAAAGGACTATCTCACATGGAGATTCCTCCACCAGCGAGCAATATGCCCCATGCATATATTTCAGGGGAGCGAGTATTTGCATCCTAATCTTTCAAAGGGTAGAACCCATCTTGTAGCTATTTTGGTAAAAGGCTACTTCGGAGCCGCTCATTTTTTTGGTAAGTGTTGGCGACAAACGCCGTCTTGCTTTTGCTTTTCATATATCCTCATCAGAAGAGGATGCATCTAGACCCATTTGATCCAATCGGGGCATTTTATCCATTAGCTCTTGGAAGGTCGTTGTTCCCCTCCGAACATGGAGACGCGACCGCGTAGGTCCGTCTTGCCTGAATTCGGGGCAGATGCTAATGGGTGCTATCCATCCACCTCTCCGAAGATGCCAAGTTGATTTATGACACCATGTATTGAAGGTCTAAACGGATGCGGCCGATGTAACAGACTTCGTCAGATTCCCCCTCATTTGAGGGGGTTTTGATTGTGGGGACGCTCTTCCCTGCAGGCGCAAGCCCCTGCAGTTAATTATGCTACCGCATCGCGGTAACCACTTTCTCCTTCTTCAGATGGTCACTTCGTATCGTGGGTGTTTGTTTTGTTTTTGGTTGCCCGTGGATTGTATACGGAGACTAATTTATGTTGTCGCCCGTAGGGCGTGGATTAGTCCAAATCCGTATTTTCTTAGATTTGGGTTTAGGGTTGGGTTTAAGGATACGTTAGTCTCATTTGAGACTAAGATCAACTTAAACGTTCGTTGAGGATACGTTAGTCTAATTTTTAGACTAAGATCCACTCAACGGGATCGTTTAGATTGAACAAGAGAGCATTTGGCCTCTGTTGTTTAGTTTAGGAACATTGTGGTCGATTAGTTTAAGGATATTATGGTCTATTAGTTTAAGGACATTACGGTCCAACGTTAGTTTAAGGACATTACGGTCCAAGGTTAAGGACATCATAGTCCGTGGGTTTAAAGGGACCCCACAGTCAGAGGTTAGGGACATCATAGTCCATGAAATGTATGGTTGTCAAGACCCGTCACCTCTCTGAAGACGTTGAAGGATTACAACGACAAATATCAGAGGAGTAAAGAGATGTACCCTCGAACTAGTTTTGGTTGAGAGATCTGTAGTCCAATTTGAGACTAAGATCAAAAGATTTATGAGCATATGGGCTCAGTTAATCTGAATTGAGGACTTATGGACAATCTTGGGCTAAATCCAATCGAGTTAAAATGTTTAACATTTATTTTGGGCTGTTGAGCATTTGTTTGGGCTTGTCCCTTTTAATAATGCCGAGCATTGATTTGCATTCTGACAATATTTTGTCTTTTATTGAATGCTGAGCATTCATCTGAGCTCTGAGGCTTTATTAAAGAACAATTTATGTTTTATCAGCGCAGCACATAGTGCGCTTGGCGCTTTGCGCCAGTCAAAGAGCACGGTGCGCTTCTGCCAAATAGCGCACACATGAGGGACACGTGTTGTGCTTGGCGCTAGCGCCAGTTAATGAGCGCAGAGCGCTAGTTAATGAGCCCATTGCACTAACCGATAAGTGGCGCACACGTGAGGGACATGTGGTGCGCTTGGCGCTGAGTGCCAGATCAAGAGCGCAAAGTACTTCTTCTTAATATGGAGCACTAAGGCTCTTTTTATGCAGCGCTATGCACTGAGAATTAAATTCCCCTTTAAGAGACTTTGTCTCGTGGATCTAAGAACAAAGTTCTCAGTTTTACAGGAGATGTTTCAATCTCTTATATTGATTGAAAGGCTTTGCCTTTATGGATCTATGATCTTCAGAGAATTGAAATATTCTTCCCCCCTTTTTATAATGAGATGTTCATGATCTCCTGAAAGACAATTTGTCTTATAGATCTATGATCTGTGAAAAGAATTATGTTATTCTTCTTTTATGATGAGATCTTTTAATCTTTTTTGTGAAAGACTTATGTCTTGTAGATCTATGATCTTTAAAGAAGTGAATTCTTCTTTTCAATTATGAGACGATTTCATCTCTCTGTTCATTTTTTTTACCTTGAGGAAACTCTTCTTTTTCTGAGAACTTGGCTCTTGAGATCTCTCGAAGCTTATGGGGGGTTCCTCTCTCGATTTCTGTATATCTTTTTCTCTTGTGACTTGAAGTCTTAAGGCCTTTATATAGGGCAACCTGATCAGTTCAATCAGTTAAAGAGATCTTTTCTCCAATTGATTTGGGGAATTTCCCATCGTTGGATCTTTGATCCAAGGGCTTCTGATTTACAGAAGGCAATCTTCTTGTTTTTAACAAGATTGGTAAATCTTTCCATGCAGAATTTATTATGTGTTTTGGTGATTTTTTAATCACCATTGGATCATTGATTCAACGGTACTCTGATTTAGAGAGCACAATCTTGTTGTTTGGAAAGATTCGAGAAATCTTTCCTTAACAGAATTTAATTATGATTGATTAATGATTTATCATTATTATTGGATCTTTGATCTAACGGTGGGGAGCTTTTAGTTCCAGCGCTAGCGCACCCGTGCTTTGCACGTGGTGCACTGCTTAGAGCGCAGCGCACCTAGCGCTAGCGCACACGTGCTTTGCACGTGGTGCGCTGCTTAGAGCGCAGCGCACTTGGCGCCGCTATGAAGCGTTGCTTTTATTGTTGGAGGTGTCTTTTCACCTTCCTTTTAAGTCAGACTTATATTCCCCAGAACTTACATTTCCCAGATCTTGGAAATAGCTCCATTATGCACAAAATTTCCTGTGCCTAGTCTTTATAATCTGAAGCAATGCTTCTTTCTTTTCTCATTTCCAAAGAACCATCTTAACTATGGCTTGTAACCGCCCACATGCTCGTCGACAACCATGGGAAGTGCCCATTCAGGACATTGTTCCTCGCTTCGCTGCGCGCTTGGTGAATTTTGCTCTTACGGATGACCAATGCGACGCAGCGCTGCACGAGCTCTTGATTCGTGTAGGATCTCCTCTCCTTCCTAACTCTATTTGGGTTCGGATGATCCTCATAGCCATGCTCACTAATATTCCCCCTCCTCCGGCGGAGATGACCCCAGTGATGCTCGATGCCGCTGAAGACAAGATCGAGTGTTTCTTCAAGGCGCACTTGATCACCAAAGCCTGAAGGATTGCTCTATTCAGTTGCTGAGCCAAATACGGGCTCATCAGGTCGTCATCTCTGCTTTCGCTGGTGAATGCAGTGTTAACCGATGGGTAGCTACTCCTCGCGAAGATCGTCGCTTTGGCATGGTGGAAAAGACAGAGAGGGAACTAGATAATTTTATCTATATGTTTGTAAATCCCTGTACTTTTGATCCCATGTTTGGCGATCTATTTCCATTGCAATAAAATGTTTAATTAAGTGTTTTCTTCCTTTTTGTTATTATATGTCTAGTGTTCCTCTTATTTTAATTCTTTTGTTCTTCCTGTGTCAGGCGCATATGCGCTATAGAACTTAAACTGTTATAAACAGGCGCAAGTAATATTTGCGAGAGTGAAGTGCTTCTGGCGCTTAGCGCTCTCGTGCCTTGCACGTGAGCGCCGTTTCAAAGTCTTTGACTCTTAGTGCTGACGCATTTAATGCTAGCGCTTTTCACGAAGCGTCGCTTCATTTCAAATCTCGGAATTTGAACAGAGCCTTGCTCTGATTGGGGAAACAAATGCCCTCCCCCCACCGTTGCGCTTAAGTGGCCCACACGTGAGTGCAGCGGTGGCAACATCTGCACCATTAAATCAACTTTGGAAGTTGAAACGGCTCTTAGAGCCTATAAATAGGACCTTTGGTCCTTAGGCTGATTTCTGTTCATCTTCATTTTTGTCCTCTGAGAATTTTTTTATTCTCTTTCGGAGCATAGCTCTTTATTTTAAAGACTTTCAAGAGTCAAAACTCTGCCAAATTTTTGGTAAGATTTGAACTTTATTAATAGATCTTTGCTCTTCATAGATCTTAGATCTAAAGAAAACATTTTTTAGGGTTTCTTAACAGAGCTTTTCTCTTGTTAGATCTTAGATCTTAAGAAATCCTTTTCAGGGTTTCTTAACCCATTAATAGAGCTTTGATCCTTCAAATCATATAGATTTGTTGATCTGTCGTGAAGGATTCTTAAGAGTTTGTTCATGGATCATTAAAGATCATGGCATTAAAAGCTTTGTCTTTAGGGTTTCTGATGGGTTACTCCATCTTCCTTGCAGAGCATGGCTCTTAGAATTCTCGGGGAATTTTTTTTAGTTCCCCTCATAATTGACTTTGACAAGTGTCACTCCTATCTGCAGAGCATTGCTCTCGAGGAGTTCAACTCCTTGGCCCGAGGAATCCTTCCATTAAGTGCGAAATCCTTTTTAGGATTTCTTTCTTAACGGCGCAGAATTAAATTCGTTGGGTGTTTTAATTAGCACATATTTCCTCCTTGGGGATATCAAGAGTTGTTTAAATCCTGTGTCTATTTCAGTAAGCTTTTTCTTAATCAGTCTGTCCAATAACTCCTACTGATTTTCCTTTTCAGACGTTATGGACGCTCATATGTATGATCTCGACGAGATTATTTCTTATGGGGACATACACGGACTCGGCCGTTCCCAAAACCAAGAATTCACAAACGCCCAGTGTGCTGAAATTATGGGTCGCTTTGATGCATACAATGGTCGACTGCTTCCTCGTCGTTCCTCTCTCTTGAAGCTTATTGTAGGAGCGATCTGGGGAGCACTTCCTCTATTTTATGTTGGCATGCTGCTTAAGGCATTTGACGACGCTGAAGATAAGGTGCACTCGGTATATCTGATAAGCTTAATCTCAAAGAAAAGGCGAGACAACCTGTTGATATCCTGCATCAAGCTTTTCAGCAGGCGGCGATACTCGCTGCCTATCGAAGGGTGGAGGACATCAGTGGGGATCCTGACTCTTGTGATCGTGAAAGGATGCACACGAAGATGGTCCGAGAGGCCCGCAAAATTTTGGATGGCCTCACTTTTGAATATTTCAATCTATGTCCCGGATTTGATGTCTTGCCATTGTAATCATTTTAATAACGTTTTTGTTCACTGTTTTCATCAATGTAAGAATTTTCTAAAGTATGAATAGCAAGCTTTTCCATTTCCATGTGTTTGTCTTATGCATTAAACCTTTTTGCTCATGCATGAATGGGTGCGCTTTGAATGCCTAACTAAATGTGAATCAAATGTTCTCCTTACTGTCGCTCTCTTCTCTTTGCCGTGTTGTTGCCATGTGTTTTTAGCAAGTGCCGCCTGTAGATGATAGAGAGCATTCCGTCTTGAATTCTTTGAAAGGTAGTGATGGCTTAGGAAACAGGTTCAGATCTGCTGCCTAAGGCTTTTCAACTTTATGAGCCGTGAGGGTCTCATAAAGACTTTTCTCCCTACGAGTCGAGAGGATCTCGTAGGTGTATTTTCTCCTTAGGAATCATGAGGATTCCTAAGTGTATTTTTCTCTTGGGAGTCGTAAGGATCTCACAAGAGAGTTTTCTTCCTTACGAGTCGAGAGGACCCGTAAATGTTTGATGAGATTGACATTATATGCATTTCACAGAGTCAGGAGTTGCTCTGGGCGTTTCCCACGGGGTCAAGATTGACTTTAGCCGTGTTCCACGGGACCAGGATTTGCTCTGGACGCTTCCCACGGGGTCAGGATTGACATTAGCCGTGTTCCGCAAGGACCAGGATCCGCTCTGGACGCTTCCCACGGGGTCAGGATTGACATTAGCCGTGTTCCGCAAAGACCAGGTTCCGCTCTGGACGCTTCCCACGAGGTCAGGATTGACATAAGCTGTGTTCCACTAGACCAGAATTTGCTCTGGATGCTTCCCACGGGGTCAGGATTGACATTAGCCGTGTTCCGCAAGGACCGGGATCCGCTCTGGACGCTTCCCACGGGGTCAAGATTGACATAAGCCGTGTTCCACGAAACCAGGATTTGCTCTGGATGTTTCCTACGGGGTCAGAATTGACATAAGCCATGTTCCACAAGGACCAGGTTCCGCTCTGGACGCTTCCCACGGGGTCAGGATTGACATAAGTCGTGTTCCGCAAGGACCAGGATCCGCTCTGGACGTTTCCCACGGGGTCAGGATTGACATAAGCCGTGTTCCACGAAACCAGGATTTGGATGTTTCCCACGGGGTCAGGATTGACATAAGCCATGTTCCACAAGGACTAGGTTCCGCTTTGGACGCTTCCCACAGGGTCAGGAGTGACATAAGCTGTGTTCCGCAAGGACCAGGATCCGCTCTGGACGTTTCCCACGGGGTCAGGATTGACATAAGTCGTGTTACTGTTGGGCTGCGGCAGCGTCCCGACCGTCTTTCCGAGGCCAAATGCGGAACAAAAACTTTTTACGAACTGGCGCTAACCGCATCCAAATCCCGGATCGTTCCATTAACCGTAAACAAGTATACTGTAAAGAAGGTTTAGAGATTATACCGATCGATCTGTGTCCTTCGGTCTTTAACCTCTGCCCCTAGCATGTTGCGGATGCACCGAGGAAGCTCGCTCTCCTATCTCGCTCGATCTACGATCTCCTCCTCGCCGAAAACTGCGCCACGTCAATGAATCTTTATACGGGCTCCCACCTCTGAACCGAGGTAACTCGGACATGAAGTTTGCTAGCCGACGTATCCAAGATTGAAGTAGAGAAAGTGTAGAATACTATGTCTCGAGTCACCCAAGCGATTGGGTGAGCGTTAATCGAAGTTGCCAAGAGGGTTTGTGTAAAGGAAATGAGTTTTGAAAATGCTAAGGATTTTAGCAAGAAGGAATCTCTTTCTTTTTCCCACCAAATGAATCAATCTCTCACAAAATATGGGGCTGCCCAAAAATGAGTGCTCGGTAACCAAAAGAAGAGGAGTGAGTGAAGGGAGGTCAGTGCAAGCATAAAGAGAAGAACCCTAAGCAAAAGATCACACACCAATTATCCTAGCAATTCCAAAAATGCAATCAATGCAACAAGTGAGTCATTCAATCTAGAAACCACAAGAAGTTGCTGGAAAATCCCTGGAGCCCCGGCACCACAAAATCCCCTCCTTTACTAATTGCCACATTTGCAAAAAGCCCCCTCACTTCTAATTTCAGCCAAAGAAAGATGGAACGGAAATTTGGCCAAAAGAAGATACAAACTGGCAACTTCAAAAAGCGATCCCGTAATAAAATTACAGGATAACTCCGCAAATATATATACATACCCGCATTTGTATTCCGACCGAATACAAATGCAATGAGACAAAATCTACACAATATATTACTAGGATCCGGCTTAAACCAAAGCCCGCTAGTATTATCCGTCCGAACCATGACACGTGCACAAGTGCACGCGTATGTTCGAACCCTGCCATAAAACCATACGGCCTCTACAATATTTCTCCCGAACTGGGAAACTTTCTATAGGGGACTCTAAAGACTCGTCAATACTCTGGCAGTGGGTTTAACCACAAGCCGTCAGTGGTACTAGCTGTACGTAACGGCTGCCCATGTACTAAGTGAAAGGGAGTCCGATGAGCGAACTCATCCTGGAACCCTACTGAGCCTATGTGTGACAATATCTGTACAGTCTGGTCCGTGCGTCTATAAGTATCGCGTATCGGGCCTAGGGAGATGGTAAACGTCAGACCCCCAAAAGCGGTATAAGTCGTGTCGGAGTGTAGCCCAAAACACCTGAGATACTACTGGAATACCTACCAGTAAATCTCGCTTACCATGGCCATGGATTTTGTGTAATGGCTCTCCTAGACACAGCACGATCTCACTCCCAACGTAGGGACAGACGAATCCCCTGCCGATCCGCTCACTGCCTCCATGTGGCTCGGGATTGTACCCAACTAGAACCTGTTTGCACGACTCCTTTAAGCCGTGGTAGGGTAATAATCAAAGCACGGTGGGAACTCACACGAGACAAATGATGATCCCAGGTCGACAGACTAACCTGTACATATGTCACCTGGGAATTGCTATCTGACGACAGGTTTCAAAAAAAACCAGCTAGCATATTCCCGGCGAGTCCTGTCCGATGTACTCATAACCCAATGAGCACATGTATACATGTTAGGTGAACTAACTGACACCAATGGCTTGTGAGACCGGACACCGCCCCTCGTCGAGGCCTCGACTGTATACACTAGTCTACTCCAGAGTATCGATGCCCTATCTCGAAACTCCCGCGACTAGGGACCACATTTAAGGATGTGCTTATAGACTACCCAACTCTCACGTATATGATCGCCATCATATTGTTGGTAGTCAAGCAAGAATCCTATAGGCTCTATCAACGTGTAATAGTGATACATATCATGTCACCTAAAACAGTACACGATGATAAAGATAAACCAGATAGCATACTATCATCTCGAGTAAGACTGTCCTACTGGTATAGGTCCTCCCTCAATCATTGCAATCACGTGTCTGCGATCCAATAATTGACTTTGAGGGCACTATATCCAACAATCTCCCACTTGCACTTAAGGCTAATTATTGCGATGTCGCATACTCACAGCCTGTGTGATACCGAACACCCAACTCCTCTACTAATCAGTGTCACAAAGCCCGTTTGTAAAACTATTGTGTTCGAGAAATAGCCTAGGTGAGTGGATCCGCTCTGATGTTTCTTTCTATGTCTCTCTACTTCTCATGTTCACAGAAAAAGCCATCTCCCGAAATGAGCAATACCTGTCTTAGAATATGTCTGGATATCTGATGGGACCTAGTTCACGAATGAACTCCAAATCCAAACTTCTTAGACTGTATCGTCAACTGAACTTAATCAGTATCATGCACCATGCCTCCCTCAGTTTCCGCTTGGACAACCTGTCCAAACTACTGCCCCTCGTCAGAGGGAAAACTACAACTCTGACAGTCACTCTATCATCCAGATTACCTTGGAAGCCCGGAATGATAACCATCTCCCGAAGGAGGCTACCGTTATCAAATCCATAGAACATCCACTTATGTTCTAAAACTGCCTCCGAACGTTCCTCCAGGATTGGATTAATATCAACTTATTGCATCTAGTGCAAAAACAACACCTGTTGTGGTACTTGACATCTCATGATCAACTCAATTGCCTAAGCAAGTGATCTGCCAATCATGCACATCCCTCTCCCCTTTAGTCTGTAAGACACCTTTAGAGAGGGTGACTCCATCACCTGCTGGTACACTACCATGCCAGGAGTCGTCCATTCTAATTACCTTTAGAATGCTGTCTAAGTATCCAGATTGGGAAACTACCCAAATCTAGATCTAAAGCCATAGATCTAGTAACCATAATGTCTGATATAATATCCATATCCTGTGTGGAGAAAACACTGTGTGACAACCACAGTATAACTGATCTTAGTATAGGAATTTTACTTCCTACTCTGTGTATGTCATTCAAATACCAGGACATCACACCCTACTATTTTCTTCACAGATCCATCCTCTATTCTGATGAAGTCATAGCCCATGACTGTCACATCAAAAATAGATGATCTATCTCCACTACATCTGCTTTAGTCTATAAATAGACATAAGCTACTTGTCCATTACACTTCCGCTGCTCCCACTGACTACGACAACCCTCTGGTAGAATAATATACACCTGCACTTCTAAAAATAGTTTAGAATGATGCTATACTTATCCTCCTGCCGGGTTTCATAGTTTGGAACAGCGGTAATGGCAAGTCTAGGTAAACAAGAACCTCCCTGTCACCGTCCTTGAGGCTACCGGAGTACCTCTCGAGTGTCTGAGGTTACCCACCATATCTGTGGAGTGGCTAATGGAATGTCAAACCTGATTGAATTAGGTCCTATTAAATTTTCCGTAATCGTTTGCGGTTCTGGAATCTCTTCCAGTTCTACCATACTCCCACTACTGTTTTCTGAAAAAAAATCCATTTTACTAAAACTGTGGCGAGTCAAGAACAATATCACCATTGATCTTCCAGATGGTAGAAAGTCAACCCTCGTCAAAGCCAAGGTCAACCCACAAACAGCCATTACAGAAACGTGCCTTGAGTTATCCAAAGTCTGGTTTTAAGCATAAGCCGGACAACTCCATATACCTTAACATCGTTAAGATATGATCCATTCTATATACCTTTATAGAAACAGAGGCACTGATTTAATTGGAACCAGATTCAAATCATGCAGCTGTCTCCAGTGCATGTCAACTAAATGGAGAGAGGCCGATCAGCATTACTCAACTTAGGAGTGAATCCAATTATGAGTAACCTGAAAGAGAAGCAAGTTCTCTAAAACATTACTATCAACTGAATACCATACACAAGTATCTACATCTTCGATCACCTTGAAGAATCCCGATACTTGCTACACCTGGTTCTCTACTTTATTCTTATACCCTTCTCAAACTTGGACCTTGTATTTCTACGAAACACATGTCTAAAACTAGAGAAGTCACAAGTAAATAGAATATAGTACGAGGACCAACCCCTTTTTCCTAATGGACACTGGACAACATACAATACTTTGTATAAGTCCCCTGAGTTAAATAACTCAAACCCTGTGCGTCGTAGGTTGAAAACTGTACCCAGGAGATTTCCTCAAATATCACCAATTACAACGAATTTCGATATAATGAGGATGATCACCTAATTCCCAATAATTTACTCCCACTCATCATCTGTAAAACCATACAGATGTGAGAATCATACCTGGTAAATACATACCCTGGAGCAAGGACTAATTGGGAAATCAGTTTTCTATCAACAATACACAGTGAAACTGAAACATGAATATGTTTCGAAGGGGTATCCGGGTATTCCTGGTAATGCCTCTTCCATTATCCAGATTCATGACCGTAACCTAATATTTCGTTTGCCATCTCTCCAAATCCCTTTATTTGTCTTTAGTCATTACCTTCTGTACACCATCGTTAGGCTTAATGGTTTTGTTCCTTCCATACCGTTATGCACCAGCCTATGGTTTGGAAGAAGACTATCCAATAAGAATAATAGGTGTACTCTCCTAATTCTAGGAGTACTCGCAACCTGAGAGAAGTGATGACAAAAGACAACTGAATAAACCTTTATTCTATTTCTCCTGAACCAGAATCCATCCCCGAAATGGAACAAGTTCCATCGAGTTTGTATATAACCATATGATGGATTATCCAAATAACTGTGGATCTTCGTAGTGATACGGGGTGTTCTGGAGAAATACAAAGGTGAAATAGGAGTGGCGATGAAATACTTAGTTTGGTCGTGAATAGCAGTCACAATTTACTTTGCTCTCTTTCTAATCTCTTTATTTATCCTTACTTATTACCTTCTGTACACCACCGTTAGGCTAATTGGTTTTCTTCATTCCCTACCTTTCGGCACCTGCCTATGATTTGGAAGAAGACTATCCAATAAGCGTAATAGGTGTACTCTCTCCTAATCCTAGGAGCCCACATAACCTGAGAGAAGGTAAAAGGAAAAGACAACTGAATAGTCCTATTCAATCTCTCCAGAACCAGAATCCATCCTCGAATCTGGAACAAGTTCCTTCGAGTTAGTATATAACCATACGATGGATTTATCCAATGGAAGTGGACGTTCGTACTAATACGATGTGTTCTGGAGAAATGCAAAGGGTAAAAGAAGGAATGGCAATGATGTATGCAACTCAGACAATCCAAAAGCCAGTGTTTTAAGAAAGTTCGGTTAACTTGATTATTGAGTCATAGTCTAGGGTCGAGCCATGATCGCTGCCAAAGAGAGAGAGAAAAGAAACACTCTGCGTGCACTCTAACCTAGATCAGAATGGTTATCACTTTATCTAATCAGGAAACCTCCCACTGTATCCTCAAATTCTCCTCCAAACCTGAAAGAAGAATTAGTCGGGATCACCTGAGGAGTAAACCAACTCATCAGTGGGAATCGGGATCCAACTATCATCGCATGATAACGTGATGGAATCCACTCACGTTATCATACTCCAGAAGGTATGCGTATGCCTGGCAAGTTTCAGTTTCTTTAGAAACTCCCGATGTGATTTTTACCCCTAGGACCCAAGTGACCTTGACAAATAATTAACAAATCAAAAGGTCCTAGTCAAGTTCAACCCGTCATTATCTTAATTGCATTAAACCCACCCGCACGACCCTTGACGAATAATCAACAAAGTCGTACGACCGTCCTAACCAATCCATATATCCATTCGACAGAAAGCATTACAGAGCTACCGCACACTATGCCTCGGCGAATAGCAACGAAAAACGTAGCGCGAATACTAAGCAATACTAATCTGAAATGACGGAGGGCTACGAATGGTTTTTAGCGAAAAACCTTTTACCGTAATGAACTTGATATCGTTGAAGGAACTGGATAACCTTTTATAAAAATATAGTGACGAAAACCTTTGCTAAAGAGGTCACTCCCGGTGAAGGGATCTCGGCCCTTGCCTCGTCGAATGAGGTGCTGAATATTCTAAACTGAATACCACTGTGCAAAACAAAAGAGAACGTCCTTGCAATAACAGCTTTTTGAAAAATTGTTCCAACAACATCTGTATAGGTCTGTTTTCTTTGCATTGATCCGAATCAACGCAGTCCCATCAATTAATCACACCAATAAAGAACGAAAATAAAATGTACGTATATACCATCCGCATTCGCCACTAGGTCCCGTCATCACCCGTTAGGTTACTTAACTAACGACAGAGCGTGGACTGGACTAGCGCGGGTGTAAAACATATACAACATCTACTAGTATATATATCAATATACAATAATCGCTCCAGGCGTGATAAATAAAACATTACAGAAAAGTAATAAGCATCACAGAACAATACAGATATACTGGGATCCCCGAGTTTCATAGAGCCACAAATGAAACCCGACGTTCCCCTGGTCATGTGGATAGTCTGTGCAATGAAAAGCTATACCCCCTACGAGTGCGTCGAATAGCCCGCCAATCCTAGAGTGAGGTCTCCTCCCTCTCAAAGCTATGAGATGCGGACCCGTTGCCCTCCAGAACCCGGCTATCCGTGCACTCCACCGCGGGGTAAACCTAGTACAGAAAAGAAAATATATACAACAGGTATATCGACCTCAACCCGGTCGTGCCCCAAAAGAATATACAAACAGGCAGTGACGGCAGTCCACATGTTGAAAGCTCGCCCCGCGATATCAAATGTACAAATATCAAAACTGCACTACCATTGCACAGGAGCTATCCACCACGACAAATCTGCAACATCACAGCACAACACAGAACATCAACGTGAATGTCACGTTCGCAAAACCCGTCTAAAAGGACTATAGCAATTAGACAAGTTTTACCGATCGAATGACATTCATGGTCACAGATAATAATGTAAAGCACTGCAAAATTTTAAACAATGTTAGAAAATATTGACTCCGAAATAACCCCCGAATAGCCCAAATAAACTGATAAAACTTTGTCCAAAATGGGCTAAATAAACAACTCCACGGGATCAACTTCCCAAAGACTGGAGCATACCCCAAACACCAACATCATTGGCCAAATCTGGACCGGCCTGGCCGGAAAAACTAGGTAGGTGGCCTGCCAACTCCGATGCCCTGGGTCCGTGTTTGGGTTGTGTTCATGTTGTCTCCCCAGCGGTCTTCTGCACTTGTTTAAAAAATTTCCTAAGACCTTTTTAAAAACAACAGAAACTGATGATACCGTGGCGTCGTTTGGGTTTCTTCCGGTTTCGATTCTTTAACACTGTCTAAAACAACTAGTTAACGGTTAATAGTTTAGCTCTGATACCATGTTGGGCTGCGGCAGCACCCCGGCCGTCTTTCCGAGGCCAAATGCGGAACAAAAACTTTTTACGAACTGGCGCTAACCGCATCCAAATCCCGGATCGTTCCATTAACCGTAAACTAGTATACTGTAAAGAGGGTTTAGAGATTATACCGATCGATCCGTGTCCTTCGGTCTTTAACCTCTGCCCCTAGCATGTTGCGGATGCACCGACGAAGCTCGCTCTCCGATCTCGCTCGATCTACGATTTCCTCCTCGCCGAAAACTGCGCCACGTCAACGAATCTTTATACGGGCTCCCACCTCTGAATCGAGGTAACTCGGACACGAAGTTTGCTAGCCGACGTGTTCAAGATTGAAGTAGAGAAAGTGTAGAATACTATGTCTCGAGTCACCCAAGCGATTGGGTGAGCGTTAATCGAAGTTGCCAAGTGGGTTTGTGTAAAGGAAATGAGCTTTGAAAATGCTAAGGATTTTAGCAAGAAGGAATCTCTTTCTTTTTCCCACCAAATGAATCAATCTCTCACAAAATATGGGGCTGCCCAAAAATGTGTGCTCGGCCACCAAAAGAAGAGGAGTGAGTGAAGGGAGGTCAGTGCAAGCATAAAGAGAAGAACCCTAAGCAAAAGATCACACACCAAATATCCTAGCAATTCCAAAAATGCAATCAACGCAACAAGTGAGTCATTCAATCTAGAAACCATAAGAAGTTGCTGGAAGATCCCTGGAGCCCCGGCGCCACACAAAAGCCCCTCCTTTACTAATTGCCACATTTGCAAAAAGCCCCCTCACTTCTAATTTCAGCCAAAGAAAGATGGAACAGAGATTTTGCCAAAAGAAGATACAAACTGGCAACTTCAAAAAGAGATCCCGTAACAAAATTACAGGATAACTCCGTAACTGTATATACATACCCGCATTTGTATTCCGACCGAATACAAATGCAATGAGACAAAATCTATACAGTATAATACTAGGATCCGGCTTAAACCAAAGCCCGCTAGTATTATCCGTCCGAACCATGACGCGTGCACAAGTGCACGTGTATGTTCGAACCCTGCCATAAAACCATACGTCCTCTACAACATTTCGCCCGAACTGGGAAACTTTCTGTGGGGGACTCTAAAGACTCGTCAATACTCTAGCAGTGGGTTTAACCACAAGCCGTCAGTGGTACTAGTTGTACGTAACGGCTGCCCATGTACTGAGTGAAAGGGAGTCCGATGAGCGAACTCATCCTGGAACCCTACTGAGCCTATGTATGACAATTTCTGTGCAGTCCGGTCCGTGCGTCTATGAGTACGCATATCGGGCCTAGGGAGCCGGTAAACGTCAGACCCCCAAAAACGGTATAAGTCGTGTCGGAGTGTAGCCCAAAACACCTGAGATACTACTGGAATACCTACCAGTAAATCTCGCTTACCATGGCCATGGATTTTGTGTAATGGCTCTCCTAGAAACAGCACGATCTCACTCCCAACGTAGGGAGAGACGAATCCCCTGCCGATCCGCTCACTGCCTCCATGTGACTCGGAACTGTACCCAACTAGAACCTGTTTGCACGACTCCTTTGAGCCATGGTAGGGTAATAATCAAAGCACAGTGGGAACTCACACGAGACAAATGACGATCCCAGGTCGACAGACTAACCTGTACACATGTTACCTGGGAATTGCTATCTGACGACAGGTTTCAAAAAAAAACCAGCTAGCATATTCCCGGCGAGTCTTGTCCGGTGTACTCATAACCCAATGAGCACCTGTATACATCTTAGGTGAACCAACTGACACCAATGTCTTGTGAGATCGTCCACTGCCCCTCGTCGGGGCCTCTACTGTATACACTAGTCTACTCCGGAGTATCGATGCCCTATCTCGAAACTCCCGCGACTAGGGACCACATTTAAGGATATGCTTATAGACTACCCAACTCTCACGTATATGATCGCCATCATACTATTGGTAGTCAAGCAAGAATCCTATGGGCTCTATCAACATGTAATAGTGATACATATCATGTCACCTAAAACAGTACACGATGATAAAGATAAACCAGATAGCATACTATCATCTTGAGTAAGACTGTCCTACCGGTATAGGTCCTCCCTCAATCATTGCAATCACGTGTCTGTGATCCAATAATTGACTTTGAGGGCACTATATCCAACAGTTCCACTAGACCAGGATTTGCTCTGGATGCTTCCCACGGGGTCAGGATTGACATTGGCCGTGTTCCACGAAACCAGGATTGGTTAACTCTTGGTTGTCTGTGCATCATCGAGTCATGGAACTGGGAACTTCGCCGCAGCTCCGATTTGTTGATGTTGCGTCTGTTGTAATAAGACGAATGTTGAGATGATCTCCAGGCTGTCTGTGAACTGTCGAGATGTGGCTTCTTTTTCTGATGGAGCCTGGTGGGAAGGTATGGTTCCTTCTTAATTTGTGCCTCTGGATTGTATACAGGCATTGATGTGATCTCACCTGTAGGGCAAAAAGTTTCATTTTATATATTTTTCTTTCCGCGATGCTCTATCATTTCAGCTTTAATATCGCGAAAGTCGCGATTGCCCAACCATTTCGGCTATTTTTCGCGGTGCCCAATCATTTCGGCTATTTATTTTATTTACTCACTGCTTTTTATTGCGAGTTGCCCAACCATTTCGGCTGTTTTGCATGCATATATTTTACTTGTTGATTTTATTGCAAGTTGCATCATCATTTCAGCTATTTCATATGTATTTGTGGCTCGCTGACTTTTCGCTGCGAGTTTGGGATTTGATACCGATTTAGGCATCAGCATCGCTACAACTGGGATATTGCCAAGAGTAAATCATCATTTGCTTCTGTCGATGTCAAACAAAGGTGGCTTAGCGAACAGGGTTAGGATCCTGTCGATTAAGGCTTTTGACTTTACGAGCCATAAGGGTCTCATAAAGGTATTTCTCCCTACGAGTCGTGAGGATCTCGTAAGTACGTTTTCTCCTTAAGGATCATGAGGATTCCTAAGTGTATGGTCACTTATAAGTCATAAGGATCTTACAAGAGTGTTTTCTCCTTATAAGTCGAGAGAACTTACAAATGTCTTTTGCCATATGAGCATATCCCCAGTCTCTGGTGGGACTTTGATAGGGAAATGTTTATTCGCGCCCGTGGATTGTATAAAAGGGTCAATACTGAATCACTTATAGGGAAACACTGGAGGTTGTGATGGCTTAAGAACAGGTTCAGATCCCTGTAGCTTAAGGCTTTTGAATCCTATGAGCCATGAGGGTCTCAAAGGGGACTTCTCCTTACGAGTCGTGAGGATCTCGTAAGTGTAATTTCTCCTTAGGAATCATGGGGATCCCTAAGTGTGTTGATCCCTTGTGAGTCGTAAGGATCTCACGCAGGTGGTTTCTCCTCACAAGGTCGAGAGGGCCTTACAAGTGTCTTTTAACGAGATTACGCCCTTTCGGGTTTTCACAAAACTCGCCGGTGGCCCTGCTGTTTTTACTCACGGAGCCCTTTCGGGTTTTCATCCGTGCCCATTTTGCTTATGGACATACCATTTTTTGTTTTTTTTTGTGTCAGCCTTGGGATGCTGCGGTTCGTAGTAGTTTATCGACGTCTTGGTCAACAGCCAGTTTTAGGACATAGTTATCCATCGTTAGTTTAAGGACGTTTCGGTCCGTCTCCAGTTTTAAGACCTAGTGGTCCGTCGTTAGTTTAAGGACGTTTCGGTCCGTTAGCCGGGTACTACTTATAGAGTTTGGGCTTAGGAAGATAGCAAGTGGATATAGGCGTCGGCATCTATCGTTGACCTAGGCCGTGACTCATTAGGCGTAGTATTTTTTCAGGAAGCGACCGTTTATTGGCCTGAAAGGTCTTTCGCCATGCATGTCCATGAGTAGATAGGCTCCACCCTGGTAAACTTTGTCTATGATATACGGGCCTTCATAGCTCGGCTCGAATTTTCCCCGCCTAGCACGATTAGGGATCATAGGTCTCTTGACCACTAGCACGAGTTCGCCTTGGCGGAATGTTCTCGGCCTAGTCAATCTCTCGTATGAGCGCGTCATCTTTTCTTTGTAAGCCTCCAGGTTTTGTTGCGCCATGAGCCGGGTTTCGTCGAGGGCATCAAGCTCCTCAATCCGAAGGTGAGCATTTTCTTCGTCTGTTAGCTCGTAGTGGACCGCCACTCGTATAGAGGGTAACTCTATCTCGAGGGGGAGTACCGCTTCTGTGCCGAATACCAATGCATACGGCGTTGTATTCGTGGCTGTTTTGAACGTAGTTCGATACGCCCAGAGAGCTTCATGCAGTCTCTCGTGCCATTCCCTCTTATTTCGAGACACCGTCTTTTTCATGATCTTTGTCAAGGTCTTGTTAAAAGCCTAAGATAGATCGTTAGCTCGGGGATTCTAGACCGAAGAGTATCTCCAGTTTATATTATGTTGTTGTGCGAAGCGGCTGATCATGTGGCTTCTGTAAGCCGGCCCGTTATCGGAGATAATCCGTGGCGGAATGCCGAACCGATAGATGACATGTGTCTTGAAGAAATGGAGGATATTCTCCGTCATCACTTCTCTTAATGGTACTGCTTCTGCCCACTTGGAGAAGTAATCAGTTGTCGCGAGAATAAACCGATGTCCTCTGGACAACGCTGGTTCGATGGGCCCGATTATGTCGGTTCCCCACATTTCGAACGGCCAGCTAGCCACCGTTGGATGTAGCGGATTTGGATGCTGGTGGATAAATTCCCCGTAAATCTGGCACGAGTGGTACTGCTTCGCGTATTCAAGGCAGTCTTGGATCATCGTGGGCCAATAATAGCTCATCCTTTTGATCTTTAGTTTCATCTTCGGCCCGGCTTGGTGAGAACCGCAGAGTCCGTCGTGAGTTTCTTGGAAGACTCTCCTTGCCTCTTCAGGTCCCAGGCATCTTAGCCATAGAGAATCAAATGATCTCTTATACAGAGTATCATTGACAAAGGCGAAGGATATAGCTCGTTTCATGAGCTGATGTCTTGCGGACGTGTCTTCAGGTGTTCAATGGGATTTGAAGTAGTCTATAAATACTTCTCTCCAATCCCTAGCGTTTTCCTGGTCCTTTATTTGTAGGGCCATTTGCTCGGTAGCTTCCTTTTCTTCGGACAACTCCGAAGATATTTCTGCCGGTGCAAGAACCCGACGGCTTTGCACAACGATCCTCACGTCATCGAGGTTCTCATCGGCCAGTTCTTTAGCGAGTTTGGCCAATGCGTCCGCCTTGCTATTTTCCACACGCGGTATACTTTCCAGCATGTAGGAAGGAATTTGAGTCAGTAATTGCTGCACTCTCTCGCCGTACTTTACCAGCTCTGGCTTGCACGTTTGATAGTCGCCGTTTACTTGACTAACGATCAGCTGGGAGTCCCATATATGAGGAGGTTTTCGATTCCCATGTCTACAGCGATCTCAAGACCTGCCATCAAAGCTTCATATTCGGCTTCATTGTTCGTCCTCGGCTCTGTTAAGGAGAAGGCAAAGCGCATTATCCCTCCTTGTGGAGTCACGAAGATGAGGCCTACCCCTGATTTGATTATGGGGGTGCTTTGTTTGCGCTTCTTCATTGAAGATGCTCCATCAAAGTAAAGTTCCCACTGGGTATCATTCTCTCTTCTCTTCCCATCGATCATGTCAAACGCGTGCTCATCGAGCAATTCGTAGTTTAAAGGAGAATCGGTAGGTATCGGATGCTCAGCGAGGAAGTCGGCGATGGCCTGGTCTTTCACTGCCTTAAGAGGACGATAAGTTATCGAGAATTCCATTAAGAGCGGGGCCCATTTGGTGATTCGTCCCGTTAATATGGCTTTTGACATCAAATATTTGAGAGGATCCACCTTCGATATGAGATGGACCTCGTATGCCAACGCGTAGTGTCTGAGCTTCGTTATCGCGAAGATCAACGCTAGACAGTGTTTTTCTATGGGGGAGTAATTGTTTTCTGCCCCCAGGAGAACTCGACTCAGATAGTAGAGAGCTCTTTCTTTCCCTTGGTCATTTTCTTATGCCCATAATGCGTCTAGAGAACCCTCAAGAGCGGTTGTATACAGAATGAGAGGCTTTCCCTTGACCGGAGCAGTCAGCACCGGCGGATTCTGCAGGTATTGCTTAATTTCGTCCAGTGCGCTTTGGCATTTGCGATCCCAGACAAACGGGGTTCCTTTCTTCATCAGGTGACTGTAAGGATGGCACTTGCCGGAGAGATTGGCTATAAATCGCCGGATATACGTGAGCTTTCCTTAGAGAGACCGCAGTTGCTTGAGAGTCTTTGGCGTAGGCATTTCCATAATCGCCTTGATATTTGACGGGTCTATCTCGATGCCCCGGTGCCGTACGATGAATCCTAGGAATTTGCCCGAGGAAACTCCGAACGCGCATTTGAGAGGGTTCATCTTCAAGTTGTATTTCCGAAGGCGCTGAAACACGATCTTCAGATACTCTAAATGTTCTTCGAATGATTTGCTTTTAACTATGAGGTCGTCAATATAGTATTCGACGATTTCATGTATGAGGTCATCGAAGATCTTCGTCATGGCCCTCTGATAGGTGGCAGCGGCGTTAGACCGAAAGGCATCACTTTGTAGCAGAATATGCCCAAAGGGGTCCGGAAAGCGGTATGCTTCTGGTCCTCGGGATGCATCTTTATCTGATTGTATCCTGATGAGCTGTCCATGAAGGAGAAAACTTCGTGAGTGGACGTATTATCTATCATCAGCCCAGTGACCGGTACTGCAAAGTCGTCCTTCGGGCAAGCTTTGTTGAGATCCCAAAAGTCCACGCATATGCGCACCATCCTATTTTTCTTCATCACTGGGATGATGTTGGAAATCCAGTCAAGGTATTGAACCTCTTTGATGAAACCGGATTCGATTAGCTTCTTGACCTCGGCATTGATGCTCATCTCAAGCTCGAGCCGCATTCTTCTCGATGCTTGTTTGATCGGCTTGACATCCGGAGATATCGCCAATTTGTGCACCGCAATCTCTGGATCTAGTCCCGGCATCTCGGAATAGCTCCATGCGAAGCAGTCTTTATACTGGATGAGCACGTCTTTTAGCGTAGCCACCCTTTCTTCAGACAACAGCTCACTGACGAATGTCGGCCGCGGGTCGTTTGCCGTCCCCAAGTTGATCTTTCTGGGGTTGTCTGCAGTAGTGTGTATCCTATCTTCCAGCTCTTTTGGCGCCGGTGGAAACTCTGAGATCAATTCGTCGTCGTCATTTTCGATGCACCAGAGAAGGTCATCCATGTTCTTGGGTTCTTCTTCTGACAGCGTTATCACGTGACGGGTACGAGATCGCTTCCAAGACCGATGTTGATCTGGATCTACTTTCGCCGCATACATGGCTTTCAGTTCATGCTTATGTGGTGGGGTTACCTTCCAACTGCTGGATAGTGCGAACCTGCCTTGCTGATACTGGTCTTCAACCCCGTCTTTAAATGTAAAGCAGTCTTCGAGAGGATGCCCTATCGCTTGGTGATAGGAACAATAGTCCGGATGATGATCCTCACCTGCTTGCTCGGGGTGCTTGGACTCCGGGAGGGTAATCATCTGATGTTTTATTACAAGATCAAGTATCTTCCTTGTCTTGTCTTGGACAAAAGAATACGCTCGACCCATCTTCTTTATGAGAGACGAATCTTGGTTGCTCAATTCTCGATCGCGTGGTTTCTTGGTCCCGCTTTGTCGCTGTCGAACGCCTTTTCCGTTCTTGGGTTTATTTCTGCCTCTGCGCCGGGTCTTTTGTATGACGGGTTAACGAGGAAGAGCATTTTCATTTTTCGCAGCCCGCTGAAGGAGGCATTGTGTTCTGGCTTTCTCATAGATGGTCATTTCGCGATTATGGTCGTCTCGAACCTTTTGACCCGCTTCCCTTATAAGCTTGTCCATTTGTTCTTCGAACGACGGGCTTGGCATTTTCACGACGGGAGCTCGTTTTGGGTCAGGGTTAGCATCTTCCCACAGAGTATCTCTTTCTTCATCGAAGTCATGTATGACGTAGCAGTCGCGGAATAGCTCCCGTTTCTTGGATTGAACATATTCAAGCTCGATCGTTTCCATTCTCCCGTTGGGCAACTTTCGTTGAGTTCCGGGGACGCTCCAGATCTTGTTATAGAACTGGGCTTGTCGAGCAGTCTGTTTGAAGGGTACGCCTTGGCGTCTCAACAGTCTTTTTAATCTGTCTGTGTAATATCTGGGCAAACGGATGGGCTGGAGCCTGTCAAGTGTAGAATCCGCACCATGCCAAATTTCTTTCTCCACTTTGGTTTCCCCTTATCGGTAGAAGAGGATTGCCTTTTCATCTCTTCGTCTGGGAAGGATGTAGAATATTTGTAGTTCTTGCACACTATAAGTTTCAAGTGCATCGAGCTCTTTGTAATGCTCCCGCGGAACCATGGCAACTTGCAAACTTGGATCTTCATCAGCGAAGGCTTGTATCGATGGCCGAACAGAGAATACGACATTGATCTCATCTTCCGAATCGCTGCCGAAGATCAGAATAGGGGTGGAAGGTCCTGACTTGTTGCATTGGGGCGGCCCTGAATAAACTATTTCTTCTTCCTCCTCGGTATCACTCCCGAAGACTGGAATAATGGTGATAGCTTTGTTCTTTTCCTCCGATTTGCGACATCTTTCTGTGCCTTCGAAATCTAGCAGGAAGTATTTTGCATCCTCATATTTGCGGACTTCGTTCACGGAGAATGGGTTTAATTCCCCTGTCACAGTATACTCGAGACCATCCTTGAAATACTTCATACACTGGTGTTGTGTAGAAGGGATGATGTTGTACTCGTGTAACCAAGGCCTGCCGAGCAAACCGTTGTAGCAATTCTTAGCGTCAATGACATGAAATTTGATGTCCGTTACAAGCAGCCCAAAGCGTAGTGTTAATATTATAGACCCGAGCATCCGTGATGACTGGGAGTCAAACCCGGAGATGGTGATTTTATCATGAGCGAGGTGCTGAACGCTCATGCAGATTTCCTTCAACACTCTTACATTGAGGAGATTGACAAAGGACCCATTGTCAACCAGGATTTTGCCTATCTTGATATCATAACAGTATCCGGAGACATAGAGGAGACGGTTGTGCTCGCACGTCCTGAGGAGGAGATCTTCATCGCCGAAGGTGATATCGGCTGTGTGCACTTCTTCCAGATCGTCCTTCATCTTTTCTTAGGCGAGGAAAGCTTGGAATTGCTCGGGCTCTTGTAGTTCCTTGATCAATGAATCCCTCGCCTCTTTAAATAACAGAAGGGCATCGAGAATGCTGAACTGTGAGGGTATCTTCCTCAGGTGTGCCAGAACGTTGTAATCCACCTTACTTTTCTTGGGCGGGTCCTTGGCTGTCAGCTCTTCGACGGCTTGGTCATCGAGGATGATATCCTCAGGGACCTTTTCTTTTCCCTTGTCCTTTTTGTTCGACCCCTTGTTCATGGGTCCGAGATTCTTTTCAGGTAATATGCGATTGCGCAGCTAAATGTTCTCACAGCTCTTCGGTTTTTCCTGTTTTCCCGAGGTGGATTCTTTAAAGAGAGGGCCAAGAGTCATTTCTTCTTCAGAGTCGCTCCCGAAGGTGATAACTTGTGATCCCTTTCTATCAACTATGTGACAGTCGCCAGTAGTTCTTTTGCGCTCCTCGGTCGTATTTCTTTGCTCCCGACGAGTTTTGCGTTTCATCCGCTTGAAATGTTGTCGGTGAGCAACATATCTGTGCCACCAGCTTTTAAAAGCGTTGCACTCTTCGGTAGGGTGCGCAATCTTTTGATGATATAAGCAGTAGCTAGGATGCATATCCGCTTCATCAGGAGTATTTCCTTCAGAAGGTGGCAGCTTCATTCCCATCGTTATGGCTTTGGCGAACCTTTTCTTCATTTTAAGCCTGCTCTTGTCTGTCGTGGGCATGTCTCGGTCTGGTTGAGGTGCTCAACCCTTTCATCCAGTCGTCGGCGTTTGGCCTTTTCAAATACGGCCATCTCACGCTCTCGATCAGCTTTGCTTTTAAGAAGAGCTTCATTCAGGAATGCATCAATCATCTCGTCCGACGGTCCTAGAAGTTCCGGCTCAGGATCTGCCCCCAGTTCCTCTGCATAAGGAGCTTCTTCATCATTTATCGACGAGTGAGAGATCATATAGAAACTTGCCACATAATCCTCAGGTTCATCCAACGAGTCTTCTCCATTATCGTCATTTCCGTCCTCAAGGACGTGGCTGAGAAACTCTTGAAGTGTGACCGGGGTTCGCGCCTTCTGGTTATATTCTTCCAGCGCGTCGATATGTTTTTGCAGGTCTGAGCACTTGTCACCAGGCTTCATGGGCTTTTTGGTCTTCTTCTTTCTCTTCGAATACTTTGTTGGCTGGGTGTGGGCGCTTTGACTATCACCACCAATTTTTGGAGTTGGGCACAGTTTCAGCATTCCCTCGATGATCTCGGGTTCCAATGGATTTTTCCATCTGATTGCCGGGCATGTCTGGAGATCCTTCAGCATTCTTTTCGTTCTGGCTGAAAGAGCGACTTTCCATGGAATTTCTTCGACAAAAGAGCATGATGCCCCCGGTGTGTCCTCCCTTTTAAGAGTATGCGGTTGAGGCGGACTTACTTTCCATTTCTCGGACAGGGCGAATTTGCCCTGTTTGTATTGATCTTCAATCCAGCCTTTAAAGACGAAGCAATCTTCAATCGGATGGCTGATCGTTTGGTGATAGGGGCAATAATTGGGATTATTAGCCTTACCGGGTTGCAATGGGCATTTTGGATTTGGCAAATTAATGAGCCTGTTGCGCATTGACAGCTCGAACAATCTCCTCGCTTTGTCCCGGGGAACGAATAAGGGCGCTTTATTTTCTCATTATAGAATTGTCGTCTCTCGTCCAGGAGATCAGTTAGTTTTGGGCCACTGGGCTGTTGTTGAGCATTTGCGACGAAGGTCGCTTTCCCTTTGCCCTATTCATTCCGTGGCTCCGGCATTGAAGGAGACAGTCTATGACCCATCTGGTCCATTTGAGCCAGTTTGTCAATCAGGGCTTGAAAGGTGGTGGGCTTGAAAAACATCATAAATTGTGAGATGGTCGCTTAAGGGTCGAGAATACCCACAAACATGCATACCGCAGGCGCTTCTTCGATGCGTTGCTCGCATTTCGACCATAAATTCCGCCACCGTATTGCATACTGGACCCAAGTTTCTCCCGGCTTCACCCTGGCATTGATCAGCGCCGTGATTGGGGTACGTTCGCTAGCACTCGCAAAACTTTGGGTGAATAGCAGCTCCATCTCTGCAAACGTCTTAACGGAGTCGTTCGGGAGTTCAGAGTACCATTCAAACGCTGTTTCCGACAAACTGGCGAAGTAGCAGTTTATCGTCACCTCCAGTGTTACCACATAGAGCCCTGAACTGGGCGACATGCTGGTGGGGATTGCCCGTCCCTTTATATACATGGAATTTAGGGATCGTATATCCCGGCGGGTACCTTATTTGGTCATACCAGCCCGGGTAGGGTCGTACAGTCTTAACGATCTACCCGGTCGTTTCGCTCGCCTGATGAGCTCGTATTTGCTGAGCGATGTAATCATCCAGAGCGGCCTTGGAGATGGTCTCCTCCTTGGCTGCTGAAAGAGCCGGAGGAGGGTTCGATGTCTCCCCTATGTCGTCTTCAATGATAATCGGGGGGTCTTCAGCCAGAGGATCCGGTTGTATCATCATCCCGACCATGTCTTGGAAGAGGAGAGTCATTCGTTTTATATTGGCCGCTTAGTCCGTGGCCTCTTTTTCTTTCCTCTCGAGCATTCTTCGGAGGAATTCAGCATCAGTTTCTTGTTCCTGACACTGCTCTGAGGTCTCTGGATTTTCTTTTGACCCAGTGAGTGCGGCCATTGCAGTTAGCATCTCCTGAAGTTTTTGCTGTTGTTGCTCCTGAGCCTTTGTTATAGATCGGGTAAGCGATCGATGACCCGTAGAAGCACGGCTTTCCTCTTTTCCAGAAGCCATATAAACGGTATGTGTTACCATGCCCCCAGACTTGGGGCGTTTAGGTTCAGCGTCCCTGCGGTTCTCCGCGGTCACAGGGGCTTTCTCCGGCCTCCTTCTCTTGTGAGCGGTTGACGTTGAGGGAGCTATTGCAGCAGGCACCCAAACGGATGACATCTTCTGGTACCACGGGATGGCTCTTTTTTGCGAGCTTTAATCTTATTTTGTCGGTGAGAGTGGTCCTGGACAATCACCAATTCCTAGACCTGTCGCCAGACTTTGTAAATTTTGGAGGACAGCCGCTGAGGGGGCTGCTCCGGCTTCTTTTCTGTAGCATTCTCCACAGGTGGAGGAGATCTTTTCAGCATGGCAGTTGGAGAGTTCTTGCGAACCCTCCTAAGCGGTTCGAAACTGTTCCCAGTCGGAACAGCAACATCGATTTCCATCATAAGAGCTGGCGGAGTCAGTCCAGAAGGGGAGCTGCCCCCAGCCTTCCTCACTCGGCGCCAGTGTCGATGGTGAGCATGTCGTGTGGATGGGATTGTCTCAGCTGTAGGGGTGACTTCATCATGCCCCCTGTTTTAGCGAAGGGTTGTCGCCGGCGTCAGCCTCCTGAAGACCGATGTTCGTTGAGCAGCAATGCCCAATCTGTCAAAGATAGACCTCTGGGCAGGGGAAGCAGCTTTGAGAACTTCGCCTGGAGCGGGAGCCGGAACAGTCAGTCTTGTGAAGACCGACCCTTTGGCAGGAGAAACCGCCTTGACGGCTTCATGAGCAGGAATGGCTATCCGCTTGGGGATAACTCTTTCCGGTATCGCGGGCTTCTTTATGAGCCCAAATGAGCTTTGGCCCAGTCTGTCAGAGACTGAGGCATTGGAGCTGGACGACCCGTTGAGAGGGGTCGCGGTAGTGGTAAGTCGATCAAAGACCGACTTCTTTGGAGCTTCCTAGAACGGCATTGGGGCATTGAAGTTCATGGGTGGGAGCATGGTCCCGAAGAATAGTCCAGTGGTGTCCTGAGTCACCTGGTCCACCGGCATGATAAAAATGGAAGCCGCCTAAGGCCCGTAGGTCACTCCTCCTGCAGGGACGGAGTGAGAGTTATTGCCATTGTTGCAGCTTGTGCAGTTGAAAGCCATTTGATCTTCTGTTTTTTCTGCACGGAGCAAGACACCAAATCTTAGTACCTCGAATCCAAGGGAAACCATGTCAAACCGCGATTCATTCGAGAAAATATGACACACGAAGTGTGGAGTGGTAAGAGAAAAAGGACCCGCCGGGCGTGCCAGAATCTGTTCCCCTCCGAACACGGAGACGCGACCGCGTAGGTCCGTCTTGCCTGAATTCTGGGCAGATGCTAATTGGTACTATCCGTCCACCTCTCCGAAAATGCCAAGTTGATTTATGACACCATGTAAAGAAGGTTTAAACGGATGCGGCCGATGTAACAGACTTCGTCAGATTCCCCCTCATTTGAGAGGTTTTTGATTGTGGGGACGCTCTTCCCTGCAGGCGTAAGCCCCAGTAGTTGATTACGCTATCGCATCGCGGTAACCACTTTTTCCTTCTCCAGATGGTCACTTCGTGTCATGAGTGTTTGTTTTGTTTTTGGTTGCCCGTGGATTGTATATGGAGACTAATTTATGTTGTCGCCCGTAGGGCGTGGATTAGTCCAAATCCGTATTTTCTTAGATTTGGGTTTGGGGTTGGGTTTAAGGATACGTTAGTCTCATTTGAGACTAAGATCAACTTAAACGTTCGTTGAGGATACGTTAGTCTAATTTTTAGACTAAAATCCACTCAACGGGATCGTTTAGATCCAACAAGAGAGCATTTCACCTCTGTTTTTTAGTTTAGGGACATTATGGTCCATTAGTTTAAGGACATTACAGTCCAACGTTAGTTTAAGGACATTACGGTCCAAGGTTAAGGACATCATAGTCCGTAGGTTTAAAAGGACCCCACAGTCCGAGGTTAGGGACATCATAGTCCATGAAATGTATGGTTGTCGGGACCCGTCACCTCTCTGAAGACGTTGAAAGATTACAACGACAAATATCAGAGGAGTAAAGAGATGTACCCTCGAACCAGTTTTGGTTGAGAGATCTGTAGTCCAATTTGAGACTAAGATCAAAAGATTTGTGAGCATATGGGCTCAGTTAATCTGAATTGAGGACTTATGGCCAATCTTGGGCTAAGTCCAATCGAGTTAAAATGTTTAACATTTATTTTGGGCTGTTGAGCATTTGTTTGGGCTTGGCCCTTTTAATAATGCAGAGCAATGATTTGCATTCTGACAATATTTTGTCTTTTATTGAATGCTGAGCATTCATCAGAGCTCTGAGGCTTTATTAAAGAACAATTTATGTTTTATCAGCGCAGCACATAGTGCGCTTGGCGCTTTGCGCCAGTCAAAGAGCGAAGTGCGCTTCTGCCAAATAGCGCACGCATGAGGGACACGTGTTGTGCTTGGCGCTAACGCCAGTTAATGAGCGCAGAGCGCTAGTTAATGAGCGCATTGCGCTAACTGATAAGTGGCACACACATGAGGGACACGTGGTGCGCTAGGCTCTGAACGCCGGTCCAAGAGCGCAAAGCGCTAGTTCAAAAGCGCAATGCGCTAGCTGTTAATTGGCGCACACGTGAGGGACACGTGGTGCGCTTGGCGCTGAGCGCCAGATCAAGAGCGTAAAGCGCTTCTTCTTAATATGGAGCACTAAGGCTATTTTTATGCAGCGCTATGAGCTGATAATTAAATTCCCCTTTAAGAGACTTTGTCTCGTGGATCTAAGAACAAAGTTCTCAGTTTTACAGGAGATGTTTCAATCTCTTATATTGATTGAAAGGCTTTACCTTTATGGATCTATGATCTTCAGATAATTAAAATATTCTTAACCCCCCCCCTTTATAATGAGATGTTCATGATCTCCTGAAAAACAATTTGTCTTATAGATTTATGATCTGTGAAAAAAATTGTAACAACCCCAAATTTCCAATACAAGTTTTTACAAAAAAAAATTCAAAAAATCCATAAAGGGGTATTTTAGCCTGAGCACAAGTTATAAGTAATTATTTTTCTTTTTAATTACAACTTAAAAGAATGTAACAACTTTATTTTTAGTGTACAAAAATTTGCTTTAAAATTAATGTATACTTGGGATATTTACATTTACTGTTATTACTTTAAGTAATTAATTAGCTCCATAATTACAAGAAGGAGCTTGTAGCTCATTGGTAATACCTTGCACTGCTGAACCAAGCCACCAGAGTTCAAATCCCATACCCCACATTATTTTTAATATTGATTTTTTATAAAACCTTTAGAATACCAAGAGTTTACACGTGCATATCTCACAAAAACCCCATTACAACCAAAGATGTAACATTTCCAGAAGTTAGATGAACTGTCGGGGGGGATCCCGGCCGCCTGACTCGGCCGGGAATCGACCAAATCGGCCTTGACTCGGTCTGACTCAATCCTCAGACCGAGTCACGGCCGAGTCGGCCAATTCCGGCGACGGCCCCAACATGAAAGTTGTGTCTTTTCATATTCCCTATGCACCGGCAAAATTTCAGCCTCAGACCACTTCTAGAGCTCTTTAAAAACCCCAATTACTCCACTTTTAATACATTTTTATTACATTTTATCACATTTTTATTTTAAACTTTTCATCTACCCTAACCCTAGCCTAACCCTATAAATACCAACCCTACACACTACCCTCTCACCCCCAAAATCCTGAGCCCACTCTCTCAAAAATTTCCAAGAATCGTGTACTTTGAAAACAATCTCGAGGCGAAGCTCCGACGAATTCCCGGCGGAATTTCCGGCGATCATTTTAGGAACTACCGGCAACGACGCTACACATCGACGATTCCTCTAGTTCCCCCTCACTCTCTCGTGTAATCTAAAACCCGTAAGTCCCTTTTCTATCTCTCTTTTCCATTCTCAAAATACGAAATTACAAACCCGACGGAATCGGAACAAATCCGATTTCAGATTCGGTTTTCTATAAAATTACACTTCTCACTAATACCTTCATACTTAAACTTCCTCATGTTGACTATTAAACACTAATTAAACAATTTGAACAAGTTTCATCACATGAAATGATAGCTATTTCAATTTATCGTATTTTCACTTAAATAACACATTGTTTCAATCCTTCATTTAACTCCATCAAATTTGTCATACATTTAAAGTAGATCACGAGGTAACGACCTACCTCCTCACACACTCATATGCAAAACCCCCGAGAACCTAGAATAAGAGAAAATAAACATTTTCATTTAAATACCATATATTTAATAAAACCATTTCTAAAAGATTTAGTTTTGATACACTTTTTTATAAAAAAAAAGTACCACTTATTATGAAAATACGATAAATTGTGTACATCGGTCGTTTATCTAAACCTGACTTTGTAGTGTATAGGCTGGGCAAGTAAGAAAGGTAACTTTAAAAGGCCCGACTCACGGTGATTCGTGAGCGGATCCCTCCTTTCCTCACTTGTACTTACCTGGCCACAATTGGCGGTGAAGAGGCGATTTGAGGCATCTCACAACTTGTCGTCTGGACCAGTTAGGAATAGACTAGTTGACTTAGGAGAATCTAGAACATACAATACGGAAAATATACACTTTTACAAATAAATACCATTTACTTCATAAAACCGTTTTCTAAAGGATTTAGTATTTACAATCTTTGCAAAGCGCCGCTACAACCCACTTTGGGGAACCCGTTCGGGATGGTGCAGTTTATCGCACATCCTCGGGCTTGGTAGTGCGAGATTCAGACCTCCGCAAGGAGCATTCGGTCTCGAAAGATTTAAAATACGACATCTTAAGAAAATGAGATTTTTTAGAATATAAAATATTTATTAAAATTATTTTTGTATAAATATATGTATATTTATCATTAAAATACCTATTTTATTATGATATAAATATTCCACCTTTTTCTAAAAATCACAAGAATAAATTTTACACTAAAATATTATGAATTCCAAATAAATCAACCTTACAAATAAATACCTTTATTTATGAAATTAGGATATTTTCACTAGAAATATCACAATATAAAATCCACCTTCATTACAACTCTAAAGGCGAATAACAAATACTTGAGGTGTATTTTGAAAAGTATATAAAAGTATTTTTACATAAAACCTCCTCAAGTTTTATAAATTTTCCTAAGGACCCTAGCAAATTATAGGTAAGAATTAATCAAGACTTCGATTTACATTTCTAATTGTCTGACTCGGGTTTGAATCTGATTATATTTGACTTGAATATGATTCAAGTACAATCTACAATTTTCAATATTACAATTCAACATGAATCCATGAATCCAATTATCAATCTATACAACTTGACTGAACCGAACCATGGATATACATTCCATTTACATGGTTCTCCAGTTATTCCATTTACATGATTCTACGGTTACATCCGTTTACTGATATCATGGTTTCGGTCGGTCAACCAATTATACATTCAATACAATTTACAGTACAAACAATACAATTAAAACACTACGGGGTTTAAGTTGTAGATTGGTACGGAAGGTGTTAAAGGTGGCATGAGACGGTAAGATTAAGACACCTAACATGAATCCAATTGCCGTTGTTCCGGGTTGTATAACGGAGCCTTGTACTTCTATTTTCCCTGGTCTCTAGCATACTGAGACTCCTCTCGTATACACTGGCATTCTTCTATACCAACCTACAAACAACAGTGTTAATACAACATTACAACAATATAATACAACATTAAAAGCTACCCTCTCTCTTCTTTTCTACTTCTCCCTTATCTTTGGGACTTACCGAGCGATCTGTTCGCTGACGACATTCTATTTCTTTCTTCTTTAAATGTCGTCAGGTGATTTGGACCCGACAGAGATCGAGCCATCTGCAGAAGACTTGGATCAGCTTGCTGAAGAACCAGAGCTCTAGTTTCATTGTACATTTTCCATTCATTATTTTTCATTTCCTGTCATGCCATTGTTTAGGCATCATTTTTATTTCAATTGTATTTCCTTTTCATGCATTGTACAGAAGAATATTAATAAATAAAAGTTGTTGTTTTTATTATACCTTGCCTCTTATGTATTTTCTTTTATATTGCTTAGTTACGTGATTGGTTCGAAGGAGTGTGTTTGTAGAATAACCACAATCAAAACGGTGTCGCGCGTAGCTAGACCGAGGTGAGTACGGGTCGTCCTCAGGGAAACGTTGAATCTTTTATTTTTACTTTAGATGTGTTGAAAAAGAGAGGAGGGATAAAGAATATTGTAGAATGGTTGTAGGATCTAGATCTACGTTAAACACGGATGCAAAATATAGATCTAGATTAACTACGGATGTAAGTTTATATAAGAAGAGGGCTTGTAGGGTTCATTAGGATTTAGTAGTTATGGATGATTAATTAAAAATTACTCTTTCTATCCTTTAATAGATTTAAAACTAGAACGACAGTGATGCATGTAGATTAGGGTTTCTGGAGGGAAAAGGAATCCCACTCTTAACCCCTATCTCGACACGGAACTCCGTTCATATCTAGCCTTTACCAAAACAATCATTAATCTAATCTCTAATCACGGTCGAGACTAACAATGAATTGTTAGAGCGCCCGATTAGGATGTTAATGATTGTCTTGATAAAGTTTATAAACTTTATAGGACGTAAAAAGAGTTTAGGGATTTTCATCATCCATTAGCCTACCCTAATCCTACGAACCCTAACAAGCGGAGAATTACTCGTGCATGTTGGGAGAAAAAGATATGGAGAGAAAATGCATAATTAAACTATGAAGAAATAAGAAAAAGAAAGCTGCCTTTATTAATCAACAATATTCATTACACTTTGATTCCTTAGAAAATGATTACAAAGACTAGTTGCTTCTCGATCTCTTCTAAAGAGGTAGACGAACCGTTGATGATCAGCCTGGATGCGTGAGCCGTCTTGGACTTCGTGATCTCGTCGGCTTGATGAATTTTCCAAGAGGCTCTCGGTCTTTATTTATAGTCCCAAAGCTAGAACCTTTGCTTCCAAATATAGAAGTTAACAGCAAAGATTCACCTACAAAAAACGCAGAGTCTAAACCTTCAATATTGCCGCGGATCCGCGGCCCAATGGGGGGTATGGCCGCGGATCCGCGGCCATTTAATCTGGGCCTATGATCAATTTTCTGTGATGTCCTCTGTGTGACATTTGGCGATCCTTGGAACCTTTGGAAATTGGAAATCTTCTCGTAGTTGCTGCCAGACTTGACTTCTAAGTTTTGGTTTCTTAATTAGGCAGGTTTACTTTAACAACTTGATTTCCTTAATTTTAGACCTGCAAATTCTGCACAACAACTCAAATAATATTTAGTAGAGTTAAGATTTGGTCAATGATATTATTTGCATACATTTTCCTACCAGATGCTAATTATAATATATCAATCACATGGAAAATATTATTTTTACAGATAAACCCTCATATGTATGATATATTATAATAAAGACCTTTTTAAATATGAAAATAGTACGAAAAATGTAATAACAAATGTGCAGTTTTATCAACTGAACATTACGCTTAGCGTATTTGCTTCTGAGTAAATACGTAGCGGGCCAGTCACGTCCCCTTCGCCGTAGAATGGGAAGCGGGGCGTGACAGGTTTTGTTGGTGGCCTATGCAGGTCAGAGCTGTATGAAACCCTATCATGCACTTCTGTTCTGCGTGAACAACCTAAGCAATATAACACAAGAACCGGCAACAAAAACATTCTTTACAATTCATGTTCCTTGAATCTTACAATTTCATATTCCTTGAATCTTATCATTTCATGTACTTGAATCTGTCCTAACCAAAATTTTTCTTCAAGGTTATGCATTCCCCGAACAACACCAGCACCAACGTCAACAACACACCTCCACCTTCACTACCAATCGTTCATGTTGTTCCTACGCCACCCACCGAGCAAACAGTGCTACTTGAGGCGATCCACAGCCTTCTTGAGGGACAACAACAACTCCTGAACCGTTCCGAGACTGACGCATCTGGGGTAAAGCAATTCAGGGCTTTACATCCCAAGCAGTTCTCCGGAAAGGGAAGCCCACTTAAAGCTGAGGAATGGGCACAAAGTATAGAGAATGATCTGGCGGCAGCACAAGTGCCAGACATAGCTTGGGTCCGTGTGGCGAAACTGCAGCTCACGGACAATGCTCGCAACTGGTGGAAGGCGGAAGAAAGCCTTCTTGTACAGCCTATTGAATGGAAGACTTTTCGCGAGAAGTTCGACGCGAAGTACTTCCCTGTGACTGCCAGGTTTGCCATGGAGCAGCATTTCATTCATCTACAACAAGGTTCGATGTGGGACAAGTCAGTAGATGAGTACGACGCTGAATTCACCATGCTAAGCCGATTCGTGGCACACTTGATACTGACGGACGAGATCAGAGCCCGTCTCTTTCAACAAGGTTTGGACACGGAAATTCAGGCTGCACTAGCCATAGGGAAATTTCTGACTCATGAGAATGCTTTGGAAGCTTCCCGCAGTTATGAGGCGGTAATAAAGGCGAGGGGCGGACCTCAATCTGCCGGTTTGAAACGCCCTGCCAATCAAATGGCAGGAGGAGCCCCTTCCAGGCCATCGTTTGAACCCAGGAGAACTGAAGAAATTTGCCACTACTGCCATAGAAAGGGACACTTGTGGAAGGACTGTAGACGCGCAAAATGCCTGTGTCTAATTTGTGGCGCATCCAATCACAGAATTGAGACCTGTCCATATAGATACAACTCAGCTCACACACCTACCAACTACCCGCAGCGGCCAGCTATCTAGGCTCCTGCAACTCGTCCTGCACTACCTGCACAGCCTACTCGCCAATTCCAACAAGCAATGAGGGACATGCCTAGTGGGCAAAGAAACAGGCCCCAAAGGCAGAATGTGCCTCCAGCTAGAAGGAATGTACCACGGCGACAAACATTTACATTAGAAGCCGTAGAAGCCGAGACTGTAGGTCAAGGTAACACCGGTAAGCATTTTTCATCCTTGTATCACTTTGTTATTTTTTTACACTATCTATACTCCAGTCACCAGACTTTTCTTGAAACTGTTATACTTTCCTTTTACAAATTTCGAGGACGAAATTTTTATTAGGAGGGTAGAATGTAACAACCCCAAATTTCCAATACAAGTTTTTACAAAAAAAAATTCAAAAAATCCATAAAGGGGTATTTTAGCCTGAGCACAAGTTATAAGTAATTATTTTGCTTTTTAATTACAAGTTAAAAGAATGTAACAACTCCATTTTTAGTGTACAAAAATTTGCTTTAAAATTAATGTAAACTTGGGGTATTTACATTTACTGTTATTATTTTAAGTAATTAATTAGCTCCATAATTACAAGAAGGAGCTTGTAGCTGATTGGTAATACCATGCACTGCTGAACCAAGCCACCAGAGTTCAAATCCCATACCCCACATTATTTTTAATATTGATTTTTTTTAAAACCTTTAGAATACCAAGAGTTTACACGTGCATATCTCACAAAAACCCCACTACACCTAAAGATGTAACATTTCCAGGAGTTAGATGAACCGTCGGGGGGGATCTCGGCTGCCTGACTCGGCCGGGAATCGGCCAAATCGGCCTTGACTCGGTCTGACTCAGTCCTCAGACCGAGTCACGGCCGAGTCGGCCGATTCCGGCGACGGCCCAAACATGAAAGTTGTGTCTTTTCATATTCCTTATGCACCTGCAAAATTTCTGCATCAGACCACTTCAAGAGCTCTTTAAAAACCCCAATTACTTTACTTTTAATACATTTTTATTACATTTTATCACATTTTTATTTTAAAATCTTCATCTACCCTAACCCTAGCCTAACCCTATAAATACCAACCCTACACACTACCCTCTCACCCCTAAAATCCTGAGCCCACTCTCTCAAAAATTTCCAAGAATCGTGTACTTTGGAAACAAGCTCGAGGTGAAGCTCCGACGAATTCCCGGCGGAATTTCCGGCGATCATTTTAGGAACTACCGGCAACGACGCTACACATCGACGATTCCTCTAGTTCCCCCTCACTCTCTCGTGTAATCTAAAACCCGTGAGTACCTTTTCTATCTCTCTTTTCCATTCTCAAAATACGGAATTACAAACCCGACAGATTCGGAAAAAATCCGATTTCCGATTCGATTTTCTATAAAATTCCACTTCTCACTAATACCATTATACTTAAACTTCCTCATGTTGACTATTAAACACTAATCAAACAATTTGAACAAGTTTCATCACATGAAATGACAGCTATTTCAATTTATCGTATTTTCACTTAAATACCACATTGTTTCAATCCTTCATTTAACTCCATCAAATTTGCCATACATTTAAAGTAGATCATGAGGTAACGACCTACATCCTTACACACTCATATGCAAAACCCCCGAGAACCTAGAATAAGAGAAAATAAACATTTTCATTTAAATACCATATATTTAATAAAACCATTTCTAAAAGATTTAGTTTTGATACACTTTTTAAAAAAAAGTACCACTTATTATGAAAATACGATAAGTTGTGGACATCGGTCGTTTATCTAAACCTGACTTTGTGGTGTCTAGGATAGGCAAGTGAGAAAGGTAACTTTAAAAGGCCCGACTCACGGTAATTCGTGAGCGGATCTCTCCTTTCCTCACTTGTACTTACCTGGCCACAATTGGCGGTGAAGAGGCGATTTGAGACATCTCACAACTTGTCGTCTGGACCAGTTAGGAATAGACTAGTTGACTTAGGAGAATTTAGAACATACAATACGGAAAATATACACCATTACAAATAAATACCATTTACTTCATAAAACCGTTTTCTAAAGGATTTAGTATTTACAATCTTTGCAAAGCGCCGCTACAACCCACTTTGGGGAACCCGTTCGGGATGGTGCGGTTTATCGCACATCCTCGGGCTTAGTAGTGTGAGATTCAGACCTCCGCAAGGAGCATTCGGTCTCGAAATATTTAAAATACGACATCTTAAGAAAATGAGATTTTTTAGAATATAAAATATTTATTAAAATTATTTTTGTATAAATATATGTATATTTATCATTAAAATACCTATTTTATTATGATATAAATATTCCACCTTTTACTAAAAATCACAAGAATAAATTTTACACTAAAATATTATGAATTCCAAATAAATCAACTTTACAAATAAATACCTTTATTTATGAAATTAGGATATTTTCACTAGAAATATCACAATATAAAATCCACCTTCATTACAACTCTAAATACGAATAACGAATACTTGAGGTGTATTTTGAAAAGTATATAAAAGTATTTTTACATAAACCTCCTCAAGTTTTATAAATTTTCCTGAGGACCCTAGCAAATTATAGGTAAGAATTAATCAAGACTTCGATTTATATTTCTAATTGTCTGACTCGGGTTTGAGTCTGATTATATTTGACTTGAATATGATTCAAGTACAATCTACAATCTTCAATATTACAATTCAACATGAATCCATGAATCCAATTATCAATCTATACAACTTGACTGAACCGAACCATGGATATACATTCCATTTACATGGTTCTCCAGTTATTCCATTTACATGATTCTACGGTTACATCCGTTTACTGATATCATGGTTTCGGTCAGTTAACCAATTATACATTCAATACAATTTACAGTACAAACAATACAATTAAAACACTACGGGGTTTAAGGGGTAGATTGGTACGGAAGGTGTTAAAGGTGGCACGAGACGGTAAGATTAAGACACCTAACATGAATCCAATTGCCGTTGTTCCGGGTTGTATAACGGAGCCTTGTACTTCCATTTGCCCTGGTCTCTAGCATACTGAGACCCCTCTCGTATACACTGGCATTCTTCTGTACCAAGCTACAAACAACAGCGTTAATATAACATTACAACAATATAATACAACATTAAAAGCTACTCTCTCTATCTTCTTTTCTACTTCTCCCTTATCTTTGGGACTTACCGAGCGATCTGTTCGCTGACGACATTCTATTTCTTTCTTCTTTAAATGTCGTCAGGTGGTTTGGACACGACAGAGATCGAGCCATCTGCAGAAGACTTGGATCAGCTTGCTGAAGAATCAGAGTTCTAGTTTCATTGTACATTTTCCATTCAGTGCTTTTCATTTCCTGTCATGCCATTGTTTAGGCATCATTTTTATTTCAATGGTATTTCCTTTTCATGCATTGTACAAAAGAATGTTAATAAATAAAAGTTGCTGCTTTTATTATACCTTACCTCTTGTGTATTATTTTTTTATATTGCTTAGTTACGCTTAGCGTATTTGCTTCTGAGTAAATACGTAGCGGGCCAGTCGCGTCCCCTTCGCCGTAGAATGGGAAGCGGGGCGTGACAAAAATTATGTTCTTCTTCTTTTATGATGAGATCTTTTGATCTTTTTGTGAAAGACTTCTGTCTTGTAGATATATGATCTTTAAAGAAGTGAATTCTTCTTTTCAATTATGAGATGATTTCATCTCTCTGTTCATTTTTTTTACCTTGAAAAAACTCTTCTTTTTCTGAGAACTTTGCTCTTGAGATCTCTCGAAGCTTATGGGAGGGTTCCTCTCTCTATTTCTGTATATCTTTTTCTCTTGAGACTTGAAGTCTTGGGGCCTTTATATAGGGCAAGCTGATCAGTTCAATTAGTTAAAGAGTTCTTTTCTCCAATTGATTTGGGGAATTTCCCATCGTTGGATCTTTGATCCAAGGGCTTCTGATTTACAGAAGGCAATTTTCTTGTTTTTAACAAGATTGGTAAATCTTTCCATGCAGAATTTATTCTGTGTTTTGGTGATTTTTTAATCACCATTGAATCATTGATTCAACGGTGCTCTGATTTACAGAGCACAATCTTGTTGTTTGGAAAGATTCGAGAAATCTTTCCTTAACAGAATTTAATTATGATTTATTAATGATTTATCATTATTATTGGATCTTTGATCTGACGGTGGGGAGCTTTTAGTTCCAGCGCTTGCGCACCTGTGCTTTGCACGTGGTGCGCTGCTTAAAGGGCAGCGCACCTAGCGCTAGCGCACCCGTGCTTTGCACGTGGTGCGCTGCTTAGAGCGCGGCGCACCTAGAGCTAGCGCACACGTGCTTTGCACGTGGTGCGCTGCTGAGAGCGCGGCGCACCTAGCCCTAGCGCACACGTGCTTTGCACGCAGTGCGCTGCTTAGAGCGCGGCGCACTTGGCGCCGCTATGAAGCGTTGCTTTTATTGTTGGAGGTGTCTTTTCACCTTCCTTTTAAGTCAAACTTATATTCCCCAGAACTTACATTTCCCAGATCTTGGAAATAGCTCCATTATGCACAAAATTTCATGTGCCTAGTTTTTATAATCTGAAGCAATGCTTCTTTCTTTTCTCATTTCCAGAGAACCATCTTAACTATGGCTTGTAACCGCCCACATGCTCGTCGACAACCATGGGAACTGCCCATTCAGGATATTGTTCCTCGCTTCGCTGCGCGCTTGGTGAATCCTGCTCTTACGGATGACCAATGCGACGCAGCACTGCACGAGCTCTTGACTCGTGTAGGATCTCCTCTCCCTCCCAACTCTATTTGGCTTCGGATGATCCTCATGTCCGTGCTCGCTGATATTCCCCCTCCTCCGGCGGAGATGACCCCAGTGATGCTCGATGCCGCTGAAGACAAGATCGAGTGCTTCTTCGAGGCGCACTTGATCACCAAAGCCCTGAAGGATTGCTCTGTTCAGTTGCTGAGCCAAATACGGGCTCATCGGACCGTCATCTCTGCTTTCGCTGGTGAATGCGGTGCTAACCGATAGATAGCTACTCCTCGCGAAGATCGTCGCTTTGACATGGTGGAAAAGACAGAGAGGGAACTAGATAATTTTATCTATATGTTTGTAAATCCCTGTACTTTTGATCCCATGTTTGGCGATATATTTCCATTGCAATAAAATGTTTAATTAAGTGTTTTCTTCCTTTTTGTTATTATCTGTCAAGTGTTGCTCTTATTTTAATTCTTATGTTCTTCCTCTGTCAGGCGCATATGCGTTGTAGAACTTAAAGTGTTATAAACAGGCGCAAGTAATCTTTGCGAGAGTGAAGCACTTTTGGAGCTTAGCGCTCTCGTGCCTTGCATGTGAGCATCGTTTCAAAGTCTTTGACTCTTAATGCTGACACATTTAATGCTAGCGCTTTTCACGAAGCGTCAATTCATTTCAAATCTCGGAATTTGAACAGAGCCTTGCTCTGATTGGGGAAACAGTCGTCGGCTTGAAGAGAGCCATTTATGGGAGCACCTTTAAATTTAGTTCAAGGGTGGCTATGAACATTCCCATGGCTGGAGCTTCGTCGATGCGCTGCTCTCATTTTGAACAGAGATTTCGCTATCGGGTAACATATTGAACCAAGTTTCGTTCGGTCTAACTCTTTCATTGACCAACGTCGTCACGGTAGTAAATTTATTCACGCTAGCGAATTACTGACAGAAGAGCGTCTCCATCTCGTCGAAGGTATTCACGGAGTCATTTGGGAGTTCCACATACCATTCGAACGCAGTGCCCGCTAGACTGCTGACGAACTGTCGAAGGAGCAATATATCATTTCCTCCGGTGTTGCCGCACATGGATTTAAATCGCACGACGTGCTAGTGAGAATTCCCGGTTCCTTTATACATATGGAACGTCAGAAGTATGTATTCTGGCGGGTACTATATTTGATCGTACCATGCCGAATGCGGTCAACCAGTCTTGATCGACCTATTTGCAGCTTCACTGGTGTAGTGAGTTTTGACTTGCTGAGCGATATATGCGTCCATCTTTTCTTTTGGGATCATCTCCTCCTTAGCCGTTGATGAGCCTTGCAGAGAATTTGAAATGTCACTCTTGTCTTTAAGAGTGACTACCAGCGGTTCATCTGCCAGTGGTTATGAATGGACCATCATTCCAGCCGTATTCTGAATCAGAAGGGCCATCTGGTTCATTTTTGCGGACATCTCTGCCGCTTTCTCATCGCGCGCTTCAGGAAATCAATATCCGACTCTTGCCCTACTCTTTCTTCGGGTGCGTCCTCAGGAGTTTCCTTAGGCGGTGGACTGGCAAGTGTCGTCGCTTGAGCAAGCATCTCCCGCAACTTTTCATGTTGTTGCTAAGCTTTTGTCAGAGATCGATTATGCGGCCTGTGACTGGTAGAAGCACGACTTTTGTCTCTGAAGTTTACGATATAGATTGTGTGAACTACCATGCCCCCAAGCTTGGGGCATTTGGAGTTTTGGCCTTTGGAGTTTGCTTCGAGCATTCGGACTTTATTAGGCCTCTCTTTTTTGTGAGAAGCCGCTTTGGTTTTAGGAGGAACCATCGGAACAGGAACCGCCATGTTTACCGCCGAAAGACTGGACTGAGACGTTGGGATGCCTAGCCTGAATTTGGGGCTAGATACAATTTGAATATATCCATCCACCTCTCCGAAAATACCAAGTTGATTTATGGCACCGTATTTCGGAGGTTTAGATAGTTGCGACCGTTGTAGCAGACTTCATCAGATTCCCCCTCGTTTTTTATGGGGTTTTGATTGTGAGGATGCTTTTCCCTACAGGCGCAAGCCCCTGCAGTTAATTACGTTACCGCATTGCGATAACCACTTTCTCTTACTCCAGTGGTTCACTTCGTGCCGTGTTGTGTTTGTTTTATTTTGGGTTGCCCATGGATTGTATATGGAGACTAATTTATGTCGTCGCCCGTAGGACGCGGATTAGTCCAACTCTGTATATTTGAGATTTGGGTTTGGGTCAAGGATTTTCTTGACGGGGTCCACGTTGGTAGCTTGGTTTGCCAACGGGAATGAACTTATGACGCATTTCTCACATTTGTGAGGTCCATCCGTTCATAGGATATTTTAGTTTGATATAAGAATCGTTAGTCATATTTGAGACTAAGATCAACTTAGAAACAAATGAGCATATGGGCTCAATTATTTTAGTTTAAGAACATCACGGTCCAATATTCCCTGTTATGGACGAATGTTAGCTTAAGGACCTTTTGGTTCAACATTCATCCTGCGCGCACGTGTATTTGTTACATGACGGGGTGAACAATGCTGACATGGAATGCACCCAATTTGGGATGCGGTCTGATTTGAGGTGTGCACGTCAATTTGAAAATGCATCAATGTGGGATGAAAGGAGTTGTTGGTTGTCGGGACCCGCCACCTCTCCGAAGACGCTGAGAAATTACAACGACATATATCAGAGGTGTGAAGAGATATACTCTTAAACCAAATCCCGTATTTGAGGGAAAGATCATGATAGATCATCTAAGAATCGTTAGCCTTATTTAAAACTAAGATTAACTTAGAAGGTATGGGATGAAGATCATTAGTCTTGTATGGGACTAAGATCAGTTTGGATATCATGAATATAAGCTTAGCCAATTTGGGCTAAGATTGGGTTTCTGTAACACCCAGCATTACTAAGTACTCAGCTGCATATAGCAATCAAGTGTATATCACGTGAGGCGCTATAATAGTGCTAAGCACTAGTCTTTTGTAGCGCTCACATGTATTTCACGTGAAGCGCTATAATAGTGCTAAGCACTAATTTTTCTTTGGCGCTCACGTGAGGTGCTCAGCTTTTAGACTTGGGCGATCGCGTGCTTTTCACGTGAGGCGCTGAGCTTTTGGCCTTGGGCGCTCACGTGCTTTTCACGTGAGGCGCTGAGTTCTTTTGAAGATTTAATCTCTGCTTATGTTTTTAGAGAACTTAAACCTCTGTTAATGTTATTTTTCCCATTAACGATCACCAAGATCACTATTTTGAGGATCTGGGATCGGATTCTTTAAGAACTAAGTTTTTGATGTTGGGTTTCGAAGCCCATGCCGCGGAAGCCGCGGTCGAGACGGAAGCGAAAACAAAAATTTATGCGAGCGCCAAACACCCGTAAAACCCAGGATACGGTCCAAAAACCTAAACTATCTAACTAGAAATGCAAGGGTTGAGAAACTACAATCTTTGTCGCGAGTCCACCCAATTGTGGAAGACCCCTCCAAGCTCGTAACCGTGGGGATCGTGCTTGAAAATCGACCACCCTCGCCGAAGAAGATCCGTCCGGTGTACTCACCTCCAGTGAGCACCTATATACTATCTTAGGTGACACAACACCAATAGCTTATGAGACCGGCCACCGCCCTTCGTCGAGATCTAGAAACGTATGCACTAGTCTACTCCGGAATATTGATGCCCAAACTCGATACTCTCATGACTAAGGACATTTAAGGATGTGCTTATGGACAACTCAGCTCTCATATATATGATCGCCATTATAATGCTGGTTGTTAAGTAACAATCCTACGGGCTTCATCAATGATGAAGACAAACCAGATAGCATATTATCATCTCAAGTAAGACTTTTATACCTGTATAGGTCATCTCTCAATTATCATAATCGCCTGCTTGTGATCACAATAATTGCCTTGAGAGCACTATATCCAACACTTGATTTGAAGGAACTAAGTTCCTGGAGTATTATGGACTCCAAGTTTTTCATGTTCTTTTATTCATGTTTTCCTATTCATGTTTTCTGAGAGGTTAAACCTCTGTTAATGGTGTTTTGACCATAAAGATCACCAAGATCACTAATTTAAGGATCTTGGATCGGGTTATATAAGACTGATTTGAAAGAACTAAGTTCCTAGAGTCTAAAACTCTATCTTCTTTCTTTTCAACCTTGTTTTACTCTAAACCTTTGATTCTCAAGAACAAGATCTTCCAGATGAGAATTAAATTCTCAATATATGGGAGACTTGTCTTGTGGATCTTAAATGTGATATGATAAGTGAAAAAGATATTTTGATCTCTTCTTTTTTCTTTACCTAGGATTTTGAAGGGGAAGATCTTTCTTCTTCACTAAGAATAAAATTCTTTGTTGTTTTTTGTGGAATCTTTTGAGAGCCTTCTGTATGTTTTTCAGAAGCTTATAGGGGGTCTCCTCCTTTCTTTTTTATATCCAGTCCTCCCTTTCTTTTCATCTATTCATTCATATTTATAGAAGAAGGAAAAAAATCAATTTGTTACGAAAATCTCTTATTGAGATCATGATTGATTTCATAATCAATCCAATTGATCTTTTAGATCAACCGGTGAATTTTATTCACTGTTGGATTTTTAATCCAAAGGCTCTCTGTTTACCAGAGAAGATTTCTTGTTTGTTTTAATAAAATTAGGAAAATATTTTCCTAAGATAGAATTTTATTCTATCATATGAATATCTTGTTGATTTAATAGGATTAAGAAGATATTTCCCTAGCATAGAATTTAATTCTGTTAAATGAATATCTTGTTAGTTTAATAAGATTAGGAAAATATTTTCCTAATATAGAATTTTATTCTATCACAAGATTACGAAGATATTTTCCTAATATAGAATTTTATTCTATCTAATAGAGAAAATCATTCTTATTTGTTTATCAAGATTAGGAAAATATTTTCTTAAGATAGAATTTTATTCTATCATATGAATATCTTGTTAGTTTAACAAGACTAGGAAGATATTTTCCTAACCATAGAATTTAATTCTTTCAGATGGTTTAATTAGTGATTTTATAATCACCGTTGCATTTTTGATCCAATGGTCCTTTGTTTAACAGAGAGGATCTTTCTAATTTGAAAAAGATCAGGGAAATATTTCCCCAAAATAGAATTTAGTTCTAACATTGAATTTTTGATCCAACTGAGATTATCTTCCTTATTTAAAAAGATCAGGGGATATTTCCCCTAATAGAATTTTCGTTCTATCTTTTGAAGATTTTTAATCATCATTGGATCATTTATCCAACTGCTCTCTATTTGTTCAGGAAGATATTTTTTTCCTAATAGAATTTAATTCTATTATTTGATGATTTATTATCACCATTGAATTTTTGATCCAACAGCCCTGTTTAACAGAGAATATCCCAGATTTTAGGGATATATTCCCCATGTAGAATTTAATTATACCCGCTTTAGTTTGGACGCTAGCGCTCACGTACTATGCACGTGGGCGCCATTTAAGAATTTAATTCTTATATTACAGGCGCTCACGTGTTTTGCACGTCGGTGCTCACGTGTGTTCCACGTGATACGCCACTATAGAATTTATTTTTATAAGAAGTCGATACCGGCGCTCGCGTGGGAAACACGTGAGGACCAAATATAGGATTTAATCCTATCTGAGGCGGTACCTACATGCTTTGTATGTGGGTGCACGTGTTTAACACATAGGGGTTTCCCTTTATTTTTATAAGAGAACAACAAGATCTGAGCCAATAAAAATTTGGCAGGAATAAAAGCCCCCCACTATTTTGCCCACGTAAGTTTGTACATGGGTTAAGTAGTGCAAAATAATGCATTGTCATAAAATTGATGGCTTAGGAGACAAGTTTATGTAGGGTTCCTAGGCACTCTAACAAGGTTCTACAAGGCATCAACCATGCCCGATTCAAAAATTATTCGTGCCGAACAACCCTAACCAAGATCGTATACTAGAGATTATGTGAAAACTAGCAAGCAAACAACTTTAACAATAAGTGAAAAGGATTACAACCTTTGTAGATCCGGTCCTTCACTTCTAAAGCTCCATGTTGACGTCCCTTCGCTGCGATCATCGTGATCCCGGACTCTAGCGATGGTTTCCTCGGAGAAATGAGCGGGCTAGGTCGTTGACTTCGAGGCCGAAAATGATCTACGTCGAGGAGACTCAAACTCAAGCTCCATCTTCACTAGGTCATGAACTCTGTGAAGAGAACACCCTAAACTAAATATCAAGTAGTAGAGGATGATGAAATAGGAAGTGGGTTCACTTTGGATTTGGGTTTCTCACTCTTTTTCTTCACTTGAAATTTTTCTAGCAAGCTTTTCTTCTTCTTGAAGAAAAAGAAGAAGAAGAAAGAAAAGAATTAGAATTATTTTTAAAAAGAATAATCAAGTGAAGTCTATCATAATGCAACCATGGGTGAGTTTACCTTTGTAGAGACTAAACCATAGTTAATTATAATGGTTTGGTTAATGAATATCTTAATCAAGACTAAATGAGTGGACTTTGTCAAAATTGCTTCAAGCTTCATGAAGCTTCAAGCCATGACAAAAGAAGCCACCATTTTGAATAATTAAGATAAATAAAAACCTAAATTATAATTAACATGGTGTATGTCACCCACCCACCCATGTTTGCATGTATCATCAATCATGATGCAAACTAGTGCACAAACATATATCACATATACAACTTGTGCACATAAAGTGAGAAAGTCAATCTTAAGTGAACAAATACTAGTTAATGTAAAGTAATATATCAAATATATAATTATACATTAAATCATTAAATCAACACTTGATTTAACGATCCGGTCATATCGCATATAACCGACTAATATCTAGTGTATCAATATATCGAATCAACACTTGATTCGGCAACCTGGTTATATCTCATATAACCGATTAATGATACAAATCGCGAGAATAGAATACAGTATCTCATACTGGTATTATTCTCGGTCCCGCACATATCTCATATGCGCTCCTATTTCGTTTCGCTTGAGCCAGGAAACCTCTGTGTAGGACTCTAAAGACTCGTCAATACGCCGGCAGTAGGTGGCGATCATATCAATCACCCACAAGCCGCAAGCGGTCTGCTAAACGTAACGGCCACCCGGGTATTGAGCGATCAAAAGATCAACGAGCAAGCCTTCTCACACTCTTGCGAATCCAATCAGTAACACTTACCGCACAGTCTGGTCTGTTCGTCTGATATGCCGCATATCTCGCCTAGGGGTGGTAAACGTCAGACCCCAGTAGCTTGATAAGTCATGCCGATGTAAGGTCCACAACAAGCGTGAAACTACTGATAACACTTACCAATAAATCACTGCAACCCTGGCCAGGGATTTCCAGTTATGGCCAGTCGAGCATAGCGCAACATCAACCCCCAATACCGGGAGAGACGAATCCCCTCCTATCGCTCATTGCCTCCATGTGAATCGGGACTGTACCCAAAAACCACTTGTTTGCACGACTCAGTAGAGCCGTGGTAGGGTGGAAATCAAAGCACAGTGGGAGGCACACAAGACTCTATGACGATGTCGGGTCAACAGACTAAGTTGTACCAGTGTCACCAGAGAACTGCCATCTGACGTGAGGTATAATACCATCTGGGAGTTCTCGGCGAGTCCGTTCAGTGTACCCAGTCTCCACTGAGCACCCGCATACCATCTCTGATGTCAAACACCACTGGATATGGGATCATACATCGCCCATCACATGGGTCGAGAAGATATACGCTAGTCTACTCTGGAATATCGATGTCCCGTCTCGATATTCCCACGACTAGGAACATTGAAGGATGTACTCATTCACTACCCAGGCCCCACTAGTATGATCTACATCATAGTCTTAGAAGTCGAGTACATATCCTAAGGGCTTTATCAACATGTAACAGAGAGACAATAAGTATACATGTTAAGATAAAGAGCAACCAGATAGCGTGCTATCATGTCGAGCAAGAAAGTCCTACCTATATATGTCCCAGCATCCACTACAATATACATCTCATGTACAGTAATGGCCTCTAGGGCATACATATAACTAACAGTTTAGGATCCCTGTCGCGTAAGATTTTTTCATCTTCATGAGCCGTAAGGGTCTCAAGAAGGTTTTTCTCCCTATGAGTCATGAGAATCTCATAGGTGCGTATTCTCCCTAAGAATCGTGAGAATTCCTAAGTGTTCGTCACCTTCGTGAGTCGTAAGGATCCCACTCAGGTATTTTCTCATTACGACCCGCAAGTGGCTTCTTCGCTTTATTGGCGAATGTGACCCGTGGATAGTATACAAGAGTCAGTTTGGACCTCCTTGTATGGCATCGATGGTTTAGGAAACATGTTTAGATATGTCGCCTAAGGCTTTTTAACTTTATGTGCCGTGAGGGTCTTATAAAGACGTTTCTTCCTGAGTCGAGAGGATCTCGCAGATGTATTTTTCCTTAGGAGTCGTGAAGACTCCTAAGTGAGTTTTCTCTTGAGAGTCGTAAGGATCTCACAAGAGCATTTTCCCCTTACGAGTCGAGAAGACCCGTAAGTGGCTTCTCCTCCTCATCGGTATGCGACTTTGGAGAATGTGGCCCGTGGATAGTATACAAGAGTCAATTTGGACCTACCTGTAAGGCCATAGTGCTTAGGAAACAGGTTGATATCAACGTCGCCTAAAGCTTTTCACCTTCATGAGCCGTGAGGGTTTCATAAAGATGTTTTTCCCTATAAGTCGAGAAGAGTCGAGAGGATCTCGCAGGTTTATCCTAACGTGAAATATTGATAACCCCCTTTTTTGATAGAGGTCCGTTAGGTTTGCGGTACTAGGTTTAAGTCTATCGTACCGTCGTGTTGGCTGATGTATTTCTCGATATGCAGTCCCTTAGGTTGCTGCTCGAGTAGCCCGCGACTGTTGTGTCGCTGATCCCTTCTGAGGCTGGACAAGACGTCTTCAAGTAATCTTCTTAGGTTATATTACCGTTGGAAGAACAAGCATTAGGTATTTACCATGACACTTTTTACTTGAGCTTAGGCTCAATTTGGAGCCCCGGTGAGTCATAACCGCACTCTTCTGGGGTGGGATGATCTCCAATTGTCTTTAGGCTCTGTATGTATTGCCGTCAAGACCCGAAGTTAAGAATATGTTGTCACTTCGTTTTTGCTCTGATGATGTCGCGCCGATTCTTTGCTGAAATAGGGTAGACATCTGTATAACCTTTATGCTGTATGTATTGCAATTGAGGTCCGGAACTACGAATATGTCATTGCTCCAATTTCATTTGATAGTTGCATCCGCACCCTACTGAAATGAGGGAGGGACGCCGAGATAGTCTTTAAGTTGTATATGTACCGTCAAGACTTGGAGCTAGGATTTTGCCATTACTCTATTTTTTTGACCCTTGGATCCTTGTTGACGTCACGTCTGCATCCTGCTGGTATGAGAAACACATCGAGTTGATCTCTAAGCTGTAGATATTGCCCTCGAGATCCAGAGCTAGGAATATGCCATTGCTCCACTTTTATTTGACCCTTGGGGGTTTTTGTCGACGTTGCGTCTGCATCCTACCGGAATAAGAAGAACATCGAGTTGGTCTCAAGGCTGTAGATGTTTCCATCGAGATCTGGAGTTTGGAATATGTCGTCACTCCACTTTTATTTGACCCTTGGGTCCTTATTGACGTCGCATCTACACTGAGAAGAAATGTCGAACTGGAGCTAGGATTTTTCTATTACTCCATTTTGATTCAACCCTTGGGTCCTTTTTGACATTGCATCTGCACCCTGCTGGAATGAGAAGAATGTGGAGATGGTCTCTAAGCTGTAGATGTTGCCATCGAGATCTGGACCTAGAATTTTGCCGTCACTCCACTTTTGTTTGACCCTTAGGTCTTTGTAGACGTTGCATCTGCACTGAGAAGGAACGTCGAACTGGAGCTGGGATTTTGCCATTACTTATTTTTTATTTGGCTCCTTGGAGCTTTGTTGACATCACGTCTGCACCCTGTTGGAATGAGAAGAACATCAAGCTGATCTCTAGGCTGTAGATGTTGCCGGCGAGATCTGGCTCTCCCTTTGACGGAGCCTGATGGGAAAATATGATTCCCTTTCTTTCATTTGTGCCCATGGATTGTATACAGGGGTCAGTGTGGACCTACCTGCAGGGCAGAGGAAATTTTATTTTATTTTTTTTATTTTCGTGATGTTCTATCTTTTCAGCTTTTCATATCGCAAAAGTCGCGATTGCCCAATTATTTCGGCTTTTTATCCGTGGTGCCCAATCATTTCGGATAATTTTAAATATTTTTACTCGTTACTTTTTATTGCGAGTTGCCTCATTATTTTGGCTATTTCATAAGCATTTTTTTTGCTCGCTGATTTTGTTGCGAGTTAGGGACTTGGATCTTGATACCAACTTGGCATCAGTATCGTTATGACTGGAATATTGCCATGAGCGAATCATCATTTTCTATGAAAGGACTTGAAGTTTGATGCCTGTTTAGGCATCAACATCGCTATAACTGGATATTGCCAGAAGTGAATCATCATTTGCCTTGAAAAGACTTGGAGTTTGATGCCTGTTTAAGCATCAGTATCGCTACAACTGGATATTACCAGGAGCGAATCATCATTTGCCTTTGTTGATTTGGACAAAAGTGGCTTAGCAAATAGGGTTAGGATCCTGTCGACTAAGGCTTTCTGGCTTTATGAGTCGGAAGGGGTTTTGTCCCTACGAGTTGAGAGGATCTCGTAGGTGTATTTCCTCCTTAAGAATCATGGGGATTTCTAAGTGAAATTTTCTCTTATAAGTCGTAAGGATCTTACAAAAGTGTTTTCTCCTTATAAGTCAAGAGGACATACAAGTGTCGTTGTAACAACTTTAAACTTTCTGTACAATTTTTTCAAAAATACAGAAAGGGGTACTTGAGCCTGAGCACAAGTTATAAATTTGATTTGCTTTTTAACAGCAAGAAAGAGTTTGTAGCTCATTGGTAAGACATTGCACTGCTGAACCAAAGCACCAGAGTTCAAATCTCATCAGCCACACATTCTTTTATTTTAAATTTTTTTAATCTTTTAGAAGCCCAAGAGTCTACACGTGCACTACACGTAATAGGGTAAGTTACAGAATAAACAAATCTGTCCATGAGATTAGACCAAGCGTCAGGGACACGTGGCATCAAGACGAGCCCCGACTCGCCCGACTCGGGCTGGCGAAATGGTTGACTCGGCCGGCGCCGCCGTTTCAAATCGGTCAGATACCTGAATTTCTTTAACCCCCTACACCCTTTGGACTACCCCACTCCCCCTACACTGTTTAAATTCTCTGCAATTAACCAAAGAATTAAAATACCCCCTTTTAATCCTTTTTAATGCAAATTTAAATACAATTTTTATCACACCCTTTCACTACCCTAAACCCTAGATTTTCCTATAAATACCACCCCTCAAATCACCCCCCCTCCCTCCTTCACAAATCTCTGCCCAAACTCTCAAGAAAATTCCCAAGACTTTTTGTGTGCAAGTGGAGTTAGCAAAGGGCGAAACTCCGACGAACTTCCGACGACGAAACGACACACCGGCACCTCCTACCTCTTCCTTCTTCTCTCTTCTAGTCTAATAACCTGTAAGTCCCTACTTCTTTCTCTTTTCTCTATTCTAAAAACATTCAACACTAAAACCCGACGGAAACGGAGTTAGTCCGACTTTCGATTCGGTTTTCTTTAAAAAAAACTATAATTTTTCTTAATCCAGATAACTTCATATCATCACATATTGTTCATTAAATATTAACAAACTTAATAAAACAAGTTGCACATCAAACTAATCATTTTTGTAACTTTTATTATACTTCTTCAGAAAAATACCATATAATTTAGTTTCGACATAAACCATTATACTTTCTTGTTATACCTATAGATAGCTCATGAGGTAATGACCTACCTCCTCACAACACTCATATCTAACATAGCACGATAGAATTGAGAACATAGATTTGGGAAAACACGACTTTACATATAAGTACGTTCAACTTATAAAACTTTTTTCTACAAGAAGTGTATTTTAACAAATCTTTGCAATTGCGTCTCTACAACCTATTTCGGGGAACCTGTTAGGGATGGTGTGGATTATCGTACATCCTCGGGCTTAGTAGAGTGAGATGCAGACCTCCGCAAGGAGCATACGATTTCGAAAGATTTAAAATACAATTTTCTTTAGAAAATGTGATTTCTATTATAAATAAAACTTATATTTTTAATAAATTAATATATATATATAATTAATATCAAAATATCTATTTTAATATTTATAATATTCCACATTTCCAAAATTCAAGAAAAAAATCTCATTTATAAGAAAATACCATACAATTCCAATATTACAAATAAATACCATATATTATGAAATTAAATTTTATTCACTAGAAATGTCACATTGATAAAATATACATCAATGAAAACTTTAAAGATGATAATAAAATACTTGAGGTGTATTTTTAAAATTATACAAAATTATTTTTACATAAAACCCCCTCAAGTTATACTAAATTATAATAAGAACCCTAGTAAACATAGGTTTAAACGGGACCAGTCTCTTGAGCCTCAGGGAGCCAGAGATATAGGTGCTGCCTATTTAAGGTAGACAACTTAACAAACGGTGTTATCAACACGGTAACTGTCTTTGAAAAAGACACAAATCCTATCGTCCATGTGCAGCAGTTACCGATAACACCAAAACCTAATTCAGGATTCAATTTCTTTTCTAATTGTCTGACTTAGACCGAGTCTCAATATAATAAATCTGACTTGAATATGATTCAAGTATCAAACATCAATACAACATCGTCTAATCAATCTATATTGACTAAACCGAACAATGGATATATTTCATCTACATGTTCATCCATTATATCCGTTCCATTACTGATATCATGGTTTCGGAAAATCATCCATTTATATACAATATACAATTCAAACAATATAATCAAGACATCGCGGGGTTTATAAGGGGTAGATTGGTACGGAAGGTGTTAGAAGTGGCACGAGACTTAACTATAATACACATAACCTGAATTCAATTCTCATTGTACCGTGGCTGAACGGTTCCTTGTGCTCCTTATACCTTAGTCTCCGGGAAAAGTGAGACTCCTCTCGTATACACTGGCTTCTTCTGTACCAAGCTACAAAAAAACTACGTTAACATAACAAACAACACTATAATAGTTATACTTTTTCTCTCTGTTTATTCTACTTCTCCCTCCTCTTTAGGACTTACCAAGCGATTTGTTCGCTGACGGTATTCTTTTTCTTTTCTTTGGAATGTCGTCAGGTGATTCGGACCTTCAGGAGATCGAGCCAGCCTTCGAGGACTTAGATCAGCTAGCCTTCGACCCAGGGCTCTAGTTACTTATACACATTTACATTCTGTATTTTCCATTTCTGTTATGCCACTGTTTAACCATTGATTTCCATTCCATGTATTTACTTTTCAGATGTATTGTAAAAAGAATGTTAATAAATAAAGTTGTTGCTCAATTATATCTATTGTCACTGTCTCTTGTGCATTTTACTTATATTGCTTAAATACGCTTAGTGTGTTTACTTCAGAGTAAATACGTAGCGGTCTCGTCACGTCCTCTGCCCGTATACTGGGAAGCGGGGCGTGACAGTTTTTGTTGGTGGCCCATGCAGGTTAGAGCTGTATGGAACCCTACCATACAGTTCCATTCTGCATGGACAACCTAAGCAATATAACACAAGAACCAGCAACTGAAAACATTCATTACAATACCTATTCCTTGAATTTTATCATATATTTTGAATCTGTCCTTACCCAAAATTCCCCCACCTCTTTTACAATCTTACTAAAACCTTCGCATTCTTTCGTTCTTTCACATCTTTTTCATACACTACCAATAGTTCTATCACCAAACTTTCCTTGAATCTGTTATACTTTCCTTTTACAAATTTCGAGGACGAAATTTTTATAAGGAGAGTAGAATGTAACAACCCTAAACTTTCTGTAAATTTTTTTCAAAAATACAGAAAATGGTACTTGAGCCTGAGCACAAGTTATAAATTTGATTTGCTTTTTAACAGTAAGAAAGAGCTTGTCGCTCATTGGTAAGACCTTGCACTGCTGAACCAAAGCACCAGAGTTCAAATCTCATCAGCCACACATTCTTTTTATTTAAATTTTTTTATATTTTTTAGAAGCCTAATAGTCTACACATGCACTACACGTAATAGGGTAAGTTACAGAATAAACAAACGTGTCCACGAGGCTAGACCAAGCGTCAGGGACACGTGGTATCAAGACGAGCCCCGACTCGCCCGACTCGGGGCGGCGAAACGGTTGACTCGGCCGGCGCCACCGGTTCAACTCGGTCCGATCCCTGAATTTCTTTAACCCCCTGCACCCTTTGGACTACCCCACTCCCCCTACACTGTTTAAATTCTCTGCAATTAACCAAAGAATTAAAGTACCCCCTTTCAATCCTTTTTAATGCAAATTTAAATACAATTTTTATCACACCCTTTCACTACCCTAAACCCTAGATTTTCCTATAAATACCATCTCTCAAATCACCCCCCTCACTCACAAATCCCTGCCCAAACTCTCAAGAAAATTCCCAAGACTTTTTGTGTGCAAGTGGAGTTAGCAAAGGGCGAAGCTCTGACAAATTTCCGACGACGATCCGAGAAGATTCCGATGAGGAAATGATGCACCGGCACCTCCTACCTCTTCCTCCTTCTCTCTTCTAGTCTAATAACCTGTAAGTCCCTACTTCTTCATCTTTTCTCTATTCTAAAAATATTCAACACTAAAACCCGACGGAAGCGGAGTTAGTCCGACTTTCGATTCGGTTTTCTTTAAAAAAACTATAATTTTTCTTAATCCAGATACCTTCATATCATCACATATTGTTCATTAAACATTAACAAACTTAATAAAACAAGTTGCAGATCAAACTAATCATTTTTGTAACTTTTATTATACCTTTTCAGAAAAATACCATATAGTTTAGTTTCGACATAAACCATCATACTTCCTTGTTATACCTATAGATAGCTCACGAGGTAATGACATACCTCCTCACAACACTCATATCTAACATAGCACGATATAATTTGAGAACACAGATTTGGGAAAACACGACTTTACATATAAGTACCTTCAACTTATAAAACTATTTTCTACAAGAAGTGTATTTTAACAAATCTTTGCAATTACGTCTCTACAACCCATTTCAGGGAACCCGTTTAGGATGGTGCGGATTATCGCACATCCTCGGGCTTAGTAGAGTGAGATGCAGACCTCCGTAAGGAGCATACGTTCTCGAAAGATTTAAAATACAATTTTCTTTAGAAAATATAATTTCTATTATAAATAAAACTTATATTTTTAATATATATATATGTAATTAATATCAAAATATATATTTTTAATATTTATAATATTCCACATTTCCAAAATTCAAGAAAAATATCTCATTTACAAGAAAATACCATACAATTCCAATATTACAAATAAATACCATATATTATGAAATTAGGTTTTATTCACTAGAAATGTCACATTGATAAAATATATATCAATGAAAACTTTAAAGACGATAATAAAATACTTGAGGTGTATTTTTAAAATTATACAAAATTATTTTTACATAAAACCCCCTCAAGTTATACTAAATTACAATAAGGACCCTAGTAAACATAAGTTTAAGAGGGACCAGTCTCTTGAGCCTCAGGAAACCGGAGATATGGGTGCTTGCCTATTTAAGGTAGACAATTTAACAAACGGTGTTATCAACACGGTAATTGTTTTTGGAAAAGACACAAATCATGTCGTTCATGTGCAGCAGTTACCGATAACACCAAAATCTAATTCAGGATTCAATTTCTTTTCTAATTGTCTGACTCAGACTGAGCCTCAATATAATAAATCTGACTTGAATATAATTCAAGTATCAAACTTCAATACAATATGGATCTATGAATCCGTCTATTCAATCTAATCAATCTATATTGACTAAACCGAACCATGGATATATTCCATCTATATGTTCATCCATTATATCCATTCCATTACTGATATCATGGTTTCGGCAAGTCATCCATCTATATACAATATACAATTCAAACAATATAATCAAGACATCGCGGGGTTTATAAGGGATAGATTGGTACGGAAGGTGTTAGAAGTGGCACGAGACTATAACCATAATACACCTAATCTGAATTCAATTGCCATTGTACCGTGGCTGAACAGTTCCTTGTGCTCCTTATACCTTAGTCTCCGGGGAAAGTGAGACTCCTCTCGTATACACTGGCTTCTTCTGTACCAAACTACAAACAACTACGTTAACATAACAAACAACACTATAATAGTTATACTCTCTCTCTCTGTGTGTTTATTCTACTTCTCGCTCCTCTTTGGGACTTACCGAGTGATTTGTTCCCTGACGGCATTCTCTTTCTTTTCTTTAGAATGTCGTCAGGTGATTCGGACCTTCAGGAGATCGAGCCCACCTTCGAGGACTTGGATCAGTTAGCCTTCGACCCGGAGCTCTAGTTACTTGTACACATTTGCATTCTGTATTTTCCATTTATGTTATGCCACTATTTAAACATTGCTTTCCATTCCATGTATTTACTTTTCAGATGCATTGTAAAAAGAATGTTAATAAATAAAGTTGCTATTCAATTATATCTATTGTCACTGTCTCTTGTGCATTTTACTTATATTGCTTAAATACGCTTAGCGTGTTTACTTCAGAGTAAATACGTAGCGGCCTCGTCGCGTCCTCTGCCCGTATACTGGGAAGCGGGGCGTGACAGTCGTTCACCATATGGGAATTTTTCTCTCCATCGGTGGAACTTGGTGGGGAATATATTTAATTATGCCCAATTGTAGGGCAACTCGGGGGATATAACGGCTTAAGAACAGGTTTAGATCCATGTAACTTAAGGTTTTTAAATCCTATGAGCTGTGAGGGTCTGATAAGGGGGAATTCTCCTTACGAGTCGTAAGAATCTCACAAGTGTAATTTCTCCTTAGGAATCGTGAGGATTCCTAAGTGTGTTGCTCCTTTGTGAGTCGTAAGGATATCCACAGGCATTTTCTCCTCACAAGGTCGAAAGGACCCTGCAAGTGTATATTTTTTATCTTCACGAGATTGCGCCCTTTCGGGTTTTCACAAGCTCGCCAGTAGTCCTGCTGTTTTTTACTCACTGCGCCCTTTCGGTTTTCATCCATGCCCATTTCGCTTGTGGACATACCTTTTTTTGCGAACGGTGAAACTCTCGCAAGTAGCTTCGTCGCAAGTAACCCATCTGTTTTCCGGTAGGATTTTGGGGTGTCTTCATCGCTGGAGTAGCTCTATAACCGGTGGGACTTCGATTGCAATATAAATCTCAAGGGAGCATATCGCTGTATTTGGGGCGATACGCTAGTTTAGGGACGTTTCGGTCCATTATCGTCATTTTTTAGGCGACGCGCTAATTTAAAGACGTTTCGGTCCATTATCGCCGTATTTGGAGAGACGCGCCGTGTTTGAGGCGACACACTAGTTTAGGGACATTTCGGTCCATCATTCCAATGTTCGGGACGAAATGCTAGTTTAGGGACATCTCGGTCCAACATCGCTATGTTTGGGGCAACGCACTAGTTTAGGGACTTATCGATCCATTATCGTCATGTTTGAGGCGACGCTCTAGTTTAGGGACGTTCCGGTCCAATATTAACATTTGGTCGGGGAGTTGCACAACTCATTCCTTCTAACGCTCGTTTAGTTAGGCGTCGATGCTTGTACTTTGTATGTATGAACACTTCACACCTTAAGCTATTTTCACCCTCTTGGACTGCTTCGTTTATCATCGTACCAATCGGGTTGTTTTTTGCGGGAAATACCGGGCATTTTACACGGCACCTACCTCTGCTCATTAATGTCGCTTTCCGATACTGAAGGGGCATCTTTTTAATATACGATGGATCGTCTTCCTCTTCCTTTGAAGAATAAACTTGACTTAGAGGTTTTCCCTTTCATCTTCTCATTCGGACTAGGACATGGATTTCATATCCCTCCCATGGTTTTTGGTTCAAGTGGGATATTCAACTTGATTGCAGGACCCGCTTGTAGATCCCTTGATATCATTTCTGTTCTTTGAGAAGAAAGGACCATCTCACGTAGATATTCTTCCGCCAGTGAGGAATACAACCCCCTGTGTATATTTCGGGGAGGAGTGAGTACCCACACCGTCACTATTTTGGCGACAGGTTGTTTGAGAGCCGCTTATTTTTGTTGAGCGTTGGCGAAAAACGCCATATTGCCTTTGCTTTTCATTCATCTTCATCAGATGAGGAAGGGTCTTGACTTATCTGATCCAATCGAGCCATTTTATCCATGAGCTCTTGCAAGGTCGTCGGCTTGAAGAGGGCCATATATGGGAACACCTTTGAATTTGGGTCAAGAGTGGCTATGAACATTCCCGCGGCTGCAGCTTCGTTGATGCGTTGCTCGCATTTTGACCATAGATTTTACCATCGGGTAGCATATTGAACCCAGGTCTAATTCGTTCCAACCATTTCGTTGACCAACGCCGCCACGATAGTGTGTTTATTCACACTAGCGAATCTCTGACAGAAGAGCATATCAATCTCGTCAAAGGTCTTTACGGAATCATTTGGGAGTTCCGCGTACCATTCGAATGCGATACCTGTCAGACTGCTCATAAACTGTCGGAGGAGCAGTATATCATTTCCCTTAGTGTTGCCGCACATGGATTTAAAATGCGCAATATACTGGTGAGGATTCTCGGTTCCTTTGTACATGTGGTACGCCGGAAGTATGTATTTTGGCGGATACTGTATTTGATCGTAGCACGCCGGATATGGTCAACCAGTCTTGATTGATCTATTTGCAGCTTCACGGGCGTAGTAAGCTTCGATTTGTTGAGCGATATATTCATCCAGATTTGCTTTTGGAGTCATTTCCTCTTCGGCCGTTGATGAGACTTGCAGAGGATTTGAAATGTCACTCTTGTCTTTAAGAGCGACTACCGGCAGTTTATCTGCCAGTGGTTCCGATTGGACCATCGTTCCAGCTATATTCTGGATCAGAAGGGCCATCTGGGTCATTTTAACGGACATCTTTGTCGTTTCTTCATCTCTCTTTTTGAGAGCATGCTTTAGGAAATAAATATTCGACTCCTTCCCTACTCTTTCTTCGGGTGCGTCCTCGGGATTTTCCTTAGACGATGGATTAGCGAGTGCTTCTGCCTAAGCAAGCATCTCCTGTAGGTTTTCACGTTGCAGTTGAACCTTTGTTAGGGACCGAGTTTGAAGTCGGTGACAAGTAGAAGCTCGAATTTCGTCTTTGGAGTTCACCACATAGACTGTGTGAATTACCATGCCCCCAAGCTTAGGGCATCTAGAATCTTGACCCTTAGAGTTTGCCTCGGGCATTTGGATTTTATTAGGCCTCTCTTTTTTGTGAGAAGCCGCTTTGGCTTTGGAAGGAACCGTTGTAGCAGGAACCGTCTTGAGATGAGTCCCCTTGTATTTGAAAGAGGATTTGTCACAATTTGGCTGACATTTAGGGGAAGAGCCGCAGATGACGACTGATTCTTTCACCTACTTCGACTCCTTATATATAGATGAGGACAGATCTCTCGGAGAGCGAACTATTTTCTGCTCTCGTTGGATCTCCATGGGCTGCGGAGATTTCTTCAATATTGCGGTGGGAGAATTTTGTATGACCCTTCGCAACAGTTCGAAACTGTTCCTGGTTGGAACAGCGGCATTCACCACTGGAGTTGAAACAGGACTATATGGAGAACTGCCCCCAGCTTGTCATATTTGACGTCGATATCGACGTCGGTGATGTATTATGACCGGAATTTGATTAGCCTCAGGATTTTGCTGAGCCTGCCCCCTGTTTTCTTTGAAAGCTTGAGTGTTCTGCCCCCTGCATTGACCTTGGCCTTTGGAAGGTACCAGTTGTTTGGAGACCGATTCCATCGGTAAAGCAGAAGCTTAAGCAGCCAGCCTGTGGAAGACAGACTTCTTCTGGGATTCCTCCTTCGGTGTTGGGGTACTGAAGGAAGGAGGTGGGCACATAGACCCAAAGAGAAGCCCCTTCATTTCTTGAAGAGCCGGATTGCAGAGACTTGAGACTGCAAGTGGCCCATATTTGACTCCACCAGATGTGACAGAGCCTGAGTTGCGGTGAGTGGAAGCAAACGCCATTCTGCATAGAGATGAAACACCAGTTTTAGTATCCCGTCACCTAAGGGCAACTACAAACATATATATATATATAATTTGATCGCGGAAAAACACGAAGTGTAAAGTGGAAAGAAGAGGTCCCACCGGGCATACCAGAATCTGTTTACTGCCGAAAGACCGGACTGAGACGTTGGGACGTCTAACCTGAATTTGGGGGCAGATACTATTTGGATATATCCATTCACCTCTCCGAAAATACCAAGTTGATTTATGGCACCGTATATCGGAGGTTTGGATAGATGCGACCGGTGTAGTAGACTTCATCAGATTCCCCCTTATTTGTGAGGTTTTTTTTTTATTGTGGTGACGTTTTTCCCTGCAAGTGAAAGCCCCTGCAGTTAATTACGTTACCGTATTGCGATAACCACTTTCTCTTGCTCCAGTGGTTCACTTAGTGTCGTGTTGTATTTGTTTTATTTTGGGTTCGTAGATTGTATATGGAGACTAATTTATGTCGTCGTCCGCAGGGTGCAGATTAGTCCAAATCCGTATATTTAAGATTTGGGTTTGGGTCAAGGATTTGCTTGACGAGGTCCACGTTGGTTGCTTAGTTTGGCAACATGAATGAACTTATGACGCATTTCTCACATTTGTGAGGTCCGTACGTTCATAAGATATTTGAGTTTGATCTAAGAATCGTTAGTCATATTTGAGACTAAGATCAACTTAGAAACAAATGAGCATATGGGCTCAATTATTTTAGTGTAAGGACATCATGGACTAATATTCCCTGTTTGGGACGAATGTTAGTTTAAGGACCTTTTGGTCCAACATTCATCTTGCGCGCATGTGTATTTGTTACGTGACGAAGTGAATGATGGTAGCATAGAATGTACCCTATTTAGGATGCGGTCTGATCTCTATGAAGACGCTGAGGAATTACAACGACATATATCAGAGATGTGAAGAGATTTACCCTTGAACCAAATCCCCTATTTGAGGAAAAGATCATGATAGATCATCTAAGAATCGTTAGTCTTATTTAAGACTAAGATTAACTTAGTAGGTATAGGATGAAGATCGTTAGTCCTGTATAGGACTAAGATCAGTTTGGATATTATGAATATAAGCTTAGCCAATTTGGGCTAAGATTGGGTTTCTGCAATACCCAGCAGTGCTAAGCACTCAGCTGCATATAGTGCTCACATGTGTATCACGTGAGGCGCTATAATAGTGCTAGGCGCTATAATAGTGCTAAGCACTAGTCTTTTGTAGAGCTCACGTGTGTTTCTCATGAGGCGCTATAATAGTGCTAAGCACTAATTTTTCTCTAGCGCTCGCGTGCTTTTCACGTGAGGCGCTGAGCTTTTAGCCTTGGACGCTCGCGTGCTTTTCACGTGAGGTGCTGAGCTTTTGGTCTTGGGCGTTCATGTGCTTTTCACGTGATGCGCTGAGTTCTTTTGGAGATTTAATCTCTATTTATGTTTTTAGAGAACTTAAATCTCTTTTAATGGTATTTTATCCATTAACGATGACCAAGATCACTATTTTGAGGATCTGTGATCGGATTATGTAAGAACTAAGTTCTTGAATTGAAGGAACTAAGTTCCTGGAGTATTATGAACTCCATGTTTTCCATGTTCTTTTATCCAAGTTTTCCTATTCATGTTTTCTGAGAGGTTAAACCTTTGTTAATGGTGTTTTGACCATTAAAGATCACCAAGATTACTATTTTAAGGATCTTGGATCATGTTCTTAAAGAACTAAGTTCTTGATTTGAAGAAACTAAGTTCCTGAAGTCTAAAACTCCATCTTCTTTCTTTTCAACCTTGTTTTTCTCTGAACCTTTGATTCTCAAGAACAAGATCTTCCCGATGAGAATTAAATTCTCAACTTGTGGAAGACTTATCTTGTGGATCTTAGATGTGATATGATAACAAAAGGAGATATTTTGATCTCTTCTTTTTTCTTTAACTAGGGTTTTGAGGGGGAAGATCTTTCTTCTTTACTAAGAATTAAATTCTCTGTTGTTTTTGTGGAACCTTTTGAGAGCCTTCTGTATTTTTTACAGAAGCTTATGAGGAGTCTCCTCCTTTCTTTTTTATATCCAGTCCTTCCTTTCTTTTCATCTCTTTACTTCTATTTATAGAAAAAAGAAAATAATCAATTTGTTGTGAAAATCTCTCATTAAGATCATGATTGATTTTATAATCAATCAAATTGATTTTTTAGATCAACCGGTGAATTTTTAATCCAAAGGCTCTCTGTTTACTAGAGAAAATTTCTTGTTTGTTTTAATAAAATTAGGAAAATATTTTCCTAGGTTAGAATTTTATTCTATCATATGAATATCTTGTTGATTTAACAAGATTAGGAAGATATTTCCCTAACATAGAATTTAATTACGTTATATGAATATCTTGTTAGTTTAATAAGATTAGGAAAATGTTTTTCTAATATAGAATTTTATTATATCACAAGATTTGGAAGATATTTTCCTAATATATAATTTTATTTTATCTAATAGAGAAGATCATTCTTGTTTGTTTATCAAGATTATGAAAATATTTTCCTAAGATAGAATTTTATTCTATCATATGAATATCTTGTTTAGGAAGATATTTTCCTAATCATAGAATTTAACTCATCAGATGGTTTAATTAGTGATTTTATAATCACCGTTGGATTTTTGATCCAAGGGTCCTCTGTTTAACAGAGAGGGTTTTTATAATTTAAGAAAGATCAAGGAAATATTTCCCCCAAATAGAATTTAATTCTAATATTGAACTTTTGATCCAACTGAGAATATCTTCCTTATTTAGAAAGATCATGGGGATATTTTCCCCTAATAGAATTTTAGTTATATCTTTTGATGATTTTTAATCACCATTAGATCCTTTATCCAACGACTCTCTATTTGATCAGGGAGATATTTTTTCCCTAATAGAATTTAATTCTATTATTTGATGATTTATTATCACCATTTGATCTTTGATCCAACGGCTCTGTTTAACAGTGAATATCCCAGATTTTAGGGATATATTCCCCATGTAGAATTTAATTCTACCCGCTTTAGTTTGGGCGATGGCATCTACGTGCATAGCACGTGAGCGCCACTTAAGAATTTAATCCTTATATAACAGACGCTCACGTGTTTTGCACACCGGCGCTCACGTATGCTTCACGTAAGGCGCCACTATAGGATTTAATCCTATAAGAGGCCGACGCTGGCGCTCACGTGGGAAACATGTGAGGACCCAATATAGGATTTAATCCTATCTGAGGCGGTACCTACATCCTTTGCATGTGGGTGCACGTGTTTAACAATGGGGGTTTCCCTTTAGTTTTATAAGAGAACAACAAGCTCTGAGCCAAAAAAAATTTGTCGATAACACGCTTTGGGATGAGTCTCCTTGTATTTAGAAGAAGATTTGTCAGAGTTTGGCTGACACTTAGGGTAGGAACCATGGATGACAACTGAGTCCTTCAGTTGTTTCCACACCTTATATATAGATGAAGAAAGTTCTTTTAGGGAGCGAACTGGTTTCTGCTCTCCTTAGATCTCCATGGGCTACGAAGACTTTTTCAATACCGTGATAGGGGAATTTTGTTTGTCCCTTCGAAACAGTTCAAAACTGTTCCTGGTTGGAACAGCAGTATTCGTCATCGGAGTTGAAACAGGTGGAGTCAATATGGATGGAGAACTGCCCTCAGCTTGTCTTATTTTCTAAGCTTGCCCTTTGTTTTCTTTGGGAGCATGAATATTCTGCCCCCTGTGTTGACCTTGGTCTTCGGCAGGTGCCAGTCGCATAAATACCAATTCAGTCGGCAGAGTTGAAGCTTGAGGAGCCACCCTGTAATACCCACTCCCCTTTATACGCCAATACACGTATTTAAGTAAAATGTTGTTCCAAATAATTTACCCATTTATATTTTATTTATTTTATATATATTTTTCCTATACCCTAATATTCTATTTATTTCCCAACACTCTAATCTATATTTTTTTACCCAAATAGTTTCACTAAACTAAAACTAGCCCATGCCCCTCATCTCTTTTCTTTCATCTAAAGTGTAGTATAGCCCAAGCCTAAGCCCTAATAACCCAAACCCAATCCTCTTCCCAACTGCTACTTTCTCTTCTGAATTTCCCCCATTTAAATCCCACTTAATACCGAAATCAATTCCCTTTTAATTCCTATATCCCAAATTAATCACCATAATTCTTATTTAATTCTTTTAATGAAATATTAAATTTCTCTCTCTATCTCACATTCTCTCTCTCTCTCTAAACTCTCTCCCTCTGTTCACTCTTTCTATCTCCTTCACTAACTGTCTCCCTCTCTTCCCGATCTCTCCCCCCCTCTCTCACTTTCCCCCTTCAAAACTTCTCCTAAACCCCACCGAAGCCGTCACCATTACCTCCGGCTCCCCACCATCGCCTGTAACAACCATCACCGAGACCTTTCGCCTTCGCCATGTCCCCTCCTTCACCGGCCACCTTGCATCGTTGAGCACCCTGCGAACGTCGCCGACGAACCCATTGTCTACATCTCCGCTAGCACCTCCCCTGCCACCGCCTCATAACCCTCTGCACCTCCACCTCACCGCAACTACAATCCTCTACCCCTAACTCACCAAGATCCCTCTTCTACTCCTCCTCACTAAAGCCACTACCGGTGACTCCATCTCCCCCTACCTCAACCACACGCCGCCGTCCTTCTCCCTGAACCCGCCACCGATGGCACCGCACCACCACGTCTCCTCTGTCGCAACATCTCACAACCCTATCTCCTTTCTATACCCCTCACCTCACTGACCTCCCCACACCACCGAGGGGCCCCGTCGTTGTTGACAAACACCGAGCCCTCGTCGACGACCACGCCGCCGACCTCCCTGCACCGCGCGCTACAGCCAACGGCTGAGGCTAGGACCCATGACAAACTCGAGACGAGGTCAATCTTGTTGTGTCGTGCCTAGCCTGTGCATGCGTCATGCCATGCCGTTCATCATCGTTCACCATTGTCGTGTCGCCGATCGTTGTCGTCAGGCAAGTTCCAAGACTTGCTTACATGCTATAATACTTATATGTCGATATATGATCCGATAATATTGTGTGATTAGTATTAGACCGTATTCATTTAAATTAATTTGGATTTAGGTATTAATCGAGTCAAACTCCTCATGTTAACGTCGTATAGAAGTTCGTAAGTTATTTTCCATGTGAATTAAGTGAACGTAATCGATATTCCGATCAATAATTGATTGCTTAGTCTAGGTATTCGATATGGAGCTTATGCAAAAACCTAATCTAGTGTGGCGGAATTTATGGATACTGGATTGCTTTAGTGATAATGGATAACACGTAAAAATTTAGGTTGAAACTACGGACTTTAACACCATGGAATGACACCCCCATCTAGATCCATCAAATCTGAAATTTCCCATACACCTAACTTGTGAAAATCATAGTAAATTGGATACTTACTGGAATGCAGTGTTCGAGGGCTCGTATCGAAGCTGACTCGACAAACTAGAACTCCCTATAATTTATATTTTGATACTGTTATAACAAAATAACAAAAACTGTTCGGGAATGAGGCTCTGGACTGCAGTCCAGAGCAGTACTGCTTGTTGACACCTGAATTAAAATGATTTTATAACTCTGTATGAAAATGATATTATGCAGAACCCTATACCGTTGCGAATATTAACCTGTTAGCTAATTATATGTGGTGGTTTTGTTCGTTTTTACTATATTTTGATATTTCAATTATATTTTAAATCATCGTTACGTACTGCAGTCCCAGGCAGGGACAGAACGTATACCCAAATCTTAAACGGTGCCTATCTCCCAATACACAACGGATATTGTCAATCCGTCTAGTGAGATAGAAACCTAATTAATAGATATAAATACACCCAACTGTAGCATCGCCTAATTATGATCCCAACATGGTGAAAGGTGTGTTACGAAATGGACTTTCAGTTCGGGAACTGAAAGTCTAGCAGAGAACACTTAAAATGAAATGACCGTAATTCACAAACCCGAAACCCGATTGATCTGAAACTAATTTTTTGGATTGATAATTAAGTTTAATTTCTACCCATTTTATATCATTTTGCTTAATTATGATCGTACGATTTAATATGATTTTTCTAAATTCTTAAGACGCGTAATGATTTATATTGCATATGATTTGTTTAGCGGCATAATTCACATATTAACCCGTCTGTGATACCTTTAGCGAGAGCAAAATCCTTTATTGAGTCTTAGTGAATATTTCATTGTCGAACGTGAGTGGTATCAGATTAGTTGGGTCGAGTACGCCAGTGAAAAGTGAACGATTTGTGATAGTGAATAGTACAGTGAATAGTGAATAAAGCAGTGTTATTGGTGCGTACTCATACACAACTATCCCATACTTACAGTTATTGAAATCTGGGGAAAAAGGAGAAATCGAAGAGGAAAAGAACTTGTATTTAACGAGGACGGCGATTTAGAGGATGATCATTTGAACAGTGACTCTTATATATATATTAGGTTTGGACTTAGCGGTCCGGCTAACAGGGTTATATTCTAAACAATAGTAGGCCGTACTCTTGGGTACGTACGAGACCCTCGTTAAACATGATCACTCCTTTTCGCAATTCGATTTCAAATTGACCTAGAGACCAATAGGAACATAGCTCATATACTGCATCGATATTATTATATTGATTACCTGCATTCACCGTCTCCAATGTTATTACCTTTTATTTTCATGCCTCATTATTTTTATCGTAGTGTTGATTTTGCATCGCTCTGATGACCTGAGTATGCATGCTCAGAACTTGGAGAGGACCCAGCTCGGGATTCCTATCTACCGTTCAAGCTCGCAGAGATTTAGACGGTCGTACCTTCAGCACTTTTACTGCTTTTCATAAATCAACCTTGTATTTGCACTTGGTTAGCAGTTTTCTATTCTATTGGACTCTTGTAAATTGTGAACAATGAAAGTTGATATAATAAACTAGTGATGTGTTTTCTTTACTTTTGTGTTATGATTACTGATTACCATGTAACGTTAGAAGCCGAAGTGTGACTACGGCGAAATTATTCCCTGACTGTAGAAGTATGGCTGGCCTGGTCACCTCCCATATTCCGTATTTTGGGAAGCAGGGCGTGACATGGTTTTGTTGGTATCAAAACCAGGTTTAGTATAAAGGTATAACATGAACTACACTTTATTATATTCTTTTCACTTCACTAACTTTTGCTTTCATCATTGTATCTAATCATATCCTTTTATCTATCATCCAGCGACATGACCTCCCCGAACGACCTCTCCTCGGACTCTCGTTCCTAGGATTGCACAGAAAGGATCTTAAACGCACTGACGACTCTCACGGAAGCCCAAGAGAGAAAGACTGATCTGTTTACCGAGGGTCTCAGGGCAATTACTGCCTTAGGAGAATCCTCATCTCTCATTGCCGCTTCCAAGGGCGCCGCTACACCTGTCAGAGCTGGCACTGTATCGGATTTCCGGAGGCTACACCCGTCTATGTTTATAGGGTTAGCCAAATCACTTGAGGCCGAGCAATGGATAGTCAATGTGGAGAACCTACTGATGGCCGCACGGGTCTCCGATGAAGAGAAAGCGAATATGATAAAGATCCAGCTGGAAGACGAAGCCCGTACTTGGTGGTCCGTCGAAGAGAGTAAACTCGATGGGCTGATTGAATGGAGCAAGTTCAAAGAATTCTTCTTGGATCACTACTTCCCCTCCACCACCAAAGCAAAAATGGAGCAAAGATTTATCTTGTTGAAGCAAAACGGCCGCCCCTTTGACGTATATGCGGCAGAGTCCAACCGTTTGAGCCGATTTGCTCCCTATATGGTCGCTTCAAAGGCCACCAGAGCCAGACGTTTCTTGCAGAGTCTTGACTTTGAGCTGCAACAGTTGATTGCGTCTCTCGAGTTGCAGACCTTCGCGTGGGTATTCAACGCTGCACGAATTCAAGAGAAGCTGATCAATCAATTCAAGGGCCCTAGCTCGAGTGACGGGAGGCCCCTAGTTATCCCAAAACGTATGCATACATCGTTCTGAGGGGTTATACCAGTGCACAGGCTATGGGCGACGCAGATGAAGTGTCCCTTCATGCCCCAGCAGCAACAACAGAGGAAGGCTTTAGTCTGCGGTTACTGTCACAGGGACGGGCATTCCCAGAAGGACTATTACCGTGCCAAGGGACAGTGTTTGATTTGCGGATCCAATCAGCACAGGGTAAGTGGTTGCCCCCGGCGAATAGAGTTACAGGAAGGATCTGGACCGCAGCAGCAATGGTCATTAGAGCAGAAGCAGACCAACCCAAGTCGCGGTCAGGGATAGGCTTTCACCCTGACTGCCGAGCAGGCAGAGGCCTCAGGTGAAGTTGTTACAGGTACTCTACTCATTCATTCTACGTCAGCTAGAGTACTATTTGATTCAAGAGTATCACATTGTTTCATATCTGCACATTTCGTCGACACTCACTCCGTACCACATAAACCGTTGACCAAGGGATAGGAAATACATACGATTAATGGTATATAGTGTCTAGTTGAGAATGTAGATCTTGTCCAGTTGTAATGTGTGGCAGGGAATTCTATACGAATTTTCTTTTAATCGAGACAGACAGCTACGACACAATTCTTGGGATGGATTGGATGAGTACATTCCATGCGATCATTGATTGCCAAGCTAGGAATGTAACTTTCCGCATCCCTAATCACCGTGAGTTTGTTTTCGAAGGTGGAAGCAAATCTTTGGAACCAGCCAAGTATAGAACTAAGCCGAAAGTATTGACTACTATGGAGATTGATGAGAACCCAGCGCCAGAGATCGTTTGGGATTTCCTTGATGTGTTCCTTGAAGATTTATCAGGTCTACCACCTCCTCGCATCTTGGGATTCTCAATCGACCTGATTCCAGGTACATCACCAGTTTCTTGGGCACCGTATAGAATGGCGCTAGTTGAATTGGAAGAATTGAAGAAGAAAATTGAAGATCTTCTAAAGAAGGGATTTATTCGCTCAAGCGTTTCTCCGTGGGGTGCACCAGTCTTGCTGGTGAAGAAGAAAGACAGATCGCTGTGGATGTGCATAGACTACCGTGAGCTGAACAGAGTAACGTTAAAGAACAAGTACCCCATTCCGCGCATCGATGACCTATTTTATCAATTGGGGGTGCCAAGGTGTTTTCAAAGCTGGATTTTCGTTCGGGTCATCACCAGATTAGAGTAACAGCTGAAGATGTATGTAAGAAGGCTTCCCGGACCCGATACGGGCATTATGAGTTTCTTGTGATGTCGTTAGGTGTTACCAATGCTCCAGCAATATTCATGGATCTGATGAACCGAGTTTTTGCAAAATACTTGGACACGTTTGTCATGGTATTCATCGACGACATACTAGTCTACTCTAAGACTCGAGAGGAGCACGCTGAACATTTACGAACTGTACTACAAATTCTGCTTGAAAAGAAGCTATATGCAAAACTGAGCAAATGTGAGTTCTGGTTTGACAAAGTGTAGTTCTTGGGACACATTGTTTCGGGCGAAGACATTTTAGTGGACTCAGCGAAGATAGAATCTGTTAGAGATTGGCGGGCACCGAAGTCTGTGGCCGAGATCAGAAGCTTCCTGGGATTGGCAGAATATTATCGATGTCTCGTTCAAGACTTTATATGAGTTGTTGAATCCTTGACAAAGCTTACGTTGAAGGAAATGCCTTATGTGTGGTCAAGGGAGTGCCCACAGGCTTTTGAGTTACTAAAACAAAAGTTGACCTCGGCTCCTATTCTTACAGTACTGGATAATTCGGGTGGTTTGGTGATACGAAGCGATACTTCATGGAAAGGTTTAGGCTGTGTTTTGATGCAGCGGTCGAGGGGTTGCTTATGCCTCATGACAGCTGAAGAACCATGAGAAGAAATACTCAACTCACGACTTGGAGTTAGCTGCAGTGGTTTTCGCCTTGAAGATCTGGAGACATTACTTATTGGGTGAAAAGGTGGAAGTGTAAACAGATCACAAGAGTCTGAAATATGTGTTTACTCAAAAGGAATTGAATATGAGGCAATGCCGATGGCTAGAACTAATGGCGGACTATGACTTAGACTTACAGTACCATCCGGAGAAAGTAAATATCGTACCCGACGCTCTCAGTTGCAAGCCAGCGGTCATGATATTGACCAATCAGAGGAGCATCATTGAAGACTTTCATAAGCTCGATCTAGAAGTTGTTACACCAAGTGCAACCAGACAGCTTTGGTAACTACAGGTGCATTCTTCTCTTGTAGATCGTATTAAGGCTGCACAAGCTGATGATCCTCGATTGCAAAAGTTCAGAGAGCAGGTGAAAGCCGGGCGGAGGACAGATTTACTCATACATCGATACGGTTCTTTGAGATTCAGTAGCAGACTCTGCGTTCCTAAGGGTGGTGTTCGAGAAGAAGTACTAGTTGAGGCTCACAGTTCAGCTTATTGAGTGCATCCGGGAAGCACGAAGATGTACCGAGATCTGAGGCAGCACTATTGGTGGAACGGGATGAAGCGAGAGATTGCACGATTTGTATACAAGCACTTAGTATGCCAACAAGTAAAGGCAGAACACCAGAGGACAGCTAGATTGTTAGAACCGCTTCCGATACTCGAGTGGAAATGGGAGCACATCACTATGGATTTTTTGACTGCCTTACTATGGAATCCAAGAGGCAACAACACCGTCTGGGTTATTGTCGACTGTCTTACGAAAACAACACACTTTATACCTTTCCAGTGGGACAGACGATAGAATCGCTTATGGAGAAGTACATGCAGGAGGTAGTGCGACTTCACGGAGTTTCGGTCAACATAGTATCGGATCGAGACACCAGATTCGTTTCGCACTTCTGGAAGAGTTTACAGGAGAGTCTGAGTACACGTCTCAAGTTCAGCACAGCTTGCCATCCATAGACAGACGGACAGTCCGAGCAACCTATTCAAACGCTCGAGAATATATTGAGGGCATGCATGCCGGATTTTTAGGGTTCTTGGGAGGATCACCTTCATCTGGTGGAGTTTTCTTATAACAACAGTTTCCAAGCTAGCATCTAGATGGCTCCGTTCGAAGTTCTTTACGGACGGAAATGTCGATCTCCTGTTTGTTGGGATGACGTTGGTGAGCGAAGATTACTGGGTCCCGAACTTATAGTTCAGACGGTAGACAAGGTCCAGATGATCAGACAACACATTAAGACGGCTCAGGATCGACAGAAGAGTTGGGCAGATGCCAGAAGGAGATCGTTAGAGTTTGAAGTCGGTGATCATGTATTCCTGAAGATTTCACCTACTCATGGTGTTATTAGATTTGGGAGTCGCGGGAAACTCGGTCCCGGATTCATCGGACCGTTTAGGCTACTAGAGCGAGTAGGGGAGGTGGCTTACCGACTTGCCTTACCCCCATCGTTAGCTGGTATGCACAACACATTTCATGTGTCACAGTTATGGCACTATGTTCAAGACGACAGTCATGTCCTTGATCATTCGGAGTTGACTATGGGTACCAACTTATCATACGTGGAGCAGCATACTACTATACTCGATCGTAGAGAGAAGGTGCTGAAGAATAAAGTCATTCTGCTAGTCCGAGTATCTTGAGGTGGTCGTTCGCCTGGGGAATCTACCTGGGAAAGTGAAAGGGTATTCGTTCATGGTTCCCGCATCTTTTCGAGTAGCATTGTACCATTGTTTTCTTTATTTTCGTTCCTTTAATTTCGAAGACGAAATTTTTGTAAAGATGATATGATGTAATACCCAGTCTCCTTTATATGCCAATACCCGTATTTAAATAAAATGTTGTTCCAAATAATTTACCTATTTATATTTTATTTATTTTATTTATATTTCTCCTATACCCTAATATTCTATTTATTTCCCAACACCCTAATCTATATTTTTTTACCCAAATAGTTTCACTAAACTAAACCTAGCCCGTGCCTCTCATCTCTTTTCTTTCATCTAAAGTGTAGTATAGCCCAAGCCCCAATAATCCAAACCCAACCCTCTCCCCAACTGCCACTTTCTCTTTTGAATTTCCCCTATTTAAATCCCACTTAATACCCAAATCAATTCCCATTTAATTCCTATATCCCAAATTAATCACCATAATTCTTATTTAATTCTTTTAATTAAATATTAAATTTCTCTCTGTATCTCACGTTCTCTCTCTCTCTCTAAACTCCCCATCTCTCTCTCTCTGTTCACTCTCTCTATCTCCCTCATTAGCGCTCTCTCTTCTCGATCTCTCCCCCCTTCTCACTTTTCCCCTAAAAACTTCTCCTAAACCCCACCGGAGCCGCCGCCATCACCTCCGGCTCTCCACCATCGCCTCCAAAGATCATCACCGGGCCCTTTCTCCTTCGCCACGTCCCCTCCTTCACCAACCACCTTGCGTCGTTGAGCTCCCCGCGAACGTCGCCGATGAACCCATCGCCTACATCTCCTCGAGCACCTCCCCTGCCACCGCCGCACAACCCTCTGCGCCTCCACCTCACCGCAACCACCACCCTCTAACCATAACCCATCGAGCTCTCTCTTATACTCCTCCTCACTACAACCACCGCCGGCGACTCCATCTCCCCATACCTCAACCACACGCCGCCGTCCTCCTCCCTGAACCCACCATTAACAGCACCACTCCACTACATCTCCTCTGTCACAACATCTCACCGCCCATCTCCTCTCTATACCCCTCACCTCACCGACCTCCTCACACCACCGGGCCCCAATCGTTGTTGACAAACGTCGAGCCCTCGTCGACGACCACACCACCGACCTCCCTGCGCTGCGTGCTCCAGCCAACGGCTGAGGCCAGGACCCACGCCAAGATCGAGCCGAGGTCAAGCTTTCCGTGTCGTGCATAGCCCGTGCGTGTGTTATGCCGTGTTGTTCATCATCGTTCACCGCTGTTGTGTCGCCAATCGTCGTCGTCGGGCAAGTTCCAAGAATTGCTTACATGCTATAATATTTATATGTCGATATATGATCCAATAATATCGTGTGATTAGTTTTAGACTATATTCATTTAAATTAATTTGGATATGGGTATTAATCGAGTCAAACACCTCGTGTTAATGTCGTATAGAAGTTCGTAAGTTATTTTCCATGTGAATTGAGTGAACGTAATCGATATTTCGACCAATAATCGATTGCTTAGTCTAGGTATTCGATATGGAACTTATGCAAAAACCTGATCTAGTGTGGCGGAATTTATGGATACTGGATTGCTTCAGTGAAAATGGATAACGCGTAAAAATTTAGGTTGAAACTGCGGACTTTAACACCATAAAATGACACCCCCATCTAGATCCATCAAATCTGAAATTTCCCGTACACCTAACTCATGAAAATCATAGTATATTGGATACATACTGGAATGCGGTGTTCGAGGGCTCGTATCGAAGACGACTCGACAACTTAGAACCCCCTATAATTTATATTTCGATACTGTTATAACACAATAACGAAACTGTTCAGGAATGCGGCTCTGGACTGCAGTCCAGAGTAGTACTGTTTGTTGACACCTGAATTAAAATGATTTTATAACTCTGTATGAAAATGATATTATGTGGAACCCTATACTGTTGCGAAGATTAACCTGTTAGATAACTATATGTGGTGGTTTTGTTCATTTTTACTGTTGTTTGCTATTTCAGTTATATTTTAAATCGTCGTTACGTACTGCAGTCCCAGGCAGGGACAGAACGTATACCCTAATTTTAAATAGTGCCTATCTTTCAGCATACAATAGATATTGTCGATCCGTCTGGTGCGTTAAAAACCTAATTAATAGACATTTCGGTCCATTATTAGTTTAAGGACGTTTCGGTCCAACATTTCCATGTTTGGGACAAATATTAGTTTAAGGACATTTCAATTCAACATTCTCATGTTTGGGACGAATATTAGTTTAAGGCGTGTTTGGGACGAAGGAGAAGGAGTTGTTGGTTGTTGGGACCCGCCACCTCTCTCAAGATGTTGAGAAATTACGACATATATCATAGGTGTGGAAAGATATACCTTTGAACCAAATCCCGTATTTAAGGGAGAAGATCATAGTGGATCTAAGAATCGTTAGTCTTATATGAGACTAAGATCAATTTGAACATCATTGATATGTTGATCAATGGATCATGTATGAGAAGAAAAAGTTTCTATGCTTAGTCTATTTTAACTAAGTAGTCAAGCCAAGACTTGTTGTCCAAGTGCGCGCACATGCAAATTTGTTTTGATCTGAAAAGGGAGTGTGGATGTGCTTTGCACGTAATTATGCACTTGTTTCAAATTAGTGTGATGCGCACGTGTATATCGCGAGTCTCGCATTTGCTTCAGAATCATATGCGCGCATGTATATATGTGCGCATGTGTTTAAAAGTCAACGTGCATATCACGTAACAATTGCACATTTGTGGTTAACATTCAACAAACGTACGCACGTGCTTTTAGAGGCAGCATCCAATAAGTACGCATATCTTCAAGGGCTTTCATATGGACAGTTTTATTAAGTGCGCAATAGTTTGACTTTCATGGAGAAGTAATGGATTCTGTTTCTTTTTATTTTTTGTTCTTTTCTTTCTTCTTTTATTTTCCAAGAAGCAAAAGTTTCGGTTTAAGATCTTTTGATCTTTTGTTTTTGAATTAATGGATTCGATGAAGAAATAAAGGCTTCTATAAAAGCAAAAGTTTTTATGGAGGAAAAGAGAAGTTTTCTTTCCTTTTATCTCTATCTTGCGCACTTGTTCGCTGAGTAAGAAGACGATGAAAATTTGAGATTTTTCTTAAGCGTATGGGGGGTTTCCTCCTCATGATTTCTTCATATGAGGCTTCTATTTATAGGAGAGAAGAAATTAGGATTTGTTTGATCTGTTTTGATCTCAATTTGATTTTAGATTGATTTAAAAAGATTTAATTGATTTATATCAATTAAGGGTGACATGCGCACCGTTGGATCTTTGATATCAAATCAACTTAGTTTGTTTTGTTAAATTCATTTCAACGAAAAATATTTAGTTTCCTTCGTTTAGAAGTATTTGCTTTGTTTGGGCGGCTGCGTATTTTAAAATAGTGCGCACGTGCATTGTATGTATCGGTGCACACCTGTTGATTAATAGGTGTGCGGTTGGAAATATATGCTATAGTGCGCACGTGTATTGCACGCATTGTTGTGCATATGTTGATTCAGATTCATTAATATGTGCATACATGGATTGCACGTACCGTTGCGCACATGTTGATTCAGATTCATGAATAGGTGCGCACGTGTTGATTCAGAACCATTAATAAGTGCGCATGTTATTGCACGTAATGGTACGCACATGTTGATTCAGAATCATTAATAGGTGGCACTTGAAATATTTTAATAAAATAATTTTCTGCAAAATTTGCTTGAAACATCGGGAACTAGAATCAAAGCGACGTTCGTGTCCGCAGGTGCAGGCACACGCAGCTTGCTCGGCATGGTACGGCAGCTGCGCGCGTGTGGTTTCATCATATCCTCTTTCATTAGTCTTAATGTAATGAAAGGTAGAAGTGTTATATAAACACTTCTCAATTCTTTAGTGTTGCCGATGTGGGACTAAAATGCATCCCCTCTTATGAAAGAGCTATGCTTAAGCTATGCTTGTATCGCACGTTTGATCACAACTTTTGATCCCGAAAGAGTTGTGATGCCGATAATATATCAAATTGAAGCTCTTTTCGAGACGCTTTCGATACTATCACAATCTACCTGATTCTCATTTAGGAGTACGGCAAAATATAGTCCGAAAAAATCTACTTTACATTCCCTTGAACATATTGATGCCACTTGATGATTTGAGGCTCTTTTGTGCTCTTTTGCCTATAAGTTGTGCTTGCCACGAACGCCCAAATTTTTAGACGGGAACACTCCCGATATGGTTTTTACCCATAGGACCCTAGGCCCTTGACTAAAAATCAACAAATCATAAAGCCTGGTCAAGTTCAACCCATCATTTCGTGATTAATTTCGAACCACCAATACGAGCCCTTGACTACAGATCGACAAAGCTATACAGCTATCCTAGCCAATCTCATCTAATGAGGCAGACAAGTATCACTTAGCTATCATACAATATGCCTTGACTAAAGATCAACAAATGCAGCACAGATACTAAGTACTCTACTCATCTGAAATGACAGAGGACTACGGCTGGTTTTGAAGAAAACTTTTAACATAATGAACTTGATATCGTTGAATAAACCGAGCGGTTTGAAAAAAAACATAGTTGTTCTGAAAATTGGTTCCTACAATTTCAAATTAGGTTTGTTTACTTTGCATTAATCATATTAATGTTGTCCCATCATTTAGATAATAACACTTATTATCTAGAATCCTATCACACCAGAAAAGTATAATAGAAAAAAGAAATACAATGTTTTTATATGCCATTCGCATTCGCCACAGGCCATCAGGTTTTCATCGTAAGGTTATTTAACTTACGGCAGGGTGGACGCAGGGCTTGTGCGAATGCAAAACATATAGAAACACTTATACACACACACATCACAAGCAAGTAATCATATTATAGGCACGCGGTAAACATCACTGAAAAATGGAATAGTCGGACATCCTAGAAATCCCGCGTTTTGTTTGAGCCACAAACGAAACATGACATTCCACGGTCATGTGAATGTGTATGTACAAGTGTATATGTATCACATACCTATACCCTGTGTGTGTATCAAGAAAGAGAATATATGTATCATATATATATACATGTTATGTATCATATACATAATTATACATCAGTATCGTATACTAATGAAAAAGTGTGTGTGTATTATATACACAATACTAAAATCCATATCACATATATGGATATTCAGTCCACACTCGACTTAATAATCTGGCTAATAAATAAACCGGATAGTATTATCAAACGTCCGATTAAATCACGCGTATCAAATACACGTATTTAATCGAACCCTCACACGTATCAGCATATGCACGCCTCATTATCATTTCGCCTGGGCAGGCACTTTCGTTATGGGACCCTAAATACCTGACAATACGCTGACAGTAGGTTAAACAGGATCATATCCGATTGAATTTGAAATACTTTCAGATTCAATCCTCTCACGGGTTAACCCACAAGCTCGTCAGCGGTACTGACTGCATGTAACGGCTACCCAGGTATTGATCAAGAATTAGGTCGATGAGAAAACCCATCCGAACTCAACAAAGCCCATCAGTGACAAATGTCGTACAGTCCGGTCTCTTCGTCAAAGAGTGTCGCATACCGGGTTTAGAGGGTGAAAACTGTTAGACCCCTAATAACCAAATAAGTCATGCAGACATCGAACTTATAACGATCCAAGATACAACTGATAACACTTATCAATATATCTCAACCGTCTAGGCCAAGGACTTCTGGTCATAGTTATGTCCTACACAATGAGATATCAACTCTCTATACCGGGAGAGACGAATCCTTCCGACCGTTCACTGCCTCCATGTGCTTCGGGACCGTACCCAACTAAAACCTGTATGCATGACTCTTTAAAGCCATGGTTGGATAGTAATCAAAATACAGTGGGAACACACACAAGACACTATGGCGATCTCAGGTCAAAGGACTACCATGTACTATCGTCACCAAAGAACTGCTATCTGACAATAGGTATAATACCATTTAGGAGTTCTTGACGAGTCTGTTCGGTGTACTCATCCTCCAATGAGCACCTATATACATGTTAGTGTTTATGCCCTAGAAGGCCATTACTGTATCATACTAGCTTGTATATTACTTAATGGAAGCTTGGGATATTCACATATATATAACAGTCTTGCTAAACATGGTAGTATGCTACTTGGTTTTTCTATCTTAATATGTGAGTGTACGTATTGATAGAGCTCTTAGGATCTTGCTTGGCTACCGGCGTTGTGATGGCAGTCACACTAGTGGGGGCTGGGTAGTCTACAAGCACATCCTTATTCAGGTCCCTGGTCGTTGGATTATCGAGACAGAGCATCGATACTCCGGAGTAGACTAGTGTGTACGCTTCTCATCCCAGTTGGGGAGATGGTCTGTCCCACAGCCATCAGTACGTCGTACTGGAGATAGTATACAGGTGCTCGTTAGGTTACGGGTACACCGGACAGGACTCACAGGGAACTGTTGGTTGGTTTGATACCAGTCGTCAGTGAACAGTTCCCAGGTGACATGAGTACAGCGTAGTCCGCAGACTTGACACTGCTACTTCGCCTTGAGTGTGTCCCACTGTTCTTAGATTGCTACCCTACCACGGCTCTATGGAGTCGTGCAAACAGGTAGCAGTTGGGTGCAGTCCCGAGCACTTGGAGGCAGTGGCGGTTAGACAGGATTCGTCCCTCCCGGTATTGGGAGTAGATATCGTGCTGTGTCAGAGAGCCATTACGCAAAGTCCCTGGCCAGGGCAAGCGAGATTTGCTGGTAGGTTCCAGCAGTTTCTCAGGGTGTAATGGGCTTCGCTCCGACACGACTTATACCGCTATTAGGGGACTGACGCTTGCCGCCCCCCTAGGCCCGATATGCGATAGTCATGGACGAACGGACCGGACTGTATGGAGATTGTCACATCAGACTCAGTAGGAGTTCGGATGGGTTTACTCATCGGCCTTCTTATCGACAACTACCTGGGGACCGTTACGTACAGCTAGTGCCGCTTGCGGTCTGTGGTTAAACCCACTGCCAGCGTAGTAGTCGAGTCTCTAGAGTCCCACACAGAGAGTTTCCTACTCCAGGCGAAACGATATAGAGGTTGCATGGTTTTGCGACAAAGGGTTCGGACGCATACGTGCGTTTACGCGCGTACGACTTTCGGACAGTTTTTACCAGTCGGCTTTGGTTTAAGCCAGTTACTGGTATCCGGTTATTGGATTTTTACAGTCTAAAGTTTTTCCGTATTTTTACGGATCGGAGGGGCGTTCTCGTAATTGCTCGAGAAGCTTCTAGAAGATGTGACTAAGGAGGTTTGTTTTGGAAAGAGAGTGAGTCATAGTGGTGATTCATTCATCTCATTAATGCACATTTATTGCTTAATGACTCATGTTAATGAATCATCACAAGATATTTTGAAGCATGCTTATTCATTTCATTTTATTCATTTGTTGAAAATAAGAATGCTTCACATAATATTATGATACACTCTCTCTCTTCTCTCATTATCATATTACACATTCTCTCTCCTCAAGCTCTCATCTTCAAGATACTAACCTTAATCCTCATGTGTTGAGATCAAAGGTTTAGTTAGACTAAACAATCCATAACCTTCACTCTTTATCATTCTATCATCTTTGATTAGCAATCAAAGTTGGTTAGTTACCTCAAGTTAGAGGTTAAGCTTGGAGTTTCGCTCTCGGGTGGATCGTCTACTACCTAGAGAAGGCCAAGGAGAACCAAGGAGGACATAAAGAAGAAGGACCGGTTCATTAGGTATAATCCCTAATCACTTATGTAATGAAACTCATAAGAATACGGTTTTTAGGGTTTAGCTTCGATTCAAGCGGTTAGTCGATGTTTGTTGTTTAAACTTGATAAGTTTTTGTTAATTCCGCCTCCCCATAAGCACTGGGGTGTACTACATCGACTTACAGTGGTATCAGAGCCTCGCTAAACACTAAATAACTTAATCGCAAATTTGTACGAATTTCGAACGAAAAAACGATCCCGGAAAACCCTAGTTCTGTATAGTTTCTGTCGAACTTAAAATCAAGTCCTAAAATTTTTTTGGAGTGTTCAGAGAGCTAGAAAGGGGTCCAGCAGAACACCCAAGAAATTCGAGACCATGAATCGGCAACTCGGCCGCGAAAGCGCGGCGGATCGGTGGGATCTGCCGCGCAACCGCGGCGCTTTGGCCGAGTCATGGACTCGTTTTTCTTGTGTGGGTCCCCTGTGAAATTTGGGGTTTTCTGGAATATTTAATTATTGCTCAGGTTACTGTTTAACAGAGCAGATTTTGGAGCAATTTTGAAGTTGTTTATTCGATCGAAAAATACAGTATTTGCGTATTGGATTATATCTGTGATTGTTTGATGTGTTCGTAAACCTCCCCCAACTGCTAGTATGTCGGTTGGCAGGGGGTTGCACATTTCTGAAATGGTTATATCTGTTTGTGCATATAAACTGTATTGGACTGTTGTGGTGTATAGCCGGGTTAACAATGGTTTATTGATTTATTCATTTGTTGGAAATGTAATTTGTTGTAATATTATTTTCGCGGGGCACTTCCAGGTTGCGGTTGTAGCCACCGTTGTATTATTTCATTTTACTGTTTTTGCTCCTAGGACTGACCCAAGGTGGGGTACACAGACTGCCGGGTGGGTAGTTTGCCGTACCCGTAGGGGTCGAGGGTGGGGTAAACGGCTATTCATCACAACTGTGTAATCTGTCTTTTCTTGCAGGCTCAAAAGAAATACAGATTGCTTGCAAATCCAATATTGTTTATCTGTGTTCTGGAATGAATATCATTGCGTCAGACGAATGTAAAATATCTATATTTACTATAGCTATTTAGACGTCACTTATGTTTTACACCCGCGCTAGCCCAGCCCCCGCTCTGTCGTTAGTTAAGTAACCTAACGGGTGATGACGGGACCCCGTGGCGAATGCGGATGGCATAAGAGGACGTTATATTTTCGTTGTTTTCTGCAATGATAGGTTAATGATGGGACGCATTATCTATAATGCAAAGTAAAACAAACCAAAGTTTAAATCGTTGGAACAATTTAAAAGAAACCACTCGGTTATTTTTAAAACAGATATTTTTAAATGCGGAGCTTTAACCACTCCTTTTAAAAGCTATCAGGTTCCTTCGGTTATATCAAGTTCACTACGTTTACGGTTTCGCCAAAACCAGTCGTAGCCCTCCGTCATTTCATTTGGGTATTCAGTAGTATTCAAGCTATGCATTTTGGCCAAAGTCAAGGCATAGTGTTTGGTAGCTACTGGGTTTTCATTTGTTGCATAAGATAGATGAGTTGGTTTGGGACAGTCGTATTACCATTTGACCAAAGTCAGGGGTATATACGGATGGGTTCAAATTGACAAGATAATGACGGGTAGAACTTGACATGTGACTTATGACATTTTGACCAAAGCCAAGGTCATAAGAGCATGGGGCAAAAACTTATATCGGGAATTTCTAAAGAAACTGAAATTTGCAAAGAGATGCATACCATTTGGAGTTTGATGAATGTTGGTAGCATTCCTTCAACATTATCATACGATGATATTTGGATCCCGATCCTACTGTGAGTATTTGCTACTTATCAGGATATTCGTCGCTTAACGATCAATGCTATAAACCTAGTAGGTGTCCAGAAAAGTGTCAGCGGGGTTACGCCCCCAGAGAAAAGAGGTTCTTTAATTAAGGAACTTCGCGAAAGCGTTGGAAAACCTCCCTCGAAGTATCGACACCAGCCTGGCTGAACGGTTAAGCAAGTATTGTACGGTGAGAATAGTCTTGGCTAATTCTTCTTTTATGGTTTGAGGAAGGATTCGAGAAACAGTGGGAGCCATCCAGTTTAGATAAACTAAAAACCACTCTAAACTTGCAAGAGCATCATGCTAAAGAGTTTTCTTCTCTCTCTCCTAATTGCAGCGACCCTGAAAATGACTGGACTTAAGTTACTTTTAGAGAAAAATATACTGACAGGGCCAAACTATAAAGATTGGCTGCGGAATGTCAAGATGGCTTTGACCTATGACAAACTGGGGTACGTCCTCACCGCTACAGCACCTGCTGCCCTTGGTCCCAAATCCAGCAATGCGGATAAGGAAATCCGTAAAACCTGGGATTTAGATTGCGCGAGAGCCAAGTGCATCGTGCTTGCCTCGATGAATAATGAACATCAGAGGAGGCACGAGGATATGTCTCTAGATGGCATATTTCTCCATACAAAGGAACTTTATGGAGAGCAATCTCGTATAGCAAGATACGAGACCTCGAAGAAACTGTTTCGAGCGAGGTTGGCTGTCGGGTCATCGGTAGGTGAACATGTCCTACAGATGATCGGCTATATTGAAGAGCTCGCGGACCTTGGAACGACTTTGGATAATGAGCTCTATACAGATCTTGTTCTCCAGTCCCTTCCTCCCACCTACGCCCAGTTTATCCTCAACTTCAATCTTCAAGGAAAAGAAGTTGAACTTGCGGAACTCCTGAACATGTTAAGGAGTGCAGAGGGCACCTTGCAGAAGGCAAGGGAAACACCCGCTATGTTTGTTGGCGGTTCATCTTCTTCAGGGTCCAAGGCTAGGGCCAAAGGAAGGAAGAAGAAGGCCGCACCCAGACCTAGAGGAGGTGTTAGTAAGGTGGGAAAGAAGGGAAAGAAAAAGTTTACAGCACCGGTAGTTGGCCTGGATGAGTGCTTCCATTGTCACAGGAAAGGGCACTGGAAGAAGGATTGCAAGGCGTGGAACGCCAAGAACCAGGAACCGAAGCAAGCTGTGGCTTCGACTTCAGGTGTGTTTGTAATTGAGAATTGTCTGTCGATCAACTCTACTTCCTGGGTATTGGATACCGGGTCAGGATCTCATATTTGCAATTCTTTGCAGGCACTGAGAAACCGTAGAGTGCTGAAGGAAGGTGATATGATCCTCAGGGTTGCTAACGGAGCTAGCGTGGGAGCTGCGTCCGTCGGGGATTATCACCTAGGATTGACGAGTGGACACATTTTGGTTTTACATAACTGTTATTTTGTACCCAGCTTAACGTGTAATATCATATCAGTTTCCTTGTTATCAAATAAAGGTTATGATTTCACGTTTGTAAGAGATGTTGTCAACATCCACCTTAATCATGGTTTGATTGGGTCCGGTACTCTAAATAACGGCATATATGTGTTAAACCAACTCCAAATTTTCAATGTCCAGAACACACTAAAAAGAAAGTCTCCAGATTTAAATAAAGCTTTCTTATGGCATTGTAGACTGGGTCACATCAATGAGAGAAGGTTGACTAAGTTGCATAGAGAAGGATATTTGGACACGTTCGAATATCAAACTTATGACACTTGTCAATCTTGTCTCAAAGGAAAGATGACAAAGACTCCATTCACTGGACAAGGAGTAAGAGCGAGCGAGCTCTTAGGACTCATACACAGCGATGTATGCGGTCCATTGTCTACACATGCGAGAGGTGGTTTTTCCTATTTCATTACTTTCACGGATGATTACTCAAGATACGGATTCATTTATCTGATGAAACATAAATCCGAGGCTTTTGAGAAATTCCAAGAGTATAAGAATGAAGTAGAAAACCAAACCGGCAAAAGTATAAAGACACTTAGATCTGATCGAGGTGGAGAATACTTGAGTGCCGAGTTCCTAGGTTACCTAAAAGAGAAAGGAATTCTCTCTCAGCTTACTCCTCCATACACTCCACAGCATAACGGTGTATCGGAGAGACGGAATCGAACCCTATTGGATATGGTACGATCCATGATGAGTAATACTGAGTTACCGCGATCTTTCTGGGGTTATGCGCTTGAATCAGCGGCATATCTTCTGAACAGAGCTCCTACCAAGACTGTGCCTACCACTCCATATCAGATGTGGACTGGGAAGAAACCCCATCTTCAGCATATGAAGATTTGGGGATGTCCAGCTTTTGTTAAAAAGCAGCATGTGGACAAGCTCGAGGCACGATCAGTAAAATGTATGTTTGTGGGATATCCAAAGAACTCCAAGGGATATTATTTCTATTACGCAGAGGAACAAAAGGTTTTTGTTTCTCGTAATGCCCATTTTCTGGAAAATCAGTTTTTAGAAAAGGAAATAAGTGGGAGCGAAATAGAACTGGAAGAAATTCCAGAACCACAAACTGCTACTGAAAGTTTGGTAGAACCAGAGGTTCAAGAAGAACAGAACATTCCCGCACCCCTCCGCAGGAGTAGTAGGCCGTCTCGTCCGCCTGAGAGATACTACGGTTTTCTCATAGATGGGGATAGAGAGGATTGCATCATAGATGATGATGAACCTACTGACTTCAGGCAGGCCATCCAGAGCGGCGACTCGGTACGATGGCTAGATGCAATGCGGACCGAAATGGAGTCCATGTACACCAACAAAGTATGGACTTTGGACTTTGCTCCAGATGGGGTAAAACCCATAGGATGCAAATGGATCTTCAAGAAAAAGATTGGTGTAGATGGACAGGTGGAAACCTATAAGGCTAGACTTGTTGCAAAGGGTTTTCGTCAAAGACCTGGTTTGGACTATGACGAAACTTTTTCTCCAGTGGCTATGCTCAAATCCATTCGGGTCCTTCTTGCTATTGCTGCCTTCCATGATTATGAAATCTGGCAGATGGACGTAAAGACGGCTTTTCTGAATGGAAATTTAGAAGAGAGCGTCTATATGGATCAGCCAGAGGGTTTCAATCAGAGTGGGAGCAGCGGGAAAGTATGCAAGCTGCTTAAATCCATTTATGGACTAAAGCAGGCATCGCGGAGTTGGAACATCTGTTTTGATGAGACAGTCAAAGAATATGACTTTATCAAAAATCCAGATGAACCGTGCATATATAGTAAAGTTGTGGCCAGAAGTGTCGTATTCCTCGTCTTGTACGTGGATGACATTCTATTGATAGGAAATGACATTCCTATGCTACAATCTGTCAAAGGATTCTTGTCACACAGGTTCTCCATGAAAGACCTGGGTGATGCCTCTTACATTCTGGGGATCCGGATCTATCGTGATAGATCCAAGAGGATGTTGGGACTTTCGCAGTCCAGGTATATCGACACTGTACTGAAAAGATTCAGTATGGAAGATTCAAAGCGCGGTAATCTACCGGCTTGTCACGGAATCACCCTCTCCAAAGAGATGTCTCCCAAGACTGATTTGGAAAGGGAACGCATGTCTATTATACCCTACGCTTCTGCGGTAGGCTCTATAATGTATGCGATGTTGTGTACCAGACCAGATGTAGCTTACGCACTGAGCGTGGTAAGCCGGTATCAGTCAGACCCAGGGGAGAAGCACTGGATAGCAGTAAAGAACATTCTCAAGTACCTGAGGAGGACTAAGGAGATGTTCTTGGTTTACGGCGGAAAAGACCTCAGGTTGGAGGCCTTTGCTGATTCCGGCTTCCAGAGTGATAAGGACGATTCCAAGTCCATGTCGGGTTATGTCTTTACCCTCAATGGAGGGGCGGTGTGCTGGAAGAGCTCCAAGCAGGACACCGTTGCTGACTCGACGATGGAAGCGGAGTATATAGCTGCTTGCGATGCCGCAAAAGAAGCAGTCTGGATGAAGAAGTTCCTAACAGAACTTCAGGTGGTTCCTACCATAGTTGATCCAATACCTCTGTATTGCGACAACAACGGAGCTATAGCTTTAGCGAAGGAACCAAGGTCCCATCAGAAGTCCAGACACATCTTGAGGCGGTATCACCTGATCAGGGAGATCATTGATCGTCAGGAGATCGAGGTTCGGAGAGTTGCTTCAGAAGAGAACATTGCTGATCCATTCACGAAGGCCCTTCCTCAGATTCAGTTCGAGAGGCTACTCGAGATCATTGGTCTGCGATATGCCAGTACATGGCCCTAGTGCAAGTGGGAGATTGTTAGTGTTTATGCCCTAGAAGGCCATTACTGTATCATACTAGCTTGTATATTACTTAATGGAAGCTTGGGATATTCACATATATATAACAGTCTTGCTAAACATGGTAGTATGCTACTTGGTTTTTCTATCTTAATATGTGAGTGTACGTATTGATAGAGCTCTTAGGATCTTGCTTGGCTACCGGCGTTGTGATGGCAGTCACACTAGTGGGGGCTGGGTAGTCTACAAGCACATCCTTATTCAGGTCCCTGGTCGTTGGATTATCGAGACAGAGCATCGATACTCCGGAGTAGACTAGTGTGTACGCTTCTCATCCCAGTTGGGGAGATGGTCTGTCCCACAGCCATCAGTACGTCGTACTGGAGATAGTATACAGGTGCTCGTTAGGTTACGGGTACACCGGACAGGACTCACAGGGAACTGTTGGTTGGTTTGATACCAGTCGTCAGTGAACAGTTCCCAGGTGACATGAGTACAGCGTAGTCCGCAGACTTGACACTGCTACTTCGCCTTGAGTGTGTCCCACTGTTCTTAGATTGCTACCCTACCACGGCTCTATGGAGTCGTGCAAACAGGTAGCAGTTGGGTGCAGTCCCGAGCACTTGGAGGCAGTGGCGGTTAGACAGGATTCGTCCCTCCCGGTATTGGGAGTAGATATCGTGCTGTGTCAGAGAGCCATTACGCAAAGTCCCTGGCCAGGGCAAGCGAGATTTGCTGGTAGGTTCCAGCAGTTTCTCAGGGTGTAATGGGCTTCGCTCCGACACGACTTATACCGCTATTAGGGGACTGACGCTTGCCGCCCCCCTAGGCCCGATATGCGATAGTCATGGACGAACGGACCGGACTGTATGGAGATTGTCACATCAGACTCAGTAGGAGTTCGGATGGGTTTACTCATCGGCCTTCTTATCGACAACTACCTGGGGACCGTTACGTACAGCTAGTGCCGCTTGCGGTCTGTGGTTAAACCCACTGCCAGCGTAGTAGTCGAGTCTCTAGAGTCCCACACAGAGAGTTTCCTACTCCAGGCGAAACGATATAGAGGTTGCATGGTTTTGCGACAAAGGGTTCGGACGCATACGTGCGTTTACGCGCGTACGACTTTCGGACAGTTTTTACCAGTCGGCTTTGGTTTAAGCCAGTTACTGGTATCCGGTTATTGGATTTTTACAGTCTAAAGTTTTTCCGTATTTTTACGGATCGGAGGGGCGTTCTCGTAATTGCTCGAGAAGCTTCTAGAAGATGTGACTAAGGAGGTTTGTTTTGGAAAGAGAGTGAGTCATAGTGGTGATTCATTCATCTCATTAATGCACATTTATTGCTTAATGACTCATGTTAATGAATCATCACAAGATATTTTGAAGCATGCTTATTCATTTCATTTTATTCATTTGTTGAAAATAAGAATGCTTCACATAATATTATGATACACTCTCTCTCTTCTCTCATTATCATATTACACATTCTCTCTCCTCAAGCTCTCATCTTCAAGATACTAACCTTAATCCTCATGTGTTGAGATCAAAGGTTTAGTTAGACTAAACAATCCATAACCTTCACTCTTTATCATTCTATCATCTTTGATTAGCAATCAAAGTTGGTTAGTTACCTCAAGTTAGAGGTTAAGCTTGGAGTTTCGCTCTCGGGTGGATCGTCTACTACCTAGAGAAGGCCAAGGAGAACCAAGGAGGACATAAAGAAGAAGGACCGGTTCATTAGGTATAATCCCTAATCACTTATGTAATGAAACTCATAAGAATACGGTTTTTAGGGTTTAGCTTCGATTCAAGCGGTTAGTCGATGTTTGTTGTTTAAACTTGATAAGTTTTTGTTAATTCCGCCTCCCCATAAGCACTGGGGTGTACTACATCGACTTACAATACAATCTTTGATGTCAAATATCAATAGCTATGAGACCAGCCATCGCTCTGCTTGGGATCAAGAAACATATACACTAGTTTACTTTGGAGTACCTATGCCCTGTCTCTATACTCTCACAGTTAGAAACATTTAAGTATGTGCATATAGACTACCTCTATCCCACTAGTATGACCACCATCATAATCCTGATAGTCAAGAAAATATCCTAAAGGTTTTATCAATATGTATTAGCAATACGCAATAGAAAGTAAAGCATATATACATGAATAATAAAGAAAAACCAGATAGTATACTATCATGTCCGGAAAGAATGTTCTATCCATATAGATTATGTACAATTATAATAATTGCCTTCAGGGTACCAATACCCAACAGTTTCAACCATCTTCAATTTCCGAAAGAGTCGCCATTTTAATTTCTAAAAAGGTCGCATCCAAAATAAACATTTATATGCGCAGGTGTGATTTGGCGTAAACAACCATTATTACTTAAATTTTTTCCGATCAAATTATGGACAGAAGACAATTTTTTTGATACCATGGTTACTTAGTGTTGGAATATGACATGTGCTCTATGATGGATTATATGCATAAATGATAACCAATAGTGTTTATCATTGCTCTCATATAAATAGATTATAATGAGAGTAGAATGATGAAAACTCACTTGACTCTTGTTTATTTTAACTTTCATCTTCCAAAGAATATAAATTCTAAGTTTAGGTTTCTCTTAAGACGCAAAATAAGGAGCGAAGTAACGTTCTTTCGTATTGATTGAGCGTGGACTCGTTTAAGTTCTCGCTGAAGTGAAGATCAAGAGATTGAGAAACCGACAAAGTTATGTAATGCAATCCGATCAAACATTCAACTTGTCTTCTTTATCGAGGAGATTAATCCTTCACTTATGAATCGAACAATGTCAAAATGGAACCAAAAGCATATTTTTCCACATAAAACTTTGATCTTCAATACTATTTATATATCCAGAAGAAGTAAAAAAATGGTAAAATAGTATAAAGCACCATCGAATATTCAGGATATACGAGACATCGCCACTGAACTTTAAAAGGCCATCGCAATACTCTCCGAAGATAATTTTCGGTCAAAAAGTCGAGGTGAATTTTCCGTTAAAAATGCCTATTTTGTTCATTTAGAACTTATAGTCAACATTCAAGGCAATTTTAGTATTATCTAGCCTAATCATGTCTTGGCATGCCATCTCAAAAACCTCCAAATTCTTACATTTGCTTTTATATATTCACTCAAGGGGCCGTTTGGTTGCAAAATTATGAAATTTGGATTCCAAAATAGTACGGACAAAAATTTCTGGATTTGGTAATTTGTTATTTGGTTGGTATTGGATCCATAGTATTAGATTTGTAGATTCTTATAACCTTTGTTTGGTTGGTGAAAAAAAGTGGGATTTGAATTTAAGAATTTTAGAGAGAGATAGATAGAGAGGGGATTATTAAATAAATAAAGTATCCGACCCCCATCTAAAAGTACAATGAATAGTGGCAAATCCTTGCAAATTCTTCAAATTTTTTAGGATTCAAACATTCTTGTTTTATGGTGGGGCCCATAAAAAATAAAGGAATCCTATAAATCCAAATCTCACAACCAAACACAAAATTATGGAATCCTCTCAAATTATTTGGATTTCACGATCCAAATCCTTCTTAATATAATACAAATACCCTTGGTTAGAAATCCATCCTTCTCATTTTTTCTAGAAAAATAAAAAAAAAGAGAAAAATCTTTACCTCTCAAGTCCTCCACACCATCTCTCTCACCTCTCAAGCCCTCCACGTCATCTCTCTCTCTCCTAAAAAACAATTAATTGTTTATCTAGAACCTTCCATATCATCTCTCCCAATATCTCTATATATAATGCAAATACCCTTGGTTAGAAATCCGCCCTTCTTCTCTTTTCTAGAAAAAAAAGAAGAAAAATTCTCATCTCTCAAGCCCTCCACGTCATCTCTCTCACCTCTCAACCCTCCACATCATCCCTCTCTTTTTTTTCAAAAATAAATAAATAAATAAGACTCTGGAGTCCTTCAATTCTCTCCTCAAATATTTTTAAACATTTCTATATATACCCTTGGTTAGAAATCCACCCTTCTCATCTTTTCTAGAAAATAAAAGAAGAAAAATTGTCACCTCTCAAGCCCTCCACTTCATCTCTCTCATCTCTCAACCCTCCACATCATCCCTCTCTTTTTTACAAAAATAAATAAATAAATAAGACTCTAGAGCACTTCAATACTCTTCTCAAATATTTTTAAACATGTGCGAGGTGCGTGCATAAATTCTAGCCCTTCTTAATCCTACAACCAAATGCCTCTGCGAATAATGGGAAAAAAAAATCTCTTACCAAAAGTCACCGCTGTTCATTTATCACGAATTTACCAAGCGGTTGACAGCTAACCACACATCTCCACGTGTCTCCCCCATTCCCAAACGCGAATTTAACCAAATTTATCCTATCCACAATTCAAAAACTAACTTCAAATTCCTTTTTCGATGCCGTTCCTCAGTCTCTTGCTCTCTCTCGATCCCTCGATTCCAACAACAATTATTCTCTTAATTCTACAATAAATGGAAGTGGCAGCGAAATCTGATGTCAGCTACAAGTTCTCCCTTGTCGTTGAAGCTATTCAAGTGAATTAGGGTTTTGATCCTTTTCCCCTTTCTTCGATTCGAGATGGATTTCAAATCGATGATGAGAAAGGAACTGCAAGCCCTTTGCAAAAAGCACGGCCTAGCTGCGAATTCAACTAATTCTCAGATGATTGCAAGTCTCTCTTCGATTCTAGAGGTAACCTATCTATTAAAAATCTCATTTTTTTCATTCAAGTTTGTTGTGGGTGTGCTTTTGTTAGAAAATTTACCTAATTTGTAACAGAACGAGGAGAAAAACAAGCGGAAGGGTTGCTTGAAGGGCTCTGCAGGGAGCAATGGCGAAGGTAATTCGAAAAAGGTTATTTTTGTGATTGAAGATGAAGAGGAGGATGGTTTTGAGGAATTTAGAAGAAAACCAGTTGGAAAATCGAAGAAGAATTTGATTAGAAGGAGGTCTGGAGTTGCGCCCGAACTGGAGAAATCGAGTGCTGAGAGGCCAAAGAATGTCACTGGGATTCAGTGGAGAAGTACGAGATCTCGTGGGTTGGCTGAGGCTGTGGTGTGGTCTCCTGTTATTGAGAAGAGGAAGAAAAATTCGAGAGACAGCACGGAAGGTGTTCGAGGAAATGATAACCCGATTCCAACAGCTAGAGCTCTGAGAAATAGGGTAGTTACAGTTGAGAATCCGAGGACCACCCAGAATAAAAAAGGCAGCGATAAGAAGGAAGAAAGCGAAAAGGCCGTGTCTTTGTTGGTTGAAGATGCGGCTGTAGGAAGGAGAAATATTCGAAAAAGATCTCGAGATGAATGCTTGATTGAAGACAAGGCTGCTCCGAGAAAGCCCGGTCGGAACAATGCGAAGGTGGAGGAAAGTGTGGCTACTGAAGAAGTTGATGTTGGCAGGTCCAAGAAACGTAGAAAAGGTGATACCGAAGTTTTAGACGGAGGAGGTGCTGCAAAGAGATCGAATGCTAATACCTTGGGGTCTCGAGATGTGAAGGCACGGGACCAAGGAAAGACTCGGGCTTCGAAGCGGGGAGGAGACTCCGCAGATATAACATCGGATAATGAAGTCGTGGCCGTTGCAACGAGGAGATCAGCACGCAGTTCTTCAGCTGTTGAAAAATCAAATGAAGAGGGTGAAGCAATCGGGAAGGCAAAATTGGTAAAGCAAGCAAAGGGCCATTCTGTTGAAGTTGTAGCAGAGCCTGTAAGGAGATCGACTCGCAGTTCTTCAACCTTGTTTGCAGAAGAAAAATCAATTAAAGGAGGCGAGCCTGTCAAATCACTTAAGCAAGCAAAGGGTCGAGGAGACTTAACAACCTCATTGCCGGATGTGGAAGTGCCCATAGGGAGATCAACTCGTAGCTCTTCATCTTTGTTGGATAATGGGACTTGTATACCAGTTGTTGGAAAGCCTGTTAACAGGAAGCGAGGAGTTTCAACAGCCTTCCTAACTGATAGCAAAGCCACAGCTGAACCTACAAGGAGATGGACAGGGAACTCTTCTAAATTGTTAGAAGTTGATGCTCACTTACTTTCAGCTGGAAAATTGGACAGTAGTGCTGAAGCAATTAGAAACGACAAGCGAAGAAAACAACCAAAGGCTCTTGCTTCAAAAACAGCAGATTCAACAGTGATTTTGATGGTGAATGAAGAAGACACCATGCCTACAAGTAGATCAACTCGCAGTTATTCGAAGTTGTCTGAAGTAGAGTCTTTAGTAGAAGTAGAAACTTTAGGCAATGATGATGAAGTTGGGAAGGGGAAATCAGGGAAGGAATCAAAGAAGCCTTCTTCTAAAATGGGAAATGCAATAACACCTGTGTCAGATGATGCAACTTCGACTTCACCTGCAAGGAGATCAACTCGCAATCCGTCAAAGGTGTTGGAAGATGGTATTTTACTAGAAGCTGGAAAATTAAGCAAAGAGAATGAATCAGTTACTAAGGAAAAATTGCCCAAGAAATCAAAAGAATATGCTTTAAAGGATGGAAGCTCATCAAAATTAGTTTCGGGTTACCCGGCAGTGTCTGAATCAATAAGTAGATCAACTCGTAGTAGTTCAAAGCTGTTGGAAGATGGGATTTTAGTAGAAGCTAAAAAATTGGGCGACCATAATAAAACAGCAAGTAAGGAAAAATCCGGATTAAAAAAGAAGAATTCTGTTTTGAAAGGTGGAGATTCGACAAAATCAGTAGTAGGTAGCCCAGCTGTGGCCGTGTCGATAAAGGGATCTTCTCGTAGCTCTTCAAAGTTGTTGGAAGATGGGAATTTATTGGAAGCTGAAAAATTAGGCAAAGTCAATGAAGCGGTTCACAAGGACAAATCTGGAAAGAAAGCAAAAGTTTCAACCTCAAAAGATGGAGATTCACTAGCTTTTGTATCTAGCAGCCCGGTCATCACCGAGTCCAACAGGAGATCAACTCGCAGTTCCTTGAAGCATAATATGTTGAAAGCTGAGACACCTTTATCAGTGCCCGCAAAACTAGGAGACGTTAATGAAGCAGCACATGAACAGCATAAAGAACTTCCAAGGAGATCAACACAAAGTGCTTCTAAGCATGATGCATCGTGCATTTCAGCTGTCTTGTTAGGAAAAGGGGAAAAGAAGAGAACGAGGGATACAGTTTCCAAAGAAGACGAAATTGTTCGAGAAGTTGGTAGGAAAGGAGCGATGAAGGCAAGCCCAACTAGTTCACCAAGAAATGGTCCAAGATTATGCTCTCCACACAAAGGTTCAAAATTGTTTGAAGGCATTCAAAATGACTCGCACATGAAAGGTAACAGCTCTTTGGGGAAAAAGCATACGAATAAGCAATCAAGTCATATGCATGAAGAGCAGGATGTTCAAGGTGGGAACGAGGTTGAAGCTTCTAAGCCATTTGGATTAATAGCTATCGCTGAGATAACATCTCAAGGTTCTTTAGAAGAGACTCTTTCAAATGTTGATGCTACCATGGAGGCTGAAAGAACATCGGAGTCGCAAAACATCACCACCCTTTTAGCACCTCTAGAAAGACTTGAAGAAGTGCTAGCATCTTTTGATACTGAAATTTCTACTGTGGCTCATTTTAAGGGACCAGATTCAGCTATTGAAGCTGACATTGAGCATGAAGAAACGATTCATATCTCAAGTCCTCCATTTCCATGCAAAAGTTCTGAAAAAGCATCACTCACAGCTGATTTGGAAGCTTCTTCTCAAATTGATCTCGAAGGGCCTAGTTTGGAAATTGAAATTAATCGTGAAGCAGCAGATGCCGGTGGATCAACTTTGGTCTGCAAAAGCTCGGAACAAGGAGTTTACTTGACATCTGATAATGATTCAAAACTAGTAGCTGATGGTCCAAGCAATGTTGTCACGGCAGGTGATGTTGTCACCGCAGACAATGAAGCAACAACGATTATTGATCCAGTCCTATCTGATACTGAAGGTTGTACTAAAACCTTTTCTGATCTCGTTGTTGAAGAGCTTAATTTGGAGGTGGCAACAAATTCTTCTGGCACACCTTTGTCTTCTAAGTCTACTAATGTAGAAATTCCTGCTATGAACAAAGAATCTTCTCCTTCTGATAATTTTCTCATTGAACCAAGTGACTCTAGTAAGTTAAGATGTTTTCAGTATTCTGTTGTGCTCAACATGTTTCATTTTACTTTTTAATTAAATTATATGTGATATTTATCATGCTCTGCAGGTAACACATTGGAGGTTCCTTTGACAGTAGATAGGGGCACAGGAGATTTATCAAGCATTCAAAGATTATTTGACGATGAGATGGAAAATTGCGATGCAGACACAGATGCACTATTAAGAAATCAATTTGCTCATGGGGAGTGCGATGCTGTGAAGAAATTTGAATCTCCTCCTGGTGATAGTTATTCACAGCTATATGAAAGTTGTCCGGAAACAATTAAGGAAACCTGGGTATCGTCTAGTCCATTAGTTGCCATGAATGATAATATTGAAACTTCAGATGGAATGAATGATCCTGAAGGGAATGAAGATGAGCTGAGGCCATCTTCGCCGAATGATCATTTGAAGGAACATCCAACTCAGTCATCATCTAAGGATGTAGTGGCTGAATTGCAATCCGATTTTACTCAGAATATGTACGATAAAGATACAACAGATGCTGAAGTGAACTCGAAGGATGCTTTTATGGAACCTGACCATACGAGTCCTATTCGATCGCCGGATGCTATTAGCAAGTCAGTGAATCAAATGGAGAAAGAAGATAGGTTCTCCGACATTGATGATGAATATACAGGATTTTCTTCTTTCACTAATGACGACAGATCTTTAGCTGATGCAAATTTCTTAGATGACACGAAAGTGGTCGAGGAAGTTGATTTACCTACTTTACCTGTGTCTTTCACTTGTCGTGAAGAAAATTTGACTATAAGCAGCACTGAAGCACCTGTATCACGTGAAGATGCAGCCGAGCAAGCAAATATTCAGAATTTTCCTATTATCCCCGGTTAGTAAGATAACATGTAAAATTTTCATCTATATAATATGTGGTAATGATTTTGCTTCCATTTATCATATCCATATACCCTTTTCAATTTTTATAATGCATTTTATAGAATATCCTTAATTAGGCAGGGTCGACATTCAATTGTAGTAACTACATAACCAACTTCACAGATTAACCTTAAAACCCAATACTTCGAATTAAAAAGATCAAGGTGTTCAGTAGAAACGAAATGCAGAATGCTGCACCACTTATCTGTACAATTAGCTTTTTTCTAAGCTAATGGTTGAATTATATTTTATACACCATATCCGCTAAATCTATATCAATGTGCTATCCAAAAATCTAATCTTAGTTACTTCAACCGTACGGTTTATAATTTAATAGCTCGTCATGAATGCTGACAGATAATGAGGATGCAAGGACTGCAACACTAAACATGACAGAAAATCTTGGTGTAAATTATCTGGATAGATGTCCCAGATCAGCACCTAGAGAACACGAGTATGTAGATGAACTAAATGCGATTACTGAAAATCTGCCAGAAACTGCCAGATCCGCGAACAAACCAACTGATGTCGAGATTGAAAGAAGCCTTGGACCAGGTGCAAAACCAATGGCAACTATCGAGTCCTTAACAAGTTTAGGTTGTTAATGTGTATAGAACATCTGCGGTGTATACAGTTTTTGTTTGCTGCATTTGGAACTTATGAATTGTATTTTCTATTGCCAGGAGAGGAGAGGGTCCTTCCACTTGGAAAATCTCCCTTGTCAACATTTGTTGGAAATGGTGAGTGTGACTAGTTCATTTTTTTTTCTCTTTTCCCATTAGTAGTTTAGGATGCAATGCTCTTGTATTGATGTATTTGGAATGTTGACATGTTTGAAAATTTAGGATCTCGGGCCTCTTTAATTTCAGTAGAATTAACGGTCTGTTTATTACATGCAGTGTATTAGTTATATTTTCCTTCCTGACAGCTCCGAGTTCGCCGAAAATGTTGGTAGCACTGTCCAATAAAGATCTATTAGATGAAGATTGTTAAATGATAAAAGAGAAAAGAATTAGATAGTTTATTATGTGACCAATGGTCTCTTTATATAGAGATTACAATTACTTAATGCCCAAGTATTATGGTACAGTGTATTCTCATAACAATATATTCTAAACTATTGCAACACTTGCCCACAAGTTGGAGCATGGATATCAGTGATGCGTAGTTTGGACAATAGGTGAACGAATGCGTGTCTTGGAAGAGATTTCGTCAAGATATCTGCAATCCGTGCATGAGTAAAAAAATATGACGGAGATTGACTTTCTTTTCAACAATTTTCTCCCGGATAAAATGACAATCCACTTCAATACATTTTCTGCGTTTGTGAAACACTGGATTCTCTGAAATATGAATTGCAGATTTATTGTCACAGAACAAGAATGCTAGTGTTGTAAAACTAATACCGAGATCTCGAAGCAATGTGGAGAGCCACGTCAATTCTGAGACGACATGAGCTATAGCCTATATTTAGCCTCGGCTGATGAGCATGCAACAATATGTTGCTTTTTCCTACGCCAGGTAACTAGGTTCCCGCAAAGAAAACACAAAATCCACTTGTGGAGCGACGGTCATCCACAGATCCGGCAAAATCAGCATCTGCATAGGCTATAAGAGACAGATTAGAACAAGGTTTATAGAGAAGACTTTGTCCAGGTGCACGTTTCAAATAGCAGAGAATATGCTCAACGGCCCGAAGATGGGAAAGTAAGGACGCCTGCATTAACTGGCTCACTGTGCTCACTGCAAAGGATATGTTTGGGCGAGTAACCGTGTGATAGACCAGCTTCCCAACTAACCGTCGATATTGACATGGATAGGAAAGTGGCTGGTTATCAGGCGAGCTAACGCGAGAGCTTTATTGTTGTATCCATTAGAGTATCAGCAGGACGACAATCAAGAAATCATATTTCTTTAGGAAGATCAAGAGTATTCTTTCGCTATTAGAGACATAATGATCTCTTATTTCGAGATAGTTCTATACCAAGAAAATACCGTAGATGGTCAAGATCTTTGGTGTGAAAATGTGAGGCTAAATGAGTTTTGACCTTAGATATACCCTCATAATCATCTCCAGTGATGATTTTGCCATCAACATAAATAAGAAGAATAACCATTCCTTCTTTCTGTCTATATATAAAAAGATATGGGTATGTCGAGCTTCTTATGAAATTTATCTTTTTTAGGAGCATGCTGAATTTATTGAACCATGCCCGAGGAGATTGTTTTAGGCCATAGATTTTTGAAGATGATATACAAGTGATTCCCATCACGCTCAAAATCAGGAGGTTGCTGCATATAAACCGTCTTGGAAAGATCGTCGTTGATGAAGGCATTCTTGACGTCTACCTGATGTAGAGGCCAATCACGGGTAACCACAAGAGAGATCAGGGGACGAACAGTAGTGAGATTGGCCACTAGAAAAAACCCTCAGCATAATCGACTCCGTATTGCCGAGTATAACCTTTGGCAACAAGCCGGGCTTTCAAACTAGATATTCCGCCATCACGATTATGTTTGATAACAAAGATCCATCGGCAACCAACCATCTTTTTTTGTGAAAGAAGGTTGACCAGATTTCAAGTGATTAGACCTTAGTGCCTGCAACTCTTCCACCATAGCCCTATACCAACCTAGATGACTCATATCTTCCTATACTGAGTTAGGAAGGGAAACAACAGCCAAGGAAGAGACAAACTAACATAGAGTTGGAGTAAAACGATGATATGAAATAAATGAAGAGAATGGGTAGCAGTGCATGTTCGTTTACCTTGGCGAAGAGCAATTGGTAAGTCGGACAGACCATTAGAAGGAGGGAGAGGTGAAGGCTCATCAGCTTTCGGTTGTATACATGGAGGAGGAGTTTCAGTATCTGCTGTTGAATCTATCGCCGCTCTCGGTCGACGCCTATAGACATGCGTTACCGGAGATGGATGAGGAATTTCGACAGTAGTAGATTTGGTTTGAATTGGTGGTCATCTGGAAGTACAAGAATTGGTGGTGGGACTTGAGAAGGACTTTCAGCTGAGGGGTAAAAGGGCTGATCCTCAAGAAAGGTGATGTTACGAGAGACTTCGATAGTGGATGTAGAAAGAAATATGCAAACATAACCTTTTTGAATTTTAGAATAACCAACAAATATATGTTTGATATACCTAGGGTCCAATTTATCGCGAGTTAATCGGTGACTATGAACGTAGCAAACACATCCAATTATTTTAGGAGGAAGGGAAAAAGGGTCTTGGTCGGGAAATAAAATAGAGAACGGTATTTGGTTTTAAAGAATCATGAAAGGCATGCGATTAATCAAAAAAACATGCAGTAAATAAGGTAAAATTCCAAAGGCGTTTTAAGACATGCATGTTAAGCATAATAGAACGAGCAAGGTCAAACTAGTGGCGGTTTTTTTCCAGCAATGCTATTTTGTTGTGTGTCTGAGCAGGAAGTTTGATAAATAATCTCACGGGATTGGTGAAGAGTTTGAAATACACCACACATGTATTCTTTTGCATTATTAGTTTTTAGAGTTTTAATAGACATTAAACTGATTAACTACATTAATAAATATTTTAAACACATGTAGTAATTCAGATCGATCACGTAAAAGAAACAATCATGTCATTCTAGAGTGATCACTAATAAAAATGACAATATTTGTAACCAAATATGCTAGTATACTTGTAAGGACCGCAAATGTCGGAATGGACTAAATCAAATATCGAAAAACTACGTTTATCAACCGAAGAAAAAGAGTAACCAAAATGTTTCTCCAAAATACATGATTCGCATGAAAAATCAGAAAAAAAGAAATCATATAATATAGTATGTAGTATAGGAAGATATGGATGTCTAAGACGTCGATGCTAACAAATGGTCGAAATGACAGCAAATGCGGAAGGTGGCACATTTAAGTACAGGCCATTAACTTCTTTACCTCCACTAATCTGTTCTTTCGTCTGGTTGCCCTGGATAAAAAAGTAATGAGAGTTATTGAACGATTGAAATTATTGGTAAGGCGACGAATAGATAAAAGATTTGTACGAAATGAAGGAATTAATAGAACATTTTTAAGCAGTAAGGAAAATGCCATATCAATATTGGCACAACCACAAACAAGAAGGGCATCCTCATTGGCAATGGAAATGAATTTATGCGAACTGGAAAATACAGTGTTAGAAGCATTATGAGTCCTGTGGTCGGAAGCCTGGAGTCAAGAACCTAAGGGTTTGACTGAGATAATAGAGATATATCTGATGTGGTTAAGTTGGTAGTAGAGAGATGAGAGAAAGTACGTTGCAGGTTCTGTAAGTTTTTAGGAGAGATCTGCGAGAATGATAATACTGGCAGTTGGGTTGCTGTGGATGGAGTAGCCGTACTCTGTTGGACAGTAGGAGTCTGATTAGGATAGCCATGTTTCTCCCAGCAAAATTAATCTGGATGGTTGGTACGGCCGCAATTAGAGTAAGAAAAAGAACCTGTCCGTGACCCCATGCCCACGACCTCGAGTACCAAAAGGAGTACAGCCACAACCAGGGGGAATCCTCGGCCACGACCCAGAGCAACAAGGGTAGAAGATGGAGCCTCCACTGTAGAAGCGCTTGGTAGAGGGACACGATAACTAGCAGCGAGAATACTATTCAGGGTAGGCGTACCACTCTGAGAGAGAAAAGGAGCGAATCCTAACCCAGTGAGGCTTCATATTAGCCAAATAAAGAGTCGAGCCTCACGCTGACTCTTGGTAACGGCTGGATCAAAAGAGATGAGCTGATACATGTTCCATTCTTCTAAAAGCCCCCGGAACCGAGCCCTAAAGGCATGCAGACCATCATCAGAAATAGCAGTAGTGAGTTCATTGAAGATATCATAGAGCCGTTTAAAGCTATCTTCTGACGAGTAAATAGATTTGAGATGGAACCAAATCTCCTTCACAGTAGGGAGATACATAGTAGTCCGATAACAGCTGGGCTCCATAGAGTTTGTAAGACCTTTGCAGATTTTGTTGTCATTTTGAAACCAAGATGAATACTACGTATCAGAGATTGGTGGAGCTTCCTGAAAGAGATGGCGATGAAGGGCCCTGCTTTTGAGGGATCATTCAATGGCGTGTGCTCATTTCAAAAAATTATTAGAGCCAGAGAGAGTCCAGGTAGTTGACGGATATCCGTTTTGTAATCGGAAATAGGAGGATCAATCTTGTTGTCCGTCATATTAAATGTCGCACGTAAAAAAAGCAAGCAATAGAAAGTGCAGATCTAGCACACAAAGAACGAGAGAAAGATACTCATCTCATGATCAATTCATCACAAGATTTCGAGTCAGCGGGAAGATCCAGCAAGACAAGGACAGAGGAATCCTGCAAGGCGTGGCTATCTGGAGGAGTCGGCAGGATCTGGGGGCTGGAGGTGAGGCGTCAGCGGGATCGGGAAGCGTCAGCGTGGAGGCGCGTCAGCGAGGATCTGGATCGAGACAAGGCGAGAGGGGATCGAGGCGAGGCGAGGGGTGGTCGAGGCGAGGGCGGCGATCTGGTGAGGCGAGGGTGAGGCGATTGAGGTGAGGTGGGGAAATCGACGCGAGGGCGACAATCTGGGGTGAGGGCGAGGCGGTGGCAAGGTTTTATTTTATTTATTTTTTTTATTTTGAGGATTAAGGTTTGGGTTTAGGAGACCTGCTCTGATACCATATTAAACGATAAAAGAGAAAAGAATTAGATATTTTATTATGTGACCAATGGTCTCTTTATATAGGTATTACAATAACTTGATGCCTAAGTATCATGGTACGGTGTACCTTTGTAACAATATATTTTAAACTATTTCAACAAAGATAATACTAAAAAGGCTTCTGCAGAAGAAGAGTCTCTAGAGAATAAGGAAGCGTTTTTTTTTATCTTCCATCAGTTTCATTCCTCTGATAAAACAGCAAGGAATGCGAAGGCGAATTAAAAAAAATCGCCAAATTTTAAGCAATATTTGCCTCGAATAATGTTAGAAACCATTGCCTCTCACATTGTACTATCAAAAGGTTAAATATTTTCAAATAATGCATTTTAGTGAATACAGCCCTTTAAAACCGCGTACTTTGCTGAAAATTGTGTTTGCATAGTGAAGCTAGATACATGGGTGATCGATTCCCTTGAGAAATTTTATTTATGAGAGCTTTTTTCATAAAGCTGTAATATTAACTGGCTGACTTTAGCTCTTTCGCTTTCTTCATATGAATTTGCTTGGAACCTTTACATACTAGAGTTACCATATTTAAGTCTTGCTCTTTTTAAAGGGCATCAACTAGGCTAGAAAGACGGCTGTGTTGTTTCTTGAGCTCTGTTTACTCTTACAGAGACAGCTACATGCAAAAAGGAAACTTTTGTTAGGGGAAGTCTTGGATTGGCTAAATCACCAGGCACTTGCTTTACTGAATTATCTCCTAAATCCATTGCCAATTCAGAAGATGGAAAGGAAATAGGGGAGAACGTGGAACCAAGATTACCCCATTATGTCCCGGAAGAACTTGATAACCACAAAGATCCCCTTGCTGAGTCGGAAAAATTTTATGAGGAAGAAAGAGCACAAGCTTCTTCGATCAAGCCCGCAAGTGTATTGGAAACCACCATGACTATGGAGAATTGCAAAGAACCGTCTACATCCGAGAGCACATTTCTAATGACTGCAGATACTTTTGAATTTAAAGGTATGAGATAAGAAAAAGAGCTCTTCTGTTTTCGACTATCAGCTTCTCTTTTCTTGCGTATTTTCATTAGGACATTTTTGCTTGTAGAAGAGGGTACATTAATATTCTTATTTTTTCCCCACATGCAATTAAATACTGAAGGAGTATTTTTTTAATTTTTTTTTTGGGGCAGATGATAACTTGAATGCAGTTGATACTACTGCACTCTCTGAAATTGGAAGTGAGAATGCTGACAATGCCAACAATGACGATGATGTAGAGGTAGAAGAGGGTCCAAATTTCAGTACAATAAACACTAGTGCTAGACTTGCAGAATCTGAGTCCAGAGAGATTTCTGAAAATATTGAAGAGTTTCCTGCCGAAGATCAACCACTGTCGATAAGTAGAGAAACTTTGGCTGCAGCAATCACTGATTCAAGTCCCAAAACTTACTTTCAATCTGAAGAGTTAAATGTACACGAAGGTGGGTTAGGCATTGAGCCTATTCTTTTTCTAATCAGCAACTATAGATTAAATGAAGGGTTGTCCATACTTGCAGGTACATTTGAAAGCTTTGAGCAGAATTTTAATGTTGAAGAAACATGGACCGCGCCTGGTCCAATGCAGTTCCTTGCAGAAGACTTGTTTCATAAGGATAGGGAAGAAGCAAATGTTGCAAACGACATAGCTCAGTTTAGGCGCCAGGCACATGACGAAGAAAAAATGTATGATGGCAAATATGAAGATTTTTGGGAAATAGATACTGCAGAAGCACCAGCAGTCACCAAATCTCATGAGGGCGAGGACTCTCAAGGTGATATTAAGTTCTTTCTTTTTCGGTCATCCTTTTTTTTAATTGGCTCGGTAGTTTTTATTTCAAATCTTATTTATACTCATCAACTATATATCAACTTCTGGTTCGATTTCAGATACGTTCCTTTAAGAGATATTATAAAAATGCAGCATTTCATTAAACTATCTATGAAGGTATAAAAATGCACCATTTCATTATACTTTTTATTAAGGAAACTATAATCATAATATCTCATATATTTCATGTAATTACATTTTTTCCATTAAAATGACGGTGGTCGTGAGAACTCCAATGCCTTAGACTACAATGAGAGAGTAGCCGTATTTACTAACCCTTTTGAGAGAGTAGCCGTATTTACTAACCCTTTAGAGCTGATTGCTAATTTATCATCTACTGCCGACCCAGCCTGTTGTGACTTGGTGCGCAACGGAACACCAAACACCCTAAACTAAGATCTCTTTTAACGAATTAACAACTAGAAATAATTCAAAATCAAATAACACGAGATTTAACATGGAAAACCCAAACGGGAAAAACCACGAGAAAAGGGGAGAAATCGTTTTTAGAACTTTAGAGAAAAAACCTTACAAGAGTTGCACTCTACTTATAGATCTCCAACGAGATCTCATTTCCCCCCTAAGTTCTCCTGAACGGCCTTCGTCTTGACCCTATAGGGAGCTGTAGAGTTGTCTCCTTTAAACCTTATAACCAAGATTTTAAGACCCCTAAACTTTAACCTTACTTTCCTATTTATACTAAATTACAAATCTTTAATATAATAGGATTTCAGTATTTACGAAACTGAAACTGCCATCCAGAACCGAACTCGCGCAGAAAGCCCGCCGACAGACGTCTGCCCCTTGTGGGTTAGATGTCTGACTTTTATTTGCACGTCTGGCTATAGAGTCGCCAGACGTCTGAAGCACAAAGCTCAAGACGTGTACGATTGCTCTGGAAAATAGCTGAGCGTCGACAGATGTCTGGGCCAGACGTTTGAACCTTCTCTGGAACTCTGAAATTTTAATGACAGACGTTTGAAGCACAAATGCTCATACGTCTGCCTTTTCTATGGATCTGTAGTCTCGTAGACTTGGTACTTCACCGATTGTCTTTTTTGCTTTTCTACGGCCGCTTTCCATTTCTTAAATCTGGCAAACACATCTGACTTGTATTTGAGGAAATAGATCCACACCTTCCGTGAGAAATCGTCAATGAAAGTGACAGTATGCGACCGGTGATGGCCCCCATACATCTGATTGTATATAGTCGGGAAGTCCTTCGGTCTTGTGCACGGTTTGTTTGAAGCCGGCCTTATGTTGCTTCCACATCATGCAATATTTGCAGAAGTCTAACTTGCACGTGGTAATACCTTTCAGTAATTCCCTTCTGTGCAACTCACGAAGGTCCTTACTCATGTGGTCAAGATGCATATGCCACTGTTTTGCGGTATCATCCACCTGTTTCTCTGTAACCACGACTGCACCACCAGTCACCGTGCTTCCGTCCAAATGATACAGATTCTTCAGTCGTCCTTTCATACCTATTAGGGCATCCTTGACAATCTTTAGCACTCCATCTTGACCAATGAATTTGTAGCCTGCCGCATCCAATGCTTCTAGAGAAATCAAATCTTTCTTTAATTTCGGAACGTGTCGTACATTTACAAGTGTTTCGTACCACCCCATCAAACATGCGGACTTTGATATTCCCTATTCCAATGGTCTTCAACGCCGTATTATTCCCCATGTGAACACTGCTACCATTGAAATCTTTATAGGTGTCGAACAACTCCTTTTTGTGACACATATGATAAGAACATCTGGAGTCAAGAATCCAAGTATTAGAATTTTCCGAGTATATCACACGGATCTTCTTCTGCCTTTGTCGTAACACTGACTTGACCCGAACTATTTGTATTGACATCTTCTCTTCTCCAACCATTGTTTATACTTTTGACATTGTTTCTTCAGATGCCCCGACTGTTTTGCAAAAAAGTATGGCCCGCCATCTTGCCCGGAAGATTTAGATTTCCCTTTTTGCTTTTGTCTGTCTTTAGTTTTCGACCTTTTCCTTTCATCGGTAAACAACCCTGATGACTTCTCTGATGGATTTGATTTCTTTATGATCTCATTGTTGAGAAACGTCGCTGTAAGCTCCTTCATCTTGAGAGTCTTCTTCCCATAGAGAATTGTCGTCACCAATTGTTCATAAGAATTTGAAAGCGAAGATAAGGATCATAAGTGCTTGGTCTTTCTCCTCTAATTTTACTTCAAGGTATAGAAGATTACTAACCATCTTATTGAAGCTATTTAAGTGATTGTGAATTTGAGTTTCTTTCTTTATGCGTAAACCGTAGAGTTACTTCTTTAGGTAAAGCATGTTAGCGAAAGATTTCGTCATATATAAACTCTCGAGCTTCAACCATAAACTTGCTGCAGATGTTTTTAACATGACATACATCATGTTTTCCGCCAGACAACTTATTTATCGTGCATTGTGCCTTCTGATCCTTGTCTTGCTATGCATCATCTGTAATGTCGGTAGGTTTATTACCGCCAAGAAGTTTAAAAAGACCTTTAACAAGAAGTGCCTTAACCCTTCTCTGCCACATAGAGAAGCTCTCTTTCCTATTGAATTGCTTCATCTCGAACTTGATGCTATTGACTTTGTTATTCGTCATCTTTAATTCCGAAGTAAAATCCTTTCCCTCGGATCTTTATGAACCAATTCAATATAATCGCAATCTAAGATGGGAAACAGACATAAACGTCGTCACCCACCGTAGACTTAGATTGTAAAGCCAAAGAAAGGCTCTTACACCAGTTGTGACTTGGTGCGCAGTGGAACACCGTACACCCGATCTAAACTAAGATATTTTTTAACGAATAACAACTAGAAATAATTCAAAATCAAATAACACAAGAGATTTAACGTGGAAAACCCAAACGGGAAAAACCACGGGAATATGGGAGAAATCTTTATTAGAACTTTAGAGAAAAACCTTACAAGAGTTACAAATCCTCTCCTTATAGATCTCCTTCTCTCTCTAAGTTCTCCTTAATGGCTTTCCTTTTTATCCCCCTATGGAGCCTTAGAGTCGTCTCCTTTAAACCTTATAATCAAAGATCTCAAGTCATCTTCAACGAGATTCCAGTATTTACGAAACTGCCATCCAGAACTGAACACACGCAGAAAGCCCGCCGCACACGTCTGCCCCTTGTGGGTTAGACGTCTGACCATAATCTGCACGTCTGCCAAAGAGTCGCTAGACGTCTGAAGCACAAAGCTCGGATGTCCGCAATTGCTCTGGAAAATAGCCGAGCACCGACAGACGTGAGACCCTTTATGGGCCAGGTGTCTGAACCTTCTCTGGAACTCTGAAACTTTAATGACAGACATATGAAGCACAAATGCTCAGACGTCTGCCCCTTCTCGGGATATGTAGTTTTGTAGACATACATGACACCTTCACAACAGCAACCATCTATTTTTTGGTGCCAAATTTCTAGTGGAGGCATATGAGGTCAAGCTCAGATCTGCCCATGAAACTAAATTGGCTAGAAAATGCTCCCTTGGTAATCAATAGTTTGCTCATGGGGGAGCTGCCCAACAAAAATTCACATTAAGGAGTCTAGATTAAAGGAAGTGTTAATCACGATTAGCCAAAATGATTTAATTCTTTTCTGAACGTCAATTATGTTTTTATAGTTAATTCATTCACAAAACTAAAAAATGTTCTCAGTAGAGAGTATAATATAATTATTTTAATTATTTCTTATATAGTTATATTACTTTTATAATTATTTGCTACCTCCACAGTAGAGAATATTATATAGTTGATCAACTATTCTTGGTGCGAACAAATATATATATTTTGAAGTGAGGAGCAGGGCCAAACCTGTCTCATTTTCACATAAAAAACCTACTACTACTTGACAAAAATATAACAAAACAGGAATGGCCATACATCATCTTACAACTAAACACTTCAAGCAACCAATAAAAGAAGGAAAGAAGTTAAAAGAAAGGATTGTTGGTGTGAACAAATATGGCTATGCTTGTTCCTGTTCATATTCTGATTTCTGTTTTGAGAATGGATTAGTCTACTATAGTGATAGCTATCTAAAATACATTTGGATTCGTATGTATACGGTACAAAATTTAGCTTTAGACAAAGATGAGATGCATGTGTTTATCTTTATTATATCCCATATATCAACACTCACATCATGCAAGTTATCAATTAAATATAAGGCAATATTGCATCAGTAACACTTAATTAAATTCAAGGAAAGCTAATGTGATCTTGTTTGTTTCCATCTAATCATCTATTTAATATAAACAGACGAAATTAAGGCCTAATCCATTATACTATCCAACTTTTGGGTTTTGTTCATTATAACAGGCTGATACAGATAAATTTATTCCTGCGAAGCCGTTTTTACTAAATAAATATGTATATATTTAATTCAATATCAGAACATTATTCGAACAATATTCATTTCTCGTATTTGCGTACACTTGAAGCAATAAATATAAATTCGGGAATACCTATATCTGCTTCATGTTGCCTTGTTTGGAACTGAAGCGTCTGTCTTATTATAATGCAAACTCTTCTTCTTTTTTATAGTTTTCTGGGAGGGGATGTTGGGGGTTTGCAATTTAATATTTTTGTAGAATTGAATGCCTTGTGGCTATTGGTTTGGATGTCTTGTGGCACATACTACAAATATCCCTCACTAACCTACTATTTTCCATACAACTCCTATAAAACTAATAATAAATTTTGAAAATTAACCCATGATTTCTGTCAATATCCAATGACTTCCTTTGTGCACGTGCAGCACGTGACAAACAGTTGGTTATCTGATATATCATATGCACAGTTGTAAAACACACTCGTTTGCATTGGACATCTGGCTTAATCAGATTGCATGGAATTTCACAGAAATATAATATGTAAATAATATAGAAATATCCTTATAAATTTAAAGAAAGAAAGAAAGAGCCGTTGATCTGGATATTGGGTACGCATGCATATAGTCTATGCGCTCGATTAAATGGCAAATGTCCGTATACTTCGGACCAATTACATCCTTTAAAATTATTTGATGTGGTTAGCTGTTGCTATCCCATACTTCTAAGCGACCGATTAAATGGCCTGTTGAAGACTTAAACCTTGTTACAACTTTAATTCAATGAAGTTTTAGATTATATATACCATCCTCTTATTTTACTTTGCAAACTTTAGAAGCTTTTAAATTTACCAAGAATGAACTGTGCGCCATTTCAGCTGGTACCAAAATTCATGTAGAATGTTCAGGCACAATGGGGTCTATACTTGAGGAAGCAATGCCACAAACACCAACAGCTGCTAATCGGGAAGAGATAAAATATGCTATAAATGGTACAGAGGTCTCAGGCACAAAGGTTACTGCTTGTTCTCCATCAGGCATTAATGATGTGAACAAAGGTGAGTTTCTCAATTAATTTCCATTGATTTCTGTAGATTTCTTCGCTTTTGTCAATCACTTTTGTATGTTTCAGAACGGATAGAAGAGGATTATGCTCAGAGTACTCCTGCAGCCGAAAATTTTATATTTGATTCTGTAAATGATGATGCAATAAGAACTAAGGAGAGCACGGTGGATTTGAAATCTGAGAGATCCTCGAAGCACAATGAAAATGCTGCAATTTCTAATTCTAAATAGGAGGCCTCAAGAGAACGTCCATAAAACGACAGATGAACACTGACGTGAATTTCTTTTACCCTTTTAATCTTTTGGGTGTATTCTGATAGAGATTTCAACTTGTGTAAAAGATCAGACTGTAGGTCTTATGGCCGCGTGTTCTAATTCTCTCATTTGTTAGTAAAGTTGTAGCGGTAGGATTTCTGTAATGTTTTCAGGTTCTTATTGATTTGGCTTTTGTTTTTGCTGGAATGTAAAAATAGTTGTTGGATGCTATTTGTTATATGGCTCATGTTAGCTTTGCTGTTGAAACCATGAGGTCTTGAAGTTAAGGATCTTTCTTTTGATGAAACTTGTTTTGATTATTTGGTGAGTGGGAAATTGTTTTCATGTGAAACAAGCCAGCATCAGAAATGTACCTTGTTCACCAAAAATTTGTTCACATATGCGAAGACTACGAACTTTTGATATTTTAGGACTTTCAAAATGTCCTTTTTAGAGAAATACGGAAAAGCCAGGTATTTTGGTTTCTTTGGAGTGTAAAATTGGAAGTCCTATGTATTTTATACTATAATTTTTCTCAAATCATTCTCACATAGGCCGGGTATGTTTTTCCTTTTATCTATTCCCCCCGCACCCCACCCAAAACATTTCTTCTACACCGCTTTTCTATTTTGTCCCCAGAACATTTCTTCTAAGCAGCTTTTCTTATTCAAAAACTTTAGACAATTCTATATCAATTGATATATTCCTTGATGCACGCTTGAAAATTTATAAATATCTATTAGGATTCAGGATGAAAAATGGAATGAGAAAGATGGCGGATTCGGGTGCTTGGCTGTAGACAGCGGATTCAGGACCTTGTCAGATTTCTTATGTGCTTTTGGATATTAAGATGAAAAATGGAAAAAGACGGTGGACTCGGAACCTCGTCAGATTTCTTTTGTACTTTTGGATATCAAGATGATAAATGAAAAATGACGGTGGATTCAGGTACTTAGCTGTAGATGGCGGATTCGGGACATGAGCAAAGAAAAGAGGCGTTTTAGAAGAGAGATCATAGGGAATTTTCTGTGCTTTTTTTTTAATCTATGGTAAAATATTTGTTATATAGAATTCAAATGGGAAGACACAAATCCAAACTCAACTATATGGCCATAGAAGACCGTAAGAAAATGTGATTAATTTCCTGAGTACAATTACCAAATAAACAATGATGCACATTTTAATAATGGGTTTTTTTCCCGTTAGCCCCATGCATATTTCAATATTTTTCTCTGTTTTCTCATAGTTAATATTTAGCTGTCGTCCCTGTACTTATAAGTTAATTCCGCGGCTCTCTACTTCACTTTTGAAAATGATTTTTCCACCTCCTTTCCTTTTTCGGCTAGTGCTGCCGTCCTCACCGCCGCCACCTTCTTTTTTCTCCTCTTCAACACTGCCACCACCACCATTCTCTTCAACTCGTCAACACCTCCTTCCTCCTCCTCAATGCTGCCGCCGCCGCCGCCGCCATCAACACCATCATCATCATCTTCTTTTTTTCTTTAACCTACAACCGCCGCCGCCGTCATCATCAACAACACACCGCTGCCACAATCCTTCGTCCTCCTCATCCTCTTCAATCCACCACCACCGTCACAGCCTCCTCCTTTCCAGACATCGCCGCAATGAGGACGGCGGCGATGCCCGGAAAGAAGAAGGAGAAAGAAGGAGGCGGCAGATTGAAGAGGAGGAAGGATGATGGCGGAGGAGAAAGGAGGATGGAGGAGAAGGCGGCGGTTGTGTTGTTGATGAAGAAGAGAAAGAAGAAGGTGGTGGTGATGGTGGCGGCGGTGGCGTTGAAGAGGAGGAGGAAGAAGGATGTGTTGAGGGGTTGAGGAGGAGGATGATGGAGGTGTTGTGGTGATGATGGCCGTGGTGGTGATGGTGTTGAAGAGGAGGAGAAAGAAGGCGGCGGCGGCGGGGACGGCGGCGGCGGTCGGAGAGAAGGATGAGGAAGAATCATTTTTAAAAGTGAGATAGGAATCTGCATGAGTAATTTTTATAAGTATAGGAGGCTGCATGTAAATACTAAGTAGGGAGCATAGAGAAAAATATTGAAGTATGGAGATGCTAACGGAAAAAAAAGATCAAGTGAAATCAAATTGCTATAAGAAAAGCAGTAGGTGCGGAAACTCCAAAAGCGTGACATGAAGGTCACATAGGTCGAGCAATTTTGAAGGAAAAACCCCGGGGGGTGTTATACATATACATATACACACACACACACACACACACACACATACATACATACATAAATTTAGCCCACCTACATTTTAGAGAAAAAGTGCAGCATTTAATTCGTCAAAGAATTTTGTATTAATCTTAGAATTTTTTTAAACCAGGTCAAATAAAGTTTTTGAAATTACTGTAATACATAAAACATAAAGAACCCTTAAGAAACTTATGGATCTAAAGTTTTTGAAATTACTGTAATACATATAACATAAAGAACCCTTAAGAAACTTATGGATCATGCACTAAAGTCATTCGGTATCATACTTATCCGTGAGCTATTTAGCCATACCATCCACATCATAGAATGAGCCCAATCAAATATATTCCTAATTGCAAAGACATGTAGAGCAATCTCTAACGAAAGTTTTCATTCTATAGAATTTAAGTTCTCGTGTCGCCTCCATACGTCTCACACCCAAGTAAGATAAGACATGACAAATGTGTGTGGATATTTGAGTAAGGAACAAAACTAACTCAAGTCAAAAAATAAAAAAAATAATAACATAAAAACAATTTCCAATTACCGACTTGATGACATGTTAGACATGTCGGTTTCAAATGTGGTACCATCAAGTGTAGGATGGTAATGTGGCCTTTGTATAAAATACTTTATTAAGATTATCATGAAATGATGAACTGTTACAAATTACAATTGATAGTGATAAACAATGAGCGGATTTTCAATAATTATTATTATTTTTTTGGTGGAAAGGCCTTTACCATGTGAGATAAACTCTGTGTGATGTGTAATGCATCACAAAATACAACATGAAGATATAGGAGTTCCCAAAAGCAAAAAAGATTACATGCTATAGCTTTAGAGACAATATTGTGTGCCGTTTTGTTTCCATCTCTTCGTGTGTTAAGGATTTTTAATAATTATTGAGGTAATTAATTATAGTTAGCAGATTTGCCCTATTTGCGAGGGTCCTGTTGGCACATGTGGGCTTGCTGTGTCTCTAACTCCCAGCTTCCTTGCTTTATAATGCATCAATCAAGAAAATTAGAAAAATATAAGATAAGAAATTATAAGGATTAGAGGAAAATACTACTTATGTTATATAGAAACAATGAGTAAACAAAGAAGAAGAAAACGCATGAGAGAATTTACTACTGAAGCCATAACTTTATTTTTCTCTGTTGCTTTAATTTGTTGATGATGCTCATTGGCTTTTATAGGCATTCATTCATGAATGTTAGTATTGCAGATGACATTGATTTGAAACCTACTTTCTCTTGTAACAATAGGGTAACTTGAAAAACTATAGTAGACTTTGACCCTGTCCTTTTCTTTTCTTTTTAATTGCCACCCACATTAGCTCTTGATACTCTCCTCAGATTATTTTATGTTTTATATTTTTGACAAAAGAGATGTACACAAAGTGCACGCTTTCAAACATTTATATTGCTTAGTCTCTTTCGACTATGAACGAAATCGCTTCTGATGCTCCATAGCCTCGAAAATTGAATATACGATATATGTGTATGTATATATGTGTGTACATGTACATGTATATGTATTTATATGAATATGTGTGTGTGTGTAGCGTGCTAACATAAGTTGATTATAGCTTTGTTGTTTTCGAAAACTAATAGAACAACTAGAATTTCGAAAATAAGAAGCCAACCTGAGTTTCTCTCGTTCTGACTTGACTCAGTTAGTTTTCCCTGACATTAGTTTATTAGTTTTCATACATGTATCAACTTATTATTTTGAGCGTATAACAATAAAACAAAGCAAGAATTATAATGTCTTGAATTTTTTTTTGAAATTTCACCAAAACCACCATGTGCTTTAACATATGTTCCCAAAACCATTCTGAAGAAAATTCTCATAACAGTCTCACAGAAACCTCCTAACGTTACACCGAGTTAAACCCGAGCCTTTCTGACCCCCCTGTCCGTTAAATCTTAAACTTAAGTTGTCGCTTGAGCCATCATGTGACTTTTTTTTCTTCATTTTTATTCTCATTTTACCCTTCTTCATTCATACAACAACTTCTCTCTCTCTTTTTATCCTTCTCCTTTCTTTTTCTCCCTTTTTCCTTGACCCACGACGTCGCTGGCAGAACAGCGGAGAACGAGACGATCGTCGTGGATGAGGGATAGGGCTTTGACGAGATGGTAGTGGGAGATGGTGTTTGAGACGGATCGAGAGATGACACGGAATGAGTTTGGTTGGTGGGGAAGTGGAGGCGGAGGGTTCGAAAGTGGAGGCGGAGGTTACGGTCATTGTCGAAACGTGAGGGAGGGAAGGTTGTTGAGGATGAGAGAGGGGAAAGAGTTAGAGATATCGCTATTGTTTCTATTATTGATATTTTGAGGACGGTAGTTGCGAAGCTTGTGGTGGTGGTTGTGTTTGTTGAGATAATTGATAGTGAGCGGGTGGAGTTTGTGAGATATGGTTGGGATACGCTGAAAGTGTTTGTGGAAATTATTGAGTAGGATTTAGGATTGTTTGTGGCGGTGGTGTGTATGTATGTATTGGATTTGGAGAGAGTGATTGTGTTTGAAAATGTGGTGTAGACCTGTGGGATGGTGGGTTTGGAGTTAAGATTGTGATGGATGGGAGTGGTTATAAAGTGTTAGGTTGAGTTAAAAAAGTTAATTAGAATCTTTTGGTTTTGGTGATGGATGGTGTTTTGTGGAGCTTGGTAGGTAGAGCAAGAAGAAGATAATGACGTGGAGGAGGCATTGCCGCAAACGGAGAGTTGGACACGATGGTTGTTTTATGGCACACCGCGACACATCTCATATCGAAAGATAGATTAATATGGCAAAAAATATTCTTGCTTCATCTTTCTTCTAAGTTGTGTGATTTTATTCCAATTCAAGTTGGTTTTCTAGACTTATTGATCTAAATGTGTCAAACTAATTTAGTTTTTGTTGTAATAAAATTATGTTAATGAAAGATACTTGTAATGTGTTTATATAAATGTTTGAATGATGATGATGATGTTGTTTGTTGTAACAAATTTATGTTAATGAATAATGTTTGAAATGTGTTTATATAAATGGTTGAATGATGATAATGTTTAGATTGTATTTGTATCAATGTTCTAAAACGTGGAGGAGCAGAAATCCACTACTAGAGCCGACAATTCCTTGAGCTCCGGCAATGTCGATACGGTGCTTGACGTTTATGACGACTCATGACCTTACTTCAAGTACGACAACTTGATCAAGATCCCACCAATAGAGCCGATGAGGCAACCGTCAAGATCCATTACGTTGGCGATAAGGTAACGATCAATTTCTTCCTTTTTCCATTGATTTAATAGTTGGTTTTTTTTGATATTGATACTTTAAATTGATATCTACAGCAAATCAAATAATTTTTTTCACCCTCTCTCAAGTATTTATACAAGCACATTTCAAACAAAATTTATACAAACACAATTCTTACATACAAACAAAAACTCTTTCAAGTATTTATATAAACACATTCTAAACACTATTATCTTGAAAACCTATACAAATATATTCCAAACACTAAACAACTAAAAAAAATCCCTCTCAAGTATTTACACAAAAACATTCTAAGCACCATTCTCCATTCATATTTCTTCAACCCATTAGCTTTAGTGATTAATTGATGTGACGGTAAACAGTAATCAATGAGGGAGAGCGCCACGTGGAGTTCACAGAAAAGTATTTTGAAGAGATCAAGAGCGGTACCGGGATAAGAGAGACGGCGGATCGAGAAGAGAGCGACGGAAAGGGTTTGACCAATTCTAATCATTGCGAGGAAAATGAGAAAGAAGTGAGAGGATGAGGTTGAGGAGGAAGAGAGAGAAAGGAGAGAAGGGAGTGGAGGCGAAGGAGAGGGATATGGAGGCAAAGAGGTGAGAGAGAGGATGAGATTGAAAAAGAGAAGATAGAAAGGGAGAGAAGGGAATGGCGGCGAAGGAGAGGGATAGAAGAGAGGAGAGGAGAGAGAGAGGATGGGTTGAGGAAATGGAGGCAGAGAAGCCGGAAAGAGGTTAAGGGTATTTTGGTCATTTGATAATAGAATTAACTGTACGGTGTTGCTGGGTAGGTTTAACTGAGTGTAACGTTAAAGAGTTTCTGCGATGAGAATTTTATTCAGGATGGTTTTGAAAGTATATGTTTAAGTACATGATGGTTTTGGCAAAATTTCCCAAAAAATTGATGGCCCGGCGGTCGCACCACATAAAAATTATGAGTGGGAAGAGTTGGTGAAGTGTTTCTTTAATTGATGTATATTTGGTTAGTGGTAAAGCATAAAATGGAGCTTTTTTTAAAACTTGTTTACATTTAAAATCCTTTTTTAAATGCTGTTACAATTTTCTGTTTTATGTGACACTTTGTGGATACATATTAGCATTTTAATATAAAAGGTTTTTTGGTTTTATTTAGTATGATTATTTAAATTATAATTGTTTGTATGCAATTTCTGATTGATGGATTAATTGCATCATCTCTATAGGTTAAAAGTAGATCCTACATAAACTATAATGCTAATCGATCCTACATCAACTATAATGCTAGTTGATTCTGATGCCTAATCTCCTGGATGTAAGCGTGTCATGCATCCAATCGGAGGGTTTTCATAGGAGGCGGAAAGGAAAAATCAAATTTTTCTTACCATGCATGACACACAAAATCCCTAACGAATCATCCTAAAGACTTTAACTTGAAAAAGGAAAAACTAAAACCAAGAGTTTTGGGAGTATACAACCTTTGATTCTTTTTCTTAAGCTCTAATTGGATTGAATGATTGCTCTTCCTTATTTGAACTCTAAGATAGGCTCCAATGGTGCACCGGACGAAACTTGGTTGCCAATCCTTCTGTCGAAAATGATCCACATGAAGGAATGTTTGCTTGAGCTATTTCTTTACTCTCTCTCTTTGCTAAAGAAGAAGATGAACTCTCTTCTCTCTTTCTTTTTTTTCCGCTATAAATGATGAAAGAGAAAGTTGAAATTGTTATGGCTAGAATAATGCAATACCCTTGTCATGACTCAAGACCCCCTTTCATATTTCATCCTTACATATGTCTTAAGGCATGAGATGAAGCTCTACCTCATCCTTAGCTATGCAAAAAGAAAAGAGAAAAAGAAAATAGAAAATAGAAAAAAGAATGACATGTTTAAATAATATTAAACATATCATTCGTTCTCATCACAAGGAAAAATATATTAAACACAGAAAAATAATATAATACTAGATTAATTACATGCATAATCACATAATTAATTATATTATTAAATCAATAATTGATTTAATGACCCGGTTCAATCATAAACCCGCTAGCATTATAATTCGTCCGGTTCAAGACAAATGTCTAATCGGACCCCGCACTCATCGCCGTACGTGCCCTACATTTTTTTGCTCGAGTGGACAAACGCTCTGTGTGAGATTCTAAAGACTCGTCAATACGCTGGTAGTGAGTTGTCGGGATCACATCCACAACTCACAAGCACGTCAGTGGCACTAGCTGTACGTAATGGATATCCATGTATTGAACGAAGAAAAGATCGACAAGCAAGCTTTTCCGTACCCTACAGAGTCTATTGATGACATTTATCGTACAGTCCGGTCATTTCGTCTGAGAATGTAGCATATTGGGTTTGGAAGGTGGAAACCGTCAGACTCCTAATAACCCGATAAAATCGTCAGACTCTTAATACCCCGATAAATCGTGCCGATGTCAAGCTCATAACCAAATGAAAAACTATCAATAACGCTTATCAGCAAATTTCGCTTGCTTTGACCAGAGATTTATGGTTATAGCCAATTGCGTACTGTGCAACATCAACTCTCTATACCGGGAGAGACGAACTCTTCCGATCGCTTACTGCCGCCATATGATCCGGGACTGTACCCAACTACTACCTGTTTGCACAGCTCTGTAAAGCTGTGGTAGGGTAGTAATCTAAGTACAGTGGGACCATATGAGACGCTATGACGATCTCAGATCTACAGACTATCATGTACTCGTGTCACCAAAGAATTTCTATCTGATGATGGGTATAGTACCAACTATTTGTTTTCGGCAAGTCCGTTCGATGTACTCAGTTTCCAATGAGCACATGTATATAATCTTTGGTGTCAAACACTAATGGTTGTGGGATCAAACATCGCTCCGTACGGGGTCAAGAAACGTATACACTAGTTTACTTTGAAATATCGATATCCTGTCTTGATACCTCTACGACTAGGAACATTTAAGGATGTGCTTATCGACTATTCAGGTCCCACTAGTATGATTGACATCATAGTCCTGGTAGTCAAGCAAAAGATCTTAAGGGATTTATCAGCGTGTATTAATTTATATGTAATAGCAAGAAAATATGTATACATATTAAGATAAAGTCAAAACCATATAGCATACTATCCTATTGAGTAAGATTGTTCTGTACATACATATGTTCCAGCATCTAATATAATATACAATAATGACCTCTAGAGCATACATACTCAACACTCGACACAACGGAAGCTTCGAGGAAGTCTTCTTTGCAGCTTTCTAATGAATCGGTACGGATTCCTCTGGTATCTCCCTAGCATTTTGTCCGCAAAAGCATGATCAGGCCTCTTGCAAATTTGAGCATATATACGGCTGCCAACTGCAGATGCATAGGAAATTTGTTTCACCTTTAACGATCGATGCTACATAAGGCGAACAATGCTCCATGCCGATTCGATTTAATATCTTTTCGATATATGCCTGTTGAGATAGTCCCAATAGATATCTTGATCTGTCTCGACGAATCTTAATGCCTAAAACAAAATAGGCTTCACCAAGGTCCTCCGTACCAAAGGTCTTAGAAAGAGAAGCTCAATAAATTTCCAATTCGATTTATAGATGTCAAAAAGGAAGCTGTGCATAAATCCATAGAATATTAAGGACGGTTGACCCACTTGCATGTCAAAGAAGATGCGTGCGGCCATTAAGAGTTTAAGAAAATAATAATAACCAAATAAATTAAATGAAATTCCTACTTTTATTAATGAACCAACATACTCTAAGATTATAGCATACATGTTGTGTTCATAAATACAATAGACGATACTATTGTTCAAGTGGTAGTATGATATGCATTTTGCCAAAGGGTAGCATGATATCTTCTCTTTTAAGAAAAGGTCAAGGGTTTAACTGTATTAAATTTAGGGCGATTATATATTTTATTCATATGAGTGAACACGGGATTTTAATATAGACGGGCTCCATCAATAAGACTCAAGCCTTTAGAGGAAGAGCGATAGAAGAGTGCATAATCAGCAACGCTCTTGATGAATCTTGTAGTCAGAAAAGTTTGACGAAATCGCTCATACCAAACGCGGGGTGTTTGTTTAAGACCATAAAGAGCACGACGTAGACGACACGCATATCCAGAGGAAGCGGAGACACCAGGAGGAGGCTCCATATAAATTGCCTCCGAAAGATCACCGCTAAGAAAAGTATTCTTAGCGTCCATATGAAATATAGGCCAACGACGGCTGTAGCAATAGCAATGAGCGCACGAATGGAAGTGGTCTTGGCAATAATCAATGCCATATTTCTGAGAAAATCCACGAGCCACAAGACGTGCCTTGTAACGTTCGACTGATCCATCTGATTTGGTTTTGACCTTGTAAATCCATTTACAACTAATGACCTTGATATCTGATGGTAAAGGAACAAGATCCCACGTGTGAGTATCACGGAAAGCCTGCGATTCTTCCTGCATAGCCTGCTGCCATTCCGAATATCTCATAGCGTCAGTATATGAATTTGGTTCTTGTATAGAATGAATAGCAGAAAGAAAAGATACAAATTGAGGAGAATAATCGTTAGTCATGCAAAACCTATAACGGGCAGGTGACCGTCTTTCTCGCGGAGGATTCGACGAGATGGAGAAGGAAAAATAGCATCCGGCGAAGATGGTACATGCATAGATGAATACTCAGTCATCACTGTATTAGTGGAGGGAACAGTAGAAGGTGTAGGAGCATCAGTAGATGTAAATGAGGTAGAACGGGAGTGTATGTAGGTACAACAGTGGGTGTAACTGACGATGAGGTAGAGGAATCAATGTAACGACTCTGTATTTACTGTACAAATTTTTTTCAGTTTAAAGTACATAAAGGAGTTTGCAAGCCTGAGTACAATTTAAAATTTAATTTTTGTTAAGAACAATAAGAAATAACCTGTAGCTTACTGGTAAAGCCTTGTACTGCCGTGACGTAGCCCCTGTGTTCGAACCCCATCAGACATATTATGTTTTTTTCTGATTTTTCTTTTAAATTTTTTGGAAGCTCAAAAGTTTACACGTGCACTGCACATAAAAATGAAAAGTCAGAGAAAACAAACATGTGCACAATGGAATTAACAGAGAGATGTACACGTGGCAACGATCCATCGGCCTAACCCCACTATTCGACCGGGGAGATCAACCCTAGGGCTGGCGCCGACGGGCCCCCATGGCAAATGATGTCCGGGTTTTGCACACAAGTCTTTTGGCCTACCCCCATTACCCCTGTACTGTTTGATTACTCTTCAATCAAACAGAGACCCTTCAATTCCCCAATTTATTATATTTTAATACATTTTAATTCACTCTTTTAATCCCAAAACTCTAATTCCACACTATAAATACTATCCCATGCCCTTCTTCATTCTGAAAATCCTTGCCAAAACCCTTAAATTTTCTCAAGTACAAGTGGAGTAGAACATGAGTTAGCCAACGACCAACTTCCGACGAGGAATCGAGACTTTTCCGGCGACGCCACGAAGATCAACACTCGCTCATCTACCTTTTCTTAGGATTACTATCCAGTAAGTCCCTTCTCATCCTTATTCTCTTTCTCTAAAAAATCTTTTTTTCAAAACATATCGATAAATGGAGTTAACACCGACATTTGATTATAAAACCTTGAAATCATACTTTTTCTTAATCATTGTTCATCCATATTCTTACCATATGTTTATAACCATAAAACTAATGTTTAGAATAACTTTCACTCAAAGACATCATGCTAAATAAATTTAATCTAACTTTTACATGAAAATACCATGAACTTTATATGTCATCTTTTATTCCTTTGTTTGATCATACCTTTAGAAAACCTCACGGGGTAATAACCTACCCCTCACAAACACACATGTTTCCATAGCACGATTCTATTTGAATATATTTTTGTGGCGAATACAATATATTTCATTAAAATACCATGTACTATAAAAAACGGTTTTCTTTTGAATTGTATTTCAAAATCCTTTGTAAATAAGCCCCTATAACCCTTTTTAGGGGACCCACTATTGGATGGTGTGGATTATCGCACATCCTTGGGCTATTAGAGCGAGATGCAGACCTCCTCACGGAGCATTCGGTCTCGAAAGGTTTTTAATACGATTTTTAAGAAAAACGAGATTTTCTATTTAATAATAAAATAAATTTTTAATAATTATATAAATATTATAAAATCCATATATTTTCAAAATATAATAACTTATATTTTTTAAATAAAATTATTTTAAGTTTCATCAAAATACCATCAAAATATCAATACAAGACAAGTTTACAGTAAAATACCATGAACTATTCAAGTTAAGATAATTACCACTAAAATACCTCAAATCTCTAAAATTAACATTCATGGAAATCCTAAATAATATAATTAATTTCTCGAGCTTATTTTGAAACTATATGTAAAAATTATTTTTCATAAAACCCTCTCGAGCTATATAAAACACTGTTAAGGACTTTAGTAAATATAGGTTTAAGCGGAATCAATTCTCTTGAGCCTCAGGGAGCCGGAGAAAGACAGTACTTGCCTATTTAAGGTTGAAAACTTAACGGTGTTATCAATAGTAATTGTCTTGGAAAAAGACACAAATCCTGCCGTTCATGTGCAGCAGTTACCGATAACTTCCGAACATAATTCAGGATCCAAATCAGTTCTAAGTGTCTGACTCAAGTCTGAGTCTAAATCAAATTGAATTCAATCCAAACCAGAATCCAATTCAAACATGAATCCAAACTCTAACATGTATACCTGAACCTGAATACCAGAACCATATCAACATGCAAACATGACTTGACTTGACCAAACCATGCTATAACTTGACTTGATTACATGACTACTTGTTTACATCCTGAACCTGATTACTTGAACAACTTGTATCCATGGTCTCGGTAAGTCTAATAATTATAATTTATATAAAACATTACGGGGTTAAAGGGGTAGATTGGTACGGAATGTATTAAAAGTGGCACGATGATGGTCACTAAAAGACACCTACATGAACTCTCGTGCCGTTGTCCCATGGGTTTTGACGGGGCCTTGTACTTACATGTTACCATAGTCCACGGGATAGTTGGACTCCTCTCGTATACACTGATACCTTTTGTACCAAACTACAAACAACTACGTTAGAATAATAAACTGATACCTGTATAATTTAACAGTTTCCTTCCACATTACTTATTGTATTCCTTCTTTTCTTTTTGGATTTACCAGCGCTAGTTCGTCGACGACATTCCTGTCTATTTCTTTTTTTGGAATGTTCGTCAGGAGGACCGGATCTTCAGGAGACCGATCCCAGTCAGGAGTACTTGGAGCAGATTGAGGCACAGCCAGACTACTAGTTTACTTATACTTACTTTCCAGTTTGTATGCCACTATTTAGGCATTGATTTTATCATTGTACATTTCCTTTTCAAATCAGTTGTATTGTAAAGATGAATGTTAATAAAAGTTGTTGTTTACATTATATCTCTTGTCATTCTTGTGCTTTTCATATATTGCTTATTTACACTTAACTTATTTATTTCTGAGTAAATACGTCGTGTGCCCGCCACGTCACCTTTCTCGTACATCGGGAAGCGGGGTGTGACAATCAAGAAATGACACATCTATCTCGGAATGAGCAAAATACGGTATATTCTCGAAAAACATGATGTTTCGAGAAATATGAAGCCGTATACTAGTAGGATCGTAACATCTGTATTCTTTATGAGATGGGTTATAATCCATCATAAAACACTTCACTGAGCGAGAAGAAAGTTTATCTCGTTCATGAGCAGGAAGAAAAACGAAACAAACACAGTCAAACGTGCGTAAAATGGAATAGTCAAAGAGGGATTTATAAAACCTCGAGTATGGAGTGACATCAGAAAATAAAGAAGATGGAGTAATATTGATGAGAAGTACAACAGTCAAGAGAGCCTCAGCCCAATAAGAGCGAGGAACAGATGCAGAGAGTAAAAGGGCTGGTGTGGTGTTAATGATATGTCGATGTTTTCTCTCTGCTATACCATTTTGTTCATGAGTATGTGGACATGACTGTTGGGGAAGTGTGCCACGAGATTTAAGGATAGCTTGCATTGATGATGAAACGTACTCACAAGCATTGGCAGATCTAAAAATTATTGAAATTGGGTGTAAATCATGTTTGTAAACTCAGTATAAATGGATGAGATCTCAGATCTTGCATATATAAGATAAACCTAAGAATAACGAGAGTAGTCATCAATAAAAAAACATAATATCGGTAACCAGACATGGATATCACAGGAGCAGGCCCTCAAATATCAGAATGAATCAAGTTAAAAGGTTCCAAAGAAGTTTTATTATGTGACACAAATGGTAAGAAAGTTTGTTTGTCTAATCGACATCCAACACAATTATTTAAGGCAGTAGCACGAAAAGACCCTAAGACTCCAGACTGAGATAAGAACTTACGACGAGAATGCGAAATATAACCTAGACGGCGATGCCACATATCAGAGATAACTGATCCGGCTACAATCTTACTTGAGATAGGTAAGTGAAGATACTTCAACTGATACAAGCCATTCACTCTACGACCCGTCCCAATTTTCTGACCAGTGCTCAATCCTGTACAATACAAGAAGTGGATGAGAAAGTGATAGTGCAACCAGAATCAACAATCTGACTAATAGATGGAAGATTCATTATTAGTTTGGGCACATGCAATACAGATGAAAGAGTAAGATTATCAGGAGAGTACGAACTAGGTGTGATGTCACCACAATGAGTAACTGCAAGTGATGAGCCATTAGAAGTATGTATGTATGACATAGGAATGGTAAAACAGTTTGCAAGAAAAGATTTATCAAAAGTCATATGATAGAGACACCCGAGTCAAATATCCAAGAAATGGAAATACCAGAATTAGAAATTGAGATAGTACAATCAGAAAATATAGATGATAATCTCTCGGAGGCTCCATTGATGCCAAGACTCTGTGAAACGATACCAATTATCTATATTATCTGTGCTCTCTGTACGGAAGAGAAAGCCCCTGACGAGATTGTAGTAGAGCCTGCTGGAGATGCAGATGTGGTGGATGAATGTAGTGAACAAAAGTAAGCAACTAGTCGAGATAGCCGTGTTGGACAATCAACAATCAAGTGTCTCTTTTTCTTATAGTAACGACAAAATAGGGAACAATCTGCACCAGAAAGAGCTACAATTAGACCTGTACTTGCCTGAGTCACAACATGTTGTCCCCGGCGCTTCCTTTCAGCTTTATCATTCCGCCTCCTCTGTCTTTCATGAGGAACAAAAGTACCATGAGCCTTTGCTACAACATCTGATTTAGTCATCGCATATTGGATCCTCATCGGCTTAACAAAGAATGGAAATCTTTGCATCTTCTTAAGCGCCACGGTTGCCGAAGAAATGTCCTGAAAGCTTGCCCTTTATGCTTCAATGTCTTAAAAGCTAGTAGTTCCAATATCTTTCCAAATTGAGAGAAAACAACTTCCAGCGACTTTTTAAGTTGTTCGATCTTGACTTTCTCGTCGAGGTTGTTGGTGTAGATCGTCATGTTGGGGGTGGCGGCGGTACCGTCGCCGGCGGTGATCGCATCCATCGTTCTCTACTGCGATTTGTGAATTGAAAGGGTGGCAGTGTCACGACCCAAATGTGGAACGTGACTGGTACGTAAATCACGCAACGTCTAAAGGCATAACGTAATTCAAGTAAGACGATAACCCAGAATCTAAACCGTAATTAAGGGTAGATTGGTAAAATGTTTGTTTAAAAAGTCAAGTTAAAGTGCAATAGAATTATATCAAAATCTTTTTAAAGATCAAGTTATTGTTAAAAGTTTCGGCAGCATCTCCTTTATAAAAACTGATCCAAACCGATATATAAGCATAATATAAATATGAATATCCCCACTTGGGAGCAATCTCAACGCCATCCGGTGGAACACAATCACAAAACAAGATATACGATGCCATAGGCGAAGAAATGAGGAAATAAGAAAGAAAACAATATCCACAATAAAAACATAAAAGTCGGCTCACACGAGCACGACACCCAGAGTCAAATATAATACAAATCTTTCGGTCTCGTCTCTAAGTCAAATATACATGTGGTAGATGGAATATACTAGATACAATGAGAAGATGTACAAGGTAGAAGACAAAAGAATACTCGCAACCCCACTTATAAAATATCACGTCCAAAAAGTCGTAGTAGTATGCCCCGCCGTGACTATACTGACAGATCGGCCCTGTAAGACACTGTTGCACAATGGGGGTGAGTTGCCATTTCGTGAGTAGTAAGTAACTTCATAAGTGGCAATCGTAAGCATGTACGTATCAGCGACAAATTCTAAGTATGAATTTATGATGCGATGTACTAGTATAGATGCAACATGAATAAGTGAGCTGTAGGGTGTTTTTCGTCACCCCATTGAGATAGGAATACGCGCGCGCTTGTCAGGCGCATTACAGATCCCCCTTGCCTGGGGTTTATTGATTGTGGGGATCCGAATATCCGGCAGCCGCGGACTAAGCTGCCGTTAATTACTCCTCGCCTTTGGAGCGAAGGAACCTCCGATTGACGGGTCAAACAGGTCATGCGAATTCAATGTGCAGTGTTGTGTTCTAAAGGGGTTTTGGATATATCGGGGGCCTCGCAGAGTTTTTACGGGGTCCCGCTACCCGGATAGCGGGCTGGGGGTCAAGGGGGCTAGCAGCCCCCTTGCGGGGTGCTGGGCAGCACCCCGTTAGAAATTTTTTTCTAGCAGAGATTGTGTTGTGGGGTGTGTGCGCGCGTGTATATATACATATATATACAAAAAAGGGAAAGGGCATCTAAAGGACGCGTAGGAGAAGGCATCGGCGCCTCACGTGCATGGTACACGGGCGCCGGGCGCCTCTCGTGTCAGGCACGCGGGCGCTGGGCGCGTGGCGCCAGCGGAAAATAAAGGGGGGGAGGCTCAGCCCCCCATACTGGGAGTTGTACTCCAATTGACTTTTGGAGTTAAACTCCTTAGAAAAAAGATGTATTATTATTGTTTGTTTATTCTTATGGAGTTAAACTCCCAGAAACTTTGGTTTGTGGAGTTAAACTCCAAGAAATCTTTGTAAATGCTCAAGGGGACTCCTTTCTTTTCCCCTGAGCCTTGGATCTTTCTCCAAAATGGGATCTTTGAAGATGGGTCTCCTTCCTCCTCTTCTGTTGGCCGGATCTTGGAGAACAAGAGAGGTAAGATTTTAAAAATCTCTCCTTTTTAAGATCTGATGGAAGATCCGAGCTCCCCTTTGTGGGTTTTCAATCTTAACCTGATGATTGATGATTATGAATTAAATACATTACGTGGTGAAAAACTATTTATTTTTGGGAAAGGAAGAGTAAAACTCTTGATTTAATTGAAAAGGGGAAGAAGGTTTAGAAACTTGAGGAAGGAGAAGGAGGCACAAAAACCCTAGAGTTTTAGAGAATGAAAAAGTTCTTCTTTATTTCATTTTCATGTTGCCTTATATAGGCTTACACATTTACACATAGCCTCTTGGGCTTTACAAAATGGCATTTTGCCTATCCCATGCTTCATGTGCTCATTTCTTTTGCACATGAGCCATGGGCTTTACAAAAATTTGGGTTTATGCCCATTTTCCTTACATTCATGCATAAAAAAATTACATCAAAATTATTTATTACATGATTTTTATTGTGGCATGGGGGAGGCCGGCCGCGGGGCTCGACTTGGGCATGGGCCCACTTGCTTGGGCTTGAGACCGCTTACTTGGGGTTGACCTTGACTTTGACCATGTCAACTGGGGTGCAAATTTTGACCCCAACAAAGTGCCCCCCATCAATAAATGCACATCGCGCATATGAGTTGTGTGTATGAAATTGATGGATCTTGAAGCTGGACTTCGAGGTAGAACATCATTCCGGGGGCGGAGCATCCCTCGGGGAGCATGATTCCCGGGGATCGGAGCATCATTCCTATTTGCGGAGCATAATTCCAGGGTCGGAGCATCATTCCGAAGAGTCAGAGCATAATTCCGAGGATCGGAGCATAATTCCAAAGGGGTTGGAGCATAATTCCGACGAGCGGCAGACATTCTGACCGAAGCATAATTTCGATGCAGAGGTTGATTCCCAGGCGAAGCATAATTCCGACAGGGAAAGCAGATACTCCGAGGCGAAGCATGATTTCGACACGGGGTATATTCTGAGACGAAGTATGATTTCGACGCAGAGCTTGTTGGGTGACTTGATTCCGAGACGGAGTGTCCGTGGTAGACGTTTCCCCGGCACGGAGTGATTTGGTTCCCACTTTGTGAGAAGCTGGAACTGCCCTTTTTATGTCATGGACGGTCGACACTTGACCCGTCTCCGAGATGGAGTGTCCGTGGTAGACGTTTCCCCGGTACGGAGTGATTTGGTTCCCGCTTTGTGGGAAGCTGGCACTGCCCTTTTTACGACATGGACGGTCGATGCTTGACATGTCCCCGAGACGGAGCATAATTCCAACAGGGAGGTCACTGGTTGATTCCGAGCCGAAGCATAATTCCGATAGGGAAGGCAGATACACCGAGGAGAAGCATGATTTCGACACGGGGTACACTCTGAGACGAAGCATGATTCCGACACAGAGCTGGTTGGTTGACTTGATTTCGCGACGGAGCATAATTCCGACGGGAAGGTCACTGGTTGACCTGATTCCGAGGCGGAGCATAATTCCGACAAGGAGGTCGTTGCTGCCCTTTTTGCAACTTGGACGGTCGATACTGTCCTTTTAGCGACGTGGACGGTCGATACTGCCCTTTTAGCGACTTGGACGGTCGGTGCTGCCCTTTTAGCGACGTGGACGGTCGATGCTGCCCTTTTAGCGACGTGGACGGTCGGTGCTGCCCTTTTTGCGACGTGGACAGTCAGTTCTGCCCTTTTTGCGACTTAGACGGTCGGTGCTGCCCTTTTAGCGATGTGGACGGTCGGTGCTGCCCTTTTTGCAACTTGGACGGTCGGTGCTGCCCTTTTTGCGACTTGGATGGTCGGTTCTTGATTTGACTTGCTTCGCTTCTTGCGGTGTCAGGAATGAAGTTGACTTGTTTCCGAGGTGGAGCTTGATTCTGCCAGGGAGGTCATTGGTTATTTTGCTGATTTGATGTGATTTGGGTTGACATCAGCATCGCTACATCTGGTTACTCTTTACCTTAACGTGTATACTGATCGTCTCTCTGTTACATATTGGTAAAGCCCTTAGGATGTGTACTTGACTACCTAGACTATGATGCGGATCATACTAGTGGGGACATAGTAGTCCATAAGTACATCCTTCAAGGTCCCTAGTCGTGGGTGTATCGAGACGGGGCATCGATATACCAGAGTAGACTAGCGCATACCTTCTCGACCCATACAGATGGGCGATGGATGATCCCATATCCATTGGTGTTTGACATCAGAGATGATATACGGGTGCTCAGTGGAGACTGGGTACACTGGACGGACTCGCTGAGAACTCCCAGATGGTATTATACCTTACGTCAGATGGCAGTTCTCTGGTGACACTGGTACAGAGTAGTCTGTTGACCCGAGATCGTCATAGAGTCTCGTGTGGTTCCCACTGTGCTTTGATTTCCACCTTACCACGTCCAAGAGGGCGTGCAAAACGGTGGCTTTTGGGTACAGTCCCGAATCACATGGAGGCAATGAGCGATAGGAGGGGATTCGTCTCTCCCGGTATAGGGGGTTGATGTTGCACTGTGTTCGATTGGCTATAACCGGAAATCCCTGGCCAGGGTTGCTGAGATTTACTGGTAAGTGTTACCTGTAGTTTCTCGAACTGTTATAGACCTAATATCGACACGACTTATCGAGCTATTGGGGTCTGACGTTTACCACCCCTAGGTGAGATATGCGACATATTAGACGACGAGACCGGACTGTACGGTAAGTGTTACTGGTTGGATTCACAGGAGTATGAGCGGGCTTGCTCGTCGATCTTCTGATCACTCAATACCCGGATGGCCGTTACGTTTAGCAGACCGCTTGCGGCTTGTGGGTGTTTGATATGATCATCACCTGCTGCCGGCGTATTGACGAGTCTTTAGAGTCCTACACAGAGGTTTCCTGGCTCAAGCGAAACGAAATAGGAGCACATATGAGATATGTGCGGGACCGAAAGTAATGCATGTATGTGATACCGTATTCTATTCTCGCGATGAATGTATCGATTGGTTGTATGCGATATAACCTAGTTATCGAATCAAGGATTGATTCGATAAGTCGATACATTGGATATTAGTCGGTCATATGCGATATGACCGGATCGTTAAATCAAGTGTTGATTTGATGATTTAATGCATAATTATATATTTGATATATTACTTTGCATTAACTAGTATTTGTTCACTTAAGATGGATTTTCTCACTTGATGTGCACATTGTGTATATGATATATTTTTTGTGCACAAGATTGTGTCATGTTTGATGATGCATGCTAGTTTGGGTGTATGTTTGGTTTAAACCATAGTTGGTCAATGGTTAGGGTTTCACTTGATTTATTTGCTTATTTATTTATTTATTCATTCATTTTGGCAAAAGGAAAAATGGTGGCTTGATTTGTTTTCTAGTTGAAGCTTCATGAAGCTTTGACTAAGTGACCATTTTGTCTTCATGCTTAACCCTAACCATTCAAACTAACCATGGTTTATTCTCTACACCTAACTATGGTTGTTATATGATAAGTATTCATATTATTTTCTATTTTGAATATAACTTATCATATTCTTTTCTTCTTCTTCTTCTTCTTCTTCAACAAAGAAGAAGCTTGCAACCATTAATGGCATCTTGAGAAAAAGAGTGAGAAATCCAATTCTAAAGTGAACCCACTTCCTATTTCTTCATCCTCTACCACTTGCCAAGTAGTATAGGGTGTTTTCTTCACAAGTTTCATGGCTTGGTGAAGTTGGAGCTTGATCTTGTGTTGCCTCGACGTAGATCATCTTCGGCATCGAAGTCGACGACCTAGCCCGATCATTCTTTCGATGAAGCCGACGCTAGAGCCCGGGATCCGATGATCGCAGCGAGGAGACTTCATCGCGGAGCTATGGAGGTGGAGGACCGGATCTACAAAGGTTGTATTTCCGTTCACTCATTGTTAAGATGTTAACTAGTTGCTTGTTTCGCCTAAAATTCTAGTTAACGATCTAGTCTAGGGTTTCTCGGCACTTCTAAAATTTGAAATTGGCATGGTTGATACCTTGTGAGACCTCATTGGTGTGCCTAGGAACCCTACAGGAGTAACTCATCATTCGCCGTTTGGGATTTGAGTTTTGGACGGCGTCTGCATCGCTGCACTGGAATATGGTACCAGGAGCGACTCATCATTTTTTTAAATTTTTTTTATATCGCGATTGCTCTATCATTTCAGTTTTTCTTATTGCGATGGTCGCGATTTCCCTACCATTTCGGCTATTTATCCGTGGTTTCCCCATCATTTCGGCTTTATTTTCATCTTTATTTTTACTCGCTGATTTTTATTGCGAGTTGCCCCATCATTTCGGCTTTTTATTTTTTATATATATATATTGTTTTATTTACACATTTTTTTACATTCCCAGTTTAACGATTTAGAGTTCGATTGTTCCCAGTTTAACGATGTGGTGGTCAGCGGTTCTGTATGAAGTTAGCGGTCGCAGCTTGACTGTTTGCCAACACGCCTTTAGACAGTTCTATCTCTCCTGCCTTATATTGTTTTTCGACCCAATCTTTGAAGACGAAACAATCCTCAATAGCATGACTTATCACTCTGTGATAAGGGAAATATTTGGGGTCGTCGGTCATATTCGCTTCCTGCGGTCTTTTTGATTCCGGTAATTGTAGACCGTTTCTTAGGGCATCCTTGAATATTTTACGGACTTTGTCCCTTCTGAAGGAATAGCCCTTATCCAGCTTCTCTTTCAGTGGAGCTTCTCCTCCCTCTTCGAACACTGGCTTCCGAGGCTGGTTGGCATTAGGCTCGCCCATCCCTCACTTATTTCGGTTAGCCGAAGTGTTAAAGGATTCAGTATCGTCGGAACTTCCGCCTTTGCGATTATCGTCCTTTCGGTCTCTCCAGGACCTATTGCTATTTTGGGAGTCCGAGGAGGACTCCTGGTTTGAGCGCTCCAGCATCTGAACTTTTCTGGTCAACTCTTGGAATGTTTTGAGACCCGCGGTGCATAGAAACGGGGTCATCCAATTGTTGAGATTTCCGACGAGGAGACTGATAGATTGGTTCTGCTCTATCGGCGGTTCATATTTGACGGAGAGATTGCGCCATCGGGTTATAAAATCCGTGCTGCTTTCGTTGTTCTTTGGCTTGGTCCTTACGAGATCGGCAATGGTGATCTTATCGCTGACGCTCATGAACCTTTGCCGAAACAGAGATTCCATTTGGACGAAAGTTGTGACGGAGCCATCCGGTATGCTCGTGTACCAGTCGAAAGCAACATCGGTCAAGCTATTAACGAACTGGCGGAGGAGAAGCGCATCATTGCCCCCAGTATTCCCGCATGAGACTTTAAAGTGGGCGATGTGCTGATTCGCATTTCCCTTCCCATCGAATCTTCCGAATTTAGGGATGGCATAGCCGCTAGGAAATTATACCAGATCATACTGAGCAGGATATGGTCTCTCGCTACTGCTAACATCTTTTTGCGCTTCGGCTTCGACTACTAATGTTTTGACTTTGTTGGCAACTAAATCCATGATTTGATCTTGAGTTAGCGGTCTACTGTCATCGGTAGCCAAGATATTTCCCTAGATAGGATGCGACTGACTTTCATGCGGTCCGTCCACCTTTGGATTTGAGGGAATACGTCGGCTGTCTCGGGACACCGTTTCCCGGTTCATGAGCAAAGCCCTGCGCTTGATTGGGCAGCTGGGAGGCAAGTTGGTCCGTGAGCTGTAAGACGACGTTTGTCAAGTCGTAAATTTTTGAGTAGAGCTTGGCCATCTCCTTGTCTTTGGTTCTGAGCTGCTTTCGAAGCTCCTGGAGAAGTTGCTGCTATGCGGTCTTAGGATGGAAAGTTGGCTCATCTTCGCTTTCCGAGCCCGACTCCTCATGAACTGAGGGCTCTCTCTGCTTATCAGCCTCACTGGAAGGGTCTTCATTACCTTCCAGAGGAGGCCGGTCTTGGAATGTGGCAGCCATATTCACACCAGATTGGATTTAAGATGCGGTGGCCCCATCCTTGCTTTTGCTGCGAAGGTTGTCGCTGAGACGCGTGCCCACCATGTAGACGGTGTAGATAACACATTCAGCCACCCTTTCATCACTGGTAGCTGGTTTCGCGGAGCGGTCCAGACTGTAGAAATTCATAAATTTTAACATGGCCAGAGCCCTAGCCCTTTTGTTGGCTCTGTATCTGAGCCGCTTCTGCCTCTGCTTCTCTGCCTTGAGCGCTTAGCAGGCTTCTGCTCTTCGGAAAGCCACCATAGGCCGAGTGATGGGGAGGCTTGAGAAGACATCCACCCGCGTGTCCATCGAAGGTATCGCCTGGGCTTGCCCGCGACGTCTGGCAACTTCTTTTGTTCTGACGGCTTTGCCCCCAGCTGGGGCCATGGAGAGCCATTTGAACACCGACTCGCGTCTAGGTTGGGGCGCCCTCGAGACCACCATATTTGGCCTTTTGCCTTTCGAGGCCGGTTTGTCGGTTACCGGAGCTTGAAGGGAAGGGACAACGTTAGCTGGCACAAACAGAATAGAGCCAAATGGTAGCGGTGGCTCCTCCTACTGTTGCCCAAGACTAGCCGGAAGGACCGTCTTGGTGTCCATCTTCATCGTGTAGAAGATGGGTATTGTGCTGAGAGCTGAGATCGTACTTGGAGACATTTTGCTGCGTCCGAAGATTGGGATCGGAAAACGTTAACCTGCACAAAAAAGCATGATTTCAGTATAGGCAATTGATATGCATATTAATTGAGTTCGCATGAATGCTTAACCCAAAATATGGGAGGAAAGATAGGTCCCACCGGGCGTGCCAGAATCTGTAGGGTATTTTTCGTTACCCCATTGAGATGGGAATACGCGCGCACTTGTCAGGCGCATTACAGATTCCCCCTGCATGGGGTAGGCTGGGATTTATTGATTGTGGGGATCCGAATCTTCGGCAGCCGCGGACTAAGCTGCTGTTAATTACCCCTCATCTTTAGAGCGAAGGAACCTCTGATTGACGGGTCAAACAGGTCATGTGAACTCAATGTGCAGTGTTGTGTTTTAAAGGGGTTTTTGATATATCGGGGGCCCCGCAGAGTTTTTACGGGGGTCCCGCTACCCGAATAGCGGGCTGGGGGTTAAGGGCCCTTGCGGGGTGTGGGGCAGCGCCCCGTTAGAAATTTTTTTCTAACGGAGACAGTGTTGTGGGGTGTGTGTGTGCGTGTATATATACATATATATATAAAAAGGGAAAGAGCATCCAAAGGACGCGTGGGAGAAGGCACCGGTGCCTCACGTGCATGGCACGCGGGCGCTGGGGGCGTGGCGCCAGCGCCTCATATGCCTGGCACGCGGGCTCTAGGCGCGTGGCGCCAGCGCCTCACGTGCCTGGCACGCACGCTGGCGCCAGCGGAAAATAAAAGGGGGGGGGGGGCTCAGCCCCCCATACTGGGAGTTTTACTCCAATTGACTTTTGGAGTTAAACTCCTTAAAAAAAGATGTATTATTATTGTTTGTTTATTTTTATGGAGTTAAACTCCCAGAAACTTTGGTTTGTGGAGTTAAACTCCAAGAAATATTTGTAAATGCTTAAGGGGACCCTTTTCTTCTCCCCTGAGCCTTGGATCTTTCCCCAAAATGGGATTTTTGGAGATGTGTCTCCTTCCTCCTCTTCTGTTGGCCGGATCTTGGAGAACAAGAGGGGTGAGATTTTAAAAATCTCTCCATTTTAAGATCTGATGGAAGATCCGTGCTCCCCTTTATGGGTTTTGTGGTGAAAAACTATTTATTTTAGGGAAAGGAAGAGTCAAACTCTTGATTTAATTGAAAAGGGGAAGAAGGTTTAGAAACTAGAAGGAGAAGGAGGCACAAAAACCCTAGAGTTTTAGAGAATGAAAAAGTTCTTCTTTATTTCATTATCATGTTGCCTAATAGGCTTACACATTTACACATAGCCCCTTGGGCTTTACAAAAATGGCATTTTGTCTATCCCATGCCTCATGTGCTCATTTCTTTTGCACATGAGCCATAAGCTTTACAAAATTTTGGCTTTATGCCCATTTTCCTTACATTTATGCATAAAAAAATTTCATCAAAATTATTTATTACATGATTTTTATTGTGGCATGGGGAGGCCGGCCACGGGGCTCGACTTGGGCATGAGCCCACTTGCTTGGGCTTGGGACCGCTTACTTGGGGTTGACCTTGACATTTACCCGGTCAACTGGGGTGCAAATTTTGACCCTAACATGAGCGAGGTATGAAAATCTGGGGTATAGCAGCTATAAGAAATTGAGTATGTTTTAATTAATTTCAATATGGTAGAACCAAAAGTATCATCAATAAAAACAACATAAATCATGTGTCAAGTATCGACACTCAAAAATCTCAATATCTCAGGCGCTGTCTCTCAGATCGGCCCTCAAATCCATCTGATCACATGACTCAGGTCGGTATCCTCCGAATATCCGCCGAGCCCAAACTATCACCGGTAGGTATTGTTCCCCTGCCAGGCTCAACGTCACTCTATACGATCTTCTTTCCCCGGGGTACCTTACCGGGTCCACCATGTACCCGCATACGGTGCTTCCTCTCTCCTTGAATCGGGTATACACATAACTCAGAACCGAGAAAACTCATGGTCGACGCCACACATCATATCAAGAGAAAACCGCGTATTTTAAATAAATCTAAGTTTTGAAAATATTTTTGTGGTTTCTCAAATATCATGAAAACAGAAATCTCACGAAAACAACATAATATATGAATATGGTGATGATGGAAAATGTACATGATATTGATATGATGCAAGCTAGATGAATTACGCGAAAATCTATCTATCCATAAAGATGCAATGCAGTGCAAGATGTCGTGCGAGTTCTATAGTGTACGTGACATGACAATTACCATTGGTGTGTGTACATATAGGTTAGTGCACGTGCGACATTAATCATTGGTAATGGTGCAAGTGTCCTAACATGGAGATATCAATGCGTATGATAATGCGTATGCAATATGGGAATGCGTATAGGTATATGTATATGAGATTTTGTAACTTGGTTCTAAATATCAGGCGTTTAATGCCATCCGAACGATTCCCCCATAAATGTTAAATCTACTCCCCGGAACGGCCTTGAGCTACTCGAATCCAACCACTTCCTTTCCTTTCCTAGCCGTGTCCGAAGTCTCCGCAACTGATCCTAGAATCGCACACAACTTAGCATATGAGGCTAGAAATCCTATATGACACGCAAACATATACTACAAAAATGAACTAACTCTTACGAGTTAACACGTGTAAACTCAGCGTGCTAAACGCGTGTAATAAACACTTACGACTACCCTTAAGGGTTGTTAACCAAATGAAACACTAAAACAAGAATCCGAATGTCCGTATCGTACGTTAACATATCGCCTAAAATAAGGTAAAATGGTCCCAGTTTTTTATATGCAAAATTAGAAAAAGTTGCATATACCAGAAGTCTAATAGGAGTCTCAGACATCCCACGACAAAAACCTACACTCAAACTCACCAAATAGGCCGCAAATTGCGGCCAAAAGTAATAAATTGGCGGCCAAAAGTTTGAGATAGGGGCTCGGGGTTTGAGGGTGTATTCATGGTCTTATAACTAGCTCCCAGTAATCGTAACTTTTCTCCGAAGTCTCTAGTTTAACAGCAGATTTTGTTTGAAACCCTAACCTTAAACTAAAACTAGTTTTAACACTAATTTGAAACATTAAGATGGTTTAGTGAAAACTTGATGGTTAAATAAGGATATAATGCACTAAACTACTCTTAACTAACCTAATTTAGGTTATGTTTACTCTAAAAGTTAACACAACCCCAAACTTACCTCAAAACGTCACTTGAAACTTTAAACTACTCAAAACACAAACTTTAATCTAAACCAGGAATGATTAAGGCAAAAGATTAGTAAAACAAGTTCAAGATTTGGCCATTATCTCAAGATGATATGAAGGAGACCCTAACTTGAAAGGTTGCCTTTAGACGAAGACTTGTCTCAAAAGGAACTCTTGAAGAGATTAAAAATTTGGATTTTTGAAATAATTTGTGAAGGATTTTGTAGTGATTTGTGTAGGGTTTTTGGGAGGTATAGAAAAGTTTTTGGTGAAAGAGGAGTTGAAGAAGAAAGAAGAAGAGAGAATGAGTGAGAGAAAGGTCTAGAGAGATGATGGCTAAATTTAACCATGGCACAAACACAACCCTTCATTTATTGCCCATTCCTCCATGTCTCCCATATTTTCATTTTTCTTCGTTTTCTTTTCTAGAACCATCCTAGTATTTAAAATATTTTTTAAACAATTATAATTTATGGTTTAATTTGTCATGGTTGCAAAAACATATTTTAACCTAAACTAACATGTTAGCACTAGATTAGTATATATATGTGTGTATGTGTATTTAAAATAATTTAATAAATAAATATTTAAATTATATATATATATATATATATATATATATATATATATATATATATATATATATATATATATATATAAGAATAATGGAGGAAAGAGGCCATAGGAGGGAATTTCCTCCTATGGCGTCGAAAAAGTATGCCCTCCGTCGTATTTTCCGACGATCGGGATCCGTTATCTTCATCGTTATCATCTAAGATGTGGGTACGCCAAATTTCATATGATTCTATAACTTTTTCACCGTTGATTTAGCAATATAAAAAGTTCTATTGTCGGTAAACCGTTAATTTTGAACCCACTAACTCGACGGTGAAAAGGTTGTAGAATCACATGAAATTTGGTGTACCCATATCTTAGATGATAACGATGAAGATGATGGGTGCCGATCGTCGGAAAAAAAGATGGAGGACGTAATTTTTCCACGCCATAGGAGGAAATTCCCTCCTATGGCATCATTCCTCCATTATTCTCTCTCTCTCTCTATATATATATATATATGAAAATAATTATTAACTAAGTTTTATCGAAAACGTATGTTGTATCACTAATTAAATTATAATTAACTCTAAATAAATTTTAAGACGTTACAGGTGGTGCTGGAGGATGGAGGAGGCGGAAGCAGCGGATCTGCGATCTGTGCGATGAGGGGGCAGAGGATCAAGAAGGAGGCGGCCTGTGCGAAGATGGGGAGGAGGCGGCGGTTCTGCGGAGAAGGCGGTTCTGCAGAGAAGGCGGCACAGGTGAAGGCTGGTGTCACGCTCTGCTTCCCAAAATACACTAAATACGGGGACGTGACTCGACCATCCATGCTACCTATGTAAGGAACCATCCTCCTATAGTTATATTAAGGCTGCCATGCAGCAATCAAGCACAATACTATATAAATAACTAATAATAATCCATGTCCAATGGCACACCAATAACAATGATAGAAATCAATAGCGGAAGCAATCTAGAATAACAAGTCTTAAAGATCCAATGATAAATAGGAAACAATAATAATACTTGTCCCTTATGGGTTCACAAAAGATCCAATAAAATAGCTCAATACTAGAAATAAACCTAAACCATAATAACAAGATAAGCAAGAATAGTCCTCACTCCTCACTGCTCGACAATCTTCTTAAAATATTTCTTATCCTGCGGTGCTAAAACCAGTTGATCTGGGCCATGCAAAACCTAGACGTCAGAGCGACAGAGATAAATATCATAATAATATAATCGGAATGAGATATAATATATCATTTATAGGTAATCGATGTCATATGAGTATACAATAACAATATCGAAACAAGTGATATAACAAACAAGATATAGCAAGGCAATCATGTCATGTGGAAGCTAAGTGTCCATGTCACTAAGTTATCTAACCTAACGGTATTTGAAATCATCTAGTGGAATATTCCTTGTAACTCAATAGTATCCCGTGCGTGCCCGGGACCACGGTGTCATGACTCTTGGGGATAAATCCAAGACGTGCCGCTAGGCAGTAAAACAATATCAGTATATGGACGCACGATGTCAGCTCATCATACCGGAGCCCAATTCGGTTCCATTCTTGATTTCCCTTTTCCCCAGGTTTCCAAGTTTCATGTCAAGTATCAATATAGTATTTACCTAACGTCAACACGGGAACAATCAAGTACATGTACATGTCATGTCAATTGAGACAATCAAGTCAATCAATTCAATATCGTGAATTGTTGGCATTTGAGTAAACATTACATTATAAGTATGGTTAATATGATAGGAATAACAAGACAATCAATAACAGGATAGAAATGATACATGTCATCATTCAGGGATACATGTGTACAATAAATAATTGGCTTGGTCAGGAATATCATAATCATGTCTTAATACAGGTCAGGTAACATATATCACATGTGTACATGATTTAACATCTCAGCTAACAATATCAGGTTGAAATATAAGGTTGAATATTAGGTTGAGATGGCTCACAAGTGCTTGAGCCGGCTCAGAAGTCGTCCAGAAACGTTATTTGTTCTCTGGTTGTAAGAGACGACTCATGTCAATCTTGAGCCGGCTTGATCCTATCCCGAGATGGCTCAATATGGTTTGAGATGGCTCAAACAATTCTTGGAACATTATATGTCATGTTTGTTTCTATGAGACGGCTCGAAGTTCTATTGAGCCGGCTCGAGACCCTTTCGTTCAGACGATCAGGCATTCGATTAGGGTTTCGATTTAAGTTTAGTACATGCAATAACGACTAAAATTTCATCAATTCTTCTAAGTTAATTTATAACAGTTTAAAATGACATAAAGATGGTGTCTTTAGCGATCAATGTCGAGTAATATATCTAAATCAAGTTTGTCGACATATCGTGATTCTGATCTCGATATATCGTTAACTAGGGTTACATAATAAATGTAGATATACAATGTAATAACAATATTAATGTTACGCCAGATCTGATCTGGCCGTAACTAGCATGTAACAAGCATCTAGAGATACTTTTCTCGATTTCGACGAACAGTGACAACCACGTAGATGAAGACGACATGATGCTCGAACCCTATGCAAGATCTACTCCTGTCTTGCTGCTCGGTTTGGAGGCTTGAAAAATTGAGATGAAGAAGATGATGGTGATGACGATGATGCCAGCGAGACGTTGATGGCGATGCGATGATGAGGGGATCAGTTGCTAGATTAGGGTTTCGGTTCTTGATAGAGAGAGGAGGAAGCTAGGGTTTCTGATTTAAGATGGGTTGCATGAGGATTATAAGGTTTAAATAGTTTAGCAAGAATATGGGCCGAGTATTATATGAATCTTATATCAATTAGGACTAGGTTAAGACGATAAGGTAAAATTATACTCATATCAATAACAATCATATCCCCAACGCAATAAATTTCCATAACCCATTAATCAATATAATGTTCCCGATGAAATAACAAGTCAGGATTACGTCAAGAAACAATATCAGGTACAAGTCAATTTGAGACAGATCATAGATGCTTTGAGCCGGCTCACAAGTCTCTCCTAATGATCAATTCTTTTCTAGATACATAAGACGGCTCAACACAATCTTACGCCGGCTCACAAGCCTTTTCAAAAAAATATTCAAATAACCAGCATATCAACCAATTCAATTTATTCAAGCAAATATTGTACGATCATTCTAGAGTGTTACATTATACCAACTACAAAATAATTTCGTCCTTGAAAAACATGAAGAACGAAAGGAACAAGAACAAGAATAATGGAAAGGACATGAACAAGGAATCTCGGATCCACGGAAACAAATTCGGGAATTTCAATCGAAACTCATCTTCACGTTCTTACGTAGATTCTCCATATAAACGGCCTCCCTACGAAACAAGAACTAATGGAATAATCTTATTCTTAAGAACCATCTCTCGTCGATTCAATATAGCAATCGGTCATTCTTCATATGATAAGTAATTTCCCAGTTTCAACTTCGAATGATCTAAGACGTGAGTCTCATCTTGAACATACTTGTGAAGTTGATACATATGGAACACATTATGTACACCCTCCAAATATGGTGGTAATGCCAATTGATATGCAACTTCTCCAATCCGTTCGACGATATCGAATGTTCCCATAAATCGAGGACTAAGCTTGCCTCGACTACCAAATCTGATCACTCCTCTTATCGGTGATATCTTCAAGAATACGTGATCACCAATGGCAAACTCTAATTCTCTTATTTCAGTATCAGTCCAACTTTTTTGCCGATCTTGCGCTACTTTCATATGATCTCGAATCAAACGAACCTTATCCACGGCTTGCATAATCAATTCCGACCCCAACAAATTTTTTTCTCCAATGCCGTCCTAACATACTGCTGAACGACATTTACGTTTATACAATACTTCAAATGGAGCCATCTGAATACTAGATTGGAAACTATTATTATACAAAAACTTAACCAAATGCAAATGATCCTCACACGAACCCTTGAAGTCTAACATACACGCTCTCAACATGTCTTCAAGAGTTTGGATAATCCGCTCGGTCTGACCATCTGTCTGAGGATGATACGCTGTGCTGATCTTCAACCGAGTTCCTAAACTTTCTTGCATACTCTTCCAGAAGTGTGATAGAAAATGTATGTCACGATTAGACACGATATTAACTGGCACTCCATGCAATCTCACTATCTCCTGCATGTATCTTTCTGCTAGAGCCTTTGTCGTCTGACTAACTTGAAACGGTATAAAATGAGCTGCATTGGTCAGACGATCTATGATCACCCATACATCATTATTTCCCTTTGGACTCTGTGGTAGAGAGGTCATGAAATCCTTTTGGCATTCCTAACGCCTGGTCACTAGCCGCGGCTGTTGCGGAACGAAAAACTTTAACTTTTAAAAAATCGGCGCTAGAAACGACTACCTAGAATCTAACCAAACATAAAACTAGTAAACATGAGGAGTTTAGCTACTATGATAAGAGGGTTATAACGAATGATCCGTGTCTTTCGGTTTTCTACCCTCTTCTTTAGCTCTACGAGGTCTCCATGATCGAGCTTGACCTCCGGTCTTCTTCTGTCGAAGATGATCCACCCGAGAGATGTGGTTCACGACTCTAGTTCCACACAAAAAACCTACTGGAGCAACTAAAGGCTCTAGATTGCTAATCTAGAGTGTCTAGTGATGTAGTGTGTTGTTCTAGTAATTTTTCTACCTCTCTTCACCCTTGATTCTCAACTAATGAGAGTGTAGGGTGAAAAGGAAGAAGGAGCTCTAGAATGGAGAGAGAAAGAGAATGGTGAAAATAAAAATCTCATCATCAAAAACAATAATGCAAGCATGGTTTTATCAAATGTTTTTTTGCAAATATAAAATTCAACAATACTTGAATAGTGTAGACAAATGAATTAAATTCATTTGTCTACCCTATTCAACCATGCTTCACACCATTCTCCTTGACACCTCACCCCTCCACCTTATCCGTGATAATCTCCGTACAGTCCGGTCTTTTCGTCTAAGAGTATCGCATACCGGATTTAGGGGTGGTAAACTTCAGACCCATAATAACCTAATAATTCATGTCGATTTGGCTCAGGACCGATCCAAGAAACTACTGATCTAATTATCAGTAAATCTCAACTGTCTTGACCAATGTCTTATGGTTCTAGCCAACTGGATACAGTGCGATATCGACTCCTAATACCAGGAGAGACGAATCCCTGACAATCACTCACTGCCTCCATGTGGCTTGGGACTGTACCTAACCAAAAGCTGTTTGCACGACTCAGTAGAGCCGTGGTAGGGTAGTGATCAAAGTACAGTGGGAACTCACACGAAACATATGATGATCTCAGGTCTAAATACTAACCTGTACTCATGTCACTTAAGAACCGCTATCTGACGATAGGTATAATACCATCTAGAGATTCTCGGCGAGTCCGTTTAGTGTACTCACCTCCAGTGAGCACCTGATACAATCTTAGGTGATCACACCAATGGTCGTGGGACCAACTATCTCCCTTCGTCGGGGTCTAGAAACGTATACACAAGTCTACTCTGGAATATCGATGCTTGGTCTCGATACTCCTGCGACTTGGGACCTTTAAGGATGTGCCTATGGACTACCCAGCGCCCACAAGTATGATCGCCATCATAACGGTAGTAGTCAAGCAAAATCCTACGGGCTTTATCAACATGTATCAACTATATGTGATATCGATTATACATATGCATATGTTAAGAAAAAGACAAACCAAAATAGTATACTACCGTGACGAGTCTTTATCAACATGTATAAGCAATACAAAGCAGTAATAAAAACAAATACGCATGTTCAGATGAAGACAACTCAAATAGTATACTATATAACCGAGCAAGACTACATACATATCCCCAGCATCATATACGATACAGGCCTCTAGGGCATACATATCCCTAACATCTTATAAAATACAGGCCTTTGGTCATACATATCCAACAATCTCCCACTTGCACTAAGGCCTGTAATTGGCGTACCGAATACCCAATGTCTGCTCTAGGGCCAGTTGTTGGCGTATCGCATACCAAACATCTCAAAAAGTCACTCGAACTGCGCTTGAGGGAGGGTCTTGGTAAATGTATCCGCCATGTTGTCTTTCGTATCTACTCTCCAGACCTCGATCTTCCGGCGATATACGATCTCCCTGACCAGGTGATATCGCCTCAAGACGTGTCTTGATTTTTGATGGGATCATAGTTCCTTCGCTAAAACCATAGCCCTATTGTTATCATAATAAAAAGGTATCAGATCAATAATGGACGGAACCACCTCAAGTTCAGTAATGAACTTCTTCATCCAGACCGCTTCTTTTGCAACATCGTTGGCAGCAATATATTCAGCCTCCATCGTCCAGTCTACGGCGGTGTCCTGTTTTGAGCTCTTCTAATAGACTGCCCCTCCATTGAGGGTAAACACAAAACCCGAGACAGACTTGCTGTCATCATTGTCACTCTGGAAGCTTGAGTCTGTAAAGGAATCGACCTGGAGGTCTCCATTAACGTAAACCAAGAATATCTTATTAGTCTTTCTCAGGTACTTGAGAATGTTCTTCACAGCTGTCCAATGATTCTCACCTAGGTTCAACTGATACCGGCTCACAACGCTAAGCGTGTAAGCTACATTTGGTCTGGTACACAACATCACATACATTATAGATCCTACCGCCGAAGCGTAGAGTATAGTTCTCATGCGAACCCTCTCCTCATCAGTCTTGGGAGACATCTCTTTGGATAGGGTGATTCCGTGCAGAGAGGATGATTCCATGCAAAGCGGTTATATTACCGTTCTTGGAATCTTCCATACTAAATTTCTTTAGTATGGACTCTATGTACCCGGACTGTGAAAGTCTCAACAATCTCTTAGATCTATCTCTGTAGATCTTAATCCCCAGAATGTGCGAGGCATCACGCAGGTCTTTCATGGAAAACATTTGTGACAAGAACAACTTGACTGATTGCAGCATAAGAATATGATTTCCTATGAAGAGAATGCCATCCACGTACAAGAAGAGAAATAAAATAGTTATCCCTACAATCTTCTTGTAGACACATGGTTCATCCTCATTTTTGATGAAGTCAAATTCCTTGTCTGTCTCATCAAAACAGATGTTCCAGCTCTACGATGCCTGCTTTAATCCATAAATGGATTTAAATAATTTTCACACCTTCCCGCTGCTCCCACCGTCTATGAATCCCTCCGGTTGATCAATATAAATGCACTCATCTAAACTTCCATTTAGAAAAGCCGTTTTAATGTCTATCTGCAAGATATCATAGTCACGGTAGACATCAATAGCAAGTAGGATCCTAATGGATTTCGGTATAGCCACTAGAGAAAATGTTTCGTCATAGTCCACTCCTGGTCTTTGATGAAAACCTTTTACAACAAGTCTAACTTTATTGGTTTCCACCTGTCCACCCACACTAATCTTCTTTTTAAAGATCCATTTGCATCCAATGGGTTTTACCCCAGGAGGAGCAACATCCAAAGTCCAAACTTTGTTGGTGTACATGGATTCCATTTCGGATTGCATAGCATCCAGCCATTTATCAGAGTTCCTACTGGTAATGGCCTGCTTAAAACTAGTAGGATCATCTTCTTCCTAGATGCAATCCTCTCAATCCCCATCTATAAGAAAACTGTAGTATCTTTCGGGCGGATGAGAAATCCTACTAGATCTACGGAGTGGCTGAGGTTTGTCCGGGATTATTGAATCTTGAGGTTCCACCAAATCTTCAGTTTTAGTTTGTGGTTCCAGAATTTCTTCCAGTTCTACTGTGCTGTTTACACCAGAATATTGCATTTTATATTGTTTCTTCTTCTGCTCGTTTATTTATATGTAGGTGCTTTTGATCCGTGTTTGCTACATGATTACAGGTTATAGATTCCCAGTCCAAAATAACGCAAATCACGCAAAATCTCCACAGTTATGCCAAAATCCAGAACATATGTCAAAAACAGATAAAATCCTGGTTTCAGTCATCTACACCCGTTTAGGGCCGCTTATCAGTTCAAGAGACAAGACAAATAATATTGGTCATTCATGTCTCGGACAAGCATAGAGCATGAGAGGGGCAGCACAAAGATCAAGAGGTGCGCGGAGCCGAAGGAGAAAAAGGTTAAAGAGATTAAAAGTATAGCCATTTTGGGCTGTTGAAAATCTGAAGACATTTTGGAACTATTTTGCAAATTGAGACCTGTAAAACAGAAGAACAAAGCAACACGAGAAAGCCCCAGAAAAACGACAAACTAACCCATCAAAACGACCGCGGAACCGCGACCAAAATGGCTTTTGGGCGGCGGTTCCGCGGCCAAGTCATATCATCTGTTGCTCGTATTTCATGGGTAGTTTGGTAATAATGTAAGGGCTCAGAATATGACCATAGGATTTCAGTTCTCTGCCTATAAATACTCCAGTTTTGAGCCAAACTAAGAATGCCTTTTCTTTACTAGGATTTAGTGTAGTTTATTTTGTAGTTCTTCTTCTTTTTTATCTATTCTCCATGAAAATTGTACTAAGAGCTTTTTGAGTGGAAGATTAATGAAGATGATGGGTTTTTCTTATCTTGTATCTTTATTTAATTGTATTGTAATTTTAATTTCTAGTGTAACTTTTATTATTTGTTGTAGTTAGTTGTGGTTTTCTTTTCTTATTTTGTTTTCCTTCTCTTCTTATCCGTATTTTCAAGCCATAATACTCGATGGAGTCCCTTGCTTAGGTGAGCGCCCAAGTAGTTAGCTTACTACCATTTGTCAAAACCGTATTTTCTTTTTTTTTCCTTTCTTTTCTTCTTTCTTGTTTCATTTTTCTTTTAAATATGTGAATAATTTCCACACTTGTTAGGGCTAAGAAAGGTTCTTATGAAGGACAGAAAAATCCCTTGTGCTTCTCTTCGCCAAATATCTTAAAACGAATCTAGACCAAACAAACACAACCCCCTCACTTAGGCGCGCTATACATGGCATATAGCCGTGACCTAAATTAAGAAGTCTTTTGGGCACATTACAGCGTGACATGTAGTTGTGACTTAATTGGATATATGGTTGTGTGTGTTTGGCTTAGGGTTGGAAATAAGCGCATGTAGCGGACGGATAAGGGGCACTAGGAATGAATTTAGCATTGGAAAGCTTGCTTAAACTCGCAAATCTCATTCCTATGTCCTCCTAATCCCCGCTACTTTCGTTTATCCCAACCTCATTTTAAGAATGGCAAAAGACAAGCACAAGACTAATCCTAACTTTACTAACCAACCCTAACCCTAATAAGTTTACTTGAACATAAAATACAAACACTTAGAATAGATTTGTACACATATACACTCTTTGATTGACTCGTCTAAAACAAGAATGGGCATACAACCATCTCCCTGCGGACGACCCGTGCTCAACCGGCTAGCTGCAAAGCGACACTGTCTTGATTGCGGTAAGTAGAACAAATAGAACAAAGTGGAACACATATCATAACATATCATATAGTTTCGCTCGACAGATCAAATGACGCCGTTGTCGGGGAGACGGTAACGTATTTCTTTCTTGTCATTCGGGTTAATTTTTTGTATATATATATAAATAAATATAATAAAAACCATCTTGTTATTTTTTGATATTTTTTTTGTGTGCAAGTGTGCAGGCCAATCTGTAGCAAGTACAGAGATCAAATAAAGAAACAGAGCCTTTTATACTAGAGAAAATAACAAGTGGAGTGCACAAAACAAAATTGAAGCCCTAATTCAAACTTTTCACCGCGGAACCGCTGTCAAACAGGAGGAACGCCGGCGGTTCCGCGGTCCTCTCTTGGCTTCTGAGCCCAATTTTTTTTTATCTCTTCTACTTTTCTAGAGACCCCTCTAAACTCCACTGAATTGTATTTTCTGCAGGTTTCTTTGTACAAATTGCGCCGCCTCCGAATAAAAGATTTTGTTGTTTTAGATTTTGTTTGTTTAACGCAATCTATATAATAATGCGGATATTAAGGGGCTATAACACCAATTATGATTGGGTGGGGATTTCATCACCCTTCCTGAGACCCCACAAATCATAAAAATCATACGCATTATCTTGAGTTAATAAAAAATATCTAGACCAAATTTATAAGGACTTGTCGCGCTCATTTAGGATAAGTGAAGGTTGCGGGGAATCAGTCGTTTATCAAAACTTGACTTTGTGGTTCCTAGGCTAGACAAGTGAGGAGGTAATTTTAAAAGGTCCGTCTCACGGTGATTCCTGAGCAGAACCCTCCTTACCTCACTTGTGCTTATCTGGCCACAATTGGCAGTGAAGAGGCGATTCAAGGGTTATCCTGCAATTTTTCGCTTGGAAGTCTAAGAGCGGTCTAGTTGAACTTTGAAGACTCTAGCTCTAGGTGTTGTTTGTGCATATTGTGATTGTGATTGTACTTGTGTAAAGTTTAGTCCCATAATTCCGTTTTTTTTCAAAAACCAAAACAAACAATTTCAAAAATAAAAAAAATAAAAAAAAAATTCAAAAATTCATAAAAATTCACCCACTTTCCACCCTCCCTACCTTTCACTCTTTTCCTATCATGGGTACCCCAAAATGACCAACTCTTGCTGAAGTCGAACTTCAAACGATCCATCCATGCCCAAAATTTCTTTGAGAGATCGGATAGACGCTTCTAGAACCAACAATTGGACACCGCACTCCACTTTGTATCAACCGTATCAAACTTTCACACCTTCTCATCTTGATACCCCTTTTGAGAGTCAGGTTGCGACTCCGAAACCCATGTCCATTGCTGACAGAATTGAACAATCTCGTAGCCGATCTTTCACTCATTTCACCACTCCAAATTCGTTAGGACAACAATTCCAATCACCTTTTTATCATAATGTTGATCCTAACACATCTATTTTTCATATCCATCCGATTCCTATCAATCCTACCCGACTTTTACCCTTTCCCTAGACATTGCTTCTGAACAACCATTTAGGAGTTTAACGTATCCAAACGAGTTTGAATGTTTTACTAAAACCCTTTCACAACCCATGACTAGTCTTGAACAATCATTAGAATAATTTCGGGTAGCGTCGTGCCAACAGATGGTGGATTTGAATGCGTCCATGGCCGCCCTCATACAATCTAACGGCCGATAGCTAGTTTCCAACTAGCTCTAAATTTTCCAATGTATGATGAGGCGATAGGTCAATTTGAGAATTTGCGTAGTGAGAGTGAGCAGTACACCCTTCAAAATCAAATCTAACTGTTCCAAATATAATTCCAAAACTCCGGTTTCGAAAGTCTATCGAGTGTCCCACATGAATCACCAATTGAAGATAGAACGTTTGATGAGTTGTGCAACTTTGTAGTGTTTGATTTTCCCGATTGTGAAGGGTCCATTTCAAGTGAAACCAAACCCAATCCCGTTGATCTCTACACCTCCAATCTAGAACCACAATTGATTGAAATCTATGCTTTTGATGAGGTGTCTGAGAAATTTGACTTTTACTTGATTGATGATATTGACGTTGGGAATATTTTGGATGATGTACCTACAATTTTGGATGAGTTTTTCTCACTAATTCATCATGTCCTTTCACTTCCGTGTAGGCATCATCCCGAACCATTAACTGTTTTTTTCGAACCCCATATGCATCTGGAAATTGATAATGAATGCATGGATGAGCAGAATTTTGAGGATAGCATTGAGGATGAAGCAGTTTTACTAGATGAGTCGGATTTTCCAATTCATCCTGTCCCTTTCATTGATTGTGATCATTCTTCTGAACGTTGAACCGACACCATTCCTCAATCATTTCCTTCCTTCCTTTCAATCGTTCCCACTTTGCAAGACACCGTATCATCTTCATTTCCTGCGTTTGGTTCACCAAATCCGGTCGGCCCATGTTTTCTTACGAATCTTGAGAGGTTTGACCCCATTTCTCGACATGTTGATAGATTAGTACACTCTATTCTTTCACTTCGGTCATTACAAATTGTGCTAATTTATTCATTCCATTTCCATCCTCAAGTTCGTATTCCATTTCTTTCTCCCCTCCGCCATTCGTCTCCTCTACCGAGACCGTATCCTGCTTCCATCCACGAACGGTCTCGCTTATTCTTTCTCTCTTTCCTCTATGCGTTTTTTCACCAATTCGGGCATTATCATGATAAATTTTTTGAATGGTTGGTGTTAACTTTTGGCCTGTGTAAGGCCTTGTATAGATTGAAACTATTCTCTCCACCTAACTCTGAACTTTAATGCTTAAACAATGGAAACACTGTTTCACTTAAGTTTGGGGGGGGGGGCTTTTTGTGTATATATTTTGTTTGCCTTTTCTTTTATATATACAAAAAATAACAGGAGAGCACTTATAGATTTTGACCCCTCAACAATTTTGACCCTTTTGGTGTAGCACGACAGTGAGGACACTGTCAAGTTTAAGTTTGGGGGTATGCTCGGTAAGATTTCTATCTTCGCATTCATGTGTATATTTTGCATTTGCATACCTATTTAAAAGCCTACAAAAATTGAATTTTTTTCCAAAAATATAAAAACTTTATCGTCAAGTTGGCTAGTAGGGTAACTTAGATTTTTATTCCAAAAATTTAGTTGATACGTTAGAAATAACTAAATCCTAGGCTTCGGAGTTGAAAACCCTAAAAAATAACCATCCTTCTGTTTAACCTTGGTAAATATACGTCCTTGCAGTTTTTTTAGAAGTAGGTAATCTTGAGTTCAGTTCTTGAGTTAAGTCAAGATGAAAGGAAAGTATTGAAAGTTTTATTGAAGGATAAGTCTGAAAAATAGTTTCTATTTTTAAGTCCAAATTCAGAAAGTATATACCCTACAAATCGTACTTACACGCACCTTGAAACTTGGGATAATAGAGAATACCTAGAAATACTCTTCCCTGAAAACCTAGTATGAAATAAAAAAACGATATTTAAAGCTAACCACCTAAAGAGCATCATTGAAAAATATATCCGGTCTTGAAAGGAAAAGAAAAATATAGAAAAAGAAAGAAGAAAAATAAATTACATGACCTGGAAACTGCTATTTACGCTTTAAGCTTACACATTCAGTAATCGACTGATTAGTGCCTCAGGAAGTAGTAATAGTCGCATGAAAGGAGTATGAGCAAATCCGTCCATCATTAATGAAAAGAAGTAGTATTAGGTATTAGGGCAAGGGTACTATAGCTTGAATTGAATTCTTGAGTGCAGGGATGAAAATTTACACACACGTAGGGGTATACGATCGATGTTTGGAGGAAAGATAGGGATGAAGAATAAGTCTTATGTTTTTTGTAAAGAAGATAAAAATTCCGAATTGGAGACTGCGCTTTAGAAGGAAAACTCAAAAGTAACCGAGATCTTTCTAAAACTGTCAAAACTTATAGGATCTTGTGTTGAATAAATAGGTGGTGTGAAAAATAAGGGATAGATATTTCTAACTTAGGATGATAGAATTTCTAACTTAGATGCTGAACCGTAGGATTAGAGTCGACGTTAACTTATGAAACTAGCTTGACAGGATTTTGTGGGTAGAATCCACTGAAAACACACAGGAGACAACATTCCTCCTACTAGGGACACCTAGAGGTTTAACGGCTTGTTGCACATGCTAAGTGCAACCGTGATGCCTACGAAAGCGAGCTTAGGACTTTTTGAGAATAAATGGTTTTGCTCGGGACGAGCAAAAGATAAGTTTGGGGGTATTTGTTCACACCAGAATATTGCATTTAATACTGCCCATTCTTCTGCTCGTTTATTTATAAGCAAGTTCTTTTGATCCATGTTTGCTACATGATTACAGATTACATGTTCCCAGTCCAAAATAATGCAAATCATGCAAAATCTCCACAGTTATGCCAAAATACATAACATCTGTCAAAAACAGATAAAATCCGGGTTCCGGTCATCTACACCCGTCCAGTGCCGCTTACCAGTTCAAGAGACAAGACAAATAACAGTGGTCATTCGTGTCTCGGACAAGCACAGAGCATGAGAGGGGCAGCACAAAGATCAAGAGGTGCGCGGAGCACGAGGGATAAAAAGGTCAAAGAGATTAAAAATATAGCCATTTTGGACTGTTGAAAATCTGAAGACTTTTTGGAACTATTTTGCAAATTGGGATCTGTAAAACAGAAGAACAAAGCAACATGAGGAAGCCCCAGAAAAACGATAATCTAAACTATCAAAACGACCGCGGAACCGCGATCAAAATGGGTTTTGGGCTGCGGTTCCACGGCCAAGTCATATTATCTGTTGCTAGTATTTCATGGGTAGTTTGGTAATAATGTAAGGGCTCAGAATACGGCCCTAGAGTTTTAGTTCTCTGCTTATAAATACTCCAGTTTTGAGCCAAGCTAAGAATGCCTTTTATTTACTAGGATTTAGTGTAATTTAATTTGTAGTTCTTCTTCTTCATCATCTATTCTCCATGAAAATTATAGTGAGAGCTTTTTGAGTGGAAGATTAATGAAGATGAGGGTTTTTTCTTATCTTGTATCTTTATTTAATTGTATTGTAATTTTAATTTCTAGTGTAACTTTTTATTATTTTTTGTAAGTAGTTGTGGTTTTCTTTTCTTTTCTTGTTTTGTTTTCCTTCTCTTCTTATCCGTATTTTCAAACCATGATACTCGATGGAGTCCCTTGCTTAGGTGAGCGTCCAAGTAGTTAGTTTGCTACCATTTGTTAAAACCGTATTTTCTTTTCTTTCTTTTCTTCTTTCTTGTTTCATTTTTCTTTTAAATGTGTGAATAATTTCCACTCTTGTTAGGGCTAAGGAAGGTTAGTATGAGGGACGGAAAAATCCCTTGTGCTTCTCTTCGCCAAACATCTTAAAATGAACCTAGACCAAACAAACACAACCCCCTCACTTAGGCGCGCTATACATGGCATATAGCCGCGACCTAAGTCGAGAAGTCTTTTGGGCGTACTACAACGTGACATGTAGTTGCGGCTTAATTGGATACATGGTTGTGTGTGTATGGTCTAGGGTTGGAAATAAGTGCATGTAGCGGAAGAACAAGGGGCACTAGGAATGGATTTAGCGTTGGAAAGCATGCTTAAACTCGCAAATCTCATTCCTATGTCCTCCTAATCCCCGCTACTTTCGATTATCCCAACCTCATTTCAAGAATGGCAAAAGACAAGTACAAGACTAATCCTAACTCTACTAACCAACCCTAACCCTAACAAGTTTACTTGAACATAAAATACGAACACTTATGATAGATTTGAACACACATATACACTCTTTAATTGACTCGTCTAAAGCAAGAACGGACATACAACCATCTCCCTGTAGACGACCCGTGCTCAACCGGCTAGCTGCAAAGCGACACCGTCTTGATTGCGGTAAGTAGAACAAATAGAATAAAGTGGAACTCATATCATAACATATCATATTGTTCCGCTAGACATATCATATGCTCCCACTAATTTCTTTTGGAAGAAATTCCCTTTCCAAAAAGGTGGCATGGCGAGACACAAACACCTTCTGTTCCTCAGTGTGGTAGAATAGATATCCTAATAAATTCTTAGGATATCCCACAAACTTACAAAGAACCAATCGTGTCTCCAGTTTGTTCGGATTTTGCTTTTTAATATAAGCCGGACAACCCCATATCTTAATAAATTTAAGACATGGTTTCTTACCACTCCATATTTCATATGGAGTGGCAGACACATATTTGGTCGGAACTTGATTCAAAAGAATGTTGCTGTCCCCAAATGAAAGAGGCAGATTATCACTACTCATCATGGAGAAAACCATGTCCAATAGGGTACAGTTCCTCCATTTCGATACACCGTTGTACTTGTTAGTGTTTATGCCCTAGAAGGCCATTACTGTATCATACTAGCTTGTATATTACTTAATGGAAGCTTGGGATATTCACATGTATATAACAGTCTTGCTAAACATGGTAGTATGCTACTTGGTTTTTCTATCTTAATATGTGAGTATACGTATTGATAGAGCTCTTAGGATCTTGCTTGTCTACCAGCGTTGTGATGGCAGTCACACTAGTGGGGGCTGGGTAGTCTACAAGCACATCCTTATTCAGGTCCCTGGTCGTTGGATTATCGAGACAGAGCATCGATACTCCGGAGTAGACTAGTGTGTACGCTTCTCATCCCAGTTGGGGAGATGGTCTGTCCCACAGCCATCAGTACGTCGTACTGGAGATAGTATACAGGTGCTCGTTAGGTTACGGGTACACCGGACAGGACTCACAGGGAACTGTTGGTTGGTTTGATACCAGTCGTCAGTGAACAGTTCCCAGGTGACATGAGTACAGCGTAGTCCGCAGACTTGACACTGCTACTTCGCCTCGAGTGTGTCCCACTGTTCTTAGATTGCTACCCTACCACGGCTTAAAGGAGTCGTGCAAACAGGTAGCAGTTGGGTGCAGTCCCGAGCACTTGGAGGCAGTGGCGGTTAGACAGGATTCGTCCCTCCCGGTATTGGGAGTAGATATCGTGCTGTGTCAGAGAGCCATTACGCAAAGTCCCTGGCCAGGGCAAGCGAGATTTGCTGGTAGGTTCCAGCAGTTTCTCAGGGTGTAATGGGCTTCACTCCGACACGACTTATACCGCTATTAGGGGACTGACGCTTGCCGCCCCCCTAGGCCCGATATGCGATAGTCTTGGACGAACGGACCGGACTGTATGGAGATTGTCACATCAGACTCAGTAGGAGTTCGGATGGGTTTACTCATCGGCCTTCTTATCGACAACTACCTGGGGACCGTTACGTACAGCTAGTGCCGCTTGCGGTCTGTGGTTAAACCCACTGCCAGCGTAGTAGTCGAGTCTCTAGAGTCCCACACAGAGAGTTTCCTACTCCAGGCGAAACGATATAGAGGTTGCATGGTTTTGCGACAAAGGGTTCGGACACATACGTGCGTTTACGCGCGTACGACTTTCGGACAGATTTTACCAGTCGGCTTTGGTTTAAGCCAGTTACTGGTATCCGGTTATTGGATTTTTACAGTCTAAAGTTTTTCCGTATTTTTACGGATCGGAGGGGCGTTCTCGTAATTACTCGAGAAGCTTCTAGAAGATGTGACTAAGGAGGTTTGTTTTGGAAAGAGAGTGAGTCATAGTGGTGATTCATTCACTTCATTAATGCACATTTATTGCTTAATGACTCATGTTAATGAATCATCACAAGATATTTTGTGAAGCATGCTTATTCATTTCCTTTATTGATTATTTGATAATAAGAATGCTTCATAATATTATGATACACTCTCTCTCTTCTCTCATTATCTTATCTCACATTCTCTCTCCTCAAGCTCTCATCTTCAAACCCTAATCCTTAATCCTCATGTGTTGAGATCAAAGGATTAGTTAGACTAAACAATCCATAACCTACACTCTACATCATCCTTTCATCTTTGATTAGCAATCAAAGTTGATTAGTTACCTCAAGTTAGAGGTTTAGCTTGGAGTTTTGCTCTCGGGTGGATCGTCTACTACCTAGAGAAGGTCGAGGAGAACAAAGGAGGACGTAAAGAAGAAGGACCGGTTTCATTAGGTATAATCCCTAATCACTTGCAAAAGAAACTCATATGATACGGTTATTTATAGTTTAGCTTCGATTCAAGCGGTTAGTCGATGTTCGTTGTTTAAACTTGATTGTTTTTGAAAATTCCGCCTCCCCATAAGTACTGGGGTGTACTACATCGACTTACAGTGGTATCAGAGCCTCGCTAAACACTAAATAACTTAATCGCAAATTTATACGAATTTCGAACGAAAAAACGAAGCCGGAAAACCCTAATTCTGTTAAGTTTCTGTCGAACTTAAAATGAAGTCCTAAAATTTTTCTGATGTGTTCAGAGAGCTTGACATGACCACAGGAGAACACCCAAGAAATTCGAGCCAATGATTCGACTAAAGCGCCGCGGAAGCGCCGCGGATCCCACCGATCCGCCGCGCTTCCGCGGCCGAGTTGCCGAGTCATGGGCTCAATTTTTTTGGGTGGGTCCCCTGTGATATTTGGGGTTTTCTGGAATATTTAATTATTGCTCAGGTTACTGTTTAACAGAGCAGATTTTGGAGCAATTTTGAAGTTGTTTATTCGATCGAATTGTACAGTATTTGCGTATTGGATTATATCTGTGATTGTTTGATGTGTTCGTAAACCTCCCCCAACTGCTAGTATGTCGGTTGGCAGGGGGTTGCACATTTCTGAAATGGTTATATCTGTTTGTGCATATAAACTGTATTGGACTGTTGTGGTGTATAGCCGGGGTTAGCAAAGGGTTATTGTTTAATTCATTTGTTGTAAATGTAATTTGTTGTAATATTATTTTCGCGGGGCACTTCCAGGTTGCGGTTGTAGCCACCGTTGTATTATTTCATTTTACTGTTTTTGCTCCTAGGACTGACCCAAGGTGGGGTACACAAACTGCCGGGTGGGTAGTTTGCCGTACCCGTAGGGGTCGAGGGTGGGGTAAACGGCTATTCATCACAACTGTGTAATCTGTCTTTTCTTGCAGGCTCAAAAGAAATACAGATTGCTTGCAAATCCAATATTGTTTATCTGTGTTCTGGAATGAATATCATTGCGTCAGACGAATGTAAAATATCTATATTTATTATAGCTATTTAGACGTCACTTATGTTTTACACCCGCGCTAGCCCAGCCCCCGCTCTGTCGTTAGTTAAGTAACCTAACGGGTGATGACGGGACCCCGTGGCGAATGCGGATGGCATAAGAGGACGTTATATTTTCGTTGTTTTCTGCAATGATAGGTTAATGATGGGACGCATTATCTATAATGCAAAGTAAAACAAACCAAAGTTTAAATCGTTGGAACAATTTAAAAGAAACCACTCGGTTATTTTTAAAACAGATATTTTTAAATGCGGAGATTTAACCACTCCTTTTAAAAGCTATCAGGTTCCTTCGGTTATATCAAGTTCACTACGTTTATGGTTTCGCCAAAACCAGTCGTAGCCCTCCGTCGTTTCATTTGGGTATTCAGTAGTATTCAAGCTATGCATTTTGGCCAAAGTCAAGGCATAGTGTTTGGTAGCTACTGGGTTTTCATTTGTTGCATAAGATAGATGAGTTAGTTTGGGACAGTCGTATTATCATTTGACCAAAGTCAGGGGTATATACGGATGGGTTCAAATTGACAAGATAATGACGGGTAGAACTTGACATGTGACTTATGACATTTTGACCAAAGCCAAGGTCATAAGAGCATGGGGCAAAAACTTATATCGGGAATTTCTAAAGAAACTGAAATTTGCAAAGAGATGCATACCATTTGGAGTTTGATGAATGTTGGTAGGATTCCTTCAACATTATCATACGATGATATTTGGATCCCGATCCTACTGTGAGTATATGCTACTTATCAGGATATTCGTCGCTTAACGATCAATGCTATAAACCTAGTAGGTGTCCAGAAAAGTGTCAGCGGGGTTACGCCCCCAGAGAAAAGAGGTTCTTTAATTAAGGAACTTCGCGAAAGCGTTGGAAAACCTCCCTCGAAGTATCGACACCGGCCTGGCTGAACGGTTAAGCAAGTATTGTACGGTGAGAATAGTCTTGGCTAATTCTTCTTTTATGGTTTGAGGAAGGATTTGAGAAACAGTGGGAGCCATCCAGTTTAGATAAACTAAAAACCACTCTAAACTTGCAAGAGCATCATGCTAAAGAGTTTTCTTCTCTCTCTCCTAATTGCAGCGACCCTGAAAATGACTGGACTTAAGTTACTTTTAGAGAAAAATATACTGACGGGGCCAAACTATAAAGATTGGCTGCGGAATGTCAAGATGGCTTTGACCTATGACAAACTGGGGTACGTCCTCACCGCTACAGCACCTGCTGTCCTTGGTCCCAAATCCAGCAATGCGGATAAGGAAATCCGCAAAACCTGGGATTTAGATTGCGCGAGAGCCAAGTGCATCGTGCTTGCCTCGATGAACAATGAACATCAGAGGAGGCACGAGGATATGTCCCTAGATGGCATATTTCTCCATACAAAGGAACTTTATGGAGAGCAATCTCGTATAGCAAGATACGAGACCTCTAAGAAATTGTTTCGAGCGAGGTTGGCTGTCGGGTCATCGGTAGGTGAACATGTCCTACAGATGATCGGCTATATTGAAGAGCTCGCGGACCTTGGGACGACTTTGGATAATGAGCTCTATACAGACCTTGTTCTCCAGTCCCTTCCTCCCACCTACGCCCAGTTTATCCTCAACTTCAATCTTCAAGGAAAAGAAGTTGAACTTGCGGAACTCCTGAACATGTTAAGGAGTGCAGAGGGCACCTTGCAGAAGGCAAGGGAAACACCCGCTATGTTTGTTGGCGGTTCATCTTCCTCCGGGTCCAAGGCTAGGGCCAAAGGAAGGAAGAAGAAGGCCGCACCCAGACCTAGAGGAGGTGTTAGTAAGGTGGGAAAGAAGGGAAAGAAAAAGTTTACAGCACCGGTAGTTGGCCTGGATGAGTGCTTCCATTGTCACAGGAAAGGGCACTGGAAGAAGGATTGCAAGGCGTGGAACGCCAAGAACCAGGAACCGAAGCAGGCTGTGGCTTCGACTTCAGGTGTGTTTGTAATTGAGAATTGTCTGTCAATCAACTCTACTTCCTGGGTATTGGATACCGGGTCAGGATCTCATATTTGCAATTCATTGCAGGCACTGAGAAACCGTAGAGTGCTGAAGGAAGGTGATATGATCCTCAGGGTTGCTAACGGAGCTAGCGTGGGAGCTGCGTCCGTCGGGGATTATCACCTAGGATTGACGAGTGGACACATTTTGGTTTTACATAACTGTTATTTTGTACCCAGCTTAACGTGTAATATCATATCAGTTTCCTTGTTATCAAATAAAGGTTATGATTTCACGTTTGTAAGAGATGTTGTAAACATCCACCTTAATCATGGTTTGATTGGGTCCGGTACTCTAAATAACGGCATATATGTGTTAAACCAACTCCAAATTTTCAATGTCCAGAACACACTAAAAAGAAAGTCTCCAGATTTAAATAAAGCTTTCTTATGGCATTGTAGACTGGGTCACATCAATGAGAGAAGGTTGACTAAGTTGCATAAAGAAGGATATTTGGACACGTTCGAATATCAAACTTATGACACTTGTCAATCTTGTCTCAAAGGAAAGATGACAAAGACTCCATTCACTGGACAAGGAGTAAGAGCGAGCGAGCTCTTAGGACTCATACATAGTGATGTATGCGGTCCAATGTCTACACATGCGAGAGGTGGTTTTTCCTATTTCATTACTTTCACGGATGATTACTCAAGATACGGATTCATTTATCTGATGAAACATAAATCCGAGGCTTTTGAGAAATTCCAAGAGTATAAGAATGAAGTAGAAAACCAAACCGGCAAAAGTATAAAGACACTTAGATCTGATCGAGGTGGAGAATACTTGAGTGCCGAGTTCCTAGGTTACCTAAAAGAGAAAGGAATTCTCTCTCAGCTTACTCCTCCATACACTCCACAGCATAACGGTGTATCGGAGAGAAGGAATCGAACCCTATTGGATATGGTACGATCCATGATGAGTAATGCTGAGTTACCGCGATCTTTCTGGGGTTATGCGCTTGAATCAGCGGCATATCTTCTGAACAGAGCTCCTACCAAGACTGTGCCTACCACTCCATATCAGATGTGGACTGGGAAGAAACCCCATCTTCAGCATATGAAGATTTGGGGATGTCCAGCTTTTGTTAAAAAGCAGCATGTGGACAAGCTCGAGGCACGATCAGTAAAATGTATGTTTGTGGGATATCCAAAGAACTCCAAGGGATATTATTTCTATTACGCAGAGGAACAAAAGGTTTTTGTTTCTCGTAATGCCCATTTTCTGGAAAATCAGTTTTTAGAAAAGGAAATAAGTGGGAGCGAAATAGAACTGGAAGAAATTCCAGAACCACAAACTACTGCTGAAAGTTTGGTAGAACCAGAGGTTCAAGAAGAACAGAACATTCCCGCACCCCTCCGCAGGAGTAGTAGGCCGTCTCATCCGCCTGAGAGATACTATGGTTTTCTCATTGACGGGGATAGAGAGGATTGCATCATAGATGATGATGAACCTACTGACTTCCAGCAGGCCATCCAGAGCGGCGACTCGGTACGATGGCTAGATGCAATGCGGACCGAAATGGAGTCCATGTACACCAACAAAGTATGGACTTTGGACTTTGCTCCAGATGGGGTAAAACCCATAGGATGCAAATGGATGTTCAAGAAAAAGATTGGTGTAGATGGACAGGTGGAAACCTATAAGGCTAGACTTGTTGCAAAGGGTTTTCGTCAAAGACCTGGTTTGGACTATGACGAAACCTTTTCTCCAGTGGCTATGCTCAAATCCATTCGGGTCCTTCTTGCTATTGCTGCCTTCCATGATTATGAAATCTGGCAGATGGACGTAAAGACGGCTTTTTTGAATGGAAATTTAGAAGAGAGCGTCTATATGGATCAGCCAGAGGGTTTCAATCAGAGTGGGAGCAGCGGGAAAGTATGCAAGCTGCTTAAGTCCATTTATGGACTAAAGCAGGCATCGCGGAGTTGGAACATCTGTTTTGATGAGACAGTCAAAGAATATGACTTTATCAAAAATCCAGATGAACCGTGCATATATAGTAAAGTTGTGGCCAGAAGTGTCGTATTCCTCGTCTTGTACGTGGATGACATTCTATTGATAGGAAATGACATTCCTATGCTACAATCTGTCAAAGGATTCTTGTCACACAGGTTCTCCATGAAAGACCTGGGTGATGCCTCTTACATTCTGGGGATCCGGATCTATCGTGATAGATCCAAGAGGATGTTGGGACTTTCGCAGTCCAGGTATATCGACACTGTACTGAAAAGATTCAGTATGGAAGATTCTAAGCGCGGTAATCTACCGGCTTGTCACGGAATCACCCTCTCCAAAGAGATGTCTCCCAAGACTGATTTGGAAAGGGAACGCATGTCTATTATACCCTACGCTTCTGCGGTAGGCTCTATAATGTATGCGATGTTGTGTACCAGACCAGATGTAGCTTACGCACTGAGCGTGGTAAGCCGGTATCAGTCAGACCCAGGGGAGAAACACTGGAGAGCAGTAAAGAACATTCTCAAGTACCTGAGGAGGACTAAGGAGATGTTCTTGGTTTACGGCGAAAAAGACCTCAGGTTGGAGGCCTTTGCTGATTCCGGCTTCCAGAGTGATAAGGACGATTCCAAGTCCATGTCGGGTTATGTCTTTACCCTCAATGGAGGGGCGGTGTGCTGGAAGAGCTCCAAGCAGGACACCGTTGCTGACTCGACGATGGAAGCGGAGTATATAGCTGCTTGCGATGCCGCAAAAGAAGCAGTCTGGATGAAGAAGTTCCTAACAGAACTTCAGGTGGTTCCTACCATAGTTGATCCAATACCTCTGTATTGCGACAACAACGGAGCTATAGCTTTAGCGAAGGAACCAAGGTCCCATCAGAAGTCCAGACACATCTTGAGGCGGTATCACCTGATCAGGGAGATCATTGATCGTCAGGAGATCGAGGTTCGGAGAGTTGCTTCAGAAGAGAACATTGCTGATCCATTCACGAAGGCCCTTCCTCAGATTCAGTTCGAGAGGCTACTCGAGATCATTGGTCTACGATATGCCAGTACATGGCCCTAGTGCAAGTGGGAGATTGTTAGTGTTTATGCCCTAGAAGGCCATTACTGTATCATACTAGCTTGTATATTACTTAATGGAAGCTTGGGATATTCACATGTATATAACAGTCTTGCTAAACATGGTAGTATGCTACTTGGTTTTTCTATCTTAATATGTGAGTATACGTATTGATAGAGCTCTTAGGATCTTGCTTGTCTACCAGCGTTGTGATGGCAGTCACACTAGTGGGGGCTGGGTAGTCTACAAGCACATCCTTATTCAGGTCCCTGGTCGTTGGATTATCGAGACAGAGCATCGATACTCCGGAGTAGACTAGTGTGTACGCTTCTCATCCCAGTTGGGGAGATGGTCTGTCCCACAGCCATCAGTACGTCGTACTGGAGATAGTATACAGGTGCTCGTTAGGTTACGGGTACACCGGACAGGACTCACAGGGAACTGTTGGTTGGTTTGATACCAGTCGTCAGTGAACAGTTCCCAGGTGACATGAGTACAGCGTAGTCCGCAGACTTGACACTGCTACTTCGCCTCGAGTGTGTCCCACTGTTCTTAGATTGCTACCCTACCACGGCTTAAAGGAGTCGTGCAAACAGGTAGCAGTTGGGTGCAGTCCCGAGCACTTGGAGGCAGTGGCGGTTAGACAGGATTCGTCCCTCCCGGTATTGGGAGTAGATATCGTGCTGTGTCAGAGAGCCATTACGCAAAGTCCCTGGCCAGGGCAAGCGAGATTTGCTGGTAGGTTCCAGCAGTTTCTCAGGGTGTAATGGGCTTCACTCCGACACGACTTATACCGCTATTAGGGGACTGACGCTTGCCGCCCCCCTAGGCCCGATATGCGATAGTCTTGGACGAACGGACCGGACTGTATGGAGATTGTCACATCAGACTCAGTAGGAGTTCGGATGGGTTTACTCATCGGCCTTCTTATCGACAACTACCTGGGGACCGTTACGTACAGCTAGTGCCGCTTGCGGTCTGTGGTTAAACCCACTGCCAGCGTAGTAGTCGAGTCTCTAGAGTCCCACACAGAGAGTTTCCTACTCCAGGCGAAACGATATAGAGGTTGCATGGTTTTGCGACAAAGGGTTCGGACACATACGTGCGTTTACGCGCGTACGACTTTCGGACAGATTTTACCAGTCGGCTTTGGTTTAAGCCAGTTACTGGTATCCGGTTATTGGATTTTTACAGTCTAAAGTTTTTCCGTATTTTTACGGATCGGAGGGGCGTTCTCGTAATTACTCGAGAAGCTTCTAGAAGATGTGACTAAGGAGGTTTGTTTTGGAAAGAGAGTGAGTCATAGTGGTGATTCATTCACTTCATTAATGCACATTTATTGCTTAATGACTCATGTTAATGAATCATCACAAGATATTTTGTGAAGCATGCTTATTCATTTCCTTTATTGATTATTTGATAATAAGAATGCTTCATAATATTATGATACACTCTCTCTCTTCTCTCATTATCTTATCTCACATTCTCTCTCCTCAAGCTCTCATCTTCAAACCCTAATCCTTAATCCTCATGTGTTGAGATCAAAGGATTAGTTAGACTAAACAATCCATAACCTACACTCTACATCATCCTTTCATCTTTGATTAGCAATCAAAGTTGATTAGTTACCTCAAGTTAGAGGTTTAGCTTGGAGTTTTGCTCTCGGGTGGATCGTCTACTACCTAGAGAAGGTCGAGGAGAACAAAGGAGGACGTAAAGAAGAAGGACCGGTTTCATTAGGTATAATCCCTAATCACTTGCAAAAGAAACTCATATGATACGGTTATTTATAGTTTAGCTTCGATTCAAGCGGTTAGTCGATGTTCGTTGTTTAAACTTGATTGTTTTTGAAAATTCCGCCTCCCCATAAGTACTGGGGTGTACTACATCGACTTACAGTACTGTGGTGTGTACAGAGGAGTAAGCTGAGAGAGAATACCATTCTCTTTTAGGTATTCTAGGAATTCCGTGCTTAAATACCCCCCTTCTCTATCAGATCGGAGGATCTTGATACTTTTTCCACTCTGGTTCTCTACTTCGTTTCTGAATTCTTTGAATTTCTCAAAAGCTTTAGATTTGTGTTTCAAAAGATTCACATATCTGAACCTAGAGAGATCGTCAGCGAATGTAATGAAGTACGAGAACCCATCTCTCGCATGTATAGACATCGGACCATATACATCACTGTGTATGAGTCCCAAGAGCTCTGGAGCTCTTTCTCCGTGTCCTGTGAACGGAGATTTGGTCATCTTTCCTTTGAGATAAGATTGACAAGTTTCATAGGATGAAAATTCGAACGGATTTAGATATCCATCTTTATGCAACTTATTTAGTCTTTTCTTACCGATATGACCAAGTCTACAATGCCATAAGTAGGTTTCGTTCATATCTGAACTCTTCCTTTTGCGTGTGTTTTGTATATTGAAAACTGTGTTTTGATTAAAAACATAGATACCATTACAAAGTGCACCTTCTGCAACCAATACCTGATTAAGGTAAATGTTCATGATATTTCTATTTAGAACAAAATTATATTCATCGTTATCAAGTAAAGAAACTGGTATGATATTGCAAAGCATGGAAGGTACATAGTAGCAGTTGTTCAAAATTATAGTATTGCCGCTTGGCAATACTAGGTGATATTCACCGACGGTAGCAGTATCAACTTGTGCTCCGTTCCCTACTCTGAGGGACATACCACCCGGTCCAACCATTCTTCTTTTTATCAGTCCTTGTAATAAATTACAGATATGAGATCCTGATCCGGTATCTAGTACCCAGGAGGTAGGGTTGAACAAAAAACAGTTTTCAATAACAAATACACCCGAAGAAGATACATTAGAATGCTTCTCCTTCAATAGGGTCATCTGAAATTCCTTACAGTCCTCTTTCCCTTGCCTATACTCGTGACAGCTGTCACCAGTTAGAGCCGAACCAACGTTCCCCAGCCCTATGTAACAAGCTTGTTCGGTCAAGTCATATATTTTATTATCTTAATTAAGGCATGAATTGGTTGCTACCTGGAGATAGAGAAAAGAAACACTCAGCGTGCGCTCTTGTGAGATTAGATTGGTTATTAGTTTATCTAATCAGGGTAACATCCACCGTTTTCTCGAATTTTTCTTCAAACCTTAAAAGGAAAACTAGTTGGGATCATTCGCACCTTACATGTTTGCTAACCATTCAGCCAGGTGGGTGTTGGTACTCCAAGGGAGGTTCCACGTGCTCTCGTACAGACCTAATTAAAATAAACCTTGTTTCTACAGAGGCATAGCCCCATTAACACCTTTCTAGACACCTAATAGGTTATCTAGTTGTGAAATAAAAAATATCTTCTAAGAGTAATCCTACTCATCAGTGTGATAGGGATCTAACTATCATCGCTTGATAACCTATATGGAAGTCACTCTAGTCACCATACTCCAAAAAGGTATGCAACACTAGCAAATTTCTTGTATATTTGAAACTCCCGATGTGGTTTTTGCCGCTAAGAACCAAGTGACCTTGATGAATAATCAACAAATCAAAATGTCCTAGTCATGTTTAACCCGTCATTATCCAAGATTGCATTAGACCCACCCATATGACCCTTGACGAATAATCAACAAAGTCACACAATTGTCCTAACCAATCACATTATCTATGCTACAGACAATCATTACTTAGTTACCATACACTACGCCTTGACGAATAATCAACAAATGTAACATGAATACTAAGTACTAATTATCTGAAACGACGGAGGGCTACGGCTGCGTTTTTGGCGAAAAACCCTTTAACGTAATGAACTTGATATCGTTGAAGGAACCGAGTAGTTTTGAAAAGGAGTGGTTTAGGCTCCGCTTTTGAAAACTAGTGGTTTCGAAGAAAACCGATTAATTTATAGTAACTTAAAATTTTACTCAAGAGGTCACTCCCTGTGAAGGGATTTAGGCTCTTACCTCCTTGAATGAGGTGCGGGATATTCCTAACCGAATACCACTATGCAAAGCGAAAGAATACGACTATAGTTTTTCAAAAATTTGTTCTAACAATATATTTTAGGTTTATTTTTTCTTGCATTAATCAAAATTAATACAGTCCCATCAATTAAATCCTATCACACCAGAAAAGAACGAAAATAAAATGTACGTATATGCCATCCGCATTCGCCACGGGGTCTCGTCATGCACCGTTAGATTACTTAACTAACGGCAGAGCGGGGGATGGACTAGCGCAGATGCAAAATATATACAACATCTACTAGTGTGTGTATATATATATATATAACCATTCGTCCTAGGCATGATATAAGCAACATCACAGAATAACGATAAGCAACATGGAATAGTGGATAATCTAGGAGCCCCGGATTTCATTTTATCCGCAAATGAAACTCGACGTTCTCCGGTCGTGTGGATAGCCTGTGCAATGTAGAACCAAGACCTCTACGAGCGTGGAAAGTTACCCTCCAATCCCGGAAGTGAGGCAACCCCAATCAACGAAGTGAATAGACCACCCAACACTTCACGGAATTCGGTAACTTGAGTACTCTACCATAGGTCATCTTATACCCCTTACGAGTGCGGCGAGTAGCCCACCAATTCTAGAGCAAGGCACCCCGGTCTCAACGCCATGAGATGGGGCCCTGTTGTCTTCTAGAACCCGGCTACTCGAGCACTCTTCCATGGAGTAATCCTAGTACAGAAAAAAAATTATATATACAAAGGTGACATCAACCTCAATCCGGTTGTGCCTTAATAAAAGAATATACAAACCAGCAGAAACGACAGTCCACATGTCGGACGCTCGCCCCGTAATAACGAATATACAAATGAATCAAAACTGTACAACTACCATTGCACTAAGGGCTATCCCACACGACAATCCGAATAAACCATCACAGATATAAACATCAAAGCAGCAGAAGCAAGTATGTGCAATCCCGTCTAAATTACATATATCAATTAGACAACGTTTGAAAATACATACACAACATTACAGATATCAACGATGCAAAATTTGAAGTCCTGAAACTATCCAAGTTTCCCCAATACAAAGATAACACTAAGTGAAATCTAAGGAAAATCAAATAAGACCAAAAATCCCAATTCTCAAAACCCAAGACACTGAATGAAAACGAGGACCAAAGGAGACAATAAAACCGCCGGTAGCGGGGGTTTTGAGATTTCTGTTGGTTTTTGTACGGCCAAATTTCATCTTTTTCATTGTGTGTCACCAATATATCAAGAGTAAACCTCTGCACATGTTTGAAAAATATTCAAAGACCATAAAAATTTGGACAGAGAGTGGGTTTTTGAAAATCGGAATTTTTCGGTTTTGAAACCAAAGTACCATCTACTACTAGTTTTTAATGTTTGGGGTGGCTCTGATACTATGTTGGCATTTCTAGTGTCTTGGTCGCTAGCCGTGGTCGTTACAGAATGAAAAACTTTAACTTTTAAAAACTTGGCGCGAGAAACGACTACTTAGAATCTAACCGAACATAAAACTAGTAAACATGAGGAGTTTAGCTACTGTGATAAGAGGGTTATACCGAATGATCCGTGCCCTTCGGTCTTCTATCCTCTTCCTTAGCTCCACGATGTCTCCATGATTGAGCTTGACCTCCGGCCTTCCTCCATCGAAGATGATCCACCCGAGAGATGTGGTTCATGGCTCTATCTCCACACAAAAAACCTAGTGGAGCAACTAAAGGCTCAAGGTTGCTAATCTAGAGTGTCTAGTGATGTAGTGTGTTGTTCTAGTAATTTTTCTACCTCTCTTCACTCTTGATTCTCAACTCATGAGAGTGTAGGGTGAAAAGGAAGAAGGATCTCTAGAATGGAGAGAGAAAGAGAATGGTAAAAATGAAAATCTCATCATCAAAAACAATAATGCAAGCATGGTTTTATCAAATGTTTTTTTTGTAAATATAAAATCCAACCATACTTGAATAGTGTAGACAAATGAATTATACCTTATTCAACTATGCTTCATACCATTCTTCTTGACTCACCCCTCTACCTCATTTCAATTTTCAATAAAAGAAAAACCAAGGAAATAAGGTGTCCTCCTTCTAGAATGTTTTCCGTATAAATATGGAATACACTCTACCGTATATCCGTATTCGTATCAAAATATAAAGACCTAAAGAGGTAGAATAATACAAAGAATATAATACTAGAATATACATATCGAAATATGCATATGTAAATTATTAAATCAATACCTGATTTAATAATCCAGCTTAATCCTAAGCCAGCTAGTATAATCAACTGTCCGATCGAAAGACCAGATAACATTAGAATATACATATCGAAATATATATATATATATATATATATATATATATATATGTAAATTATTAAATCAATACCTGATTTAATAATCCGGCTTAGTCCTAAGCCGGCTAGTATTATCATTCGGAACCCTGCATGTATCAAAAATACGGCCACTGCATCATTTCGCCTGAACCAGGGAAACCCTTTGTGTGGGACTCTAAAGACTTGACAATACGCTGGCAGTAGGTTTAACCACAAACACATCAGCGGAACTAGGTGTACGTAACGGTTACCCATGTACCTGTCGAAAGGAAGGCTGACGAGCAAGCTCATCCAAAACCCCTACTGAGCCTATCCGTGACAATCTTCGTACAGTCCGGTCTCTTCGTATAATAGTATCGCATATTGGGTATAGGAAGTGGTAAACGTCAAACCCCTAATAACCTGATAAGTCGTGTCGATTTGGCTCAAGACCGATCCGAGAAACTACTGATCTAATCATCAGTAAATCTCAACTGCCTTGGCCAAGGTCTTATGGTTCTGGCTAACCAGACACGGTGCGATATCGATTTCCAATACCGGGAGAGACGAATCCCTGAAAATCACTCACTTCCTCCATGTGGCTCGGGACTGTACCTAACCAAAAGCTATTTGCACAACTCAGTAGAGCCGTGGTAGGGTACTTATCAAAGTACAGTGGGAACTCACACGAGACATATGATGATCTCAGGTCTAAAGACTAACTTGTACTCATGTCACCTGAGAACCGCTATCTGACGATAGGTATAATACCATCTAGAGGTTCTCGGCGAGTCCATCCAGTGTACTCACCCCAGTGAGCACCTATATACAATCTTAGGCGATCACACCAATGGCCGTGGGACCAACCACCGCCCGTCGTCGGGGTCTAGAAACGTATACACAAATCTACTTTGGAATATCGATGCCTGGTCTCGATACTCCTGCGACTTGGGACCTTTAACGATGTGCTTATAGACTACCCAGCTCCCACAAGTATGATCGCCATCTGGTAGTTAAGCAAAATCTACGGGGTTTATCAATATGTATCAGCCATATATGATATTGAGTATAACATATGCACATGTTAAGATAAAGACAAATCAAAATAGTATACTACCGTGACGAGTCTTTATCAACATGTATAGGCAATACAAAGCAGTAAGAAAAACAAATACACATGTTCGGATAAAGACAACTCAAATAGTATACTATATAACTGAGCAAGATTATCCTGTACATACATATCCCCAACATCATATACGATACAGGCCTCTAGGGCATACATATCCAACACATACATATCCTTAGCATCCTATACAATACAGGTCTCTAGAGTATACATATCCAACAAATCCATGGTGATATGTTCACACTTCCACTAAGGAATCGGAAGTGGTTGCAACAAACTAGCCACTTTTTGATATTCAACCTTCACTTGTTGACATACCAAGAATCTAGACACGAAGCGAGCAATCTCTATCTTCATTCCTTCCCACCAGAAGTGTTGCCGTATATCCCTGTACATCTTCGTACTTCTCGGATGTACCGAATATGCCGAACTGTAGGCTTCCTTCATGACATCTTCCCAGATCTCTCCTTTTGGCTCACACAAACGACTTTCGTATCTTAACGATCCATCTTCATGCACTAGCAAGTCCGTCTAAGACCTGCCTCCACTTGACCTCGAAACTTCTGCAATCGAGCATTTTATAACTGCGCGGCCTTGAAGCGATCTATCAAGGATGACTGCACTTAAAGTTGCATCAACTGCACCGAAGAATCCCATAACGCTAGCTCCAATTCAAAACTCTGAATATAAACTATCAGTTCCTTTTTTGAAATCAACATCCTTATTGCTGGTAACCGACTCAAAGCATCCAACACTACATTCACCTTTTCTGGATGATACTTCAAGTCCAAATCATAATCGGCCATCAGTTTTAACCACCTTCGTTGTCTCATGTTGAGCTCTTTCTAAGTGAACGCGTACTTTAAGTTCTTATTGTCGGTGAGTATTTCGACCTTCTCGCCTAATAAGTAGTGTCTCCATAACTTTAATGGAAATATCACTGCAGCTAACTCCAAGTCTTGTGTCGGATAATTCTTCTCATGTGTCTTCAGCTGTCTTGATGCATAAGCTATCACTCGTCCATGCTGCATCAACACACAGCCCAAACTTTTTCTCGACACATCGTTGTGAATAATTTGTTAGGATGAGTGTGCTCCCAAGACGGGTTTTACGACGTTGTGGAAGCGATAAATAAAAATTCTAGAGAGCAAAACATCCTTAAACCAAGATAACACCATAGACATGATAGCTTGCAAACTACACAGATAGCTAGATAAAAGAGATACAACCTTTGTAGCGCGTTGGCCACCTCTTATTGGACTTCGGCTAAGTTCCGAGTGCTCCAGATCGTGTTTGGTCGTCAACCTACTTTGCAGAAGATGATCCACGTGAGAGCCTCCGATGCTAGCTTCATCTTCACATGAAACTCTTTCAAGTGAAGAAACTCCCATTCTATTTTTGCTAGAAATCAAATGAAAGAGATGTAAAATTATGTGAACTCTCAAGCTCTCTTTCTTTTTCTTTTCTTTTCATTCATTTCTCTTGTTAGGACGAGAGAGAATATGGTGGAATGTTATGGCTAGAGAAAAAACAATTCCTTAGCCATACCGCTACCTCTTTTTCTCCCTTCTTTACATATGGAAAAAGGGATGAGAGTGTATGCCACATATCATATACCTCACCCTTAGCCATGCAAAAATAGAAATAAAAGAGAAAACTATTAATTATACATATAATTAATCATGAACATCTCATGTATCATATACATGATATGTTGCATAACATAACATGTAGTAAAGAAGAGAGAATGTGAGAGAATAATATAATACTAGCATATATACATGCATCAACATGTATATATAATATCATTAAATCAACACTTGATTTAATGACCCGGTTCAATCATAAACCGGCTAGTATTATCAACCATCCGATTAATATATGTAGTATTACATACATATGTTTAATTGGACCCTCGCACGCATCGCCATACGTGCACTACATCATTTTGCTAGAACCGAAAAATCCTCTTTGTGGGGCTCTAAAGACTCGACAATACATTGGCAGTAGGTCATGATCATATCTGATTGATCTAAAACACTTTCAGATCAATCCCTGTCGGGTTAACCTACAATCACGTGAGTGGCACTAGCTGTGCGTAACGACTACCCAGGTATTGAAAAAAAAGCCAGTCAACAAGCAAGCCTGTCCGTACCCTGCTAGAGCCTATCCGTGACACTCACCGTACAGTCCGGTCTCTTCGTCTAAGACTGTCGCATATCGGGTCTAGGAGGTAGAAACTGTCAGACTCCCAATAACTCGATAAGTCGTGCCGACGTCAAGCTCATGACCACCAGAGAAACTACTGATAACAATTATCAGTAAATCTTGTCTTCCTTGGCCAAGGATTTATGGTCATAGCTAGCTATGCATTGTGCCACATCAACTCCCTATACTGGGAGAGACGAATTCCCTCGATCGCTCACAGCCTCCATGTGCTTCAGGACTGTACTCAACTAAAACTTGTTTGCACGGCTTTTTAAAACCATGGTAGGGTGGTAATCAAAGTACAGTGGGAACACACACAATACACTATGGCGATCTTGGGTCTAGGGACCACCCTATAGTCATGTCACTAGAGAACTGCTATCTGACAATTGGTATAATACCATCTAGGAGTTCTCGGCAAGTCTGTCCAGTGTGACTCATCCAGTGAGTACCTGTATACAATCTTCGGTATCAAACACCAATGGCTATGGCATCAACCATCGCCCCTTACGGGGTCAAGAAACGTATACACTAGTCTAAACTGCAATACCGATGCCTAGTTGATATTCCTACGACTAGGGACTTTTAAGGATGTGCTTATTGACTACCCATGCCCCACTAGTATGATCCCTATAATAATCCTGGTAGTCAAGCAAAGATCCTATGGTCTTTATCATCATGCATTAGTGACACGTTAAAAACGAGTAAAACTTATAATCATGAATGATAAAGACAAACTAGATGACATACTATCATCTTAAGCAAGACTGTTCTTATTATAGATCCACCTTGAATTCAGTAATTGCATTCCCGTAACTACGATAATTGCCTTGAAGGCACCTATATCCAACAATCTCCGACTTGCACTCAAGTCCAATTATTGCGGTATCGCATACCCACATATCATATGCTATTGTATACCCAACTTCTCTATTAATAGTTTCACAAACTGTGTTCAAGAAATAGCCTCAGCGAGTGGATCCTCTGCATTGTTTCTATCTTTATCTATATGATTCTCAATTTTGCGGAGATTAACTATCTCCAGAAATGAACAATACCTTCCTTAGAACTTTGTTTGGATAGCTGATAGGACCATGTTCATAAATGAACGTATTTATCCAAACAAATACTTAGGATGTATTCTTTGTTGAATCATAATCATCATCTAGCACCTTGACTATCTTTGTATTCTGCATGGAATTCTTTCCAATATACTGCTCCCCACAAGAGGGAAAACTAATGACTTACGACCGACGATCTGTCTTCCTTGTCACCTCGGAAACTGGAATCAGTAATCGCCTCCCGAAGGAGGCTTCTATTACCATACACTAAGAACATCTTATATGTTCTTCACTTCTTCCTATGTTTCTCTAAAACTGGACTAATATCTTCTTACTATATCAAGTGTAAAAACATCATCTAGTTTGATATATAACATCACATGATAGACCTCACTGCCGAAGCATACCGAATGTCATTTATGCGAGTCCCTTTCTTCATCAGTCCCGAAGACATCTTTTTAGAGAGGGTGACTCCACTACTTGAGGGTACATTACCTCACTAGGACTCGTCCATTCTAAACCATTTTAGAATGGTGTCAAGGTACCTGAATTGGGACAATCCCAAAACCCCACTAGACCTATCTTTATAGGCCTAGTCATCAGAATCAATGATATAAATATATATAATCCAAATCCATAAAGGAGAAATAAATTTGACAACCAATGTTTTGACTGAATCATAGTATAAGAATATCACTTCCTATCAGAAGAATGCCATCCACATCAATATGAGGAACCTGACAGTACTCCCTACAACCTTTTTACAAATATCAAGTTCATCTCTTATTTTGATAAAATCAAACACTTTGACTGCAATATCAAAACAGATGATCCATCTCCGCTATGCCTGCTTTAATCTACAAATAAACTTAAGCAACTTGCATACTTTCAACTGCTCCCACTGACTACGACAACCCTCTGGCAGAGTTATATACACGTACACATTTAAATCCAATTTAGAAAGATGTTATAGTCATCCAGCTGCCAGATATCATAGTCATGAAAACAGCTGAGATCACCTACTAAATCTGCGGAGTAGCTATGGTCTGTCAGGGTCAAGAACTTTCAGGTTCTACTAAATTTTCAGAAACCGTATGCGGTTCTGGAATCACTTTCAGTTCTACCATACTCCCACTAATTTTTTTGCAAGAAATTCCTTTACCAAGGAGGTGGCGAGTCAAGAACAAAAAACTTTTGATTTTGAAAATGGTAGAACATATCCCTTGTGAAAGCTTGGGATAACCCACAAACTGCTATTACTGAAACGTGCCTCGAGTTTGTCCGGATTATGTTTTTAAGCACAAACCGGATAACCCAATATCTTAACAACCTTAAGATGAGAACCATTTTATATCATATATGGAATCAGATGCACTTATTTAGGTAAAACCAATATCAATTGATATGCATCTGGTTCCAGCGCATTCCCTTAATTTAAAAAAAATGATTCAGCATTAGTCATCATGGAGCGCACCTGCGGATGAGCAATCTGAGAGAGAATCATATTCTGAACACGAAATATCTGGTACCAACCCCTTGTCCATATGGATAGTAGACAACATACATCAATATGTATAAATCCCATGAGTTCAATAACTCAAATTCTGTGTGTTGAAAGTTGAAAAACTGTTTTTTGGTTAAAAGAAACAAAAAGTTTGCCGTTAGGCAAAACCTGGTGATTTTCCTCAATAGCAATAATTACTCCGAAAACCAACATTGAGGATGAAATCAGTCATTCTCAATTCTCCACTCCTTTTCAGCATTTTTAATACCCTACAGATATGAGATTGTAATCCGGTATCTATGTACCCAGAAGTTAGAGTTTATTGAGAAACACTTTTCCAAAACCCACGGGACATCCGAAGCATTAAAATGTTTCAGGGTGGTGGTGGTGGTAAGGTATTCATAATATTGTCTCTTTCATTGCCCAGGCTCATAACAGTAATCTCAATTTTCTTTTTCTCACTTCAACCCCTATTGATGTCTCTCCATCTTACCTTTTATGTACCGAACTTGGGCTAGTTGGTTTTCTTCTTTCCATTCCTTTAGCACCAGCTTCGGGATTGGAAGAAGACTATCTAACAAGTGTAACTGGTATACCTTCTTTACTAATAAGGAACTCTCGAACTTAAGAGTGGGTAGATGGGAGAGACAAATGTACAATTCATCTACTCAAGAACGAGTGGCCATTCTCGAACTGAAACAATTTTATCGAGTTCGTATCTAACCATACGATGGCCTTCCAATCAATATGGATCTCTGTACCAGATGCAGAGGATTCTGGAGCTAGCAAAAGGGGAAGTAGGACAGGTAAGGACATATTCAACTATGTCGTGAATTAGAGCAATACAGACATTCCAAAGACATCGATTGTAAAAAGGTCGGTCAACATGGTTAATGAGTCTTAGTTTACGGTGAGTCAAGGGTCGTTGCCAGAGAGAGAATAAGAAACACTCAACGTTCACTTTAACCTTAATTAGATCGGTTGATTAATTCATCTAATCGTTATGGCTCCCATTGTTCCGTCGAATCCTCATTCAAACCCTAAAAGAAGAACTAGTGTCACGCCCCGCTTCCCAATGGACGGTAACGGTCACGTGACAAGCCCGCAACATATTTATGTTAAGAAGGCCATTTCTTAAAATAAATATGCTAAGTGTAAATAAGCAATTATACACATAGCAAGAATAATAAAAGTATGAAATTTTCAACAAACAACTTTATTTACATTCATTCAACAAACTTTATTTATATGGATAGATGTTCTGAAAAGAAAATACAAATAACATGAAATTCATGAAAAAGTGGCATACAGGTAATGAAAAACTGAGCAGGGAATCTAAAGGTCGGCTTGGACTTTGATTTGGTCGTAGTCCTCAGTAGTCGGATCCGTCTCCCCAGCCTCTATATTATCTGATGAACATACCAAAGAAACAAAGGTAGGTGAATTGCCTGTCAGCAAAATTGCGCCCGGTAAGTCTCCAAAGAAATATAATATTTAACAGGTTCAAAAATAATGTAAAAATGGCATGTATAATATAAAAGGTGTTAAGCGTATGTGAGTGAGCATGAGTATGTGTCTTAACAGGTCTCTATAAGGTATTCTAACCAACGTTAGTCCAAATGTGAATGCCAGTCAATCTTAAGAGTATTCTCGAATTCAAGCATAGGGCCTTAGGAGCAAGGAATCACGTGCCTGAATCAAGTGTTAGTAACGAGACTTCAATTTAGTGTTGAAATATTCCAAACCCAAGGGTAGGGCCCCAGGGCTTGGAAACACGAGCCCTCATGATAGATTGCATGTGTCAGTAGACATAGATTTATGAACTGTGGGGACTCCTGAGATTCCGTTGGATTCACAATTGAACTACCCCAACACCCCGCATATATTAGACTATAATCAAGGTTACAAGTATTGATCGAGTCTATGAATACAAAATGTGATACAATATCAAGATTGAGTTCATGTAGTCATGCAGTCATGTCAAGTGTAAACCATGTCATTTGTATTCATGGTTCAAGTTAAGTTGATTTTAGGTATACTTGTTGGGTTTGTGCACATATTGGTTTCAAGTATTGAGGTCAAGTTCAAGAATTGAAGTTCAAGTTCAAATTGAGTTTGAGTTTGAGTTTGAGTTTGAGTTCAAGTTCAGGTTAGATTAGAATTCAAGTCAAATTCGAATTCGAGTTCAAGTTCTAATCATATCTTAAAAACATTTATCTTTTAAAATTCTTAAGTTTGGGAACAATCGGGCAGCCCTTACACATGGATGTCAAGATTTTTGACTTTTTTAAAAACGATTGCCAATGATAATTCTTTTAATTTGCATTGTTAGCTAGACTAAATAGGCCAGCATCCACTTTCTCCGGCTCCCCGAGGCTCAAGAGAAATGATACCGCTTAATCCATTATTAATCTAAAGTTCTTAAATATTTATTCAAGTGGTTTATTATATGTATCTGTATCTTTGCATTTCTCGAGGGGTTTTTATGTAAAATGTTTTATTATTTTTTTAAAAAAGAAAACTCGAGGGTGTTTTTGATAAAAACATGTTAATTTAGAACATCAAGAGTTTTTATAAAAAGTATTTTAGTTTTAGAGGCATTTTAGTTATAAAACCTAGATTTTAAAAGTGTATGGTATTTTTATGAAAAATCTATCTTTTGGAAACTTGAGAGCATTTTCTTAAAAAAACTTAATCTTTTAATTTAAAGTATTTTATTGAAATTATATTTACAAAAATATTTTCTTTTAATCCACAAGTATATAATATTTAAGTTATTTTTAAATTGTTTTAACTTTGTTTTAAAATACCGTATTTTCTTTAAAACCGTATTTTATTCCTTTCGAGACCGAATTCTCCGTGAGGAGTATTGTATCTCACTCTACTATCCCAAGAATGTGCGATAATCCGCACTATCCACAAACGGGCCACCTAACGAGGGTTGTAGAGGCGTATTTGCAAAGGATGAAAATATCGATAAAACCTTTTTTTTTAATTTGAGGGCATCTTAATGAAATACGTTTCTTTGTGAAAAAAAACATAAATATGGTATCGTGCTATGTTTTCCATGTGTACGTGTGGGATAGGTCATTACCCCGTGCTAGCTAAGTTAACATACTAAACATTGTAATCAAGGTAGCATAAAGAATATGGTATTTATATGTTAACTTGCAAATGTCAAACTAGGTTTGTTTTCTTATCATGTCCAAAAATTCTATTAAACACATCTAGCAATTATCTACAATTAGAGTAGGAATGGATTATAATTTTATATAAAATGGTGGTTTCATTTTATCAAAGAAAGAATATATTTTTCTTTTATGAGTTAAATATATTTTCATGAGGCGATGAGGGAAAATGAGAAGAGAGATTGAATTAGGGGATTTACAAGTTGCGCTATCTATATTAGATAGTAGAGAAAGGGATAAATCTTGGTTGGAAGAACCGAGACCGATGATCAATGGAGGATGGAGAGCTTGAGCTTCTTGGAGATAACCTGAGAGTTAGGATTTGAGAGAGAGTTTTGAGAGAAATATGCCTAGGGAAAGAAGGCTAGGTCTGATTGGGTATTCATTGCTGAAGGGAAGAGGGGTGTGGTTAATTAAAAAGATTAATTGTGGATTTAAAAGAATTAAAAAAAGATTTAAAGGGGTGACATGAAGAGCCTGAAAGTTTCGGTAATTAATTAGGAGTTTTAGTGTATTAAACAGGGTTGAAGGGAGGCCAAAGATCACACGAGAGAAACACAGAACCATTTGGACTAAACCAGGCCGTCGGTGGCGGATTTTCGGCGGCCAGGGTTTGTCCAATCGTCTCAGGGTTCGTGCCATGTTTTAATTTGGTTTTAAATATATGATTTATATAATTTGTTTTTGTTGCAACGTTTGGTATCACCGTGTAACACCCGTGCAAACTCTCAGGCATCCAAAACGTCGAAAAGAAAAATATTAAAATAATTGGGACTGATGGATTCAGACACATGGGTTAAGGAACGTCAGTGGAGAGTCTTAACCAGTGGGCTACAAGCTTGTTCTTGCTTTTTTTCCTTCAAAAATTACTTATAACTCATAGTCAGAACTGAAACACAACTTCAATTTTACATTGAACTTGATACAAATGTACAAAGATTTCAGGGTCGTTATATCCTACCCTTCTTATAAAATTTTCGTCCTCGAAATTTACATAAAGTACTAATCATTAAACAATTGAGGGTAACATGTACGCATATTATCTTCTCGTTCCTAAGTTGATTCTCCTGGTGAATTCTTTCTCCATATCACCCGGACTAGTTTGACCACCTTGTTCCGTAACGTCTTCTCCTTCCGATCTAAAATCTTGATTGGCTGCTGCTCACAAGTCAGATCGGTATGTACAGTAAGCTCTGAGTGATCGAGTATATGACTGGGGTCACTCACATATCGGCGTAGCTAAGATATATGGAATACGTTATGCACTCCCTCCAATGATGGTGGCAGTGCTAGACGATATGCTGATTAGTCTAAAATATTGCACATTTGAATGATTATTCCCCCACTATTGTTAAGTTCTAAAAGGTGTTTATTGTAATTATAGAACATATGAGGGTTTATGTGTAAAAAGTTTATTGTCATGTTTCTACATTATAATTAACATAATGAGGGAAAATACATGCATATAATATTTATATAAAATATTAGTAATTAAAATATGCATATCATTTCAAATATTTCTAATCAATATTCTTAACATATAATATCATATAAAATGGTTAGGATAATATCTCAAAAATACTAAATACTACTAACACTTTGATTTGAGATATTGTGCAGATATTAGATCAGGACTGGAATCCAAGAGATCCGCGATGTCGGAATCAAATCTGCCAGAATATTGAAGTAAATCGTAAGATCTAACAACATGAGAGACTCAGAGCATTATTTTCAGAATTTAGACATTTAGAGGATCTCCAAAAATGATGCCAAAACACCACAAAAAATCCTAAGCCACCAAACCGCGGCGGAACCGCGGCCAAACAAGCCATTATACGGCGGTTCCGTGGCGGATCTAGGGCCGTAGGATCTGAGATTTTGGTGGTTAGATTATATCTGTATATATTCACTTCTAACATCTAGGGTTTCTAGTTTCTGTGATTATATATAGGACCGAGAGCTCCACATCTAAAATCATCAATCCGAAGTGATCGAGAGGTCCAAAGCGGTCCATGCATCCAGGTGATCATCAGCTAGTCATCTACCTCCAACAAGAGAGAGAGCGAGAGCAAAAATTAGGGTTCTTTGTAATCTACTTTCCGTGGAGAGTTGTATGAAATAGTTGATTAATAAGTGTAGTGTTTTTATTATTTTTTTTTGCAATTACTTTCCGCACTACTTTCCGCATCTTAATCATGCTTTCATTCTTCAATCTTTCTTCTAAATCTCAAACCAGAGCGAGTAATTCCTAGCTTGCTAGGGTTCGTAGGCTAAGGTAGATCAATGGATGATAAGATCATTTAACTTCTTTTATATATTTTAAAGTCTATAAACTTTAGCAAAATAAATGTTAACATCCTTATCGGGCACGCTACCAATCTATTGCTAGTCACGACCACGATTCAAGATCTTTTCAACCCTTGTTTTGTTAAGGGCTAGACATGAATAGAGATCAATGTAAGGACAAGGGTTAAGAGTGGGGAAATCCTAGTTTCTTCCAAAAGAACCCTAATCTACATTCATCACTATCGATCTAGTTTTAAACTATTAAAAGATAAAAGGAGTCATTTTTAATTATTCATCCATTACTACTAAGTCCTATGAACCCTACAAGCCTCTTCTTCATAAATTCTATATCCGTAGTATATCCGTAACTACAACCAATCACCCTTCTTCCACCAACTCGTCTAAAGCAAGAAAAAGGTTCACGTTTCCCTGCAGACGACCCGTGCTCATCGCGGCTATCTGCTAGCAACACCGTCTTGATTGCGGTTACTTTATTTACAACACTCTTTAAACAGATCAAACAAATGGCGCCGTTGCCGGGGAGGCAGTCGTAATTTTTTTTTCTTGCTATTCGGGTTGAATTCTTAAATCCGTATCATAAAATAAACAAAACTGCATCTTGTGTATCTAACAATTATTATGCGAGTTTTGCAAGGAAATCTGGAGTAACCGGGGCAGATGGACAGAGATTCAGAGACTTTCATCGTAACTTAGATGAACAGAGGGGAGCACTGAAGAAATTTTGGTGAACAAACCCTCTAAGCTGCGGCGGAACTACGACGGAAGCAAGCTATTGGCGGCGGAACCGCGGCTCTCTGGTAGTGTTGGGCCCCAAAAATCCTCAGGTAATTTCTTCATATATTTCTCTCTTCTCTAAAGCTCCAATAATCTGATTTTGACTGCAGGATTCTTTGTAAAAAAAAAGCACCGCTCAAAAATCTTTTTGCGTATTTTGATATTGGTTTGTTTGTGCATATCTTAACGGGACATTAAGGGGCAATAACCCAAATCCAGATTAGGAGGGGATTTCATCACCCTTCTTAGGCCCCACAAATCACAAAACGAGCATACTTTCATCCTACATTAATTAAAAAATATCTAGACCAAGCCTCTAAGGACCGTCACGCTCAATTAGGATAGAGGAGGGTCATGGGTAATCTATCGCTTATCCGCATTTCTCTTATAGTGTCTAGGCAAGTATGACTAAGGAAAGTGGTTACTTAATTAGACCCACTATTTTCGGTGATTCGTATAGCGGATACCTCCCACTTACCTGGCACTTACCTGGCCACAAGAGCGATAAAGAGGTGGTAGAGGATTCATCCTGCGACTTGTCCTTTGGAAGTCTAGGAGCGGTTTAGTGACTTGACCCAGGTGACCCTAGTTCTAGGGTTTGATTGTGCATTTTTGTGATTTGTTGAGTCAAGCCGCACGTCCGACACTTTTTCAAAACAAACCTTTTCTAAAAATCGTTCTCACACATGCTGCCACGTACGCTAAACAGGCTTAGTGCATGATCGGCTGGACACGGGATTCTAGTGCCCGTCTTGTCCGCGTCTTTGCTATCGACTACGAAGTCGGTACTTCTTCATCTTCTATTTCCTCTCCACCTACCACATCTCCCGAAATGGACGGATCTCCATCGGAATTTCATGATACCACTCTACCACCACCCGTAGGCGCGCAGTATCCACAGCATCTCTCTCCAAGAAAGATGCTACCTTGTACGTGGACCCCTTCCTACTTGTCTGTCTCTTCCACCGGCCAATGGGGATAATTTCGAAATTAAACCCCACTTCAACAACTTGTTGCCCAAATTTCACGGGCTTGAATCCGAAGACATATACGTTTTTATAACCAAATTCGAAAACGTATGTGCAATGATGGACATAACCCAACTTTCAGGGGATGCTATGCGATTACGTCTTCGCCCTTTTAATTTGTGCGATCTAGCAGAAAAATGGTTTTATAGCACTGCCGCACATTCTATCGCCAAATGGGATGAGTTCGTTATAGCATTCCTTAAGAAATTTTATCCCAATCACAAAACCGCCCGTGTTTGAAGCAAGATTAACCAATTTACCCAACTCCCCAATGAACCATTCTGGAAATGCTTTGAGCGGTTTAAAGATCTTCTTCTACAATGCCCCCATCACAAAATTGATAGATGGCAACTTTGCCGAATTATATACGAGGGTGTTAATCTTGCCACGAACAAATGCTTGAAACCATTTGTCAATGCCATTTCATGTCTAAAGACGATGGCGAAGCTTGGCAATTCCTGGAAGATCTCGCCGAACAAACCTTACAATGAGAAAGCGTTAGACCAACTTCATCTTCATCTAGGACAGGTATTCATCAGCTCGATATTTCCATCGCAGTAAAAACAGAAATGGCCACGATGCAAAAGAAACTCGACGCTATCGAAAATAAATTTCGTCTGCCTCCCTAAACCAAGTTACGCTCCCCAAAACCGTGTGTGGTTGCTGTTCTCACCCATCACATTTAACGGAAGAATGTCCTTTAAATCCTCCGTTTCAAGGTCAAGAACAAACTAATGCTGCTTTTCAGCAACGATCTAAAAACGATCCTTATTCTTCCACATACAATCAGGGATAGAGGAATCATCCTAATTTTGCTTGGAACCAAAACCAAACTCAAAATCAAAACCAGTTCCCAAGAAACTATCAAAGGCCTCCCCCACAACAACAACAACCACCACAACAAAATCAGCACCCATTTCAACCGCAATCTTTTCAAAACCCGGCCAACAACTTTGATCCTTATAATAATATTTCAACGTCCGGTACCGATAAAACCTCTGCGCTCGAACGTAATTTAGAAATGTTCATTAAACAATACACACAAACGACGACTAATTTAGCGTCTTTTATCCAAACATTAGTGCAACATACTGCTTCCTACAGTGAAAGCATAAAATCGATAGAAGCACAATTTGCACAATTAAATGCCGCGATGAGCGAGAGAGATAAATGGAGACTTCCATCTCAACCTTTACCAAATCCCGGCCACTCACAAAGCACGAATATCATCCTTAAAAATCATAATGTGAGTGCGTAACTATGTTGAGATCGGGAAGAGTGCTGAATAAAAATATTGGTGAACAAGTTGAAGTCGATGATATTGATGAAACCCCGGCTACTACTTCTACTCTTATTTCATCTAATCCAACATCTTCTTCTAAGCCTATTCTTCATTTTCCACTAGGCTCGAACCCTCATCACTTTCTTGAAGGAATTACCATCTACAATCATTCCAAATCCAATTTTGGGATCCATTCCATCCCCACAACCTTCTCCTAAGTTGGACCCGACCCTTATTGATAAAGCTCCTTTCCCAAACAGGTTAAGGGCCAACAGACCAAATCCCCAAATTGAGAAGATTGTGGACATTTTAAAGCAAATTAACATAAATATTCCTCTCCTAACTTCTATCAAACAAGTTCCGTCATATGCGAAAATTTTAAAGGACTTGTGCACTAGGAAGAGAAAAACCCAAGTACCGAAAAAGGTTTTCTTAGCGAGTAATATGAGCAATTCTCTTACCCAATTGGTGCCCACAAAACGTAAGGACCCCGGTTGTCCAACAATATCTATAACTATTAGGGGGTAAAAGTATCAATCGTGCTCCACTCGATTTAGGTTCTAGCGTTAACTTGCTTCCGTATTCTGTTTATGAGCAATTAGAGATAGGAGAGTTGAAACCTACGCATTGCACTCTCCAGATGGCCGATCGATCTATCACCCAACCTCAGGGTGAGCTAGAGGACGTGTTAATCAAAGTCGGGGAATTTATATTCCCTGTAGACTTTATAGTTATAGATACACAGCCTGTAGAGAACCCACAAAACCAAATTCCGGTGATTCTAGGTCGACCTTTCCCTGCAACTTCAAACGTGATAATCAATTGTCGTAACGGTTAAATGAACCCGTCCTTCGGGAAGATGACAATTGAGCTTAACATCTACAAGCTAGGAAGTCAACCATCAGAACCCTATGCTCATATATATTTTGTCGAAAAGATAGCTTCCGACAGTTGCGAATTTGAGGAGCTTCACGATACTGATCTCGACGCCATTAGTGTGTTATGGTTTGATCCTACGGCTAATTATACACGTGAAGACCCTTTTGTCGACAAGTACACACCTAAGTCCGAACCCTTTGACTTGTCGAATGATTTAGTCGAGCTATCCGAGTTTCATAACTTCCTTTCCGATGAGATTATCATTCGGAATCTTGATGAAAGTTTTGAAGATATTTTTGCTGAAGAACTGGCATTCCTAGAAGACATGGGAGTTGTGATGAATCAACCCCTACCCAAAGAAGTTGAACAACCACCCCTTCTTCTTATCAAGAACGAGAATGCGAGTAGTACACCATCACTATTTCGTCTCTACCAATCGAGACGTAAACCCGATCAATTACGTTTCTTATCTCCCCACTTCTTCACATCTATGATCTTCCACCAACTATGTTGTTTCATCGATAAAATATTTGAATAGTTGGTGTTGAATTTTGGTCTTTGTAAAGCTTTGCATAGAACAATAACTTTACCTCCCTATTTATAATTTTAAATGCTTAAAACTGTTTTACTCAAGTTTGGAAGGGGAGGAGAAAAATATTTTGGCTCTTGAAAGAAGAACAAAATTTTTACAAAATTGTGAGCCAAAAATAAGTTTGGGGGAGGATTTCAATGTCATTAATTCTTGTTCCCGTTACTAACTTTTCCTCCCAAATCTACAGATTTTAAGCTTAACAGATGATATCAATGAGGACACTGCTGCAAATAGGGTTGGGAGAGGTTTGTGCTTATTCACGCATCATTTTTTTGTATTATACTAAATAAAAGCAAAAAAAAATTTTGATAAAGAAAGTTAGAAAGTGAAGGATACATATGAAAGATAGGAGGAGATTTAAGAAAAGCAAGAAAATTAAATATTTTAAAACGAAACTAGTAATAGATAGTCATGAGCTGTTTTCCCAAGGGTTAGTAAGATGAAGGGAATCACTAATCTGAGGATAGAATTGAGTCTGAAAAACAATCCCTATTCTTGAGTCCAAACATCTGAACATTGATACCCTACTATACGCACTTGCACACATCTTAAAACTTGGGATAGCAGAGGATACCTTGAAATGCTCTTGTCTAAAAGCCTTAGTATGAAAAAAATATACAAAAATATAAATGACATGAAAAAAATTGGTGAAGAAAAATGAACACTGGTTTTGTAATTACTTAAGGCAGTATGAAAAAAATATAGCGTGGGTGCCTTATCACCTAGCGACTTAGACCAACTGGTTTGGGAGCCACTGCTAAGTTTTAGGTGTTGCAAGACGAGGATATTGCTAATTACGCCTAAAAGAATGAGCACATTTGGCAATCGGTTGGTTAGTACCTTAAGAAGTATTAACGGTCGCATGAAGAATGTGTGAGCAATTCCATCTCTAAAACATTCACCGACTAAAAAGTACTAAGGAAGATGGACAAGAGTATGATAGCTTGAATTGAATTCTCTAAGTGTAGGGATGTCTTTTACACACACGTAGGGGTATATGATCGATGTTTGGAAGAAGGTAGGGAGGAAGACTAAATGCAAAGTTTTATTGAGGGATAATGTGATTTCTGATATCTTTTCATGACTATTAAGATAGGGCTCATAACTACTAAAAAACTACTATAGCTTGAAACTCTTATTTTTAAGTTCTTTCTTTTATATGTTCTTTATCTTTGTATGTAACTTTCATCATCTTTCTTTTATTATGGGATTTTGTGGGTGTAATCCGCTGAAAACCCTCAGGAGATAACACTTCTCCTACTAGGGACACCTAGAGATTTAAAGGCTTGTTGCACGTGCTCAGTGCAATCGTGTTGCTTACGAAAGTGTGCCAGGTTTTTCTTTTTCTTCTTCTTCTCTTTAATAACTAGTTTGTTCGGGACGATCAAAATTAAGTTTGGGGGTATTTGATTACTCTAAAATATTGCACATTAGAATGATTATTTTCCCCACTATTGTTAAGTTCTAAAAGGTGTTTATTGTAATTATAGAACATATGAGGGTTTATGTGTAAAAAGTTTATTATCATATATTTCTACATTATAATTAACATAATGAGGGAAAATACATGCATATAATATTTATATAAAATATTAGTAATTAAAATATGCATATCATTTCAAATATTTCTAATCAATATTCTTAATATATAATATCATATAAAATGGTTAGGATAATATCTCAAAAATACCAAATACTACTAACACTTTGATTTGAGATAGTGTGCAGATATTAGATCAGGACTGGAATCCAAGAGATCCAAGATGTCGGAATCAAATCTGCCAGAATATTGAAGTAAATCGTAAGATCTAACAACAGGAGAGACTCAGAGCATTATTTTCAGAATTTAGACATTTAGAGGATCTCCAAAAATGATGCCAAAACACCACAAAAAATCCTAAGCCACCAGACCGCGGCGGAACCGCGGCCAAACAAGCCATTATACGGCGGTTCCGTGGAGGATCTAGGGCCGTAGGATCTGAGATTTTGGTGGTTTGATTATATCTGCATATATTCACTTCTGGTATCTAGGGTTTCTAGTTTCTGTGACTATATATAGGACCGAGAGCTTCACATCTAAAATCATCAATCCGAAGTGATCAAGAGGTCCAAAGCGATCTACGCATCTAGGTAATCATCAGCTAGTCATCTACCTCCAACAAGTGAGAGAGTGAGAGCAAAAACTAGGGTTCTTTGTAATCTACTTTCTGTGGAGAGTTGTATGAAATAGTTGATTAATAAAGGTAGTATTTTTATTATTCTTTTTGCAATTACTTTCCACACTACTTTTTGCATTTTAATCATGCTTTCATTCTTCAATTTTTCTTCTAAATCTCAAACCATGAGCGAGTAATTCCTAGCTTGCTAGGGTTCGTAGGCTAGGGTAGATCAATGGATGATAAGATTATTTAACTTCTTTTTATACATTTTAAAGTCTATAAACTTTAGCAAAATAAATGTTAACATCTTTATCGGACGCGCTACCAATCTATTGCTAGTCACGACCACGATTCGAGATCTGTTCAACTCTTGTTTTGGTAAGGGCTAGACATGAATAGAGATCAATGCAAGGACTGTTAGTCATATGTATGCCCTAGAGGCCATTACTGTACATACGATGTATATTATAGCGGATGCTTGGACATATATAGGGAGGACTTTCTTGCTCGACATGATAGTATGCTATCTGGTTACACTTTATCTTAACATGTACTCTGATTGTCTCTATGTTACATGTTGATAAAGCCCTTAGGATGAATACTTGACTACCGGGACTATGATGCAGATCATACTAGTGAGGACAGTGTAGTCTCTAAGTACATCCTTCAAATGTTCCTAGTCGTGGGAGTACCGAGACAGGGCATCGATACTCCAGAGTAGACTAGCGTATGCGCTTCTTGACCCATATGATGGGTGATGGATGATCTCATATCCATTGGTGTTTGACATCAGAGAAGGTATACGGGTGCTCAGTGGAGACTGGGTACACTGGACGGACTCGCCGAGAATTCCCAGATGGTATTATATCTCACGTCAGATGACAGTTCTCTGGTGACACTGGTACAGGTTAGTCTGTAGACCCGAGATCGTCATAGAGTCTTGTGTGATTCCCATTATGCTTTGATTTCCATCATACCACGTCTAAGAGGGCGTACAAAAAGGTGGCTTTTGGGTACAATCCCGAATCACATGGAGGCAATGAGCGATAGGAGGGGTTTCGTCTCTCCCGGTATAGGGAGTTGATGTTGCGCTGTGTTCGATTGGCTATAACTGGAAATCCCTGGTCAGGGTTGCTGAGATTTACTGGTAAGTGTTATCAGTAGTTTCTCGAACTGTTATGGACCTCATATCGACACGCCTTATCAAGCTACTGGGGTCTGACGTTTACCACCCCAAGGAGAGATATGCGACATATCAGACGAAGAGACCGGATTGTACGGGAGTGCTACTGATTGGATTCGCAGGAGAATGTATAGGCTTGCTTGTTGATCTTCTGATCGCTCAATACCTGGGTGGCTGTTACGTTTAGTTGACCGCTTGCAGCTTGTGGGTGTTTGATCATCACCTACTGCCGGCGTATTGACGATTCTTTAGAGTCCTACACAGAGGTTTCTTGGCTCAGGAAAAACGGAGTAGGAGCACATATATGATATGTGCGGGACCGAGAACAATACGTGTATGTGATACCGTATTAGATTCTCGCGATATGAGATATCGGCCGGGTATATGTGATATAGCCGGGTCATCGGATCAAGTGTTGATTCGATGAACTGATACAGATTATATTAGTCGGTTATTTGTGAAATAGCCGGATTATCGGATCAAGTGTTGATTCGATAATTTAATGTATAATTATATAATTGATATATTAAATTACATTAACTGATATAAGCTCATTAAAAGATTCTTTTTCTCACTCGGGTAATACATTGATATATATGCGATATATGTTAATTGTATTATTTTATTTTGTTACAATAAATATTATATATGTGATATGTAATATTGTAACATGTTAGGGTTATTAATGCAATATGATTAGTGGAGAATAAACATGATTACGGTTTGATTTTGGTTAATTTTTCTAGATGCTTCTAGAAGCTTTTTGTTTTGTTTTTGACCCTTGACTATGGTTAAGTCTTTACATGGGTTAAGTTATCATACTTAACCCATGGTTGCATTTCTAACCATACTACACTTTCATTATTCATCACAAAGAGAATGGTTCTTTTTCTTTCTTCTTCTTTCATGAAAAAGCTTTCTAGCTTTTTATGAAGTGATGATAATGAGTGAGATTGAGAAAATAAATGAGAGGTAAATTCCTACTTCATCATCCTAATCTATCCTAGCCATTTAGATTAGGGTGTTCACTTCATTAGTGAGTGAGAGCTTGTGTTAAAGAAACTTCAAGGTAGATCATCTTTGTTATCGAAGATCGGAAGCAAGCTTGCATCTTTCTCTTCGTGGAGCCTTTCTAGAGTCTGGGTACATGATGATCGCAGCGAAGGGACCTCAACACGGAGCTTATGAAGCGAAGGACCGGACTACAAAGGTTGTAATCCCAAACTCTTAGATGTTAAAGTGTTTAACATGCTTTGTTTCACCTAATCTCTAGTTTAAAGATCTTGGTTAGGGTTGTTCGGCACGTTTAAATTTTAAATCGGGCATGGTTGATGCCTTGTAGAACCTTGTGAGAGTGCCTAGTAACCCTACAGTGGTATCAGAGCCAAGCTAGAGCTTTAGCGAAGTTTACAGTCCGATCGAACTCCGAATACCCGATAAAACCTGGTTTCTAGAAATTTTTAAAAAATGTTGATTTTTTCGTATTAAAAATACTCAGAAAATTCAGCAGGTGATTTTATGGATTACTGTGAAAAATGAGCCCAAGATACCTTTATTGCGCCGCGGAACCGCGGCAATACCCTTGCTTGAGTGGCGGTTACGCGGCCAAACAGTAGTATTAGGTTTTGGTTTTTACACAGTAACGTCCGTACTTATTTCCTGATTGTTCTGGGAATTTTTAATTCTACTCAAGTGTTGAGTTTTCTGGGATGTATTGGGAACTCGTTGATTCGATCGGAAAGTTTAACTTCGTTTAAGTTTTTCCGGGTAATTTTAGAACGTGTTAAAAAGTTCGAACAGATATCAATAACTCACTTTTTCCCCTGCCGGAAAATTTCCAAGTGTTGGATTTTTCCCTAGTTTAAGAACATTCTTAGTCGTGCAAGTAACGCGGTGGACCCTCTAGAAGAACACAAACTTTAACTCGATTATGTGACCGTCTGAACTGCCTCTAAACCTTAGGGTTTGGGGCAGTACGGCGTTGCCACATGTGAGGCGTTGGTTTGACCCTTCTACGACTGGACCATTGGTACTGTAGCATGTGATGGATGCTTTTAAACTCCGCTCAAGTGTTGAGCCATTTGGGAAATCTTGGGTGTTTGTTTATTTGATCGGAAAGTTTAATATTGTCTATTTATCTGGATTGTGATACAATATTTGGAATCCACAAGTAGTTATGAGATAACTAATTTGAATGTTATAAATCTAGCAGTTCAGTCTCAGATGATCGGTTTCCACAGGATTTTGATGCGATCAAAAGTCCGTCGCAATCACGTAGCGTACGCAGATACTCGCCGGGTAAACTTAACAGACAGCCACGCCCCATAGCCCCGACCAAGTGACTGTAGGAGAACCCCGTCACCAAAAGCATCCGTTCGGGTGCTCGCGGCAACGGTGTTCCGCCTTAGTGCACTTCGTCGACGGCATCGGGGGTGCGGCCGTCTACTAAAGTTTTCGACGAGCATTCGATCAGGATATCGGGAATCTTGTTGAATTGCCCGACTAGATATTGAAAAGTGTTTTCGATAATGATACTAAAATGCGAGGTTTATAATTGTTAGGCATGCGATGTCTTAGGAATTCATTTGGTTAGGCATGCGATGTCTAAGGAGGTCGCGGATTCCAACTGTTGTAGTTTTACACTTTCTTTTCTGCGACTGTAAGTGTAATATGTGGTGTATCGCCGGTTTCGTTGCTATACATCAACGACAATTGGGATACGCATATTTACTTACGTTGATGATATGTGATATTATGTGTTGCTGTGATATGTTATATTGGATCGTCGCGTTTTGAATAGCCGGGGGTTTTATGTGGGATAAGAGTTTTTTTCTTTTTTATTCATGTAAAATTCAATTGTATGTAATATTCTTTTATTGGGGCACTTCCGGGTTGAGGATGATGTCACCATTGTATATTATTTACTTTTCCGCATTAGGTAGACCCAAGGCGGGGAGCACAAGTAACTGGCTTCTAGGGTCCAGAGGGAGACCATCTCGAGGAGTCGAGACCGGGTCTCCTAACCCTAGAATTGGCAGTGTTACTTGCCGCTCTCGTAGGGGTCTAGGGATGTGGGTTTGGCTATTCATCGCAACCGTGAAATCCGTGTTTTAAACAGGCTCGTATTAAAACACGGACCTCCTAGTATATCCAATATTTCATATATGTTCTTCTGCTGCAATGTTCTGCGATGAGATCATATTACTGCCTGAGACGAATGTTTATATTATATATATGAGATATATGTTATATTGCATATTTCGTTTCAAATGTGATGCTTGTGAAGCATATTAAAATGGGACTTCATTAATGAGATTAATGAAATAAAAGAAACCTAAAGATGTTGTAGAAACTTGTTTAAAAACTGGTAGCTCTAGTTCTTGCTTTGCATAGCGGTGTTCCTTGTAGAACATCCGGCACCTTATTCGATAAGGAAAGAGCCGAGATCCCTTCACCGGGAGTGACCTCTTTAGCGAAACTAGCAGAAGCTACAAACACGGTTTGTCTTTTGATTGCTTATATAGTTTTTGCTTTGCATAGTGATATTTATGAAATATCCTGCACCTTATTCGATGAGGAAAGAGCCGACGATCCCTTCACCGGGAGTGACCTCTTTAGCAAAACTAGAAAAGGCCTTAAAAACATTCCATTTAAAATCACTCGATTCTACAACGATATCAAGTTCATTACGCAAAGGGTTGTCTTAAAAACCTGTCGTAGCCCTCCGTCATTTCAGATAAGTTCTACTTAGTATTCGTACGACGTTTGTTGACCTCCGTCAAGGCGTAGTGTGTGGTATCTAACTAGTATTTATCTGCTTATGCATATGATGCAGATTGTTTTAGGGTAGTCGTGCGGCCTTGTTGACCTCCGTCAAGGGTCGTGCGGGTGTGTTTAATTCAATCAGGAAATGACGGGTAGAACTTGACTAGCAGCCTATGGTTTGTTGACCTCCGTCAAGGTCATAGGACGCTAGGGGCAAAATATTATCGGGAATTTCAAGTGTTGAAATTTGCAATGAGATTGCATACCTTCTATGAGATAGTTGGATCCCGATACCCACTGCGAGTAAGAGTTACTCCTGGGAGAGTTTTACACATTACAATTAGCCGATCAAGTAGGTGTCTTGAAAGGTGTCAACGGGGTTATGCCCCTGGAAAAACGATGTTTACTTTAATTAGGTTCGTGCGAAAGCACGGGAAACCTCCCTCAAAGTACCGGCACTGGCCTGGCTGAAAGATTGGCGAACTTGTAGGGTGTAATTAATTCCGGCTAGTCTTTCCTTTTAGGGTTTGAAGGAAGATTTGACTAAAACAGTGGGAGACATCCTGATTAGATAAATTGATAACCAATCTAATTTTGTAAAAGCGCACGCTGAGTATTTTCTTCTCTCTCTCTCTCCAGGTAGCGACCATGTCACGCCTTAATCAAGATAATAATACGGATGTATTGACCGAACCCGCTTGTTATACTGCGCTAGAGAACGTTGGTCCCACTCCAACTTATAATTGTTATAAGATAAAGCAGGAAGTTGGGGAATACCAGATTTCCCGTGCCGCCCAAATGAAGAAAGTCCATACTGATGCATCTTCTTCGGGTGTGTTCATTACAGAAAACTCTTTTCTCAGTATCCTTTACGTCCTGGGTATGAGATACCAGATCAGGATCCCGCATATATAATCTGTTACATGGGCTACTGAAAGGTAGAGAACTGAGAACGGGTGATAAGTTTCAAGAGTTGGAAACAGTGCAAGTGTTGTAGCCAAGTCTGTTGGCAGCTATCACCCTGTATTACCAGAATACATTGATTCTGAACGAATGTTATTAGATACCGAACCTGATATACAACATCATACCAGTCTCTTTATTCGTAAAGAAGGATATACTTTTGTATAGTTGGATAATGTTTTAAACATTTCCTATATCAAGAGTTGATCGGTTCAGGCACGTTATCTAAAAGCATAGACGTTCTAAATCAAACCACAGTTCTTAATGTACAGAACACACACAAGAGGGATAGTTCAGAAATGAACGAATCCTTCTTGAGGCATTGTAGACTAGGTCATATCAATGCGACCCGACTAGCTGAAGTTATATATAGATGCATATTTAAATTAGTTTGAATTTATATCTTGTGAAACTTGCCGGTCATGTCACAGAGATAAGATGACCACAGCTCCGTTTATTGGAAACAGAGAAAGAGTTAGTGAACTCTTGGGATTGATACATGCTGATGTATGAAGGTCCCCTGTCTACACATGCCAAGACCGGTTCTTTATACTTCATTACATTCACTGATTATCTCTCAAGATCCGGACATATGTTCCTGTTGAAACACAAGTCTGGAACTTTTGAGAAATTCAATATAAGTTAGAAGTAGAGAACCAAAAACGGGTATAAGTATTATGTCCTTTGATGAGATCAGGGAGGAGAGTACTTGAGCATGGAATTACTGGACTATTCTAAAGGAGAATGAGATTCTCTCTCAGCATTACTCCTCCGTATACCCCACAACACGTCGGTGTATCGGGGCGGAGCAATCGCACCCTATATGATATGGTGTGCTCTATGATGAGTACTACTAAGTTGCCTATTTTCTTTTGGGAGTTATGGACTTGTGAAGTTGCATACCTATTGAATAAGGTTCCAATCAAATCAGATGCCTGCTACTCCATATGTGATATGGTATGGGAAGAGCCCATCTCTTAAAGATGTTAAGATTTGGGGTTGTCCGGCCTATGTTTAAAAGCAAAATCTGGACAAGCTCGAGGCAATGTCAGTTCTGTGGAAGTTTGTTGGATATCCCAAGCATTCGCAAGGGAATATCTTCTACCAAACCGGGGAACAAAAAGGTGTTTTTGTTTCTCAGCATGCCACCTTCGTGAAAGGGAATTTCTTGTAAAAAAATTAGTGGTCATGAGGTAGAACTGGAAAGAGTTACAGCTATAAAAACTGCAGCTGATGATTTGGTAGAACCAAAGGATTCAATAGTTTCTAACGAACCTCAGCCTCTCCGCCGATCTAGTAGGGTTCCTCACCCACCTGAGAGATACTTCGGTTTCTCTATGACAGTGGGAGCGAGGATTGCATCATGAGATGATGACCCAACTTATTTCGAGCAGGCCATCAGGAGTGGGACTCTATAAGAATGGATGGATGCTTAGCGATCTGAGATGGAATCCTTATACATCAACAAAGTATGGACTTTGGTTGCTTTATCTGAAGGGTTAAATCCCCATCAGGAGCAAGTATGTCTTGAGAAGATTACTTGGTGTACATGGAAAAGTTGAGACTTTCAAAGCTATGCTTAAGTCCATCCAGATCCTACTTGCCACGGCTACATACCATGAGTACGATATCTGGCGGTTGGGTATCATGACTGTTTTTCTAAATGTTGATTTGGAAGAGAGCGTCTATAAATACACATCCAGAGGGCTTCGTAGACAGTGGGAGCAGCGGAAACGTGTGCAAGATGTTTTATGTGATAAATCAGGCATCGCGGAGTTGGAACATCTGTTTTGATGTGGTAGTCAAAGAGTTTGACTTCATCAAAATTGTAGATGAACCTTGTATATACAAAAAGGTAGTAGAGAGTATGGTGGTGATCCTCGTAGAGTACGTGGATGAGATACTCTTGATAGGGAAGGAGTTTCCTATGCTACGCTCGGTCAATCTCCTCTTATCACAAAGATTCTTCATATAGGATCAAAGTGATACCTCCTAAATCCTTGGTAATGGATCTATGAGATAGATCTAATTGGATGTTAGGATTCTCACTAGTTGTAATGAGATGGTATCAATCGATCCTGGGGAGAATCATTGGAATGGTTCCAAGGTGATAAGGACGACTAAATGTCAGTCGCAGGCATTGTCTTTACCCTCAGTGGAGGGAAGGTATGTTGGAAGAGTTCCAAACTAGATACCGTGACATACTAGACGATTAAAGGAAACATATATCGTTACCAAGGATGCTACCAAAGAGGCAGTCTGGATATATATAAGTTCATGAGATGAACTTCGTTCCTGCCATTGTGTGACAATGGAGTTGTGGCTTAGGCCTAGGAACCCCTGTCCCATCAGAAATCCAGATATAATTCTTAGGCCGTATTACCTGATCATGGAGATGGTTGATCTCCAGGGAGATCGAGGTTAGGAGAGTAGACACAGAGTAAAACAACGCGGATCTACTCACAAAGGCCTATTTCCCAGTAGAGACTTTTTATGGGATGGTTGAGTATGAGATACTTCAACCACAGCTGATTGTTGGGTATGCGATACCACAACAGATGGCCCTAGTGCAAGTGGGAGATTGTTAGTTATATGTATGCCCTAGAGGCCATTATTGTACATACGATGTATATTGTAGTGGATGCTTGGACATATATACGGAGGACTTTCTTACTCGACATGATAGTATGCTATCTGGTTACACTTTATCTTAACATGTACTCTGATTGTCTCTATGTTACATGTTGATAAAGCCCTTAGGGTGAGTACTTGACTACCAGGACTATGATGCAGATCATACTAGTGAGGACAGTGTAGTCTCCATGTACATCCTTCAAATGTTCCTAGTCGTGGGGGTACCGAGACAGGGCATCGATACTCCAGAGTAGACTAGCGTATGCGCTTCTTGACCCATATGATGGGAGATGGATGATCTCATATCCATTGGTGTTTGATATCAGAGAAGGTATACGGGTGCTCAGTGGAGACTGGGTACACTGGACGGACTCGCCTAGAACTCCCAGATGGTATTATACCTCACGTCAGATGGCAGTTCTCTGGTGACACCGGTACAGATTAGTCTATAGACCCGAGATCGTCATAGAGTCTTGTGTGATTCCCATTGTGCTTTGATTTCCATCATACCACGTCCAAGAGGGCTTGCAAAAAGGTGGCTTTTGGGTACAGTCCCAAATCACATGGAGGCTATGAGCGATAGGAGGGGTTTCGTCTCTCCTGGTATAGGGAGTTGATGTTGTGCTGTGTTCGATTGGCTATAACTGGAAATCCCTGGCCAGGGTTGCTGAGATTTACTGGTAAGTGTTATCAGTAGTTTCTCGAACTGTTATGGACCTCATATCGACACGACTTATCAAGCTACTGGGTCTGACGTTTACCACCCCTAGGCGAGATATGCGACATATCAGACGAAGAGACCGGACTGTACGGGAGTGTTACTGATTGGATTCGCAGGAGAATGTATAGGCTTGCTTGTTGATCTTCTGATCGCTCAATACCTGGGTGGCTGTTATGTTTAGTTGACCGCTTGCAGCTTGTGGGCGTTTGATATGATCATCACCTACTGTCGACGTATTGACGATTCTTTAAAGTCCTACACAGAGCTTTCTTGGCTCAGGCAAAACGGAGTAGGAGCACATATATGATATGTGCGGGTTCGAGAACAATACATGTATGTGATACCGTATTAGATTCTCGCGATATGAGATATCGGCCGGGTATATGTGATATAGCCGGGTCATTGGATCACGTGTTGATTCTGATACAGATTATATTAGTCGGTTATTTATGAAATAGACGGATTATCGGATCAAGTGTTGATTCGATAATTTAATGTATAATTATATATTTGATATATTAAATTACATTAACTGTTATACTCTCACTAAAAGATTCTTTTTCTCACTCGGGTAATACATTGATATATATGCGATATATGTCAATTGTATTATTTTATTTTGTTACAATAAATATTATATATGTGATATGTAATATTGTAACATGCTAGGGTTATTAATGCAACATGATTAGTGGAGATTAAACATGATTAAGGTTTGATTTGGGTTAATTTTTCTAGATGCTTCTAGAAGCTTTTTGTTTTGTTTTTGCAAAGATATTTTGTAAAGATATTTTTGTAGATATTTGTTAACCCGACTCAACCCTTGACCATGGTTAAGTCTCTAGATGGGTTAAGTTATCATACTTAACCCATGGTTGCATTTCTAACCACACTACACTTTCATTATTCATCACAAAGAGAATGGTTCTTCTTCTTCCTTCTTCTTTCATGAAAAAGCTTTCTAGCTTTTTATGAAGTGATGATAATGAGTGAGATTGAGAAAATAAATGAGAGCTAAATTCCTACTTCATCATCCTAATCTATCCTAGCCATTTAGATTAGGGTGTTCACTTCATTAGTGAGTGAGAGCTTGTGTTAAAGAAACTTCAAGGTAGATCATCTTTGTTATCGAAGATCGGAAGCAAGCTTGCATCTTTCTCTTCGTGGAGCCTCTCTAGAGTCTGGGTACATGATGATCACAGCGAAGGGACATCAACACGGAGCTTATGAAGCGAAGGACCGGACTACAAATGTTGTAATCCCAAACTCTTAGATGTTAAAGTGTTTAACATGCTTTGTTTCGCCTAATATCTAGTTTAAAGATCTTGGTTAGGGTTGTTCGGCACGTCTAAATTTTAAATCGGGCATGGTTGATGCCTTGTAGAACCTTGTGAGAGTGCCTAGTAACCCTACAAGGACAAGGGTTAAGAATGGGGAGACCCCAGTTTCTTTCAAAAGAACCCTAATCTACATTCTTCACTATCGATCTAGTTTTAAACTATTAAAAGATAAAAGGAGTTATTTTTAATTATTCATCCATTACTACTAAGTCATATGAACCCTACAAGGCTCTTCTTCATAAATTTTATATTCGTAGTATATCCGTAACTACAACCAATCACCCTTCTTCCATCAACTCGTCTAAAGCAAGAAAAAGGTTCACGTTTCCCTGCAGACGACTCGTACTCATCGCGGCTAGCTACTACCGACACCGTCCTTATTGAGGTTACTTTATTTATAACACTCTTTAAACAGATCAATCATATGCCACATCTCCTACCAGTTCTAATTTGTTACCTGATGTATTTTGGGCTACGTTTTCCCCGTCTTCCGAAACGAATCACTCTTATGTTCAGATTGATCTTGAGGAACACATGATCTTCAGGTTGGAACTCCAAATGTCGTCGCTTCGTATCTGCCCAATGATTCCGTCGGTCCTGGGTTAAGCGCATCTTTTTTCTGATCGTGCGAACTATATCAACTGTTTCCACGATCATCTCTGGCCTAAGGAATTCTCGATCTCTAATATCGTCCCAACTCAGAGGTGAGTGACATTTTCGATTTTAGAGTGCTGCAAACAGTGCCATTCCAATGCAGGCCTGGTAGCTGTTGTTGTTTGCAAACTCTACGAGGTGCAGATGATCTTCCCATGATCCTCCGAAGTCGAGCATATAGGCCCTGAGCATGTCTTCTAGGATCTGAATTGTCCGCTTGGAGTGTCCGTCAATTTGGGGATGGTATAATGTGCTGAAACTCAGAGTCATGCTCTGGCTGGCTTGAAGTCTCTGCCAAAACTGGGATCGAAATCCGGTGTCCCGGTCGGAGATGATGCAAACTGGCACTCCATGAAGTTTCACGATCTTCTCCATGTACTTCCTTGCCAAAACTTCTGTTGATTAGCCAATTTAGAATGGAATAAAGTGAGCCAACTTGGTGAGTCGATCCACAATAACCCAAACCGTATCGTTACCTTTCGTGCTGCGAGAAAGAGCAGTCACGAAATCCATGGTAATGTGCTGCCATTTCCATTTTAGGATAGGTAACCGCTGCAGTAGACCAGTAGTTCTGTGGGGCTTAGCCTTTACTTGCTGAGAGACTAAGCACTTTGCTACGCTTCGAGCAACTTCCCTCTTCATTACATGCGACCGGTAATGTTGTTTTAGATCCTTGTACATCTTCGTGCCGCCGGGGTGTGCAAAATAAGGAGAGCGGTGAGCCTCCTTCATTAGTTCTTCTCGAACAGTGCCGGCTGGCACGCATAATCGGCTCCCATACCACAAGGATCCATCCTCATGAATTATGAAGTCAGTTCGAAGTCCACTCCCTACTTGTCTCGGATCTTCTGTCACTTGGCACCGCCTGCTTGAGCTGCTTTGATTTGATCAACATGGTTGGACTGAATCTACAGATTCATCAAGGATGATGTAACTCCACTACTACTTCAATCTGTATTCCATGAAGCTCCTGTTGTAACCTCTACTGAGCGGTGAAATTCATTAGTAACGTCTGGTGACTAAGAGCATCGGGGACCACGTTCACTTTCCCCGGATGGTACTGAAGATTGATATCAAAGTCGATCATGAGTTCTAGCCATCTTCTTTGCCGCATATTCAATTCTTTCTGGGTAAATACATATTTCTGACTCTTGTAGTCTGTATATATATATTCACACGTTCTCCCAATAGGTAATCCCGCCAAATCTTGAGTGCGAAGATAACAGCCGCCAATTCCACATCATTGATGGGACAATTGCGCTCGTACGTCTATGCGAAAGCTACAACCTAGCCATGCTGATATAGAACGCATCCTAAGCCTTTCCTGGAAGCATCACAATAAACTTCAAAGCCACCAGATCTGTCATGTATAGTGAGGATAGGTGCAGAGGTCAACCTTGACTTCAGTTCCAAAAAAGCTCTTTCGCACGCTTCTGACCACACAAAAGCTTCATCCTTCTGAGTAAGCCTGGTCAAAAGTGCTGCAATCTTCGAGAATCCATCAATGAAACGTTGTTAATAACCAGCTAGTACCAAAAAACTCCTTATGTCCTTGAATGATTTTGGCATTGGCCATTCGCTGACAGCTGATGCCTTAGCTAGGTCTACAGATATACCTTCACTTGATACGATATGTCCGAGAAAATTGACCTTGTATAGCCAAAACTCACACTTGCTATACTTGGCGTAGAGTTGATGCTGTCGTTGCATTTCTAGAACTGTTCGCAAATGTTCATTGTGCTCTTCCCGAGTCTTCGAATAGACCAAGATGTCGTCGATGAAGATGACAACAAACTTGTCTAAATACTCGCGGATGATCAAATTCATCAAGTTCATGAAGACAACCAGGGTTTAGTCACCCCGAATGGCATCACGAGATATTCATAATGTCCATAACGGGTCCTGAATGTCGTCTTCTGAATATTGGACTCCTTGACCTTCACCTGAGGATATCCTGAATGAAAATCTATCTTGGAGAAAACGCAAGACCCGCTCAGTTGATCGAAAAGTCCATCGATATGAGGTAGTGGGTACTTGTTCTTGATAGTAACTTTGTTCAACTCCTGATAGTCGATGCACATGCGATAGGTGCCTTCCTTCTTCTTCATTGAGAGCACCGGGGATCCTCAAGATGATGTACAGGGTCTGATCCAACCCTTCCTTAGGATTTCATCTAATTGTGTTCGAATCTCCTTTAACCCCTCCGGACTTAGTCGGTATGGAGCTTTAGATATTGGATGTGCACCAGTTAGTAAATCAATACTAAATTCAAGTGCTTGATCGGGAGGCAAACCTGTTACATCTTAAAGGAAGACATCCTCGAACTCTCAAGCAACCTTTGGCTTTTCTCCTTCAGCATGTAATGTCAAAATTTCTATTTTCTTCAGCTTGGCTTTGTAGACACTTAACTCCAAAATTCGGTCTATGCTCTTGAAGTAGAAGTCTGGGTGATATGGTATTTAAAAAACTACCCTCCTTTGACGGCAGTCAATAGTAGCATAAAATACTTCCAGCCAATCCATTCCCAACACTACGTCGAAACTCGGTATGTCTAGGACTTTGAAATCTGCGTAGAATTCACGTCCGCAGACTACAACTGGGCACTGATCATACTCTATGGTTGCTTTCAACACGCCATTCCCTGAACTAACATTCCAGGTCGAGACAAGAGGCTTAACTGGGATCGCGTGATTTCTTACGAATCGTTGTTACATGAAACAATACGAAGCCCTAATATCGAAGAGTGCAAGTGCAGATAAGGTGGCTACTAGTATTGTACCTAAGTCGTGTGGGATAGGTTCTGGTATAGAAAGGACTATAAGAATACTAGAATTTGAAATAGCTTAAAAGGAAGGAAGAGATGTACCTGTGATAAGCTGACCCGTAACTTCGGCCTCTTCGATCGATATTTTGAAAGCCTGGTGTCATTAGACTTTCTTTTGTTCCTGGTTATACACTCATCGCTGAGGTGGTATAGGTGGTCCTCGAGCAGTTCGTGCAGGTAACGGTAGGCGGATAATAGGATCTTGAATAAATGGTCTAGTTGCAGGGGCTGAGCCAGCTCAATTCTGAGAGCATGTTCCTATGAAGTGTGTAGACGATCCACAGATCAAGCACAAACCATTGGCTCGACGACAATCCTTAACTAAATGCCCCGTCTTCTTGCAGTAGCAACAGAAATTTGGCTTACGATTTGCAAAAGTCTTTCCTGGCCTCCTTGGTGGTATTGTGAAAGCTGGCCGTGAGGAGGCTCCTCCGGTAATCTGGTTAGCAGGGCATTTTATACCGGACGACTTTGGCCTGCCCTTCTTTTTCACAACAACTTCATAGCGTCGAGCTGCCTTCAAAGCAAGTTCATGCGTCGGATAGTCCCCCGTTGCTAGATCATGCCTTCAAAGCAAGTTCATAGACATAATTTTAAAAAGTTATATCTCACTTTATAAAATAAACGTATAGATATATCAGTTTGAAATTGGTGTATAACGACGGATATTATAAACCAAATATTTGCCGTTAGGCAAAACCCAGGTGATTTCCTCAAATATCACTACTTACAAAGAATTCTGATATGTATTGAGAATCTTATCACCCAATTCCCAATATATTACTCCCACTCACTATCTGTAATGCCATACAGATGTGAGAATCAAATCTGGTAAATACATATCCGGGAGTCAAAATCTAATTGGGAAAACAATTTTTAATTAACATCGCACAGTCAAACTGAAACATGAAAATGTTTCGAAGGGGTAACCGGGTATTCCTAGTAATGCCTCTTCCACTATCCCGATTCATGACAGTAACCATATACTTCCTTGCCCCCACTCTAATCCCTTTATATGTCTTTACTTATTACCTTCTGTATACCACACTTAGGTTAATTGATTTTCTTCCTTCTCTACCCTTCAGCACCAGCCTAAAGTTTGGAAGAAGACTGTCCAATAAGCCCAATAGGTGTACTCTCCTAATACCAGGAGCCCTCGCAACCTGAGAGAAGGTGAAGAGAAAAGACAACTGAATAATTATATTCTATTTCTTAAGAACCAAAATCCATCCTCGAACTGGAACAAGTTCCTTCGAGTTCGTATGTAACTATACGATGTCATATCCAAGCATGATGGATCTTCATAGTGATACGAAGTGTTCTGGAGAAATCCAAAGTGGATGAAGGAGTGGCAGGGGTATACGCGGTTTTGTCGTGAATGATAGCAGTCGGAATTTCCTTTTGCCCTTATTCTAATCCCTTTATATGTCTTTACTTATTATCTTCTGTACACCACACTTAGGCCAATTGGTTTTCTTCCTTCCCCACCTTTCGGTACCTGCCTATGGTTTAGAAGAAGACTATCCAATAAGCGCAATAAGTGTACTCTCCTAATACTAGGAGCTCTTGCAACCTGAGAGAAGGTAAAGGAAAAAGACAACCGAATAATCCTATTCAATTTCTCTTGAACCAGAATCCATCCTCGAACTAGAACAAGTTCCTTCGAATTCGTATGTAACTATACGATGGATTATCCAATAAATATGGATCTTTGTAGTGATACGGGGTGTTTTGGAGAAATGCAAAGGTGATGTAGAAGTGGCAATGATATATGCGACTCCATGACAATCCAAAAGCCAAAGTGTTTTAAGAAATTTCGGTTAACTTGGTTCATGAGTTTTAGTCTAGGGTCGGGCCATGGTCGCTACCAGAGAGAGAGAGAGAGAGAGAGAGAGAGAGAAAAGAAACACTCAGTGTGCACTCTAACCTAGATTAGAATGGTTAATCACTTTATCTAATCAGGATGGCTCCCACTGTTTCCTCGAATTCTCCTCCAAACCCAAAAGGAGAATTAGTCGGGATCATATAAAATCACCCGAGGAGTAAACCTACTCATCAGTGGGAATCGGGATCCAACTATCATCGCATGATAACTTGATGGAAGCCACTCAAGTCACCACAGTCCAGAAGGTATGCTCATGCCTGGCAAGTTTCCTGTACTTTTGAAACTCCCGATATGATTTTTTTTACCCAAAGCGACTTATGACCTTGACAGAGATCAACATATCATAAGTCGCAAGTCAAGTTCAACCCGTCATTGTCCTGGATTAAATTAGACCCACCCATACGAGCCCTTGACAGAGGTCAAAATGACCGTGCGACTGTCCTAAATAATCGCTTATCTATGCAACAAACAAGTATTACCCATCTACCAAGCACCGTGCCTTGACAGAGGTCAATATACACAGCATGAATACTAAGTAACACCTGTAAGAAATGATGGAGGGCTACAACTGGTTTTTGGCGAAAAACCTTTAACTTAATGAACATGATATCGTTGGAGGAATCTAAGTTGTTTTTCAAATATATAGTGGCGCAAACTTTTACTAAAGAGGTCACTCCCTGTGAAAGGATCTCGACTCTTTCCTCGTCGAATGAGGTGCATGATATTCCAAACTGAATACCACGATGCAAAGCAAAAGAATCGACTATAGTGAAGTTATTACCCTGACGCAAACTTTTGCCTAAGAGGTCACTCCCGATAAAGGGATCTCGGCTCTTACCTCGTCGAATGAGGTGTTGGATATTCATAACCGAATACTACTGTGCAAAGCAAAAGAATGTTTGTAATGTCAGTTTTTATAAACTTAGTTCCAACAACATCATATATAGGTTTGTTTTCCTTGCATTTATCAGAATCAACGCAGTCCCATCAATTAAAACATATCACACCAGAAAAGAACGAAAATACAATGTACGTATATGCCATCCGCATTCGCCACTGGGCTCCGTCATCACCCGTTAGGTTACTTAACTAACGACAGAGTGGGGGATGAACTAGCGCATGTGCAAAACATATACAACATGTACTAGTATATATATAAATATATATAACAGTCGTCCCAGGCATGATATAAAGAAACATCACAGAATCTCAGCCAACAACTCAGAGTGGTGGATAAGCCTGGAGCCTCGGGTTTCACTTGAGCCGCAAATGAGACCCGGCGTTCCCTGTCATGTGGATAACCTGTGCAATGAAAACCTAGACCCCTACGAGTGCGGCAAGTTACCCGCCAATCCCAGAAGCGAGGCTACCCCAATCAACAACGTGATTGGGCCACCCAGCACTTCACGGAATCCGGTAACTTGAGCACCCCTCCGTGGGTCAACCTATACCCCATACGAGTGCGGCCAAGGTATATTAAATAGGGTTGAGGGGAGGCCAAAGATCACACTGGAGAAACACATACCCATTTGGACTAAATTAGGTCGTCAGTGGTTTCTTTTCGGCGGCCAAGGTTTGTCCAATCGTCTCGGGGTTTGTGTCATGTTTTAATTGGTTTAAAATATATCATTTATATAATTTGTTTCTGTTGCAACGTTTGGTATTTCCATGTAATGCCCGTGTAAAATCTTGGGCTTCTAAAACGTCAAAAAGAAAAATATTAAAATAATTAGGGCTGATGGGATTCGAACACGCGGGCTAAGGAATAGTAGTGGAGAGTCCTAAACAGTAGGCTACAAGCTTGTTCTTGCTTTTATTTAATAAAAATTACTTATAACTCATAGTCAGATCTGAAACACAACTTCATTTCTACATTGAACTTGATAAAAATGTACAGGGATTTCACGGTCGTTACATCTAGCCGGGATTTCGTATAGAAAATATCCTTAGAGTAACAATTACTCATAGTGGGAATCACGATCCAAACTATCATGGTGTGGTAACCTTGACTAAAGATCAACAAATTACTCTACTCCATAGAAAGTATGTAATCTCATTACAAGTTTCAACACTTGAAACTTCCGATGTGGTTTTTTCCCCTAGGACTCTATGAGCTTGACTAAAGATCAACAATTCAAAGAGTTCTAGTCAAGTTCAAACCTTCATTTCATGATTAATTTAGACCTACCCGCACGACCGTGGACTAAAGATCAACAAAGTCGTATGAATGTCCTAGCTAATTGCATCACATGCAAGCAAGAAGACACCACTTAGCTACCGTACCCTACACCTTGACTAAAGATCAACAAGCATAGAACGAAACTAAGTACTTTACTTCTTGAAATGACAAAGGACTACTGCTGGTTTTGAAGAAAACTTTTAATTTAATGAACTTGATCTCATTGAAGGAACCGAGTGGTTTTGCAAATTTATAGTCACGTAGATTTTTGCTCAAAAGTGAACTCCCCGTGAAGGGATCTAGGCTCTTTCCTCATCGAATGAGGCGCTGGATATTCCCAACTGAATATTTCTATGCAAAGCAAAAGAATACGACTATAATATTAATTTTAGTGATACAAACTTTTGCTCAAGAGCGAACTCCCCGTAAAGAGATCAAGACTCTTTTCTCATCGAATGAGGAGCAGGACATTCTTAACTAAATGCCTTTATGCGAAGCAAAAGAATCGACTAAAGTTGCTTTTAGAAAAATTTTGGTTTCAACAACGTATTAGGTTGGTTTTCTTTGCATTAATCCAAATTAAAGCCATCCACATTCGCCACGGGCCCCCGGGTCTTCACCGTAAGGTTTCTTAACTTACGGCAGGGCGGGAACAGGGCTAGAGCGGGTGCAAAACGTATATAGCATTTATTTATATATACCGTATATCACATATATTAATATATCATTACAAGCAAATAATCACATTACAACATGCGGGAAAACATCACAGAATTGAAATGGTCGGATCACCTAGGAATCCCGCGTTTTGTTCCAGCCACAAACGAAATGCGACATTCCATGGTCGTATGAATAACCCGTGTGCAACCAAAATCAATATCCCTACGAGCGCGTCGAGCCACCTGTCAATCCTAAAAAATGAGGCAGTATGCCTCATCGCTGTGAGTGTGCCACCCAACACTTTCTTGAATGTGGTAGCTCGGGCACTCCATTATGGATGCACCTGTACCCCTACAAGCATGGCGTGTAATCAGCCAATCCTAGAACAAGGTGGCCCGGTCTCAATTCCTTAAGATGGCCACCCACTGCCTTTTAGAATCCGATGACACGAGCGTTTCTCCGTAGGGAAATCCTAAACCTGTATTATTTACAATGGAAACAACGACTGCTCCCAGGCCGCATTCCAAAAAAATAATACAGTAAAACCTCTATACAGTAATATCCTTGGGACCGGGGAAAAATATTACTATAGGGGGGTTATTCTTAAGTAGAGTTTTATATATAAAAATTAGATTTTTTTTTGAAAAAATAGTAGTCAAAATTCTTAGACCTTCAAAATTCATATAGACCTTCAAACTTATTAACAAGTCAAAATTCTTAGACCTTCAAAATTCAGCCATATGCATCTTGGAAAATTAAAATTTATGGATGTGCATTTCATCAATACATTCATATAAATATAAGCTAGTTTTATCATGAATTTAACTATTATTTCATATCATAATTTTCTTCTTCAATCCAAACATGGCACCTAAAATCAAACGAACTCAAATTAGTGAAAGTATACGTCATGAGTTGCGAAAAATGAAACAAGACAACCCCGATTGGAAGCAAAATCAAACGAACTCAAATTAGTGAAAGTATTTGTAGTAACTCAAAAAATTAAGTCATTGTCCCAAACAACTTTGAATAAGTACTTTATGTCATCTTAAGTTCAATTGTGTAGTTAAGTAATTTATGTCATCTTAAGTTCAATTGTAATAGCCAAGTAATTTTATGTATTTTTTATATATATAAAAAATTATTTAAAATTTAATGCCAATTTATTACTATATAGAGGTAAATTAGTACAGGCGGGACTTGGAAAAAGTATGGAATATCACACTGTGGAGGTTATTCTTATTTATAACTGGTCCCGAGTCGGGACCGGGACTTTTTATCACTATAGGGAGGTTATTCCTATATAGAGTATTCCTATACGGAGGTTTTACTGTAATATAATAAGCGGAAGCGGCGACCACAAACCGGACGCTTGTCCCGAATAAATGAATATACATTTTCTTTTTAACATGAATAGAAAAACTGTATATAGCACATCACACAATTCCGCACTGGGCTATTCATTTCACGACAATCCGAATAGTTCCAAGCACAATATATGTATAAAAACATAACCATCGCAAATAACTACTGTAAAACTTTTTCTAATTGACATATAGCAAATAGGCGACATCACATATCATTAAAGGCAGGAAAACAATGCTACAGTTTCGATCACAAAACTTTCTGAACATCCTAAAAACCAAACGAGATCACATCTCAAATCTGGGATAAAAATAATTACACTAAAAATGCTATTTCTAAGTATTGAAGCTACTGTTCCAACCTGGAACCACAATTCCACACTTGGGCCGCTGGTGAGCCACTATGGGTGGCCTGGCCATGGAATTGTGGGCCCGGGTTCAAACCACATCATTTTTAAAAGGAACACATTAGTCTGCAATACTTTAAAGAAATTTCAAGTGAAGTTTAAAAAATTGAAAAGAGGCTTAAATTTTGGAAATAGCATATGAAGAATTTTGATGATCGAAACTATAATTTCTTCCAAATGCAAGCTAAGGTATATGCCCGGCTCTGATACCACTGTTAGGATGAGTGTGCTCCCTAGACAGGTTTTACAATGTTGCGGAAGCGATAAACAAAAATTCTAGAGAGCACAACATCCTTAAACCAAGATAACACCATAGACATGATAGCTTGCAAACTACAAAGAGAGTTAGATAAAAGAGATACAACCTTTATAGCGTGTTGGCCACCTTTTCTTGGACTCTGGTTAAGCTCTGAGTGCTCCATATTGTGCTTGGTCGCCAACCGACTTTGCCGAAGATGATCCATATAGGAGCCTCCGATACTAGCTTCATCTTCACATGAAACTCTTTCTAGTGAAGAAACTCTCATTTTATTTTTGCTAGAAATCAAATGAAAGAGATGTAGAATTATGTGAACTCTCAAGCTCTCTTTCTCTCTTCCTTTCTCTAGTTTGGAAGAGAGAGAATATGGTGGAATGTTATGGCTAGAGAAAAAACATTTCCTTAGCCATATCACTACCTCTTTTTCTCCCTTCCTTACATATAGCACAAGGGATGATAGTGTATTCCACATAGCATACACTTCACGCTTAGCCAAGCAAAAAAAAAAAAGAAATAAAAGAGAGAACTATTAATTATATATATAATAATATTATACATATAATTAATCATGAACATCTCATGTATCATGTACATGATATGTTCCATAATATAGCATGTAGTAAATGAGAGAAAATGTGAGAGTAAATAATATAATACTAGTATATTTACATGCATCATCATGCATATGTAATATCAATCAACACTTGATTTATTGACCCAGTTCAATCATAAACCGGCTAGTATTATCAACTGTCCGATTAATACACGTAGTATCACATACCTATGTTTAATTGGACCCTCGCACGAATCGTCGTACGTGCACTATATTATTTTTCTAGAACCGGAAAACCCTCTGTGTGGGACTCTAAAGACTCGACAATACGCTGGCAGTAGGTCAGGATCATATCCGATTGATTTGAAACACTTTCAGATCAATCCCCATCGGGTTAACCTATAAGCACGTGAGCAACATTAGCTGTGCATAACGGTTACCCAAGTATTGAATGAAAATACGGTTGACAAGCAAGCCCGTCCGTATCCTGCTAGAGCCTATCAGTGCTACCAACCGTAAAGTCCGGTCACTTCGTCTAAAACTATCACATACCGGGTCTGAAAGGTGAAAACCGTCAGACTCCCAATAAATCGATAAGTCATGCCGACTCCAAGCTCATGACCACCAGAAAAACTACTGATAACATTTATCGATTAATCTCGTTTGCCTTGGCCAAGGACTTATGGTCATACCCAACTATGCACTGTGCGACATCAACTGCCTATACCGAGAGAGACGAATTCCCTTAACCGCTCACTGCCTCCATGTGCTTCGGGACTGTACCCAACTAAAACCTGTTTGCATGTCTCTTTAAAGCCATGGTAGGGTAGTAATCAAAGTACAGTGGGAACACACACAAGACACTATGGCGATCCTGGGTCTAAATACTACCATGTACTCATGCCATCAGAGAACTGCTATCTGACGATCGGTATAATACCATCTAGGAGTTCTTGGCGAGTCCGTCCAGTGTAACTCATCCAATGAGTACATGTATACAATTTTCAGTGTCAAACACCAATGGCTATGGGATCAACTATTGCCCTTTACGGGGTCTAGAAACGTATACACTAGTCTAAACTGGAATACTGATGCCCGATCGATATTCCTACGACTAGGGGCTTTTAAAGATGTGCTTATATACTACTTAAGCCCTACTAGTATGATCCCTATCATAATCCTGGAAGTCAAACAAAGATCTTATGGGCTTTATCATCATGCATTAGTGACACTTTATAAATTAGAAAAACGTATAATCACGCATGACATATACAAACCAGATATCATACTATCATCTTGAGCAAGACTGTTCTTAGTATAGGTCCTCCTTGAATTCAGTAATTCCTGTAGGGTGTTTTTCGTCACCCCATTGAGATGGGAATACGCGTGCGCTTGTCAGGCGCATTACAGACCCCCCCTGCCAAGGATAGGCTGGGGTTTATTGATTGCGGGGATCCAAATCTCCGGCAGCCGAGGACTAAGCCGCCGTTAATTATCCCTCGCCTTTGGAGTGAGGGAACCTCCGATTAACGGGTGAAACAGGTAATGCGAAATCAATGTGCAGTGTATACGTGTTGTGTTTTGAAAGAGGGTTTTGGATATATCGGGGGCCCCGCAGAGTTTTTACGGGGGTCCCGCTACCCGGATAGCGGGCTGGGGGTCAGGGGGCTAGCAGCCCCCTTAGGGGTGCGGGGCAGCGTCCCGTTAGAAATTTTTTTCTAACAGGGACAGTGTCGTGGAGTATGTTTGTGTGTGTGTGTATATATATATATAAAAGAAAAGGAAAGGGCATCCAAAGGATGCGTGGGAAAAAGCGCCAACGCTTTGGGTGCTAGCGCTTTGAGCGCAAGGGCGCTAGCACTTTGGGCGCTAGCGCCCCACGTGCCTGGCACGTGGGCGCTCGGGCGCTAGCGCCCCACGTGCCAGGCATGTGGGTGCTCGGGCGCTAGCGCCCTACGTGCCAGGCACGTGGGCGCTCGTGCTCTAGCGCTTTGGGCGCTAGCGCCCCATGTGCCAGGCATGTAGGCGCTCGGGGGCTAGCGCTTTCGGCGCTAGGCGCTAGCGCCTCACGTGCCAGGCATGCGGGCGCTCGGGAGGCAAAAGGGACTTGGTCCTTGCAATGGGAGTTGTACTCCCAGAAAGGGGCACTTATTATTTTGTATATATGTATATATATGAGGAGTTAAACTCCTAGGATAATTTGAAGTTGATGAAGGGGCTTCTTCCCTTAAGCCCTGGATCTTCCCCAAAGTGGGGTTTTTGGAGATGGGTCTCCTTCTTCTTCCTGTCGTTTGACCGGATCTTGGAGAAAAGGGGTGAGATTTAAAAATCTCCCATTTTTGAGATCTAATGGAAGATCCAAGCTCCCCTTTGTGGGTTTTGTGGTGAAAAACTATTTAGTTTTATAAAAGGAAGAGTAAAACTCTTGATTTAATTCAAAAGAAAGAAGAAGGTTTTAGAACCTTGAGGGAGGAGAAAGATCACAGATATGGATTCTTTTTTGGAGAGAGAAAAAGTTGTTGAGATATTTTCATTATCTTGGTCTTTATAGGCTATACACTTTACATATAGCCCCTTGGGCTTTACAAAATGGAATTTTGCCCATCCCATGTCTCATGTGCTATTTCTTTTTGCACATAAGCCATGAGCTTTACAAAAATCTGGCTTTATGCCCATTCTCTTACATTTATTCATAAAATAAAATAAAAGAAATACACCAAAATTATTTATTACAAAATTTCTATTTTGGCATGGGGGAGGCCGGCCGCTTCATGTTCGGGCTCGACCCGGGCATGAGCCCACTTGATCTGGGCTTGGGCCCACTTGATCTGGGCTTGGGGTTGACTTTGATTTTGACTTGGTCAACCGGGATGTAATTTTTTACCCCAACAAATTGCCCCCATCAATAAATGCACACCACACATGTGGGCCGTGTGCATGAAATTGATGGATCTTCTTTCATGTGGAGGCGAATTGATTTGGTTCCCGCTTTTTGGGAAGCTGACACTGCCCTTTTTACGACATGGACGGTCGATGTAGCCCTTTTAGCGACGTGAACGGTCGGTGCTGCCCTTTTAGCGAATTGGACGGTCGGTGCTGCCCTTTTAGCGACTTGGGTGGTCGACTCTGCCCTTTTTGCGACTTGGACGGTCGATGCTTCCCTTTTAGCGACGTGGACGGTCGATCCTGCCCTTTTTGCGACTTGGACGGTCAGTGTTGCCCTTTTAGTGACTTGGACGGTCGATACTGCCCTTTTTGCGACTTGGACGGTCGGTGCTTCCCTTTTTGCGACTTGGACGGTCGGTGCTGCCCTTTTAGCGACTTGGACGGTCGCTGTTGCCCTTTTTGCGACTTGGACGGTCGGTGCTGCCCTTTTTACGACGTGGACGGTCACTGCTGCCCTTTTTGCGACTTGGATGGTCGGTGCTGCCCTTTTTGCGACTTGGACGGTCGGTGCTGCCCTTTTTGCGACTTGGACGGTCGGTGCTGCCCTTTTAGGGACTTGGACGGTCGGTGCTGCCCTTTTAGGGACTTGGACGGTCGGTGCTGCCCTTTTAGCGACTTGGACGGTCGGTGCTGCCCTTTTTGCGACTTGGACGGTCGGTGCTGCCCTTTTAGCGACTTGGACGGTCGGTGCTGCCATTTTAGCGACTTGGACGGTCGGTTTTGCCCTTTTAGCGACTTGGACGGTCGGTTCTGGATTTGACTTGCTCCGCTTCTTGAGGTGTTAGGGATGAAGTTGACTTGTTTTCGAGGTGGAAGTTGATTCTGCCAGTGAGGTCATTGGTTGTTTTGCTGATTTGATGTGATTTGGATTGACATCAGCACCGCTACACTGGAATATGGTACCAGGAGCGAATCATCATTTACCGTGAGGGAATTTCCCCCATTCCCAGTTTAACGACTTAGGGGTCATCTGTTTCCAGTTTAACGACTTAGAGGTCATCTGTTCCTAGTTTAAAGACTTAGGGGTCTATTGGATTGGAGTTTGGAATTTTAGGATTAGGGTAGGCATCTACGTTGCTAACACTGAAGCACATATGCCAGGAGCTGTTAGTTGTATGTATGCCCTAGATGCCAGTATTGTACAGATGATGTATATTATACTGGATGCTTGGACATATATAGAGAGGACTTTCTTGCTCGTCATGATAGTATGCTATCTGGTTGCTCTTTACTTTAACATGTATACTTGTCTCTTTGTACCGTCTTATCATTACATGTTGGTAAAGCCCTTAGGATGTGTACTTGACTACCTGGACTATGATGCGGATCATACTAGTGGGGACATGGTAGTCCATAAGTACATCCTTCAAGGTCTCTAGTCGTGGGTGTATCGAGATGGGGCATCGATACACCAGAGTAGACTAGCGTATACGCATCTCGACCCATGAGATGGGCGATGGATGATCCCATATCCATTGGTGTTTGACATCAGAGATGGTATACGGGTGCTCAGTGGAGACTGGGTACACTGGACGGACTCGCCGAGAACTCCCAGATGGTATTATACCTTACGTCAGATGGCAGTTCTCTGGTGACACTTGTGCAGGTTGGTCTGTAGACCCGAGATCGTCATAGAGTCTTGTGTGATTCCCACCGTGCTTTGATTTCCACCTTACCACGTCCATGAGGGCATGCAAAACGGTGGTTTTTTGGTACAGTCCTGAGTCACATGGAGGCAATGAGCGATAGGAGGGGTTTCGTCTCTCCCGGTATTGGGGGTTGATGTTGCGCTGTGCTCGATTGGCCGTGACAGGGAAGTCCCTGGCCAGGGCTGATTAGAGATTTACTGGTAAGTGTTACCAGTAGTTTCTCGACCCGTTATGAGCCTCATATCGGCACGACTTATCGGTTATTGGGGTCTGACGTTAACCACCCCTAGACTTGATATGCGACATATCAGACGAGGAGACCGGACTGTACGGGAAGTGTTACCAACAGACTTTCACAGGAGTTGGAGCGGGATTGCTTGCTGATCTTCTGATCTCTCAATACCTGGGTAGCCGTTACGTCCAGCTAGTACCGCTGACGGCTTGTGGGTGCGTGATGTGATCATCACCTACTACCGGCGTATTGACGAGTCTTTAGAGTCCTACACAGAGGTTTTACTGGCTCAGGCGAAACGAAATAGGAGCACGTATGTGATATGTGCGAGACCGAGAATAAATGCGTGTATGTGATACCGTATTCTATTCTCGCGACTTTCAGTATCGGTCAGGTTATATATGATATGACCGGGTTATCGAATCAAGTGTTGATTCGATTAGTCGATACGATGGATGTTAGCCGGTTATATGTGATATGACCGGATTAGTAAGTCAAGTGTTGATTTAATAATTAAGTGTGTAATTGTATATTAGATATACTAATTTACATTTGCTAACACTTGTTCACTTTAGGGTTTTTCTCACATGCACACTATTTTAACATGTATATGATATATGTTAAAATGTGTTATCATATTGTATCATGGTTGATGATACACATAACTTGTGTGTATGAGACATACACCATTCTATGAATTATGATGGGTTAAGATTATTTAAGATAATTACAAAATTAGTGGAGTTTTGGAATGAGCATGAAGCTTGTAGAAGCTTAACTTGCTTTGACAAAGTCTACTAGGTTTGTCTTTACCTTAGATTCCTTTTAACCCAACCATAATCAATTAGCTATGGTTATGGCTCTACAAGGGTTAGTATATGATACTCACTCACCATGGTTACACTTGATCATTATCCTTTCCTCTTTCTTTTGTTCATCTTCTTCATTGTGAAAAGGAGAAAGAAAACTAGGGTTTGATCCAAAGTGAGAAAGAGTGTGAGAAACAAAAATCCAAAGAGAACCCACTTCCTATTTCTCCATCCTCATCAAGACTAACACTCTTGTATAGGGTGTTTCCTTCACTAATTCTCAAATTAGTAAAGTAGGAGCTTGAGTCGGAATTCCCTCGACGTAGATCATCTTCGGCCTCAGAGATTTCAAGCAAGGTCGCTTCCTTCGCGTCGTGAAGCCATGCAAGAGTCCGGGAGAAGCTTAATCGCAGCGAAGGGACTTCATCAAGGAGCTAAAGAAGTGGAGGACCGATCTACAAAGGTTGTATTTCGTGATCTCTTAGAGTAAAGTTGTTTACTTGCTTTTTGATTCGCCTAAACTCTAGTATACGATCTTGCTTAGTGTTATTCGGCACATAAAAATTTATTTTTGGCATGGTCGATGCCTTGTAGAGCCTTGTTAGTATGCCTAGTAACCCAACAGGAGCAATTCATCATTTGCCTTTTCCTGTTGTGGAGAGATGGCTTAGGAGACAGGTTTAGGTCCCTATCACCTTAGGCTTTTTAATTTTATGAGCCGTAAGGGTCCCATAAAAGCATTTTCTCCATACGAGTCGAAAGGATCTCATAGGTGTACTTTCTCCTTAGGAGTCGTGGGGACTCCCAAGTGTGTTTTTCCTTCGTGAGTCGTAAGGATCCCACGAAGGTGTTTTCTTACGAGTCGTGAGGATCCCGTAAGTTTGTTCTCCTCATGTATCGTGAGGACACATGAGTGGGTTTTCCCAAATGGAGCATAAGTCCAAGGGCGAAGATCGGCCGCTGGACTGGTGATTGCGGTGGGGGTATGGGTATGATGAGAATTATTTGAGCCCGTGGATTGTATACGGTAGTCAATTTAGGGACTAACCGTAGGGCCGGGAGAATTTTGAGAAATTGGATTTTGGTTGGCGTCTGCATCGCTGCACAGGAATATGGTACCATGAGCGACTCATCATTCTCCGTTTGAGGACTTGGAATTTGGATCTTGTACTGCACTGGAATAATGCCAGGATCAACTCATCATTTGCTCCGGGAGGACTTGGGATTTGGTTTTTGGGTCGGCATCAACACCGCTAACACTGAAGCGTAATGCCAGGAGCGACTCATCATTTGCCATTTCCCGTTGGAGAGCGATGGCTTAGGAAACAGGTTTAATTCCCTGTCGCCTAAGACTTTTCAATTTTATGAGCCGTAAGGGTCTCATAAAAGCATTTTCTCACTACGAGTCGAGAGGATCTCGCAGATGTATGTTCTCCTTAGGAATCGTGAGGATTCCTAAGTGTGTTGCTCCTTTGTGAGTCGTAAGGATCTCACGCGGGGATTTTCTGCTCACAAGGTCGAGAGGACTTTGCGAGTGTATTTTATCTCTTTTCACGAGTTAGCGCCTTTCGGGTTTTCACAAACTCGCCGGCAGTCCTGCTGTTTTTACTCACGGAGCCCTTTCGGGTTTTCATCCGTGCCCGTTTTTCTTGAGGACATACCGTTTTTTTTTGCCGCTGGTGGGACTTTAAAAGTAGTCTCACCGGAAGGACTTGGGGGAGATAGGGGTCATTTGCACCCGTAGATTGTATACGGTTTTGTAGGATATATGATCCAGACCGTAGCGCTGGTGTGCTCAATTCGCCTGCGACTTGGAGCATTCACGCGTAGTATTTCTTGAGATATCGTCCATTGATGGATGGCATGAGCCTTTCTCCCTCGGCACTTATTAGTTGGTAAGATCCTCCATCAAACACTTTCTCGATGACGTATGGTCCTTCCTAGTTTGGCTCGAATTTTCCTTTTGCATGTCAATTGGGGATGATCGGTCTTTTCAGGACCAACACTAATTCGCCTTTCCTGAAAGCGCGGAGACGGGTCATCTTGTTATAGACCCGTGACATTTGGACTCGATATAGCTCCAGATTTTGCTGCACCACGAGCCTCTTTTCTTCGAGGGCGTCAATCTCTTCCAGCCGAAGGAGAACATTTTCCACCTTCGTCAATTCGTGCTGAGCGTTCATTCTTAAGCTTGGAACTTCGACTTCGAGGGGGAGGACTGCCTCCACTCCGAAGAGTAATGAGTAGGGAGTAGACTGAGTTGGAGTACAGTGTGTGGTACGATATGCCTACAACTCTTCATGAAGTTTGAGATTTCAGTCTCTCTTGTTGGCTGAAGCATTTTTCCTCAGGAGCTTGCACAGAGTTTTATTGAAGGCTTCGGCCAGCCCATTGGCCCTTGGATTATAGATGGAGGAATATCTCCAGTCTATCTTGTATTGAGTAGCGAACCTTGCGACTTTGAAGCTCTTGAAAGAAGGCCCGTTGTCAGATATGATTTTTCTTGGTGTACCGAAGCGGTATAGAATATTATGCTGGAATAACGTTAGAAAATTTTCTGTCTTGATTTCTTTTAGCGGGACAACTTCAGGCCATCTGGAGAAATAGTCAGTTGTGGACAATATAAACCGGTAGCCTTTGGATGACGGAGGATCAATTGGGCCAACTATGTCGGTGCCCCAAACTTCGAAGGGCCACGACGCCGCCGTAGGATTCAACGGATTGGGATGCTTGTGAATGAAATCACCAAGGATTTGGCAGATATGGCATTTCTTTGCATGCTCCTCGCAATCCCTTATCATGGCGGGCCAGTAATATCCAAGCCGTTTGATCTGAAGCTGCATTTTGGGGCCGGACTGGTGAGCCCCGCAGACGCCTGAGTGAACTTCCTTCATAACTTTCTAGGCTTCGGCCGACGACAGGCACCTGAGCCAGAGTTGGTCATATGACCTGCGGTATAGCGTGTCATTTACAAATACGTATTGGAGAGCTCTCTTCTTCAGCTAAATCCTTGCAGATTTTCCTTCGGGCAGCTTGTCGTATCGGAGGTACTCTATGAAGGGTTCTCTCCAATCGGGCTCATCATGGATGGTCGAAGCTTCTTTGGCAGGACTGTTCTTCTGTCCCACGCTTTCCTCTTCTCATAAAGAGACTGGGGGTAGAATTTGCCGGCTCCTGACTGTGATCAGAATTTCGTCCATTTCAGGATCAGCCAGCTCCTTGGCTAAGCGAGCGAGTACGTCAGCCTTTCCATTCAACGATCTAGGGACTCTCATTAGTTCAATGTGAGTGAACCGTTTCATGAGTTCCACCACTCAGCTTCTGTACCGAGCTAACTCGGGTTTGTATATCTTATAGTCGCCGCTTACTTGGTTGACGACAAGCTGGGAGTCACCGTAAACCCGTAGCCGAAGGATTTCCATTTCTACGGCGAGCTCCAGACCAGCTGTCAGAGCTTCATACTCAGCTTCATTGTTTGTTCGAGGCTCGGTGAGAGTGAAAGAACGCCGTAGGGTTCCCATTGATGGCATGATGAACACCAATCCTATCCCTGCTTTTATCTCCGGGACGCTTGATTTACTGGAGGTCCTTATTGATGAGGCTCCATCGAAGTAGAGCTCCCAACATGGCTCATCTTCCTCGAGGTGCAGCACTTGTTCGTCGGGTAACTCACAATTTAGCGGTGACCCTTCTGGTATAGGATGAGCAGCGAGGAAATCTGCAAGAGCTTGCCCTTTCACTGCTTTTTGAGGAGTATAAACTATATCAAACTCAAGTAGCATGATAGACCATCTTGACATTCTACCGGCTAGGCTTGCTTTGGTCATTAAGTGTTTAAGTAGGTTGACCCTAGAGATCAGCATAACCCGATGAGCGAGCAGATAGTGTCTCAGCTTCTTCACAGCGAACATCAGAGCCAGGCATTGCTTTTCGATCGGGGAATAGTTGTGTTCCGCCCCGATTAAAGTTCGACTGAGGTAGTAGAGGGCATTCTCTTTTCCCTCCTCGTTGTTCTGGGCAAGGAGTGCACGAGTGACTCATCTAGCGCGGCAGTGTAGAGAATCAGCGGTTTATTTGGAATGGGAGCGGCCAGCACTGGAGGGTGCAACAAGTACTGTTTGATATTTTTGAACGCTTCTTGACATTCAACATCCCAGACAAAAGGAGCTCCTTTCTTCATGAGCTTTGAGAAGGGCCTACATCTTCCCGATAGATTTGAGATAAACCTTCGTATATAACCAAGCTTGCCTTGAAAAGATCTTAGCTGCGTCAAATTCTTCGGAGGGGGAATCTCCATGATGGCCTTTATCTTTGATGGGTCAACTTCGATCCCTCGATGTCGGACTATGAAGCCCAAAATTTTTCCGGACGACATATTAAAAGCGCACTTCAGAGGATTCATTTTCAGATCGTACTCCCTCAGTCTGGTGAGAACGGTCCTAAGATCTTGGATGTGATCGGCCTTGGCTTTAGTCTTGACGACCAGATCATCAACATAACATTCGACGACTTTATGAATTAGGTCATCAAAGATATTGGTCATTTCCCTTTGGTATGTGGCACCTGCGTTCTTCTGTCCGAACGACATCACCTTGTAGCAATATATTCCGATCGGGGTTCGAAATGCTGTGTGTTTCTCATCCCCAGGCGACATCTTGATCTGATTATATCCAGACGAGCCATCCATAAAGGTGAACAGCTCATAATTTGAGGTGTCATCGACCATCATTTCCATGACTGGCAGCGGGAAGTCGTCTTTAGGACATGCCTTGTTGAGGTCCCTGAAATCGACACAAACTCGGATCTGCCCATTTTTCTTCTTCACTGGGACTATGCATGCGATCCGGTCAGCATATTTCTCTTCCCTGATGAAGCCGGCATCAATGAGTTTCTTGGTTTCCTCGATGACCTTTTCTTCCAGTTCTTTTCTCATTCTTCAAGGATCTTGTTTGACTGGCTTAACATCAGGAGATATAACTAGCTTATGCACGGCCACTTCAGGGAAAAGGCCAGGCATTTCTTTGTACATCCACGCGAAGCAGCCGACGAACTCTTGCAGCAGTGCGATTATCTGCTCTTTCATTTCCTCTGACAAGAGTGAGCTGATGTAGGTCGGCCTTGGATTATCGGGCGTTCCTAAGTCAATCTCGGTTAGCTCGTCAAAGATTGCTTGTCCGCCATCTTCGAGCTCTTGAGGAGCTTCTTCTGGCTCGGCTAGCTCGTCTTCATTATTTGACTCTTCGCTGGCTTCCCCAATATGGATCATGTAGCATGCCTTAGAATCATGTTGAATGAAGCCTATGCCCCGTCTATCTGGAATTCGTCCATCGATGAGTGCTCGGACCTGGGGCGGATGCCATAACCCTTCATAAAACTTTGCTTTGGACTCCGTTTGATATAACCGGCATCCGCACCTTTTGAAATATTCCCGCATCTCGGGTGCATAGTATCTGGGATTGAGGACGACTTTTATGCCTCTCTCATAGGGAAGGCACGCGGCAGACAAATCGTCCGGGTGCACAACGGGGTTTGACCCATAAAACAGGATGCCCTTCTGTCCACTTTTCCTCCCGGGAATGTAGAAAGTTTTCAGCTGGTCCACGGTAGAGACTGACAATGCATCGAGCTCTTTGAACATCCGTTCTGGCAGCCTTGTGATGGCTAGGGTCCCTTGTGCAATTTCGAAGGTCTCTCGTAGTTTCACTTGTGGCATGGGGGTCTAATCTGCACAGCTGTTGCAAGGCAGGTCCTCTTTCTCCGACTCTTCAGTGTAGCTGCCAAGATGAGGGCGGACTTTGCTGCTAGATGGGCTTTCAGTATCAGATTCGTCCGTATCTCTACCTAAACGAGGGCGAGTTTTACGGAAGGACGAACTTCCAGCGCTGGACTCATCAGTGTCACTACCGAAACGCGGGCGCACTTGGGCGTTTTTTCTTCTGAAAGTGACAGCTGGCTCAGATTTGCTTTTGAGTCTTAGGGACGCTCTATCCTCAGTCGGTTGTGGCTTAGCATTTTGGTGGTTCATAAAGTACCGAGAATCCTCATATCGAACTTCATGCATACCGAACGGCTGGATGTCTCCGTCAATGCGTCTTTCTTCGCCATTTTTAGTATACTTCATGCATTGATGGAGAGTTGACGGAATGATGCCGTAATCATGGAGCCACGGCCGCCCCAAGATAATTTTATAAGACGTGTCAGCGTCGATCATGTATAGTTTAGCTTCGGTCTGCAGATCCCCAAATTTGATTGGCAGAGCTATGGACCCCAGAACTTGCTGGCAATTTTGGTTGAAGCCTTGAATGACAATCCTTTCCCTTGACAGGTGTCGGACGTCCATTGACAAACTCTTCAGAGTTCGCAAGTTCTTGATGTTCACTGAGGACCCCGGATTAATCAATATGCGATTAATTCGATCTTCGTCGCTGTACCCGGTCACGTAAAGCGGCCGATTATGCTCAGCCGTTCCCAGTAGCAAGTCTTCGTCCTTAAACGTGACTGAGGCGGTATGCAAAGCGTACGGGTCTTCTTTCATATTAATTTCCGCAAAGTGAGCCTGATACCGCTCGGGGTTTTGTAGAGCGTGAATGAGAACATCTCTAAGCTCCTTAGATAGGACCAAGGCATCATAGATGCTCAGGAGAGACGGAAGCTTCCGGAGATGAGCCAAGACATTATAGTCCACCGAGGAAGGACTTGAGTTTTCATTAGCCGGTTCTCTGCCATATTCCTCATTAGCCACATATTATTCCTTCCCTTTTGGGGTGTTACCCTGATTTGGCGGTAAAGCCCTGCCGCTTCTGAGCTAGATTTGATTGGCCTTTGTGGCGAGCTCCTCATCCTCTTCGGGAAAACAGAGCTCCCCCTCAGAGTCGCTGCCCAGATGGATGGCGTAGCAGGTCACTATAGGGATCTCTTCATTGGAGTTTTCTTCTAACTCCTCCAGAATTTCAGCCGCTTCTATAGGGAGGAACTCCTTCAATTGAATCAGAGTTATTTCCTTCTGTTTGTAGTCTTCGAGGGAATCGATATATTTTTGAATGGTCGATCTTCCTGCAGACTCTTTTTCACGCCGAGCTGCACTTTTCTTCTTCTTGAGCTTCTTGGATTTTGAGCCTGATAGAGCCGCATTGGCAGCTGGACTGGTAGGCTTCTTCTGTCCTTCCTATTCCATCCTAGGCTCTTTCTGAAGCAGCTTTAGCATCTTCTTCGTCTTATTAGATATGTGCTTACTCCAAGGAGGCTGCGGTGAGTCGGTCTCATTTCTGAGGGCAGCGGGTTTGGCTGTCTGCTCCCAAAAGGCTTCAGCTTCTGTCTGTATAAATTTGGTGGTTGCAACTTGATTGTTCACCAACACACTTTTGGACAGCTCGATCTCTCCAGCCTTATACTGCTTCTCGACCCATTCTTTGAAGATATAGCAATTCTCGATCGCATGGCTCACTAATCGGTGGTATGGGCAATACAGGGGATTGTCGGTCATTTTTGCTTCTTGAGGTCTTTTCAACTCCGGCAATTGTAGACCGTTGTTCAAGGAATCTTTAAATATCTTGCGGACCTTGTCCCTCCTGAAAGAGTAAACCTTGTTCTTTTTCTCCTCTAGGAAAGGCCCTTCTCCTCCAAGCACTGGCTTTCGAGACCGGTTGGTTTTGGATTCGCCCACCCTTCGCTTTTCTTCATTGTCGGACGCATTGAAGACATTGGTACTACTGTGATTCCCGCTTCTACGGTTGTCGTCCCGCTTTCTTTTCCAAGTCTTGTCTCTCTGAGAGTCCGGGGTAGACCTTGCTTCGAGCGTTCCAGCATTTGGACTTTCTTGTTGAGCTCTTGAAACGTCTTGAGGCTTGCGGTACACAAGAATGGGACCATCCAATTGCTGAGGTTCCCAACGAGAAGACTGATGGACTGGTCCTGTTCCAGCGGCGGTTCACACTTGACTGTGAGATTACGCCATCGGGCGATAAAGTCGATGTTGCTTTCATTCTTCCCCAGCTTGGTCCTCACAAGGTCAACAATGGAGATTTTATCACTTACACTCATGAACCTTTGCCGAAACAGAGACTCCATTTAGGCAAAGGTAATGACGGACCCGTCTGGTATAGTCGCGTACCAGTCAAAAGAGACACCGGTCAGGGTGTTGACAAACTGACGAAGAAGGAGCGCATCATTGCCCCCTGTATTTACGCACGATGCTTTAAAGTGGGTGACGTGCTAATTTGCGTTTCCTGTCCCATCAAATCTTCCGAACTTAGGAATGACGTAGCCGCTCGGGAACTCGATCAGATCGTACTGTGCGGGATATGGCCGCCCACTACTACCAATTTCTTTCTGAGCTTCAGCTTCGGCCACCAATGTTTTAACCTTGCTGGTGACCAAATCCATTATCCGATCTTATGTTAGCGGGATAGTGTTATCTGGGGCTAAGGCGTCCCCAGAAGCAGAATATTGCCGGCTTTCGTGTGGCTCGACGAATCTTGGACGCAAAGGGACAGGCACCGGCCGCTTCGGATTGTCATCATCCGGCTCATGAGTAGCGACTTGTGCTTGATTAGGAGGCGCTCGAGCAATTTGAGTCGTAAGCTGCATCACCACGTTCGTTAGGTCATCAATTTTCGAATAGAGCTTGGCCATCTATTTTGCCAGGATTTCTGCCAGATGAACACTTCCGGTAGGGTAGATGACGACGGAACCAAACTGGCGGGGCTGTTCCTTCCACCGTCGATTGAGGCATGCGGGGAGAACCACAAGAGCATTGATCTTGACCACGTACTAGATCGGGGTCCCGTTGGAAGCTGAATTCGTCTTGGGAGCCATTGGCATTGAAAGTTGATTGCTGCACGAAAAAAACATTATTTCAGTACAAACATCAGCATATATGTTAAATGAGTTCGCATGAACACTTGACCCGAGATATAGGAGGAGAGAAAGGTCCCACCGGGCGTGCCAGAATCTGTAGGGTGTTTTTTGTCGCCCCATTGAGATGGGAATGCGCTCACGCTTGTCAGGCGCATTACAGAATCCCCCTGCCTAGGGTAGGCTGGGGTTTATTGATTGCGGGGATCCAAATCTCTGGCCGCCGCGGACTAAGCTGCCGTTAATTACCCCTCGCCTTTGGAGCGAGGGAACATCCGATTAACGGGTCAAACAGGTCATGCGATCTCAATGTGCAGTGTATGTGTGTTGTGTTTTGAAAAGGGGTTTTGGATATATCGGGGGCCCCGCAGAGTTTTTACCGGGGTCCCGCTACCCGGATAGCGGGATGGGGGTCAAGGGGGCTAGCAGCTCCCTTGCGGGGTGCGGGGCAGCTCCCTTGCGGGGTGCGGGGCAGCGCCCCGTTAGAATTTTTTTTCTAACAGGGACAATGTCGTGGACAGTGTGTGTGTGTGTGTGTGTGTGTGTGTGTGTGTGTGTGTGTGTAAGAAAGGAAAAAGGGCATCCAAAGGATGCGTGGGAAAAAGCGCCAGCGCTTTGGGTGCTAGCGCTTTAAGCGCAAGGGCGATAGCGCCCCATGTGCCAGGCACGTGGACGCTCGGGCGCTAGCTCTTTGAGCGACAGGGCACTAGCGCTTTAAGTGCTAGCGCCTCGCGTGCTAGGAACGTGGGCGCTCGGGCACTAGCGCTTTGGGCGCTAGCACCCCACGTGCCAGGCATGTGGGCGCTAGCGCTTTGAGAGCAAGAGTGCCAGCGCCCCACGTGCCAGGTACGTGGGCGCTTTGGCGCTAGCGCTTTGGGCGCTAGCGCTTTGAGCGCAAGGGCGCTAGCGCCTCACGTGCCAGGCACGTGGGCGCTCGGGAGACAAAAGGGACCTGGTCCCTGCAATGGGAGTTGTACTCCTTGAAATGGGCACTTATTATTTTGTATATATGTATATATATGAGGAGTTAAACTCGTAGGATAATTTGAAGCTGATGAAGGGGCTTCTCCCCTTGAGCCCTGGATCTTCCCCAAAGTGGGGTTTCTGGAGATGGGTCTCCTTCTTCTTCCCGTCGTTTGGCCGGATTTGGAGAAAGGGGGTGAGATTTAAAAATCTCCCCCTTTTGAGATTTAATGGAAGATGCAAGCTCCCCTTTGTGGGTTTTGTGGTGAAAAACTATTTAGTTTTATAAAAAGAAGAGTAAAACTCTTGATTTAACTCAAAAGAAAGAAGAAGGTTTTAGAACCTTGAGGGAGGAGAAAGATCACAGATCTGGATTCTTTTTTGGAGAGAGAAAAAGTTGTTGAGATATTTTCATTATCTTGGCCTTTATAGGCTATACACTTTACATATAGCCCCTTGGGCTTTACAAAATGGCATTTTGCTTATCCCATATCTCATGTGCTATTTCTTTTTGCACATAAGCCATGGGTTTTACAAAAATTTGGCTTTATGCCCATTCTCTTACATTTATTCATAAAATAAAATAAAAGAAATACACCAAAATTATTTATTACAAAATTTCTATTTTGGCATGGGGGGAGGCCGGCCGCTTCATGTTCGGGCTCGACCCGGCATGGGCCTACTTGATCTGGACTTGGGCCCACTTGGCTTGGAGTTGACTTTGATTTTGACTTGGTCAACCAGGGTGTAAATTTTTACCCCAACAATTGCATTCCTATAACTACGATAATTGCCTTGAGGGAATCTATACCCAACATAACTAGCCCTCCGGAACCGTTCGGCACTGTTAGAATAGGAGTGGTCGTTAACTTATGCTTCAACAAGTCAAACGCTTGTGCACACTTCTCGAACCAAATAAACAGTTCTTCCTTTCGAGTCAACTTGGTCAACGGTTTTGCTATCCGAGCGAAGTCTTGCACGAACCTTCGATAGTAACCGACGAGTCTAAGGAAACTTTGAATCTCCGCTACGGTCCTCAGAATCAGCCAATCACGAACTGTCGCAATCTTTTCCAGGTTTACTGTGATTCCATCTCCTAATATGATGCGGCCTAAGAACTTCACTTCATCGAGCCAAAACTCGCACTTACTTAATTTGGCATATAACTTCTCACGCCTTAATGTCTGAAGTGCAATCTATAAGTGTTCTTCATGCTCTTCCTTGCTCTTCGAGTAAACCAAAATATCTTCGATAAACACTACCACGAACTGATCTAGATACGGTGAGAAGATTCAGTTCATTAAATCCATAAATATTGCTGGCGCGTTCGTAACCCCAAACGGCGTAGCTAAGAATTCGTAATGCCCGTTTCGAGTTCGAAACGCCGTCATGCAAATATCTTTGAGCATCACCTGAACTTGATGATAACCCGATCACAGATCCAATTTTGAGAATACCTTTACGCCACTGAGTTGATCAAACAACTCGCTGATTCGAGGAATAGGGTACTTGTCCTTGATGGTCACCTGATTTAACTCTCAGTAATCGATACACATTCGTTGTGTGCCATCCTTCTTCCTACTTATCACTAATCCTCATATGTGATTCTCATACATCTTAATTTAATGTATCATCAACCATGATACAATATTTAATACATATTTTATATATCACATATATATTAATATGTATAAAGAGAAGAAAATGTTTAGTGAGCTAATATTAGTTAATATATATATATATATATCAAATATATATTATATTATTAAATCAACACTTGATTCAATAATCTGGTTATATCATATATAACCGACTAATATCACACACACACACATATCATATTATTAAATCAACACTTGATTAAATAATCCGGTTATATCACATATAACCGTCTAATATTCAATACTAGTTAATATATATATATATATATATATATATATATATATATATAACATATATGTATATATCAAATTATTAAATCAACACTTGATTCAATAATCCGGCTATATCAAATATAATCCTGCTAATATCAAATATACAAATATATATTAACAATATATACATATACCATTGAATCAACACTTGATTCAATAATCCGGTTATATCACATATAACCTGACTGATATCAAATATCGTGAGATTAGAATACGGTATCACATACTCGTATTTAATCAAGCACCTGCACATATCTCCATATGTGCCCTACTTCGTTTCGCTTGAGCTAGGAAACCTCTGTGTGAACTCTAAAGACTCGTCAATACGCTATCAGTAGGTAATGATCACATCAGACACCCAAAAACCGTCAGCGGTACTAGCTGGACGTAATGGCTACCCAAGTATTGAACGAATAAAAGATCAACAAGCAAGCTTGTCCAAACTCCCGTAAAACCTATAAGCAACACTTACCGTACAGTCCAGTCTCTTTGTCTGATATGTCGCATATCGAGTCTGGGGTTGGAATCATCAGACCCCAGTAACTTGATAAGTCATGCCGATGTGTGGCCTATAACTTTTTAAGAAACTACTGATAACACTTATCAGTAAATCTCATCAGCCCTGGCCAGGGACTTGCTGTTATAGCCAATCGAGTATAGCGCAACATCAACTCCTTATACCGAGAGAGTCGAAACCCCTCCTATCGCTCATTGCCTCCATGTGACTCGGGATTGTACCCAAAATCCACCTGTTTGCAAGACTCCTTTGAGCTGTGGTATGGAGGAAATCAAAGCACAGTGGAAACCACATAAGACTCTATGACGATCTTGGGTCTACAGACTAACCTGTACAAGTGTCACCAGAGAATTTCTATCTGACGATAGGTATGGTACCATCTAGGAGTTCTCGGCGAGTCCTGTTCGGTGTACCCATTCTCTAATAAACACCTGTATACAATTTTTTGGTGTCAAACTCCAATGATTATGGGATCAACCATCGCCCCATACAGGGTCAAGAAACATACACACTAGTCTACTCTGGAATATCGATGCCCAGTCTCGATACTCCCGCGATTAGGAACTGTTAAAGGATGTGCTTGTGGACTACACAAGCCCCACTGGTATGATTTGCATCATAGTCCTGGTAGTCAAGCCTACATCCTAAGGGCTTTATCAACATGTATCAGAGAGACAGTATAATAATACAAGTGTACATGTTAAGATAAAGAGCAACCAGATAGCATACTATCATGTCGAGCAAGAAAGTCCTCTATATATATGTCCAAGCATCAACTATATCATACAATAATAGCCTCTAAGGCATACATATTCCCAACAATCTCCCACTTGCACTATGGCCAGTTGTTGTAGTATCTCATACCCAACATTCCAAAACATCTCTCAAACTGTGTCTGGGGGAGGGCCTTTGTGAGTGGATCCGCTGTGTTGTCCTTCGTATCAACTCTCCTGACTTTGATCTCCCGTCGATCAACTATCTCCCGGATCAGGTGATACCGCCTCAGAATATGTCTGGATCGCTGATGGGACCATGGTTCCTTGGCCAAAGCCACAGCTCCATTATTATCATAATACAAGGGTATTGGATCTTCAATGGATGGAACCACACCAAATTCAGCTATGAACTTCTTCATCCATACAGCCTCTTTGGCAGCATCGTTGGCAGCGATGTATTCAGCCTCCATCGTCGAGTTTGCTACGGTATCTTGCTTGGAACTCTTCCAAGATACCGCCCCTCCATTGAGGGTGAAGACAAAACTCGAGACCGTCTTACTGTCGTCCTTATCACTGTGGAAGCTCGAATCGGTAAATGACTCCACCTAGAGTTCACCATTACCAAACACCAAGAACATCTCTTTAGTTCTTCTCAAGTACTTAAGAATGTTCTTCACAGCTGTCCAGTGCTTCTTTCCTGGGTCTGATTGATACCTACTTACCACACTAAATGCGTAAGCCACATCCAGTCTGGTGCATAGCATCACATACATGATAGACCTAACTGCAGAAGCATAGGGTATCACGGTCATGCGAGCCTTCTCCAAATCAGGCTTGAGAGATATCTCTTTGGAGAGAGTGATTCCTGAACAAGCAGGTAAATTACCACGCTTAGAATCTTCCATACTAAACCTCTTTAGTATGGTGCCTATGTACCTGGATTGGGACAATCCCAACATCGTTTTAGATCTATCTTTATAGATCTTTATCCCCAGGATGTAGGAGACATCACCCAGATCTTTCATGGAGAACTTTTGTGATAGGAAGAGTTTGACCGAGTGCAGCATAGGAACATCATTTCCTATCAGGAGTATATCATCCACGTACAATACGAGGAAGACAACCTTACTCTACAACCTTTTTATATATACAAGATTCAGCTACGTTTTTGATGAAGTCAAACTCTTTGACTGCCACATCAAAACAGATGTTCCAACTCCACGATGCCTGCTTTAATCCGTAGATTGATTTAAGCAGCTTGCACATCTTTTTGCTGCTCCCACTGTCTACGAAACCCTCTTGCTGTGTCATATACACGCTCTCTTCTAAATCACTGTTTTGAAAAGAGGTCTTGACATCCATTTGCCGGATTTCATAGTCATGGTATGCAGCAATGGCAAGTAGGATCCTGATGGACTTAAGCATAGCCACTGGAGAAAGGTCTCATCATAATCGATACATGGTCATTGACGAAAACCTTTTTCTACAAGTCTATCTTTGAAGGTCTCAACCTTTCCTTGTACACCAAGTTTCTTCTTAAAGATCCACTTGCTCCCGATGGGCTTTACCCCTTCAGGAGCAACTTCCAAAGTCCATACTTTGTTGGTGTACCTGGATTCCATCTCAGATCACATAGCATCCAGCCATTTCACAGAGTCCCCACTTGTGATGGCCTGCTCAAAACTAGTTGGGTCATCATTTTTCATGATGCAATCCTTGCTCCCACCGTCTATGAGAAAACCGTAGTATCTCTCAGATGGATGAGGAACCCTACTAGATTCGCGGAGTTGTAATATCTTAGAATGTGATTAGTGTTAATTAATTGATAATGCGGGGTTTTAATAAAAAAAATTAACCAAAATAGTTTTCACATATTTTATAAAAATTAATTAATATTTTATTATTATTTATTTTGGGCTTGCACACACTTGTGCATGTTAACCTATGGTTAATAAGTGTTAACCATGATTAAGTAGCCATGGCACCCTAAGTTAATTTCATTCCATGTTAACCTTGCTCTTAATTATTTAGTTTTAAAAATAAAAAGAGTTTGAATTGGGTTGACTTGAGAGAGAGAAGGGTTGAATTGTGAAAGAATGATGAGGAATGGGCAAGCATGGAGAGCATTTAATAAGGAGAGAGAATGGGCATGGTTCACTCTCTAACCTCATACCCTCATTTCCTCATCCCTCACTCATACACTCCCTCATTTCTCTTCTCATTCTCTCATTCTCACTTATTCATTCATCTCATTTTCCTCTCCCCTCAAACTGAACCCTAACCAATTCATCACAAAGCTAAGAAAAATCACCACTAAACCTCACTAAAACCCTTCACAAAGTCAAGTTAAGCCACTAAGATGACTTGGAGCATGGAAAGCTAGGGTTTTTGAGCAAGTGTGGAAAGGTAATGATCTCTAACTGTTAAATAGGATTTTAGGATGTTGTGTTGCTTAGTAGTTGTTGTTTAGAACCCTAAAGATATAGTTTTGTGCATATATCGTATTTTTAGTGTCATTTTGGGGTCACTGTAATCTGCTATCACCACGAATGGTTACTGTAAAATCTAGTAATGTAGTATTGTTGTGCTAGAGGACCTGAGTGTTCACCCGACCTAGGAAAACCGGCGAGACATGGGGAATTTCCGTCGACACCGGATTTTTGGGAGACTGGGGGGTTGTGGTTTGGAGGGTAGCTGTCTGTAGGTATTTTGGGGTGTTTGGTACTGCTTGATTTTTGAGTGTTGACTGTATGCAAAATCTGGGAACACTTAGCTAATTTTATAGTGTTTCGACTACGCGCGTTACGATATCCGACACGGTTCGCGTTGTTTTTGTAGCTTTCTGCGCTTAGGTTTTTTTTAGAATGTCGCTACACACGTTAGCCACTAAGCGAACACTTGAGAGTTGTTGGAGACGGTGCGTCGATTTAAACGTAGTTTGTATATATTATTGAGCGGTTTCTAAGATACACTTGTTATGTTTTGTGTGATATTAGGAGCGAGTGCGGGGACTTCAGATGCTACGAAGAAGGGAAAGCAGGTGGTTAGATTTACCTAGATCGAGATCATCGGTGAGTAGATTTAACATCTATAGGGAAATCGCCCGTATGGCGTAAGCGTCAGGACTAGATCTGATATTATAGTCACATGTTATATGCATATGAGTTGATTGTGCATGAGCAGGATTGCATACCATTACTTGTTGTGCCTTGACTTAGTACCCATTGGACACTGCACAATTACTGACGGTTCATGTTGCATGAGTATTAAATTGTATGCTACACTCACACCGTTGGTAATTGCCATGACACGCACAACATATACGCATATGTGGTATTTTATTCGTTATTGACATTGAGACGTTGATTCTTGTTCTATTGCGCATATGAAATGTATCATGCATACATACCTACATGTATACACACATATCCTGCTATAGCTACATATACACCTTTATATGATGTTGCATTTGATTTTGGAGAATGTGGGAACCGCATGATGTATTTACAAACTTAATTCATTTAAAAGAGCGGTTTTTCCTTGATATGCTTATATTACAGTTCTATGTTGCATACATCATATTTCATGGATTTACGCATTGAGATACGAATTTCATGTGATTTATGGATTTGAGAACCGTGGTGATATTTCAAGAAAGTATACATTATTTTGAAAACCCGGTTTCTCTTAATATGATATTTCGATGCCTCCACTATGAGTTTTCTCGGTTCTGAGCTATGAGTTTACCCGATTCGAGGAGCGGTAAGCACCGTCTGCGAGTACATGGTGGATCCGGTGAGGTACCCCAGGGCAAGAAGACTCGTATAGAAAGGCGGTGAGCCCGACGGAGGGAATACTACCTACCGGTGATAGTTTGGACCCGGCGGTTATCCGGAGGATACTGACCGGAGTCGTGAGATGGATGCGAGCCGATCCAGACTGACGGAGCCCGCGTTATGTGGATTTACGTGTCGATACTGGACACGAGTATTTCATGATGTTTCGAGTGTCGATGTTGGGCACTCAGGTTTCATGAGTTTTACAGATATGAGGTCCGATCAGAGTGACGGCGCCTAAGGTATTGGGATTTGGGTTGTCGTTGATGGACACCGGTTTTTCCACGATGATGATTCATTGATGATGATATGTTTTATCCCATACTCTGTAGTTATTTGATATGCATTGTTTCATGTAGTTGTAGTACCCTGATGGTGTACCTTGATCATGATTGTTGCATATCCATATTGCCATACTTATGCTATCAGATTGCATGTTGTAGATTATCGCTGTTCGTGCATACCTGCGATTATCTGTATGATGTTACTATTCACGAGTTGGAAACTCATCCCCGTTGTGCCACGGTATTTTGCAGGCTTGACCCTCAGAGTAGTCGCGGCAGGGCTTCTTATTATCTCTATTTTTGCGGATACCGCTACGGTTGGCTGTGAGGCCGTTTGGTATAGGTGGGTTGCGGTTATCCGATTCTATCTATTGTACATCTTATTGTATCTAGTATTCTCCATCTACCATTTCCATGTATTGACTTAGAGACGAGTTGTGAGGATCAATATTGTATTATTTTGTGACTCTGGGTGTCGTGCTCGTGTGAGCCGGCTTTTCTTATGTTGTTTCACCTCTTTATGCCGTTTTTCATTTATATTGTCTATTTCTTCACTACGGCGTCGTATATATGCTTGAGGTGGTTGTTTCCGCCTTTGGGCGTGATTTGCCCCCGTTTGGGGATGCTTTATTTATATCTTATGTTTGTACCCGTTTCGGGGCTAGTTTTTGCAAAGGAGGTGCTGCCGAAATTTTTAAGAAAATAAAACTTAAGCTTTAAGATTTTTACTTGAGATTTCTAAATGTTTTTAACAATGTTTTTATCGCTTACTTCTTTTTATGGTTTAGATTTATGGGTTTTCGGCTTACTTAAATTGTGTTACGCCTGTTGACGTCACGTGGTTTAAGTGCCAGTCACGTGCCTAAATTTGGGTCGTGACAAAGTTGGTATCAGAGCGCTAGGTTTTACCTTTCGGAGTGTAGGATGACCTTGGTATGATGGAGTAGGTAGCTTGAGCACAGTGACGTAACATGTGTATGTTCCGCGGCATACTTATGACACGGTACTCCGCCTAAGTGACCTTAGTACTTGTTGGTTGAAATTCCTTCCGTGATTATATATATCCTTGTGATTCGATTTCTATGTTCTTATCGAATCCTATTTTCATTTCCAGCCATTATTCCTCCGAAGACTACGAGGGCACAGAGAGCGGCCGCGAGGGCCGAGGTCAGGGTAGGCTCGTTAGAGACGAGGACTGACCAGGGCGGTATGCTCGTTTTACAGGAGTAGGTTGATCCACCTTCGCTAGATTGTATTACTGGGCTAGAGGCCGGTATGCAGGATTTGTGCCAGATGATGGGGTCGTTAGTTGAGGCCAGTCGAGCGCAGAGACAGGAGGTTGTTCCACCTGTTGCGGGGACCGCGATGGTGCCTACTGTTCAGGAAGTCATACCTGTAACTACGGAGGTTATCACCATATCATTATGTAAGTTCATGAGGCTGAAGCCTCCGGTCTTCACCGGCACCGATACAGCTGAGGATCCGCAGTCGTTTATCGATCGGATGGCCAGGATCTGTCGTTCGCTGAGATGCTCCGACGCGAAATGGGTAGAGTTCGCGAGTTTTCATCTGGAGGGTCTTGCCAGACTTGGCGCGAGTCTTTAGAGAGGGGTAGAGCCGCAGGTCTTTCGCCTATGACCTAGGCTGAGTTCGTGACGGTTTTCTTGCCTGTTTCCTTCCACCGAGCGTCAGGGATGCTTGAGCCCACAGTTTCGAGTCATAACGCCAGACTCCGGGTATGACGGTGGCAGAGCATGACATTCAGTTTACCCAGTTATCCGTATATGCTCCGTATTTGGTAGATACTGAGGAGATGCGGATCAAGAGATTTGTTCCAGGCCCGAGTACCCAGTTATTCCTCTCCATCTGCGCCCAGCATTTCGATACATACGCAGCCGCAGTGGACGCAACCCTATTGGTAGAGGAGCGTATTTCTGAGACTTCGGTCATTCCAGAACCGAAGAGGATTCGTACCGATTTATCAGCGCGGAGGCAGTTTGGCAGAGGCCGCGGTGGATTCGCTATAGGCCGTGCGGGTAGCCGGAGCGTGAGACGGAGCCAGACATATAGTTTATACCCATAGGGTCAGCAGTCGTCGCCTGGATGTTTCGGGTGTGGCGGTCCCCATCACCGCATCAGAGATTGTACTGAGGTATGCCAGAGAGAGGCAGCGGTTCCACAAGTTACCTTACCACCTTCACCTCAAAGAGCGTTGCATCCTACGCTTGTTGATGCTCCGCGTCAGACTTTTGCTCAGAGAGGTCGTGGTCGCAGAGGTTTTGCTAAGAGGGGACGGGGTGGCAGAGGCGGAGGATAGCCAGTTGCCGGTAGAAGGCAGGCTCGAGTGTTTGCTTTGACTCATCTGGACGCGCAGGTGTCCAATGCAGTGGTTTCAGGTACTCTTTCAGTATGTTCCTTCGATGCACACGTTTTGTTTGATCCGGGATCTACGCACTCGTATGTTTCTATACACTTCGTGCCGATGTTGGGCCGAGAGTCGTGTTTGCTAAATCAGCCTCTTGTCGTGAATATTCCTGTTGGTGAGTAGTTTGTTGCGAGACATGTGTTTCGGTCATGTGCCGTTCGTATTGGAGATAGAGATTCGTCAGTCGACTTGATCCTTTCTGAGATGTTGGAATTCGACGTTCTCCTTTGCATGGACTGGTTAGCTACTTGCTACGCGTTTTTGGACGAGAAGACAGTCAGGTTTTGTTTTCCCGGCGAGTCAGTTCTTGTTGTGCAGGGGGACCGTAGTGCCGCCCTTCACAGTTTGATTTCAGCCTTTTGCGCTAGTCGGCTTTTGAGGTGGGGATGTCGGGGATTCTTAGTTTTCATTCGAGATACTGGAGCCACAGTAGATTCGTTGGACCAGGTTCCTATCGTGAGAGAGTTTCCCGACGTTTTTCCCGATGAGTTACCTGGATTGCCGCCAGAGCGCGATATTGAGTTTTACATTGATTTGATCCCCGGCACGGGGCCTATTTCTATACCACCTTATCGGATGGCCCCGGCGGAGCTTAATGAGCTTAAGGATCAGCTACAAGAGTTTCTTGATAGGGTACTTGTGCGTCCGAGTATTTCTTCTTGGGGAGCTCCTATTCTGTTCGTCAAGAAGAAGGACGGCAGTTTGAGATTGTGCATTGATTATCGTCAATTAAACCGAGTTACGGTGCGGAATAGGTACCCTTTACCTCGCATTGACGATTTGTTTGATCAGCTCCAGGGTACGGGACATTTTTCTAAGATTGATTTGAGATCGGGTTATCATCATTTGCGGGTTCAGAATGATGACATTCCGAAGACTGCTTTTTGTACGCGCTACGGGCATCATGAGTTTTTGGTGATGTCGTTCGGGCTCACCAATGCCCCAACAGCGTTCATGGATTTGATGAACCGGATTTTCAGGTCGTTCCTCGACCAGTTCATTATTGTGTTTATTGATGACATTCTGGTTTATTCCAAGAGTCGAGAGGAGCATGAGAAGCACTGGAGAATTGCTTTGCAGACATTGAGAGAGCACCGGCTGTTAGCTAAATTCTCAAAGTGTGCCTTCTTGCTTGATAGTGTTGACTTCTTGGGTCATGTAGTTACGGGAAACGGTATTCGTGTGGACCCGAGGAAGATCGAGGATGAACAGCTTTGGCCTAGACTTGTATCAGTGACAGAGGTTTGCAGCTTTTTGGGCTTAGCCGGTTATTACCGCCGTTTCGTGCAGGACTTCTCAAGTATCGCTGCACCGCTGACCGGACTGACCAGAAAGGGGGTTCCTTTTCTTTAGACTGAGGCATGCGAGCTGAGTTTTCAGCAGTTGAAGACTCGGTTGACGACTGCACCAGTTTTATTCTTGCCTTCTGGATCGGGCGGCTTTGTCGTTTACTGTAATACTTTACGAGTGGGGCTCGGTTGTGTATTAATTCAGCATGATAAAGTTATCGATTATGCTTCCCGGCAGTTGAAGAAGCACGAGCAGAATTATCCCACTCATGATCTTGAGATGGCTGTGGTGGTATTTGTGCTTAAGATTTGGAGACACTACTTGTACGGGGAGTCATGTCAGATTTTCACGGACCACAAGAGCTTGAAGTACATTTTCCTGCAGCGGGATCTGAATCTGAGGCAGCGCCGTTGGATGGAGCTCATGAAGGATATGATTGTGAGATCCTTTATCACCCGAGCAAGGCGAATGTGGTAGTTGATGCTTTGAGTCGTAGGCCCGGAGGTAGCTTGTCCCAGTTGAGCGCAGTACAGAGACAGTCTTCTGCAGATTGGCAGATCTTGTGTGACAGTAGAGTATAGTTTGAGTTCACTTCCACTGGGGGACAGCTTGAGTTCACTTCCACTGGGGGACAGCTTGCTCATGTCCGCGCCCATCCACTTCTCCTTGATCGTATTTGTGAGGCACAACCCGACGATTCCCGTTTGTCTAAGATTCTTGAGCATGTTCGGCAGGGTAGAGATTCGGAGTTTGAGATTGATGACCAGGGTATACTACATTTTAGGACTTGTTTGTGTGTACTTGATACCGATGGGTTGAGACGCGAGATCCAAGAGCAGGCACATCAGTCAGCTTATAGTATTCACCCAGGTTCCACCAAGATGTATCGTGACTTGAGAGATATCTACTGGTGGACAGGGATGAAGAGTGATATTTCGGATTTCGTTTCGAGGTGCCTGACTTGTCAGCAAGTCAAGGCTGAGCATCAGAGATCGGCAGGAGAATTGCAGCCTTTACCCGTTCCGGAGTGGAAATGGGAACAGATCTCCATGGATTTCGTCGTGGGTCTACCCAGGTCCAGTCGAGGGCATGATTCCATTTGGGTGATTGTTTACTGATCAGTCGAAAATAGTGCATTTTTAACACGGCAATTTCCCTAGCATTTGCACTCATCTAGAAGTGTTCGGTATTCATATTGCACATATTAGCAAAACATCTCTGAAATACCAGATTGCATGTGTTAGACTTTTAAACCGGCACTTTTAGGGAAATTGTGTATTTATCATGGCATCGCATCATCCTTGTATTGCGCAACTCTTGTCTCGGTAAAATTGTGCAGGAAAGTCTAGAAACCGAGCCAGAATTAAGAAAACAGTGCTGAAAAATACGCCAACTCAAAGGCCAGAGATCTGGCAATGATCAGGGACTCATTTGGAAAATCAACATATCAAAAAAGCCCACAAATATCAGTCCAAATAAGTAGCTGAAATTCCAAGCCCCAAAGCTTCAAAACCGCCGCGGTTCCGCGGTGGTAGCTGGCTTAAGCCGCGGAACCGCGGCGGCTTGATGGCTTCAGGTGCGCAGATTTCTTACACGTGGTTTATATAACTACCCAAGCTTCTAGAAGACTCCCGATTCGCCACGTGGCTCATCTAGAAGGCTCGGCTAACAAACTATATCTAGAAGGTTCTCTTAACAAACTTTTGGAGGGAAAATTCAAATTCAAATCCAAGATCTAGGGTTTTGGAGTTCTAAAAAAGAGAGTGTCACGTCCCGAAAGTACGGAATATGACCGGCACTTAAACTACGAACGTCTCGAGGCGTACGTAATCTAAGTAAGCCGAAAACCCAGAAATCCAAACCAAGAAAGGTAGTAGAGTGAAGGAAACCCAATTTAAAACAAGTAGTTTTAATATCATAAGCCGAATTATGCGGTTTTTAAAAAAAAATCAAATATTTCCCGAAAATTTCGGCAGAGTCTCCTTTATAAATACTGGCCCCCAAATGGGATACAACATGAATAGTATACGAAATCAATAAAAAGGTATCCCCAAGCGGGAGCTAGCTCTTCGTCAATCAACGGCCACAACCACACAAGCAATATAATATACCACGCCAACGGCAAGGATCAAAACTCAAAAGGAAACTCAAACCACAAGAAATCCACAGAAATATAACGCGCGACTCTAAGGTCGAAAGAATAACATTACCGGTCTCTATCTTAAAAATAAATACATGTTTGGTTGATGGAACTTCTAGATACAACAGAATAATGATATACAAGATATATAATGGGGGTACGATACAAGTAAACCCACCTACTAGTAAATCACCCGAATGAAACTATGCCCGCAAAGCCGTAAAGAACCCTGTACGGCAAACCTGCAAGAAACTGGGGCACAACGGGGGTGAGTTGCCAACTCGTGAATAGAAAAACATCTACGAATAGAAATCGCATAAATAACGCAACCTAGGTCAATGATCATAATATATCCTCAAATATATGTATAACATGCAGCCTATAACAATGGCTAGGGTAATATCTAACCGAGTGTAATCTCATGGGCCCGTGTCAGTGCCTCAGGTAGCAATATATCATATGGATGATGTATGAATGCATGAAACAGAATGCATGTACTGAAGAAAACTGCTTTCATAAATTAGTGAGATTTCTGTATTTTTAAAATGAGGTATCATAATGAAATCAGCATAAAACAGTGCCTAGCATCGGCACAAAACGTAATCCCAATATCTCGATATCTCTGTATCACAGTCTCTGTATCTCAATATCTCGAAATCTCAATGTCTCAATCACAATATCTAGGGCGCCGTCAGTCCAGACCGGCCCCTACCATCCATCTCAAGACCACGACGGTATCCTCCGGATATCCGACGCGTCGGGTAATATCACCGGTAGGTAGTGCTCCCCTGCCAGGCTCAACGTCAGCAACACGACCTTCTTGCCCTGGGGTACCTTACCGGGCCCACCATGTACCCGAAACGGTTCATCCATCTCCTCGAATCGGGTTCGAAATCCATCAGCAAACTCATGGTGGACGACTCATACATCATGGGAAAACCACATTTTTATTTAAAAAGAGAGAAAGCAGTTTATATATGTTTTGCGGTTTTCCTCCAAATCCAGAAAATATCAGGGAAATCCGAATCATCAATAGCATGTAAAACCATGAATATAAGCATGAGAATCCATGAATACGGCATAACAATGAATAACGGTATGCATGAAGCGACAAGTAATAACTACAATATCTAAGCTGGCATATAAAGTATGTACACTAATATTATGTCAAACTACTGGCTATCAAGCTAAGTTAAGCAATAATATTTTCTAAGGTGTACGTGACATGGCAATTACCGATGAAGATGTGTGTGAGCCGGCAAGTAAGTGTACGCATCATCGGTAATGGTGCTGGTGTCCTAACAGCATAATGTCAACAATGCAATATGACATAACAATGTAAGTATGCGATGCGGAGCGAGCAACCAAAATGAGCGGGAGCTAAATACTAAACAATGGTGCCATTTGAAATAACACGAATCGCGAGGTTTAGAAAATAGGGGCTACGGTGGTTTTTAAGAAAGGATACGTTTTTTGAAATATCCGTAAATCCCTTGACCTGTCTTTTAAAATACCCACGATCCGCTAGTTTTGAAATAGGTAGGAGTCTAATCTATTCTAACAACTACACTAAACTATACGGCTGAACTAACAAGCTGAACTACAGGTAAGGAAATCGCCTATCATCTGAGTCGATACATATACATACATGTATATGTATAGTCGGTGATCCCGCCTCAATAATATCATATCCGATACCATATCTATAATCAGGCATCCCAAGTCAAGAGTGTGGATCAATCATCAATATAGCTCGTACGTAAATCCGTCGTACGGCATCCCAAATCTGGGTACGGGTCAATATCACATTCATCATACTATTCACCTGGTATCCTCTTTATCAAATATCATGATCGGGGTACTGATCTACGTCTAGTACAATACTGATACCGCCGAAGTATGCATGCACGTGTGTGAAACACTACGTCAAGGACCCGCTACAACGTCATGTCGTATCTCAAATACGAACCCTGCTATATCACCGATCTCACGGCCTCAAATCAAATCTCATCGACTCATCATAAATCCCAAGTACTATCCTCATTATCCATGCATGCGTATATGAATGTACATATGCATAGTCCCATACCCACACATATATACATATATACACATCCTAATCTACGCACAAGAAATTAAAGTATGCAAGTCTGTGTGTGCGTATGTGGGTATAACAACTACTCTAGGGTTTCACAACTAACCCAAAGGTAAACCATGAACACATAAACATAACATGAATAAACATTCTCGTATCATAAAACACCTATATAAACATATATATATGAGCTACACTACGGACTGCGGGGGTGCTATACGCCATCCACCCGACTTCTCCCCGTAGATATAAATTTACTCACCTGGTCCTCGCTAGCCGGTGCCGACGTCGCCACGCGCTTGCTTGTCGTCTCGAAGTCCACATGGGATACCTAAATATCATAATGCACCGTGTCGTATTAAAATCCGACTCATGACCCAAAACGACACGTGAATCCCACATAGGTCAAAACCTATGGTTGCTTTCACAAATCAACCCAAAAACCCTCGTCGTCGGCGTACAAACGCCAAACCATCGAGAAAAACTCAAACGTATTAATCGTGGTTTCACAACACCTTAAATATATATATAAAAAAAAGTTAAAATCACCAAAACTTCAAATTCGCTTTAAAGCTATTTTTCCGAAAACCTAATAAGCAAAATTATCCGCTTTAATACAACATCTTGATGTTTAAACGAATCTAGCGGCCACAATATTCACTAAATATCATAACAAAGTCATATAAACCATTCCTATAATTTATTCTCATCAATTTCCATAAATTCCAAAATTCTAGTTTACAATATACCCAAATTTAACAATTTTATAGCAAAAATGCACAAACAACAATTTAGCTTGGATTTTCATGAACTAAAGTATTAAACTATATTTTATAATGTTAATGAAGTCATGAAAAACCTAATCACATTTTTAAACCCAATATTTAAACAATTTTTTAAAACCTAGTTAGCAATTTAGCAAAATTATCACCATTTTAATTTAACAAATTAGTAAGTAGCAACCAACTTAGATTTTGCATACAATTACATGTTAATCTCCTCATTACAACCATAAACTAATGATAAAAAACCTAATTAAATTCAAACCCTAGTCTTGAATTTCCTAAAGTTGCAATAAAACCCAATTAAACATCAAATTTGTTAACATAAAAGCAATTAAACAACAATATATGAATAAGGTTTAAATTATACCTCATGATCATTGATCAATCATGAAATCTAGCCTCTCAAAATGCTCTCTTTTCACCACAATCCATGCATGTTAGGCTAAGCTAAAATGGGTAAGAGTTGGATTTGGATTTTGGGATTTTTTTGATGGATTTTGAGGCAATTTTGAAGCATTTTTTGAAGAGAAATGAGAGGAGAAAAGGGGGAGGGGGCTGCTGCTGGAAAGGGCCGGCCAAATGCAGGTGGGGGAGAGGAGAGAGGGGGTGTGGTGTGAGGTATGGTGAGGGAAAAGTCCAAGTCAACAAAAGGTCAACTCTTTTATCCATTCTCATTTCTTTTCTTTTCTTTTCTTTCTTTGAAATTCAAGTGGGGAAAAATGGTGGGGGCTGCTGAATTCAGCCAAGGGAAGAAGTAAATGGGGGTGTGTGAGTGTGGGTATGGGTGTGGGGTGATGGAAAATGATAAATACAATACCCCAAACATCCATTTACACTAAAAAAAAGCCTTTTTCTTCGATATTTTCTAAACTGTTTTGGCAAACGATTTCATTTCAAAAACAACATGATAAAATTTTATTTAATGTTTTATGATGCACAAAATTTGTTTCAACTCATTCCAATTTGTAATTTTCCCTAATTAAATGTATTAGTGACGGCTTAAAATAATATTAAAATAATTAATTTCGGAAAATTTTTCAGAAAATTTGAAATTTCACCAGTGGCTCAATAAACACCAAATACTAGCAATTACATAGCTAGAATATGTATATTTAATTTTATAATAAAGATATTTTCATTTTGACTTTTTACAGAAAAACCCCTTATTTTACCGTTTTTTCGAAATTTCTCCGAAACGATTTTCAAAACGTTACAATCTTCCCCCCTTAAAGAAATTCGGTCCCCGAATTTAAATTAAAACTCCCCCCAAATACTAAAATATTTCAGCCAAATCCATCAAATCGCCGGGGCTCCGAAATCATAAATACATAAACACATCATAGCGCAATGCACGCGCATGAGTAATGAGCAGATAACTCGAAATCAAAACTCCATCAAGCATCCCGCAATCATAGGAGTCAAGGTGAAGACACGAATGCCAAATCTCAAGCAAGACCGGTATCCTATAAATCGGAACTATACATGCAAATATCAGGAGGAAATGCATGCCAAATCCTTTAAGTTGCTGTGCAATGCACATAACACTGCACAGTGGCGGGCGTCTATAATAAGAAAATAACTATATACATATATACCTTTGTTTGAAATGTACGTTCCGCCGTTTTGGGAAACAATTTAGAAGGGTTTCCTTATTTTAAACATTTCGTGTCATATCAGACACGTAGGTAAATACTGAGACTATAGCTCGCTTTTTGGAAATCCCTTCAATAACTATCAATAAATGCAAAATATATTCAGGTACTGTCCTCTGACTAGTCCTGCTCAGTATGAAAACACATAGCAAATATCATAAAAACAGACTTCTGTATAAGAAATCAATCCCAAAATACGCATATGAATATTACGTGCGTCTGGTACGCACGGAAATCAAAATCCATATATGTGCCATACATGCGCACAGAAACAACTTCTAAGTGCATCGGGTGTGCACGAAACATCTGTCATGGGCAACGTGGGTGCCTGACAGCAAAATCAGGTGCATCTGACATGCACGAAGAATCTCGATTTAGTGCATCTGGTGTGCACCGAAATCACTTCTCAAAACATGCGCTCAACATGCACGAAAATCAAAACCAGATGCATTCATTATGCACGAAATCATGAAATCCAATATCAAGCGCCAAACATGCGCAAAATCCAATCAGGTGCACAGGGTGCACAAAACAAATATCGAACATCACAATCGAAATCGAAGTCCAGTGCATCTAAATGCACAACATACATAACACTGCACTGCAAGCATATATGAACTATACCGAGTGCAAACCAAATCGTGTGCGTACATACGCACAAAATCAACTCAACTGTATGAAATCCATACAATCACAAACATGAGAAACCTAGGCACGAAAACTATCTCAAGTGCAACAACTGTGCAAAAATCATAAATACTCAGTAGGTGCAACCATGGTCCATGGAAACGATATCATGAAATTCAATCATCAAAACCAAATCATGCGAATAAATCACCCAAAATATCGAAGTCAATAATGGCGGAATAGTACCGCTCAAGCACATCCTCTAAGAATCTCGGCCAACTGTCATGGTCACTAGTGGGACGTCTCGTCGATGATCATGAACTCTGGCCTGCTGGTGTGCGTAACAATGACCACTCCTGGGTCAAGGTCTTCACTGTGAATTACCAATCTCTCGGTCCATCGGCTCATTGGACCTGTCAGGTATGCTAATGGGGACGATTCCGTTCTGGCACTTCTCTGGTCATCTCTCGGTCAATCATCACGACCACTCGTAAGACAGCACATCACTGGCGTCGGCCTCTGGCTCTCTGAATGTACGTGACACATCTGATCCTGGGTGCAAGTATCATTGCAGCAGTGTCCTGGAAGGAATCCTGCTCACGGTCTCTTCCATGTCTCGTCTCTGCCAACTGTCCGAAAATCATCGTCCTTTCCTATATCTGCATCTTGCTCTGGAACGACTGCATACTCATCGCGACTCCTTCTGGAAAGTAAATCCAAGTACTATGCCTCGGCATGCGCATCGCATCACTGATGTCGGCGGAGTGGAACGTCATCTCATCTAGATCTGGTACGAACCTCTTACTTCACTTTTCTCTAATGTCGTATGCTTTGGACTCGTCTCGTCGCGTGTCACGCCCCGCTTCCCAAAATACGGAATACGAGGGGTAGACAAGGCCAGCCATGCTCCTACGGTCAAGGAAATGTCCCACCGTAGTCACACTTCGGCTTCTAGTTTATCATGGTAAACAGTAAATAATGCGCAGGTAATGAGAAATGCAGTAACTGGAATAAAACAGTAAAATGAACTGACCTGATGGGAAACAAAAGATATAACTCTGAATAGCAAGTCAAGAAGTCTGTGTTGCACGTCTAGTTCTAGTCCAGGCTAAATCTTCTCCTCACACTGAGCATGCATACTCAGGTCGTCAGAGCGACACAATAGCAATATAATACATAAAATCATATGACAATTCTAACAGTGATAACAGATATATGTAGCAGTAAATCAGAATGATGTAGGTATGAACATGCAGTAATCAATGCAGCGGAACAGTAAAAGCAGTAGAATGATATGCCACGTATGTCAACAAAGTATATATAAGGTATATAAATGCCAGTATCCCTATCAGTCTCTAAGTCTCACTGTACAGGTCACTAAGCCTATCGTCAGTCCAAGTGTGAGAGTCAACCACTCGCGAGTGTCCTCCACCCAAGGGTAGAACCCAAGGGCAAGGGACCACGGGCCCAACATGTAACATGTATATCACGGTGAATATCACATACCCTGTAAATCTCCATATATCTCCATAAATATATAAGCCGGCATGGGACTCTCGAGATTCTGTTGAACTCACACTTAAACCACCCCACACCCCGTGGTCTACATCAAACTCTAACCATAACCCTAAATACTAATCGATCCGTGACAAGTCTACGCGAGAATTGGAGGCAGGACCTCCATCAAGAACGTCCCGACTAATACCTAAGATAAATGACAGTGTCTGATGCCTTATCTGTGACACCCGTGCAAGCGCTTCCATAAGTGTCCCATACCACTTATAGTCACACGTACACGCATCCCACAGACGTCGACAATGCAATAGAATAATAGGGTTACTGATTGTGTACAAATACGAATCACTTTCACTTATTCACGGATACACGAACACTGACGTACTTGCCACAATCATCACTAAAATCTAACACTGGGTAAATGCACGATATCACTAGGTTATCACTGCAATGATATGAGTATGATATGACACATAAACAGTAAATGAAGCACGATTAAGGTGTCATAAAAACAGTATTCTATCACCTGCACGATTTATCATGAAACGTACGTATATAATTTAGCGAAACGATAAACATGTAGTAATTAGTATGTTTAGTTGTCCATCCATCGAATTTGGTTTCATGCCCATCGGGTTCCAGGATTGCTAATTATAGCCATTTCATTTTAAGCGCTCGCGGCTGGAAATCCGGTTTCAGAATCAGAAATCCATTTCGCAACGGATTTTAATCCCAGTTGGGATCAGATTTTAGCGACGCTAAAGTTGGATGAATTCTAGGGTTTTTAGTAAGGTTTTCAACGCAACAGACGGATCTTCAATCGCATCTGCACGTCAGGAGATATACATTATTCAAAACTAGTATGCCAGTTCTGGTTCTGTTGGGACTGTTATGCGTCCCGATCTTTTAAATTACAGATAAAATAGTAAATGATGATGAAACAGGGTGAAACCACCTGTATTATCTAGATAACAGATTCACCTACAGTAAACAGCGTAGTTCCGCAACCTATGAGTTAAGGGAATCCTGTGGTACCCATTACGGAACAGCAAGCAACAATTGGAGTCGCTCTGGACTGCAGTCCAGAGTCGCACTCCGATCCAAATATCATCATGGTTTGAGTACAGGAATATCTGGAAACTAGTATAGGGTTAATGTTCGTCGAGTTGGCTTCGATTTGAGCCCTTGAACGCACCATTCTAGTGTGTATATAATTTATGGTGAATTTAACGGTTTTCAGGTACAATAAAAGTACAGTTTTACGATTAAACTTGGGGGTAGTTGTTTTAGTCGTTAACGGTCATATTTTCCAGCGAAACTTGCACAAGGTATTCATCACAGCAAGGGCCACAGTAATTAATCCAGTTCCGTCAATTTAGAAAAGTATTTTCTTTGGGAACACGCGTCGAACAGGTATGGCACATAATTAATCTAAACTTGCAACTTTGTGATATATGTAATTGAAGATCGTAATTTAGGTAAATAGCATGTAAGAAAGTAAAATACTTGCCTGGACACGTGTCGACGAAGGTACGGTAGCGGCAATGGCACGATCGCGACACACGCGCGGCTCGGCAACTTGACTTGGCTCGAACACGAGTCTCGGCAACGACGGCTTGGTGACGGGCTGTTGCGATCTCAAGCGATGTTATGGTGGTGATTGGTTGATGGAAGAGGGAGAGACGGTTGAGAGTTGGAGGGGAGATAGAGAAAATTTAGAGAGAGAAAGAGTGTGAGCAGAGAGAGAGAGAGAGAGCGCAAGCAGTGAGAGAGAGAATCAGAGAGAGAGGGAATACTGAGAAGGAGAGAGAGGAATGAGAGTGAGGGACAGAGAGTAAGGGATTAGAGAGAGAGAGAGGAATGAGTGTGAGATAGAGAACAGAGAGAGAAAGAGTATGCAGAGTGTGAGAGAGAGAGAGCAGGGGAAGAGAGAGGGAGGGTATAGAGGAAACAAAGAGAGGGGGAGAATGATGCCGAGGAGGTGAGCGAAGAGAGGGAGGGAGGCGAGGTCGGAGGGATTGGTGATGCCGGCGGTGATTGAGATGATGGTGGGAAAAATCGGCTCGGGTGCAGGCGGTATAGAGCTCGGGTGCGACGAGGCTGAGGGCAAGGGTGAAGATGATGAGGTGAAGGCGAGCGACGATGAGGTGATGAAAGAATGGGAATTGGTCGTCGTCGTCGTCGTCGCCGGGAATTGAGTGCAGGGACTCGAGAGTGTGAGAGTGAGAGAGGAGGAGGAAGGAGAACGAGAGAGAGAGAACGGAGGCGACGGGGGTTAGAGAGGGGGTGCGCTTCGGGGGGGGTAACGGCAGCGCGAGCGTGAGCTTCGGTGGAGGCGAGAAATGCGGCGACGTGGTCGCGAAGGAAACGTGCGCAGGATTGAGGAAATAGCCGTTGGGGGAGAAGATGAATAGAGTCGGGTCGGGTCGTGGTTGAAGCGGGCGCGGGTGAGTCTGAAGCGGGAGTGGGCCAAAAAAATAAGAAGGAAATTTGAGGAGAGAAGAGGGGATGGGCCGGGGTTTTTATAGGGAAAAAAAAACAAAAAAACAAATAATGAATGAGAAAAGAATGGGGCCGGGGGTTTAAAATGGGATTTAAATAAAGGGAGGTGGGCTGAGAAATTAAGGAGGAAATTGTGATAAAGGGTGTGGGCCGGGCTGAGGGATAGGAAATAAAAATGAGTTATATATATATACTTAAATGGGAAAAATCCTTTGGGCTGGGTTTGAAAATAGGGGAAAAATAAAAGGAATTAGTTTATAAAGAAGTGGGCTGCTGGGGGAATTGGGCCTGGATGGGTTTGAATTAATTTAAATAAAAGGGATGGGCTGGATTTAAGTTTTATTGAATACAAGAACTAATAATGGGAGAGGGGCCGGGGCTTAAAGGAGGATTTTGGGAACAATGAGATCTAGTAGGGTTTGGGTTTTGGGGTTCTAAGGTTTAATGGAGTTTCTTTTCAATAAAAGGGAAAACGGCTTAGGTCGGAGGGAATGAAGGGTAAGGTCTGGGTTTAATGGGATTTTGAAAACAAATAAATAATTATAAATAAATTTTATATGTTAAAGAGATATACGGCTATAATTGTATATAAAAGATCCGGGTATTATATCATACCACCCTTATAAAAATTTCGTCCTCGAAATTTAAAATAAAAGATAAGTTATACAAACATAAGCGAAAGCTATTATATTGCAAACTAGCACATAAACATTTACTAGAAATACGTGGACGAAGAAATTTGAAAATATATATAAGTAAGAACAACATACAGAAAGGTAGGTCTAAATAGGTATAAGGCAAGAATAACTATGAGGGCAACTACGAGTATACGAGAATATCGGTATCAATAACGAACAATAATAATCAAAGTGTGTTCGATAAAAGTCGAAACCCACATATATGCACATCTAAGTCTATCAAAGCAAGCAGAAAATAAGTATAAGGCTCAACCATTTATAATAGTAATCATAGGCACAATTCTCGAAAATAAAGCAACGACCATAACGTAGTGAAAGATTAGTCGGTAGGTTAGAACATTTTAGAATAGGGTATCGATCAAATAGCGTAGAAAACTCACATAGTGAAAATAAGAAACACGGAACGAAAGAAAAAAAATGTGCGCGGTGTAAGGTTGCGCTATCGAAAATGAGAATAATAATAATGCACTTAAAATACATAAAACGGAGTAATCAATAACACGTACTCTTTGATAAATACAAAATACTAAAACTACATTTTCGAATAATAGTGCCCCTAAATATAGTTGGGGTAATAGGGAAAAACATAAGTATGTTTAGGCCTAGGTAGGGTAGGGATTACAATGGAATGTGGCTGATACAAAAGGTCGAAGTGTGACGGCTTCAGGCTGGAGATCAAGGAGATTGGGATCGGGTCAGCACGGAAAATAAGGGTGAGCAATAAAGGACTATAAGGAGAAACATGTATGGGGAGGATACTGGTCGGTACATCATGTGAATCAAAAATTTGAAAAGTTAATGAACTCGGTATTTCATAAGAAAGGTCCTCCTCCCAGAAGGATCTCAAACAGAGTACAGACGAAGGATGAATGGTGGCTCATTCCAAGGATCAGGGTGCGGTACTTTTTAATCGAAACGAGGGTGAAAACTATACAATGAGTAGGGGTGGACAGTCAGGGATCTCAGCAGAAAATAATTGGATAAGGGCAATAAACAAGCATCAAGCGAACCAAAAATCAAAAGGTTTACGAATTCAGAAGATTTATTTCATTCAAGAAAATTTGAAACAAGGCATTCTCAAAGACGGAAGGTGGCCCTAAACTATACACATTTTATTTGGCCAGAAAGACAACATCAAAAGAAATTCCGTCAGCCGCGGTTGTGGAGATTCAGTAGGTTGCGGTAGGCTCGCGCACTCAGGTAGGGGCGTCCATTTCCATATCGCCTCGCGGGCATCGCCATTGGAAGTTCTTCCACAGCAGGGTCTTGATCTTCTGGTCCTTCTTCTTCGGACAGAGCTTCTTCATCGAGGTCCGATTCCATGTGATTCTCTTCTTCTGGATTTTCTTCCACGGGATTTTCCTCAACTGTATTTTCTTCTATCGGGTTTTCATCGGGATCTTCCTCTATAGGGTTCTCTTCAGGATCTCCTTCTTCTTCGTCGGAATCAGTTATCATGTCAAACTCTGGGGCGGCTGCTCCTTCGCCCTCTGGGTCGTGGTTTCCGAAATTGACTTGTGGACCGTTGATCTCATTGTCGGAACTCATCAGCGCGCGGTCTAAGAAAACGCATGACTGTGCATCCTCATCTAGATGCGGCGCTGCTCCAGGGTGGGCCATGGTCTGAAAAAAAAAGTTATGATTAGACAGTGTGATACATCAAGGAAAAAGCTCAGGGTACGAACTATAGGAAAACATGCGGTTGCAGGAACTGAAAGATCAAGATTAAAATACTGTGATAATGAATAGAATTAGATAAAGAGAAAGCAAGAGAATGACACATATATTACGATCCAAATTTTTATTGCATTCAATCAAAAGTTCAGCGGATACAAGATTTCAAATGGAAAGAAATATTCATAAAAAGATGACAACATTATTACTGAAAGTAGATAACATGAAAAATCCTTCTTCGACTACTATAACGTTGCATTCTTGTCGCGTGAGTTGAATCCTGCATTAGGTCCGCCTTATCGTCGAAGTTCTAACTACGCGATAATCCTCACTTGGCAGGAGTGGAGAGTGTGGACGAGTTTCCTCCTTGTAGTTCTTTCCTTTCAGGGCAACCGTTGATGAGATGTTCGCTGGATCCACAAATCAGACATTTCCCTTGGGCGCGGCGACAATCCCTCTGAAGATGTCCTGGCCTTTTACAATACCCACAACATGGGGTCTTCTGCTGCTTCTGTCGCGGAGAAACAAATTGGCGCTTCATCTTCCTCTCTTTTCCTCGTCTAACGGGGATCCCTTTATGATTTGAGACTCCCGCTGGTGCCTGATTCACCTGCCTTCTCAGTCCTTCAGCCAACAAGTCGTTTGTTCGCTCCTGGGCTTCCTTTAGACCTTGCAGTACACTCAGAATCTCAACAGTCTGATTCTGGGGAGTGGATATGGATGAAGAGTCGTTGGAAGACATGATCCCGAGACAACAATTTTGTGAATGATATAAGTCACAAGCTAAACGAATCAAAATATAATATGGATAGGACAAAGATTCAAGAATATCAGAGGTGATGAATTTATTACAAGTGGGGAATCAACTGTATGACTTTAAGTCACTTAAACAGAGTATGGTAGTGTAATCGTGATGTAGTTCACAATTACAACCACGAAACTTTGCCAAGTTACCTGAAACCCTGGTGAATGGATAGCAGAACGCTCAATGCGAATATGAATCAAGAATATCAAGTTTACAATCTAGACTGAGGGATATCTTAGATTGTCAAGCTCTACACGGAAAACTGCAATCCCAATCGAAGCAAAACCTGGCTCTGATACCAATTAAACTATGTCACGCCCCGCTTCCCAAAATACGGAATACGAGGGGTAGACAAGGCCAGCCATGCTCCTACGGTCAAGGAAATGTCCCACCGTAGTCACACTTCGGCTTCTAGTTTATCATGGTAAACAGTAAATAATGCGCAGGTAATGAGAAATGCAGTAACTGGAATAAAACAGTTAAATGAACTGACCTGATGGGAAACAAAAGATATAACTCTGAATAGCAAGTCAAGAAGTCTGTGTTGCACGTCTAGTTCTGGTCCAGGCTAAATCTTCTCCTCACACTGAGCATGCATACTCAGGTCGTCAGAGCGACACAATAGCAATATAATACATAAAATCATATGACAATTCTAACAGTGATAACAGATATATGTAGCAGTAAATCAGAATGATGCAGGTATGAACATGCAGTAATCAATGCAGCGGAACAGTAAAAGCAGTAGAACGATATGCCACGTATGTCAACAAAGTATATATAAGGTATATAAATGCCAGATCCCTATCAGTCTCTAAGTCTCACTGTACAGGTCACTAAGCCTATCGTCAGTCCAAGTGTGAGAGTCAACCACTCGCGAGTGTCCTCCACCCAAGGGTAGAACCCAAGGGCAAGGGACCACGTGCCCAACATGTAACATGTATATCACGGTGAATATCACATACCCTGTAAATCTCCATATATCTCCCTAAATATATAAGCCGGCATGAGACTCCCGAGATTCTGTTGAACTCACACTTAAACTACCCCACACCCCGTGGTCTACATCAAACGCTAACCATAACCCTAAATACTAATCGATCCGTGACAAGTCTGCGCGAGAATTGGAGGCAGGACCTCCAACAAGAACGTCCCGACTAATACCTAAGATAAATGACAGTGTCTGATGCCTTATCTGTGACACCCGTGCAAGCGCTTCCATAAGTGTCCCATACCACTTATATTCACACGTACACGCATCCCACAGACGTCGACAATGCAATAGAATAATAGGGTTACTGATTGTGTATAAGTACGAATCACTTTCACTTATTCACGGATACACGAACACTGACGTACTTGCCACAATCATCACTAAAATCTAACACTGGGTAAATGCACGATATCACTAGGTTATCACTGCAATGATATGAGTATGATATGACACGTAAACAGTATATGAAGCACGATTAAGGTGTCATAAAAACAGTATTCTATCACCTGCACGATTTATCATGAAACGTACGTATATAATTTAGCGAAACGATAAACAGGTAGTAATTAGTATGTTCAGTTGTCCATCCATCGAATTTGGTTTCATGCCCATCGGGTTCCAGGATTGCTAATTATAGCCATTTCATTTTAAGCGCTCGCGGCTGGAAATCCGGTTTCAGAATCAGAAATCCATTTCGCAACGGATTTTAATCCAAGTTGGGATCAGATTTTAGCGACGCTACAGTTGGATGAATTCTAGGGTTTTTAGTAAGGTTTTCAACGCAATAGACGGATCTTCAATCGCATCTGAACGTCAGGAGATATACATTATTCAAAACTAGTATGCCAGTTCTGGTTCTGTTGGGACTGTTATGCGTCCCGATCTTTTAAATTACAGATAAAATAGTAAATGATGATGAAACAGGGTGAAACCACCTGTATTATCTAGATAACAGATTCACCTACAGTAAACAGCGGAGTTCCGTAACCTATGAGTTAAGGGAATCCTGTGGTACCCATTACGGAACAGCAAGCAACAATTGGAGTCGCTCTGGACTGCAGTCCAGAGTCGCACTCCGATCCAAATATCATCATGGTTTGAGTACAGGAATATCTGGAAACTAGTATAGGGTTAAAGTTCGTCGAGTTGGCTTCGATTTGAGCCCTTGAACGCACCATTCTAGTGTGTATATAATTTATGGTGAATTTAACGGTTTTCAGGTACAATAAAAGTACAGTTTTACGATTAAACTTGGGGGTAGTTGTTTTAGTCGTTAACGGTCATATTTTCCAGCGAAACTTGCACAAGGTATTCATCACAGCAAGGGCCACAGTAATTAATCCAGTTCCGTCAATTTAGAAAAGTATTTTCTTTGGGAACACGCGTCGAACAGGTATGGCACATAATTAATCTAAACTTGCAACTTTGTGATATATGTAATTGAAGATCGTAATTTAGGTAAATAGCATGTAAGCAAGTAAAATACTTGCCTGGACACGTGTCGACGAAGGTACGGTAGCGGCAATGGCACGATCGCGACACACGCGCGGCTCGGCAACTTGACTTGGCTCGAACACGAGTCTCGGCAACGACGGCTTGGTGACGGGCTGTTGCGATCTCAAGCGATGTTATGGTGGTGATTGGTTGATGGAAGAGGGAGAGACGGTTGAGAGTTGGAGGGGAGATAGAGAAAATTTAGAGAGAGAAAGAGTGTGAGCAGAGAGAGAGAGAGAGCAAGCAGTGAGAGAGAGAATCAGAGAGAGAGGGAATACTGAGAAGGAGAGAGAGGAATGAGAGTGAGGGACAGAGTGTAAGGGATTAAAGAGAGAGAGAGAGGAATGAGTGTGAGATAGAGAACAGAAAGAGAAAGAGTATGCAGAGTGTGAGAAAGAGAGAGCAGGGGAAGAGAGAGGGAGGGTATAGAGGAAACAAAGAGAGGGGGAGAGTGATGCCGAGGAGGTGAGCGAAGAGAGGGAGGGAGGCGAGGTCGGAGGGATTGGTGATGCCGGCGGTGATTGAGACGATGGTGGGAAAAATCGTCTCGGGTGCAGGCGGTATAGAGCTCGGGTGCGACGAGGCTGAGGGCAAGGGTGAAGATGATGAGGTGAAGGCGAGCGACGGTGAGGTGATGAAAGAATAGGAATTGGTCGTCGTCGTCGTCGTCGCCGGGAGTTGAGTGCAGGGACTCAAGAGTGTGAGAGTGAGAGAGGAGGAGGAAGGAGAACGAGAGAGAGAGAACGGAGGCGACGGTGGTTAGAGAGGGGGTGCGCGTCGTGGGGGGGTAACGGCAGCGCGAGCGTGAGCGTCGGTGGAGGCGAGAAACGCGGCGACGTGGTCGCGAAGGAAACGTGCGCGGGATTGAGGAAATAGCCGTTGGGGGAGAAGATGAATAGAGTCGGGTCGTGGTTGAAGCGGGCGCGGGTGAGTCTGAAGCGGGAGCGGGCCGAAGGGGAGTGGGCCAAAAAAATAAGAAGGAAATTTGAGGAGAGAAGAAGGGATGGGCCGGGGTTTTTATATGGAAAAAAAAACAAAAAAACAAATAATGAATGAGAAAAGAATGGGGCCGGGGGTTTAAAATGGGATTTAAATAAAGGGAGGTGGGCTGAGAAATTAAGGAGGAAATTGTGATAAAGGGTGTGGGCCAGGCTGAGGGATACGAAATAAAAATGAGTTATATATATATATATACTTAAATGGGAAAAATCCTTTGGGCTGGGTTTGGAAATAAGGGAAAAATAAAAGGAATTAGTTTAAAAAGAAGTGGGCTGCTGGGGGAATTGGGCCTGGATGGGTTTGAATTAATTTAAATAAAAGGGATGGGCTGGATTTAAGTTTTTTTGAATACAAGAACTAATAATGGGAGAGGGGCCGGGGCTTAAAGGAGGATTTTGGGAACAATGAGATCTAGTAGGGTTTGGGTTTTGGGGTTCTAAGGTTTAATGGAGTTTCTTTTCAATAAAAGGGAAAACGGCTTAGGTCGGAGGGAATGAAGGGTAAGGTCTGGGTTTAATGGGATTTTGAAAACAAATAAATAATTATAAATAAATTTTATATGTTAAAGAGATATACGGCTATAGGTGTATATAAAAGATCCGGGTATTACATCGCGGCTGCATGGACTGAGCTCCATCGGCTATCCTCATATCGGGAGTCTCCCAAGAAATGTATCTCACCACCTAGCATCCGAATTAAGTCGAGCCATCCGATCGAGTCGTCAAAACCTCATAATCCCCCAAGAGCTCAACATCTTAGGCACAGTTTAATAGTATCGAGTACATACCACAACATCGGTGGTCCAGCCGTAGAAGGGCAAACCCAAGCATCACTAATGTCGCCGTAGAACTGCCGCAAACCCGAAGGTTCAAAGGCTTTCACACGGTCATTAAGTCGAGTTAGGGTTTCATTCTTCTAGAGGGTCCATAGAATTGTCTGCATGCCTTTCCGAATACTTTAAACTTGGAATAATAGGATTCTAACTTTCGATCGTCTCTGTCGACTCCCAACGTCTCCGCGTGAAGTCGTCTCTAGCTGGAATCAATCTATCTGATGACCTCTCATCGGGTAGGCGAACGAACCACATGTCCTAGTCATTCATCATCGGGTGACTAGCGACCTTCTATCATCTCTTAGTACAACCTGTACTGCAATAGCTCCAACATATGGGGCGATATCTCGTCGCTCGCAGCAACAACTGGCTCACTCGTCTGCACGCTGAACAGTGCCTCAATCATCATGAGTAAGCAATACACCAACGGTCATCAAAATCTGGCTGGCCTCTATCATTGGCTCAATCCTCTAGTGTCGATCAGCACATCCGAGTAACCTCATAAAGGCGATCCGCCAAACGCTCGTGGCGCGGAAACACGGTAAAAAGACACATCTCCGCAATCGTGTGTCGCCGGAATTTCGCCCTGGTCAGTCCTCGTTCGTGACGAGCTCGTGCTGACCGCAACTCTAGCTGTAGCTCTCCCTGCCCGTAATCGTGGCAGCAAAACCATAACTGGTACTGATGAGGCTAGATCGGAATGAATATAATACTGAGCAAAGAAATGTACATCCTAAGGCTTCTTAAGTGGAGTAGCGTATCGTAAATATGCCACGGAACATACCTACGGTACGTCACTCTACTTTAGTCACATATTCCATCAACCAAGGGTCATCCTACGCTCCGAAGGTAAAACCTAACGCTTTGATACCAACTTTGTCAAATCCCGAAAGTACGGAATATGACCGGCACTTAAACTACAAACGTCTCGAGGCGTACGTAATCTAAGTAAGCCGTAAACCCAGAAATCCAAACCAAGAAAGGTAGTAGAGTGAAGGAAACCCAATTTAAAACAAGTAGTTTTAATAGCATAAGCCGAATTATGCGGTTTTGAAAAAAAACATCAAATATTTCCCGAAAATTTCGGCAGAGTCTCCTTTGTAAATACTGGCCCCCAAATGGGATACAACATGAATAGTATACGAAATCAATAAAAAGGCATCCCCAAGCGGGAGCTAGCTCTTCGTCAATCAACGGCCACAACCACACAAGCAATATAATATACCACGCCAACGGCGAGGATCAAAACTCAAAAGGAAACTCAAACCACAAGAAATCCACAGAAATATAACGCGCGACTCTAAGGTCGAAAGAATAACATCACCGGTCTCTATCTTAAAAATAAATACATGTTTGGTTGATGGAACTTCTAGATACAACAGAATAATGATATACAAGATATATAATGGGGATACGATACAAGTAAACCCACCTACTAGCAAATCACCCGAACGAAACTATGCCCGCAAAGCAGTAAAGAACCCTATACGGCAAACCTGCAAGAAACTGGGGCACAACGGGGGTGAGTTGCCAACTCGTGAATAGAAAAACATCTACGAATAAAAATCGCATAAATAACGCAACCTAGGTCAATGATCATAATATATCCTCAAATATATGTATAACATGCAGCCTATAACAATGGCTAAGGTAATATCTAACCGAGTGTAATCTCATGGGCCCGTGTAAGTGCCTCAGGTAGCAATATATCATATGGATGATGTATGAATGCATGAAACAGAATGCATGTACTGAAGAAAACTGCTTTCATAAATTAGTGAGATTTCTGTATTTTTAAAATGAGGTATCATAATGAAATCAGCATAAAACAGTGCCTAGCATCGGCACAAAACGTAATCCCAATATCTCGATATCTCTGTATCACAGTCTCTGTACCTCAATATCTCGAAATCTCAATGTCTCAATCACAATATCTAGGGCGCCGTCAGTCCAGACCGGCCCCTACCATCCATCTCAAGACCACGACGGTATCCTCCGGATATCCGACGCGTCGGGTAATATCACCGGTAGGTAGTGCTCCCCTGCCAGGCTCAACGTCAGCAACACGACCTTCTTGCCCCGGGTACCTTACCGGGCCCACCATGTACCCGAAACGGTTCATCCATCTCCTCGAATCGGGTCTCGAAATCCATCAGCAAACTCATGGTGGACGACTCATACATTATGGGAAAACCGCATTTTTATTTAAAAAGAGAGAAAGCAGTTTATATATGTTTTGCGGTTTTCCTCCAAATCCAGAAAATATCAGGGAAATCCGAATCATCAATAGCATGTAAAACCATGAATATAAGCATGAGAATCCATGAATACGGCATAACAATGAATAACGGTATGCATGAAGCGACAAGTAATAACTACAATATCTAAGCTGGCATATAAAGTATGTACACTAATATTATGTCAAACTACTGGCTATCAAGCTAAGTTAAGCAATAATATTTTCTAAGGTGTACGTGACATGGCAATTATCGATGAAGATGTGTGTGAGCCGGCAAGTAAGTGTACGCATCATCGGTAATGGTGCAGGTGTCCTAACAGCATAATGTCAACAATGCAATATGACATAACAATGTAAGTATGCGATGCGGAGCGAGCAACCAAAATGAGCGGGAGCTAAATACTAAACAATGGTGCCATTTGAAATAACACGAATCGCGGGGTTTTGAAAATAGGGGCTACGATGGTTTTTAAGAAAGGATACGTTTTTTGAAATATCCGTAGATCCCTTGACCTGTCTTTTAAAATACCCACGATCCGCTAGTTTTGAAATAGGTAGGAGTCTAATCTATTCTAACAACTACACTAAACTATACGGCTGAACTAACAAGCTGAACTACAGGTAAGGAAACCGCCTATCATCTGAGTCGATACATATACATACATGTATATGTATAGTCGGTGATCCCGCCTCAATAATATCATATCCGATACCATATCTATAATCAGGCATCCCAAGTCAAGAGTACGGATCAATCATCAATATAGCTCGTACGTAAATCCGTCGTACGGCATCCCAAATCTGGGTACGGGTCAATATCACATTCATCATACTATTCACCTGGTATCCTCTTTATCAAATATCATGATCGGGGTACTGATCTACGTCTAGTACAATACTGATATCGCCTAAGTATGCATGCATGTGTGTGAAACACTACGTCAAGGACCCGCTACAACGTCATGTCGTATATCAAATACGAACCCTGCTATATCACCGATCTCACGGCCTCAAATCAAATCTCATCGACTCATCATAAATCCCAAGTACTATCCTCATTATCCATGCATGCGTATATGAATGTACATATGCATAGTCCCATACCCACGCATATATACATATATACACATCCCAATCTACGCACAAGAAAGTAAAGTATGCAAGTCTGTGTGTGCGTATGTGGGTATAACAACTACTCTAGGGTTTCGCAACTAACCCAAAGGTAAACCATGAACACATAAACATAACATGAATAAACATTCTCGTATCATAAAACACCTATATAAACATATATATATGAGCTACACTACGGACTGCGGGGGTGCTATACGCCATCCACCCGACTTCTCCCCGTAGATATAAATTTACTCACCTGGTCCTCGCTATCCGGTGCCGACGTCGCCACTCGCTTGCTTGTCGTCTCGAAGTCCACATGGGGTACCTACATATCATAATGCACCGTGTCGTATTAAAATCCGACTCATGACCCAAAACGACACGTGAATCCTACATAGGTCAAAACCTATGGTTGCTTTCACAAATCAACCCAAAAACCCTCGTCGTCGGCGTACAAACGCCAAACCATCGAGAAAAAATCAAACGTATCAATCGTGGTTTCACAACACCTTAAATATATATATATATAAAAAAGTTAAAATCACCAAAACTTCAAATTCACTTTAAAGCTGTTTTTCCGAAAACCTAATAAGCAAAATTATCCGCTTTAATACAACATCTTGATGTTTAAACGAATCTAGCGGCCACAATATTCACTAAATATCATAACAAAGTCATATAAACCATTCCTATAATTTATTCTCATCAATTTCCATAAATTCCAAAATTCTAGTTTACAATATACCCAAATTTAACAATTTTATAGCAAAAATGCACAAACAACAATTTAGCCTGGATTTTCATGAACTAAAGTATTAAACTATATTTTATAATGTTAATGAAGTCATGAAAAACCTAATCACATTTTTAAACCCAATATTTAAACAATTTTTTAAAACCTAGTTAGCAATTTAGCAAAATTATCACCATTTTAATTTAACAAATTAGCAAGTAGCAACCAACTTAGATTTTGCATACAATTACATGTTAATCTCCTCATTACAACCATAAACTAATGATAAAAACCCTAATTAAATTCAAACCCCAGTCTTGAATTTCCTAAAGTTGCAATAAAACCCAATTAAACATCAAATTTGTTAACATAGAAGCAATTAAACAACAATATATGAATAAGGTTTAAATTATACCTCATGATCATGGATCAATCATGAAATCTAGCCTCTCAAAATGCTCTCTTTTCACCACAATCCATGCTTGTTAGGCTAAGCTAAAATGGGTAAGAGTTGGATTTGGATTTTGGGATTTTTTTGATGGATTTTGAGGCAATTTTGAAGCATTTTTTGAAGAGAAATGAGAGGAGAAAAGGGGGAGGGGGCTGCTGCTGGAAAGGGCCGGCCAAATGCAGATGGGGGAGAGGAGAGAGGGGGTGTGGTGTGAGGTATGGTGAGGGAAAAGTCCAAGTCAACAAAAGGTCAACTCTTTTATCCATTCTCATTTCTTTTCTTTTCTTTTCTTTCTTTGAAATTCAAGTGGGGAAAAAGGGTGGGGGCTGCTGAATTCAGCCAACGGAAGAAGTAAATGGGGGTGTGTGAGTGTGGGTATGGGTGTGGGGTGATGGAAAATGATAAATACAATACCCCAAACATCCATTTACACTAAAAAAAGCCTTTTTCTTCGATATTTTCTAAACCGTTTTAGCAAACGATTTCATTTCAAAAACCATATGATAAAATTTTATTTAATGTTTTATGATGCACAAAATTTGTTTCAACTCATTCCAATTTGTAATTTTCCCTAATTAAATGTATTAGTGACGGCTTAAAATAATATTAAAATAATTAATTTCGGAAATTTTTTCAGAAAATTTGAAATTTCACCAGTGGCTCAATAAACACCAAATACTAGCAATTACATAGCTAGAATATGTATATTTAATTTTATAATAAAGATATTTGCATTTTGACTTTTTACAGAAAACCCACTTATTTTACCGTTTTTTCGAAATTTCACCGAAACGATTTTCAAAACGTTACAGGCAGCCTAGATCTAGGGTTGAGGTTGTTCAAGAAATCATCCATCTTCTTCCAACCACAAGTTGAGTGACACGACTTGTGCCAAACCCTAACCCTAATTCCAATTCAAAATCAAGATCAAGATCTCGAGTACCATTCAAGCAAGAGAGCCTTCAACCTTTAGCAAGCGACGCCCGATTCCATCGGTGCAAGAGATCCAAGCCGATCCGCGACTCAAGGAGCCGAGCGAAGCCGAAATCGACGATCTAGTTCCTTCCTTTTGTAAATTCAAGAGAGTTGTAACGAAATTTGTCGATAAATAAAGGTGAAATTTCTATATCTTGCTTATCTTTTGATTCAACATTATGATTCATTCTCAATTTGTGATTGCGTTTGTTATGATGATGTTTGAGTAAACTCCGCTCGTATAGGAGTTGTGACGATCAATAGAATGATGATGATTTAGATCTTTTTACAATTCTTAAATCCTATAACTATTGTAAATTCTTGTGAATCAAATGATCGATGACCTAGTTTCGGGATCATCCTTTCTTGATTGTGTTCACTCGAAACTAGGGAACAACGATTGATCATTTGATTGACTAGAAGCTAGAATTTGAATGAGATTCATTGAAAGGGCAAAGGATAAGTTGAGGAAACCCTACCTTCTTCACAAAATCCTTAACCTCGATGAATTGTCATCGATGTAGTATCAATTAGTTATTGGATAAGAACATGAAATCATTAGATCTCATCACATCTATAGATCCGATCTACTCCTATGAGCTACACTTCGAATCTTGATTGTTGTTTGGAAATCATCACAAAATATAACTTCTTGATTTTAATGCTTTCTTAGATCTAGATATTTTCTCTTTCTTGAAATGCAATTTCATAAATCATGAATTGTTTTCTTTTCTTTTCCTTAAAGTTTCGACTCATCTAATTCGAAGCACGAACAATTACACTTTCCCTGTGGACGATCCGCACTTACTAACGCGCTACATCCGACACCGTTATTGATTGCGGTCAAAATATTTTTGGTTGTGAATTCTATACACTTTTCATACTACACAACGAGAAATTCATTCAATCATTGACCGGTTGACGAAAGCGGCTCACTTCTTTCCAGTGAAGACCACTTTCGGTTATGCTCAGTATGCTCAGTTGTATATTGATGAGATTGTGCGTTTGCACGGCGTTCCCACATGCATCGTATTCGACAGGGGCATCCAGTTCATTACCCGTCTTTGGCAGAAGCTTCAGGAAGCTTTGGGTACCAGATTGAGTTTTAGCACCGCTTTCCATCCGCAGACCAATGGTCAGTCAGAGCGGACTATACAGACTCTGGAGGATATGCTTCATGCATGCGTGCTTGATTTTGGTGGCAGTTGGGATCGTCACTTTCCGTTGATAGAGTTCTCCTACAATAACAGTTATCAAGAGACGATTCAGATGGCGCCTTTTGAGGCTTTGTATGGTAGAAAGTGTCGATCGCTAGTCTGTTGGACCGAACTCAGCGAGAGCAGAATTTTGGGACCCCGGCTAGTAAAAGAGACTATGGAGAAGGTCCAGTTGATTTAGGATAGGATGAGAGCAGCCCAGTGCAGACAGAAGTCTTATGCCGACCTTCGTCGTCACAAGCTTGAGTTCGCAGTGGGTGATCATGTATTCCTACGGATTTCTACGATGAAGGACGTGATGAGATTTGGGAAGAAAGGGAAGCTTAGTCCCAGATTTGTAGGTCCTTTTGAGATCCTTGAGCGAGTTGGTACCGTTGCCTATCGTTTGGCACTTCCGTCCAGTTTTCCGGATGTTCACCCTGTATTTCATGTATCGATACTTCGCAAGTACCTTCATGACCCTTCTCACATGATTCAGCACCAGACCGTTCAGTCAGAGCGCGATCATTCGTTCACCGAGCAGCCGGTAGTTATATTGGATCGGCAGGTGAAGAAATTTCGGTCAAAAGTCTTTCCATCTGTGAAAGTTCTTTGGCATGGCCCGAATAGTGAAGAGGTCACTTGGGAGGCCGAGAGCGAGATGCGGAAGAAATTCCCTCATCTCTTTGAAGGTATGCATAGTAAGATTTTTAAATTCGGGGACGAATTTCTTTAAGGGTGGAAGATTGTAACACCTTAGAATGCGATTAGTGTTAATTAAGCGATAATACGAGTTTTTAATAAAAAGTTAACCAAAATAGTTTTCGCATATTTTATAAAAATTAATTAATATTTTATTATTATTTATTTTGGGCTTGCACACACTTGTGCGTGTTAACCTATGGTTAATTAGTGTTAACCATGGTTAAGTAGCCATGGCATCCTAAATTAATTTCATGCCATGTTAATCTTGCACTTAATTATTTAGTTGAAAAATAAAAAGAGTTTGAATTGGGTTGACTTGAGAGAGAGAAGGGTTAATTGTGAAGGAATGATGAGGAATGAGCAAGCATGGGGAGCATTTAATGAGGAGAGAGAATGGGCATGGTTCACTCTCTAACCTCACACTCTCATTTCCTCATCCCTCACTCATACACCCCCTCGTTTCTCTTCTCATTCTCTCATTCTCACTTATTCCTTCATCTCATTTCCTCTCCCCTCAAACTGAACCATAACCAATTCATCACCACTAAACCTCACTAAAACCCTTCACAAAGTCAAGTTAAGCCACTAAGATGACTTGGAGCATGGAAAGCTAGGGTTTTTGAGCAAGTGTGGAAAGGTAATGATCTCTAACTGTTAAATAGGATGTTAGGATGTTGTGTTGCTTAGTAGTTGTTGTTTAGAACCCTAAAGATATAGTTTTGTGCACATATCGTATTTTTAGTGTCATTTTGGGGTCACTGTAATCTTCTATCACCACGAATGGTTACTATAAAATCTAGTAATGTAGTAGTGTTGTACTAGAGGCCCTGAGTGTTCACCCGACCTAGGAAAACCGGCGAGACATGGGGAATTTTCGGCGACACTGGATTTTTGGGAGACCGAGGGGTTGTGGTTTGGAGGGTAGCTGTCTGTAGGTATTTTGGGGTGTTTGGTACTGCTCGTTTTTTGAGTGTTGACTGTATGCAAAATCTGGGAACACTTAGCTAATTTTATAGTGTTTCGACTACGCGCGTTACGATATCTGACACGGTTCGCGTTGTTTGTGTAGCTTGCTGCATTTAGGTTTGTTTTAGAATGTCGCTACACATGTTAGCCACTAAGCAAACACTTGAGAGTTTTTGGAGACGGTGCGTCGATTTAAACGTAGTTTGTATGTATTATTGAACGGTTTCTAAGATACACTTGTTATGTTTTGTGTGATATTAGGAGCGAGTGCGGGGACTTCAGACGCTATGAAGAAAGGAAAGCAGGTGGTTGGATTTACCTAGCTCGAGATCATCGGTGAGTAAATTTAACATCTACGGGGAAATCTCCCGTATGGTGTTAAGCGTCAGGACTAGATATGATATTATAGTCACATGTTATATGCATATGAGTTGATTGTGCATGAGCAGTATTGCATACCATTATTTATTGTGCCTTGACTTAGTACCCATTGGACACTGCACCATTACTGACGGTTCATATTGCACGAGCACTAAATTATATGCTACACTCACACCGTTGGTACTTGACATGACACACACAACATATACACATATGTAGTATTGTATTCGTTATTGACATTGAGACGTTGATTCTTGTTCTATTGCGCATATGAAATGTATCATGCATACATACCTACATGTATACATACATACCCTGCTATAGTTACATATATATATGATGTTGCATTTGATTTTGGAGAATGTGGGAACCGCATGATATATTTACAAACTTGATTCATTTAAAAGAGCGGTTTTCCCTTGATATGCTCATATTACTGTTCTATGTTGCATACATCATATTTCATGGATTTATGCATTGAGATACGTATTTCATGTGATTTATGGATTTGAGAACCGTGGTGATATTTCAAGAAAGTATACATTGTTTTGAAAACCCGATTTCTCTTGATATGATATTTCGATACGTCCACCATGAGTTTTCTCGGTTCTGAGCTGAGTTTACCCGATTCGAGGAGCGGTAGGCACCATCTGTGGGTACATGGTGGACCCGGAGAGGTACCCCGAGACAAGAAGACTCGTATAGAAAGGCGGTGAGCCCGACGGAGGGAATACTACCAACCAGTGATAGTTTGGACCCGGCGGTTATCCGGAGGATACCGACCGGAGTCGTGAGATGGATGTGGGCTGATCCGGACTGACGGAGCCCGAGTTATGTGGATTTACGTGTCGATACTGGACACGAGTATTTCATGATGTTTCGAGTGTCGATGTTGGGCACTCAGATTCCATAAGATTTACAGATATGAGGGCCGATCAGAGTGACGGCGCCTGAGGTATTGGGATTTGGGTTGTCGTTGATGGACACCGGTTTTTCCACGATGATAATTCATTGATGATGATATGTTTTATCCCATACTTAGTAGTTATTTGATATGCATTGTTTCATGTAGTTGTAGTACCCTGATGGTGTACCTTGATCATGATTGTTGCATATCCATATTGCCATACTTATGCTATCAGATTGCATGTTGTAGATTATCGCTGTTCGTGCATACCTGCGATTATTTGTATGATGTTACTTACTATTCACGAGTTGGCAACTCATCCCCGTTGTGCGACGGTGTTTTGCAGGCTTGACCCTCAGAGTAGTCACGGCAGGGCTTCTTATTATCTCTATTTTTGCGGATACCGCTACTGTTGGCTGTAAGGCCGTTTGGTATAGGTGGGTTGCGGTTATCCGATTCTATCTATTGTACATCTTATTGTATCTAGTATTCCCTATCTACCATTTCCATGTATTGACTTAGAGACGAGTTGTGAGAATCGATATTATATTATTTTGTGACTCTGGGTGTCGTGCTCGTGTGAGCCACCTTTTCTTATGTTGATTTATCTCTTTATTGTCTATATCTTTGCTACGGCGTCGTATATATGCTTGTGGTGGTTGTTTCCGCCTTTAGGCGTGATTTTCTTCCGTTGGGGATGCTTTATTTATATCTTATATTTGTACCCGTTTCGGGGCTAGTTTTTGCAAAAGAGGTGCTGCCGAAATTTTTAAGAAAATAAAACTTAAGCTTTAAAATTTTTACTTGAGATTTCTAAATGTTTTTAACAATGTTTTTGCAAAGGGTTTCCTACTTTGATTGAGAATAGAATTTCTTTTTCCGCTGCGCAGTATATGATATGTTTTCTCTTAAGAATGGTCAAGAGTTCAAGACTTAAAGTCTGCCACTTACTTATTTTATAAACAAAAAAGTTTGGTCTCAAATGAAAAGCAAAAATGAGAAGAAAATAAAAGATTTAAGGGTTTCTTTGATATAGGATCTCAAAACTTGTGTATCTTGAGAAACAATCTCTAAAAACTTTGAAATTGTAAGAACCGCCCCAAAACATGTACTTAAACTAAGGACAGCTATCTGATTAATATTCACCATGGGAGCTAATCTTATGAGGTCCGACCTCATTTCTTATTTTGAGATCGGCTTTTCAAACACTCAACTCCCGTGTTTTTCACCGATCCGTACCGATCATCATGATCTACACATGTTAGATATGTTATATATTAAATTTTACGAGATTTGGAGAGCTCTAACTAATCTATCAAATAGACTAAAAATCGACTATTTTATGATGCATGAAAAACAAGATCGCTTGATGGATGTGTTAAAGATCATAAAATCTTGTAAATTTTAATACATAAATTATCTAGCACATTTAGATCTCAGTGGCCGGTACAGATCGGTGAAAAACATAAGGGGTTGGATGCTTGAAAACCGGCCTTAAAATAAGAAATGAAACCGGATCTCATAGGATTAACTCCCTATGGAATGTTAAAAACAACCGTGAACTTTTATGTTGGACGATTTTGTCCTCATCTTCTTCCTTCTCATTCCCATTCTCACCTGTTTCATCTTTATACCCAAACCAACCATCACTCTCGTCATCCATCTTCCATACATCATTATGTTCATTCATAGCTTTCATTGAATGGGGAAGAAGAAGGATAGATGAGGATTTATGATTAGTTTTCAACCATCATAAACTCTAAGGTCCTAAATCCAACAACTAACTAAATAAAAATTAAGGACAAAGGGTCCTCTTTGGTTAACGGGAGGTTTTAGGAGTTGTTTTTACAATTTCAAAGTTGCATGGGTTGTTTTCAAAATCCCAAAGTTTGGGGTCCCAAGGCAAAAAAGAAAGAAAAAACATCACAATTTTCGTAATATCTTGTTATCTTGTTTTGTATATGGGCACTACCGTTATAACCCAAACCAGATAGATTTGATACTCTCTGTCTCTGTCTGCCTCTCTCTCTCTCTCTCACCTAAATTAGCACTGTGCGATTATTCTTTTATGGCATTTCTCGGTATCTCAATAAATATGATGACCCAAAAAAAAAACCGATTCATGCTGGAAAAACATGAAGTTCCCTTTTTAGACAAAACAACTACATCAAAATTAACGAGTTTTTATTATTATTGGGACAATCAAGAATTCAAAACAGAAGATATTATATAGCCAAACTATTTAATCAACTGCAAACTATAATAAAGTCACTTTAGTATTTCATTTTCATACATGCATGTATGTTGGTTTTAACAAATTTAACTTGACATGTTGTCAGTAATTAAAGTGATTTATTAAGGACCCAATGCAACATGTAGTATTATGAGCTTTGCAACGTATGTAAATTTAACAAATTGAAGTTAATACATTTTAAACTCAAAAGTAGTAATAAATTGTCAAACAAACACTGATCATGCTGGCTCCTCTCTTGAGAGCATGCTTGGATGTTCCGGTTTAAAATTCGACGGATTGAGTTTTGAATAATAATGTCCCAGAATGCATCTACAATCTTTCAAGCAAAAAATATTAGAAAATTTTATGCTAAATGTATGTTAGGTTGCGCTTGGTACATGGAATGAAAGACACGGAATCCTCGCATTCCCAGGAATGGGAGGATCGGGCATCTAATTCCAAGGAATCTTGCATTAATGTGCTTGGTTTAGTTTAATCATTCCCAGTAATATATGTATGTACAACCGTCGGCCGACGGTTGTACCAGAGGAGGGCCGATGGATGGCGGCGAAACAGGCGACAAATGGCCGATCGACGACAGGACGGTGAGCGGCCAGCAATGGACGGTGAGGACGAACTACGGTCGACCGGTTGTGAACGTCCGATCGACGGCGGATCCGTTGGTGAACGATCGGCGATAACCGGCGGCCGGCCAGCAACGAACGGTCGATTGGCGGCGGCGGGTGGCGAGGAAGAACGGCAGCAGATAGTCATGGCTCATTTCATATTAGGCGTGAATATTCCAAAATAATCTAGGATAGACACATACTTTGGAGGGAATAGGATTACCATGAAATTGGGTCATTTGATTAACATGATAATCCTATATTCCCGGGAATATCTGTTACACCTAAACAAGTATGGTGGTATTTCATGGTAATCTAGGATTTGAAAGTGTTTGTTAGTACCACCACTGGATTTTACTAGCATCAAGCATGCCATTTTAAAAATTTTGGGGTGCTAATTAACACTAAACAAGAATCGAAACTAGATGATTAGGATTTAACTATGATATAACTACAACTATACTAAGAGAATGGTGGCTACAACCTTTGTAGACCATATCCTTCTCTTCTCAAGCTCCGTGTAGTAGTCCACGCGACTCCACTAGGCTCCACTTGAAGTTGGATCGAGTTTCCTTTGCGATCTTCGTGCCGAAGATGATCCACCCGAAACTCCGCTAATCCAAGCTATCTCTTCACTAAACTCTTTAGTGAAATAAACACACCACACCAAAGCGCTAATCTAGTGTAGAATGGTGAAGTAGGGGTGTTGTTTGCTCACTGGGGTTCTCACAAGCTCAAGGTTTCACAACTCACGTGAGGGATTGAACTTGGAGGTGGAGGTGAAGAAGATGGAGAGAGCAAGGACCTCAAGTGAAGAAAATAACTCAAGTGAAGAATGAAGTGTAGAATGGCTCTTCAAAGCTCACACATCACTGAAGCATACAATTTTCAACAATTAAAAATTGTCCATGCTTCAATGGTGCAAGCGAATGAATAAAATAAATGATAAAGCCATGCTTGCCCATTTCACAAAAAGGTCTCCCCATATTCCACCTCATTTTTTCTATTTTCCAAAAATAGAAAATCCATGCCATGCTTCATATATATATATATATATATATATATATATATATATATGTATGTATAAAGATAAGCATATAATTAGTGAGCAATAATATTAGTCAATATAAAATTATTTCAAATATAAATATATATCATATTATTAAATCAACATTTGATTTAATAATCCGGTTATATCACATATAACTGACTAATATCATTTATCTGTATATCACATTATCAAATCAACACTTGATTCAATAATCCGGTTATATCATATATAACCTAACTGATATCAAATAACCGCCAGATTAGAATACGATATCATATACTCGTATTTAATCAGGCCCCCACACATATCAGCATATGTGCCCTACTTCGTTTCGCTTGAACTAGGAAACTTCTGTGTGGGACTCTAAAGACTCGTCAATACGCCAACAGTAGGTAATGATCACATCAGTTACCCACAAGCCGTCAGCAGTACTAGCTGGACGTAACGGCTACGCAACTATTGAGCGAATAGAAGATCAACAAGCAAGCTTGTCCAAACTCGCATGAAGCCTATAGGTAACACTTACCGTACAGTCCGATCTCTTCGTCTGATATGTCATATATCGAGTCTGTATTGGATTCCTTAGCACTCTCACTAGGTTTTATAAGGCATCGGGTATGCAATTTTAAAAAATCTAGAGAGCAAACCAACCCAAACTAAGGATCTAACTAGAGAATTAGGGTTAAACTATACAAGTAAACAACTTTACTCTAAGTGAACAAGGAATACAACCTTTGTAGACCGGTCCTTCACTTCTAAAACTCCGTGTAGTAGTCCCTTAGCTCCAAGTGGTGGTCTCCCGGACTCTCTTTAGGCTTCACCGGACGAAAGGAACAAGCTTGTTTAAAGATCTTCGAGGCCAAAGATGATTTACGTCGAGAAATCTCCAACTCAAGCTTGCTCTTCACTAATGGAGAATTAGTAAAGCAAACAACATATACTAAATTTCTAGTTTGGTATAGATTGATGAAGAGGAATTTTGCTCACTTTAGAATTATTTTTCCCTTTCTCTTTCTTCACCTCAAGAAAACCTAGAGAGCTAAATTGAGATGAAGGAGATGATAAAGTGGTGAATAATGACAACCATAGGTGAGAAAATATCACAAAAGATATTTGTAGAGACTTAACCATAGCTAAAGATAATGGTCGGGTTAATAAATATCTAGAGTAAAAGAAAATTAGTGAACTAAGTCAATGGTTTTCACAAGCTTCTACAAGCCTCCAACACATGACAATTTCCACCTAATTTTGTTTATTTCCTAAATAAATAATCACCCTTATTATCTTAAGTATGGTATGAGTCTCATACACCCATGTACAATATATCATCAAGCATGACACAAAAAAGAATAGATTAACATATATCACATATATATTAAATGTATAAGTAGAAAAGAAATTCTTAAGTGAGCTAATATTAGTTAATATATATTAATATATCAAATATATAATTATATATTAAATTATTAAATCAACACTTAATTTAGTAATCCGGCATTATCACATATAACCGACTAATATCATTTATCAACTTATCGAATCAACACTTGATTCAATAACCCGGCTATATCTCATATAACCGACCGATATTATATATCGCGAGATTAGAATACGGTATCATATACACATATTAATCTCGGTCCCGCACATATCACATATATTCCCAACTTCGTTTCGCTTGAGCCAGGAAATCTCTGTGCAGGACTCTAAAGACTCGACAATACGCCGGCAGTAGGTAACGATTATATCAGTTACCCACAAGCCGTCAGCGGTACTACCTGGACGTAACGGCTATCCGGGTATTGAGCGATCAGAAGATCAACAAGCAAGCTTGTCCATACTCCCGTAAATCCAATTAGTAACACTACCTTACAGTCCGGTCTCTTCCTCTGATATGTCGCATATCTAGCCTGGGGGTGGTAAACGTCAGAACCCAATAGCTTGACAAGTTATGCCGATGTGAGGCTCATGACGGTTCGAGAAACTAATAATAACACTTACCAGTAAATCTCAGCAACCCTGATCAGGGATTTTCTGTTATGGCCAATCGAGCACAGCGCAACATCAACCCCCAATACCGGGAGAGACGAAATCCCCTCCTATCGCTCATTGCCTCCATGTGACTCGGGACTGTACCCAAAAACCACCTGTTTGCACGCTCTTTTGAACATGGTAGGGTGGAAATCAAAGCACAATGGAAATCACACAAGGCTCTATGACGATCTCGGATCTATAGACTAACATGTACCAGTATCACCAGAGAACTGCTATCTAACGATATGTATAATACCATCTAGGAGTTCTCGACGAGTCATGTTCGGTGCACCCAGTCTCCACTGAGCACCCGTATACAATCTTTAATGTCAAACACCAATGGATGTAGGATCATCCATCGTCCATCAAATGGGTCAAGAAATGTATACGCTAGTCTACTCTGGAATATCAATGCCCTGTCTCGATACTCCCACGACTAGGAACAATTAAAAGATGGACTTATGGACTACCCTGGCCCCACTAGTATGATCTTCATCCTAGTCCTGGTAGTCAAGTACACATCCTAAGGGCTTTATCAACATGTAAGAGAGAGACAGTAAAAAAATATAAGTATACATGTTATGATAAAGAGCAACCAGATAGCATACTATCATGTCGAGCAAGAAAGTCATCTCTATATATGTCCAAGCATCCACTATAATATACAATCATGTACAATAATGGCCTCTAGGGCATACATACAACTAACAGTCTGGGGGTGGAATCGTTAGACCGCAATAACTTGATAAGTCATGCCGATGTATGGCCTATAACGGTACGAGAAACTACTGATAACACTTACCAGTAAATCTCATCAACATCCCTGGCCAGGGACTTCCTGTTATAGCCAATTGAGTATAGCGCAACATCAACTCGCTATACCGGGAGAGACGAAACCCCTCCTATCGCCCATTGCCTCCATGTGATTCGGGACTGTACCCAAAATCCACCTGTTTGCACAACTCCATTGAGCTGTGGTAGGGAGGAAATCAAAGTACGGTGGGAACCACACAAGACTCTATGATGATCTTGGGTCTACAGACTAACATGTACCAGTGTCACCAGAGAACTGCTATCTGACGATAGGTATAGTACCATCTAGAAGTTCTCGGCGAGTCATGTTCGGTGTATTCATTCTCTAATGAGCACCTGTGTATAATCTTTGATGTCAAACACCAATGGATATGGGATCAACCATCGCCCCTACAGGGTAAAGAAACGTACACACTAGTCTACTCTGGAATATCGATGCCCTGTCACGATACTCTCTCGACTAGGAACTGTTAAAGGATGTGCTTGTAGATTACACAAGTCCCGGTAGTATAATCTGCATCATAGTCCTGGTAGTCAAGCCAACATCCTAAGGGCTTTATCAATATGTATCAAAGAGACAGTATAATAATACAAGTGTACATGTTAAGATAAAGAGCAACCGATAGCATACTATCATGTCGAGCAAGAAAGTCCTCTATATATATGTCCAGGCATCCACTATAATATACATCAATGTACAATAATGGCCTCTAGGGCATACATATCCCTAACAATCTCCCACTTGCACTAAGGCCAGTTGTTGTAGTATCTCATACCCAAGATCCCAAATAGTCTCTCGAATTGCGTCTAGAGGAGGGTCTTCGTGAGTGGATCCGCTGTGTTATCCTCCGTGTCAACTCTCCTGATCTCAATCTCCCGGCGATCAACTATCTCCCGGATCAGGTGATACCGCCTAAGAATATGTCTGGATCTCTAATGGGACCGAGGTTTCCTTGGCCAAAGTCACGGCTCCATTGTTATCACAATACACAGCTATTGGATGCTCAATGGATGGAACCATACCAAGTTCAGCTATGAACTTCTTCATCCAGACAACATCTTTGGCAGTATCGTTGGCAGCGATGTATTCAGCCTCCATCGTCGACGCTGCTATGGTATCTTGCTTGGAACTCTTCCAACATACCTCCCTTCCATTGAGGGTGAAGACAAAACCCAAGACCGACTTATTGTCGTTCTTATCACTTTGGAAGCTCGAATCAGTAAAGGACTCCACCTGGAGTTCACCGTTACCATACACCAAGAACATTTCTTTAGTCCTTCTCAAGTACTTAAGAATGTTCTTCGCAGCTGTCTAGTGTTTCTCTCCAGGATCTGATGGATACCTACTCACTACACCTAACGAGTAAACTACATTCGGTCTGGTACACAACATCGTATACATGATTGACCCGACTACCGAAGCATAGGGTATCTCTTGCATGCGAGCCCTCTCCAAATCAGTCTTGGGAGACATCTCTTTGGAGAGAGTGATTCCTAAGCAAGCGGGTAAATTACCACGCTTAGAATCTTCCATACTAAATCTCTTTAGTATGGTGTCTATGTACCTGGATTGGGACAATCCCAACATCCGTTTAGATCTATCTCTATAGATCTTAATCCCCAGGATGTAGGAGGCATCACCTAGATTTTTCATAGAGAACTTGTGTGATAAGAAGAGCTTGACCGATTATAGCATAGGAACATCGTTTCCTATCAAGAGTATGTCATCCACGTACAATACGAGGAAGGCAACCTTACTCTCTACAACCTTCTTATATATAAAAGGTTCATCTACGTTTTTGATGAAGTCAAACTCTTTAATAGCTTCATCGAAACAGATGTTCCCGCTCCGCGATGCCTGCTTTAATCCGTAGATTGATTTAAGCGGCTTGCACACGCTTCCGCTGCTCCCACTATCTACGAAGCCCTATGGCTGTGTCATGTACACGCTCTCTTCTAAATCACCATTTAGAAAAGCGGTCTTGACGTCCATCTGCCAGATTTTGTAGTCATGGTATGCAGCAATAGCAAGTAGGATCCTGATGGACTTAAGTATGGCAACAGGAGAAAAGGTCCCATCATAATCGACACCAGGTCGTCGACGAAAACCTTTTGCTCAAGTCTAGCTTTGAAGGTCTCAACCTTTCCATCTACACCAATTTTCTTCTTAAAGATCCACTTGCTCCCAATAGGTTTTACCCCTTCAGGAGCAACTTCCAAAGTCCATACTTTGTTGGTGTACATGGATTCCATCTCAGATCGCATAGCATCCAGCCATTTCACAGAGTCCCCACTTGTGATGGCCTGCTCGAAACTAGTTGGGTCATCATCTTCCATGATACAATCCTCGCTCCCACCGTCTATGAGAAAACCATAGTATCTCACTGGTGGATGAGGAACCCTACTAGATCTGCGGAGTAACTGAGGTTCGTCGGGGACTATTGATACCTCCGCTTCTACCAAATTATCAGTTATAGTTTGTGTAGCTGGAACTTCTTCCAGTTCTATCTCATTACCACTAATTTCTTTGACAAGAAATTCCTTTTCTAAAAAGGTGGTATATTGAGAAACAAACACCTTTTGTTCCTCATTGTGGTAGAAGATATATCCATGTGAATTCTTTAGATATCCCATAAACTTGCAAAGAACTGATCATGTCTCGAGTTTGTCCGGATTCTGTTTTTTAACATAGGCCGGACAACCCCATATCTTAACTCGTTTAAGATATGGTCTCTTTCCACTCCATATCTCATATGGTGTTTTAGGCACAGATTTTGATGGAACTTGATTCAATAGGTATGCAGCGGTCTCAAGTGCATAACCCCAAAAGGAAATAAGTAACTCAGCAATACTCATCATAGAGCGCACCATATCTAATAGGGTGCGATTTCTCCGCTCCGATACTCCATTGTGCTGTGGTGTATACAAAAGAGTAATCTGATAGAGAATCATATTCTCTTTTAAATAATCTCGGAATTTCGTGCTTAAGTATTCACTTCCTCGATCAGATCGAAGGATTTTAATACTTTTACCTGTCTGGTTCTCTACTTCTCACTTATATTCCTTGAATTTCTCAAAAGCTTCAGATTTGTGTTTCAACAGGAACACATGTCCGAATTTTGAGAGATCATCGGTGAATGTAATGAAGTACGTGAAACTTTTCCTGGCATGTGTAGACATAGAACCGCATACATCACTATGTATCAGTCCCAAGAGTTCAGTAGCTTTTTCTCCATGTCTAGTAAATGGAGTTTTGATCATCTTGCCTTTGAGACATAACTGGCAAGTTTCATAAGATGTAAATCCGAACGGATTCAAATATCCATCTTTATGCAACTTCACTAGTCTTGTAGCATTGATATGGCCAAGTCTATAATGCCACAAGAAGGCTTCGTTCATTTCTGAACTTTTCCTCTTATGTGTGTTTTGTATATTAAGAACTGTATTTTGATTAAGAACGTATATACCATTACACAACGTACCAAACCCAATCAACACTTGATTTAGGAAAATGATCATAACATTTTTCTCTAGTGCAAAGTTATATCCTTCTTTATCTAATAAAGAAACGGATATTATGTTGCACATCATCGAAGGTACGTAACAACAGTCGTTCAAAATCAGTGTATTACCATTTGGCAATACTAGGTGATATTCGCCGACAGCTTCGGCAGCAACAATTGCTCCGTTCCCTACTCTGAGGGACATATAACTCTTTCCCAGTTCTCTACTTTTTCTTATCCCTTATAACTGATTACAAATGTGGGATCCTGATCCGGTATCTAATACCCAGGACGTAGAGCAGACTGAGAAACAGTTCTCAATAACTAACACACCCGAAGAAGATGCATCAGCATGCTCTTTCTCCGTTCGGGTTGCATGGGAATCCGTGCATTTCTCTATCCCTTGCTCAGACTTATGACAGTCATAAGATAGAGCGGAACCAACGTTCCCCCGCTTAGTATAATAAGCGGGTTCGGTCAATGCATCCATATTATTATCATGATTAAGGAATGTCATGGTTGCTACCTGGAGAGAGAGAGAAGAAAACACTTTAGCGTGCACTCTTGCAAGATTAGATTGATTATTATCTTATTTAATCAGGATGGATCCCACTGTTTTTATCAAATCTTCCTTCAAACCCTGAAACGTAAGATTAGCCGGGATTAATTATACCCTACAAGTTCGCCAATCCGTCAGCCATACAGGTATTGGTACTCTGAGGGAGTCTCTCCATGCTTTTGCATGGAACTAATTATATAATCTCGTTTCCGCAGGGGCATAACCTCATTAACACCTTTCTTAGACACCTACTGGATCAGCTAATTGTAAAGTGGAAAACTCTCGCCGGAGTAACACTTACTCGCAATGGGTATCGGGATCCAACTATCATATAGAAGGTATGCAATCTCATTGCAAATTTCAACACTTGAAATTCCCAATATATGTTTTTACCCCCATGTAGTTTATGACTTTAACAAGGTCAACAAAGCATAAACCATAAGTCAAGTTCAACCCGTCATTTCGTGATTGAATTAAACCAACCCGCACGACCCTTAACAAGGTCAACAAGGCCGTACGACTACCCTAATCCAATCGCATCATATACGGCAAATAAGCACTAATCAGCTACCGCACACTACGCCTTGACAAGGTCAACAAACACAGCACGAATACTAAATAGCACTTGTCTGAAATGACAGAGGGCTACGACTGGTTTTTAAGAAAACCTTTAACGTAATGAACTTGATATCGTTGTAGAATCTTATGATTTGAAAACTAGCGGTTTAAGCTCAGCTTTAAAATCGAGTAGTTTTCAAAACAAACCGAGTGGGTTGTAGCATATGCTAGTTTTGCTAAAGAGGTCATTCCTGGTGAAGGGATCTAGTCTCTTTCCTCATCGAATGAGGTGCTGGATATTCATAATAGAATACCGCTATGCAAAGCAATAACTAGAGCTACCTTTTTGAAAAATTTGATTTTACAATATCTTTAGGTTTCTTTTCTTTTCATTAATCTCATTAATGATGTCCCATCATTCATGTTTCCTAAACATCACAGAAGAAACGAAAATAAAACACACATATATGCCATCCGCATTCGCCACAGGGACCCGGGTCTCCACCGTAAGCTTACTTAACTTACGACAGGGCGGGGTCAGGACTAGCGCAGATGCAAAACATATATAGTGTCTACTAGTATATCATATATATAAGTAGCATTTGTCTCACGCAGTTATATAATCATATCATATCACAGAATCAGCAGAAGCAAACATATGAAATATAGGAAATACCAGGAGGTCCGTGTTTTAAATTAAGCCAGTAATGAAAAACACGGGTTGTACGGTCGTGATGAATAGCCAAACTCACATCCCTAGATCCCTATGAAAGCGGCAAGAAACCCTACCAATTCTAGAGTTAGGCGACCCGGTCTCGACTCCTCGAGATGGTCTCCCCGGAATCTAGAACCCGGTTACTTATGCTCTCCGCCTTGGGTCTATCCTAATGCGAAAAAGTAAATAATATACATCAATGGAGACAACAAGATCAACCCAGAAGTGTCCCAATAAAAGAATATTACATACATATTTTTACATGAATGAGAATTGAAAAGCTCTCATCTCACGTAAAACCCCCGGCTATTCAAACACGGCGATCCAATATAACATATCACAGCAACACAATAATATCACATGTCATCAAAGTAAGTAAATATACGTATTCCTAATGTCGTTGACGTATAGCAATGAGATCGGGGATACCCCACATATTACACTTACGGTCGTAGAAAAGAAATGAAAAATGCAATAATTAGAATCCGCATCATCCTTAGACATCATAAACCCGGAATATCACATATTCCGGATTTCATGCCTAACCCTATAAACCTTGCATTTAAGTCATGAATTGAAAACACTTTTCAAAAGAAAACCAAGTCGGGTAATTCAACAAGATCCCGATTATATGATCGAATGCTTGTCGGGAACTTTAGTAGATTGCCACACCCCCGATGCCATCAATGAAGTGCACTTAGGTGGAACACCGCGGTCGCGAGCACCCGAGTGGATGCTTTTGGCCATGGGGTTCTCCTATAGTCACTTGGTCGGGGCTATGGGGCGTGGCTGTCTACTAGTGTTTCCCGGTAACTATTCGCGTACGATACTAGATTGCGATGGAGTTTTGATCCGAATCAAAACTCCATGGCAATCCATCAAATGATACTAAAATGCTAGATTTACAAAACGCTAATTAGTTTTCACAAAACTAACCAATGTGGATTCCAAAAATTGTATCACATAACCGAACCATCTAGACGATGCTAAACATTTCGATTGATTTTTCAAACACCAGAAAATCACAGAGACCTCAACAACTTGAGCCTCACTAAAAATACCCAGAAAATCTAAAATGACACAATAGAGCAGCACAAGAAAAACGAGACCACAACTCTTCAAATGCGCGACGGAACCGCGGCCAAACCAGGTTTCGACGGCGGTTCCATGGCCATTTGAGAGAGTTAGGCTCTCGAATTTCTTAGGGCTCCATAAAATTACCTGCATGATTTTCTGGGAATTTTTAATCTGAAAAATTTCAACTTTTGAAAATATAGACAGAAACTTGTAATTTCGGGTTTTAAAACGTCGATCGAACACTTTAACGTCGTCTAGACTACACCTAAGTCTCTAGCTTGGCTCTGATACCATGAATGTATGTCTTAGCACCTCTACTAGGTTTATAGGAGTATCAAGTATGCAATTTTAAAAAATCTAGAGTGCTAAGCTATACTATCCTAGAATCGAACTAGAGAATTAGGGTTTTAGTGTAAGCAAACAAGTTCTATACTAAGTGAAACGAGAATACAACCTTTGTAGACCAGTCTTTCACTTCTAAAGCTTTAAGTAGTAGTCCCTAGAACTATTCTTAGACTCTACTTGGTGAAAGGAACGAGCTTACTTTGTCATCTTCGAGGCCGAAAATGATCCACCTTGAAGTCTCTCGAACTCAAACTCACTCTTCACTAATCTGGGTATTTGTGAAGCAAACAACCTAAACTAAAGGGCTAGTAAAGTGTAGCTTGATGAAGTAGGAATTTTGCTCACAATATTTTCTTCTTTGTCCTTTTCTTTTTCACCTCTAGAAAAACCTAGTGAGGAAGAAGAAGATGAGATGAACTTGGATGGAGAGAGAGTGAACCATGAAGTGAAGTGATAAGATGGTGTGGAAAAATATTTATGAATAAAACAAAGAGAATGGGGGTGAGTCATGGCTTCTCAAAGCTTCCACAAGCATCTTGAGAAAATGACTAATTTCTATTTTCTTTTATTCATAAATCAACCATTATCTACTCATCACTAATCCTCATATGTGATTATCATGCATCCTAGTTTAATGTATCATCAACCATGATACAATATTTAATACATATTTTTATATATCACACATATATTAATATGTATAAAGAGAAGATAATGTTTAGTGAGCTAATATTAGTTTATATATATATATATATATATATATATATATATATATATCGAATATATAAATATATATTAAATTATTAAATCAACACTTGATTCAATAATCCGGTTATATCATATATAACCGACTAATATCACATATATATGTATATCACATTTTTAAATCAACACTTGATTCAATAATCTGGTTATATCATATATAACCGTTTAATATTCAATACTAGTTAATATAACACACACACACATATATATTTATATCAAATTATTAAATCAACACTTGATTCAATAACTCGGTTATATCAAATATAATCCGACTAATATCAAATATACAAATATATATATTTATCAAATATATATATTAACAATATATACATATACCATTGAATCAACACTTGATTCAATAATCCGGTTATATCACATATAACCTGACTGATATCAAATATCACAAAATTAGAATACGGTATCACATACTCGTATTTAATCAAGCACCCACACATATCTCCATATGTGCCCTATTTCGCTTCGCTTGAGCTAGGAAACCTCTGTGTATGACTCTAAAGACTCGTCAATACGCCAACAGTAGGTAATGATCACATCAAACACCCACAAGCCGTCAGCGGTACTAACTGGATGTAACGGCTACCCAGGTATTGAACGAATAGAAGATCAACAAGCAAGATTGTCCAAACTCCCGTAAAGCCTATAAGCAACATTTATTGTACAGTCCAGTCTCTTCGTCTGATATGTCGCATATCGAGTCTGGGGTTGGAATTTTCAGACCCCAGTAACTTGATAAGTCATGCCGATGTGTGGCCTAGAACCTTTCGAGAAACTACTGATAACACTTATCAGTAAATCTCATCAGCCCTGGCCAGGGACTTGCTGTTATAGCCAATCAAGCATAGCGCAACATCAACTACCTATATCGGGAGAGACGAAACCCCTCCTATTGCTCATTGCCTCCATGTGACTCGGGACTGTACCCAAAATCCACCTGTTTGCACGACTCCTTTGAGCCATGGTAGGGAGGAAATCAAAGCACAGTAGAAACCACACAAGACTCTATGACGATCTCGGGTCTACAGACTAACATGTACAAGTGTCACCAGAGAACTGCTATCTGACGATAGGTATGGTACCATCTAGGAGTTCTCGGCGAGTCATGTTCGGTGTACCCATTCTCTAATAAGCACCTATGTATAATCTTTGATGTCAAACACCAATGGTTGTGGGATCAACCATCGCCCCATACAGGGTCAAGAAACGTACACACTAGTCTACTCTGGAATATCGATGCCCTGTCTCGATACTCCCTCGACTAGGAACTGTTAAAGGATGTGCTTGTGGACTACACAAGACCCACTAATATGATTTGCATCATAGTCCTGGTAGTCAAGCCTACATCCTAAGGGCTTTATCAACATGTATCAAAGAGACAGTATAATAATACAAGTGTACATGTTAAGATAAAGAGCAACCAGATAGCATACTATCATGTCGAGCAAGAAAGTCCTCTATATATATGTCCAAGCATCCATTATATCATACAATAATGTCCTCTAGGGTATACATATTCCTAACACAAGGAAGTCCATCCCTAAAACTACGTCATAACTGCCGGTATCAATAACCAGGAAATCTGCGAGTAGTTCTCGACCACAAACTACTATAGGACACTCCTTACACTCCTTATTAGAAATAATCTTCACACTCTTAGTGTGTATGTCCCAGTTTCTAGATAAATCCATATGTAGAATAGAGTGGGTACTAATAAATTTGGAAGACACAAAACAGTGGGATGACCCATAATCGAATAGAGCTAATGCAAGAAAACTACAAACTAGTAGAATACATGTAACCACATCTTCCGAAACTTTTGCTTCCTCAGCCGTGAGGGTGAAAGCCCATCCCTGATTTAGCCCTTGTGTAATCTGCCTCTGGTCATAAGCCTACTTCTACGATACTAGAGGTGCTCTCGGAGCATTGCCTTTCAACTGAACCCTCGACGGGCAAGTGTTGACCTAATGATCAGCAGCTCCACAGCCTAAGCATTGTCCATTCTTCCTCCGGCACTCTATGTGAACATGGCCTGGTCGCTAGCAAAAATCAAAATCATGCCAAGAAGTGCAGCATTGTCGATAGGTGGAGCGGGTTGGTTCCTTCTAGCCATTGTTCTGAAGTTAAGCATGAACGACGAGGATTAGTAAAGGAAACAAGATTCAATTAAACAAAGGGATTCAAGAATTTTAATGACAAGGCAATAATATGGCAGGACATGTTCCTATAGTTAAAAGGGTTTCAAGGTCAATTTGTTGGGTACAATACACAACTACAAATTGAACCCAAATCTAACTAACATAAACCTAGGCTCTGATACCAACAAAACCTTTTTACACCCCGCTTCCCAAAATACATTAAATACGGGAATATGACTCGACCAGCCATGCTACCTATGGTAAGGAACCATCCTTTCAAAATCATACTAAGGTTGTCATGCAGTAATCAAGTATAATAATATATAAATAACTAACAATGATCCATGTCCAATGCCACAACAATAACAATGATAGAAATCAATAGAGGAAGCAATTTAGAATAACAAGTCTCAAAGATCCAATGATAAGAAAGAAACAATAAGAATACTTGTCCCTTATAAGCTCACAAAAGATCCAATACAAGAAAAAAAACCTAATCCATGATAACTAGATAAACGGGAATGGTCCTCACTGCTCTGCAATCTTCTCAAAATATTCTTTATCCTGTGGTGCTAAAACCAGTTGATCTAGGTCATGCAAAACCCAGACGTCGGAGTGTCATAGATAAATATCATAATAATATAATAATATAACAGGAATGAGATATAATACATCATTTCAGGTAATCGATGTCATGTGAGTATACAATAACAATAGCGAAACAAGTGATATAACGATATAGCAAGGCAATCATATCATATGGAACCTAAGTGTTCATGTCGCTAAGTTATCTAATCTAACGGTATTTGAAATTATCGAGTGGAATCTTTCTCGTAACTCAATAGCATCATGTGTGTGCTCAGGACCACGATGTCATGATTCTTAGGACTGAATCTGAGACATGCAGCTAGGCAGTAAAACAATATCAATATATTGACGTACGATGTTAGCTCATCATACCGGAGCCCGAAATCCGTATCGACTGATCAGTCTCTAGCAATCAATAAAACTCTTGAGTTACAATTTGGTTCAATTCTTGATTTATCCTTTCCTCAGGTTTTCAAGTTTCATGTCAAGTAACGATATAGTATTTACCTAATGCTAACACGAGAACAATCAAAGACATACTCAGAAGTCATCCAATAACGTTATTTGTTCTCTGGTTGTAAGAAATGGCTCATATCAATCTTGAGACGGCTCGACCTTATCCTGAGACGGCTCAATATGGTTTGAGACGGCTCGAACAATTCCTGGAATATTATATGTCTTCATTGTTTCCATGAGACGGCTTAAAGTTCTGTTGAGCCGGCTTGAGACCCTTTCGTTCAGACGATCAGGCATTCGATTAGTGTTTTGATTTAAGTTTAGTACATGCAATAACGATTACAATTCCATTAATTCTTCTAAGTTAATTTATAACAGTTTAAAACAACATAAAGATGGTGTCTTTAGTGATCAATGTCGAGTAATATATCTAAATCAAGTTTGTCGACATATCGTGATTCCGATCTCGATATATCATTCACTAGGCTTACATAATAAACGTAGCTATACAATGTAATAACAATATTAATATTACGCCAGATCTGATCTGGCCGTAACTAGCATGTAACAAGTATCTTGAGATACTTGCATCGATCTCGACGAACGGTGACAACCATGTAGATGAAGAAGACACGATGCTCGAACCTTACGCAAGATCTACTCCTGTCTTGTTGTTCGGTTTGGATGCTTGAAGAATTAAGATGAAGAAGATGATGGTGATGACGACGATGCCGGCGAGACGATGATGGCAATGTGATGGTGAGGGGATCGACTGCTAGATTAAGGTTTTGGTTCTTGATAGAGAGAGGAGGAGGCTAAGGTTTATGATTTAAATGGGTTGCATGAGGATTATAAGGTTTAAATAGTTTAACAAGAATATAGGCCGGGTATTATATAAATCTTATATCAATTAGGACTAGGTAAAGAAGATAAGGTAAAATTATACTCATATCAATAACAATCATAACCCTAACCCAATAAATTCAATAGCCCATTAATCAATTTAATGTTCCCGATAAAATAAGAAGTCAGGATCATGTCAAGAAACAATATCAGGTATAGGTCAATTTGAGACAGCTCATAGATGCTTTGAGCCGGCTCACAAGTCTCTCCCAATGATCAATTCTTCCCTGGATACATGAGACGACTCAACACAATCTTGAGTCGGCTCATAAGCCTTTTCAAAAAAAATATTCAAATAACCAGCATATCAATCAATTCAATTTATTCAATCAAATACCATACTATCATATAGCTGTCGCATATGGAGGCAACTACGATGATGATGCAGGCGTAGGCAAAGGTGATGGATATGACGGAGGTGACTAAGGCATAGGCGACCACGATGATGATGCAGGCGTAGGCGGAGATGGCCCAGGAGGCGGCAGTGACAACGATCGACTAAAAAACTTTGGCTGTGGCGATGCCTGCGGCGGTGATCTACGAGTGGGTTTCGATGTTGGCGGTCGGTGGGTGTGCAGAAGTTGGTGGGTGCAAGTTCGAAGGCTCGTGCGAGGTGCGAGGAGGTCTGCAAGGATGCCCATAAGAAAGATCAATGATGAGACGACATGGATCAATCAAACTACTTTGAAGAAGTTTCTTTAGATATGTGATAGTTGCTGAGTCACATCATGTTGTCCCCGATGCTTTCTTTCAGCTATATCATTCTGCCTCCTCTGTCTTTCATGAGGAACAAGCCTTTGCTACAACATTTGATTTGGTCTTCACATATTGGATCCTCATCGGCTTGTCATAGAATAGAAATCCTTGCATCTTCTTAAGTGCCACGGTTACCGAAGAAACTTCCTCAAAGACTATCCATGCTTGCCTTTTATGCTTCAATGTCTTAAAATCTAGTACTTCCAATATCTTTCCAAATTGAGAGAAATCGGCTTCCAGGGACTTTTTAAGTTCTTCGAGCTTGAATTTCTTGAAGAGGTGTGGGTTAAAGTACAAATCCATGAATGTTATCAACCTAGCTATGATGCCATATTAAATTTAATTATACACGAACGAAAGAGGAGATTATATATTTTATTTAATATGGTATCGGACCTGGGTTGATAACATTCATGGATTTGTAATTTAACACACCTCTTCGAGCTTTCGTGCTCTCAGCTTTTGAGCCCTCCTTGGAGCCTTTGTGGTCTCTTAGTCTTGTGCTATCTCTTGAGCCTTCGTGCTCTCTTGTGTGTGATCCAGGCTTTCATGCCGAGCTTTAAGCCTTCCTGCTCTATACGATTCATGTGACAACCACGTTGCGCTTGAGTGGGAGTGTTGAGATGTGTGGAATAAAATAGTCCCATATTAGAAAAAATATGAGAAGTGCATGAGTATAAAACATAAGATGGGCCAAACCTCAAAAAGACTTGAGTCTTATTGATGAAGCCCGTGTAAGTGGTTTTTTCTTGCATCGCAACATTTGCGAACAAAACGAAAGACATAACAAAAAATTTCTAGCAAGCAAAAGCCACCAAATCCCAAATAACAACCTAAAGATTAAAACTTGCAACACAAAAGAGCATCGAGAGACTAAAGCTAGGATTTTAGAAGTGCTACAATCTTTGTAGCGTGTCCGCCCGACTGCGGAAGACCTTCGCTAGGCTCCGAGTCATTCGGTAATGGTCTTTCTCGTAGATCCTACTTGCCGACGATGATCCACTTCGAAGGAGGCCCAAGTCAAGCTCCAACATCACAAGAACTCTTCAAGTGAGGTAACTTGCTCTCAATCTTTGCTAAGGATTGAGAACTAGATTGTAACATTTTGAAATATTTTAGATAAAGAATTATTTTATTTATTTAATTAAAACATTTATTTTATTGGGTTTGTAATAAAAAGGTCTTTTAAAAGGTGGTAGAATGGATTAGTAAAGAAATAGTTTGTTTTTACAATAAGAAGTGTCATGAAGGGGTTTTGTGAAAAGTTTAGTTAATTATGGAAATTGGAATTTTTTGAGGGTTTATGTGTAAAAATGGGTAGGACTTGGTTAAGGTTAACTTGAACCCTCAGTGTATCATTTCATCATGAAGACACCTCCTTCTTACATGTACACCTCATGCACGCACCTCATCCTTGCATGAAAATACCACCCCCTTTCATGCTTACACCTCCTACTTGCATGAAAGTACCACACTCTTTCTAGATGACACCTCCTCCTACAACTCATCACTCAATTACCCTATCTCTTCTTATAGCTAAGTTCATATTACAATTTGGAACAATTTGGCTAAGTTAGAACATAAAGAAAATCTTAGAACACTAAAGAAAATGAGATAAGAAAGAAAGAAACTAAGAAAAAGGGATCCACACTTCAACCCTCAAGCTAGGATCTTTTGTGCTTGAGCATCTTTGAAGGAGCCTTTCAGTTATCATTCAATAGGTATAACTTCAACCCTGCAAATTTTAATTCAATACTGTTTTAGTACAGAAGTGTAATATCGGTAAAATGTCGTATTTTGTTGGATTAGTGCTCTGTGTTGAATCTGCTATAGTTTAATTAATCTTTAGCAAAATAAATAACACTGTGAACTTGTAAATGGGACCTAGAGTACATACCAGAAACACGAACCCATTCCTTCATCACTCGACCGGCGACATCTGCCCATTTTCCGAGCTCGCCGGTTTTCCTATGGTTTGGGGTGTTGAGTTTTATAGGGTAGCTCTCTGTTTATATTGTAGGGTGTTTGGTATTGTTAGATTATGTTATAATTTCAATATATAAAATATGGTAACAGATATATGTTTTTAGTGTGCAGTGTTAGAAAACAAGGAAAATTGTGATATATAACATACTGAACTTGAATCTGGAACCACTAGGTATAACTACTAGAAAAACTAGCAATACCATAAGTATTATGAGACAACTCGGAGACTTCACCTAAAGCTCAAGCCCCTGATTCCATGTGTTACCGGTAACATACCCCACTTTTCTGAGCTCGTCGGCCCCCCTTGGGTTTTTGGTGTTGGTTTTGCTACTGTGGCTTTGTATGGGTAACTTATGATGTATAGTATTGTTTGATTTGTCCCAATAGTCATACAGAGAAATCTGGGAATATTTAGTTTGGGTTTTAATTAAAGTTTCCAACATTTCGATATGATTTTCCGTATTTCTGTACTGCAACTGAAACGTTGATGTTCGTACGTTAAGTTCAGGGGCATTTGATCGTCTTTGGGGTAAGTGAGCTGTAGGTTCTAACCTACGGGTTCTTAGCTCGTTATTTTGGTTTTCAATATAATATTTACATCGATGTGATTTTAAATATAATTATAGGTGCGATCACGAAGATTTCCGAGACAGAGTGATAGACAATTACAGCGTGGATTTCAGCAACCTCAACACATTGTGAATAGATTTACATCTACGGAGGAAGTCGTGTGGATGACGTATAGCACCCCCGCAACCTTATAAATAAAATAGTATGATCTCTAGTTAGATGTTAATGTTATTGATGTAGTATCACATATAGTATGTCCTTCATTGCATATAGTTTCATACATAGTTTTAATGACATGCGTACGCGACGTTAGATCCGTATGACATGAATATGGTTTGATGGATTTGTACGAGAGATCATGCCGTACTTGAGATGATACAGATATAATGATACGATGAAGTATTATACAAGAAATTATACGTATTGGAAATGATAAGATTCGTATGCCGAATAACGGCCACGTTTTCCTTTAGACTCGTAAAGTTAGATTATACTCCGTTTAAAATGTAATACTTGTGTGCGCTATATTATTTTAAAAACTACGATTCGTTTCTCTTTTAATGATAAAACACAAGGATGTGGTGCCAACTTCCAAAATGAATATCTATTTTAAACTAAGGCGGCTTCCTTATTTCAAATTCAACGTATCATTCTATTTTCAAAGATAAAGGTATAGCGTATAACAAGTAATTACAATTATCAGTTACGCTTAGATTACTTTACATGTTCGCGTTATATTTATCGATGTTATACGTTTCCGTGATACGAACACTCTGATAGAACATTGCACAACTACCAATGAGTACTATGCTGCACAAGCACGTATACCTATGTTACACCACACCTCATTGGTACTGCCATGTCACTGTAGAACCGTTCTGTTATATTATGCGTATATATATATGTTAATATGAATAGGTTATTACACCTGTAGAACACTTGCACAAATACTAATGATTGCCATGCTGCACGAACACAGACGCGTATGTTACACCACACATCATTAGTAGTGCCATGACACAGTAGAATTGATATCATTATGCCTATATGATTTAATTACACGGTCTTTCTTTATTACCTGTTGTAAATTACGAATATCAGTACTATAAATGTTGTATTTGATTTTATGAGTTTTTCTGGATGTTTTACTTTTGATGATATATTTCAGTGGTATGGGACGCTGTTATATATGTATATATATAATATATCATCAGGATAATTTATGCAAATATTCTCATTCTTTACTTGATATTTCTGGATATGATGAGTTGGCGTCCACCATGAGTTTGATGTTTTATGATGGTTTTATTCAGAACCGAGTGGGGGGGGGGGCTATACGGTTTCGAACTTGTTACTTATCCGGACTGAATGGGGGGGTATACAGTCAGATACATGGTGGACCCGGTTCGAGACCGAGGGGCAGGATAGCCGTATGATAGACGGGGAGCCTAACGAGGATACTCGATACCGGAGATAGAGATGAGCACGTCAGATGTCCAGAGGATATTGACCGGGGTTCGATTGGGAACAGCAGATATCCCGGGGATATCAACCGGAGCCAGGGATATCGGGTGGAGATCATCTGTTGAGATGGTGTCGATGATATCTGCATTTACGTGTCGGTGATGGACACGAGAGATTTCTGATTTTGGGTGACGATGCGGGACATCCATATATATATTGATATGATTGCTATCATGAGGTACACAGTTAGATTACAGTTATTGTAACCGACCAGGACTGATCCGGGGGACAGTACCTATATATATTGTATGGGCATTCATATACACAAAAGGGAATTCAAACACGAGCTAGGGAATCGTCATTTTAAAATGTCTGATATTCTACTTGGGATAGCATGATAGTTAGTGTTGCATTATGATACATAGGCATATCATATTATATTAGTACAGATTACTAGGTATTGTCGTGCATTTCGATTTCTACCTTTAGATGTACTTTTATTCACTGAGTTGGCAACTCATCCCCGTTGTGCCACAGTTTCTTGCAGGTTTTACCGCTTGGATTATCAGCGACTTTGGGCACATATTCCTTTCGGTGATTGCTTTGGAAAGTGAGTTACTATTGTATCGTACTCACACTTGGTTATTCATATATTCTTGTATCTAGCGGGAAACTCCATCAACTTAGAAAGGGTATATTGTGGACTTAGAAGTGAGACTTAGAGTTTGTGTGTTGTGATGTCGCACTCATTGGAGTCGACCATTTTAGATTGTTGATTTTGTTTTGCTTTTCTTTTCTTTGCCATTGTGCGTCGTATATTGGTTGTTTGGTTGCTCCGTCGTTTGGACGAGGAGGCTATCTCCCGATGGGATGCTATTTTATTATTATGTGGTATCGGGTTATACAAAAATGCAAAGGAGGTGTTGTCGAATTTCAAAAACGTCATAGATGATTTTCAAACATACTTAGTTAAAAATTAAATGTTATTTAAACTGATTCCATCTGATGACTATTTTAAACTCACCTCCAATATGTTTTCAAAATGGGTTTAGATTCCGGGTTTTCGGCTTACTTTAACTACGTCGATTTTTTTAGATGTCACATGATTTAAGTACCGGTCATGTGCCACATTTAGGTCGTGACATAGATATGTAGATGATGATCTCTATCTATCTCTCACTTTCTTTTTTCTTTTCTTTTGAGAGCTTGGAGGAAAAATAGAGGAAAGAGATTGAGAAAAAGAAAATGAGCTAGCATTAGAGCGAATGAGAGTGAACTCTACACTCTTATTCCTCTCACTTCTCTCTCCTCCACATGTCCACAAGATTGGCGTAGGTATGCACCCTCCCCCCACAAATCACATGGGTCATCACATGCTCTTAAAAGACAAAATAATAAAGAATATCTATGTATTTCATAAATACGTAAGTATTTGTATCAAATACTAAATACTAGAAAAGAGAGTAATAAGAATGACACATTATACTAGTATATACATCAAATATACATATATATAATTATTAAATCAACACTTGATTTAATAATCCGGCTTTTAATAGACCGGTAAGTATAACCAGACATCCAATTAATATACGAGTATCAAATACACGCATTTAATCGAACTCCTGCATGTATTAGTATACAGACTCTATATCGTTTTGCCTGAGCTGGAAAACCCTCTGTGTAGGACTCTAAAGACTCGAAAATACGCTGGCAATAGGTTAGGATCATATCCGATTGATCTGAAACACTTTCAGATCATAACCGATTGATCTGAAACACTTTCAGATCAATCCCTTTACAGGTTAACCCACAAGCACATCAGCGGTACTAGCTGCACGTAACGGCTACCTAGATATTGAATGAAAGTAAGGTCGACAAGCAATATCATCCGTACCCTACAGAGCCTGTCAATGATGGTCACCATACAGTCCGGTCTCTTGTTCTAAGAGTGTTGCATACCAGGTCTGGGGGTGGAATCTGTCAGACCCTCAATAAACTGATAAGGCATGCCGATGTCTATCTCACAAGCATCTGAGAAACTACTGATAACACTTATCAGTAAATCTCATCTGCCATAGTCAGGAATTTATGGTTACAGTCAATCGTGCACAGCACGACATCAACTCGCTATACCGGGAGAGACGAATCCCTTCCGATCGCTCACTGCTTCCATGTGGTTCAGGACCGTACCCAACTAAAACCCTTTTTCATGATTCTTTACAGATGTCGTAGGGTAGTAATCAAAGCAAAGTGGGAACCACACAAGACATTATGATAATATCAGGTTTACAGACAAGCCTGTACTTATGTCACCAGGGAACTGCTATCTGACGATAAGTATAATACCATCTTAGAGTTCTCGGCGAGTCCGTTCGATGTACTAATTCTCCAATAAGCACCTGTATACAATCTTTGGTGTCAAACACCAATGGCTGTGGGACAAACCATCGCCCTAAGGGTCAAGAAATGTATACGTCTACTCTGAAATATCGATGCCCAGTCTCGATACTCTTACGACTAGGAACATTTAAGGATGTACTTATGGACTACCCATGCCCCACTAATATGATCCATATCATAATCCTGGTAGTCAAGCACAGATCCTACGGGCTTTATCAACATGTATTAGCAATACATAATAGCAAGTAAAACATATACACATGTTAAGATAAAGTCAAACCAAATAGCATACTATCATATCGAGCAAGACTGTCTTGTACATATATATGTCCAAGCATCCACTATAATATACAATAATAGCCTCTAAGGCATACATATCTAACAATCTGCCACCTGCACTAAGGCTGGTTATTGGCGTATTGCATACCCAATATCTCAAATAGTCGCTTGAACTGCACTTGAGGGATGGCCTTAGTGAATGAATCCGCCGTGTTCTCTTTTGTGTCTACTCTCCGAACCTCGATCTCCCGTCGATCAACTATCTCCCGGATCAGATAATACCGCCTCATGATGTGTCTGGATCGTTGATGGGACCGTGGTTCCTTCGCTAACGTTATAGCTCCATTGTTATCACAATACAAGGGTATTGGGTCAACAATTGTCGGAAACACTTCATGTTCTAAGATGAACTTCCACATCCAGACCGCTTCTTTGGCAGCATCGTTACCAGCGATGTATTCAGCCTCCATCGTCGATTGTGCTACAATATCATGTTTGTAACTCTTCCAACAGACTGCCCTTCAATTGAGGGTAAACACATAATCTGATACAGACTTGTTGTCATCTATGTCACTTTGAAAGCTTGAATCAATAAAGGCCTCCATTTAGAGATCACCATTACCATACACCAAGAACATTTCTTTAGTCCTTCACAGGTGCTTAAGAATGTTCTTCACAGCTGTCCAATGCTTCTCACATGTGTTCGATTGATACCTATTTACTACAATAAGTGTGTAAACTACATCTGGTCTGGTACATGTTAGGATCGGTCCCAGGGTTGGTCCTAAGGTCTCAACGATTGCGGACCGCGGCGGAATTGAAAATAAAAATTTTATATAACTTAGAACCAATTATTTACACAAGATCAACTAAAATACTAGTAGTTGCAATAAAAAGAAAACATAAGAGAGTGGAAATGGAGGCTACAACCTTTGTAGCGTTTCTGATCGCCTATCAGAAGACCCATACGAGGCTCTGAGTACTCCGGAACGAGATTGAGTGTCGAAACCCTCACCGTAGATGATTCACTCAACCAAGCTTCATCTCCACTTCATAAGTGAGGATACTAGATCTAATAACTTGATAGGATGTAGATGTAGGATGATGTATTAAAGGATCACTCTCTTTTGTTCTCTATTTTCTTTTTCCTTTCATTTCGATCTAATAACTTGATAGGATGTAGATGTAGGATGATGTATTAAAGGATCACTCTCTTTTGTTCTCTATTTTCTTTTTCCTTTCATTTCTTTTCATTTCATGGGAGAAGAAGATGAAGAGGAAGAAGAAGAAGAATGAATGGCTCTCCCTATTTTCTTTTCTCCTTTTATTATTGTGTAGAGAATCCCTACACTCTCTCATTCCCCCACTCTCTCCTATGATATGTCATCCATAAAGAGGGTGAGTGGACCCCACTCTCACATGGCACCATATTTGTCATCTAATGACAAAATTAACATTTAAACATTTAAGTTCAATGTATGCTAAAGAGAGAAAGGATACACGCGCGCGCGTGTGTAATGAGAGTTGCATATGCATCAAATACATACACACATTATGTATCATATACATAATAATAAAAAGAAAGATATATGTATCATATACATACCAATATTATGTATCTCATATACACAATATAATATTAGTATCATAAACCAATATTAGACAAAGAGAGAGTGTATCATATACACAATACTAGCAACCATATCGCATGTGTGCTCATCAAGTCAATATTTGACTTAATAATCCGGCTACTAAATAGACCGGCTAGTATTATCCAATATCCGATTAAATCACATGTATCACATACACGTATTTATAACAGTCTTGCTCAATATAATAGTATGCTACTTGGTTTGTATCCATCTTAATATGTGTATGGGTTTCTTTTAACGTATCGCTAATACATATTGGTAGAGCCCTTAGGATTTTTTCTTGACTACCAGCGTTGTGATGGAAGACACACTAGTGGGGGCTGGGTAGTCTACAAACGCATCCTTATACAGGTCCCTATTCGTTGGATTATCGAGACAGGGCATCGATACTCCAGAGTAGACTAGTATATACGCTTCTCATCCCAGCAAGGGAGATGGTCTGTCCCACGGCCATCAGTACGTCCTACTGGAGATAGTATACAGGTGCTCATTGGATTATGAGTTACACTGGACGGACTTGTGAGGTACTGCTGGTTGATACTATACATATCGTCAGGTAGCAGTTCCCAGGTGACATGAGTACAACTTAGTCCGTCGACTTGACACTACTACTTCGCCTCAAGTGTGTTCCCATTGTTCTTAGATTACTACCCTACCACGGCTCTATTGAGTCGTGCACACAGGTAGTAGTTGGGTGCAGTCTCGAAGCACTTGGAGGCAGTGGCGGTTAGATAGGATTCGTCTCTCCCGGTATTGGGGGTTGATGTCGCGCTGTGTTCGGAAAGCCATTACACAAAGTCCCTGGCCAGAGCAAGCGAGATTTACCGGTAGGTACTCCAGTAGTTTCTCAGGGTGTTTTGGGCTTCACTTCGACACGACTTATTGCGCTATCAGGGGTCTGACGGCTACCGCCCCCTAAGCCCGATATGCGATACTCTTAGATGAACAGACCGGACTGTACGGAGATTGCCACAGACAGGATCAGTAGAGGTTCGGATGAGTTTGCTCGTCGGCCTTCTTATCTACAGATACCTGGGTAGCCGTTACGTGCAGCTAGTACCGCTGACGTTCTTGTTGTTAAACCCACTGTTAGCATACTTTCGAGTCTTTAGAGTCCCACACAGAGGGTTTCCCTGCTTCGGGCGAAACGATGTAGAGGTCGTATGATTTTATGACTGCATTCAACCACATACGTGTATTCATGCGTATATGATGTTCGGGTGGACAATACTAGTGGGCTTTGGTTTAAACCGGATCCTAGTATTTGATTATTGGATTAGTTATGTCTCATTGTATTCGTGTTTCTCGGAATACAGATACAGGTATGTATATACGAATGCGAGGGGAATTCTTGTAATTATTCAAGTTTGCTTCTAGATGATTAACACCTCATTATTTGATTTAGCATTTTAGGTTAAATGCTTAATGAGGTGGATATTGTGAGGAGGAAATCTTTATGGTATTTTAGTGAAATTGAGCATGGCTTATTGTTGACTTTCTTGGACTATTTGTGGCAAAAGAAGACTTAGATATTTTGGGGTATTTGTGTAATATTTATGAGAGATACTGTCATTTGCCTTAAAGTTAAAAATATAAGACATTCTCAAGACTTCACTCTCATTATCACCAACACATTCTCACTCCTCTCAAGCTCTCTTCATCTTCCTCAAGAACCCTATTTGTCTCATGAGTTGAGAATCCTAGGGTTTGTGAGACAACTAAATCCTTTAGCACTCTCTACTCACTCTAGGCTACTTAGTTTAGTGCACCAAGTGACCTAGTTACCTCATCTTGGAGGTGAAAGCTCAAGGTTGGAACTCTCGGGTGGATTTTCTTCGACTTCGAGAAGCCGACGAGGAGGCGCGATCCATTTTCACTCCAAGGAGCTCACGAAGAGGAAGAGGACAGAAAGAAGACTAGAAAGACACGATACTACGAGGTATAATATTCATCGGAGTAGTTAAACCTCAAGTAGTATGCTAGCTAGGGTTTTATGATTGATCCTTGGTTCAAGTCGGTGTTGCAAAACCCGTAAAAATTATTTTTTGCTATTTCTGCCTCCCCGCAAACACGCGGGGTGCGCGACATCGACTTATAAAAGTTTGAAAACATTTTCGTCATATAAAATTTAAGCAGCACCTCCTTTGTAAATTTTAATCCAAAACCAGTACATAACAAGAATAATATAGGCATCCCCAAGCGGGATCTAGCTCTTCGCCAATTGACGAAAACACAACCATGCAAGTAAAATATATGACACCCAAGGCAAAGATCCAGTCAAGATAACTAAAAGAAAATCCAAATACATCATCAGATCCAAATATAAAGAATAATACACAAGTCTCGTATCTAAGTATGAAACAATATACAAGCCGGTCTCTAAGTCTACCAAATATACATAGTCTGGTTGATGGATCTTTTAACTAGATACAACTGAAAATAAATAGTGTACAGGCGGTGGTTACGATCCAAAGTAACCTACCTACCAAGCAATCACCCAAAAGAAGCAATGTACCAGCAAGCCGCTACTGATCCGAGCGGTCGATCCTGCAAGAAAACTATGGCACAACGGAGGTGAGTTGCCAACTTGTGAGTAGAAGACATCATTAGGTAGAAATCGAATGTATAACGATCTCCTAGGTCATACTGTAATATAATATCATATCGTATGGAAAAGAAGGTGATCGTGTATACATATGTGTATAAATATATAATATCGTGCCTGTATCAATATATGGCACCATATCATCTGTGTTATATATATGTATATGTCATCCAACATGTGTCCATCAACGACACGTCAAAATGATCATAAAATCCTGAGTGTCCAGCATCGACACTCGAAATCATCATAAGACCCGTGTCCAGTATCGATACGTAAATCTCCATATCTCAGGTGCCGTCTTATCGGATCGGCCCTCATATCTCAGGTACCATCTCATCAAATCGGTCTTCATATCCATCTGTATCATATCACTCTGGTTAGTATCATCCAGATATCCGCCGAATCCAACGCTGTTGCTGGTAGGTAGTGTTCCCCTGCCAAGCTCAACGCCTTTCTATACGATGTTCTTGCCCCGGGTACCGTACCGGGTCCACCATTTACCCACAGACGGTGACTCCTCGCTTCTTGAATCGGGTAATCATCATAGCTCAGCACCAAGAAATCTCATGGTGGATGTCGAAATATCATATCAAGGGAAACCGCATTTTTAAAACAATCGCAAGTTTTTAAATAATATCTGTGGTTTCTCAAATCCATAAATCTCATGAAAATATGGCAGTAATGAAATAATATGTATAGGCACAGAACAATGCTGTAATATATAACAAGTGTATTCATATAATCGTGTCGTATAGCAATGTAAAGAATGCTGATAGAATCTAACATGCTAACAGGTATTGTATGATGCAATAACATAGCGAATTCTATCTGTGTAAGTGACATGGCAATTACCGATGATGTGTGTGTGAGCATGCGAGTATGTGTATGTGAAACTATACATCATCGGTAATGATGCATGTATCCTAACAGACGAAGTCATATATAAAGATAAGAGTATAAACACAATATATATATCGTAAAAGAAAATAATGCGAGCGTATGCAGAAATAAGAAATCGTAACGTGAGCGTAAACAAAATAAAGAAATCGTAAACATGAACAGTATAAAAATACGCAACTACGTATGAACCATACAGTTATAGTTTAAAATAGTACGAATCGTCAATTTAGAAAATAGGGAGGCTACGATATTTTTGAAAAAGATACCATTTGAAAAGTCGTGGCGTCCTCTTGAATTTATCATTTTAAAAGTGCGTTACGATCCGTTAGTTTTGAACATAGGCATGGCTCTAAATATATCGTAATATCTACTTAAAGATTTTAATCAATATTTTTCGAGTCGATATATGTATAAATCGGCGATCCATCCTCATCATATCACGTACGGTATAATCTATCGTACGATATCATCAATCAATAGTATGGATCTATAGTCGTGTACTGTAAGTCGATGTCGCACACCCCGCGGGTTCGCGGGGAGGCGGAATACCCAAAAAAATGATCTTTTACGGGCTTCGCAACACCGACTTGAACTCCAGGATCGATGCTAAACCCTAACTAGCTAAACTGTATGAGGTTAACTACTCGGATAGGAAGTTATACCTCACATTACCATGTCCTTCGGGTCTTCTTGTCGTTGTCCTCCTCCTCGTCATAAGCTCCAAGGATCATTTGGATCGATGCCTCCTTGTCGGCCTCCTCGAGTCAAAGACGATCCACCCGAGAGTCTATAGTCCGAGCTCCAACCTCAAATCCGAGACAACTACGGTATCTAGTTCGTTAAACTAGATGTCCTAGATGATGTAGAGAGTGAAGATAGATAGTATGTCTCTAAATACCATATGTTTCTCAACACATGAAACATTTAGGGTTAGAGGAAGAAGAAGAAGATTTGGGGGAGAGAGAGTGTTCAAGTGATGAATGAATGAATATGGCTAAGTGTTGTGAATAATGAAGCATACAATAATTCACAATGAAAATATCAAGCATGCTTCAATAGCCACTAAAGCATGAGTCACCCCATGAGACACCAAGTAGCCGTGTCTCTTCTTTTGTCAAAATAACACCTCTTCCTCCACCTCATTAATCATTTAACAAAATGATATAATCCACAAATAAGGTGTCTTCTTCTAGAAGCAATCTTTAGAAAATTATAAGAATGCCCATCATCCGTATATACATACACGTATCCGTATTTCGAAATATACGAATACAAAGAGACGAAAATAATCCATCAATATAATCTAGGATCCGGCTTAAACCAAAGCCCACTAGTATTATCTGTCCGAATCATCATCCGTGCACAAGTACACGTACGTGATCGAACCCTGTCGTAAAACCATACGACCTCTACATCTTTTGCCTGATGCAGGGAAACCCTCTGTGTGGGACTCTAAAGACTCGACACTGCGCTGGAAATAGGTTTAACCACAAGTACGTCAGCGGTACCAGCTGCACATAACGGCTACCCAGGTATCTGTTGATAAGAAGGCCGATGAGCAAACTCATCCGAACAGCTATTGAGCCTATCTGTGACAATCTCCGTACATTCCGGTCTGTTCGTCTAAGAGTATCGCATATCGGGCTTAGGGGGCGGTAGCCGTCAGACCCCTAATAGCGCAATAAGTTGTGTCGGAGTGTAGCCCAAAACACCCTGAGAAACTACTGGAGTACCTACCAGTAAATCTCGCTTGCCTTGGCCAGGGACTTTGTATAATGGCTTTCCGAACACAGTGCGATATCAACCCCTAATATCGGGAGAGACGAATCCTATCAAACCGCCACTACCTCCACGTGCTTCGGGACTGCACCCAACTACTACCTGTTTGCATGACTCCCTTGAGTTGTGGTAGGGTAGTAATCTAAGAACAGTGGGAACACACTCGAGGCGAAGTAGCAGTGTCAAGTCGTCGGACTAAGCTGTACTCATGTCACCTGGGAACTGCTACCCGACGATAGGTATAATACCCACCAGCAGCTCCTTACGAGTCATGTCCAGTGTAATCATAACCCAATGAGCACATGCATACTATCTCCAGTAAGACGTACTAATGGCTGTGGGACAGACCATCTCCCCTGCTGGGATGAGAAGCGTATACACTAGTCTACTCTATGTAAGGTTTTAGGCACAACCACAAGGTTTCACAAGGCATCAAACATGCCGTATTTAAAAATTTAGTGTGCCAAACAACCCTAACTTAGGATCTAACCAGAGTTTTAGGAGCTAAACTAGAAAGTAAACAAATTTACATCTAAGTGATAACGGAATACAACCTTTGTAGACCGGTCCTTCACTTCAATAGCTCCTTGTAGTGGTCCCTTCGCTGCGATCATGGAACTCCCGGACTCTTGCATGGCTTCTCAAGGTGAAAGGAACGATCTTGCTTAAAGTCTTCGAGGCCGAAGATGATCTACGTCGAGGAGACACTAACTCAAGCTACTACTTCACTAATGAGAGATTAGTGAAGCTAACACCCTATACTAAAGTGCTAATCTAGTAGAGGATGATGAAGTAGGAAGTGGGCTCACTTTAGTTTTATTTTTCTCACAATATTTTCTCACTTTGGAAAAAGCTAGCAAGCTTTTTCTCAAGAATGAAGAAGATGAAGTCAAGAGATGAGAATGAACTAATGAGTTGAGAGAATCAACCATGGGTGAGTTTGTATCATATACTAACTCATGTAGAGATATAACCATGACTAAGTTATAATGGTTAGGTTAATAAATATCTTTAGTAAAATAAAATTAGTGGACCAAGTCAAGGAATCCATAAGCTTCTACAAGCTTCATGCATGTGGCTAATTATCTACTAATTTGGATTTACTTTAAATATTTAAACCCTACATTATAATTAATATGGTTTAAGTCTCATACACCCATGTAGTGTGTGTCATCAACCATGACACAAAATAGAACACAATTAATATATATCACATATATAATAAGTGTGCACATGTGAGAAAAATAAATGCTTAAGTGAGCTGATATTAGTTAATGTAAACTAGTATATCAAATATACAATTATACACTAAATTATCAAATCAACACTTGATTTAATAATCCGACTAAATCATATATAACCGACTAATATTATATATACAAACTTATCGAATCAACACTTGATTCGATAACCCGGTTATATCACATATAATCGACCGATACAAATATCGCGAGAATAGAATACGGTATCACATACTCGTATTATTCTCGGTCCCGCATATATCACATATGTGCTTCTACTTCGTTTTGCCTGAGCCAGTAAAACCTCTATGTAGGACTCTAAAGACTCGTCAATACGCCGGCAGTAGGTGATGATCATATCAAGCACCCACAAGCCGTCAGTGGTACTAGATGGACGTAACGGTTACCCGGGTATTGAACGATCAGAAGATCAGCAAGAAAGCCCGCTCTAGCTCCTGTAAAGCCTGTCAGTAACACTACCGTACAGTCCGATCTCCTCGTCTGATATGTTGCATATCCAGTCTAGGGGTGGTAAACGTCAGACCCCAATAACCGATAAGTCATGCCGATATGAGGCTCATAACGGATCGAGAAACTACTGATAACACTTACCAGTAAATCTCTAAATCAGCCCTGGCCAGGGACTTTCCCTGTTATGGCCAATCGAGCACAGCGCAACATCAACCTCTAATACTGGGAGAGACGAAACCCCTCCTATCGCTCATTGCCTCCATGTGACTCGGGACTGTACCCAAAAACCACCGTTTTGCATGTCCTCTTGAACGTGGTAAGGTGGAAATCAAAGCACAGTGGGAATCACACAAGACTCTATGACGATCTCGGGTCTACAGACTAACCTGTATCAGTGTCACCAGAGAACTGCTATCTAACATCAGGTATAATACCATCTAGGAGTTCTCGGCGAGTCCATCCAGTGTACCCAGTCTCCACTGAGCACCCGTATACCATCTCTGATTTCAAACACCAATGGATATGGGATCATCCATCGCCCATCACATGGGTAGAGAAGCGTATACGCTAGTCTACTCTGGTATATCGATGCCCCGTCTCGATACACCCACGACTAGGAACATTAAAGGATGAACTTATGGACTACCATGGCCCCACTAGTATGATCTGCATCATAATCCTGGTAGTCAAGTACACATCCTAAGGGCTTTACCAACCATAAGACAGTAAGAGACAAGTATACATGTTAAGATAAAGAGCAACCATATAGCATACTATCATGTCGAGCAAGAAAGTCCTCTCTATATATGTCCAAGCATCCACTATAATATACATCATAAGTACAATAATGGCCTCTAGGGCATACATAAAACTAACAATCTCCCACTTGCACTAGGGCCAGCTACTGTAGTATCGCATACCCAACATCCCGAAGAGTCTCTCGAACTGTATCTGGGGAATGGCCGTCGTGAGTGGATCCGTTGTGTTGTTCTTCGTGTCAACTCTCCTGACCTCGATCTCCCGGCGATCAACTATCTCCCGGATCAGGTAATACTGCCTTAGAATATGTCTGGGTCACTGATGGGACGGGGGTTCCTAGGCCAAAGCCACAACTCCATTGTCACACAATGGTATGAACGGAGTTCATCTCATGAACTTATATACACCCAGACTGCCTCTTTGGTAGTATCGTTGGTAGCGATGTATCGAGCCTTTATCGTCTAGTTTGACACGGTATCTAGCTTGGAACTCTTCCAACATACCGTCCCTCCACTGAGGGTAAAGACAATGCCTGTGACTGACATTCAGTCGACCTTACCACCCTAAAAGCTATCCAGTGATTTTCCCCAAGATCGATTGATACCATCTCATTACACCTAGTGAGAACCCTAATATCCACATAGATCTATCTCATAGATCCAAAACCCAGGATTTAGGAGGTATCAACTTGATCCTATATTGAGAATCAATGTGATAAGAGGAGATTGACCGAGTGTAGCATAGGAAACACCTTTCCTATCAAGAGTATGTCATCCACGTACCATACGAAGAAGACCACCTTACTCTCTACAGCCCTTTTGTATATACAAGGTTCATCTACTATTTTGATGAAGTCAAACACTTTGACTACCACATCAAAAAAAATGTTCCAACTCCGCGATACCTGCTTTAACATGTAAAGCAACTTGCACACATTTCCGCTGCTCCCACTGTTTACGAAGCCCTCTGGTTGTGTACTTATAGACGCTCTCTTGTAAATCACTATTTAAAAAAGCAGTCATGACACCCAACCGCCAGATATCGTAGTCATGGTATGTAGCAATGGAAAGTAGGATTCGGATGGACTTAAGCATAAGCACTAGAAAATGTTTCATCATTATCCACACCTGGTCGATGACGAGAACCTTTTGCAACAAGTCTTAGCTTTGAAAGTCTTAACTTTTCCATGTACACCAAGTATTATTCTCAAGATATACTTGCTCCTGATGGGGATTTAACCCTTCAGATAAAGCAACCAAAGTCCATACTTTGTTGGTGTATATGGATTCCATCTCAGATCGCTTAGCATCCAGCCATTCTTACAGAGTCCCCGCTCTTGATGGCCTGCTCAAAAATAGTTAGGTCATCATCTCATGATGCAATCCTCGCTCCCACTTTCATAGAGACAACCGAAGTATCTCTCAGGCGGATGAGAAACCCTACTAGATCGGCGGAGAGGCTGAGGTTCGTTGGAAGCTATTGAATCCTTTGGTTCTACCAAATCATCAGCTGCAGTTTGTATAGCTGGAACTCCTTCCAGTTCTACCTCATGACCATTAATTCCTTCACAAGAAATTCCTTTTCTAAAAGGTGGCATGCTGAGAAACAAAACACCTTTTGCTCCTCAGTGTGGTAGAAGATATTCCCTTGCGAATGCTTGGGATATCCAACAAACTTCCACAGAACTGACCTTGCCTCGAGCTTGTCCGGATTTTGCTTTTAACATAGGCCGGACAACCCCAAATGTTAACTTACTTAAGACATGGGCTCTTCCCATACCATATCGCATATGGAGTGGTAGGCACCTGATTTGGTTGGAACCCAATTCAATAGGTATGCAGCTTCTCAAGTGCATAACCCCCAAAAGGAAATAGGCAACTCAGTAGTACTCATCATAGAGTGCACCATATCTAATAGGGTGCGATTGCTCCACCCCGATACACCGTTGTGTTGTGGTGTATTCAGAGGAGTAATCCTGAGAGAGAATCTCATTCTCCTTTAGAATAGTCAAGGATCTCCGTGCTCAAGTATTCTCCTCTCTGATCTCATTATAGGATATAATACTTATACCCGTTTTGGTTCTCTACTTCTGACTTATATTCTTTGAATTTCTCAAAAGTTTCAGACTTGTGTTTCAACAGGAACATATATCCGAATCTTGAAAGATCATCAGTGAATGTAATGAAGTACAAAAAACCGGTCCTGGCATGTGTAGATAGGGGACATCCATACATCATTATGTATCAATCCCAAGAGTTCATTAACTCTTTCTCTGTTTCCAATAAACGGAGCTATGGCTATCTTATCTTTGTGACATGACTGGAAAGTTTCACAAGATGTAAATTCAAACCGATTTAAATATGCATCTTAATGTAACTTAGCTAGTCGGGTCGCATTGATATGACCTAGTCTACAATGCCTCAAGAAGGATTCATTCATTTCTGAACTCTTTTTCTTGTGTGTGTTTTGTACGTTAAGAACTGTAGTTTGATTTAGAACGTATATGCCATTAGATAACGTGCCTGATATGATCAACTCTTGATATAGAAAATGTTCAAAAAATTATCCAACAATACAAAATTATATCCTTCTTTACTTAATAAAGAGACTGATATGATGTTGTATATCAGGTTCGGTATCTAATAACATTCGTTCAAAATCAATGTATTTTGTAATACAGGATGATAACCGCCAACACCTTGGCTGCAACATTTGCACCGTTTCTAATTCTTGAAACTTTATCACCCATTCTCAGTTCTCTACCTATCTTTAGCCCATGTAACTTATTACATATGCGGGATCCTGATCCGGTATCTCATACCCAGGACGTAGAGGATACTGAGAAACAGTTCTCGGTAATGAACACACCTGAAGAAGATGCATCATTATGCACTTTCTTCGTTTGGGCGACACGGGAATCCTGGTAATCCCTTATTTCATGCTCAGACTTATAACAATTATAAGAAAGAACGGAACCAACGTTCTCCAGCTCAGTATAACAAGCGGGTTCGATCAATACAACCATATTATTATCTTGATTAAGGCCTGACATGGTCGCTACCTGGAGAGAGAGAGAGAGAAGAAAACACTTTAGCGTATGCTCTTACAAAATCAGATTGGTTATTATTTTATCTAATCAGGATGGCTCCCACTGTTTTTATCAAATCTTCCTTCAAACCCTAAAAGGAAATACTAGCCGGGATTAATTACACCCTACAATTTCACCAATCTTTCAGCCAGGCCGGTGTTGGTACTTTGAGGGAGGTTCTCCGTGCTTTCGCACGGACCTAATTAAAATAAACCTCATTTTTCCATAGACATAACCCCGTAAACACCTTTCTAGACACCTATTTGATCGGCTAATTGTCTTGTGTAAAACTCTCCCAGGAGTAACACTTACTCGCAGTGGGTATTGGGATCCAACTATCTCATAGAAGGTATGCAATCTCATTGCAAATTTCAACACTTGAAATTCCAGACAAAATTTTGCCCCAAGCGATCTATGACCTTGACAAGGTCAACAAACCATAGACCGCAAGTCAAGTTCAACCCGTCATTTCGTGATTGAATTAAACCCACCCACACGACCCTTGACAAAGTCAACAAGGCCGCATGACTACCCTAATCCAATCGCATCATATGCTTTGCAGATAAGCACTAATCAGCTACCACACACTACGCCTTGACAAGGTCAACAAACGCAGCACGAATAGTAAGTAGGACTTATCTGAAATGACGGAGGGCTACGACAGGTTTTTCAGAAAACCTTTTGCGTAATGAACTTGATATCGCTGTAGAAACAAGTGATTTTTTGAAAAGAAGTGTTTTTAAGGCTTTCACTAGTTTTGCTAAAGAGGTCACTCCCGGTGAAGGGATCTCGGCTCTTTCTTTATCGAATAAGGTGCAGGATATTTCACAAATACCACTATGCAAAGCAAAGACTACAAAAAGAAATCAAAAACAAAACCGAGTGTTTGTATCATCTGCTAGTTTCGCTAAAGAGGTCACTCCCGGTGAAGGGATCTCGGCTCTTTCCTTATCAAATAAGGTGTTGGATATTCTACAAGGAATACAGCTATGCAAAGCAAAAAATAGAGCTACCCTTTTTGAAAATTTGATTCTACAACATCTTTTAGGTTTCTTTTCTTTCATTAATCTCATTAATGAAGTCCCATCATTTATGCTTCCTAAGCATCACAGAAGAAACGAAAATACAACGTACGCTTATGCCATCCGCATTCGCCACAGTGTCCCGTTATGCACCGTTAGGTTACTTAACTAACGGCATAGCGGGACGGGACTAGAGCGGGTGAAAAACATAAGAAACGTCTACTATATATCTCATATATAATGTATATCCATTCGTCTCAGAATCCATAGTGATCACATCACATAGCAACAGAAGAAACATATGAAATATTGGATATACTAGGAGGTCCGTGTTTTATTGAGCCTGTATAAAACACGGATTCCATGGTCGCGATGAATAGCCAAACCCACATCCCTAGACCCCTAAGAGAGCGACAAGCAACCCTACCAATTCTAGAGTTAGGAGACCCGGACTCGACTTCTCGAATTGGTCTTCCACTGGACTCTAGAACCCGGTTACTTGTGCTCCCCTCCTCGGGTCTATCCTAATGTGGAAAAGTAAATAATATACAACAATGGTGACATCATCCTCAACCCGGAAGTGCCTCAATAAAAGAATATTACATACAATGAATTTTACATGAATGAAAATAAAAACTCTCATCTCACATAAAAACCCCGGCTATTCAAAACATGACGATCCAATATAACATAAACAGCAAAACATAACATCACATGCCATCAACGTAAGTAAATATGCGTATCCCAATTTTCGTTTACGTATAAAAACGAAACCGGCGATACACCACGTACTACACTTACGGTCGCAGAAAAGAAAATGAAAAACTATAACAATTGGAATCGTAACTGCCCTTAGACATCATAAACCCAGGATATCACATATCCAAGATTTCATGCCTAACAATTTAAAGCTCGCATTAAGGTCTCACCCATGAAAACACCTTTTCAAAATAAGTTGGACAATTCAACAAGATTTTCGATTACACCCGAGACCGAAATTTTAGATTTACACACAACAAATATATTTATGGATTCCAATTATTGTATCTCATTATAGAAAGCTAGACGACGTTAAACAATTCGATCGAATCAACGAATTCCGAAAATTTCCAGAGAGCTCAACTCTTAAGCACTATTAAAAATTCCCTGAAGTATGCCCCAGAACCAATGGACCAACCGTTGAAGTGTCGTCCCTTGCCTCCTTAGTGGCGCCGCGGAACCGCCGCCAAAACCATGTTTTGGCCGTGGTTCCGAGCTCACTTAAGCGAGTTTGGGACTCGTTCTTCAAGAGGGTCGATAGAATTACCTGCATGATTTTCTGAATATTTTTAATATGAAAAATTCCAACATTTTGAAAAATTTCCAGAAAGTGGGCAATATCGGGTTTTCGGAGTTCGTTCGAACTTCTAAATTCGCCTAGACAACTCCTAATGCTCTAGCAAGGCTCTGATACCACTGTAAGGTTCTTAGACACAGCCACAAGGTTTCACAAGGTATCAAACATGCCGTATTTAAAAATTTAGTGTGCCAAACAACCCTAACCTAGGATCTAACTAGAGTTTTAGGAGCTAAACTAGAAAGTAAACAACTTTACATCTAAGTGATAACGGAATACAACCTTTATAGACCGGTCCTTCACTTCAATAGCTCCTTGTAGTGGTCCCTTCGCTGCGATCATGGAACTCCCGGACTCTTGTATGGCTTCTCAAGGTGAAAGGAACGATCTTCCTTGAAGTCTTCGAGGCCGAAGATGATCTACGTCGAGGAGACACTAACTCAAGCTACTACTTTACTAATGAGAGATTAGTAAAGCTAACACCCTATACTAAAGTGCTAATTTAGTAGAGGATGATGAAGTAGGAAGTGGGCTCACTTTAGTTTTATTTTTCTCACAATATTTTCTCACTTTGGAAAAAGCTAGCAAGCTTTTTCTCAAGGATGAAGAAGATGAAGTCAGGAGATGAGAATGAACTAATGAGGTGAGAGAATCAACCATGGGTGAGTTTGTATCATATACTAACTCATGTAGAGACATAACCATGGCTAAGTTATAATGGTTAGGTTAATAAATATCTTAAGTAAAACAAAATTAGTGGACCAAGTCGATGCATCCATAAGCTTCTACAAGCTTCATGCATGTGGCTAATTATCCACTAATTTGGATTTACTTTAAATATTTAAATGCTACATTATAATTAGTATGGTGTAAGTCTCATACACCCATATAATGTGTGTCATCAACCATGACACAAAATAGAACACAATTAATATTTATCACATATATAATAAGTGTGCACATGTGAGAAAAATAAATGCTTAAGTGAGCTGATATTAGTTAATGTAAACTAGTATATCAAATATACAATTATACACTAAATTATCAAATCAACACTTGATTTAATATCGCGAGAATAGAATACGGTATCACATACTCGTATTATTCTCGGTCCCGCACATATCACATATGTGTTCCTACTTCGTTTTGCCTGAGCCAGTAAAACCTCTATGTAGGACTCTAAATACTCGTCAATACGCTGGCAGTAGGTGATGATCATATCAAGCACTCACAAGCCGTCAGCGGTACTAGCTGGACGTAACGGCTACCCGGGTATTGAACGATCAGAAGATCAGCAAGCAAGCCCGCTCTAGCTCCTGTAAAGCCTGTCAGTAACACTACCGTACAGTCCGATCTCCTCGTCTGATATGTCGCATATCCAGTCTAGGGGTGGTAAACGTCAGACCCCAATAACTGATAAGTCATGCCGATATGAGGCTCATAACGGGTCGAGAAACTACTGATAACATTTACCAGTAAATCTTTAAATCAGCCATGGCCAGGGACTTCCCTGTTATGGCCAATCGAGCACAACGCAACATCAACCCCTAATACCGGGAGAGACGAAACCCCTCCTATCGCTCATTGTCTCCATGTGACTCGGGACTGTACCAAAAAACCACCGTTTTGCACGTCCTCTTGAACGTGGTAAGGTGGAAATCAAAGCACAGTGGGAATCGCACAAGACTCTAAGACGATCTCGGGTCTACAGACTAACCTGTACCAGTGTCACCAGAGAACTGCGATCTGACGTTAGGTATAATACCATCTAAGAGTTCTCGGCGAGTCCATCCAGTGTACCCAGTCTCCACTGAGCACCCGTATACCATCTCTGATGTCAAACACCAATGGATATGGGATCATCCATCTCCCATCACATGGGTCGAGAAGTGTATACACTAGTCTACTCTGGTATATCGATGCCCCGTCTCGATACACCCACGACTAAGAATATTAAAGGATGAACTTATGGACTACCATGTCCCCACTAGTATGATCCGCATCATAATCCTGGTAGTCAAGTACACATCCTAAGGGCTTTACCAACATGTAACCATAAGACAGTAAGAGACAAGTATACATGTTAAGATAAAGAGCAACCAGATAGCATACTATCATGTCGAGCAAGAAAGTCCTCTCTATATATGTCCAAGCATCCACTATAATATACATCATATGTACAATAATGGCCTCTAGGGCATACATACAACTAACACTCTGGAGTATCGATGCCCCATCTCGATAATCCTACGACTAGGGACCTGTATAAGGATATGCTTATAGACTACCTAGCCCCCACTAGTGTGACTGCCATCACAACGCGGATAATCAAGAAAAGATCCTAAGGACTCCACCAATATGTATAAGCGATATGCTAAATGAAACATATGCACATATTGAAGTAGAAACAAACCAGGTAGCATACTACCATTTCGAGCAAAACTGTTACTATATCCGTGTATATCCCAGGCTTCCAATATGTAATATACAAACCAGTATGATACAATAATGGCCTCTAGGGCATATATCACTAACATTTACATCATCATCTCATATCGTATCATGTCATGCCATATCATATCATATAATATCGTCTCATATCATCATATCCAATCATATCGACTCGTGTCATCATATCAGATCATATCCTTATCTCATTATATCATATCGTGTATATATATAAGTGTATGTACATATAGCTCAAAGGCTAAGAAAAACTAGAATGCCTTGCCCTAATACCTTCCTACAAGTATTTTACTATTGCATATAGTGTTCTAGAACCCTATTAGCTAGGTATTCGTATCCTATATATATTTACATATATACCCTAATACTACGGTTGCGGGGGTGCTATACGTCATCCACCTGACTTCTCCCGTAGATATATATCTACTCACATACAACGCCTCGCTCTAGTCGATCTGACGGATGCCTTGCCCTCTTTCGTCATTCCAGAAGCCCACACGCTTGTACCTATAAATCAAAGCATATCGTATCTCATCAAAATCAAATTCGAAATTCGATACGACAAGCGAAGCACACATAGGTTATAACTTATGGTCAACGCGTGCTAAAACAACAAAACAACCCTCGACGTCGACAAACGAACGTCGAATGACCGAGTCAAAACTCAAATATCTAAAAATCAAGCTTCAAAAGTCACAAAATATTGGCAGAAAACAAGTAAAATAACTCCAGATTTTTTTAAGGTGAAATTAGACTTTTTTGCATATATGGTAGGTCTACTTATCTAGAAAGTGAGCTACAGACCAAAAACCAAACCCTAATTCCTAGGTCGAACCGTAAATTGCGGCTAGGGTGAATTTTTTGGCGGTTTGGGCTTGGGGTTAGAGGCTCGGGCTTCTAGGGTGGTTTTCTATTAGCCTGGACATCTCATCATATCCGCTGTTAAATTTTCAGAGAACCACAATTGCTCCAGATTCCATTTGAATATCAACAGTCATCTAAAACCGACATCGGAAAATTCTAAACACGTCTTTGAAACTTCTAATCTCATTCTATACCAAGGATTCTATCACTAAAGGCAAGTAAACACTCACTAAACCCCCTACTATATCATTACTATAAGTCTATCTCCCAAAACTCACCCTAGAATTTTCCGAGTTCACAAAACCTAAACATTTGAGCTCTAAACTAATTGTGAAAGAAAGAACACTTGAAAACTATTCTAAAAGCGGGGTTATACCTCATAAAAGCAACTCAAGAAAATTCCTAGTTGGCCAAGCTCCCCAAAACGAATTCTTGAACTTGCCATAATGTGTAGGTTGAGGTGAGGAGCAATTTTTGTGAAGTGTGTATGTGGTTTTGAGGTGGTTTTGAGGATAATTTTGGTGGTGGTGGAGAGGGTGGAGAAGGTGAGGAAGAAGAAGAAGGAGAGATGAAGAAGAAAAAATGAGAGAAAGAGAGAGATGAAGGAAACAATGGCTAGCCATGAAAACCATTATTCCACTCATTTAATACACCATATTCTTTTGTCTCCCCATTTTATTCTTTTCTTTTCTTTTCTTTTTTTAAAATAAAAACCATGACAAATAAAAAATAAGCAAAACATGTAGATATCATGTCATGCACACAATCATGGTTAACAAAATAAATTTGGTTTAATACATAATTAGGAAATACTAATGAAGTTTAACATTAAACTTATATGTAAATAATTATATATTAATTTATAAAAGGCCCAAGTCAAATAAATGCTCTCATAAATGATAATTTATTTTAAATTCCCATTATTTTCCAAAATATAGGTATATAATTATACTATTCCATGAAAACTCAAATAATATTTGTATAATATCCACGAAATTTATTATTTTATTATTTAAATTTAAAAATAATATTTTATATTTTCTGAAATGTTACATATATGTAGGTCACATCATCATTTTGCATGACCGGAAAAACCTTCTGTGTGGGACTCAAAAGGCTCAACAATACGCTGGCAGTGAGTTACTGGATCAAATCCATAAGCACAAGCACATAAGTGGTATTAGATGTACGTAACGGCTATCTAGGTATGTATGAGATGAAAGGTCGAAAAGCAAGCTCATCCGTACCCTGCAGAGCCTATTAGTGACGCATAACATACAACCCGGTCTCTTCATCAAAGAGTATCGCATACCGGGCCTAGGGGTGGAACCTGTCAGACCCCCAATAGCCCAATAAATTATACAGATATTGAACTCATAACCAACCTAGATGCAACTGATAACACTTACCATTTCATTTCATCCACCCTGGCTAAGGATTTCTGGTTATGGTTGTGTCCTGCATAGCGCGATATCGACTCACTATATCGAGAGAGACGAATCCCTTCGACCGTTCATTGTCTCTATGTGCTTCGGGGCTATACCCAACTAAAACCTGTTTGCATGACTCAGTAGAGCCGTGCTAGGGTAGTAATCAAAGTATAATGGGAACACACAAGACACTATGGCGATCCCAGGTTGAGAGACTACCCTGTACTATTGTCATCAGAGAACTGTTATCTAGCAATGGTATAATACCATTTAGGAGTTCTCGGTGAGTCCTTTTAGTGTAACTCATTCTCCAATGCACATGTATATAATCTTTGGTGTCAAACACCAATAACTACAGGATCAATCATCGCCCCGATCGGGATTAAGAAACATATACACTAGTCTAAACTGGAGTACCGATGCCCAGTCTCAATACTCCTACGATTAGGTACATTTAAGGATGTGCTTATGTACTACGCCGACCCCACTAGTATGATCCTTATCATAATCCTGGTATTCAAGCAAAGATCTTACGGTCTTTATCATTATGTATTAGCAACATGTAATAACAAGTAAAACGTATACACATGAATGATGAAAACAAACCAGATAGCATACTATCATCTCAAGAAAGACTATTCTATCTGTATAGGTCCTCCTTTAATTACAATAATTTCCATCCTGCAATTACAATAATTGCCTTGAGGCACTATATCCAACAATCTTCCACTTGCACTTAAAGCCAATTATTGCGGTATCGCATACCCAACTTCTCTACTAATAGTTTTGCAAATCGTTTTCAAGAAATGGTATCAATGAGTGGATCCGCTACAACGTTTATAACTTTATTTCTCTATATCTCAACTTCACGGAGATCAACTATCCCGAGTTGAGCGATACCTGCCTTAGAATTTGTCTGGATAGATGATGGGACCAAGTTCATAAATGAACATTTTTATCCAACAACCTTCTAGGATGTATCCTCTGCTGAGTCATAATCAGCATCCAGCGCTATGTCTATCTTAATATCCCGCTTAGAATCCTTTCCAATATACCACTCCTCTGAAGAGGGTAAACTTATAACTCATGACAGACTCTCTGTCATCCATGTCACCTTAGAAGGCTGAATCGGTAACCTCCTCCAGATGGGGTCTGCCATTACCATACACCAAGAACATCTTCATATATTCTTCACTGCTTTCTTTGCTTCTCCAGGATTGGACTGATATCTATTGCCCTATATCGAGGAACATCTGTGACAACCATAGTTTGTCCGATTGTAGCATAGGAATATCACATCCTATCAGGAGTATATCATCCACATACCATATGAGGATTATGATATTACTCCTTACATCTTTCATACAAATACCAGGTTCATCAAACATTTTGATGAAGTCAAATACGTTGACCGTAACATCAAAACAGATGATCCATCTCCGCTATGCTTGCTTCAGTCCATAAATGGACTTAAGTAACTTGCTCACCGTTCCGCTGCTACCACTTACTACAAAAACACGTTGGTAGAGTCATATACACGCACACTTCTAAATCCCTATTTAGAAATGCGTTATAGTTGCCTGTCGTCATAATCCTGAAAAGAAGCAATGGCAAGTGTTATCCGAATGGACTTCAGCGTAGACACTGGAGAAAATATTTCATCACAATCCATACCGGGTATTTAACGAAAACCTTTTTCTACAAGTCCAGCTTTATTAGGTAACTACCTTTCCATCTACACTGATCTTTTTTGAAAGATCTACTTACTCCTAACGGGCTTTACCCTTTCAGGAGCACCCAACAAAGTCCATACTTTGTTGCAATGCATGGAGTCCAATTTGGATAACTCGGCATTCATCCATCAGTCGGAAGTCACTACTCCCTATGGTCTGCTAATAACTAGTAAGGTCATCATCACATGATAGAAGCCTCACTGTCACCATCTAAGAGGAAACCATAGTATCTCTTAGGTGACTGAGGTTACCTACTATTTCTAATGAGTGGCTAAGATTTGTTGGGGTAATCGAATGATCATGTTCCACTAAATTTTCAGTAATCGTTTGCGGTTTTGGAATTTCTTTCAGTTCTACCATACTCCTACTAATTTGTTTTTGCAAGAAATTCCATTTCTAAAAAGGTGGTGTGTCGAGAACAAAACAACTTTTGATCCTGAAAATGGTAGGAGTTAAATCCTTGCTAATGCTTGGGATAACCCACAAACTGCTCATTACCGAAACGTATCTTGAGTTTGTCCAGATTTTGCTTTCGTCATTAGCCGGACAACACCATATCTATGGTCCTATAGTTAAAAGGGTTTTAAGTTCAATGTATTGGGTAAAATACCCAACTACAAATTGAACCCGATCCAAGCTAACCTAAACCTAGGCTCTAATACCAACAAAACCTTGTCATGCACTGCTTCCCAAAATACACTAAATACGGGGATGTGACTCGGCCAACCATGCTACCTATGGTAAGGAACCATTCTCTCATAGTCATATTAAGGTTGTATGCAGTAATCAAGCACGATAATATATAAATAACTAACAATAATCCATGTCCAATGCCACAACAATAATAATGATAGAAATCAATAGCGGAAGCAATATAGAATAACAAGTCTTAAAGATCCAATGATAAGTAGGAAACAATAAGAATACTTGTCCCTTATGGGCTCACAAAATATCCAATAAAAGAGTTCAATACAAGAAATAAACCTAAACCATGATAACTAGATAAACGAGAATAGTCATCACTACTCGACAATCTTCTCAAAATATTCCTTATCCTGCGGTACTAAAACCAGATGATTTGGACCATGCAAAACCCAGATGTCAGAGCGTCATAGATAAATATCATAATAATATAACTGGAATAAGCTACAATATATCATTTCAGGTAATTGATGTCACGTGAGTATACAATAACAATAGCGAAATAAGTGATATAACAAACAAGATATGTCAAGGTAATCATATCATGTGTAACCTAAGTGTCCATGTCGCTAAGTTATCAAATCTAACGATATTTGAAATTATCGAGTGAATTCTTTCTCGTAACTCAATAGTATCTCGTGCGTGCTCGGGACCACGGTGTCATGAGTCTCGAGGCTGAATCCGAGACGTGCCACTAAGCAGTAAAACAATATCAATATATGGACGTACGATGTCAGTACATCATACCGGAGCCCGAAACCCTTATTGACTGATCAGTCTCTAGCAATCAATAAAACTCTTGAGTTACAATTCGGCTCAATTCTTGATTTCTCCTTTCCCCAAGTTTTCAAGTTTCATGTCAAGTATCGATATAGTATTTACCAAATGCCAACACGAGAACAATCAAGTACATGTATAGGTCATGTCAATTGAGACAATCAGGATCAAATCACCCTTTCTCAATACTCTGCTTCTTCTCATCATCTGTAATAACTTACAAATGTGGGATCCTGATCCGATACCGCATACCCAGGAAGAAGGATTAATTGAGAAACAGTTTCAATTACAAATATACACTGGATGAAGCATCATATGCTTCAAGAGGGTGGTTGGGCATTCTCAGTAATGCCTCTTCTATTGCCCATGCTCATGATAGTAGTTGCAATTTCCTTTCCCTTCATCTGCAACCCCTTATGATGTCTCTCCCACTTATCTTGTGTACACCGAACTTAGGCTAGTTGGTTTTCTTCTTTCCTCCCTTTCAGCTTCAACCAAAGGAATAGAAAAATACTATCCAACAAGCGTAACTGGTGTATTCTCCTTGTTTAAGGAGCTCTCAACTTGAGATAAGGTGGAGGGAAGAGACAAATGAATTATATCAATATACAATTCACTTTCTTCAGAACCAGTGGCCATACTCGGATTGAAACAATTTCTTCGAATTCGTATCTAACCATACGAGACGGTCGTCCATGTAATATGGATCTCTGTATCAAATATAGAGCGTTCTGGAGTAAGCAAAAAGGAAAGTGGGATGGGGAAGGACATATGCGACTTCGTCGTGAGTTAGGGCAATCATGACATTCCAAAGCCAATGATTGTAAAAAGGTTTAGTTAACTTGGTTTACGTGTTTTAGTTTAAGGTCAATCATGGTCGGTGCCAGAGAGAGATAAAAGAAACACTCATGTTGCACTCTTGTAAGATTAGTTTGGTTTATTAATTTACCTAATTAAGGTGGCTCCCACTGTTTCTTTAAATTCTCTTTCAAACCCTAAATGGAGAACTAGCCGGGGTCATATACAACACATAAGTTTACTAACCGGTCGGCCAGGCCAGTGATAGTACTTCAAGGGAGGTCCCTCGTGTTTTTGCACGGACCCAATTGACTAACCCTGTTTCCTTAGAGGTGTAGCCTCGTAAACATATTTCTAGACACCTAATGGGTTAGCTAATTTTGAAGTGAAAATCACTCGAGAGTAACTATTACTCAGTGGGAATCGGGACCCAAACTATCATGGCGTGGTAACCTTAACGAAGGCCAACAAGTCACCCCACTCCATAGAAGATATTCAATCACATTGCAAGTTTCAACACTTGAAACTCCCAATATGGTTTTTACCCCTAACGTCTTATGACCTTGACAAAAGCAAACAAACCATAAGCCGCTAGTCAAGTTTTACCTATGAATCGTGATTAATTTATACCCATCCGCACTAGCCCTTGACGAAGGCCAATAAAGCTATGAGACTGTCCTAGCTAACCGCATCATTTGCAAACAGGAAGACATATCTTAGCTACCATACACTATGCCTTGACGAAGACTAACAAACGCAGCACGAATACTAAGCACTATACTTCCTGTAATGACAGAGGGTTACGGCTTGTTTTGAAGAAAACTTTTAACGTAATGAAATTGATATCATTGAAGAAACCGAGTGGTTTTGTAAGTTTATAGTAGCATAAACTTTTGCTCAAGAGAGAATTCCCCATGAAGAGATCAGGGAATTTCCTCATCGAATGAGGTGCAGGATGTTCCTAACCGAATACCTTTATGCAAAGCAAAAGAAATGGTTATAGTTTATTTTGGAAAAATTGGTTCCTACAACGTATTTTAGGCTTATATTCTTTGCATTAATCGTATTAACGCAATCCCATCATTTAGATAATAACAATTATTATCTAACATCCTACCATCACAGAATAAATATGATTGTTGGCTATAGTGCCCTCAAGTCAATTATTGTGATCGCAAGCACGCGATTGTGATGATTGAGGGAGGACCTATATGGGTAGATCAGTCTTACTCAAAATTATAATATGCTATCAGGTTTGTCTTTATCATCATGTACATGCTTTATGTGGTATTACAAATCATTATTACATGTTGATAGAGCCCATATGATTCTTGCTTGACTACCAGCATTATGATGGCGATCATATACGTGGGAGCTGGGTGGTCTATAAGCACATCCTTAAATGTCCCTAGTCGGGAGAGTATCGAGACTGGGCATCGATACTCCGGAGTAGACTAGTGTATACTTATCGAGACCCCGATGATGGGCGGTGGCCGGTCTTACAAGCCATTGGTGTCAGTTAGTCACCTAAGATAGTATACAGGTGCCCATTGGGTTATGTGTACACTGAACGGACTCGCCAGGAACATGCTAGTTGGTACTATACCTATGTGACATGTGTACAGGTTAGTCTATCGACCTGAGATCGTCATTTGTCTTGTATGAGTTCCCACTGTGCTTTGATTACTACCCTACCATGGCTCAAAGGAGTCGTGCAAACAGGTTTTAGTTGGGTACAGTCCCGAGCCACATGGAGGCAGTGAGCGGATCGTCGAGGATTTGACTCACCCGGTATTGGGGGTTGATGTTGCGCGGTGCACGGGTGGCCATCACCAGAAATCCTTGGACAAGGTAGACGAGAATTACTGATTTGGATCAGTAGTTTCTCAGTGGGTGATGGGCTTCATACCGACACGAAATATCGCGTTATTAGGGGTCTGACTTTATCCACCCCCTAGACTCGATATGCGATACTCTTAGACGAACAGACCGAACTATACAGAGATTGTCTCTGACAGGCTCAGTAGGGGATCGGATGAGTTTGCTCGTTGACCTTCCTTTCGCTTAATACCTGGGTAGCCGTTACGTACAGCTAGTGCCGTTGACGTGCTTGTGGTTAAACCCACTGTCAGCGTATTGACGAGTCTTTAGAGTCCCACACAGAGGGTTTTCCTGGTTCGGGCGAAACGATGTAGTAGCCGTATTGCATACGTGCAGAGTTCCGATCGATTGATTGTACTATGTACTGGCCATTCTCACTTGGGTTTGCATTCTCACCATTAGCTTCACTCTCTCTCTCTAGAGTTTCTTGAGTTCCTCCACCTTCATGCTCAACCTCTTCTCTACAATCTCATGAGTTGAGAATCAAGAGAGGAGGTGAGATGAATAAACACTTAGAACACTCACTACATCCTAGGAATTCTAGATTAGCAACCTAGAATTCCCAGTTGCTTCACTTACTTTTGATGTGGAGCTAGAGCCATGAACTACATCCCTCGTGGATCATCTTCTACGAACGAAGACCGGCGGCCAAGTTCAATCGAGCATGCCTCAAAGAGCTAAGGAGGATGATGGAAGACCGAAGGACTTGGTTCTTTCGGTATAACACTCTATCATAGTAGATTAGCACTTTGTAGATTGCTAGTAAAGGTTTATGGTTCGATTCTAGCGGGTTTTGTTAGCGCCAAGTTTTTAAACGCCGGTTTTTGTTCCGTACCGGCCACGGCTGATGGCCAGGGCGCTATCGTAACCCAACATAGTATCAAAGCCACCCTATAAACCATTACCAGCTAGTTTACACAAAGTTAAAATGTCGATCGACCCATTTTTCCGAATCGTAATTCCAATGTGCCATGCTTGCTTTCGTTTTTCAAACCTGTTCAAAAAATCTTTCAGAGCATCTTAAAAATACATGCAGGCATATTTAGAGCACCACAAGAAATTTGGACACGTGAGCTCACAAATCTGCCGTGGAACCGCCGCGTTTGATGCCTATTGGCAGTGGTTCCGCGGCTCTTTTGAGGCCACATTGTGCCAAATTTCTTCTGGCACTCTACAAGTTGGAAATATGATTTTTTGGATGTATGGTTTTGGCCCAGATTTTTTTGAGTGTTGGTTTGCATTTGGGGCCAGTTTGGAAATGTTTAGTCAATCGAAATTTTAAGTGTGTATTTATCAGTGCATGTGAATATATTTGCGACCGTGAATATCATTTAGTGGTACAACCCGACTAGTTGCTATATGTTCAACTAGACGGGTTTGCGAACGTGATATTCACGTTGATGTTCTGAGTTGTGCTGATATTGTGGTTGGATTGTCGTGGTGGATAGCCAGTGGTGCAATGGTAGTAGTACAGTTCAGATTCATTTGTATATTTGTTATTACGGGGCGAGCATCCGACATGTGGATAGCCGTCTCTGCCAGATTGTATATTCTTTTATTGGGGCACGACCGGGTTGAGGTCGGTGTCACCATTGTACATATACTTTTCTTTTCTGTACTAGGATTACCCCGCGGTAGATTGCTCGAATAGCCGGGTTCTAGAGGGCAGCAGGCCCGCATCTCATGGCGTTGATACGGAGGGAACCTTACTCTAGAATTGGCGGGCTATTTGCTGACTCGTAGGGGGTATAGGATGACCCACGGTGGAGTGCTCAAGTTACCGAATTCCGTGAAGTGCTGGGTGGCCTATTCACTTTGTTGATTGGGTTTGCCTCACTTCTGGGATTGGCGGGTAACTTTCCGCGCTCGTAGGGGTCCAAGTTTTCATTGCACAGGCTATCCACACGACCAGGAACCTCGGGTCTCATTTACGGCTCAAATGAAACTCGAGGCTCCAAGATTATCCACCATTTTGTATTGCTTGTTGATGTTCTGTGATGTTGATTATATCATGCCTGGGACAAATATTATATATATATTTATATATACTAGTAGATGTTGTATATGTTTTGCATCCGCGCTAGTCCATCCCCCGCTCTGCCGTTAGTTAAGTAACCTAACGGTGCATGACGGAGCCCCGTGGCGAATGCGGATGGCATATACGTACATTGTGTTTTCATTCCTTTTTCTGGTGTGATATGGATTAATTGATGGGACTGCATTAATTCTGATTAATGCTAGTAAAAAACCTAAATGATGTTGTTGGAACCAATTTTTGAAAACTGTTATTACAAACGTTTCTTTTTGCTTTGCACAGTGGTATTCGGTTATGAATATCCTGTAAGTGCACGGCGGCGCCCCGGCCGTCAATCCGACGCCGGAATGCGGAAGCGGTGATAAACTTTGATTTTGCGGACTTAGCAAACCGGTACCACCGCGCACTAAACACCCGGATCGAACCATTAACTAGTCTAAGCTAACTACAAGACGGGTTAGAGATATACCGAATGATCCGAGTCCTCCGGTCTTCTCCTCGTCGTCCCGATCTCCTGCGGAAACTCCGGTCGTCGCCTCCTCCCCGGAAGGGCACCATATCGCCTGTATCTTTTACGGGCTCCCACCTCAATACCGAGGCAACTCGGGCGCGAAGTAGGCTAGCCGACGCGTCCAAGAATTGCTGTAGAATGTGTAGGGTTGAAGCTATGTCTCATTTGGGTTTGTTGCCTTTGAAGATGATGGAGGAATTAAGATAAGAAAAATGGTGCTTGCATTTTTCTATCATGAAATGAGATCAAGAATGAAACTCTCAAGAATGAAACTCTCTCATTTTTTTTCCTCTCATTTTCTTTCTCTCAACCATTAAAAACTTATCATCATAGAAATGGTGGAGCAAAGAATACATAAGCAAAAGGAAGGTGAGTGTAGGAGAGCATGAAGGGTGACCACATCCAAACATCATCATCACAAAACACAAATCAATCCTAATCCTTTCTCATCTCATTAAAGCAAAGGAAAAGACTAAGAAAGAATCAAAATGATGGTTGAAAAGAAAAGATGCCATCATATACAAAACAATTGCAAGAAACTCCCTCCACAATTGTTATTTGCAAACTTGCAAATAACCCCCTCCATCGGAAAAGTCCGGCCGGGAAAGAACAAAGGAAAACCGGCCGGAACGGAATGCAAACTGGCAACTCCAGAAAACTGGTCCCGTAATAAATTACAGGAAAACCCCGATACTGTGCATACACACCCGCATCTGTATTCCGACCGGATACAAATGCAATGAGACAAAATCTACACTGTACTATACTAGGATCCAGCTTAAACCAAAGCCGGCTAGTAATATCCGTCCGATCCTGATCCGTGCAATACCGCACATATCTGATCGAACCCTGCCATATAACCATACGGCCACTAGTACTAACCGTCCGATCCTGATCCGTGCAATACCGCACGTATCTGATCGGACCCTGCCATATCTCCATACGGCCTCTACAGCGTTTCGCCCGAAAGCTGAGTAACTGTAAGTGTGGTGGACTCTAAAGACTCGTCAATACAATGGCTGTGGATTTAACCACTAGCACGTCAGAGGTATAAGCCAATACGTGACGGGCCACCAGCTATTGACCAAAAGGGACGTCGATGAGAGAACTCATCCTGACACCCTACTGAGCCTGTCAGTGACAATATCCGTACAGTCCGGTCCGTTCGTCTATGAGCATCGCATGTCTAGCCTACGGGGTTGGTAAAAGTCAGACCCCCAAAAGCGGTACAAGTCGTGTCGGAGTGTAGCCCAGAACACCCTGAGATACTACTGGAATACCTACCAGTAAATCTCCTGCCTTGGCCAAGGACTTCGTGTAATGGCTCTCCTAGACACAGCGCGACCTCACCCCCAATATCGGGAGAGACGAACCCCTGAAGATCCGCTCACTGCCTCCATGTAGCTCGGGACTGTACCCAACTAAAACCTGTTTGCACGACTCCTTTGAGCCGTGGTAGGGTAGTAATCAAAGCACAGTGGGAACTCACACGAGACAAATGACGATCCCCAGGTCGATGAACTAACCTATACACATGTCACCTGGGAACTGCTATCTGACGTCGGGTATAAGACCAACTAGCATGTTCCCGGCGAGTCCTGTCCGGTGTACTCATAACCCAATGAGCACCTGTATACATCTTAGGTGAACCAACTGACACCAGTGGCTTGTGAGACCGGCCACCGCCCCTCGTTGGGGTCTCGACTGTATACACTAGTCTACTCTGGAGTATCGATGCCCTGTCTCGAAATTCCCACGACTAGGGACCTTTTAAGGATGTGCTTATAGACTACCAGCTCCCACGTATATGATCGCCCTCATACTGCCGGTAGTCAAGCAAGAATCCTAGGGGCTCTATCAACGTGCAATAGCGACCTGTCAGGTCACCTAAAGCAGTACACGATGATAAAGGTAAACCAGATAGCAAACTATCATCTCGAGTAAGACTGTCCTACCGGGATAGGTCCTCTCTCAATCATTGCAATCACGTGCCTGTGATCCAATAATTGACTCTGAGGGCACTATCTCCAACAATCTCCCACTTGCACTCAAGGCTAATTATTGCGATGTCGCATACTCACAGCCCGTGTGATACCGAACACCCAACTCCTTTACTAGTCAGTTTCACAAAACTCGTTTGCGAAACTATTGCGTTCTAGGAATAGCCTCAGTGAGTGGAACCGCCTTGATGTTTCTTTCTATGTCTCTCTATATCTCAAGTTCGCGGAGAAAGCCATCTCCCGAAATGAGCAATACTTGTCTTAGAATGTCTGGATGTCTGATGGGACCTAGCTTATAAATGAACTCCAAATCCAAACTTCTTAGACTGTATCGTCAACTGAACTTAATCAGTATCCTGCGCCATGCCACCCTCAGTATTGCCTTGGACCACCTGTCCAAAATACTGCCCCTCGTCAGAAGGAAAACTATAATTCTGACAACCTCCTTGTCGTCCATGTCACCTTGGAAGCCTGGAATGATAACTGTCTCCCAAAAGAGGCAGCCGTTATCGTATCCCTAGAACATTCACTTATGTTCTAAAACTGCTTCCGACTGTTTCTCCAGGATTGGATCAATATCAACTTATTGCACTTACTGCAAGAACAACATCTGGTGTGGTACTTGACATCTCATGATTGACTCAATTGCCTGAGCAAGTGATCTGCCAATCATGCACATCCCTCTCCCCTTTAGTCTGTAAGACACCTTTAGAGAGGGTGACTCCATTACCTGCAGGTACACTACCATGCCAGGAGTCGTCCATTCTAAATACTCTTAGAATGCTGTCTAAGTACCCTGATTGGGAAACCACCCAAATCTAGATCTAAAACCATAGATCTAGTAACCAGTATGTCTGATATAATGTCCAAGTCCTTTGTGGAGAAACCACTGTGTGACGACCAAAGTATAACCGATCGTAGTATAGGAATATCACTTCCTACTACCTTCTCAACAGATCCATCCCCTATTCTGATGACGTCAAACCTATGACTGTCACATCAGAAATAGATGATCTATCTCCGCTACATCTGCTTTAGTCTATAAATAGACATAAGCCTGATGTCCACCAATGCTTCCGCTGCTCCCACTGACTACGACAACCCTCTGGCAGAGTCATACAGACGTGCACTTCTAAATCAAGTTTAGAACGACGCTATACTCATCCTCCTGCCGGGTCTCGCAGCTTGGAACAACAACAATGGCAAGTGTGGGTAAACAAGAACTTCCCTGTCACCGTCCTTGAGGCTACCGGAGTACCTCTCGGGTGCCTGAAGTTACCCACCTTATCTGCGGAGTGGCCAATGGAATGTCAAATCAGATTGAATCTTTAGGTTCCTTATCAAATCTTCAGTAATCGTTTGCGGTTCTGGAATCACTTCCAGTTCTACCATACTCCCACTACTGTTTTCTGAAAAAATTCATTTCTTTTGAAATTGTGGCGAGTGAAGAACAATATCACTATTGATCTTCTAGATGGTAGAAAATCAACCCTCGTCATAGCCTGGGTCAACCCACAAACAGCCATTACAGAAACGTGTCTTGAGTTATCCAGAGTCTGGTTTTAATCATAAGCCGGACAACTCCCCGTACCTTAACAATGTTAAGATATGAACTGTACTATATCCAATATAGAACCAGAGGCACTGATTTAATTTAACCAGATTCAAATCATGCAGCTGTCTCCAGTGCATGTGAACTAAATGGAGAGAGGCCGATCAGCGTTACTCAACTTAGGAAAGCTTCCAATTATGAGTAACCTGAAAGAGAAGCAATTTCTCTTTATCATTACTATCAACTGAATACCATACACAAGTATCTACATCTTCGATCACTTTGAAGAATCCCGATACTTGCTATACCTGGTTCTCTACTCTATTCAAATACCTATAACTTCTCAAAATTCGGACCCTGTGTTTCCACGAAACACCTGTCTAAAAACTAGAGAAGTCATAAGTAAACCGAATATAGTACGAGGACCAACCCCGCTGTCCTGACGGACACTGGACAATATACAATACTCTGTATAAGTCCGCTGAGTCTAACTCTTTCACTGTGTGTCGTAGGTTGAAAACTGTATTTATGGTTAAGAAGAATTACACCGCTGTTTAATGCTCCTTACCTAACCATCCACTGATATAGGTAAATGTCATCGACATAATATCAAAAGGTATATCTCACTCTATGAAAATAGACGTACAGATATATCAATTTGAAATTGGTGCACAACAGCGGATATTCAAAACCAAATATTTGCCGACCGGCAAACAACCCAGGTGGCTTCCTCAAATATCACCAATTCCAACGAATCCCGATATAATGAGGATGGTCACCTAATTCCCAATAACTTACTCCCACTCATCATCTGTAAAACCATACAGATGTGAGAATCATACCTGGTAAATACATACCCTGGAGCAAGTGTCTAATCGGGAAATCAGTTTTCTTTTAACAGTACACAGTAAAACTGAAACATTGAAATGTTTCGATGGGGTATCCTGGTATTCCTAGTAATGCCTCTACCATTATCCAGATTCACAACTATAACCGTATAATTCTTTACCACCTCTCCAAATCCCTTTATATGTCTTTAGTCATTACCTTCTGCACACCCCTTAGGCCAAATGGTTTTCTTCCTTCCCTACCGTTCGGCCCCAGCCTATGGTTTGGAAGAAGACTATCCAATAAGCATTATGGGTGTACTGTCCTATTCCTAGGAGCACTCGCAATGCGAGAGAAGGTGAAGATAAAAGACAACCGAATAAACCATATTCCTATTTCTCCTGGACCAGAATCCATCCCCGAACTGGAACAAGTTCCTTTCGAGTTCGTATATAACCATACGATGGAGTATCCAATAAGCTGTGGATCTTCGTAGTGATACGGAGTGTCCTGGAGAAATACAAAGGTGATTTAGGATTGGCGAAGAAATACTTGGTTTGGTCGTGAATATCAGTCGCAATTTACTTTGCCCTCTTACTAATCCCTTGCTTTGTCTTAATCTTAATACCTTCTGTACACCGTTTAGGCTAACTGGTTTTCTTCATTCCCTACCGGTCGGCACCAGCCTATGGTTTGGAAGAAGACTATCCAATTTGCGTAATAGGTGTACTACTCCTAATCCAAGGAGTACTCGCAACCTGAGAGAGGGTGAAAAGAAAAGACAACTGAATAGTCCTATTCGTTTTCTCCAGAACCGGAAACCAACCTCGAATAAATTCCTTCGAGTTTGTATCTAACCATACGATGGTTTTGTCCAATGGAAGTGGACGTTCGTAGCAATACGGGGTGTCCTGGAGAAAAGGGTAAAAGTAGGAGTGGCAATGAGGTCTGCAACTCTGACAATCCAAAAGCCAGTGTTAAGAAGGTTCGGTCAACTTGGTCACTGAGTCATAGTTTTAGGGTCGGGTCAATGGTCGCTGCCAGAGAGAGAGAGAAAAGAAACACTCAGCGTGCACTCTATCCTAGATCAGAATGGTTACCAATTTATCTAATATGGAAACCTCCCACTGTACCTCAAATTCTCCTCCAAACCTGAAAGAAGAATTAGTCGGGGTCACCCGAGGAGTAAACTAACTCATCAGTGGGAATCGGGATCCAACTATCATTGCATGATAACGTGACGGAATCCGCTCACGGTGTCACACTCCAGAAGGTATGCGCATATCTGGCAAGTTTCAGTACTTTTGAAACTCCCGATGTGATTTCTACCCCATGCTCTTATGACCTTGACTTTGGCCAACATATCATAAGTCACATGTCAAGTTCTACCCGTCATTTTCCAGGTTAATTTGAACCCACCCGTACATACCCTTGACTTTGGCCAAAATGGCAGTACGACTGTCCCAAACCAACGCATCTATCTATGCTGCATATGAATACCCCAATAGCTACCAATCACTGTGCCTTGACTTTGGCCAACATACACAGCTTGAATACTATTGACTACCCATATGAAACGACGGAGGGCTACAAATGGTTTCTGGCGAAAACCTTTAACGTAATGAACTTGATATCGTCGAAGGAACGGATAGCTTTTTAGAAAATATAGTGACGAAAACCCTTACTAAAGAGGTCACTCCCGGTGAAGGGATCTCGGCTCTTTCCCCGTAGAATGGGGTGCAGAATATTCCAAATGAATACCACGATGCAAAGCAAAAGTAATCGGCTATAGTGAAGTTACTGCCCTGACGCAAACTTTTGTCCAAGGGGTCACTCCCGGTGAAGGGATCTCGGCCCTTGCCTCGTCGACTGAGGAGCAGGATATTCCAACTGAATACCACGATGCAAAACAAAAGAGAACGCCCTTGCAATAACAGCTTTTTGAAAAGTGTTCCAACAACATCAGAATAGGTTTGTTTAACTTGCATTGATCCGAATCAACGCAGTCCCATCAATTGATCACACCACAAAGAACGAAAATATACTGACGTACGTATATGCCATCCGCATTCGCCACTGGGTCCCGTCATCACCCGTTAGGTTAGCTAACTAAAGACAGAGCGGGGACTGGACTAGCGCGGATGTAAAACATATACAACATCTACTAATATATATACCAATATATTATATTTCGCTCAAGGCGTGAAAAAAAATGCAACATCACAGAAATGTACAGCATCACAGAACAATACAGATATATGGGATCCCCGGGTTTCACAGAGCCACTACTGAAACCCGACGTTCCCCTGGTCGTGTGGATAGCCTGTGCAATGAAATCCTAGACCCCTACGGGCGCGGCAAGTTACCCGCCAAAACCTGAAGCGAGGCAGCCCCCTTCAGCGCCGTGAATGGACCACCCAGCACTTCACGGAATCCGGTAACTTGGGCACCCCTCCTGGGTCAACCTGTACCCCCTACGAGTGCGGCGAATAGCCCCCCAATCCTAGAGTGAAGCCCCCTCCGTCTCAATGCCATGAGATGCGGGCTTGTTGCCCTCTAGAACCCGGCTATCCGTGCACCCCACCACGGGGTAATCCTGGTACAGAAAGTAAAATATACATACAACGGGTACATCGACCGCAACCAGCTCGTGCCCCAAAAGAATAATACAAACAGGCAGTGACGGCAGTCCACATGTCGGACGCTCACCCCGCAATATCAAATGTACATAATACAACAACACAGTACTAGCATTGCATCCAGGCTATCCCCCACGACCGATCCGCAACATCCCAGCAATACAAAGAAAATCAACGTGAAAGTCACGTTCGCAAATCCGTCTAACCGGGCTATAGCAGTTAGACGGGATTTACCGATCAAGTGACATTCACGGTCGCAGATGTAATGTAAATACTGTGAAATAATGTGTTTAAAATATCTGATCAATCAAAAATTAACAAGTGGGCCCCCAAGCAATACTGTAGCACTCACAGAAAATATGGGCCCAATTTTAATCTTCCAGAAACCACATTTTCAACTCAGGAACATTCTGCAAAGTTTTGGGGGCATGAACAGTTAACATTGCGGCAGAACCGCGGCCCAAGCAGGGGTTTGGCCGCGGTTCCGTGGTGGTATGGTGAGTTCATGCTACCAAATTTTTACAGTATGCTTATAATTACCTGCACATCACTCTGAGACAACCTGAAAAATTTTTAGACTCAAAAAAAATTCGACAGAAACTGATGTGCTTGAAAAATGCGTTTTCGGGATTTTGTTCGATCGGAAACGTAAAACACATCAAACAAAGCTAGACGAAGTTAATGGCGAGGCTCTGATACCACTGTAAGTGCACGGCGGCGCCCCGGCCGTCAATCCGACGCCGGAATGCGGAAGCGGTGATAAACTTTGATTTTGCGGACTTAGCAAACCGGTACCACCGCGCACTAAACACCCGGATCGAACCATTAACTAGTCTAAGCTAACTACAAGACGGGTTAGAGATATACCGAATGATCCGAGTCCTCCGGTCTTCTCCTCGTCGTCCCGATCTCCTGCGGAAACTCCGGTCATCGCCTCCTCGCCGGAAGGGCACCACATCGCCTGTATCTTTTACGGGCTCCCACCTCAATACCGAGGCAACTCGGGCGCGAAGTAGGCTAGCCGACGCGTCTAAGAATTGCTGTAGAATGTGTAGGGTTGAAGCTATGTCTCATTTGGGTTTGTTGCCTTTGAAGATGATGGAGGAATCAAGATAAGAAAAATGGTGCTTGCATTTTTCTATCATGAAATGAGATCAAGAATGAAACTCTTAAGAATGAAACTCTCTCATTTTTTTTTTCTCTCATTTTCTTTCTCTCAACCATTAAAAACTTATCATCATAGAAATGGTGGAGCAAAGAATACATAAGCAAAAGGAAGGTGAGTGTAGGAGAGCATGAAGGGTGACCACATCCAAACACCATCATCACAAAACACAAATCAATCCTAATCCTTTCTCATCTCATTAAAGCAAAGGAAAAGACTAAGAAAGAATCAAAATGATGGTTGAAAAGAAAAGATGTCATCATATACAAAACAATTGCAAGAAACTCCCTCCACAATTGTTATTTGCAAACTTGCAAATAACCCCCTCCATCGAAAAAGTCCGGCCGGGAAAGAACAAAGGAAAACCGGCCGGAACGGAATGCAAACTGGCAACTCCAGAAAACTGGTCCCGTAATAAATTACAGGAAAACCCCGATACTGTGCATACACACCCGCATCTGTATTCCGACCGGATACAAATGCAATGAGACAAAATCTACACTGTACTATACTAGGATCCGGCTTAAACCAAAGCCGGCTAGTAATATCCGTCCGATCCTGATCCGTGCAATACCGCACGTATCTGATCGAACCCTGCCATAAAACCATTCGGCCATTAGTACTAACCGTCCGATCCTGATCCGTGCAATACCGCACGTATCTGATCGGACCCTGCCATATCTCCATACGGCCTCTACAGCGTTTCGCCCGAAAGATGAGTAACTGTAAGTGTGGTGGACTCTAAAGACTCGTCAATACTATGACTATGGATTTAACCACTAGCACGTCAGAGGTATAAGCCAATACGTGACGGGCCACCAGCTATTGACCAAAAGGGACGTCGATGAGCGAACTCATCCTGACACCCTACTGAGCCTGTCAGTGACAATATCCGTACAGTCCGGTCCGTTCGTCTATGAGCATCGCATGTCGGGCCTAGGGGGTTGGTAAAAGTCAGACCCCCAAAAGCGGTACAAGTCGTGTCGGAGTGTAGCCCAGAACACCCTGAGATACTACTGGAATACCTACCAGTAAATCTCCTGCCTTGGCCAAGGACTTCGTGTAATGGCTCTCCTAGACACAGCGCGACCTCACCCCCAATACCGGGAGAGACGAACCCCTGAAGATCCGCTCACTGCCTCCATGTGGCTCGGGACTGTACCCAACTAAAACCTGTTTGCACGACTCCTTTGAGCCGTGGTAGGGTAGTAATCAAAGCACAGTGGGAACTCACACGAGACAAATGACGATCCCCAGGTCGATGAACTAACCTGTACACATGTCACCTGGGAACTGCTATCTGACGTCAGGTATAAGACTAACTAGCATGTTCCCGGCGAGTCCTGTCCGGTGTACTCATAACCCAATGAGCACCTGTATACATCTTAGGTGAACCAACTGACACCAGTGGCTTGTGAGACCGGCCACCGCCCCTCGTCGGGGTCTCGACTGTATACACTAGTCTACTCTGGAGTATCGATGCCCTGTCTCGAAACTCCCACGACTAGGGACCTTTTAAGGATGTGCTTATAGACTACCAGCTCCCACGTATATGATCGCCCTCATACTGCCGGTAGTCAAGCAAGAATCCTAGGGGCTCTATCAACGTGCAATAGCGACCTGTCAGGTCACCTAAAGCAGTACACGATGATAAAGGTAAACCAGATAGCAAACTATCATCTCGAGTAAGACTGTCCTACCGGGATAGGTCCTCTCTCAATCATTGCAATCACGTGCCTGTGATCCAATAATTGACTCTGAGGGCACTATCTCCAACATATCCAGCACCTCATTCGACGAGGCAAGAGCCGAGATCCCTTCATAGGGAGTAACCCTTGGGCAAAAATTTACGTCATTGTAATAACTTCACTATAGTCGATTCTTTTGCTTTGCATCGTGGTATTCAATTAGAAATATCCTGCACCTCATTCGATGAGGAAAGAGACGAGATCCCTTCACAGGGAGTGACCTCTTTAGCAAAAGTTTGCGTCACTATATATTTATAAAAACCACTCGAGTTCCTTCAACGATATCAAGTTCATTACGTTAAAGGTTTTTCGCCAAAAACCAGCCGTAGCCCTCCTTCATTTCAGATAAGTAGTATTTAGTATTCATGATGTGTTTGTTGGTTTCCGTCAAGGCATAGTGTACGGTAGTTGAATAATACTTATTTGCAGTATAGAGATGCATTAATTTAGGACAGTCGTACATCCTTGTTGGCATCCGTCAAGGGCGAGTACGGGTGGGTCTAAATTAATCAGGACAATGACGGGTAGAACTTGACTTGCGCTTTATGATTTGTTGGCATCCGTCAAGGTCATAAGACGCCTGGGGCAAAAATCACATCGGGAGTTTCAAACATACAGGAAACTTGCCAGGCATGCGCATACCTTCTGGAGTGTGGTGACATGAGTGGCCTCCATCAAGTTATCATGCGATGATAGTTGGATCCCAATTCCCACTGATGAGTAGGTATTACTCCTCGGGTGATTTTCAGACGATCCCGACTAATTCTCCTTTTAGGGTTTGAAGGAGAATTCGAGGAAACAGTGGGAGCCATCCTAATTAGATAAAGTGATTAACCAATCTGGCAGCGACCATGGCCTGACCTTAAAAACTCATGAACCAAGTTAACCGCACCTTCTTAAACACTTTGGCTATTGGATTGTCATTTAGTCGCATATATCCCTACCGCTCATATTTTCCCTTTGCATTTTTTCAGAACACTCTGTAGCACTATGAAGATCCACATTTTTTGGATATTCCGTCGTATAGTTACATACGAACTCGAAGGAACTTGTTCCAGTTCGAGGATAGATTCCGGTTCTAGAGAAATTGAATAGGATTATTCGGTTGTCTTTTCCCTTTATCTTCTCTCAGGTTGCGAGGGCTCCTAGTATTAGGAGAGTACACCTATTGCGCTTATTGGATGGTCTTCTTCCAAACCTTAGGCAGGTGCCGAAAGGTAGGGAAGGAAGAAAACCAATTAGCCTAAGTGTAGTGTACAGAGGGTAATAAGTAAAGACATATAAAGGGATTGCAGTGAGGGCAAAGAAGTATACGGTTACTGTCATGAATCTGGATAGTGGAAGAGGTATTACTAGGAATACCCGGCCACCCCTTCGAAACATTTTTCATGTTTCAGTTTTTCTGTGCGGTGTTAAGTGAAAACTATTTTCCCAATTAGATTCTAACTCCATGGTATGTATTTACCAGATTTGATTCTCACATCTGTATGGCGTTACGGATGCTGAGTGGGAGTAATATATTGGGAATTGGGTGATTAGATCCTCTATATATTGGAATTCTTTGTAATTTGTGATATTTGAGGAAATCACCTGGGTTTTGCCTGACGGAAAATATTTGGTTTTGAATATCCGTCGGTATGCACCAATTTCAAACTGATATATCTGTATATTTATTTTATAAAGTGAGATATAAATTTTTGAAATTATGTTTATGACATTTACCTATATCAGCTGATGGTTAGATAAGGAGCATTCAACAGCGGTATAATTCTTCTTAACCATAGTACAGTTTTCAACCTACGATGCACAGAATTTGAGTTATTAAACTCGGTGGACTTGTACAGAGTATTGTATGTTGTCCGGTGTCCGTTAGGACAAAGGGGCTGGTACTCGTACTATATTCTGTTTACTCATGACTTCTTTAGTTTTAGACAAGTATTTCATTGAATTACAAGGTCCAGATTTTGAGAAGATATAGGTATAAAAATAAAGTAGAGAACCATATGTTGCAAGTATCAGGATTCTTCAAGGTGATCGAAGATGTAGATATTTGTGTTAGATATTCCGTTGTAAGTAATAGTTTTGAGAACTTGCTTATCTCTCAGGTTACTCATGCGTGGGTGCGCCCCTTGATGAGTAATGCTGCTTGGCCTCCTTCTATCTGGTTGATATGCACTGAAAATGGCTACATGTATTTTGAATCTGACTCCAATTAAATTAGTGCATTTGTTTCTATATTGGATATATAGAATGGATTCATATCTTAACGATGTTAAGGTATATGGAGTTGTCCGGCTTGTGCTTAAAACCAGAATCCGGATAAACTCTAGGCACGTTTCAGTAATGGCAGTTTGTGGGTTATCCCGGGCTTTGACAAGGGTTAACATTCTACCATCTGGAAGATCAATAGTTATATTGTTCTTGACTCGCCACAGTTTTAGTAAAATGGATTCTTTTCAGAAAACATTAGTGGGAGTATGGTAGAACTGGAATTGATTCCAGAACCACAAACGATTACTGAAAATTTAGTAGAACCTAAAGATTCAATTGGATTTGACATTCCATTAGCCACTCCGCAGATTTGGTGGGTAACCTCAGGCACCCGAGAGGTACTTCGGTCTCCTCAAAGACGGTGACAGGGAGGTTTTTAATGATCCAAACTTGCCACTACTGCTGTTCTAGACTATGGGATTTGGAAAGAAGATGAGTATAACGTCATTCTAAATTTTCTTTAGAAGTGCACGTGTATATGACTTTACCAGAGGGTTGTAGTTAGCGGAAGCATAGTGGGCAAGTAGCTTATGTCTATTTATAGACTAAAGCAGGTATAGCGGAGATAGATCGTCTAGTTTTGATGTGACAGTCATAGAGTTTGACTTCATCAGAACAGATGGACCTGGTAAGAATGTAGTAGGGAGTGAAATCCTGTTTTTTGGATGACATGCTCTTTATAGGAAGTGATATTTCTATACTACGATCAGTTATACTGTGGTTGTCACAAGGTGTTTTCTCCATATAGGATCTGGATAAAATATCAGGGATTCTGGTCACTAGATCTGTGGTTTTAGATCTGGATTTGGGAAGTGTCCCAATTTGGATACTTGACACTATTCTAAAGTGTTTTAGAATGGATGACTCCTGGCGTGGTGGTGTACCCGCAGGTGATGGAGTCACCCTCTCTAAAGAGATGTATTCTAGACTGATGAGGGGAGGGATTTGTATGATTAGCATGTCACTTGCTTAGACAATTGAGTCAATCATGAGATATCAAGTACCACACCAGATATTGATTTTGCACTGGATACAATAAGTATATATTAATCCAATCCTGAAGAAACGTTGGGAAGTAGTTATGAACATAAGTGGATGTTCTTGGTATATGGTAACGGCGGCGTCCTTCTTAAGGAGGCGGTTATCATTTCAGGCTTCCAAGGTGACCTGGATGACAAAGTGGCTGTCAGAGTTATAGTTTTCCCTCTTTTGAGGGGCAGTATGTTGGATAGGTGGTTCAAAAGAATACTGAGGAAGGCATGACGCAGAATACTGATTGAATTCAGTGGATGATACAATCTAAGAAGTTTGTTGGATTTAGAGTTCATTTGTGAACTGGTTCCATTAGATATCCAGACAAATTCTAAGACAGGTATCGCTCATTTCGAGAGATAGTCTTTCTCTGCGAAGTTGAGATATAGATAGATAAAGATAGAAACATTGGAGCAGATCCACTCACTGAGGCTATTTCTCGAATGCAATAGTTTCACAAACGAGCTTTGCGAGACTGATTAGTAGAGAAGTTGGGTATTCGGTATCATACAGATTGTGAGTATGCGACACCGCAATAATTAGTCTTAAGTGCAAGTGTGAGATTGTTGGCTATAGTGCCCTCAAGTCAATTATTGTGATCGCAGGCACGCGATTTTGATGATTGAGGGAGGACCTATACGGGTAGAACAGTCTTACTCAAAATGATAGTATGCTATCTGGTTTGTCTTTATCATCATGTACATGCTTTATGTAGCATTACATATCACTATTACATGTTGATAGAGCCCATAAGATTCTTGCTTGACTACCAGCATTATGGTGGCGATCATATACGTAGGAGCTGGGTGGTCTATTAGCACATCCTTAAATGTACCTAGTCGAGGAAGTATCGAGACTGGGCATCGATACTCCGGAGTAGACAGGTGTATACTTATCGAGACCCCGACGAGGGGCGGTGGTCGGTCTCACAAGCCATTGGTGTCAGTTAGTCACCTAAGATAGTATAAAAGTGCTCATTGGGTTATGAGTACACTGGACGGACTCGTCGGGAACATGCTAGTTAGTATTATACCTATTGTCAGATAGCAGTTTCCAGGTAACATGTGTACAGGTTAGTCTATCGACCTGAGCTCGTCATTTGTCTCGTGTGAGTTCCCACTGTGCTTTGATTACTACCTTACCACGGCTCAAAGGAGTTGTGCAAATAGTTTTAGTTGGGTACAGTCCCGAGCCACATGGAGGCAGTGAGCAGATCGTCAGGGATTCGTCTCTCCCGGTATTGAGGGTTGATGTCGCGCGGTGCATGGGTGGCCATCACCAGAAATCCTTGTCCAAGGTAGACGAGAATTACTGATTTGGATCAGTATTTTCTCAGTGGGTGATGGGCTTCATACCGACACGAAATATCGCGTTATTAGGGGTCTGACTTTACGCACCCCCTACCCCCTAGACTCGATATGCAATACTCTTAGAAGAACATACCGGACTGTACGGAGATTGTCAGTGACAGGCTCAGTAGGGGTTCGGATGAGTTTGCTCGTCGGCCTTCCTTTCGCTCAATACCTGGGTAGCCATTACGTACAGCTAGTGCCGCTGACGTGCTTGTGGTTAAACCCACTGCCAGTGTATTGACGAGTTTTTATAATCCCACACAGAGGGTTTCCCCGGTTCTGACAAAACATTGTAGTAGCCGTATTGCATACGTGCAGGATTCCGATCGATTGATTGTACTATGTACCAGGACTTTCGATCGGACAGTTGATAATACTAGCTGGCTCGTGTTTGAACCGGATTATTAAATCAGGTATTGATTTAATAATTTACGTATATATATTTCGATATGTATATTCTAGTATTATGTTCTTTGTGTTATTCTATCTCTTCGGGTATTCGTATTTCTGTATGAATACATGTATGTATATACAGTAGAGTGTAATCCGTATAACAGACGGCAGACGGCTGCTGAAGGAATAGGCAAACGTCTGGAATTGTATCACGAAAATCTAGAGCGCTACCAAACGTCTGCAGAAGGATCTGACAGACGCCAGGAATTCCAATCGAAATAACAGAGCGCTTGGCAGACGTCTGAATCTCAACGAGATAGACATCTGCATAAGGAAAGATCACGCGTACGAGACGAAGGCGGACATTTTTCGCGATGAGTTTCAGACGTCCGCCTTGCTGATAACATCAAATTTTCGAGTTATTCGTGATAATGCCGGATCTTTAATATAGAAAATCTTCAAGGATCGAATAAGAAGCATATCTAACACGCCTTCCACGGCCAAGTAGCCGAATCCGCCATCTTTCTCATTCCATTTATCATCCTGAATCCTATAGATATTTATAAATTTTCAAGCTTGTATCAAGGAATATATCATTTGGTATAGAATTGTCTAAAGTAGTTTGAATAAAAAAAGCAGTGTTGAAAAAATGTTCGGCGAAAAAAGTAGAAAAAAGGAAAAACATACCTGGCTCATGTGAAAATGAATTGAGAAAAATTATAGTATAAAATAAATAGAACTTCCCTTTTTACAGTCCAAAGAAACCAAAATACCAGGCTTTTCCGTATTTCTCTAAAATGGACATTTTGAAAGTCCTAAAATATCAGAAGTTCCTCATTTTTACCTTCCTTCAAAGTGAGCACAGTCTATGCATATGTGAACAAATTTTTGTAAAACAAGGTACGTTTCTGATGCTGACTTGTTTCACATGAAAACAAATTCTCTTCTCACCACATAATCAAGACAAAGCTTCATCAAAAGAAGGTCCTTAACTTCAAGACCTCGTGTTTTCCACAGCAAAGCAAAACAAATAGCATCAAACGACTATTTTTACACTCCAGCAAAACCAAAACACAGCCAAATCAATAACAACCTGAAAATATTACTGAAATCCTACCGCTACAACTTTGGTAACAAATGAGTGAATCATAACAGGCAGCCATAAGACCTACAGTCTGATCTTTACACAAGTTGAAATCTCTATTCAGAAAACACCAAAAGATTAAAAGGGGAAAAGAAATCCACATCAGTGTTCGTCTGACGTTTTGAGGCCTCCTATTTAGAATTAGAAATTGCAGCATATTCATTGTGCTTCGAGGATCTCTCGGATTTCTAATCCACCGTGCTCTCCTTATTTCTTATTGCATCATCATTTACAGAATCAAATATAAAATTTTCGGCTGGAGTACTCTGAACATAATCCTCTTCCATCAATTCTGAAACATACAAAAGTGAATGACAAAAGCAAAGAAATCCACAGAAAACAATGGAAATTAATTGAGAAACTCACCTTTGTTCACATCATTAATGCCTGATGGAGAACAAGCAGTAACCTTTGTGCCAGAGACCTCTGTGCCATTTATAGCATATTTTATCTCTTCCCAATTAGCAGCTGTTGGTGTTCGTGTCATTTCTTCCTCAAGTATAGACTCCATTGTGCCTGAACCTTCGACATGAATTTTGGTACCAGCTGAAATGGCGCACATTTCATTCATGGTAAATTTAAGAGCGCTTCAAAAGCTTGCAAATTAAAATAAGAGGATAGTATAAATAATCTAAAACTTCATTTAATTAAAATTGTGTAACAAGGTTTAAGTCTTTAACAGGCCATTTAATCGGTCGCTTAAAAGTATGGGATAGCAACAGCCAACCGCATCAAATAATTTTAAAGGATGTAATTGGTGTGAAGTATACGGACGTCTGCCATTTAATCAAGCGCATAGACTATATGCATGCGTACCCAATATCCAAATCAACGGATCTTTCTTTCTTTCTTTAAATTTATAAGGATATTTCTATATTATATACATATTAAAATATATTTCTGTGAAATTCCATGCAATCTGATTAAGCCATAGATGTGCAATGCAAATGAGTGTGTTTTATAACTGTGCATATGATATATCAGATAACATGTTTGTCACGTGCTGCACATGCACAAAGGAAGTCATAGGACATTGACGGAAGTCATGGATTAATTTTCAAAATTTATTATTAGTTTTATAGGAGTTGTTTGGAAAATAGTATATTTGTAGTATGTGCCACAAGACATCCAAAACAATAGCCACAAGGCATTCAATACTACAAAAATATTAAATTGCAAACCCCCAACAACCCCTCCCAAAAAACTATATAAAAAAGAAGAGTTTGCATTATAATAACACAGTCGCTTCGGTTCCAAACAAGGCAACATGAAGCAGATATAGGTATTCCCAAATTTATATTTGTTGCTTCAAGTGTATGCAAATACGGGAAATGAATATCATTCGAATAATGTTCTGATATTGAATTAAATATTTACATATTTACTAAAAAAGGCTTCGCAGGAATAAATTTATCTGTATCAGCCTGTTATAACGAACAAAACCCAAAGGTTGGATAGTATAATGGATCAGGCCTTTAATTTCGTCTTTGTATAATAAATAGATGATTAGATGGAAACAAACAAGATCACATTAGCTTTCCTTGGATTTAATTAAGTGTTACTGATGTAATATTGCCTTAAATTTAAGTGATAACTTGCATGATGTGAGTGTTAAGATATGAGATATAATAAAGATACACATATGCATCCTTATATGATGTATATGGTATATTCGCATACGAATCCAAATGTATTTCAGATAGCTATCACTATAATAGGGTTATCCATTCTCAAAATGGAAATCAGAATATGAACAGGAACAAGCATAGTCATATTTGTTCGCACCAACTATCCTTTCTTTTATCCTCTTTTCTTCTTCTTTTATTGGTTGCTTGAAGTGTTTAGTTGTAAGATGATATATGATCTTTCTGATGTAATTTTCCTGTTTTGTTATATTTTTGTAAAAGAGGAGTAGGTTTTTGAAGTGAAAATGAGAGGTTTTTAAGGCCCTGCTCCTTACTTCAAAATATATATATATTTGTTCGCACCAAGAATAGTGGATCAACTATATTATGTTCTCTACTGTGGAGGTAGCAAATAATTATAAAAGTAATATAACTATATAAGAAATAATTAATATAATTATATTATATTCTCTACTGAGAACATTTTTTAGTTTTGTGAATGAATTAACTGTAAAAACATAACTGATGTTAAGAAAATAATTAAATCCTTTTGGCTACTCATGATCAACACTTCCTTTAACCTAGACTCCTTGATGTGAAATTTTGCTGGGCAGCTCCCCCATGAGCAAACTATTGATTACCAAGGGAACATTTTCTAGCCAATTTAGTTTCATGGACAGATCTGGTCTTGGCCTCATATGCCTGTGCTAGAAATTTGGCACTAAAAAATAGATGGCTGGGTCGACAGTAGATGATAAATTGGCAATCAGCTCTAAAGGGTTAGCAAACACTGCTACTCTCTCGTTGCGGTCTCAGGAATTGGAGTTCTCATGACCACCATCATTTTGATGGAAAAAATGTAATTACATGAACTATATGAGATATTACGATTATATTTTCCTTAATAGAAAGTTTAATGAAATGCTGCATTTTTATACCTTCATAGATAGTTTAATGAAATGCTACATTTTTATACCTTCATAGATAGTTTAATGAAATGCTGCATTTTTATAACATCATTACGTATCAAACCAGAAGTTGATATATAGTTTGAAATAAAAACTACAGAGCCAATTAAAAAAAGATGACCGAAAAAGAAAGAACTTAATATCACCTTGAGAGTCCTCGCCCTCATGAGATTTGGTGACTGCTGGTGCTTCTGCGGTATCTATTTCCCAAAAATCTTCGTATTTGCCATGATCCATTTTTTCTTCCTCATGTGCCTGGTGCCTAAAATGAGCTATGTCGTTTGCAACATTTGCTACTTCGCTATCCTTACGAAACAAGTCTTCTACAAGGAACTGCATTGGACCAGGAGCAGTCCATGTTTCTTCAACATTAAAATTCTGCTCAAAGCTTTCAAATGTACCTGCAAGTATGGACAACCCTTCATTTAATCGATAGTTGCTGATTAGAAAAAGAATAGGCTTAATGCCTAACCCACCTTCGTGTACATTTAACTCTTCGGATTGAAAGTAAGTTTTGGAACTTGAATCAGTGATTGCTGCAGCCAAAGTTTCTCTACTCATCGACAGTGGTTGATCTTCAGCAGGAAACTCTTCAATATTTTCAGAAATCTCTCTGGACTCAGATTCTGCAAGTCTAGCACTAGCGTTTATTGTACTGAAATTTGGACCCTCTTCTACCTCTACATCATCGTCATTGTTGGCATTATCAGCATTCTCACTTCCGATTTCAGAGAGTGCAGTAGTATCAACTGCATTCAAGTTATCATCTTCCCCCAAAAAATTAAAAAAAAATAATGCTTCAGTATTTAATTGCATGTGGGGAAAAAATAAGAACATTAATGTACCCTCTTCTACAAGCAAAAATGTGCAAATGAAAATACACAAGAAAAAGAGAAGCTGATAATCAAAAACAGAAGAGCTCTTTTGCTTATCTCATACCTTTAAATTCAAAAGTATCTGCAGTCATTAGAAATATGCTCTCAGATGTAGACGGTTCTTTGCGATTCTCCATTATTATGGTGGTTTCCAATACACTTGCTGGCTTGATCGAAGAAGCTTGTGCTCTTTCTTCCTCATAAAAATTTTCTAACGCAGTAAGGGGATCTTTGTGGTTATCAAGTTCTTCCAGGGCATAATGGGGTAATCTCGGTTCCACGTTCTCTCCTATTTCCTTTCCATCTTCTGAACTGGCAATGGATTTAGGAGATAAATCAGTAAAGCAAGTGCCTGGTGATTTATCGAACCCAAGACTATCCCCATCAAAAATTTCCTTTTTGCATGTAGCTGTCCCTGTAAGAGTAAACAGAGCTCAAGAAACAACACAGGTGTCTTTCTAGCCTAGTTGATGCCTTTAAAAAGAGCAAGACTTAAATATGGTAACTCTAGTATGTAAAGGTTCCAAGCCAATTCATATTAAGAAAGTGAAAGAGCTAGAGTCAGCCAGTTAATATTACAGCTTTATGAAAAAAGCTCTCATAAATAAAATTTCTCAAAGGGAATTGGTCACCCATGTATCTAGCTTCGCTATGCAAATACACAATTTTCAGTAAAGTACACAGTTTTATTGCACTGTATTCGCTAAAATGCCTTATTTGAAAATATTTAACCTCTTGATAGTACAATCTGAGAGGCAATGGTTTCTAACATAATTAGAGGCAAAAATTGCTCAAAATTTGGCAATTTTTATAGTTCTCCTTCACATTCTTGCTGTTTTATCAGAGGAATGGAACTGATGGAAGATAAAAACTCTTATTCTCTAGAGACTCTTCTTCTCCATAAGCTTTTTCAGTATTATCTTTATTCGATTTTTATATATATTTTCAAGAATGAGGGCGATTATATATATTATTTATGAGTGTACACGGGCTTTTGATATAAGTGGGCTCCATCAATAACACTTAGGCCTTGTTGAGTTTTGTCCCATCTTATATCTTATACCCATGTACCTCTCATCGTTTTGTTTACAATGTGGGCACATCTCAACACTCCCCCTCACGTGCAACCATCACTTTTTCTTGGTGTGGTTGTCACGTGGATTGCACAACCCTTGTAGAGCCAGGTCTCTCAGCGACATTATTTGTGCTTGTAGCCTGCTTCTCTCAGATGTATTGTCGATGTTTTGGATCGAGCCATTAGCTCTCATACCATATTAGATTTTTATATATTTTTTCAAGAATGAGGAGAGCGATTACCTATATTATTTATGAGTGTGCACGGGCTTTTGATATAAGTGGGCTCCATCAATAAGACTAAAGCCTTGTTGAGGTTTGTCACATCTTATATCTTATACCCATGTGCCTCTCAAAGTTTTTTTTTCAATGTGGGACTATTTTAGTCTCTCACATCTCAACAATCTTCATCTAATAGATCTTTATTGGATAGTGCTACCAACATTTTAGGCGAACTCGGAGCTGTTGAGAAGGAAAATATATCGAATATACTGCATGTTAAACAGACTATTAATTCTACTGAAATTCAAGAGGCCCGAGATCCTAAATTTTCAAACACGAGGACATTCCAAAAACATCAATACAAGAGCATGGCATCCTAAACTACTAATGGGAAAAGAAAAAAACGAACTAGTCACACTCACCATTTCCATCAAATGTTGACAAGGGAGATTTTCCAAGTGGAAGGACCCTCTCTTCTCCTGGCAATAGAAAATACAATTCATAAGTTCCAAATGCAGTAAACAAAAACTGTATACACCGCAGATGTTCTATACACATTAACAACCTAAACTTGTTAAGGACCCAATAGTTGCCATTGGTTTTGCACCTGGTCCAAGGCTTCTTTCAATCTCGACATCAGTTGGTTTGTTCGTGGATCTGGCAGTTTCTGGCAGATTTTCAGCAATCACATTTAGTTCATCTACATACTCGTGTTCTCTAGGTGCTGATCTGGGACTTCTGTCCAGATAATTTACACCAAGATTTTCTATCACGTTTACTGTTGCAGTCCTTGCATCCTCATCATCTGTTAGCATTCATGACGAGCTATTAAATTATAAACTGTACGGTTGAAGTAATTAAGACTAGATTTTCGGATAGCACATTGATATAGATAGCGGATATGGTGTATAAAATATAATACAACTATTAGATTATATAGCTTAGAAAAAGCTAATTGAACAGACAAGTGGTGCAGCATTCTGCATTTCGTTTCTACTGAACACCTTGATCTTTTTAATTCGAAGTATTGGGTTTTAAGGTTAATCTGTGAAGTTGGTTATGTAGTTACTACAATTGAATGTCGACTCTGCCTAATTCAGGATATTCTATAAAAATGCATTATAAAAATTGAAAAGGGTACATGGGCATGATAAATGGAAGCAAAATCATTACCACATTATATCGATGAAAATTTTACATGTTATCTTACTGACCGGGAAAAATAGGAAAATTATGAATGTTTGATTGCTCGGCTGCATCTTCATGTGACACAGGTGCTTCAGTGCTGCTTATTGGCAAATTTTCTTCACGACAAGTGAAAGACACAGGTAATGTAGGTAAATCAACTTCCTCGACCACTTTCTTGTCATCTAAGAAATTTACATCAGCTAAAGATCTGTTGTCATTAGTGAAAGTAGAAAATCCTGTATATTCATCATCAACATCGGAGAACCTATCTTCTTTCTCCATTTGATTCACTGACTTGCTAATAGCATCCAGCGATCGAATAGGACTCGTATGGTCAGGTTCCATAAAAGCATCCTTCAAGTTCTCTTCAGCATCTTCTGTATCTTTATCGTACATATTCTGAGTAAAATCGGATTGCAATTTAGCCACTACATCCTTAGATGATGACTGAGTTGGATGTTCCTTCAAATGATCATTCGGCGAAGATGGTCTCACCTCATCTTCATTCCCTTCAGGATCATTCATTCCATCTGAAGTTTCAATATTATCATTCATGGCAACTAATGGACTAGACGATACCCAGGTTTCCTTAATTGTTTCCACACAACTTTCATATAGCTGTGAATAGCTATCACCAGGAGGAGATTCGAATTTCTTCACAGCATCGCACTCCCCATGAGTAAATTGGTCTCTTAATAGTGTATCTGTGTCTACATCGCAATTTTCCATCTCATTGTCAAATAATCTTTGGATGCTTGAAAAATCTCCTGTGTCCCTATCTACTGTCAAAGGAACCTCCAATGTGTTACCTGCAAAGCATGATAAATATCATATAGAATTTAATTAAAAAGTAAAATGAAACATGTTGAACACAACAGAATACTGAAAACATCTTAACTTACGAAAGTCACTTGGTTCAATGAGAAAATTATCAGAAGGAGAAGATTCTTTGTTCATAGCAGGAATTTCTACATTTGTAGACTTGGACGACAAAGGTGTGCCAGCAGTATTTGTTGCCACTTTCAAATTAAGCTCTTCGACAACAAGATCAGAAAGGGTTTTAGTACAAACTTCAGTATCAGATAGGACTGGATCAATAATGGTCGTTGCTTCATTGTCTGCCGTGACAACATCACCTGCCGTGACAACATTGCTTGGACCATCAGCTACTAGTTTTGAATCATTATCAGATGTCAAGTAAACTCCTTGTTCCGAGCTTTTGCAGACCAAAGTTGATCCACCAGCATCTGCTGCTTCACGATTAATTTCAATTTCCAAACTAGGCCCTTCAAGATCAATTTGAGAAGAAGCTTCCAAATCAGCTGTGAGTGATACTTTTTCAGAACTTTTGCATGGAAATTGAGGACTTGAGATATGAATTGTTTCTTCAAGCTCAATGTCAGCTTCAATTGCTGAATCTGGTCCCTTAAAATGAGCCACCATAGAAATTTCAGTATCAAAAGATGCCGGCACTTCTTCAAGTCTTTCTAGAGGTGCTAAAGGGGTGGTAATGTATTGTGACTCCGATGTTCTTTCAGCCTCCATGGTAGCATCAACATTTGAAACAGTCTCTTCTAAAGAACCTTGAGATGTTATCTCAGCGATAGCTATTGATCCAAATGGTTTAGAAGCTTCGACCTCGTTCCCACCTTGAACATCCTGCTCTTCATGCATATGACTTGATTGCTTATTCGTATGGTTTTTCCCCAAAGAGCTTTTACCTTTCATGTGCGAGTCATTTTGAATGCCTTCAATCAATTTTGAACCTGTGTGTGGAGAGCATAATCTTGGACTTTTTCTTTGTGAACTAGTTGGGCTTGCCTTCATCGCTCCTTTCCTACTAACTTCTCGAACAATTTCGTCTTCTTTGGAAACTGTATCCCTCGTTCTCTTCTTTTCCCCTTTTCCTAACAAGGCAGCTGAAATGCATGATTCAACATGCTCAGAAGCACTTCGTGTTGATCTCCTTGGAAGTTCTTTATGCTGTTCATGTGCTTCTTCATTAACGTCTCCTAATTTTGCGGGCACTGATAAAGGTGTCTCAGCTTTCAACATATTATGCTTCAAGGAACTGTGAGTTGATCTCCTGTTGGACTCGGTGATGACTGGGCTGCCAGATGCAAAAGCTAGTGAATCTCCATCTTTTGAGGTTGAAACCTTTACTTTCTTTCCAGATTCGTCCTTGTGAACCGCTTCATTGACTTTGCCTAATTTTTCAGCTTCCAATAAATTCCCATCTTCCAACAACTTTGAAGAGCTACGAAAAGATCCCCTTATTGACATGGTCACAGCTGGGCTACCTACTACTGATTTTGTCGAATCTCCACCTTTCAAAACAGAATTCTTCTTTTTTAATCCAGATTTTTCCTTACTTGCTGTTTTATTACGGTCACCCAATTTTTTAGCTTCTATTAAAATCCCATCTTCCAACAGCTTTGAACTACTACGAGTCGATCTACTTGTTGACTCAGATACTGCCGGGCTACCCGATACTAATTTTGACGAGCTTCCATCCTTTAAAGCATATTCTTTTGATTTCTTGGACGATTTTTCCTTAGTAACTGATTCATTCTCTTTGCTTAATTTTCCAGCTTCTAGTAAAATACCATCTTCCAACACCTTTGACGGATTGTGAGTTGATCTCCTTGCAGGTGAAGTCAAAGTTGCATCATCTGACACAGGTGCTATTGCATTTCCCATTTTTGAAGAAGGCTTCTTTGATTCCTTCCCTGATTTCCCCTTTCCAACTTCATCATCATTGCCTAAAGTTTCTACTTCTAGTAAAGACTCTACTTCAGACAACTTCGAAGAACTGCGAATTGATCTCCTTGTAGGCATGGTGACCTCTTCATTCACCGTCAAAATCACTGTTGAATCTGCTGTTTTTGAAGCAAGAGCCTTTGGTTGTTTTCTTCGCTTGTCGTTTCTAATTGCTTCAGCACCACTGTCTAATTTTCCAGCTGAAGTTAAGTGAGTATCAACTTCTAACAATTTAGAAGAGTTCCTTGTCCATCTCCTTGTAGGTTCAGCTGCAGCTTCGCTATCAGCTAGGAAGGCTGTTGAAACTCCTCGCTTCCTGTTAACAGGCTTTCCAACAACTGGTATGCAAGTCCCATTATCCAAAAAAGATGAAGCGCTACGGGTTGATCTCCCTATGGGAACTTCCACATCCGGCAATGAGGTTGTTAAGTCTCCTCGACCCTTTGCTTGCTTAAGCGATTTGACAGGCTCGCCTCCTTTAATTGATTTTTCGTCTTCAAACAAGGTTGAAGAACTACGAGTCGATCTCCTTAAAGATTCTGCTACAACTTCAACAGAATGTCCCTTTGCTTGCTTTACCCATTTTGCATTCCCGACTGCTTCACCCTCTTCATTTGATTTTTCAACAGCTGAAGAACTGCGTGTTGATCTCCTCGTTGCCATGGCCACAACTTCATTATTCGATGTTATATCTGTGGAGTCTCCTCCCCGTTTTGAAGCCCGAGTCTTTCCTTGGCCCTGTGCCTTCGCATCTTGAGACTCCAAGGTATTAGCATTCGATCTCTTTGCAGCACCTCCTCCATCTAAAACTTCGGTATCACCTTTTCTACGTTTCTTGGACCTGCCAACATCAACTTCTTCAGTAGCCACACTTTCCTCCACCTTCGCATTGTTCCGACCGGGCTTTCTCGGAGCAGCCTTGTCTTCAATCAAGCATTCATCTCGAGATCTTTGTCGAAGATTTCTCCTTCCTACAGCCTCATCTTCAACCAACAAAGGCACGGCCTTTTCGCTTTCTTCCTTCTTATCGCTACCTTTTTTATTCAGGGCGGTCCTCGGATTCTCGACTGTAACTACCCTATTTCTCAGAGCTCTAGCTGTAGGAATCGGGTTATCATTTCCTCGAACACCTTCCGTGCCGTCTCTTGAATTTTTCTTCCTCTTCTCGATAACAGGAGACCACACCACAGCCTCAGCCAACCCAGGAGACCTCGTACTTCTCCTTTGAATGTCAGTGACATTCTTTGGCCTCTCAGCACTCGATTTCTCCAGTTCGGGCGCAACTCCAGACCTCCTTCTAATCGAGTTCTTCTTCGATTTTCCAACTGGTTTTCTTCTAGATTCCTCAAAACCATCCTCCTCTTCATCTACAATCACAAAACTAACCTTTTTCGAATTTCCTTCGCCGTTGCTCCCTGCAGAGCCCTTCAAGCAACCCTTCCGCTTGTTTTTCTCCTCGTTCTGTTACAAATTAGGTAAAATTTTCAAACAAAAGCACACCCACAACAAACTTGAATGAAAAAATGAGATTTTTAATAGATAGGTTACCTCTAGAATCGAAGAGAGACTTGCAATCATCTGAGAATTAGTAGAATTCGCAGCTAGGCCGTGCTTTTTGCAAAGGGCTTGGAGTTCCTTTCTCATCATCGATTTGAAATCCACCTCGAATCGAAGAAAGGGAAAAAGGATCAAAACCCTAATTCACTTGAATCGCTTCAACGAAAAGGGGAAATTGTAGCTGACCTCAGATTTTGCTGCCGCCTCCATTTATTGTAAAATTAAGAGAATAATTGTTGTTGGAATCGAGGGATCGAGAGAGAGTGAGAAAGTGAGGAACCCGCATCGAAAAAGGAAATTTGAAGTTAATTTTCGAATAGGGGATGGGATAAATTTGGGTAAATTCGTCCTTGGGGAAGTATGGGGAGACACGGGGGGGGAAGGGGTGGGGGGAGGGGGGTAATTTTTGTTTATTAACCACTTGGTAAATTCGTGATAAACTAACAGCGGTGGCATTTTGCAAGATTTTCTTTTTCCCATTATTCCTTGAGTGAATATAGAAAAGCAAACCTAAGAATTTGGAGGTTTTTGAGAAAGCAACGTTGAAATTAAAAATGCCATGCGACCTTTTAAATGGACAATGATTTCTAAACATGATAGTTTTGTGCTGGTTTTGTTAACTCGTTTAAAACACGAATGGACTAAATAATCCTAAAATGATCTCGAATATCGATTAAAAGTCCTAAATGAACCAACATGCATTTTTTAACAAAAAATACACCTCAACCTTTTGACCGAAAATTATCTTCGAAGAGTATTTCCATAACCTTTTAAAGTTCAGTGGTGCAGTCTCATATATTCTGAAAATCGATGGTGCTTTATAATTTTTTATCTTTTTTTTACTTCGGGATATATTGTCACAATCTACCCCCAATACAGACGGTATTGTACGCTCTGTACGAAACCGTACGGTTTTGTCCTTAGGAGCGAACCGAATCTGACCAGGAGCCGCTTCCAAGGAAGTCACCCATCCCAGAATTTCCCTGACTCGAGCACACTTTTCTCAACCTTATATAGTGCCGATTCACTTAAAATGCGTCTCTGTATTGAAGAGTGGTATCATTCCATTTATACTACAGATCTGCCCTCTACCGAAATGTATTCTGAAAATTCCTCGTTGTTCTACAGTGGGTTTCACGGACTCAAGAGGTGGCCTCCACGGATTCAAGAGGTGGCTCCCGCCTTTTGGCGTGGCACTTTGTTCCGTGTGGCATTTTATTCCGTGAGCAAGGATCGAGGCCCGACATCCTCCCCACTTTTGAACAATGGTTCGTCCTCAAACCACAGACCTACTATCGAGAGACCGGCTCTAATACTATTATGTCACGACCCAACCCCAACACAGTCGGTATAATGCCGGTTCACTTAAAATGCGCATCTGTATTAAAGAGTGGTATCATTCCATTTATAATACATATCTGCTCTCTTTCGGAATGTATTCCGAAAATTCCTTATTGTTCTACAGTGGGTCCTACAGACTTAAAAGATGGCCCCCACGGATTCAAGAGGTGGCCCAGCCTTTTGGCGTGGCACTTTATTCTGTGAGTAAGGACCGGGGCCCGACATATATAAATAGTATTGAAGATCAAAGTTTTATGAGAAAAAATATGCTTTTGGTTACATTTTGATATTGTTTGATTCGTAAGTAAGTAAGGGATTAATCTCTTTGATAAAGAACACAAGTTGGATGTGTGATCGGATTGTGTTACATTACTTTGTCAGTTTCTCAATGTTTTGATCTTCACTTCAGCGAGAACTCAAACGAGTCTACACTCAATCAATACGAAAGTGTGTTACTTCCGCTCCTTGTTTTGCCACCTGAGAGAAACCTAAACTTAGAATTTATTCTCTTTGGAAGATGAGAGTTAAAATAAACAAGAGTCAAGTGAGTTTTCATCATTCTGCTTTTAATATAATCTATTTATATGAGTGGAATGATAAACACTATTGGTTATGCATATAACCCATCATAGGGCACATGTCATATTCCAACAATAAGTAACCATGTTATCAAAAAAATGTCTTATATCCATAATTTGAATGGAAAAACTTAAGTAATAATGATTGTTTATGCCAAATCATACAAGCGCATATAAATGTTTATTTTGGATGCGACCTTTTCAAAAATTAAACTAGTGACTATTTCGAAAATTGAAGATGGTTGAAATAGTTGGATATAGTGCCCTTAAGGCAATTATTGTAATTGCAGATAGACAATTATGATAATTGAAGGAGGACCTATACGGTTAGAACAATCTTGCTCGAGATGATAGTATGCTATCTAGTTTGTCTTTATCATTAATGTGTATATATTTTACTCGTTATTACGTGTCGCTAATACATAATGATAAAAGCCGTAAGATCTTTGCTTGACTACCAGAGTTGTGATGACAATCATATTTGCGAGAGCTGGGTAGTTCATAAGAACATCCTTAAATGTCCCTAACCATGGGAGTATCGAGACCGGATATCGATATTCCAGAGTATACTAGTGTATACATTTCTAGACCTCGACGAGGGGCGGTGGCAGATCTCATAGATATTGGTGTGTTGCACCTAAGATTGTATACAGGTGCTCATTGGAGGTGAGTACACCGGATGGACTCGCTGAGAACTTCTAGATGGCACTATACCTATCGTCAGATAGCAGTTCTCTGGTGACATAAGTATAGGTAGTCTGTTGACCTGAGATCGTCATTTGCCTAGTGTGAGTTCCCACTGTACTCAAATTACTACCCTACCATGGCTCTACTGAATCGTGCAAATAGCGTTTAGTTGGGTACAGTTCCGAGCCACATGGAAGCAGTAAGCGATCGGAAGGGGTTCGTCTCTCCCAGTATAGGGAGTCGATGTCGCGCTGTATTCGATTGGTTATCACTATAAATCCCTGGCCAGTGTGGATGTGATTTACTGATTGGAGATTGGTAGTTTCCCGGTAAGTGATAATCTTGACACCGGCACGACTTATCGGGTTATTAGGGGACTGACGTTATTCACCCCCTAAACCCAGTATGCGATACTCTTAGACGAAGAGACCGGACTGTACGGAGATTGTCACTTACAGGCTCTGTAGGGATATGAACGAGCTTGCTTGTCGACCTTCTTTTCGTTTAATACCTGGGTAGTCATTACGTACAGCTAGTGCCGCTGGCGTGCTTGTAGTTAAACGTACTGCCAGCGTATTGCCGAGTCTTTAGAGTCCCACACAGAGGGTTTCCCGGTTCAGGCGAAACGATGTATTGTGCGTATTTTGATACGTACAGGTGTTCAATTAAATACGTGTACTTGATACACATACTTTAATTGGACATTTTGATAATACTGACAGATTTGAAAGATAGCCAGATCATTGTGAGCTAGTATTATATCTCTCATTATCTCTCTTTTGATATTCGTATTTTTATACGAATACGGGTATTTATACGAATACAACTACTTGTATGAATATGGATATTTGTATCTCGATTCGAATACGGGTATTTATACGAATACAATATTTGTATTTTAACATGAATATAAGTATTTGTACGAATACAGATATATGTATTTTGATACATAGTTGGGGGGTGTGCACACACGTGTGTATGTGTATTTTATACACATTCTTTTCTCTTCTCATTTAGAAGATTTGTGAAGTGTGTAGGATTGTGAGTCACATGAGTGACTCAAACATCCCACCCACTTCACAAAAGGATAAGAAGAAAAGAAAGGGATAAGGAAATGTTTGGATGAAATCATATCCTCTTCTTCTTTTCTTCTAGGCTAACTTCTAAAAGAGAAAAGAAAATAGAGAAAAGAGAAATAGCTTGAGATAAACTTCACTACATAACTAACCATCTATTCTTAGCAAGCTTAGCCGGTGAGTTGTTTCACTTGATATTTGGTGTGAAGCTAAAACTTGTTAACGGATTCTCTCGGATAGATCATCTTTGGCAAGGTCGATCGGTGCGTAAGCTTATTCCCGACGACTTCGGTAATGAAGTTCTTAGCACTCTAACCACTAACCCGCAACCTTTGCGGAAAGAAAAACTTTAAATTTTAAAATATTGGTGCTAGCAACTACGACCTAGAATCTTAACCAAACATTAAACCAGATAACAAGAAGGAGTTTAACTACTCGGTTAAGTGTTACAACCTTTGTAGTCGTATCCTCTGTCTTCAAATCCACTTCCTTAGCTTCTCGGAACTTCGATATCGAACTTGTAAGCTGGTCCTCCTTCGTCAAAGATGATCCACCCGAGAGAAATGGTTCAAGGCTCTAGCTTCACACAAAAAAAAACTAGTGAAGCAACTAAAGACCCTAGGTTGCTAATCTAAGGTGCTTAGGGATGTAGTGATGTGTTCTAGTATTTTTCTATCTTTCCTTTCCTTTGATTCTCAACACATGAGAAGTTAAGGGAAAGGAAGAAGAAGAATAGGGAGCTCAAGTGAGGAGTGAGAAAGAAAATGGTGAGAATGAATTTTCTTAAATAAGAGAAAAAGGCTAGCATGGTTTTGTAAAATCATTTTCCAAATAGAAAATAGCAACCATACTTGAATAGTGTAGAAAAATGTAATAAACAAATAAAAAGGTCATTCATCTCACCATTCCTTCTTTACACCCCACCCCTCCAACTCATTTCCAATTTCCATAAATGGAAATTCACATAAATGAGGTGTCATCCTTCTAGAATTTATCTTTGTATACATACAAAAATGCGTCGCCGTAAATACATACTCGTATTCATATAAATACGGATACCCAAGAGATAGGAAAAATACAATGAACATAATATTAGAATATACATATTAAATCAATACTTTATTTAATAATCTGGATTAATTCTAAGCCGGCTAGTATTACCATCCGTCCGATTAAAATTCGTGTAGCTAGCACACGTATTTAATCAGAACCCTATACATATCAAAATATAACCACTACATCATTTCACCGAAGTGGGAAAACTCTCTGTGTGGGACTCACTCGACAGTATGCTGGCAGTGAGTTACTGGATAAATCCATAACCACAAGCACGTCAGCGGCACTAGCTGTGCGTAACGGCTACTCATGTATTTGTCGAAAAGGAAGGCCAGCAAGCAAACTCATCCAAAGCTCTACCGAACCTGTCTGTGACAATCTCCGTATAGTCCGGTCTCTTTGTCTAAGAGTACCAAATACCGGGTCTAGGGTTGGTAAACGTCATACCCTAATAACCCGATAATTCATGCTGATGTGACCCAGGACCAATTCGAGAAACTACTGATCTAACTATCAGTGAATTTTATCTGCCTTGGCTAAGGTCTTATGGTGTTGGCTAACCGAATACAGTGCGACACCGATTCCCTACACCGGGAGAGAAGAATCCTTAACAATCGCTCACTGCCTCCATGTAGCTCGGGACTGTACCCAACTAAAATATGTTTGCACGACTCGGTAGAGCTGTGGTAGGGGTAGTAATCTAAGTACAGTAGGAACTCACATGAGACAAATGACGATCTCAGGTTTAGATACTAACCTCTACTCATGTCATTTGAGAAATGCTATTTTACGATAGATATAATACCATCTAGAAGTTCTCAGCGAGTCCGTCCAGTGTACTCACCCCTAGTGAGCATATGTATACGATCCTAGGTACTACACACCAATGGCTGTGGGACCAACCATCGCCCTTCGTCAGGGTTTAGAAACGTATACACTAGTCTACTCCAGAATATCGATGCCCAGTCTCGATATTCCCACGACTAAGGACTTTTAAGGATGTGCTTATGGACTACCCAACCCCCACATGTATGATCGCCATCATAACGCTGGTAGTTAAGCAATAATCTTGTGGGCTTTATCAACATGTATTAACGATACGTAATAACAAGTAAAACATATACACATGTTAAGATAAAGACAAATCAAATAATATACTATCATATTGAGAAAGATTGTCTTGTACATATATACCTCCACCATCCTATACAATAAAGGCCTCTAGGGCATACATATCCAACATTCGGAGCCTAGCGAGAGTCCATGCAGATTTGTAGGGGTCTTCCGCGATTAGGCAGACATGCTACAAAGGTAGCTAGCCCCTTAACCCTGTATGTTTGTTTGCTAGTTGAGTGTTTGGAATCGATTTCTAGGGTTTTGGTCGCTAGTGCTTGTATAAAAGTTTTTGTTTTCGCTTCCGTCTTGGCCGCGAGTCTTGTGGCGCGAGCACTAGAGACCTAACAGTGGTATCAGATCCAACCAAATATTAGAACTAGTTGTAGATGTTGTCGTAGTTTCGAGACCGAAAATTTAACCGAATCGTATTTCGAATGTCAAGTTTCTATCCATTTTTTAAAACGGAACATGAAATTTTTTTAAAGTGTGCCAATGGACATGATTTACAGATATAAAACTTGGCACAAAATTTGAGGACAGGGGGACATAACTCGGCCGACCAAAAAATGCTTTTGGCCGACTGGGCAGCCAGGTTGTGGTCCCCTGCCTCGAAATTTGTGCAGTAGTTTTATATATTAGAAACTTGATTTTTGGAATACTTCTTTTTTGTACGGGTCTCTGTTTGTGTGATCTGGAGTTGTTTTGGTTAGTCGGGAACTTTTCGGTCGAAACTTAAGTATCGTTTATGATCCATAGATTTGTATGTGTATTGTTAAACGTCGTCTAATTGCTATATATTCGATTAGACGGAGTTACACATAGTTTGTTTGTGATGTTGGTTTGGATATATATCTTATGATGGTTTAGCCGGATTGTCGTGACAGATAGCTTATCGTGTGATTTGATTGTACAATTTTGAATGTGTATTCATTTATTCGGGACGAGTGGCCAGATTGTGGCCATCGTTGCCACTTGATGTATATTTGTCACGCCCCTCTTCCTAGTAGACGGAAACGGTAACGTGGCGAACCCGCGACATATTTATCCAGAGAAGGTCATTCTTTAAATAAATATACCAAACGTATTGAAACAATAATACACAATACAAGAATAAATGGAGACTGTAAAATTTTTCAACAAGCATTTTCATTTACATTCAACTTCTAATATTTACAAATACATGAGTTTATGCTAGAAAGTAAATACAATAAGCAAAATGTCTAAACAAATGGTATACATAAACTGAAGAAAAAGTGAAGCTGAGCTAGTGTAACGACTCCAATTTCATCGTACAAAATTTTTTAAATTAATGTACAGAATAGAGTTTCAAACCTGAGCACAAGTTATAAATTAAAATTGTTTAAGAACAGCAAGAAACAACTTGGAGCTTATTGGTAAAGCCTTGCACTGCTATGACATAGCCTCTATGTTCGAATCCTTTTAGCCACATATTATTTTTAATGATTTTTCTTTTAAACTTTTTGGAAGCCCAAGAGTTTACATGTGCAATACACGTAAAAATGAAAAGTCAGATAAAATAAACATGTGCAAAAATGTATTTATATAGCCTTGGACACGTGGCCCAAATCCTACCCCTCATCTCCCCACATGGGCCGGCAAGACCGGGAAAACGACCGGTGCCGACGGTTTTTCTGTAGGTAATGGTCGCCAAACTCTTCACACTAGTCTTTTGGCCTATCCCACTACCCCCATACTGTTTGATTTCTCTGTAATTTAACAGAGAACTTAAATCCAAACTTTAATACATTTTAATTCTCTCTTCAATTCTCAAAACCCTAATTTTACCCTATAAATACAACTTCATCCCCTAGCCCTCCTCATTCTGAAATTTATTGTCAAAAATACTCAAAAATTTCCAAGTCAAAGAAGAGTACAAGTGGAGTTAACCCAAGTTTCTTTTCCGGCAAGGATTCGAAACACTTCCGGCGACCCCACGACTACAAGAAGGCCATCATTCCTCTCCTCAATCTCCCTTCTATCTTTTTAACTTATAAGTCCCACTTCTTTCCTCCTCTTCTTAACTTAAATTGTTATCTTTTCAAATCACATCGGTAAGTGGAATTATACCGACCCTTAATTCTATTCTCTTTTAAATTTTAATTTTCTCTTAAGAACCACTTAACCATATTATTACATCTTACTTGTTAAACATTAACTAATTTTTAGAAACAAGTTTCATTTTAAAATTTCATGTAAAACAACTTTTATTAAGCTTTTACGCTTAAATACCATGAAATTACATATGACATCGTTTAATCATTCTTGCTTATATTACCTTTAGAAAACCTCACGAGATAATGACCTACCTCTCACAAACACGCATCTTGACATAGCACGATTCTCTTGAACAACAATTTTGTAGCAAATACGACTTTTACATCAAAATACCATAAACTATTAAAAAAAACCGTGTTCTTTTAATTGTGTTATTTAAATTCCTTACAATTATACCTCTACAACCCATTTTAGGGAATCCGATTCTGTTGGTGTGGATTATCATACATCCATCGGATTAATAGGGCGAGATGCAGACCTCCTCACGGAGCATACGATATCGATGGAAATTTTAATGCAATTATTAAGAAAAACGTGATTTTCTATTTAATAAATAAATTTTATTTTTAATAATTATATATAAATATTATTAAACCATCTATTTTAAATATATAATAAATTCCATGTTTTTCTAAACAAAGGAAAAGAATTACAAGTTTCATGAAAATACCATCGAGAATCCATATAAGTCAACTTTACAATAAAATACTTTATATTATTCAAGCTAGGTATTTATTCACTAGAATACCTCACTTTTAAAAAAATTACATCCATGAAAACCCTAAAGAATATAAATAAATACTTGAGAATTATTTGGAATTATATGTAAAATATTTTTCATAAAACCCGCTCAAGTTATATTAATTTACATTAAGGACCCTAGTAAATATAGATTTAAACGGGACCGATTCTGTTGAGCCTCAGGGAGCCGGAGAAATTGGGTGCTTGCCTATTTAAGATAGAAAACTAAAATGGGATTATCAATGGTAATTGGCTTGGAAAAAATCACAAATCCTGCCGTCCATGTGCAGCAGTTACCGATAACTCTTAAACCTAATTCAGGACTTAAATCTGTTTAAGTGTCTAACTCAATCTGAGTCTCTATCCAATCTGAATACAATCCAAACATGAATCCAACCATATATCTAATGCAACATGAATCCAATGTATCAAGCATGAACACTTGAATTTGAACATGAATACCGAACAATACAAACATGCAATATGACTTGATTGGACCAAACCATGGGTATATTTTGAACTTGACTACATGACTATCCGTTTACATCCGAACCGTTTACATGAACAACTTATACCATGGTTTCGGCAAGTCTTATACAACAAATCAATACAATCAATACAATATACATTACGGGGTTTAACGGGGTAGATTGGTACGGAATGTATTAGAAGTGGCACGAGACGGTCACTATAATACACCTAACCTGAATATCTGTGTCGTTGTCCCGTGGCTTGATGGGGACTTGTACTCCGTATACCTTAGTCCACGGATAGTTGGACTCCTCTTGTATACACTGATGTATTCTGTACCAAGCTACAAACAACTACGTTAGTATAACAAAAATAGATAGATACCAGACCTATTCCATTTACTTGATATATTCATATCTCTCTCTTGGCACTTACCGAGCGATTGTTCGCTGACGACAGTCCTATTGAGGACCCGACTCTCAGGAGATCGAGCCCAGCCAAGACGACTTGGAGCATTTCACAGAGGAGTCGGAGTTCTAGTTTCTACTTGTACTTACTTTACTTTCAGTTCATATGCCATTATTTAGGCATCGCTTTCCCTTATTGTACTTTACTTTTCAGTTGTATGTAAAGAATGAATATAAATAAAAAGTTGTTGTTTCATTACATCTCTTATTATTCTTGTGCTTTACTTTTATATTGTTTATTTATGCTTAACGTGTTTATTTCTGAGTAAATACGTCGCATCCCTGTCACGTCCTCTTCCCCGTACATTGGGAAGCGAGACATGACAGATTTTGTTAGCGGCCCATGCAGGTCAGTTCTGCGTGGAAACCTACATAACCATGCAGGGTCAGTTCTGCATAGAAACCTAAGCAATATATCACAAGAATTATAAGAATCAGCTGTTTCCCCCAATCAGAGCAAGGCTCTACTTAAATTTTGAAAATTCAAAATTCGAAGCAACGCTTCGGTTTCCGTGCGCAGCGCGCAATTTGCCACATGGCAGAAGCTGATTCGGCAGCGTAACGCCCGAGACAGTGCGTCCCATCAGAGCAAGGCTCTTCAGAAAACATAATTAAGACTCAACTGCGCAAACGCATGGCAGCACGACACGTGTCTGCGCAGTTGCGCAATCGCAACTGCGCAAGCGCACGGATGCGCGACACGTGTCTGCGCAGTTGCGCAATCGCAACTGCGCAAGCGCACGACAGCGCGACACGTGTCTGCGCAGTTGCGCAATCGCAACTGCGCAAGCGCACGGATGCGCGACACGTGTCATGCGCTGGTGAGTTGCGCAGCAACTGAATGAAAATTTAAGTAAATCTTTTCTGTTCTCCTGTAGAACAGGAACCCTTGGATCAGAGATCCAATGGGGGGAAAATTCCCAAAATTATTCAGGAAAGATTTTATTAACAAATCCAACAAATTTGTGGGCACTATAAATAAGACCCCAAGCCTCATTCAAAAGAATCATCATCATCAATCATCATCAAGAGAAGGAAAAACTTCTGGAAAAAAAAGAGCTCTTGAAGATTAATCAAGAACAAAAAAAAGAGAAGGTAAAATTTCTGAAGAAAAGAAGATCAAAAAGTTAATAATAAAACAAAAGAAAAATAGTGCCTTGCACTTGATATGAACCCCTGGTTCTGTAAAATCAAAAAAATAATAAATAGTGCCTTGCACTTGATATGAACCCTTGGTTCTGTAAAATCAGGGAAAACAAGAAGAACTTGCTTTCCTTTGATCCAAATTTAGATCAAAAGTGCTATGCACTTTTGTTCTCAAATCAAGAAAACTCTTGAATTTCTGCACAAGTGCAACTCATCATTTAAAAGGGCCTGGCCCAACTCAAGAAAATTATTGAGTTTCTGCAACTCATTATCTAAAAGGGCCTAGCCCAATTGCAGAATAATAAAAGGGCAAAGCCCTGTTTGAAAATTTCTTGAGTTTCTGCAACTCATTATTTAAAAGGGCCTGGCCCAAATCAGATTGCAAAATAAAAGAAAAAGGGCAGAGCCCTGTTTGGACTGATTCTTTCAGTCAGGCAGAGCCTAAAATAAATAAAAAATTGGACTTAACCCAATCCTGGATGTAAGTCCTTAAATTAAATCGATTGAGCAAAATGGCTCTCCTAAACCAATTCACGACCGGTTCGAGGGTACATCTCCGAACTCCTTTGACATTTGTCGCTGTAATTCCTCAACGACGTCAAAGAGGTGACGGGTCCCAGCGACCACTAAACTAATAACGGACCGAAACGTCCACTAAACTAATATCGGACCGAAACGTCCCTAAACTAATATCGGACCGAAACGTCCTTAAACTAATATCGGGCCGAAACGTCCCTAAACTAATATCGGACCGAAACGTCCCTAAACTAATATCGGACCGAAACGTCCCTAAACTAATATCGGACCACCACGTCCCTAAACTGGCGATGGACCACCACGTCCCTAAAACTGGCAATGGACCGCCACGTCCCTAAACTGGCACAATAGGGCCCAAACGCTCTTCTGTTGGATCTAAACGGTCCCATCTAAGTTGATCTTAACCCCAAATACGGTTAACGTGTCCTTAGATATTCAAATAAACGATAAAACTCCAAATCAACTTTGGTTCAAGGGTACACCTCTGAACTCCTCTGACGCCTGTCGTTGTAATCCCTCAACGACGTCAGAGAGGTGACGAGTCTCGACAACCAGATAATTAAATCAACCACTACGTCAAGTCGATCTTAGTCCAAAACAGGACTAACGTATCCTTGACGAACGTTTAAGTTGATCTTAGCCGCAACGCGGCTAATGCATCCTTAAACTAAAAAAATACCAAACCCAAATCTAACTAAATACGGATTTGGACTAATCCACGTCCTACGGGTGACGACATCACTCAGTCTCCGTATACAATCCACGGGCAACCATAAACAAAACAAACACACACGACACGAAGTGAAATTCTGTAGTAGGAGAAAGTTGTTACCGCGATGCGGTAGCGTAATTAACTGCAGGGGCTTGCGCCTGCAGGGAAGAGCGTCTCCACAATCAAAAACCCCTCACCCTGAGGGGGAATCTGACGAAGTCTGCTACATCGGCCGCATCCGTCTAAACCTCCGATACACGGTACCATAAATCAACTTGGTATCTTCGGAGAGATAGACGGATAAAACCAAATAGCATCTGCCCCGAACTTCAGCGCCAGGACTTTCAGCAGTCCTGTGCGGCCGTCTTTCGGAGGGGAACAGATTCTGGCACGCCCGGTGGGACCTCTTCCTCTTTCCACTCCACACTTCGTATGTCGTCTTCGCGAACCAATCGCGGTTTGTTAAATGATTGCCTTCGGATTTCAAGCTGCTAAGATTTGGTCTTTTGTTTGGTACAGAACTCAAGCATTCAATGGCCACCAACTGCACCAACTGCTCGAAATGCCGCTGCAACGGACGTTCCACCTCACCGAAAGGTGTAGCATATGGGCCCCAGGCGGCTTCCTTCCTGACTCTGCCGGTAGGCCAGGTGACTCAGGCCACCACCGGCTTGTTCTTCGGGACCATGGTCCCACCTACAAGCTTCTCTGCGCCGATATCCGCACCAGAAGCGAACAAGAAGTCGGTATTCGACCGACTCACTGCTACCACGACCCCTGTCAACGGGTCGCTTGCTACTGAACCAACAGCCTCCGTGTTCACCAGGCTAAGTCAGAACTATGAGGTGGCTGTCCCAAAGAGGGCAACGGCCGCTGCTTTGGAAGTCGTTAAAGCGGCTTCTCCTATCAGAGAGTCGGTCTTCACAAGATTGACGGTTCCTACTCCTCCCCCAGCTGGTCAGAAGGCGTCAGTCTTCGATAGGCTGACATCAGCAGTTACCCCACGCTCAAACAGGGGGCAACAAGAGACTATCTCGATTTCCGAGCCAGTCCCAACGGCTCGTCGTGCGCGACGTCGCCATTGGCAGCGAGTAAGGAAAGCAGGGGGCAACTCCCCCTCAGGGCTAACCCCACCTGCTCCGACGGTGGAGGTCAATGCTGCTGTTCCAACTGGGAACAGCTTTGAAATGCTGAGGAAGGTGAGAAAGAACTCCCCGGTTGCTATGTTGAAAAGGTCTCCTCCACCCATGGAAAAAGCTCCGGAGACGAAACAGGAACAGCCCCCTCAACGGCTGTCGTCGAAAATTTATAAAGTTTGGCGGAGGGTTCAAGACTCCGTGATTGACTCAGACCACTTCCGTCGCCAGAACAGGGCAAAGGTGGAAAAAGACAAAAACCGCCCCATTAAACAGCAGGGGGCAACAAATACTAGGATGCCCGCTTCAACGGCGCCTTCAACCTCAAAGGTCCATAAAAGGAAGAGGCCAGAAAAAGCTCCCGTGACACTGACAAAGTCTAAGAGCGGTGAACCTAAACGCCCCAAGTCAGGGGGCGTAACAGTTCATACGGTCTATACGGCTTCGGGGAAGGAAGAAAGTCGTACTTCTACGGGTCACCGACCGCTTACCCGGTCAGTGACCAAGTCTCAGGAGCAGCAACAAAAGCTTCAGGAGATGATGACTACAATGGCTGCACTCACGGGGCCAAAAGAGAATCCCGAGACGTCCTTAGATGAACGTCAAGAAGAAGAGACCGACGCCGAGTTCCTTCGAAGAGTACTGGAAAAGAGAGACAAAGAGGCTGCTGAACAAGCAGCCAATATACAACGTATGGGCCTTCTTTTCCAGGATATGATAGGGATGATGATACAACCAGAGCCCCCGACTGAAGAACCCCCGATCGTCCTTGGGGATGATAGGGGAGAAACATCGAACCCTCAGCCCGTTCTATCGACGGCTAAAGAAGACACAATCTCTAAAACAGATCTGGACGAATATATAGCCCAGCAGATAAAAGTTCATCACGCGGCCGAAGCAGCCGGCCACGTTGTAAAAACGGGGCGGCCATATCCGGGCTGGTATGACCAAATTAAGTACCCGCCAGGTTACACAATTCCTAAGTTTCATGTCTACAAGGGGACCGGCAATCCCCATCAACATGTCGCCCAGTTCAGGGCGCTTTGCGGTAACACTGGCGGCGACGACAAGCTTCTGCTTCGCCAGTTCGTTGGAAGCCTATCAGATACGGCTTTCGAGTGGTACTCCGAGCTCCCCAACGACTCTATTAAAACCTTTGCAGAGATGGAGCTGCTCTTCACCCAACGCTTTGCAAGTGCCAGTGAGCGTACTCCGATGACGGCGCTGATTAACGCCAGGGTAAAGCCCGGCGAGACGTGGGTCCAGTACACTATACGGTGGCGTAATCTATGGTCTAAGTGTGAACAGCGTATAGAAGAAGCCCCTGCGGTGGGAATGTTTGTTGGAACCCTTGATCCACAAGCAACCATTTCGCAGTTTATGATGTTCTTCAAGCCGACTTCTTTCCAGGCTTTGATCGACAAATTGGCACAGATGGACCAGATGGGCCATAAACCCCCTCTCCCGAAGCCGGACTCTCGAAACGATAAAGGAAAGGGAAAAGCGATTATCGTCGCTAATGCCCAACAACAACCGAACGACTCGAAGCCGGTTGCTCGTCCAAACAATATGCGCCCATACGTACCCCTCGAGGACAGGATGGGACGCGCTTACTCCTTCCCCCGTGATAAAACGAGGAGGCTATTCGAGCTGGCATTGCGCAACAGGCTCATAAATCTGCCAGATCCAAAACGCCCGTCGCAACCAAGCGACGTCAACGAGCCCAACTACTGCCCTTACCATCGAGTGCTAGGCCATCCGATTGAGGATTGCTACGTTTTCAAGAATTGGCTTGAGAACCAGTACCGTCAGGGCAAATTTGCGCTATCTGACAAATGGAAGGTGAATCCCCCGCAGCCCCATACCTCTAAAGGGACGAATACGCCGGGGGCAACATGCTCCGTCATTGAGGAAGCTCCTTGGGAGGTTGTATTATCGGCCAAAACGAGGAGAATGCTAAATGATCTTCAGACCTGTCCAGCGGTCAAGTGGAAGAACCCCTTGGAACCGCAGATTATATAGGGGATGTTGAAGCCACGTCCAACTCCGAAGACCGATGTTGGTAGTTCAAGCGTTCATAACCAGCCGTCGAAATCTTCGAAAAAGAAGAAGAAGAAATCTAAGAAGCCCGTGAAGCCTGGCGACAAGCGCACGGACTTACAGAAGCAGATCGACGCGCTGGATGAGTACAACCAAAAGGCGCGGACTCCCATTGCGCTCCAAGATTTCCTTGATCACGTCTTTCAAAAAGAAGATGAGGAAGAAACTTCATCGGATGAATCCGACGAATATGTGGCAAGCTGTCATATGATCTCTCACTCGACCTCGAACGATGAAGGGACTTCTGGCACCAAAACGCCGGGGGCAAATACTGAGTCAAGGGTTCCGGAATTATCAATAGAAATGATTGACGCGTTTCTTAGTGAAGCTCGATTGAAAAGTAAAGCTGATCAAGAACGCGAGACGGCGATATTCGAAACGGCCAAGCGCCAGCGACTTGAAGGAGGAGCTGAGATGATCCCACTGGAGCAAAATGCCTCCACCGCTGACAAAAGCCAATTCAAGATAAAAAAGAAGTTCGCTAAGGCCATATCGATGGGCATGAAGCTACCACCCTCAGAAGAAAAAGTTACTAGCGTGGCAGAAATGCACCCCTCTTATTGCTTATATCATCAGAAGGTCTCACATTCTACCCAAGAATGCAAAGCGTTCGATAGATGGTGGCAAGGATACGTCGCTAATCAACAGCGCTTTAAACGGGAAAAGCGTAAGATGCATCGGGAGCAAAGAAACACGACCAAAGTACTTGAAAGAAATGCCGGCAACTGTCACATGGTTAACACTACCAGGTCACAAGTGCCTACATTTGGGAGCGACTCTGATGAGGAGCTAGAGCTTGCCCCTCTCTTTGAAGAGTCAACTTCGGGAAAAGAAGAGGAGCCAGTGGTTTGCGAAAATATCCGGCTGCGGAATCGGACACTGCCTGAAAAGAACCTCGGACCCTCGAATAGAAAAGATAAAGGGAAAGAAAAGGTCTCTGAAGACATCGTTTTAGATGACCAAGTTCTGGAAGAGCTAAACGCCAAGAACCCGCCGAAGAGAAGTAAGGTGGATTACAACGTTCTGGCACATCTGAGGAAACTGCCCTCTCAGCTCAGTATCCTTGATGCCTTGTTACTATCAAAGGAAGCCAGAGACTCTTTGATTAAGGCGCTACAAGATCCGGACCAGTTTCAAGCCTTCTTAGCCGAAGAAAAGATGAAAGACGAATTGGAAGAAGTGCACACAGCCGACGTTGCTTTTGGTGATGAAGACCTTCTCCTCGGGACGTGTGAACACAATCGCCCCCTTTATGTCTCAGGATACTGCCATGACATAAAGATAGGCAAAATCTTGGTTGATAACGGATCGTCTGTCAATTTACTCAATGTACGAGTGTTAAAGGAGATTTGCATGAGTGTCCAACACCTCGCCCGAGACAAGATCACTATCTCCGGTTTCGACTCTCAATCCTCAAAGACTCTCGGATCTGTGATATTGACGCTACGCTTCGGGTTGCTCGTCACAGACATCAAATTCCATGTTATAGATGCCAAGACGTGCTACAATGCTCTGCTCGGCCGACCATGGCTACACGAGTACAATATCATCCCTTCTACACAGCATCAGTGCATGAAGTATTCCAGGGATGGCCTCGAGTACACTGTGGCCGGAGAGTTGAATCCGTTTTCCGTGAACGAAGTTCGCAAGTATGAAGATGCCAAATACTTCTTGCCGAGCTTCGAAGACACGGAAAGGTGTCACAAACCGGAGAACAAAACTAATGCCACCGTCCCTATCTTCGGCAGTGACACCGAGGAGGAGGATATAATTTATTCAGGTCCATCCCAATCTACCAAGACAGGACCATCCGCTCCTTCGTTGATCTTCGGTAGTGATTCAGAGGATGAAGTTCATGCTGTATTCCCTGCTCGGCCTTCGATACAGATTTCCGCTGATGAAGAGCGAAGTCTGCAGATAACCATGGTGCCACTTGAACATTACAAAGAACTGGATGCACTCGACACCAACAGCGTAGAAGAATTGCAGACATTCTATATCCCTCCCGGACGAAAAGGCGAGAAGGCAATCCTATTCTACCGTTCTGAAGAAAACAAAGTAGAAAAAGAAATTTGGCATGGCGCGGATCCCACGCTCGACAGGCTTCAGCCTATCCGTCTTCCCCGATATTATACCGAAGGTTTGAAGAAACTGCTGAAACGTCAGGGGATGTCCTTCACCCAGGCCGTTAGAAAAGCCAAATTCTATGACAAGGTCTGGAACATTCCCGGGACCCAATGCAAACTGCCTAACGGGAAAGTAGAAACCAAAGGGCTTGGGTACATCCGGCCAAAGAAGCGGGAGCTAGTAAACAGCTGTTATGCCATGTATGACTTCGATGAAGAGGCGGACGCTCAATGGGAGGATGCTAATCCTGAACCAGCAAAAGTTCCTGATACAAACCTGCCCAGTCCATCGTCCGAAGACCAGATGAGCAAACTTATAAGGGATGCGAGTCAAAAAGCCCGAGATGATCACGATCGTGAAATGGCAATCTATGAGAAAGCTAAAACACAGCGCCTCCTCCAACAGGCAGTAAAGAACGAAGATGCCGCTCCTTGTCAACCTGCTACAAAAAAGGTTCGACGCGAGAACAAAAACAAGTCGAAAGGCAAGAGAGGCGCTCGACAACCACAAAGCAGATCTAAGAAGCCACGCATCCGAGAATCGAGCGTTATTGACTTAGCCCTCAGGAAGAAAATGGGTCGAGCATACTCATTTCCTCGGAACAAAACAAGGAAAATATTCGATCTCGCTCTAAAACATCAAATGCTTACGTTGCCAGAGTTTAAACACCCTGAACAAGCAGGCGAAGTCTCCAACCCAAAGTATTGCTTTTATCATCGAGTAGTAGGGCATCCGCTTGAAGATTGCTTCACCTTTAAGAATTGTGTTGAAGACCAATATCAGCTTGGCAAATTCGCGTTGTCTGATAACTGGAGGGTAGCGCCACCACAGAAGCACGAGCCCGAAGCTGCGAAAGAAAAACCAGTTCCACATTGGGGTTGGCAGAAAATTCACACCTGTCGTATGATAACGACATTGAGAGAAGAGTCCGAGAACCTGGACAGCCTCCCTTGGTGCCTCGAAAACAGCAGTGATGAGGTAATCTCAGAATTTCCCCCAGCGCCGAAAGAGCTGGAAGATGGAATACATACCACTGCAGATAATCTTAAGAAAATTGAGTTGGGGACGGAAAATGACCCGCGACCGACATTCATCAGCGAGCTGCTATCTGAAGAAAGGGTGGCTGCGTTAAAGGATGTGCTTCTACAGCACAAAGATTGCTTCGCGTGGAACTATTCCGAAATGCCGGGACTAGATCCAGAAATTGATGTACACAAGTTGGCGATATCCCCGGACATCAAGCCAGTCAAACAAGCGCCGAGAAGAATGTGGCTCGAGCTTGAGATGAGCATCAACGCCGAAGTCAAAAAGCTGATAGAATCTGGCTTCATCCAAGAAGTCCAATACCCTGAATGGATCGCCAACATCGTCCCAGTGATGAAGAAAAATGGGACAGTGCGCATATGCGTAGACTTCCGGGATCTTAATAAAGCTTGCCCGAAGGATGATTTCCCAGTGCCAGTCACTGAACTGATGATAGACAATACATCCACTCATGAGGTTTTCTCCTTCATGGACGGCTCGTCAGGGTATAATCAAATAAAAATGCATCCAGAAGACCAGAAGCATACAGCCTTCAGGACTCCTCTTGGTATATTTTGTTATAAAGTGATGCCCTTCGGTTTGAAGAACGCCGGCGCCACCTATCAAAGGGCCATGACAAAGATCTTTGACGACCTTATACACGAAATCGTTGAATGCTATATCGACGATCTCGTGGTTAAAAGCAAATCATATGAGGAACATCTCGAGCATCTGAAGACTGTATTTCAACGCCTTCGGCAATACAACTTGAAGATGAATCCTTTTAAATGTGCGTTCGGGGTTTCCTCGGGCAAATTCCTGGGATTCGTTGTTCGACACCGAGGTATTGAAATAGATCCGTCAAAGATTAAAGCGATCATGGAAATGCCTCCGCCGAGGACTCTCAAACAGCTTCGGTCTCTCCAAGGGAAACTCGCATACATACGGCGATTTATAGCCAACCTTTCAGGAAAATGCCGTCCTTATAGCCACCTGATGAAGAAGGGAACCCCATTCGTTTGGGATAAAAAATGCCAAGGCGCACTGGACGAGATCAAGCAATACCTGCAGAACCCGCCGGTGTTGGCTGCTCCGGTTAAGGGGAAGCATCTCATTCTTTATACAACCGCCCTCGAAGGTTCCTTAGGCGCATTATGGGCACAAGAGAACGATCAAGGGAAAGAACGAGCACTCTACTACTTAAGTCGAGTCCTGCTGGGGGCAGAAAGCAACTACTCTCCCATTGAAAAACACTGCCTGGCGCTGATCTTCGCAATAACAAAGCTTAGGCACTATGCGTTGGCGCACGAGGTCCGTCTTATTTCAAAAGTGGACCCTCTTAAATATTTAATGTCAAAGGCCATATTGACGGGAAGACTCGCTAAATGGGCCCTGCTCTTGATGGAATTCTCGATAACGTATCAACCTCTCAAGGCAGTGAAAGGCCAGGCCATCGCCGACTTCCTCGCTGAGCATCCGATACCCGCCGATTCTCCTCTGAATTGCGATCTTCCAGACGAACATGCGTTCGATGCGATCGACGGTGATAATATCCGATGGGAGCTTTATTTCGATGGAGCATCTTCCATGAAGAAACGCAAACAAAGTACCCCTATAATTAAATCAGGGGTAGGACTCATCTTTGTAACTCCACAAGGAGGGATAATGCGCTACGCGTTCTCCCTAACGGAGCCGAGAACAAACAATGAAGCCGAATACGAAGCTCTGATAGCAGGCCTCGAGATCGCCATTGACATGGGAATTGAGGATCTCCTCATATACGGTGATTCCCAACTGGTCGTTAGTCAAGTAAACGGCGACTACCAAACGTGCAAACCGGAATTGGTAAAATACGGTGAAAAAGTGCAGCAACTGCTAACCCAAATTCCCTCTTACACTTTGGAAAGTATACCGCGCGCGGAAAACAGCAAAGCGGACGCACTGGCCAAACTTGCTAAAGAATTGGCTGACGAGAACCTCGATGACGTTAGAATCGTGATACAAAGCCGTCGAGTGCTCGCCCCAATAGAAATATCTCCGAAATCGTCTGAAGAAAAAGGAGCGAAAGAGGAGACAACCCTGCAAATAAAAGACAGGGAAAATACCGGGGACTGGAGAGAGGTCTTCATAGATTACTTCAAGTTCCACCGAATACCTGAAGAGGCGTCCACAAGACATCAGCTCATGAAACGAGCTCTGTCATTCGCCTTCGTCAATGATACTTTGTACAAGAGGTCATTCGATTCTCTGTGGTTGAGATGCTTAGGACATGACGAAGCGAGAAGGGTCGTCCAAGAAGTTCACGATGGACTCTGCGGTTCCCACCAAGCAGGCCCTAAGATGAAGTCGAAGATAAAGCGGATGGGCTACTACTGGCCCACGATGATGCAGGATTGCCTGGAATACGCGAGGCAATGTCATTCATGCCAAATTCATGGGGACTTCATCCATCAGCATCCCAATCCACTGCATCCAACAGTGGCTAGTTGGCCATTCGAAATGTGGGGAACTGACATAGTCGGCCCCATTGAACCAGCATCGTCAAAGGGACACCGTTTCATCTTGGCGACGACTGATTACTTCTCCAAATGGGCAGAGGCGGTACCGTTGAGGGAAGTGAAGACGGAGAACATCCTCCATTTCTTCAAAACGCATGTCATATACCGGTTTGGAACTCCGCGATGGATCATCTCCGATAACAGGCCAGCCTATCGAAGTCATAAAATTAGCCGCTTCGCACAGCAGCACAATATAGACTGGAGATATTCCTCAGTTTATAATCCGCGAGCTAACGGTCTAGCTGAGGCCTTCAACAAGACCTTGACGAAGATCATGAAGAAAACAGTGTCACGAAATAAGAGAGATTGGCACGAAAGATTGCAAGAGGCTCTTTGGGCGTATCGAACTACGTTTAAAACGGCCACAAACACAACGCCATACGCGTTGGTATTTGGGACGGAAGCAGTACTCCCTCTTGAGATAGAATTACCCTCTCTGCGAGTGGCAGTTCACTACGAGCTGACAGACGAAGAAAATGCTCACCTTCGGTTTGAAGAGCTTGACGCCCTTGATGAAATCCGGCTTCTAGCACAGCAAAATCTGGAAGCCTATAAAGCAAAGATGACGCGCTCATATGAAAGATTGAGCCGCCCGAGGACATTCCACCAAGGCGAACTCGTGCTAGTGGTCAAAAGGCCCATGATCCCCAATCGTGCCAAACGGGGAAAGTTTGAGCCAAACTATGAAGGACCGTACATCGTTGATAAAGTCTACCAGGGTGGGGCCTATCTACTCATGGATATGCACGGTAAAAGGCCTTTCAGGCCAATAAACGGACGTTTCCTAAAGAAATACTACGCTTAATGAGCCACAGCCTAGGTCAATGGTAGATGACGACGACTATGTCCGCTCGCTATCTTCCTAAGCTCAAGCTTTATAAGTAGTAGCCAACCCTCTCAAACGACGGACCGAAATGTCCTTAAACTAATAGCAGACCGAAAACGTCTTTAAACTAATACTGCAGCACCCTTGGGCTGATGAGATAAAAATATATATATATATATATATGTATATATAAAAATAAAAATAAAATAAAAAAAAGAAAAACGGTATGTCCATAAGCAAGATGGGCGCGGATGAAAACCCGAAGGGGCTCCGTGAGTAAAAACAGCAGGACTACCGGCGAATGTTTGTGAAAACCCGAAAGGGCGCAACTTCGTTAAAGAACCCTTATGGAGTCCTCTCGACCCTGTAAGGAGAAACCACCCGCGTAAGATCCTTACGACTTACAAGGGAACAATGCACTTAGGAATCCCCACGATTCCTAAGGAGAAAATACGCTTGCGAGATCCTCACGACTCGTAAGGAGAACTCTCTTATGGGACCCTCACGGCTCATAGGATTTGAAAGTCTTAAGTCACAGAGACCTAAATCTGTGCTTAAGCAAACCCCCACAAACTTCCAATATTGCCCTACAAGTGGCTCAATACTGACCCTTGTATACAATCCACGGGCGCGAATAAACGTTTCCCTAACCAAGGTCCATCCATGACTGGGAATACGTTCGTATGGTAAACAACCCTTATAAATCCCCTCGATTTATGAGGAGAAAACCTTCCTGTAGGATCCTTACGACTTACAGAAGAACAAAACACTTAGGAACCCTCACGGTTCCTAAGGAGAAAATACACTTACAAGATCCCCACGACTTGTAGGGAGAAATACCTTCACGAGACCCTTTCGGCTAATGAAGTCAAAAGCCTTAGCCGACGGGATCCTAACCCTGGTCGCTAAGCCTCCTTTGTTCAACAACGATAGAGGCAAATGATGATTCGCTCCTGGTAATATCCCAGTTGCAGTGATACTGATACCGAAATCGGTGTTCAATTTCAGGTTGACGGCGAAAGCCAGTAGACCACTCATGCATACGAAATAGCCGAAATGATAGGGCAACTTGCAATAAAAAGCAGCAAGTAAAATGTATGCATACGAAATAGCCGAAATGATTGGGCGACTCGTAATAAAAAGCAACGAGTAAAAATAAAAAAAAAATAGCCGAAATGTTTGGGCAATCGCGACCTTCGCGATATAAAAGCTGAAATGATAGAGCATCGCGGGAATACAACAAAAAATATATAATAATAATGATAAAATTCTGGCCCTACAGTTAAGATCACATCGATCCCTGTATACAATCCAAGGGCGTAAACAAAGAAGGAACTATACTTCCCCAACGGATTCCGTCAAACGACGAAGCCAAAACCCCGACGGTTCATTTCAACCGAAGAAGCCAACGACTTCACAAAACTTCCTCGACTCACGGATACAAACACTCCTTGACGAGAGCTCCCTGATCCGCGTCGACCCGCAGAGCCACCAGTGTCTCCGTAGGGACCCTCGACTCGTTTCAAACCCCAAGGACACAAATAATCCTTGGCGCTCGGGAAACAAATAATCCCGGCGAACTTCTCAACTCACGGATACAAACACTCCTTGACGAGAGCCTCCTGATCCGCGTCGACTCGCAGAGCCACCAGTGCCTCCGTGGGAACCATCGACTCGTTTCAAACCCCAAGGACACAAATAATCCTTGGCGCTCGGGAAACAAATAATCCCGGCGAACTTCTCAACTCACGGATACAAACACTCCTTGACGAGAGCCTCCTGATCCGCGTCGACTCGCAGAGCCACCAGTGCCTCCGTGGGAACCATCGACTCGTTTCAAACCCCAAGGACACAAATAATCCTTGGCGCTCGGGAAACAAATAATCCCGGCAAATACCTCGACTCACGGATACAAACACTCCTTGACGAGAGCTTCCTGATCCGCGTCGACCCGCAGAGCCACCAGTGCCTCCGTAGGAACCATCGACTCGTTTCAAACCCCAAGGACACAAATAATCCTTGGCGCCTGGGAAACAAATAATCCCTCACAAAACTTCTCAACTCACGGATACAAACACTCCGTGACGAGAGCTTCTTTGACTCACATCTTGGGCAGTAAGGATTCAAAAACTTGCTTCCTGAACAAATGGGACCCTGCAAGTCAATCCTAAATGGTCTCTTGCATACTATTCACGGGTCTCACTCTCTGAAGTTGATTCTCGACAAAGAGGGAAACAACCGCTTGCGAGCCCTATCGACTCGTAAGAGGGCAATGGGACCCTGCAAGTCAATCCTAAATGGTCTCTTGCATACTATTCATGGGTCTCACTCTCTGAAGTTGATTCTCGACAAAGAGGGAAACAACCGCTTGCGAGCCCTATCGACTCGTAAGAGGGCAATGGGATCCTGCAAGTCAATCCTAAATGGTCTCTTGCATACTATTCACGGGTCTCACTCTCTGAAGTCGTTTCTCGACAAAGAGGGAAACAACCGCTTACGGGCCCTCTCGACTCGTAAGAGGGAGAAATTCTCTTATAGGATCCTTTCGACTTATGAGAGAAAACCACACTTGGGAATCCTCACGACTCCTAAGGAGAAAATCCACTTACGAGATCCTCTCGATCCGTAGGGAGAAAAGTCTCTATGAGACCCTCACGGCTTATAGAGTTGAAAAGTCTTAGGCAGCAGATCTGAACCTGCGGCCTAAGCCATCGTTATTTCTTAAGAAGGTCGGGATACTCGTCCCAATCGTCCGTCAATTATGGTTATTAAGGTGGCGTACTGATAATAAAAGAAAGGAAAGACTGAGAAATGACACAAGACATTACAAAATGTGTATCTTTTATTCATAAAAATTGGTTGAGTACAGGATACATTGTGCTAAAGAATAAAAAAAAACATATACATATACTTTACAAAGACAAATGATACAAGGAGAATTATGGGGAAGGAAGCGTCTTGCACAGATGTAGCAATTGCTCGCATGCGTCCTTCCATGCCTTCTCCTGATCAGCTGCCACTGCCAGTTCCGCCTCTACTTGAGCCCGCTGTTGCGTGAAGGATGCGAGCTCTTCCCCAACAACCTGCTGAGCTGCTTCTTGGCCTTGGGCATCGCGCTCAGCAGCATCAAGTTTCCGCTTCAGTGCTAGCCCATTAGATATGCGCTTGAGAAGACCTTCAAAGACAGCTTTCACCTCAGCAGCATTCATCCTAACTTCGGCACGAAGGCAAGCGGTCGCGTTTGAAGATTCCTGATGCGCCTTTAGCCGTAAAGCTGCCTTCTGCTCCAAATGGCGGAGATAATAGGTGCTTTGCTCAAGACAAGCTGTCCGTTCGGCGCTCGCGGCCAAAACCTCGGGAGAAGGGCGTGTCGACTCCAACCGATGCAGGCGAGCCTCGATCTCTCTGCAGTGGTTAACCCACGATTCGACGACGCCTTCGTTATGGAAAGTTACGAGCGCCGCCAACATTGGGTTAACATCCACAGCGAAATCTACGGCCGAAGGAAGGGCATCCATGTTGAGCTCTTCGATGTATCCGCTCAACATACCCAGGCTCATTACAGCACCCTTTGAAGACGGGCGTCGCAAGAAAGGACCCGCCGGTGAGAAGACATGAGACTCAAAAGGAATTGGAGCTGGGACAATAGCTGCAAAAAACGAAACATGGTCAAACAATGATTCGAAAAGTCGATGAAAGATCATATAAAAAGAGGAAAGGAATATCTGTACCAGTCGCAACGGACGTCAAAGCCGGAAGCGCCGGTGGCAGCACAGGCCCGGTGTCCCCTCCTTCGATCTGAGGCACTGCAATCAGGAAGAGGAAAAGTCAGATACGATCCTATATTCCCTCAAAAGAGACCAAGACAGCACTTACCGGTACCCCTAGAGGGAGAAGCAAGCTCGGATGGGAAGGAGAAGTGTGGGAGCAACACCTGATATAGATGATCAAAGAGCCCTCCTGAAAAGGCACAATGGTGTAACATTAGTACAAAAGCCGCATTTTTGAAAGATTAATGCATGAGTCGTGAATCCATACCTTCCAACATCCGTGACGGCACGAGGGAAAACGGGGAAGTGACCACCGCCAAAGCAGTAGTTGACGGTGCTCCCTCAAGCAATGGAGCGTCGGCACTGGCCGCACCTGCAAAGACAAGCTTGTTAGAAGAGATTGCAAGATATATATATAAAAAAAAGGGGGAAACGATGGTAACCCGAAACTTACCCGACGAACTGCCAGCCGAGACGGAAGCAATTCCTTCCTCCACTGACATCAGGCCACCACCCGTAGCCTCATCACCTGACTCGATGGGAGCCGTTGTTGTGCTCGCAAGCCCGGGAGACGGCGGGGGACCATAGACAGGGAGGGCCAAGATAGGAACATTGCCAGATTCTTGAGAAGGAGCGCCTAGCTCGTCTTCAGGAATCATGGCTGCCTCACCAGCTGCTCCCTCAGGATCAGCGATTACAGCTACCTCGTCCATCGGCACCAGGAGGGCCCCAGCCTCAAGTACCTCGCCCTCTACCGCCTTCGGTTCGGTTGAGACAATCATCTCATCTGCCGCCACTTCGGGTGCGGCATCAATAACCCTCTCCGCGGTAGGTTCCTCAATCTCGGCTCCAGGCCCTATGACCCCAACAAAGTTGTCCACTGTCGGTTCGGGTTCAGCGAGTACCGCTTCCTCCGCTCCCCTGGGTTCGACGGTCGTCTCCGCCTCCCCCTCAGTCGGACTTGGCTCTGCAAATAGGAATGCGTATGAGTCAACGATTTGCTAATTCTTACAACAAAGTTCTGAAAGAAAGGTTACCTGAAGAGGATTTATCGTTTGCATCCCGGACCGTGCGCGCCGCCTGCCTATGAGCAGTAGATAGGGCGGCAGGGGCCTCTTCAGAGGAAGTGTCGGCATGAGGAATAGTGCTAGGGCCCGCTCCTGCGGCCAAAGCAGCTCTGCGCGCCTTAGCTTCGCGTCTTGACCGCTTCCGCTCCTCTCGAGCCGATGAGACAGATGCCACCAGAGCCTCCTTAAGGGAGGCTTCTTCGCCCGTATACAGGGATGCCTCTAGATTCTTCAAGGCATCCCTCGTCGCTCTATCAAGCTGAGGCTCTTGTGGCAACTGCAGCGAAGCCGGGACTTCGATGACGGGCTTGGGAAGGACCCTCGCGTCGATTAATACAACCCCTGCAAAGAAACAAAAGAAGATCAGGTTCACCATCATAAAAAGACAACAAACTTTCCTTATAAAAGAGAACGGGGTAAAACATACCGACGCTTGTTAGGGCACGCTTCTTCTCCTCCTCCTGGAAGGTCTTCAGAGAGGCAGCAATGGCCTCTTCAGCAGAAACACCTGTTGAAAATGAGGCAAATATTAGCTAACGACAATAATAAAAAGTGGGATAAAATGACAAATAAGGAGGCTGATGATTACCTGACTCAGCGAGTCTGCTTAACATTGCTTCGAGCCTCGCCGATCGCTCCGAAGCTGCAATGGCGGCGGCTAGATTGGTGTCCTCAGGGTCCACCACGAAACCCTCATTACTGCCGTACTCGCGTATAGTCTCGGCAGGATGAGCCGCGGGTTCTAAGTTAAGGATCGCGTCGAGGGATAAGGTGGACTTCTTCTTCTTCTGTCCACCAGCCTTGGATCCACTCGGAGCAGCTTTGCGCTTGCCAGTTTTGGCAGTCACTTTCGGGCGGCGAGTCCCGATGTCTACTCCTGCACCCGACTCCGGCGATGCCGCTTTAACCGTCTTTGTCGGAGCACGGGGCGCCGTTGGGGCATCCGCCGTAGTAGGCAGTGGCAGTCCATGCGGAGGGGCCAACACGCGTGGTCGATCAGCTCCGGCCTCTTTCGTCGGAGGGATAACCTGAACCCTGGGCTGCAATGGAGCCTTGCGATCGCCGCCGGGAGGCGCAGCCCTACGATCAACCAGTAGGCGTTTCTCCATCAAGATGATTGGGCCCATTGCGTGCGCGTACCAGGCCACATACGAATTGAGTATCTTAGGGGTACAGCTGGGCTCACTGATGAAAAAATAGGAGCCTGTATTGAGCCGGATGAAGTGATGCATTGCATTCCGTACCCTCTCTGGACCGACTGCAGGTGTTCCCAAGAAGGCTTCCAACGGGACCCCTTGGTTATAACTCGATTGCCGGGCAAATCGATGCGGGTTATACCTCATGAAGAGGGCCGTTTCATTTTGCCTAAATACCAAGTAGCCCGGCCGAATAGAATAAAGGTGAAGGATTTCCCGAGCCTTCAACACGGAAACACCGCCTTTAAAGTCATCACGCAGCGGCACCACCGACTTAGTGGTCTCGGAACCCATGGTGATGACCTTATCCACAAAAGAGGTCTTCGCCCCGACTAAATGCGAACGCAGAAGCAGTCCCCTAGACTCCCGCGGAGGTGCAAACACGATGGAAGCCCCGACCAATCGCATGATTCTTGGAAGTTTGAATCTCTCAAAGAATGGAGGAGTTTTGTGGGCACCAAACACTCCTCGAACATGCAGCTCCATCCAAGAAGTGAAGTAGTGCATCAGGAAGTTAGAAGGCTGTACCCCAGGCTCATTAGCGTCCGCCGCTACGCTAAGTCCATTATAGAGGTAAGCCAACCCGGCGATCCCCACTGATAACTGCAGACCGGCCACCATTCGATGCGCCGGGTAAAAGACAGAAGACCGCATGAGGCGTGGGTGCATGGGAAGCGCGAAGCTGCACAGCCACAGACCTAAGAACCCGATGAAGAAGGTCTCCTCATCCATGCCAGGAACGGCGATCTCTGAGAAAGGGACGCTAGCAGTGCCGGGAAGGTAAAAACTTCGCTGATCAATTTCTGATGAAGGTCGGCGGTCCAGGCCGAAACCAAAAGGGTCAGCAAGTTGGGCGAACTTATCACCTTGCTCTGATAAAAATTCAGGGCGAATAAAGCGAGCAATGAAGTCCGCGAAACTAACGCCTCGGTCGCCCAATTCCAAATGAAGCTCCTCGTAAATCTCCAACACCTTCACCAGGCCCGGATGCTGATGCTGGATGGCATTTTCCGGAGTTAAGTCGAGTACCACCTGCTTGGTGGCAAAGACGTACTCGTCAGGAGGAAGCAGCTCCTCGTAATGCTCCCCCCTCGCCGGTAAACCCGAAAGCTCAACGAATTCCTCTAGAGAAATGGAAACTTCCCTATCCGCTGTCAGAAAAGTATGCGTGGGGATATTCCATTGTTCGATGAAGGCCTTTGTCCACCACGTTGGAGGAGTAGGATACTCGAAAAGCGAGACGTAGACGGCGGAGTATAAACCAATCTTCGTCAGGTGAGCTCTTTTCGCCGCTAAAATGTACCGGGCCCATGGCAGGTATCCAGCAAGCGGTCGCGGATTCAATCCAATGTTGTAAGCCTGTCCCCAAGGGCGTGCTTCACCCTGACAGATTCACCTTCCCAAGATATCTATGGCTGGCGGCGGCTGCACCGGAATAGCGCCGATTGCAGGCTGGAGGAGGTCGTCTGAATTCCAATTTTTAACCTCCACGGCATACTCCACCGGGGGTTTGTCCGCATAGGGGATCGTAACTATAGGTTCGGAAGGCGAGGCGGAACTAAAACTGCGGCGGCCTTGGATAATCTGGCTGTACCACCTTCCCCATAGATGAAGTCTCTTGCACTCAGGATCTTGATCTTTAATCAAGGCGAACACTACCCGGTCCACTGGTGCGTGTGGGAACCCTCCTTCTGAGCGAACGAAGGGAAAAGACAAGTCGTCAGACATCTTTCCTGCATAAAATATATATATATCATTAGTGGCCTGACGCTTAACACTTAATAAAAATAATACATATAATAATAAAAAATAATAATAAATAAAAATCTGGCTCCACACTGTGATGCAGTGGGTAGGGGACCAAAGGGGGACCCACAAAATCAAGATGACGGCGCATCATTTGATGAGACAATCCCACCATTGGATGAGACTATCAGTCAACAAAAAAGACCCCCAAGAGAATATCCTCATTGGGGGGGACCCCTAGAGACAAGGAGAAGATCTCCTCTTTTCAGAGCAAAGCTCTGCCACAGAGTGACATTTGTCAAACTCCTGTTTCAAAGGAATAAAACTTCTTAAAAGAACCTGGCTCTGTAGTAGCAATAAAAAAAAAATTTAAAACTCCTAAGAATTAAAATTTTGGGATCTTAAAGATCCATGGAAACTTTTAAAAAGTTTTCTAGTTGATCTATGAAGCAGGGCTCCGTTCATGGGTTAAAACCTAAGAACAGAGTCTCTGTAAATTTTGAGAGCAAGGCTCTGTGAATAAAAACCCCAAAGGGGTTTCCTTTAGATCAAAGATCTATAAGAGCAAGGCTCTGTTGAAGAAACCCCAAAGGGGTTTCCCTTAGATCAAAGATCTATAAGAGCAAGGCTCTGATTAATTAAATTTAATTTAAATTAAATTAATTTAATTTACCTAGAATAGTTCTAAGGATAGAACTTGGAAGCTCTTAAGGAATCGCAAGAGCAAGGCTCTGGAAGTTCTCAAGTAAGAGCAAGGCTCTGAAATTCAATTTCTTAAGAGTGGTAAAGAATTACCAAGGACCAAGGGTCCTATTTATAGGCGCCTGCGCCTGTTCACTTGACCCCTCGATCCGACGGTCAGGATCTTGCCACCGCTGCACTCACGCGCGCGCCACGTGAGCGCAACGGTGGGGGGGCATCTGTTTCCCCCAATCAGAGCAAGGCTCTACTTAAATTTTGAAAATTCAAAATTCGAAGCAACGCTTCGGTTTCCGTGCGCAGCGCGCAATTTGCCACATGGCAGAAGCTGATTCGGCAGCGTAACGCCCGAGACAGTGCGTCCCATCAGAGCAAGGCTCTTCAGAAAACATAATTAAGACTCAACTGCGCAAACGCATGGCAGCACGACACGTGTCTGCGCAGTTGCGCAATCGCAACTGCGCAAGCGCACGGATGCGCGACACGTGTCTGCGCAGTTGCGCAATCGCAACTGCGCAAGCTCACGACAGCGCGACACGTGTCTGCGCAGTTGCGCAATCGCAACTGCGCAAGCGCACGGATGCGCGACACGTGTCACGCGCTGGTGAGTTGCGCAGCAACTGAATGAAAATTTAAGTAAATCTTTTCTGTTCTCCTGTAGAACAGGAACCCTTGGATCAGAGATCCAATGGGGGGAAAATTCTCAAAATTATTCAGGAAAGATTTTATTAACAAATCCAACAAATTTGTGGGCACTATAAATAAGACCCCAAGCCTCATTCAAAAGGATCATCATCATCAATCATCATCAAGAGAAGGAAAAACTTCTGGAAAAAAAAGAGCTCTTGAAGATTAATCAAGAACAAAAAAAAAGAGAAGGTAAAATTTCTGAAGAAAAGAAGATCAAAAAGTTAATAATAAAACAAAAGAAAAATAGTGCCTTGCACTTGATATAAACCCCTGGTTCTATAAAATCAAAAAAATAATAAATAGTGCCTTGCACTTGATTTGAACCCTTGGTTCTGTAAAATCAGGGAAAACAAGAAGAACTTGCTTTCCTTTGATCCAAATTTAGATCAAAAGTGCTATGCACTTTTGTTCTCAAATCAAGAAAACTCTTGAATTTCTGCACAAGTGCAACTCATCATTTAAAAGGGCCTGGCCCAACTCAAGAAAATTATTGAGTTTCTGCAACTCATTATCTAAAAGGGCCTAGCCCAATTGCAGAATAATAAAAGGGCAAAGCCCTGTTTGAAAATTTCTTGAGTTTCTGCAACTCATTATTTAAAAGGGCCTGGCCCAAATCAGATTGCAAAATAAAAGAAAAAGGGCAGAGCCCTGTTTGGACTGATTCTTTCAGTCAGGCAGAGCCTAAAATAAATAAAAAATTGGACTTAACCCAATCCTGGATGTAAGTCCTTAAATTAAATCGATTGAGCAAAATGGCTCTCCTAAACCAATTCACGACCGGTTCGAGGGTACATCTCCGAACTCCTTTGACATTTGTCGCTGTAATTCCTCAACGACGTCAAAGAGGTGACGGGTCCCAGCGACCACTAAACTAATAACGGACCGAAACGTCCCTAAACTAATATCGGACCGAAACGTCCCTAAACTAATATCGGACCGAAACGTCCCTAAACTAATATCGGACCGAAACGTCCCTAAACTAATATCGGACCACCACGTCCCTAAACTGGCGATGGACCACCACGTCCCTAAAACTGGCAATGGACCGCCACGTCCCTAAACTGGCACAATAGGGCCCAAACGCTCTTCTGTTGGATCTAAACGGTCCCGTCTAAGTTGATCTTAACCCCAAATACGGTTAACGTGTCCTTAGATATTCAAATAAATGATAAAACTCCAAATCAACTTTGGTTCAAGGGTACACCTCTGAACTCCTCTGATGCCTGTCGTTGTAATCCCTCAACGACGTCAGAGAGGTGACGAGTCTCGACAACCAGATAATTAAATCAACCACTACGTCAAGTCGATCTTAGTCCAAAACAGGACTAACGTATCCTTGACGAACGTTTAAGTTGATCTTAGCCGCAACGCGGCTAATGCATCCTTAAACTAAAAAAATACCAAACCCAAATCTAACTAAATACGGATTTGGACTAATCCACGTCCTACGGGTGACGACATCACTCAGTCTCCGTATACAATCCACGGGCAACCATAAACAAAACAAACACACACGACACGAAGTGAAATTCTGGAGTAGGAGAAAGTTGTTACCGCGATGCGGTAGCGTAATTAACTGCAGGGGCTTGCGCCTGCAGGGAAGAGCGTCTCCACAATCAAAAACCCCTCACCCTGAGGGGGAATCTGACGAAGTCTGCTACATCGGCCGCATCCGTCTAAACCTCCGATACACGGTACCATAAATCAACTTGGTATCTTCGGAGAGATAGACGGATAAAACCAAATAGCATCTGCCCCGAACTTCAGCGCCAGGATTTTCAGCAGTCCTGTGCGGCCGTCTTTCGGAGGGGAACATCAGCAACTAAACATTCTTTACATATTCCTTGAATTTATCCTAACCCTATTTTTCTTTCAAAGGTTATGGATTTCCCGAACAACACCAGCACCAATGTGAATGGCAACACCCCACCATCACCTCTACCACTTACACCTATCGGAGCAGCTCCTATCAATGAGCATACGGTATTGCTTGAGGCAATCAAGAGCCTCTTGGAGGGACAACAGCAAACTGTTATCCTATTGCACCGCCCAGAAGCTGAGGCACCCGGTGTGATACAATTCCGGGCACTGCACCCTAAACAATTCTTTGGGAAAGAGAGCTCTTTGGAAGCAGAGGAATGGGCTCAGTCGATCGAAGACGACCTGGCAGCAGCACAAGTGCCAGAGATCGCTTGGGTAAGGGTTGCGAAGCTGCAACTCACTGACAACGCCAGAGTATGGTGGAAGGCAGAAGAAATCCGTCTTGCCCAGCCGATTGAATGGAGGATTTTTTGCGAGATGTTCGACGCGAAATATTTTCTCGAAACTGCCCGTTTTGATATGGAGCAGCAATTCATCCACCTGCAATAAGATTCGATGTGGACCAAATCTGTGGATGAGTATGACGCTGAATTCACCATGCTGAGCAGGTAAAATATGTCTCAAATATTCGATTTTATAATATCACATACTACACAGCTAACACAAGACCGTAACAGATTCACAGCACATCTCATACCGACTGTTGAGATCAGGGCTAGACGATTTCAACAAGAGTTAGACTTGGAGATCCAAGCTGCTCTAGCTACAAGGGATTTCCTAACCTACGACCTTGCTTTGAAGGCTACCCGAAGATATGAGGCAGTTGTGAAGAATAAGGTCAGACCTCAATCTGTCGGTATGAAGCACCTTGCTACTCAGATGGCAGGAGGAGCCTTTTTCAGGCCACCGTTTGTACCAAGGAGACCGGGAGTAACTTTTAACCGGCCCAGTCCAGACTTTTGCACCTACTGCAGGAGAAATGGACACCTGGTGAAGGACTGTAGGCGTGCAAACGGCCTGTGCTTAGTTTGCGACTCATCCACTCACGAAATTGGTGCATGTTCTCGTAGACTCAATCCGAACCTAGCTTACAGACCAGCCATCACTTATCCGCAGTGGCCAGCTATTCAGGCACCTGCTCCTCAACTTAATCTCCCAGCTCCACCTCCTCGTGGACCTACTGCACCTCCTCCTCGTTAGTTCCATCAAGCACAAAGGAACCTAGCTCAAGAACAGAGGAACAAACAGAGAAATGCTCTCCCAGCAAGGAGAAATGTACTTAGACGTCAAGCTTTCACAATAACTGCGGAAGAAGGTGAAGTCACTGGCCAACTCATCACTGGTAACTTCCCATCTTTCAAATCTGTTCAATACTTGTTTACATCCAAATATCTTTTCCTATACCTAAACATATTCCACACGACTTAGGTATAATCTTAGTAGCCTCACTTCCTGCACTAGCACTCTTTGATACTGGAGCATCATATTGCTTTATGCCGCAACGGTTCGTCCGAACTCATGCGATTTCAGTAAAACCGCTCGTATCCAGCTGGAATGTCAGTTTAGGGAACGACGTTTTAAAGGCAACTTTGGGATACGGCCTGTGTCCAGTGGTCGTCTGCAGCAGAGAATTTTATGCTGACTTCAAGGTGCTAGACATACCGAATTTTGATGTAGTCTTTGGAATGGACTGGCTAAGAACTTTCTACGCCACCATCGACTGTCGTCAAAGGAGGGCGGTGTTCGAGATTCCAGATCATCTGGTCTTTTATTTCAAGAGTGGAGATCGTACACTAGAGCCTAGCACCTACAAAACTAAACCAAAGAAGGCAGTGGTTGCTATACTTCAGGTGGAAGAAGACAAGCCAGAGGTTGTTCAAGAGTTTGAAGATGTATTTTCTAAAGATATCTCAGGTTTGCCTCCCGATCAAGCTCTTGAATTCGGTATTGATTTAGTACCTAGTGCACAACCGGTGATCAAAGCACCATATCGCTTAAGTCCTGAAGGATTGAAGGAGATCCGTACTCAACTGGAAGAACTTTTGAAGAAAGGATGGATTCGTCCCGGTACTTCAAGTTGGGGATCTCTAGTTTTGCTTGTGAAAAAGAAGAAAGGTTCATACAGAATGTGCATTGACTACCGAGCTCTGAACGAAGTCACGATAAAGAAAAAGTATCCACTACCGCGAATCGACGATCTGTTCGATCAGCTAAGTGGATCTTGCATTTTCTTAAAGTTAGATCTTCGTTCGGGTTATCATCAGGTGAAGGTCAAAGAGTCTGATATTCCGAAGACGGCATTAAGGACTTGCTATGGTCGTTATGAGTTTCTCATGATGCCATTTGGAGTGACCAATGCACCAGCCATATTCATAAATCTAATGAACCATGTTTTCTAAGAGTACCTAGGTTCGCTGTCATTTTCATCGACGATATCCTGGTATATTCAAAGAATCGGAAAGAGCACGCTGAACATTTGAGGATTGTCCTGGAGACTTTGCGATAGCATCAACTCTATACTAAGTACAGCAAGTGCAAATTTTGGCTAGATCAAGTCGGATTTCTCGGACATATCGTTTCAGGCGAAGGAATCTTTGTGGATCCAGCTAAAGCATCAACAGTAACCGAATGTCTGACACCAACGACAGTGAAGGACATTTGAAGTTTTTTGGGTTTAGCAGAATACTACCGAAGATTCATAGAGGGCTTTTCGAAGATTGCAACACCCCTGACTAAGCTCACACGTAAAGATGGCGTATTCGTGTGGTCAGAAGCATGTGAACAAGTTTTTGTAGAACTTAAGTCAAGATTAACATCAGCTCTTATCCTTGTAATACCGGACCAATCTGGAGGTTTCGCTGTGCATTGTGATGCATCCTGTAAGAGATTAGGATGCGTTCTACACCAGCAGGGAAAAGTTGCAGCTTATGCATCAAGACATCTGAAAATTCATGAGCGCAATTATTCAACACATGATTTGGAGTTGGCGGCCGTTATATTTGCACTGAAGATTTGACGTCATTATCTGCTTGGATAATGAGTAGATATATACACAGACCACAAAGTCTGAAATATGTGTTTACTCAGAAAAAGTTGAATATGCGGCAGAGAAGATGGCTAGAACTTATGGCGGACTTTGACATCAACCTACAATATCATCCAGGGAAGGTGAATGTAGTTCCTGATGCACTTAGTCGCCATCCATTATCTATGAATCTCACCGCACAGTGGAAGCTTCAACAAGAATTACACAAGATAGAGATAGAAGTGGTTATGCCAGATAATACTTCAAGTTGATGAACTTACAAGTTCAGTCTACTATTGTCAATCAGATCAAATCAGCTCAAGCAAGTGATGCCAAGTTGTAAAAGATCAGAGAACAAGTAGAAAGTGGACTTAGAAAAGACTTCCTCATCCATGAAGACGGATCTTTGAGATACAGAAGCAGATTGTGTGTACCCAAGGTCCTGTTCCGGAAGAGTTAATGAAAGAAGCTCACAGCTCTCCATACTCAGTACACCCTACTGGTACAAAGATGTACAAAGATCTATGTCAACATTATTGGTGGCATGAAATGAAGCATGAAGTAGCCAGAAGCGTAGCCAAATGTTTGGTGTGTCAGCAAGTAAAAGCTGAACATCACAGCACTGCTGGTTTACTTCAACCGTTACCTATTCCAAAATGGAAATGGCAACACATCACCATGGACTTCGTGACTGCACTTCCTCACAGCACGAAAGGTAACGATGCGGTATGGGTTATTGTGGATCGGCTCACAAAGTCGGCTCACTTCATCCCATTTCGAGTTGGCCAATCTACCGAGACACTATCAAAGAAATACATGGAAGTAAGTCTGAATTTAAGTAAGATTTAACTCTTCATAGTGTATTATTTCTGATACCCATGAACTCATGCAGGAGATTATGAGATTACATGGAGTACCGGTTTGCATTGTCTCCGATCGTGACACCAGATTCCGATCGCAGTTTTGGCAGAGTCTGCAAGCTAACCTGGGAACGAGTATGAACTTCAGCACAGCTCAACATTCACAAACAGATGGTCAGTCTGAGCAAATGATTCAGATCCTTAAAGATATGCTAAGAGCGTGTATGTTAGACTTCGGAGGATCATAGGAAGATCACCTACACCTTGTGGAGTTTTTATACAACAACAGCTACCAGGCGAGTATTGGAATGGCACCCTTTGCAACTCTCTATGGAAGGAAGTGTCGTTCACCATTAAGTTGGGACGACATCGGAGATAGGGAACTCCTTGGACCATAGATGATCGTGGCGACTGTGGACGTAGTTTGCACAATCAGGAAAAGAATGCGCATAGCCCAAGACCGACAGAAGTACTGGGCTGATGCAAAGCACCGACATCTGGAGTTCCAGCTGGGAGATCATATGTTCTAAAAGATCTCTCCGAACCATGGAGTAATTCGCTTTGGCAAGAGGGGTAAGCTCAGTCCGAGATACATTGGACCGTTCGATATTCTCGAACGAGTCGGAGAAGTGGCATATCGATTAGCACTTCCACTCTCATTGGAAGGAGTGCACATTGTATTCCACATATCCCAGCTTCCAAGATATGTGAGCGACCCAGCCATATTCTTGATCACTCCGAGCTCACTGTACAGTCAGATCTATCTTGTGAGCAACAACCCGTTGAGATCCTGGATAGAAAAGTAAAGTCACTTAGGAACAAGAAGTAAACTTGGTCCGAGTGATGTAGAGAAAAGATTCACCAGGAGAATCAACATGGGAACGAGAAGACGATATGCGTGCAAGATACCCTTACTTGTTTGTAAACTAATCCTCAAATAATTGTAAAATTCGAGGATGAAATTTTTGTTAGGAGGGTAGAATTTAACGACTCTAATTTCATTGTACAAAATTTTTTAAATTAATGTACAGAATAGAGTTTCAAGCCTGAGCACAAATTATAAATTAAAATTGTTTAAGAACAGTAAGAAATAACTTGTAGCTCATTGGTAAAGCCTTGCACTGCTGTGACATAGCCCCTGTGTTCGAATCCCTTCAGCCACATATTATTTTTAATGATTTTTCTTTTAAACTTTTTGAAAGCCCAAGAGTTTACATGTGCAATACACGTAAAAATGAAAAGTCAGATAAAATAAACATGTGTAAAAGGGTATTTATACAGCCTTGGACATGTAGCCCAAATCCCACCCCTCATCTTACCACATGGGCCGGCGAGACCGGGAAAACGACCGGCGCCGACGGTTGGACCGTAGGTAATGGTCCCCAAACTCTGCACACTAGTTTTTTGGCCTACCCCCACTACCCCCATGCTGTTTGATTTCTCTGTAATTTAACAGAGAACTTAAATTGACCCTTTAATCCAAACTTTAATACATTTTAATTCTCTCTTCAATTCTCAAAATCCTAATTTTACCCTATAAATACAACATCATCCCCTAGCCTTCCTCATTCTGAAATCTATTGTCAAAAATCTTCAAAATTTTCCAAGTCAAAGAAGAGTACAAGTGGAGTTAGCCCAAGTTCCTTTTCCGGCAAGGATTCGAAGAACTTCTGGCGATCCCACGACTACAAGAAGGACATCATTCCTCTCCTCAACCTCCCTTCTATCTTTTTAACTTGTAAGTCCCACTTCTCTTCTCCTATTCTAAACTTAAAATGTTATCTTTTCAAATCACGTCGGTAAGTGGAGTTATACCGACTCTTAATTCTATTCTCTTTTAAATTTCAATTTTCTCTTAAGAACCACTTAACCATATCATTACATCTTGCTTGTTAAACATTAACTAATTTTTAGAAACAAGTTTCATTTTAAAATTTCATGTAAAGCAACTTTTATTAAGCTTTTACGCTTAAATACCATGAAATTACATATGACATCGTTTAATCATTCTTGCTTATATTACCTTTAGAAAACCTCATGAGGTAATGACCCACCTCTCACAAACACGCATCTTGATATAACACGATTCCCTTGAATAACAATTTTGTAGCAAATACAACTTTTACATCAAAATACCATAAACTATTAAAAAAAACCGTATTCTTTAATTGTGTTATTTAAATTCCTTGCAATTATGCCTCTACAACCCATTTTGGGGAATCCGATTCGGTTGGTGTGGGTTATCGCACATCCGTCAGACTAGTAGGGCGAGATGCAGACCTCCTCACGGAGCATACGATCTCGATAGAATTTTTAATACAATTTTTAAGAAAAATGTGATTTTCTATTTAATAAATAAATTTTATTTTTAATAATTATATATAAATATTATCAAACCATCTATTTTAAATATATAATAAATTCCATGTTTTTCTAAACAAAGGAAAAGAATTACAAGTTTCATGAAAATACCATCGAGAATCCATACAAGTCAACTTTACACTAAAATACCTTGTATTATTCAAGCTAGGTATTTATTCACTAGAATACCTCACTTTTAAAAATATTACATCCATGAAAACTCTAAAGAATATAAATAAATACTTGAGGATTATTTTGGAAGTATATGTAAAATATTTTTCATAAAACCCGCTCAAGTTATATTAATTTACATTAAGGACCCTAGTAAATATAGATTTAAGCGGGACCGATTCTCTTGAGCCTCAGGGAGCCGGAGAAAGTGGGTGCTTACCTATTTAAGGTAGAAAACTAAAATGAGGTTATCAATGATAATTGCCTTGGAAAAAGTCACAAATCCCGTCGTCCATGTGCAGTTACCGATAACTCTTAAACCTAATTCATGACTCAAATCTGTTTAAGTGTCTGACTCAATCTGAGTCTCAGTCTAATCTGAATACAATTCAAACATGAATCCAACCATATATATAATGCAACATGAATCCAATATATCAAGCATGAACACTTGAACTTGAACATGAATACCGAACAATACAAACATGCAACATGATTTGACTGGACTGAACCATGGGTATATTTTGAACTTGACTACATGAATATTCGTTTACATCCGAACCGTTTACATGAACAACTTATACCATGGTTTCGGTAAGTCTTATACAACAAATCAATACAATCAATACAATATACATTACAGGGTTTAACGGGGTAGATTGGTACGGAATGTATTAGAAGTGGCACGCGACGGTCACTATAATAGACTTAACTTGAATATCCATGCCGTTGTCCCGTGTCTTGACGAGGCCTTATACTCCGTATACCTTAGTCCATGGATATTTGGACTCCTCTCGTATACACTGATGTATTCTGTACCAAGCTACAAACAACTACGTTAGTATAACAAAAACAGATAGATACCAGACCTATTCCATTTACTTGATCTATTCATATCTCTCTCTTGGGTCTTACCGAGCGATTGTTCGCTGACGAAATTCCTATTTCTTCTTTTTTTGGAATGTTGTCAGGAGGACCCGACTCTCAGGAGATCGAGCCCAGGCAAGACGACTTGGAGCATTTCACAGAAGAGTCAGAGTTCTAGTTTCTATTTGTACTTACTTTACTTTCAGTTTTTATGCCACTGTTTGGGCATCGCTTTCCATTATTGTACTTTACTTTCCAGTTGTATATAAAGAATGAATATAAATAAAAAGTTGTTGTTTCATTACATCTCTTGTTATTCTTGTGCTTTACTTTTATATTGCTTATTTACGCTTAACATGTTTACTTCTGAGTAAATACGTTGCGTCCCTGCCATGTCATCTTCCCCATACATTAGGAAGCAGGGCGTGACAGCTAGCTCTGGGTAGTGATCTGGTTGTAGTCCTCCTCCGTGGCTTCCACTTCCTTTGTCTCGACCGTATATGATGAACATTCCAAAAGAAGAAAAGTGGGTGGAATGCTCGTCAGCAAACTAGCGCTCGGTATGTCCTAAAGATAAGTGAGAGTAAAGAAAATGATAATTATAGAATATTTATTTGACGAGTAAGAGTATATGATCACGGGTAAATATATTCTATAGGTCTCTAAATGGTCACTATGTTAACGTTAAGTTCCAAGTGTGAATGTCAACGCAGCCGTAGAAGTATTCACGAGCTCAAGAGTGGGGCCCCAAGAGCAAGGAAACACAGGCCAATTTCATGTGTTCGCATCGGGGCTCTAGGCCGTGGATGAGTCAACCCGACTGATATTCGAGTAAAATAAAAAATAGCTTAATACGGGACTCCTGAAGCTCCGTTGGATTCACACAAGAAACTATCCCAAACACCCCGAGTATAATATATTATAACTGGTTAATATACTTAATTGATTTGATTGATTAACATGTCTTGATCGAAACAATAAATTGCAAAAGATGTAGAATGTAGTCGAGTGAGTCGAGTAATATGCGAGCCATGACAATTGTAATCTTGGTTTGAGTCAAGTTGGTTCGAGTAGTTTGGGTTTGAGTTCATATTCGGGTTTAGATTCGAGTTAGGTTAGAGTTCGAGTTTGTGTTCAAGTTTAGATTCGAGTTTGGATTCGAGTTCATGTCTTTTCATAGGAATTGATTTAAACTGTTAAAAATCTTATGTTCGGGAGAAATTGGCAACTGTTGCACATGGACGACAGGATTTGTGTCTTTTCCAAGACAATTGCTATTGATAACTCCGTTAAGTTGTCTAACCTGAATAGGCAAGCACTCACTTTCTCCGGCTCTCTGGGGCTCAAGAGAAATGATACCGCTTAAACCTATATTAATTCTGGGGTCCTTAAAATATTGTTTGCATATCTCGAGTGGGTTTTTTGAAAAAATACTTTAATATAGTTTAAAAATAAATCTCGAGGGTGATTTGTAATATTTAAGGTTTTCATGAACATTTATTTTAATTGTTGTGGTGTTTTGGTGATAAAATCTAGCTTTTGAAAGTTTATGGTATTTTTATGAAAACTGCTACTTTTGGAAACTTAATGGTATTTTATTAAGAATTCTAACTTTTCATTTTAAAGAATATAGTTTCATAATATGTTTTTATTGAAAATATGGATTCAAAATTTCTATATAATTTTTCAAAAATTAGTTTTGTTTAGAAAAGTCGCATTTCGTAAAAACCGTATTTTTATTTCCTTTCGAGACCGAATACTCCGTGAGGAGTTTTGCATCTCGCTGTACTATTCTCAGGATGTGCAATAATCCGCACATCCATTAGCGAGTCCCCTAATGAGGGCTGTAGAGTCGTAATTGTCAAGAATTTCAAAATACCGATTAAAAGAAACCCGTTTTGTAAAAGTATGGTATTTTAATGTAAAAGTTATTCTTTAAATGAACCATAGAACTAGAATACCGTGCTATGAAACCATAGTTTGCGTGTGGGGTAGGTCGTTACTGTAACATTTCAGAAATATAAAATATTATTTTTGGAATTTAAATAATAAAATAATAAATTTCACGAAAACTATATGAGTGTGAATTTCGATTTTCGTAGAATGGTATAATTATATACCAATATTTGGAAAATAATTGAAGATTAATATATATTATTAATTATAAAGGCATTTATTGGATTTGGATATTTTATAAATAATTATGCAATTATTTATGTGCTGGTTTATATTAAACTTGATCAGTGCACTGCTAATCATGCTTTAAGCCAAATCCATTTTTAATGACCATTGCTAATGTACCATGACACATTTCATTGTTGCATGCATGGTTCTATTTTGTTTGTTGTATTTGGTTTTTAAAAGAAAGGAGAAAAAGAAAAAGAAAAAGAAAAAGAAAATGGGGGACAAAGATGACATGGAGGGGGACATTGAGACATGGGCTCGAGAGAGGGGGGAGGGTTATCCTACAACCTTGGCATCATTCATCTTCACTTTATTTATTTTCTTCACCTCATCCTCCATCTTCATCCTCATCCTCCACCTCCTCTGCCACCATGAAACCACCCCAAAACCACCTCAAAACCTCACCCCACCTTCACAAAAAATGTTCACCGCCTCATCCTACACCTCATGGTGAGCTCAAGTTTGGATTTTGAGAACTTTGCACCATCTTGGAATTTTCTTCAGTTTCTCCAAGAGGTAAACCCTTCACTTTTCTTCTTGTTATCAAGTTTCTTCATCTCCTATTTGTGTTTAGAGTTCGATTAAGCTAGATTAATGACCTTGGGAATTTCTAGGATGTTTTTAATGGATGATTTGAGTAGTAGAGATGCAATTGATGTTTAGTTAGTGACCCCAAGCCATTAATGATGATATTCTGGCCAGACTTGAAATTAGAACCCCAAAACACGAACTTAGAATTTTCCTGATGTCGATTTTTGACGAATTGTGATGACTCTGTAGAATCTGCTGTGACCCGAGAGCTCTATAAAATAAGTTTCCATCACAGTGAGATGTGCAGGCCACCTAGAATTTACCCCTAAAACCCTAGCCCCTACCTCCTCACTATGGCCACAGATTTATTGATTGCGGCCGCAAATTGCGGCCACATTTTGGAATTTGGAGTTGGTTCTTGGTCCATGGTTCACTTATCTGATATGTAGATCTATCCTATATGCAAAATCTCCTAATTTGACCTAGGATAGAATCTGGGAGTGTTTCTCCATATTGCGGATTTTGGGTTTTCGATTTCTGAAAACTTGGTTTTGGCACGGCCGTTGGACGTTTGAACATCAACGCAGAGGGTTAATTGGTTGTTCTTGCATGCGTGAGCTATAGGTTCTAATTTATGAGCACTTCGTGTGCCATATCGGTTTTCAGACTTGCTTTTGATATCGTTATGATGTTTATTGATTTGTAGATACTTTCGTGTGGACTTCCGAGACGATGAAGGAGAACAAGAAGTTCATTGACTTCGGCTAAAGCAAGGATTAGCAGGTGAGTAGATCTATATCTATGGGGGAATTCGGGTGGATGTCGTATAGCACCCCCGCAACCATAATAATGGGAGAACCGATATATAGAATACATTTTGGAGAAACTTATGCTTATGAACTTATGTATATAATTACGAGATTGAGTACGAGATGACATGATGAAAAGAGGACATGAGTGGATATGTTGATATGAGATGTGAGACGATATATATATATAATGAAACTAGAGGACATGAGTGGATATGTTGATATGAGGATGTGAGGCGGTATATATATAATGAAACAAGAGGACATGAGTGGATATGTTGATATGAGGATGTGAGGCGATATATATAAATAATGAAACGAGATGACATGGGTCGATATGTTGACTTGAGGATGCAAGGCAAAATACATATTTATATTCATATGCCAAGATATGATATGAGATTGGGTTATATATAAATGAGAGCAAGAGATGATAGAATGTACGAGACCATTGATCCGTACCCTTGATTTATGATACGAAAGAGGGATTGTACCGTACGCAATATTATGTATAGGACAATAGATCCTTATTCTGATTTGGTGACACCGTACGATAGATTATACCGTACGTGATATGATTTATCGGATGATTGATCCGCACTCTTGACTCGAGGATGATGTATGAGGATTATACCACATCTGATACTATAAGGCTGGATCGCCGACTTATGGATTGTCTTGATTCAGAGAATCATTGTTTTATAAACACCTTGGTGGATAGTGGATTACACTAGAGACATATGGTTATGTGTAGTTACGTACCTGATCCCGTTCATGTTTATGCTGTTTTATTCCTCGTGACATGATTACTATGTTCCTAGAACTTATCTTTATATGTGGCATCGTCTGCTAGTACACTTGTACTATTACCGATGATGCGCATATTACACATACACAGATTTGCCGGCTCACACACTCATCATCGGTAATTGCCATGCCAGTTACACAGTAGAACTGTTATATCACTGTATTGCTCTTAAATTGTAAAAGCACAATCATTGCTCAGTAATTATCACATGACATGCTTACATGATAACACTTGAGATACTTACAGTACTGTTCTATGCTTGCATATATTGCACTTTATTGTTACATGCTTATGAGATACTGTTTTCATGAGATCTCTGGATTTGAGAACCACGAATATATTTCAAAAGAATTATGATTGTTTTAAAAATGCAGTTTCTCGTGATGTGATTTGTGGCGTCCACCATAAGTTTTCTCGGTTCTGAGCTATATGTATACCCGATTCGAAGAGTGAGGAGGCACCGTCTGCGAGTATATGGTGGACCCGGTGCAGTACCCCGGGACAAGAAGATTGTATAGAAAGGCATTGAGCCCGGTAGAGGAGCACTACCGACCGGTGATAGTTTGGGCTCGGCGGATATCCGGAGGATACCGACCGGAGTCGTGAGATCAGGTAGATATGAGGGCTGGTCCGATAAGACGGAGCCCGGGATATGAGGATTTACGTGTCGATGCTGGACACGGGTTTTATGATATTTTGAGTGTCGATGCTGGACACTCAAGTTTCATGATGATTGATGTGTCGTTGATGGACACACGTTGGATATTCACATACATACATGCATATGAATCAGATGACTTGATACATATACCGATACTAGCATGACATCATTATTTTACACATATGTATACATGATCACCCTGGATACCACATAGTATTACCTTTATGTTACAGTATGACCTAGGGATCGTTTTTTATTCGATTTCTACCTGCTGATATTTTCTACTCACGAGTTGGCAACTCACCCCCGTTGTGCCACGGTTTTCTTATAGGTTCGACCGCTTGGATCGATAGCGGCTCGCTGGTGCATAGCTTTCTTCAGAGTGTTTTGCTTTGGTAGGTGGGATACACATTTGGATCGTGACCACCCTTGTACCTATTTATTTCTGTTATATCTAGTTAAAACTCCATCAACCAGAAACCAGACTATGTATATTTGGCAGACCTAGACACAGACTTGTATATTTCTTGAGACTTAGAGCGAGAAGGGTGTATTGTCTCTTATTTGAGCTGGATGATGTCTTGGTTTTACATATTCTCTTTCTGTGATTGATTTTTGCCGTAGGGCGTCGTATACATATGCTATGTGCATGGTTGCGATTTTCGCCAATTGGCGAAGAGCTAGCTCCCGCTTGGGGATGCCTTTATTATTGTATGTATATGGTTTTGGATTAAAATATACAAGGGAGGTGCTGGCCAAATTTCAAGGACGAAAATGTTTTCAAAGATAGTATACAATCATTACATTTTCATATGACATGACTTATACTTTTAAAAGATGGCCTGAATTTCTTATGCCGATATTTCAAAACTGTACCTCCACTATTTTTCCGCAAAAAAATTTAGATTTCTGGGCTTCGGCTTACTTGAATTACGGCAGGTTCCTGTAGACTTCACGTAATTCTCGTGCCGGTCACGTGCCAATTACGGGTCGTGACAGTTACCCCGTGAAGTTTTCCTAAAGGTATCTTTTTTTTAACAATTATTGAAAAGGGGTTATACTAAAATTCATGGTATTTTAATGAAAAAGTTCGTTATATGTTTGTTTCACATGAAATTTTTATTAAACTAAAAACTAAATGATGGGAAATAAGGTTAAGATTAGTATAGGATATTAGTTTGGTCTAATTTGCTTACCAAGTGGAATACAAAAATTAAAAAGAAGATTAAATTGGAGATGACTCCACTTTTGTCGATTTGTTTTAAAAAAAATGTTTTGAGGTGGAAAAGGATAGTTAACAAGAGAAAGAAGAAGTCCTTGGGGGTCGTGGTTTCGTCGAAGATACTTCGGTCGTCAAGTTTGGCTTGCTACTCCACTTGGGGGGCTTAATTCCACTTGGTACTTAGGAAGTTTAAGAGAATTTTTGCTAGAAATTTCAGAATAGAGAATAGCTAGGGCATGGGATGGTATTTATAGTGAAGAATTAGGGTTTGGGAATTAAAAAATGTGGATTAAAAGAATTTAAATAGTGTTAAATGGTGAATTGAAGGGTCTTTATTTGATTGCAGGAAAATCAAACAGTGCAGGGGAGTTCAGGGGAGTTGAAGAGATGAGTGTGTAAAGCACAAAGGGATTTGGCTTCATCATGACCATCGGCGCCGGCCATATCAAGGAAACGGGCGGTTGGGATTTGTTGATCCGTCTCGAGATTTGTGCCACGTGTCACGTTGGGTGTGCACACCTCATTGCGTCTGTTTGATTTTTCTGAAACTTTTCATTTCTTCGTGTATTGCACGTGCAACTCTTGGGCTTCCGAAAAATTAAAAAGAAAAATCCTAAAAATAATTGGGTCTGATGGAAATCGAACACACAGGCTATGTCACAGCAGTGCAGAGGCTTTACCAGTGAGCTACAAGTTACTTCTTGCTTATATTTAACAAAAATACCTTATTACACAGGCTGTAATACCCTTTACTGTGAAGTAATAAGAAATTTCTGTACTGGAATTTCAGAGTCGTTACATTCTACCCTCCTTATAAAAAACCCGTCCTCGAAATTTACAATTACATAGAGACTAGTTTTCAAAAAGGTAAGGGCATCGTGTACGCAAATCTTCTTCTCTTTCCCAAGTTGATTCTCCTGGTGAATCCTTTCTCCACATCACTCGGACCAAGTTTACCTCATTGTTCCGTAATGTTTCACCTTTCGGTCCAGGATCTCAACTGGTTGTTGCTCGCAGGTTAGGTCAGTCTATACCGTGAGCTCTGAGTGATCAAGTATATGGCCGGGGTCGCTAACATATCGTCATAATTGGGATATGTGGTACACGTTGTGCACTCCTTCCAACGAGGGTGGTAGTGCTAATCGGTACGCCACTTCTCCAACTCGTTCGAGTATGTCGAATGGTCCTATATATCTTGTACTTAGCTTACCCCTCTTGCCAAAACGTATCACTCCTCTGTTTGGAGAGATCTTCAGGAATACATGTTCTCCGGGTTGAAACTCCAGATGTCGACGCTTTGTATCTGCCCAATGCTTCTGTCGGTCTTGGGCTATGCGCATCTTTTTCCTGATCGTTCGGACCACATCTACAGTTGTCACGATCATCTCTGGTCCTAGGAGTTCATGATCTCCAATGTCATCCCAACTTAGCGAGGAACGACACTTCCATCCGTAGAGTGCTGCGAAAGGTGTCATCCTAATGCTTGCCTGATAGCTGTTGTTGTATGAAAACTCCACAAGGTGTAGGTGATCTTCCCACGATCCTCCGAAGTCTAACATACAGGCTTTCAGCATGTCTTTTAGGATCTGAATTGTTCGCTCGGACTGTCCGTCTGTTTGTGGATGGTATGCTGTGCTGAAATTCAGACTTATTCCCAGGCTAGCTTGTAGACTCTACCAGAACTGTGATCGAAATCTTGTGTCACGATCGGAGACGACGCAAACAGGTACTCTATGTAATCTTACAATCTTCTGCATGAGTATATGGGTATCAAGTATGGCACATCTTGAAGATTTTAAATCTTACTTTAGATTTTTACTCACCTCTATGTACTTCCTTGCCAACGTCTCAGCTGACTGGCCAACTCTGAATGGAATAAAATGAGCCGACTTGGTGAATTGATCCACAATAACCTAAATTGCATCGTTACCCTTCGTGCTGTGAGGAAGAGCAGTCATGAAGTCTATGGTAATATGCTGCCATTTCCATTCTGGAATTGGTAACGGCTGAAATAGACCAGTAGTTCTGTGATGTTCAGCCTTCACTTGCTGACACACCAAACACTTGGCTACGCTCCTTGCTACTTCGTGCTTCATTCTATGCCACCAGTAGTGTTGCCGTAGATCCTGGTACATCTTTGTGCCACCGGGGTATACCGAATACGGAGAGCTGTGAGCTTCTTTCATCAACTCTTTTCTAATAGGTCCGATTGGCACGCATAAACGTCTCCTATACCACAAGGATCTATCTTCGTGGATGATGAAGTCAGTTCGAAGTCCACTTTCTACTTGTTCTCAGATCCTTTGTAGATTGGCATCATTTGCTTGAGCTGCCTTGATTTGATTTACAAGAGTGGACTGGACTTGTAAGTTTATCAAAGATGAAGCATTTCCTGGCACAACTACTTCAATCTCCAATCTATGCAGTTCTTGTTGTGGTCTCCACTGAGCGGTGAGGTTCACTGCTAATGGCTGGCGACTAAGGGCATCGGGAACTACGTTCACCTTTCCAGGATAATACTGTAGGTTGATGTCAAAGTCCGCCATGAGTTATAGCCATCTTCTCTGCCGCATGTTGAGTTCCTTCTGAGTAAATACATACTGAAGACTTTTATGGTCAGTGTATATATCCACTCGTTCTTCCAAAAGATAGTGGCGCCAAATCTTGAGTGCGAAGACCACTGCTGCTAGTTCTAGATCATATGTTGGATAGTTGCGTTCATGGACCTTTAACTGTCTTGATGCAAAAGCCACAACTTTTCCATGCTGGTGTACAATATATCCTAATCCTTTACCGGACGCATCACAATGCACAACAAATCTGCCAGATTGATCCAGTATTATAAGAATTGGTATAGAGGTTAACCTCAACTCGAGTTCTACAAAAGCCTTTTCATATGCTTCTGACCACACGAATGCTTCATCTTTACATGTGAGATTGGTCGATTTTTGAGAATCCTTCAATGAATCGTCGGTAGTATCCTGATAAGACTAAAAAACTTCGTATATCTTTCACTGTCTTTGGTGTCGGCCAATCACTGACAGCTGACACTTTAGCTGGATCTACAGAGATTCCTTCGCTTGAAACAAAATGTCCGAGAAATCCGATTTGATCTAGCCAAAACTCACACTTGCTGTACTTGGCGTAGAGCTGATGTTGTCGTAATGTCTCCAGGACAATCCGTAAGTGCTCGGCGTGTTCTTTCCGATTCTTTGAATACACCAGGATGTCGTCGATGAATATAACAACAAACATGTCTAAATACTCTCGGAAAACTTGGTTCATCAGGTTCATAAAGATGGCGGGTGCATTGGTCACTACAAATGGCATTACGAGATATTCATAATGACCATAACGAGTCTTAAATGCCGTCTTCGGAATGTCGGACTCTTTGACCTTCACCTGATGGTAACCCAAATGATGATCTAGATTTGTAAAAACACAAGATCCACTTAACTGATCGAAAATGTCATCGATGTGTGGTAGTGGATACCTGTTCTTAATTGTCACTTCGTACAGAGCTCGATAATCCACACACATCTTGTAGGGGCCTTCCTTCTTCTTCACCAGTAGCACCGGAGATCCCCAGCTCGAACTACTGGGAGAATCCAACCTTTTTTCAGGAGTTCGTCCAACTGAATGCGGATCTCCTTCAATCCCTCCGGACTTAATCGGTACGGAGCTTTTATTACTGGTTGTGCGTCGGGTTGTAAATCGATGCTGAATTCAAGAGCTCGATCAGGAGGCAAACCTGATATATCTTCCGGGAATACATTCTCGAACTCTCGAACTAACCCTGCCTTCGATTCTTCCGCTTGCAACGCTGCAATCTCTGCCTTCTTTGGTTTTGCTCGGTAGACGCTAGGTTCCAAGGTTCGGTTTCCACTTTTGAAGTAGAACACAGGATGATCTGGTATTTCGAACACTACCCTCCTTTGGCGATAGTCGATGGTAGCGAAGAAAGTTCCCAGCCAGTTCATTCCTAAGACTACGTCAAAATTTGGTATGTCCAGCACTTTCAAGTCCGCATAAAATTCTCGGCCGTAGACGACCACTGGACACAGATCGTATCCCAAAGTTACTATTAGAACGCTGTTCCCTGAACTAACGTTCCAGCAGGATACGAGCGGTTTAACTGGGATCGTATGAGTTCGGATGAACCGTTGCGACATAGAGCAATGTGATGCCTCAGTATTGAAGAGCGCGAGTACAGATAGGGAGGCTACTAAGATTGTACCTAAGTCGTCTGGGATATGTTTAGGTATAACAAATATAAGATGTCTATGAATTGAAAGGTCTTGAAAGAGAATACGGAAGAGATTTACCAGTGATAACCTGACTCGTAGCTTCGGCCTCTTCGACCGACATAGTGAATGCTTGGCGTCACGGCACTTTCCTCTGTGCCTGGTTAAACACTCGGCGTTGGGGTTGAGTGGTCTGGGTGTGGGGAGTTGGAGCTAGTAGAGCTAACCGGGTAGGAGGAGCTTGGATCGCCGGTCTAGCTGGAGGGTTGTTGGGTCCTCAGTTCCGGGGGGCTTGCTCCAATAGTATGAGTAGAAAACCCACAAATCAGGCACAAGTTGCTTGTGACAGTTCTTCACAAGATGCCCTATTTTTTTGCAGTAGATGCAAAAGTCTGGCTTACTGTTGGCGAACGAACCTACTGGATTCCAAGATGGTCCATTAGAAACTGCCGGGAAGAGGCCCCTCCTGTGATCTGGTGTATAGGGCGTTTCACACCGGCAGCTTGCGGCCTGCCCTTCTTCTTCATAACCGTCTCATAGCGTCGGGCAACCTTCAAAGCAAGCTCATGGGTTGGGAAATCCCCTGTAGCGAGTGTAGCTTGGATTTTTGAGTCTGACCCTTGCTGAAATCGTCATGCCCGGATTTCAGCATTGGGAATAAGATGTGCGGAAAACCTGTTACGACCTTGTGTTAGCAGTGTGGTGAGTGAGATCAGAAAATTGAATTTGAGACTATATCTTACCTGCTGAGCATGGTAAACTCAGCATCATATTCATCCACTGACTTGACCCACATCGAGCCTTGCTGTAAATGGATGAATTGCTGCTCCATGTCAAAGCGGACAGTCTCTGGGAAGTATCTGGAGTCGAAGAGGTCTCGGAATGTTTTCCATTCTATCGGTTTGCGAGACGGCTCTCCTCAGCCTTCCACCATACCCTAGCGTTATCGGTCAGTTGCAACTTAGTAACTCTCACTCAGGCAATATCTGGCACTTGAGCTGCCGCCAGGTCATCCTTGATCGCTTGAGTCCATTCTTTTGCTTCAAGCGGACTCTCTTTACCAGAGAAGTTCTTTGGGTGTAAGGCCCGAAACTGTTTAACTTCGGGTGCTTCGTTTTCAGTGCAGTGGATAAGAATAGCAGTCTGCTGCTGCTGACCCTCCAATAGGCTCTTGATAGCCTCAAGCAGTACCGTTTGCTCATTGATAGGAGCTGTAACGGTAGGTGGTGGTGGTGGTAGTGTAGGCGGTGGAGTATTGCCATTGACGTTTGTGCTGGTATTGTTTGGAGATTTATCACCTTGATATAAAAAATAGGTTATGATAGATTTAAAGAATTTGAAATGTTTTTTGTATTAATTAATTCTTGTGGTATATTATTTACGACTTCATGCAGAACTGACCTGCATAAGCCACCAATAAAACCTGTCACGCCCCGCTTCCCAGTAGACGGAAACGGTAACGTGGCAAGCCCGCGGCATATTTATCCAGAGAAGGTCATTCCCTAAATAAATATACTAAGCGTATTGAAACAATAATACACAATACAAGAATAAATAGAGACTATAAAATTTTTCAACAAGCATCTTCATTTACATTCAACTTCCAATATTTATAAATACACGAGTTTATGCTGGAAAGTAAATACAATAAGAAAAATGCCTAAACAAGTGGCATACATAAACTGAAGAAAAAGTGAACTAAAGCTAGCCCTGGGTAGTGATCTGGTTGTAGTCCTCCTTTATGGATTTCACTTCCTCTGTCTCGACCGTATCCGACGAACCTTCCAAGAGAAGAAAAGTGGGTGGAATGCCCGTCAACGAAATAACACTCGGTAAGTCCCAAAGATAAGTGAGAGTAAAGAAAATGAGAATTGTAGAATATTTATATGACGAGTAAGAGTATATGATCATGGGTAAATATATTCTATAGGTCTCTAAATGGTCACTATGTAAACGTTAAGTTCCAAGTGTGAATGTCAATGTAGCCGTAGAAGTATTCACGAGCTCAAGAGTAGGGCCCCAGAAGCAAGGAAACACGGGTCCATTTCATGTGTTCGCATCGGGGCTCTAGGCCGTGGATGAGTCAACCCGACCGATATTCAAGTAAAATAAAAAAGAGATTAATACGGGATTTCTGAAGCTCCGTTGGATTCACACAAGAAACTATCCCAAACACCCCGAGTATAATATATTATAACTGGTTAATATACTTAATTGATTTGATTGATTAACATGTCTTGATCGAAACCATAGATTGCAAAAGGTGTAGAATGTATTCGAGTGAGTCGAGTAATATGCGAGTCATGACAATTGCAATTTTGGTTCGAGTCAAGTTGGTTCGAGTAGTTTGGGTTCGGGTTCATATTCAAGTTTAGATTCGAGTTAGGTTAGAGTTCGAGTTTGTGTTCAAGTTCGAGTTCAAGTTTAGATTCGAGTTCATGTATTTTTCCATAGGAATTGATTTAAACTGTTAAAAATCTTATGTTCGGGAGAAACCGGCAACTGCTGCACATGGATGACAGGATTTGTGTTTTTTCCCAAGATAATTGCCATTGATAACTCCATTAAGTTGTCTAACTTGATTAGGCAAGCACTCACTTTCTCCGGCTCCCTACGGCTCAAGAGAAATGATACCGTTTAAACCTATATTAATTCGAGAGTCCTTAAAATATTGTTTGCATATCTCGAGAGGGTTTTATGAAAAAATACTTTAATATAGTTTAAAAATAAACCTCAAGGATGATTTGTAATATTTAAGATTTTTATGAACATGTATTTTAATTGTTGTGGTGTTTTGGTGATAAAACCTAGCTTTTTAAAAGTTAATGGTATTTTTATGAATACTACTACTTTTGGAAACTTGTGGTATTTTATTAAGAATTCTAACATTTCATTTTAAAAAATATAGTTTCATAATATGTTTTTATTTAAAATACGGATTCATATTTTTATATAATTTTTCAAAAATTAGTTTTGTTTAGAGAAGTCGTATTTCTTAAAAACCGTATTTTTATTTTCTTTCGATACCGAATACTCCGTAAGGAGTTCTGCATCTCGCTTTACTATTCTCAGGATGTGCGATAATCTGCACTATCCATTAGCGGGTCCCCTAACGAGGGTTGTAGAGGCGTAATTGTCAAGAATTTCAAAATACCGATTAAAAGAAACCCGTTTTCGTAAAAGTGTGGTATTTTAATGTAAAAGTGTCACGCCCCGCTTCCCAGAGTGCGTAAACTAAGGCACGTGACAGAGCCAGCCATGCTACCGTGGTTAGGAAATATCCCTCCACAGTCACATTACGGCTGTCTATAGGATATCAAGAACAGTAAAATAGAAAACTAGTTAATACATGTCCATCTACCATAGTAAATAGAGTCAAGAAAAAATGTATAAGCGGAAACGAATTAAATTCTGATAAACAACATCTGAAAACTTGTCCCAATATGGGCTCACATCAAGAAAATAAAATTGCGGAAAAATAAGCTAAGAGTCTAAAATCTAAATATCTCTAAACCACACATAATCAATTCCTCACTGCTCAGCTTGGCTGCTGAAGTACTCCTGTTCAGCTTATGATAAAGATAGAGAAACCGGGCCATGCAAAATCCAGATGTCAGTGCGTTATAATACCAAACAACCATAATAACCAGGATGTAACGATATAGGCAAACATGAATATAATGAATAACACGGATATGAAACAGTGAGGCATGTGCGTGTATGTGAGGTGCGATGTGTCACCTAAAATTGTGTTTCTAAGTTATCTATTCTAAAGTCCTTGAAATCAATTTAATGTAATCGTTGATGTAACTCAATAGTATCCCGTGCATGCCCGGGACCACGGTCAAGACTCTCGGGCTGAATCCGAAACGTGCTGCCAGGCAGTAAACAGGTAACATGTACAGACGAATGATGTCAGCAGCATCATCCCGGGGCTGGCCTAGCCCATAAAGACTGATCAGTATAACTATCGAACTGTTGAGTTACAAGTCGGGTTTCATTATTGATTTCCCCTTACCCCCAAGGTTATGTGTTCAAGTCAGGTATTGATGATATGAATCTAATGTCAACACGGGATTAAGCATGTACAGGTTCTGTCTATGCAGACAACAAGTTACTTCCATCAGGACAACAAATCAGGATTGTTGGTATTAGTAATAAGATCAAGTAACGAGTCAGGTAGTGTATCGTGAACATGTCATGTGATGCATATATATCAAATGGATACCCAATGTGAAACTGCAATCGATATCATAATCACGGTAAATAGTGCTGATGTCGGGATGCATATGTGTCTATCTGTAATAACTTATATATATATATATCCATGACTACATATGATGCACATTAGAAAGCACGTTGTACTAATATAATAGTATACCGATATCATGATGTTCCATCATGAAATTAGAAATGCGATTATCGGTACGGATACGAACGGATATTGTAAAACTGTAAATCTATTACATTTGCTATATAATAAAACACATGTACTATTTTTATTCATATAGACATTGAAATAGTAACATAGCATGTTGTAAGATAAACTTGTCTAATCGGATCTCACGTCGGGGTACGTACGCAACGTTCGACGTCGGATAAACGTCGCGATGCAACTCACGCGCGTACAGGATTGAACCTGGCTAATCAAAGACGTAACCACGCTGGACGACGATGATGACTAGGTCATCCGGATCGTCGGCGATGCGTGACTCCGACGAAAGTCCAAGACAGCAAGAAAAAGAGAAAGAAAGAAAAGAGAAGAAGGAGAATACGAGGATTGGGGTTCGGTATCGGCTCTGGGCAGAGGACAGAAGAGACGACGATGAGGTCAGGGTGATTTATAGTGAGGAGTTGCAGGCGTGGGCATCGGGGCTGTACAGGGATGGGTGCTCGGGGTTCTTGGTGTCGGGGGTTGGAGAGAGGTGAGGAGAAGGAGAGGGTGATGACGACGAGGTCGTGGGTCTCCGGCGAGGTGAGGTTGCTGGGTTGGGGACATGGGTTGTGGGTTCTCGGGTTGGGTCGGTTGCTGGGAGCTCGGGAATGGAGAGGGATGAGAGGAGGAGATGGTGAAGGTGGTGATGAGGGTGATGCTGGCGACGTCGGGGTGAGGTCGACGAGGGTTGGCGAAGGCGAAGCTAGGGTTTGGGCTTGAGTTTCGCCGCGAGAAGAATAGAGAAGGAAGAGAGAGGTTTAGTATTAGGTTTTATAATATTATATATATTTATATATAAAGAGAGAGTGGGACAGAGGGATGGAGAGAGAGAGAGTTAGAGCGAGAAGAGATAGGGATTGCGAGAGGAGAGAGAAAGGGTGAGCAGAGAGAGAGAGACAGTGAGATGAGAGAGAGAGTAGAATTATTTAGTTAATATATATATATATATATATATATATATATTAACTGTTAGTATAGTTTAGGTTTTTAAAAAATATTATAATATATTTTCTAGGATTTTATCGCTAATACAAAAATACTCCGAAAAATACCCAGGACTCTTCTAAAATTCTAGTTTTAAAATATGAATAATATACGTACAAGACAAAACCATAATGTGATGTCCGGTTAAATAAAATGCATACCCCAAGAACGGATACACGTAAAATCACGTAGCGATCCAATCGAGTCTGTTTTAACAATCTGGACTGGAACACGATATATGGATACACTTACAAGATATGGGGTATGATAACCAGCCATGCTAGATATAAAAAAATATTATCTGGTTATAATTTGTATTATTTAAAATATATGCAGATACTAAATATATGATATGTATATATAGAATCTAGATATGCACGGATCCTCTGTACTGGCGAATATATGACGTAATCTAGAACCATGATGGGTTTCAAGCATGTGGGTCGGGTCGGATACTAACTACAGATACCAAATGTACTATCCGCACCCAAAACGATAATAAACAAGAAGTTGTCACAAAATCAGAAAATACCCAAATAAAAAATATGGTATAAATGCACTAGGGTGTTACATTATACCTAACTGCAAAAGAATTTCGTCCTCGAAATTCCCGAAAAAAGAAAAGACAAGATAACATGAATCTAAGAAAAGAGGTGTGGAAACTTCTGTCGAATCTCGTTTTCACATTCCCAAGTTGATTCTCCATGCGAACGATTCCCCCATGAAACAATTACTAGAAAGATCACCTTGTTCTTGAGGACCTTGTCTCATCGATCCACTATCGCCATTGGCCTTTCTTCATATGTTAAGTGCTTCCTTACTGTCTTCTCCGAGTGATCTAGGACATACGTTTCATCTCGAATATACTTGCGGAGTTGAGATATATGAAACACGTCATGAACACTCGCCAAGGATGGTGGTAACGCCAATCGATAAGCTACTTCTCCAACGCGCTTGATAATATCGAAAGGCCCCACGAATCGAGGACTAAGCTTGCCTCGACTCTTAAATCGAATCACTTCTCTGGTTAGTGATATCTTTAGGAATACAAGATAACCAACTACGAACTCCAGAGGTCTTCATCCTGTATCGGCCCAACTTTTTTGTCGATCTTGTGCTGTCTTCATATGATTTCGGCTCACGTTGGCTTTCTCTACGATCAGCACAATAAGATCCGGTCCCAATAATCTTCTTTCTCCAACATCGTCCCAACAGATAGGCGAGCGACACTTGTAACCATATAATACTTTGAATGGAGCCATTTATATAGTCGCCTGAAAACTGTTATTATACGAAAAAGCCACCAAGTGCAAATGATCCTCCCATGAACCCTTGAAGTCTAACATGCATGCTCTCAACATATCTTCAAGAGTTTGGATTGTTCTTTCAGACTGGCCATTTGTCTGAGGATGATAGGCGATGCTAAATTTCAAACGAGTCCCCAAATTTTCCTGTAGACTCCTCCAAAAGTGTGATAAAAATCGGGTATCACAATCGGAAACGATGCTCACAGGTACTCCATGCAATCTCACAATCTCCTGCATGTACCGCTCTGCTAAGGCTTCCATCGACTGACCAACTCGAAACGGTATAAAATGAGCTGCCTTGGTCAATCGATCAACAATCATCCAAACTGCATTATTGCCCTTTGGACTCAGCGATAAAGCTGTCACGAAATCCATGTTTATATGTTCCCACTTCCATTGAGAAATCGGAAGTGGTTACAATAAACCAGCTACTCTTTGATGTTCAGCCTTGACTTGCTGGCACACCAAATACTTCGATACGTAGCGAGCAATCTCCCTTTTCATGACTTCCCACCAGAAATATTGTCATAGATCTCGGTACATCTTTGTGCCTCCCGGATGTCCAAAATATGCGGAACTATGAGCCTCCCTCATGACTTCTTCACGAACATCTCCTTTAGGCACACATAGACAACTACCATATCGTAACGAACCATCTTCATGAATTAACAAGTCCGTTCGAAGTCCCGCTTCTACTTGTTGTCGAAACTTCTACAACCTTGGATCGTGCGACTGCGCTGCTTTAATACTATCGATCAAGGTCGACTGTACTTGCAACTGTATCAACTGTCCCGAAGAATGTGGTAGTATAATCTCCAACTCGAATCTCTGAAAATCATCTATAATCTCCTTTTGTGCAGTCAATATCCGTATTGCTGCGCATCCGACACTATATTAATTTTCCCCGGATGGTATTTTAGATCAAGATCATAGTTAGCTAACAGCTTTAACCATCTACGCTGCCTCATGTTGAGTTCTTTCTGTATGAACACATATTTTAGGCTTTTGTGATTGGTAAATACTTCTACCCTTTCGCCTAATAAGTAGTGTCTCCAAATCATCAAAGAAAAAATCACTGCTGCTAGCTCCAAATCATGAGTTGGGTAGTTCTTCTCATTGGTCTTCAATTGTCTCGACACGTAGGCTATAACCTTCCCATTCCGCATTAGAACACATTCCAAGCCGTTCCCAGATGCGTCGCTGTGAATAACCAACCCTACGGAACTGTCTGGCACTGTCAAAATAGGAGCGGTAGTCAATTTTTGCTTCAACGCTTCAAAAGCTGATACATGTTTCTCCGTCCATACGAATGGTACCTCCTTTCGTGTTAGCTTTGTAAGGTTACTTAGCAAGTTGGCAAGGTTTCAGGAGGTCTCGTCCATGCCGTTTTCAAATTTTTGCCGAACTAAAGAACCCTAACCCTAAAATCTTAACTAGAGAATTAAACAATATAACATGCAAACATCTTTGCAACTAAGTGAATGCGGAATACAACCTTTGTAGACCGGTCCTTCAGTTCAAATGCTCCGTGTAGAAGTCCCTTCGCTGTGAGTAATGATCTCTCGAACTCTTGAGAGGCTCCACAAGGTGAAAGATGCAAACTTGCTCGAAGTCTTCGAGGCCGAAGATGATCTACGTCGAGAAGACTCAAGTTCATGCTACCTCTTCACTAATATGTGAATTAGTGAAGCAAACATCCTAAACTAAATAGCTAATAGTAGAGGATGATGAAGTAGGAATTGGGCTCTCTTTAGATTTCTTTTTCTCACAATATTTCATCACTTAGAAAAAAGCTAGCAAGCTTTTTCTCATGAGGAAGAAGATGAAGTGATGAAGAGAGAATGAACTCATGAGGTGAGAATAGCAACTATGGGTGAGTTAGTGTCATACACTAACCCTTGTAGAGACTTAACCATGGCTTAAGATAATGGTTGGGTAAACAAATATCTTAAGTAAAACAAAACAAGTGGACTAAGTCAAGGAACTCACAACCTTCTTGCCATGAAAAAATCCAACCAATTTTTGAATTACTAAAATAAATAAAACCCTAACCTTATCATAATCATAGTGTGAGTCTCACACACCCATGTTGCATGTATCATCTAGCATGACACAAAATAATGTACACAAATATATATCACATATATACTTAATGCACACACAAGTGAGAAAAAGAAATGTTTAAGTGAGCTAATATTAGTTAATGTAAATTAATATATCACATATATAATTATACATTAAATTATCAAATCAACACTTGATTTAATAATCCGGCTATATCACATACAACCGACTAATATCAAATGTAACAACTTATCGAATCAACACTTGATTCGATAACCCGGCTATATCACATATAACCGACCGATATCGCATATCACGAGAATAGAATGCGGTATCACATACGAGTATTAATCTCGGTCCCGCACATATCACATATGTGCTCCTACTTCATTTCGCATGAACCAAGAAACCTCTATGTAGGAGTCCAAAGACTCGCCAATACGCCGGCAGTAGGTGATGATCATATCAAACACCCACAAGCCTCAAGCGGTCTGCTAAACGTAACGGCCACCCGGGTATTGAGCGATCAGAAGATCAACAAGCAAGCTTGCCCATACTCCTGCGAATCTAATCAGTAACACTACCGTATAGTCCGGTCTCTTCGTCAGATATGTCGCATATCGCAGCCTGGGGGTGGTATAACGTCAGATCCCAATAGCCTGATAAGTCTTGCCGATGCAAGGTCCATAACGGTTCGAGAAACTACTGATAACACTTACCAGTAAATCTCAGCAATCCTGGTCAGGGATTTCCTGTTATGGCCAATCGAGCATAGCGCAATATTAACTCCCAATACCGGGAGAGACGAATCCCCTCCTATCGCTCATTGCCTCCATGTGACTCGGGACTGTACCCAAAAACCACCTTTTGCACGATCTCTTGACCGTGGTATGGTGGAAATCAAAGCACAGTGGGAATCACACAAGACTCTATGACGATCACCGGTCGACAGACTAACCAGTACCAGTGTCACCAGAGAACTGCTATCTGACAATAGGTATAATACTATTTAGGAGTTCATAGCGAGTCCGTCCAGTGTACCCAGTCTCCACTGAGCACCCGTATACCATCTCTGATATCAAGCACCAATGGATATGGGATCATTCATCGCCCATCATATGGGTCGAGAAGCGTATATGCTAGTCTACTCTGGAGTATCGATGCCCTGTCTCGATACTCCCACGACTAGGAACATTTGAAGGATGTACCTGTCGACTACCACTGCCCCACTAGTATGATCCGCATATAATCCTGGTAGTCAAGTACTCATCTTAAGGGCTTTATCAACGTGTAATAGAGAGACTATAAGTGTACATGTTAAGATAAGAAGGAACCAGATAGTATACTATCATGTCGAGCAAGAAAGTCCTCCATATATATGTCCAAGCATCCACTACAATATATATCACATGTACAGTAATGGCCTCTAGGGCATACATATAACTAACAATCTCCCACTTGCACTAAGGCCATTTGTTGCAGTATCTCATACTCAACGTCCTATAGAAGTCTCTCTAGGGGAAGGCCTTTGTGAGTGGATCTGCTGTGTTATCCTTCGCGTCTACTCTCCTAACCTCGATCCCCTGGAGATCAACCATCTCTCTGATTAGGTGATACTAGCCTCAGCATATGTCCGGAACGCTGATGGACCTGTGTTCCTAGGCCAAAGCCATAACTCCATTGCTCTCATAATAACAGTTATTGGACACTCAATGGTAGGAACCTTGTTCATCTCATGAACAAGAAATGTCTATACAACCACTTTGGTAGTATCGTTGGCAGCGATGTATCCAGCCTTTATCGTCCAGTATATCACGGTATCTAGTTTGGAACTCTTCCAACATACCGTCCCTCCACTGAGGGTAAAGACAATGCCTGTGACCGACTTTCAGTCGACCTTATCACTCTGGAAGTTTGAACCAAGAACATTCATTTAGTGCTTCTCAAGTACTTAAGAATGCCCTCCACAGCTGTCCAGTGATTCTTCCAAGATCCGATTGATTCCTGATCACTACACCTAGTGAGTCATCTACATCTGGTCTGGTACATAACATTGCATACATGATAGAGCCTACTGCCGAAGCATAGGGTATCCCTTGCACGCGAGCTCTCTCTAAATCAGTCTTGGAAGACTCCTTTTTGGAGAGAGTGATTCGTGAGTCAGTGGGCGAACCACCACGCTTAGAATCTTCCATACTAAACCCCTTTAGTATGGTGTTAATGTATCTGGATTTGAGACACTCCTAACATCCACTTAGATCTATCACCATAGATCATAATCCACAAGATGTAGTAGGTATCATCCAGATCTTTTACTAAGAGCCCTCGTGATAAGAGGAGCTTGACCGATTGTAGCATTGGAAACCATTTCCTATCAAGAGTATGTCACTACGTACAATACATGGAAGACAACCTTACTCTCTACAACCTTCTTGTATATACAAGATTCATCTATCTTTTTGATGAAGTCAAACTCTTTGACTGCCACATCAAAACAGATATTCCAACTCCGCGATACTTGCATTGATCCTGATGGACTTATGCATAGCTTTGAAAGTCTCAACTTTTCCATCTACACCAAGAATCTTCTCAAGATCCATTTGCTCCCAATGGGTTTTACCCCTTCAGGTGCAACATGCAAAGTCATACTTTGTTGGTGTACATGGATTCCATCTTTGATCGCATAGCATCCAACCATTTCACAGAGTCTCCACTCGTGATGGCCTGCCTGAACTTGGTTGGTCCATCATCTACCATGATGCATTCCTCGCTCCCACTGTCACCGAGATGACCGTAGTATCTCTCAAGTCGATGAGGAACCCTACCAGATTCGCGGAGAGGCTGAGGTTCGTTGGAGACTATTGAATCCTTTGGTTTTACCAAATCATCAGCTGTTGGTTTGTCTAGATGAAACTCTTTCCAGTTCTACCTTATGTCCACTAATTTCTTCAAAAGAAATACCTTTTCTAAAAAGGTGGCATGCTGAGAAACAAAATACTTTTTTCTCCTCAGTTTGGTAGAAGATATTCCTTTACAAATGTTTAGAATATCCAACAAACTTATACAGATCTGACCTTGCCTCGAGCTTATCCGGATTTTGCCTTTCAACATAGGCCGGACAATCCCATATCTTAACTCGTTTAAGACATGGTCTCTTCCCATACCATATCTCATATGGAGTGGTAGGCAGTGATTTGGATGGAATCCCATTTAATAGGTATGCAGCTTCTCAAGTGCATAACACCTAAAAGGAAATAGGTAACTCAGCAATACTCATCATAGAGCACGCCATATCTCATAGGGTGCGATACCTCCACCCCGATACACCATTGTGCTGTGGTGTATACGAAGGAGTAAGTTAAGAGAGAATCTCATTCTCCTTTTTGAAACTTCAGGAACTCCATGCGCAAGTATTCTCCTTCTCGATTACATCGAAGGACTTAATACTTCTACCCGTCTGGTTCTCAACTTCAAGCTTATATTCCTTGAATTTCTCAAAAGTTTCAGACTCGTATTTCAACAGGAATATATGTCCGAATTTTGAGAGAATATCAGTGAATATAATGAAGTATGAAGAACCAACCTTGACATTTGTAGACATAGGACTGTATACATCATCATGTATTCGTCCCAAGAGTTCAGTAACTCTTTCTTTGTTTCCAGTAAACGAAGTATTGGTCACTTTACCTTTGAGACAAGACTGACAAGTAGCATAAGATGAAAATTCGAACAGATTCTTAAATTCATCCTTATGTAACTTAGCTGGTCGTGTCGCATTGACATGACCTAGTCTACAATGCCACAAGAAGAATTCGTCCATTTCTGAACTACTTCTCTTGTGTGTGTTCTTGATACTTTGAACTGCGGTTCGATTTAGAACATATATGCAATTTCATAACGTGTCTGATCCAATCAACTCTTAATTCAGGAAAATGTTCACAACATTATCCTCCAATACAGAATTATATCCTTCTTTAACTTAATAAAGAATCTGATGTAATGTTGTATATCAGGCTCGGTATGTAATAGCATTTGTTTAGAATCAGTGTATTAATACAAGGTAATATATGCCAACTGACTTGGCTGCAACAATTGCACCATTCTCTAACCCTTAGAGATATATCACCCATTCTCAGTTCTTTACCTTTCTGTAGCCTATTTAACATATTACATAAGTGGGATCCTGATTCGGTATCATATATCCAGGACGTAGAGGATACTGAGAAATAGTTCTCGGTAATGAACACACCCGAATAAGATGCATCAACATGAACTTTCTTCGATTGGGTGGCATAGGAATCCGGATATCCCATATTTCCTGCTCAGACTTATAACAATTATAAGATAGAGTGGAATCAACGTTCCCCAGCTCAGTATAATAAGCAGGTTCGGTCAATACATCCACATTATTATCTTGATTAAAGCATGACATGGTCGCTACCAGGAGAGAGAGAGAAAAGAAAACACTCTGCGTGCGCTGTTGCAAGATCAGATTGGTTATTATTTTATCTAATCAGGATGGCTCCCACTGTTTTAGTCAAATCTTCCTTCAAACCCTAAAAGGTAAGACTAGCCGGGATTAATTACACCCTACAAGTTCGCCAATCTTTCGGCCAGGCCAGTGTCGGTACTTTGAGGGAGGTTCCCCGTGCTTTCGCACGGACCTAATTAAAATAAACCTCGTTTTTCCAGGGGCGTAACCCTGTTAACACCTTTCTAGACACCTACTTGATCGGCTAATTATAATATGTAAAACTCTCCCAGGAGTAACTCTTACTCGTAGTGGGTATCGGGATCCAACTATCTCATAGAAGGTATGCAATCTCATTGCAAATTTCAACACTTGAAATTCCCGATAATACTATGCTCCTAGCATCCTATGACCTTGACGAAAGCCAACAAACCATAGTCTGCTAGTCAAGTTCAACCCGTACATTTCATGATTGAATTAAACCCACCCGCACGACCCTTGACGAAAGCCAACAAAGTCGTACGACTACCCTAATCCAATCGCATCATATGATTAAGCAGATAAGCACTAATCAACTACCGCACACTACGCCTTGACGAAAGCCAACAAACGTAGCATGAATACTAAATACTACTTATCTAAAATGTCGGAGGGCTACGACAGGTTTTTAAGAAAACTTTTTGCATAATGAACTTGATATCGTCGTAGAATCGAGTGATTTTGTAAAGAAGTGTTTTTGAGGCTTTTACTAGTTTTGCTAAAGAGGTCACTCCCAGTGAAGGGATCTCGGCTCTTTCCTCATCGAATGAGGTGCAGGATATTTCACAAATACCACTATGCAAAGTAAAAGCTATAGAAGCAATCAAAAGACAAACCGAGTGGGTTGTAGTATCTGCCAGTTTCGTTAAAGAGGTCACTCCCGGTGAAGGGATCTCGGCTCTTTCCTTATCGAATAAGGTGCTGAATATTCTACAAGGAATACCACTATGCAAAGCAAGAACTAGATCTACGAGTTTTTAAAACAAGTTTCTACAACATCTTTAGGTTTCTTTTATTTCATTAATCTCATTAATGAAGTCCCATCAAATTATGCTTCTTAAGCATCACATAAGAAACGAAAGCATCAATATTTATTATATCTCATATATATAATATAAGCAATCATCTCAGAATATCAAGTGATCAAATCACAGAATATCAGCAGCAGAAGAATCACATATGAAATATTGGATATACCAGGAATTCCGTGTTTTAAATTAAGCCAGTAAAAAACGCGGATTCCACGGTTGCGATGAATAGCCAAACCCACATCCCTAGACCCCTACGAGAGCGACAAGCAACCCTACCAATTCTAGTGTTAGGAGACCCGGTCTCGACTCCTCAAGATGGTCTTCAACTGGACCCTAGAACTCGGTTACTTGTGCTCCCCTCCTTGGGTCTATCCTAATACGGAAAAGTAAATAATATACATCAATGGTAACATCATCCTCAATCCGGAAGTGCCCCAATAAAAGAATATTACATACAAGTTTTTACATGAATGAAAATGAAAATCTCTTATTTCACATAAAAAAAACCCGGCTATTCAAAACACGACGATCCAATATAACATATCACAGCAACACATAACATCACATGCCATCAACATAAGTAAATATGCATATCCCAATTGTCGTTGACATATAGCAACGAAACCGGCGATACACCACATATTACACTTACGGTCGCAGAAAAGAAAGTGAAAAACTACAACAATTGGAATCCGCAACCATCTTAAACATCATAAACCCAATGTATTACATACTTTGGATTTCATGCCCGACCAATTGAATTACTTAGACATCACATGCCTAGCAATTATAAACCCCGCATTTTAGTCTCGATATTGAAAACACTTTCCAATAACCTATCGGGTAATTCAACAAGATTCCCGATAAAGTGATCAAATGCTCGTCGGAAACTTTAGTAGACGGCCGCACCCCCGATGCCGTCGATGAAGTGCACTAAGGCGGAACACCGTGACCGCGAGCACCTGAACGTATGCTTTTGGCGACGGGGTTCTCCTACAGTCACTTGGTCGGGGCTATGGGGTGTGGCTATCTATTAAGGTTACCCGGCGAGTCTCCACGTATACTACGTAATTGTGACGAACTTTTGATCAACATCAAAATCCCGTGGCAACCGATCAAATGAGACTAAACCGCTAGATTTAAAAAATTCAAACTGGTTATCTCATAACTAATTATGTGGATTCCAAATATTATATCACAATCACAGATAGCTAGACGAAATTAAACTTTTCGATCGAATAAACAAACACCTAAAATTTCCCGATAAGCTCAACACTTGAGCGGAATTCAAAAAGTACCTAGAAACTGCTACAGCTCCTGTGAACCATCCGTAGAAGGGCCGACCCATGCCTCGCTCATGTTGCCGCGGAACTGCCGCAAACCCTAGGGTATTGCCACGGTTCCGCGATCTAAAAAATTCGAGTTTGGGTATCGTTCTTCTAGAGGGTCCACAGAATCGTTTGCATGATTTTCTGAAAATTTTAAACTCGGAAAAATCCAACTCTTGGAAAATTTCAGCAATGGAAAAATTAGGTTATTGATATCCGTTCGAAATTTTTAACATCGTCTAAATAACCCGAATACATATTAGAATTACGATTAATAAACACTCCGAGTTGCCTTTGCAGAAAGGTAACATCACATGCAAATTTAGCAAAAACCAGCAACACTTGAAACTCCAAAACCCAGAGACTGGAACACACTACAAAATTCAACCCAAAACCTCTTCACTTGGCCGAGCACACCGGTTTTAAGCTTCATCTGGCCGGCCAAAAACCGTCGAGAAGGGTTCAATTTTGTACTTTGTTCATGTTGTATCACATACAATATTCCGCAGTTGCTAAAAATATTTTTAGAGCCCTTTAAAAATTCGATAGAACCTGGATTCTAGGGTTTCAAGTTTCGGAGTAGTTTCGGTTTCGTAATCTAACAAACATCGTTTAAATCTCTAGCTTGGCTCTGATACCACTGTTGGGTTACTTAGCAAGGCAGCAAGGTTTCGGGAGGTATCTTCCATGCCAATTTCAAATTTTTGCCGAACTAAAAAACCCTGACCCTAGAATCTTAACTAGAGAATTGAACAATATAACATGCAAACATCTTTGCAACTAAGTGAATGCGGAATACAACCTTTGTAGACCGGTCCTTCACTTCAAATGCTCCGTGTAGAAGTCCCTTCGCTGCGAGTAATGATCTCTCGAACTCTTGAGAGACTCCACAAGGTGAAAGATGCAAACTTGCTCGAAGTCTTCGAGGCCGAAGATGATCTACGTCGAGGAGACTCAAGTTTATTCTACTTCTTCACTAATATGTGAATTAGTGAAGCAAACATCCTAAACTAAATGGCTAATAGTAGAGGATGATGAAGTAGGAATTGGGCTCTCTGTAGATTTCTTTTTCTCACAATATTTCATCACTTAGAAAAAATCTAGCAAGCTTTTTCTCATGAGGAAGAAGATGAAGTGATGAAGAGAGAATGAATTCATGAGGTGAGAATAGCAACCATGGGTGAGTCAGTGTCATACACTAAGCCTTGTAGAGACTTAACCATGGCTTAGGATAATGGTTGGGTAAACAAATATCATAAGTAAAACAAAACAAGTGGACTAAGTCAAGGAACTCACAACCTTCTTGCCATGAAAAAATCCAACCAATTTTTGAATTACTAAAATAAATAAAACCCTAACCTTATCATAATCATAGTGTGAGTCTCACACACCCATGTTGCATGTATCATCTAGCATGACACAAAATAATGTACACAAATATATATCACATATATACTTAATACACACACAAGTGAGAAAAAGAAATGTTTAAGTGAGCTAATATTAGTTAATGTAAATTAATATATCACATATATAATTATACATTAAATTATCAAATCAACACTTGCTTTAATAATCCGTCTATATCACATACAACCGACTAATATCAAATGTAACAACTTATCGAATCAACACTTGATCCGATAACCCGGCTATATCACATATAACCGACCGATATCGCATATCGCGAGAATAGAATGCGGTATCACATATGAGTATTAATCTCGGTCCCGCACATATCACATATGTGCTCCTACTTCGTTTCGTATGAACCAAGAAACCTCTGTGTAGGACTCTTAAGACTCGTCAATATGCCGGCAGTAGGTGATGATCATATCAAACACCCACAAGCCGCAAGCGGTCTGCTAAACGTAACGGCCACCCGGGTATTGAGCGATCAGAAGATCAACAAGCAAGCATGCCCATACTCTTGCGAATCCAATCAGTAACACTACCGTACAGTCTGGTCTCTTCGTCAGATATGTCGCATATCACAGCCTGGGGGTGGTATAACGTCAAACCCCAATAGCCTGATAAGTCATGCCGAGACAAGGTCCATAACGGTTCGAGAAACTACTGATAACACTTACCAGTAAATCTCAGCAATCCTGGCCAGAGATTTCCTATTATGGCCAATCGAGCATAGCGCAACATCAACTCCCAATATCGGGAGAGACGAATCCCCTCCTATCGCTCATTGCCTCTATGTGACTCGGGACTGTACCCAAAAACCACCTTTTTGCATGATCTCTTGACCGTGGTATGGTGGAAATCAAAGCACAGTGGGAATCACACAAGACTCTGTGACGATCTCGGGTCGACAGACTAACATGTACCAGTGTCACCAGAGAACTGCTATCTGACGATAGGTATAATACCATCTAGGAGTTCTCGGCGAGTCCGTCCAGTGTACACAGTCTCCACTGAGCACCCGTATACTATCTCTGATGTCAAACACTAATGGATATGGGATCATCCATCGCCCATCATATGGGTCGAGAAGCGTATACGCTAGTCTACTCTGGAGTATCGATGCCCTGTTTCGATACTCCCACGACTAGGAACATTTGAAGGATATACCTTCCGACTACCACTGCCCCACTAGTATGATCCGCATCATAATCCTGGTACTCAAGTACTCATCCTAAAGGCTTTATCAACATGTAATAGAGAGACAATAAGTGTACACGTTAAGATAAAGAGGAACCAGATGGCATACTATCATATCGAGCAAGAAAGTCCTCCCAATATATGTCCAAGCATCCACTACAATATACATCACATGTACAGTAATGGCCTCTAGGGCATACATATAACTAACAAGCCTGGTCAATGGTTCAACAATTCGAGCGAAATTCTCCACGAACCTTCTATAATATCCGGCAAGCCCAAGGAAACTTCTGATCTCTGCTACGTTCTTTGGAATTGGCCAATCGTGAACTGCTGCAATCTTTTCAGGATCAACGGTAATTCCATACCCGGATACAACATAACCCAAGAACTTCACTTCTTCGAGCCAAAACTCGCACATGCTTATCTTAGCATATAACATTTTTTGCCTCAATGTTTGCAATGCGATCTTCAAGTGTTCTTCATGCTTTTCTTTGCTCGTCAAATATACCAGAATATTGTTAATAAACACCACTATGAACTGGTCCAAATATGGTAAAAAGTTTCGGTTCATCAGGTACATAAATATGGATGGTGCGTTCGTGACTCCGAATGGCATCACTAAGTACTCGTAATGCCCATATCGAGTTCGGAACGCTGTCTTGCAAATATCTTCTGATTTCACCCGAACTTGATGATATCCATATCGCAAATCCAACTTCGAGAATACCCTCGCGCCACTAAGTTGATCGAATAATTTGCCGATGCGAGGGATCGGGTACTTGTTCTTAATAGTCACCCAGTTTAATTCTCGATAATCGATGCACATCCTCCGTGTGCCATCTTTCTTCTTGACTAGAAGAACTGGAGCTCTCCAGGGTGAATTGCTGCTGCGAATCCAACCCTTCTCTAGCAATTCAACAACCTGTTTCTTTACTTCTTCTAGCTCCACTGGTGCCATTGGATAATAGGCCTTAGAAATTGGCGCTGCTCCAGGAATAAGATCAATTGCAAACTCCACACTTCGTTTTAGCGGTAAACCCAAGATGTCTTCGAACACGTCCATAAACTCTCGAACTACTGCTGGCGCTTCCTCCTTGCGTACTTCCATCGAAGAAAGAACGGAACTTGTCGGCCTAGCCCTAAATTCGACCGGCCCGACAGATCTGCTACCTCCTGAATATATAAACTCTGGATGTTCGGGAATCTGGAAAATCACTTTCTTTTCCCTAAAATCAACGTGTGCATGGAAAGTGCCAAGAAAGTCCATTCCCAACACAACATCATAGCTGCCTGTATCGATCACCAAGAAATCCGCGAATAACTCTCGTCCGCATATAACAACCAAACAATCCTTGCACTTACTACTAGATATAATCTTTCCATTCCCAGTTTGTATGTCCCAGCAACCAGACAGGACTGTGTGTGGAATCGAGTGTGCACCAATAAACTTGGATGGCATAAAACAATAGGATGCACCTGAATCGAATAATGCCAATGCGGGAAAATTATAAATAAGTAGGATACCTGAAACAACTTTGTCTGAATCTTTGGCCTCCTCGGCTATCAAAGTAAGGCCCGTGCTTGATTAGGTCTATGAGTAATCTGTTTCTACCCCTGAATCTGCTTCTGCGGTGGCTTCTGGATATCGACCCTTAATCGTAGCTTTGAAGGACATGCATTGATGGTATGGTTAGCTGATCTGCAAACAAGACAGAGTCCAAGCCTCCTTCGACATTCCTTCTGTAAGTGTCCGGGTAGATGGCAAAAGTCACAGATCACACTTCTTTTCTAATCGGATACGATGAGCTTCTTCATAGGTACAATGCCTCGGCTGTTCACCGGGATGCCTCTGCGTACAGGAGTTCGGTTTGGCATAAACGCCGGCTTCCACACTACAATGGCTTGCTGTTGCGTACTCTTCGCCTTCACCGATAAACTCTGCTGCTCCCTGGCTGCCTTGAGAACTTGTGAAAAGGTGGTCAATCCCAGAGATATAATGTGTCTCTGAATCTCCACCTCAAAGCTGCGCATAAACCTCCATGCCCTATCTGCATCGTTGGCAACCAAAGGCCCCATAAATCGACTGAGCCGAATCCACTCAGCCGCATGCGCATCAACAGATCCACCATTCTACTTCAGGCTAATAAACTTTTCCTCCATTTCTTATCGAGCAGTTTGTGGAAAGAACTTCTCTAAGAAACTCTGCGAAAACGTTGCTCAACTGATCTGTTTGGTCAGGCGGGTCTCCTCTACGAGCTACCACTTGCGAGCATAATCTACCAGTTGGATGCGTACTACATCCACCCTTTTCTCCTATGGAATCTGCGCGGCGACAAGCAGATTCTCTGTGTCAACTAGCCACTGCTCCGCTGGCAATGGCTCCTCCAATCCTGTAAATGTGGACGAATCGAGCCTTCTGAAGTCCGCCACGGTGCCTTCATGCTGTGTTTGCCTGGGTGCTCAAGCGACTACGGACTGCTGGACTGTCAACAGGCCCTCCTGGAAAGCCTCGGCCTGCCGCTAATTCAACTCGGTTTGCCGCTTTTGGTTTTCCAGCACACCACGTATAACTCCAAGCAAAACGGCGAGAAGAGAGAGAGAGATGGATTGCGAGAGGAGAGAGAAAGGGTGAGCAGAGAGAGAGCGAGACGGTGAGATGGGGGAGAGAGAGAGATAGAGCAGAATTATTTAGTTATATATATATATTAACTGTTAGTATCGCTAATACAAAAATACTCCGAAAAATACCCGGGACTCTTCTAAAATTCTAGTTTTAAAATATGAATAATATAAGTACAAGTCAAAACCATAATGCGATGTCCGGTTAAATAAAATGCATACTCCCAAGAACGGATACACGTAAAATCACGTAGCGATCCAAACGAGTCTGTTTTAACAATCTGGACTGGAACACGATATATGGATGCACTTACACGATATGGGGTATGATAACCAGCCATGCTAGATATAAAAAAATATTATCTGGCTATAATTTGTATTATTTAAAATATATGCAGATACTAAATATATGATACGTATATATAGAATCTAGATATCCACGGATCCTCTGTACTAGCGAATATATGACGTAATCTAGAACCATGATAGGTTTCAAGCATGCGGATCGGGTCGGATACTAACCACATATACCAAATGCACTATCCGCACCCAAAACGATAATAAACAAGAAGTTGTCGCAAAATTAGAAAATATCCAAATAAAAAATATGGTATAAATGCACTTGGGTGTTACAAAAAGTTATTCTTTAAATGAACCATAGAACTAGGATATCGTGGTATGAAATCATAGCGTACGTGTGGGATAGATCGTTACCCCGTGAAATTTTCCTAAAGGTATCTTTTTTTTAACAATTATTGAAAAGGGGTTATACTAAAGTTCATGGTTTTTTAATGAAAAGTTCGTTATATGTTTGTTTCACATGACATTTTTGTTAAACTAAAAACTAAATGATGGAAAATAAGGTTAAGATTAGTATAGAATATTAGTTTGATCTAATTTTCTTATCAAGTGGAATACAAAAACTAAAAAGAAGATTAAATCAGAGATAACTCTACTTTTGTCGATTTGTTTTAAAAAAATTGTTTTGAGTTGGAAAAGAATAGAGATGAAGGGACTTACTATTTTAGGTGGTTAAAAAAAGAAAGAAGAAGACCTCGGGGGTCGTGGTTTCGTCGGAGATGCTCCGGTCGTCGAGTTTGGCTTGCTATTCTACTTGGGGGGCTTAACTCCACTTGGTACTTTGGGAGTTCGAGAGAATTTTTGCTAGAAATTTCAGAATGGAGAAGAGCTAGGGCATGGGGCGGTATTTATAATGAAGAATTAGGCTTTGGGAATTAAAAAATATGGATTAAAAGAATTTAAATGGTGTTAAATGGTGAATTGAAGGGTCTTTGATTGATTGCAGGAAAATCAAAGAGTTGAGGGGAGTTGAAGAGACGAGTGCGCGAAACACGGAGGGATTTGGCTTCATCATGACCGTCGGCGCCGGCCATATCAAGGAAACGTGCGGTCGGGATTTGTTGATCCGTCTCGAGATTTGTGCCATGTGTCAAGTTAGGTGTGTACACCTCATTGCGCATGTTTGATTTTTCTGAAACTTTTCGTTTCTCCATGTATTGCACGTGCAACTCTTGGGCTTCTGAAAAATTAAAAAGAAAAATCCTAAAAGTAATTAGGTCTGATTGGAATCGAATACACAGGCTATGTCACAGCAGTGCAGAGATTTTACCGGTGAGCTACAAGTTGCTTCTTGCTTTTATTTCATAAAAATAACTTTTAATTCTTACACAGGCTGTAATATCCTTTATTATGAAATAACAAGAAATTTCTGTATAGGAATTTTAGAGTCGTTACAATATTCTTTTTGGGACACGTCCAGGATGCAGACATTGTTGCTTTTGTATATTCTTTCAATACATATACTAGGTTAACCCACGGAGAAGTGCTCGAGTCACCGGGTTCTAGAGTGCGTAAGGTGGCCGTTTCATGGTGATGAGTCCATGCCGCCTTGCTCTAGAATTAGCGGGTTGCTCAACGCACTTGTAAGGGTTATAGGATTGACCCAATAAAAAGTGCTCAAGTTACCGGATTCTAAGAAGTGTTGGGTGACCCACTCATGACATTGAGTGCGGGTTGCCTCACTTCTAGAATTGGCGAGCAAGTTGCCGCACTTGTAAAGGTCTTGGTTCGATATTGTACGGGCTATCTACACGACCGGGGAACGTCGTTTGCAGCCCAAATGAAACGCGGGACACCAAGCTTATCTTCTTTTCCATCTTATTTGTTGTTTATCACATGTTTGCGATGTTTATTACTTGCCTATGATGATGATATATACATTATATGCTTTTATGTGTTTTGCATCCGCGCTAGCCCTGCATCCGCCCTGCCGTAACTTAAGTAACCTTACGGTGAAAACCCGAGGCCCCATGGTGAATGCAGATGGTATATAAATACATGTTATTTTGATTGTTTCTGTTGTGGCTAGAAACTTAAATGATGAGACTGCATTAATTTGGATTAATGCAAAGTAAATATACTTAAATGATGTTGTCGGAACCATATTTCAAAACCACTCGGTTTTCTACAAAATCAATTGTTTTAAAAGAGAAGCCTAAACCACTCCTTTTCAAAGCCACTTGAGTTTCTTCAACGATATTAAGTTCATTACGTTAAAAGTTTTTTGCCAAACACCAGCCATAGCCCTTCGTCATTTCAGATTAGCAGTATTTAATATCCGTGCTGCGTTTGTTGACCTAGTCAAGTTGCAATGTACAACAACTAAGTGGTGTTTTTCTGTGTATAGATATGTGATTGGTTAAGACAGTCGTATGACCTTATTGACCTAATCAAGGGCTCGTGCGGGTGGATTTAATGCAATCAAGAAAATGATGGGTTGAACTTGACTAGTGGTTTATGGTTTGTTGACCTAGTCAAGGCCATAAGCCGTTAGGGGAAAAAACCATATCAGCTGTTTCAAATATATGGGAAACTTGCCAAGCATGCGCATACCTTCTAGAGTGTGGTGACTTTGGTTGGCTTCCATCAAGGTTATCACACAATGATAGTTGGGTCCCGATTTCTACTGATGAGTAGATATTACTCCTGGAATATTTTCACTTCACAACTAGCTAACCTATTAGGTGTCTAGAAAGGTTTTAACGGGGTTACACCTCTGTGGAAATAGGGTTATTTAATTAGGTCCGTACGAAATCACGGGGAGCTTCCCTCGGAATACCAACACTTGCCTAGCTGAACGGTTAGCGAACTTGTAAGGTGTACATGATCCTGACTAGTTCTCATTTTAAGGTTTGAAGGAGAATTCGAGAAAACAGTGAGAGTCATCCTGATTAGATAAAGTGATTAACTATCTAATCTTGATAGAGTGCATGGTGAGTGTTTCTCTCTCTCTCTCTCTCTTTGGCACGAGCATGATTGACCTTAAACTAAAACTCGTAAACCAAATCAACCGAACCTTTTTACAAAACTTTGGCTTTGGATTGTTATGATTCACGACAAAGTCATATATATCCCCGCCATTCCTACTTTACCCTTTGCATTTTCCAGAACACGTCATATCACTACAGTTATCCATATTACTTGGAACAGTTATCTCATATAATTATATATGAACTCGAAGAAATTTATTTCAGTCGAGGATGGACACATATTATGGAGAAAATTGAATTGGATAATTCTGTTGTCTCTTCTTCTTCACCTTCTCTTTAGTTGAGAGCTCCTTGAATAAAGAGAGTACACCAGTTACGCTTGTTGGATAGTTTTCTTCCAAAGCTTAGGCTGATACTGAAAGGTAGGGAAGGAAGAAAACCAACTAGCCTAAGTATGGTGTATAGAAGGTAAGATATAGAGTCATATAAAAGGATTGAAGTGAGGGCAAAATAAATAGCAACTAGTGTAATAAATCAGGGCAGTGTAAGAGGCGTTACTAGGAATACCCGGCCACCCCTTGGAACATTTTAATGTTTCGGTTTTTCTGTGCGGTTGTAATTGAAAACCGTTTCCTAATTAATTCTGACTCTTGGGTATATGTATACCGGATTAGAATCCCACATCTGTAGGGCGTTACAGATACTGAGAAGGAGTAGAATATCGGGAAATGGGTGATTTGATTCTCAATATCGGAATTCGTAGCAATTTGTGATATTAGATTAAATCACCTGGTTTTACATAACGACAAATATTTGGTTTTGAATAACCATTGTTATGCACCAATTTTTAAAAAATGATATATCTATATCTTTATTTTATAAAGTGGGATATAATTTTTGAAAATTGTGCTCTAGACATTTACCTTTATCAGTTGAACATAAGGTAAGATGTATTGAATAACGGTATAGACGTTCATAAGCAAAATACAGTTCTCAATTTACAAAACATGGAGTTTGAGTTAATAAACTCAATTAGGACTTATACATGATAATGTATGTTATCCGGTGTCCTTTAGGAAAAGGGGATGGTACTCTCACTTCATTCTGTTCTACCTATGAGTTTTCTTGTTTTTAGACATGCATTCGTTGATATGCAAGGTTTAAAGATTTTGAAAGTTCATAGGATATAAAAATAAAGTAGAGAACCATACATCGGAAGTATCAAGATTTTTCGATGTGATCGAAAATGTAGATATTTATGCTTGGTATTCGTCGTAGTAATGTTGAGAATTTAATTCTCTCACAGGTTACTCATCTGTGGGTGCGCTCCTTGATGAGTAATATTGTATGACCTTCTTCCATTTTAGGATATGCACTGGATACAGTTGCATAACATTTGAATCTGGTTCCATCTAAATTAGTGACTTTGATTCTATATGGATATAGAATGGTAGCATATCGTAAGGGTTGTTAAGATATGGAGTAATCTGGTTTGTGCTGATAGCAGAATCCGGAAATACTCAAGGGACATTTCAGTAATGGCAGTTTGTGGGTTATCCCAAACATTTGCGAGTGCTTAACTTCTACCATTTGCAATATCAAAATTTGATTTGTTCTTGACCCGCTACCTTTTTTATAAAATGAATCTTTTTTGCAAAGGAATTAGTGGGAGTATGGTAGAACTGGAAGTGATTCCAGAACCACAAATAGTTACTAAAAATTTAGTAGGACCTAGAGATTCAATTGAACTGACAAACCATTATCCGCTCCGCAAATTTAGCAGGTGACTTCTGCCACCTGAGAGATACTTCAGTTTCTCGTAAACGGTGACAGGGATTTTTGTATCATGGTAATAATGACCCTACTTGCTACTACTGCTATTCATGACTATGAGATATGGCAGGTGAATTGAATGTTCCTAATGCCCTTTCCGCAATAACCGCGGCCGATGTGGAATCGAAAATAAAAATTTTACGGGGAGCTCTAGAAACTAATCCTTAGCGATCGTTCCAAAAACTAAACTACTAAACTAAGCATGCAAGGTTTTGGAATTATAACTTTTGATTCGTATCTATCCAATCATGGAAGACTCCTCCAACCTCCTCGTAGGTCGTCAGGAACAAGCTTGGGAGGCAACTATCGTTGCCGTAGATGATCCACCCGAGAGAAACTGATCCAAACTCCAGCTTCACCCAGTGAAGCAACCGACGCTCCAAGCTTGCAAGAAATGGAGTGTGGGGATGTAGGAATTTTCCACTATCATTTTCACTCATCTCTCAAAGCTCAAGAGAGCAATGAAGAAAAAGGAAGAGGAGGTGAGAAACTAGCCATAATCTAAAATGAGCTAAGTGTATGATAGAATGTCTTCTATTTTATTTTCAATCATGAAATAAAATGATGAGACAATTTTGCAATAAAAAACTCAAAGCCATCCCTCTCTACATGCTCATCTTTACTCCTCACCTAGCCACCTCATTAATAATTTCCTAAAAAGGAAATTCCTATAATGAGGTGTCCTCCTTCTACAAGTATTCCATATAAATACGGAATACAACCTGATATACGTATCGAAATACATATATGCGTATTCATATAAAAATACAGATAACCAAAAGAGAGAAAATGAATAGTGAACATAATATTAGAATATATATATATATATATATATATATATATATATATATATATATAAATTATTAAATCAATACTTGATTTAGTAATCAGGTTTAATCCTAAGCCGACTAGAATTATCAACCGTCTGATTAAATTCCGTGTAGCAAGTATACGTATTTAATTGAACCCCTGCACGTATCAATATACGGCCTCTACATCATATCGCCTGAACCGGGAAAACCCTCTTGTATGGAACTCTAAAGACTCGATAATACGCTGGAAGTGATTTACTGGATAAATCCAAAAACCATAAGCACGTCAGCGGCACTAGCTGTACGTAACGTCTACGTAGGTATTTGCCGAAAGGGAGTCGACAATCAAATCCTTCTGTACCCTACTGAGCCTGAATGTGACAATCTCCATACAATCTGGTCTTTTCGTCTAAGAGTATCGCATACTGAGTCTAGGGGGTGGATAACGTCAGACCCTTAATAACCGGATAAGTCGTGACGAAGTCAAGCTCATCACCAACCGAGAAAGTACTGAACTCCTATTAGTAAATCTCATCCACCGTGGCCATGGAATTATGGTGATTTCCAACCGAACACAGCATGACATCGACTCCTAATACCAGGAAAGACAAATCCCTGACAATCGCTCACTTCCTCCATGTAGCTCGGGATTGTACCCAACTAAAACCTTTTTGCATGACTCTTTTGAGCCATGGTAGGGTAGTAATCTAAGTATAGTGGGAACTCACACAAGACAAATGACGATCTCAGGTCAAAAGACTAACCTGTACTCATGCCATTAGAGAACTGCTATCTAACGATAGGTATAATACCATCTAGAAGTTTTCGGCAAGTCCATTCAGTGTACTCACCTCCAGTGAGAACCCGTATACTATTTTAGCTGACACGACACCAATGGCTAATGAGACCGGCCACCGCCCCTCGTCGGGGTCTAGAAACGTATACACTAGTCTATTACGGAATATCGACGTCCAGTTTCGACACTCCTTCGACTATCGACATTTAAGGATGTGCTTATGGACTACCCAGCTCTCACGTATATGATCGTCACCATAATGCTGGTAGTCAAGCAAGAATCCTTCGGGCTTCATCATTATGTATTAACGACACATAATAACAAGTAAAACGTATACACATCAATGATAAAGACAAACTAGACAGCATACTATCATTTCGAGTAAGACTGTTTCACCAGTATAGGTCCCTATTCAATTATCATAACCGCCTATTTGCAATTACAATAATTGCCTTGAGGGCACTATATCCAACATGGATGAGTATAACGTCTTTCTAAATGGGAATTTAGAAATGTACGTGTATATAACTCTGTCAGAGGGTTGCCGTAATCAATGGGAGCAGCGGAAGGTATGCAAGTTGCTTATGTCTATTTATAAACTAAAGCAAGTATATTAGAGATGGATCATCTATTTTGATGTGAAAATCAAGGTGTTTGACTTCATCGAAATAACAGATGAATCTGGTAAGAAGGATGTAGAGAGTGTTGTCATGAATGATATACTCTAGATAGGAAGTGATGTTCCTATATTACAATCGGTCAAACTGTGGTTATCACAAATGTTTTTTCACAAAAGATCTGGATAATATATCAAGGATTTTGGTAACTAGATCTGTGTCGATAGATCTAGATTTAGGAAGTGTCCCAATCAGGATACTTGGATACCAATCTAAAGGTTTAGAGTGGATGACTCATAACATGGCTGTCTACTCGCATGTGATAGAGTCACCCTCTCTAAAAAAATGTCTTCTAGATTGATGAGGAGAGGGACTTGCGTGAATGACATTTCAAATGCTTTGGCAATTAGGTCAATCATGCGATGTAATGTACCAGACCAGATATTGCTTTTGCACTTATTTTAGTAAGCAGATATTAATCTAATCCTGAAGAAACAAAGGGAAGCAGTGCAAAACATATCAGGATATTCTTGGTGTAGGGTAATAGCAGCCTCCTTTGGGAGGCGGTTACCGATTCTGGCTTCTAAACTGACCTGAATGACAGAGTGGCTTTCAGAGTTATAAGTTTACCCTTTTCTGAGGGGCGGTATGTTAGAAAGGGTTCCAAGCGGAATACTGAGGTAGACATAGCGCATGTTGCTGATTAAATTCAGCGGAGGATACAGCTTAAGAAATTTGTTGGATAAAGTGTCCATTTATGAACTTGGTCCCATCATGTATCCAGACAAATTTTAAGGCATGTATCGCTCATTTCAGGAGATAGTTGATCTCTGCGAAGTTGAGATATAGAGAGAAAATATTAGAAACATTATAGCGGATCCATTCACTGAGGCTATTTCTCGAACACACGAGCTGTTAGTAGAGAAATTAGGAATTCGGTAGCACACGAGCTGTGGGTATGCGATACTGCAATAATCGATCTTAAATGCAAGTAGGAGATTGTTGGATATAGTGCCCTCAAGGCAATTATTGTAATTGCAGATAGGCAATTATGGTAATTGAAGGAGGACCTATACGGTTAGAACAGTCTTGTTCGAGATAATAGTATGCTATCGGGTTTGTCTTTATCATTAATGTGTATACGTTTACTCGTTATCACGTATCGCTAATACATAATGATAAAACACGTAAGATCTTTACTTGACTACCAGAGTTGTGATGGCGGTCATACTTATGAGAGCTGGGTAGTGCATAAGCACATCCTTAAATGTTCCCAGTCGTAGGAGTATCGAGATTGTGCATTGATAGTTCATAGTAAACTAGTGTATACATTTCTAGACCCCGACGAGGGGCGGTGGCAGGTCTCATAGCCATTGGTGTGTTACACCTAAGATTGTAAACAAGTGCTCACTGTAGCTGAGTACACCGGACGGACTTGCCGAGAACTTCTAGATAGTATTATACCTATCGTCATACAGCAGTTCTCTGGTGATATGAGTACAGCTAGTCTGTTGACCTGAGATCGTCATTTGTCTCGTGTGAGTTCCCACTATACCTAAATTACTACCCTACCACCGCTCTACTGATTCGTGCAAACAGATTTTAGTTGGGTACAGTCTCGAGCTACATGGAAGCAGTGAGCTATCGGAAGGGATTCATCTCTCCCAGTATAGGGAGTCGAAGTCGCGTTGTGTTCGGTTGGCTATCACCATAAATCTCTGGTCAGGGTGGATGGGATTTACTGATAGGAGTAGTTTCTTGGTGGGTGATGAGCCTCACACCGGCATGACTTATCGGGTTATTAGGGGTCTGATGTTATCCATCCCTAGACCCGGTATGCGATACTCTTAGACGAAAAGACCGGACTGTATAGAAATTGTCACTTACAGGCTCTGTAAAGATACAGACGAGCTTACTTGTCGACCATCCTTTCGTTCAATACCTGGGTAGCCGTTACATACAGCTAGTGCCGTTGACATATTTGTTGTTAAACCCACTGCCAGCGTATCGTTGAGTCTTTAGAGTCCCACACAGAGGGTTTTTCTGTTCATGGGAAACAATATAGTGTGCGTATTTTGATACGTACGGAGGTTCGATTAGATACATGTGTAGGGTGTTTTTCGTCACCCCATTGAGATAGGAATACGCGCGCGCTTGTCAGGCGTACTACAGATTCCCTCTGCCTAGGGTAGGCTGGGGTTTATTGATTGTGGGGATCCGAATCTCCGGCAGCCATGGACTAAGCTGCCGTTAATTACCCCTCGCATTTGGAGCGAAGGAACCTTCGATTGATGGGTTAAACTGGTCATGCGAACTCAATATGCAGTGTTGTGTTTTGAAGGGGTTTTGGGAATATCGGGGGCCCCGTAGCGTTTTTATGGGGGTTCTGCTACCCGGATAGCGGGCTGGGGGTCAAGGGGGCTAGCAGCCCCCTTGTGGGGTGCGGGGCAGCGCCCCGTTAGAAATTTTTTTCTAATAGGGAAGGTATATTTAGTGTGGAGTATGTGTGTGTATATATAAATAAAATAATAATAATAATAATAATAATAATAATAATAAGGGGGGGGGGGAACTAGGCTCCCATTTAATGGGAGCATCCCCTCACATGAGGGGGCAATCACATGCTCAGCACGTGAGGGGGCCATCACATGCTCAGCATGTGACCCATCACATGCTCAGCATGTGAAGGGGCCATCACATTCTTAGTATGTGATCCGTCACATGTAGCATGTGAGGGGGCTATCACATGCTTAGCATGTGACCCGTCATATGAGGGGGGCCAAAAGTTTTTTTTATTTTTACGTGGAGTTCAACTCCAAAAGAATTTTATATGGCTGAAAAGATATAATGTGGAGTTAAACTCCCAAAAAAAAAGGATTTTTACTGTGGAGTTAAACTCCAAAAGAATTTCTGTGGTGGAGTTAAACTCCAAAAGAATTTTATTTGTGGAGTTGAACTCCAAAAGATTTTCTCCTTTCTCCTTTGAGAAGAAACCCAAAATGGGTTCTCTTGAAACTCCAAGATCTAGATCTTGAATGATAAAAAAAGAGACCCTTTTTCTTCTCTTGATGGAGTTTTGGGAGATGGGTTTATGGTAAAACTTTATTTAGTTTTTAAAAAAAAAGAGAGCTAACCTCTTGATTTATTTGGAAAATGAAAAGGAAGAGGAAGAACTTGAAAAAGGGAGAGTGGAGGCACAAACCCTAGTTTTTTGAGGGAATGAAAAAGTGTATTTTTTATTCATCATCATGTTGCCTCTTATAGGCTTACACATTTACATATATCCCCTTGGGCTTTACAAAATGGCATTTTCCCCATCCCATACCTCATGTGCATTTCTTTTGCATATAAGCCATGGGCTTTACAAAAATTTGGTTTTATGCCCATTTTACTTACATTCATGCATAAAAAATTACATTAAAATTATTTATTACATGACTTTTTATTTTGGAATGGAGGAGGGCCGGCCGCTTCATGTTCAGACTCGACCTGAGCATGGGCCTACTTAATCTGGGCTTGGGCCCACCTGGCTTGGGGTTGACGTTGACTTTGACTTGGTCAACCGGGATGCAATTTTCGACCCCAACAAAGTGCCCCCATCAATAAATACACACCACACATTTGAGTTGTGTGCATGAAATTGATGGATCTTGAAGCTGGACTTCGAGGTGGAACATCATTCCGGGGGCGGAGCATCCCTCGGGGAGCATGATTCCCGCGGATTGGAGTATCATTCCAATTTGCGAAGCATAATTCCAGAGTCGGAGCATGATTCCTGAAGAGCAGAGCATGATTCCAGGGGTCAGAGCATCATTCCGAAGAGTCGGAGCAAAATTCCGAGGGTTGGAGCATATTTCCGGGATCAGAGCATCATTCCTGAACAGCGGAGCATGATTCTAGGGATCAGAGCATCATTCCGAAGAGTCGGAGCATAATTCCGAGGGTTGGAGCATAATTCCGTGATCGGAGCATCATTTCTGAAGAGCGGAGCATGATTCGAGATATCAGAGCATCATTCCGAAGAGCGGAGCATGATTCCAGGGATCGGAGCATCATTCCGAAGAGCGGAGCATGATTCCAGGATCGGAGCATCATTCCTGAAGGGCGGAGCATGATACCAGGGATCGGAGCATCATTCCTGAAGGGCGGAGCATAATTCCAGGGATCAGAGCATCATTCCTGAAGGGCGGAGCATGATGAAGGGTCCCGGCAGCGCCCCGGCCATCGAATCGCGGCCAAAATGCGGAACAAAAATTTCTAAACCGGCGCTACCGCTACCCGATTTACGGATCGACCTTAAACCCTAAACTAGCGAGTTAACTAAGAGTTAGAATCGTTATACCGAGTTGATCCGTGTCCTTCGGTCTTCATTCCAAGCTCCTAGTGATCCTTTGACGATGTTTGGTTGCCGGTCTTCCTTCGTTTCCGATGATCCACCCGAGGGAAACGGCGCAAGTTCCAGCCTCGACAAACGAGGCAACCGATGCTCCAAAATCGCTAGCGATGGAGAGTGGGGGTGTATGAAAATGTCACTATAATTTTTCTCTCAACCATGAGCTCCATGGAGTAATTCAAGAAAGATGAAGAAGGAGGTGGACTTTTATGAGCAAAAATGGCTAAGTGTGCAAGTAATGAGAGTGAGAGAGTGGGCTAGCATGTAAATTAATCATCCATCAAATGAAATGAATCCCTCTCCCACAAAATATTGGCCGGCCCCCCTCTCCCTCTCTCATCAAATAAAAATCATTTTCTTTTTTTAATCAAATAAACAATTGCACACCATACTTAAAGACCATGCTTTGACCCATGCCTATGCCACATCATCCCTTCCACCTCATTTATAAAACAAATGATTTTCCAAAATGGAAAATCATATAAATGAGGTGGCATCTTCTTCTAGAAGCTATTCCGTATAAAATACGGAATACTTCCCGATACATGTATCGAAATACATATACGCGTATTCGTACAAAAATACGAATAACCAAGAGAGAAAATAAATAGCGAACAATAATACTAGAATACATATATATAAATACATATGTAAATTATCAAATCAAAACCTGATTTAATAAACTGGCTTAATCCTAAGCCGCTAATATTATCAACTGTCCGATTAAATTCTGCGCAACAAGTGCACATATTTAATCGGACACCCGTATGTACCAACATACGACATGTACACCATATTGCCTGAACCGTGGAAACCCTCTGTGTGGAACTCTAAAGACTCGTCAATACGCTGGCAGTGGGTTTAACCACAAGCACGTCAACGGCACTAGCTGTACGTAACGGCTACCCAGGTATTGAGCGAAAGGGAGGCCGATGAGCAAACTCATCCTGAACCCCTACCGAGTCTGTCAGTGACAATATCCGCACAGTCCGGTCTGTTCGTCTAAGAGTATCGTATATCGAGTCTAGAAGGGTGGATAAAGTCAGACCCCCAACAACACGATATTTAGTGTCGGTATGAAACCCATCACCACCTGAGAAACTATCGATCCTGGATCGATAATTCTCGTCCACCGTGGTCACGAATTTATGGTGATGGTCATCCATACACAACGCGACATCAACCCCCAATACCGGGAGAGACGAATCCCCGATGATCCGATCACTGCCTCTATGTGGCTCGGGACTGTACCCAACTAAAACCTGTTTGCACGACTCCTTTGAGCCGTGGTAGGGTAGTAATCAAAACACAGTGGGAACTCACACGAGACAAATGACGATCTCAGGTCGACAGACTAACCTGTACACATGTCACCTGTGAACTGCTATCTGACAATAGGTATAATACCAACTAGCAGGTTCCCGGCGAGTCCGTCCAGTGTACTCATAACCTAATGAGCACCTGTATACTATCTTAGGTGAACAAACTAACACCAATGGCTTGTGAGACCTGGCCATCGCCCCTCGTCGGGGTCTCGATCAATATACACTAGTCTACACTGGAGTATCGATGCCCTGTCTCGATACTCCTACGAATAGGGACATTTAAGGATATGCTTATAAACCCCAGCTCCCACATATATGATCGCCATCATAATGCTGGCAGTCAAGCAACAATCCTATGGGCTCTATCAACACGTATATGATGATAAAGACAAACCAGATAGCATACTATAATCTTAAGTAAGACCGTTTTATCGATATCGGTCATCACTCAATCATCATAATCACAAGTCTGCGACTATGATAATTACCTTGAGGGCACTATAGCCAACAATCTCCCACTTGCACTTAAGGCCAATTATTGCGAAGTCGCATACTCACAGCCCGTGTGATACCGAACACCCAACTTCTCTACTAATCAGTTTCGCAAAGCATGTTTGCGAAAATGATTGCGTTCGAGAAATAGCCTCAGTAAGTGGATCCGCTCCAATGTTTCTTTCTGTATCTCTCTTAATCTCAACTTCGCGGAGAAAACTATCTCCCGAAATGAGCAATACTTGTCTTAGAATTTGTCTGGATATCTGATAGGACCCAGTTCACAAATGAACTACAAATCCAACAAGCTACTTAGACTGTATCATCTACTGAATTTAATCAGTATCCTCCGCCATGCCTTTCCTTAGTATCCGCTTGGACCACCTGTCCAACATACTGTCCCTCAAAGGAGGGAAAAACAGCAACTCTGACAGTCACTCTATCATCCAGGTCACCTAGGAAGTTTGAAATGATAACCGTCTCCTGAAGGAGGCTGCCGTTACCATATCCCAAGAACATTCACTTATGTTCATAAACCACTTCCTAATATTTTTCCAGGATTGGATTAATATATGTTTATTACAACTAGTGCAAAAACAATATCTGGTGTGGTACTTGACATTTCATGACTAACTCAATTGGCCTAGCCAATGATATGTTAATCATGTAGAACCCTCTCCCCTTTAGTTCGTAAGACACCTTTAGAGAGGTTGACTCCATCACCTGCAGGTACACCACCATGCCAGGAGTCGTCCATTTAATGTCAAAGTACCCAGATTAGGATACTTCCCAAATCTAGATCTAAAACCATAGATCTAGTAACCAGAAACCTGATATTATATCCATATCCTATATGGAGAAACAACTTTGTGACAACCATAGTACAACCGATCGTAGTATAGGAATATCTCTTCCTATCAAGTGCATGTCATCCCAATACCTGAACATCACTCTCTACTACCTTCTTACCAGATCCATCTCCCATTCTGATGAAGTCAAGACCTATGACTATCACATCAAAATTAGATGATCTATTTCCGCTATACCTGCTTTAGTCTATAAATAGACATAAGCTACTTGTCTACTATGCTTCCGCTGCTCCCACTGACTACAATAACCCTCTGGCAGAGTTATATACACGTGCACTTCTAAAACTAGTTTTCAATTAATATCGCACAGTAAAACTGAAACATGAAAATGTTTCAAAAGGGGTAACCTGGTATTCCTAGTAATGCCTCATCCATTATCCTGATTCATGACAGTAACCATATACTTACCTGCCCTCACTCCAGTCCCTTTATTATGTCTTTACTTATTACCTTCTGTACACCTCCTTTACGCTAATTGGTTTTCTTCATTCTCTACCTTTCGGCACCGGCCTAAGATTTGGAAGAAGACTATCTAATAAGAGTAATAGGTGTACTCTCCTAATCCTAGAAGCCCTCGCAACCTGAGAGAAGGTAAAGAGAAAAGACATCTGAATAATCCTATTCATTTTTCTCCTGAACCAGAATCCATCCTCGAAAAAGTTCCTTCGAGTTCGTATGTAACTATACGATGGATTTATCCAATGGAAGTGGATATCCGTAGTGATACGGAGTGTTCTAGAGAAAAGCAAAGTGGATGTAGGAGTGGCAGGGGTATACATGATCTTTGTCGTGAGTGATGGTGATCGCAACTTTCTTCGCCATTATTCTAATCCCTTTATATGTCTTTATTTATTACCTTCTGTACACCACAGTTAAGCTTGTTGGTTTTCTTCCTTCCCTACCGTTCGGTACCTGCCTATGGTTTGTAGGAAGACTATCCAATAAGCTCAATAGGTGTACCCTCTCCTAATCCTAGGAGCCCTCACAACCTGAGAGAAGGTAAAGAGAAAAGACAACCGAATAATCCTATTCAGTTTTCTCCAGAACCAGAATCCATTCTCGAAAAAGTTCCTTCGAGTTCGTATGTAACTATACGATGGATTTATCCAATGGAAGTGGATACTCGCAGTGATACAAGGTGTTCTAGAGAAAATCAAAGGTGATATAGAAGTGGTAATGATGTATGCGACACCGTGACATTCCAAAATCCATAGTGTTTTAAGAAGGTTCAGTCAACTTAGTTTTATGAGTTTTAGTCAAAGGTCGGGTCATCGTCGCAGCCAGAGAGAGAGAAGAAACACTCAGCGTGCACTCTAACCTAGATCAGAATGATTAATCATTTTATCTAATCTGGATGGTTCCCACTGTTTTCTCAAATTCTCCTCCAAACCCAAAAGGAGAATTAGTCGGAATTACCCGAGAAGTAGTCCTACTCATCAGTGGGAATCGGGATCCAACTATCATCGCATGATAACTTGAGGGAAGCCACTCAAGTCACTACACTCCAGAAGGTATGCGCAAGCCTGGCAAGTTTCCTGTATGTTTGAAACTCCCGATATGATTTTTACCCCAAGCGGCTTATGACCTTGACTAGGTCAACATATCATAAGTCACAAGTCAAGTTCAACCCGTCATTATCCTGGATTAATTAGACCCACCCGTACCCTTGACTAGGTCAACATGACCGTACGACTGTCCTAACCAATCACATATCCATGCACCAGAAAAGTACTGCAGAGCTACCGAACACTACGCCTTGACTAGGTCAACATACGTAGCACGAATACTAAGCAATACTCGTCTGAAATGACGGAGGGCTACGTTAAAGGTTTTTGGCGAAAAACCTTTAACGTAATGAACTTGATATCGTTGAAGAAATCCAAGTGGTTTTATAGATATATAGTGGCGAAAAACTTTTGCTAAAGAGGTCACTCCCGGTGAAGGGATCTCGGCTCTTTCCCCGTCGAATGGGGTGCAGGATATCCCAAACTGAATACCACGATGCAAAGCAAAAATAATTGACTATAGCAAAGTTATTACGTTGACGCAAACTTTTACCCAAGGGGTCACTCCCGATGAAGGGATCTCAGCCCTTGCCTCGTCGAATGAGGTGCAAGATATTCCAAAATGAATACCACGATGCAAAGCAAAAGTGTACGTCTGTAGTGTCAGTTTTTAAAAAAATTGGTTCCAACAACATCATATATAGGTTTTTTTATCTTTGCATTGATAAGAATCTATGCAGTCCCATCAATTAATCATACCAGAAAAGAACGAAAATAAAATGTACGTATATGCCATCCGCATTCGCCACTGGGTCCCGTCATCACCCGTTAGGTTACTTAACTAACGACAGAGTGGGGACTGGGCTAGCACGGGTGCAAAACATATACAACATCTACTAGTATATATAAATATATATATATAACATTCTTCCCAGGCATGATATAAAGCAACATCACAGAAACATCACAGAAGCAACACAGAATGGTGGATAATCTGGAGCCCCGGGTTTCACTTGAGCCGCAAGTGAGACCCGACGTTCTCTGTCGTGTGGATATCATGTGCGATGAAACCTAGACCCCCACGAGCGTGACAAGTTACCCGCCAAAACCAGAAGTGAGGCAGCCCCCTTCAGCAACGTGAATGGACCACCCAGCACTTCACGGAATCCGATAACTTGAGCACCCCTCCTGGGTCACCTATACCCCCTACGAGTGCGGCGAATAGCCCGTCAATTCTAGAGTAAGGTCCTCTCCGTCCCAACGCCATGAGATGCGGACCCGTTGCTCTCTAGAATTCGGCTATTCGTGCACTCCACCGCGGGGTAATCCTAGTACAGAAAATAAAATAATATACAAGGGTGACATCGACCTCAGCCCGGTCGTGCCCCAAAAGAATAATATACAAACTGGCAGTGACGGCAGTCCACATGTCGGACGCTCGCCCCGCAACATCAAATGTACAAATGAAATAAAACTGTACTAACATTGCACCATTGCTATCCACCACGACGATCCAACCAACATCACAGCACAACACAGAACGTCAACGTGAATGTCACGTTCGCAAACCCGTCTAAAAGACATATAGCAATTAGACGAGTTTACCGATCAAGTGACATTCACGGTCACAGAATATAATGTATGTACTGTCAAACGCACGCTTAAATTATCGATCGACTAAGTTCCAAATTGGCCCCAATAGCAAAACAACACTTCACTGAAACCTGGGCCAAAACAGAATATCAAAAAAAATTACAATTCCATGTCTCTGAGCTACAGTGAAAATTTGAAGGCCTGTCGCCAATAAATGGCCGCGGATCCGCCGCCAATGTGGGGTTAGTGCGGCGGTTCCGCGGCGCTTTGGAGGCGTCAGCGGCTCAAATTTTTTCTGTACCCATAAAATCGCCTGCACGGATTTTTAAGCTACTTTAAAATATTTTTTGAACACTTTTGAAAAACGGCTGAGAACAGAAAAATGGAAATGTGATTTTGGAAATTTTCGTCAATCGATCTTTCAAGCATGTTTAAACAAGCTAGTAGGGGGTTTAAAGGGTGGCTCTGATACTATGAAGGGTCCCGGCAGCGCCCCGGCCATTGAATCGCGGCCAAAATGCGGAACAAAAATTTCTAAACCGGCGCTACCGCTACCCGATTTACGGATCGACCTTAAACCCTAAACTAACAAGTTAACTAAGAGTTAGAATCGTTATACCGAGTTGATCCGTGTCCTTCGGTTTTCATTCCAAGCTCCTAATGATCCTTTGACGATGTTTGGTTCCCGGTCTTCCTTCGTCCCCGATGATCCACCCGAGGGAAACGGCGCAAGCTCCAGCCTCGACAAACGAGGCAACCGACGCTCCAAAATCGCTAGCGATGGAGAGTGGGGGTGTATGAAAATGTCACTACAATTTTTCTCTCAACCATGAGCTCAATGGAGCAATTCAAGAAAGATGAAGAAGGAGGTGGACTTTTATGAGCAAAAATGGCTAAGTGTGCTAGTAATGAGAGTGAGAGAGTGGGCTAGCATGTAAATTAATCATCCATCAAATGAAATGAATCCCTCTCCCACAAAATATTGGCCGGCCCCCCTCTCCCTCTCTCATCAAATAAAAATCATTTTCTTTTTTTAATCAAATAAACAATTGCACACCATACTTAAAGACCATGCTTTGACCCATGCCTATGCCACATCATCCCTTCCACCTCATTTATAAAACAAATGATTTTCCAAAATAGAAAATCATATAAATGAGGTCGCATATTCTTCTAGAAGCTATTCCGTATAAAATACGGAATACTTCCCGGTACATGTATCGAAATACATATACGCGTATTCGTACAAAAATACGAATAGCCAAGAGAGAAAATAAATAGTGAACAATAATACTAGAATACATATATATAAATACATATGTAAATTATTAAATCAAAACCTGATTTAATAAACTGACTTAATCCTAAGCCGCTAGTATTATCAACCGTCCGATTAAAATCTGCGCAGCAAGTGCACATATTTAATCGGACACCCGTATATACCAACATACGACATGTACACCATATTGCCTGAACCGTGAAAACCCTCTGTGTGGGACTCTAAAGACTCGTCAATACGCTGGCAGTGGGTTTAACCACAAGCACGTCAGTGGCACTAACTGTACGTAATGGCTACCCAGGTATTGAGCGAAAGGGAGGCCGACGAGCAAACTCATCCTGAACCCTTACTGAGCCTGTCAGTGACAATATCTGCACAGTCCGGTCTGTTCGTCTAAGAATATCGTATATCGAGTCTAGAGGGGTGGATAAAGTCAGACCCCCAACAACGCGATATTTAGTGTCGGTATGAAACCCATCACCCCCTGAGAAACTATCGATCCTGGATCGATAATTCTCGTCCACCGTGGCCACGGATTTATGGTGATGGCCATCCGTACACAACGCAACATCAACCCCCAATACCGGGAGAGACGAATCCCTGACGATCCGATCACTGCCTCCATGTGGCTCGGGACTGTACCCAACTAAAACCTGTTTGCACGACTCCTTTGAGCCGTGGTAGGGTAGTAATCAAAGCACAGTGGGAACTCACACGAGACAAATGACGATCTCAGATCGACAGACTAACTTGTACACATGTCACCTGGGAATTGCTATCTGACAATAGGTATAATACCAACTAGCAGGTTCCCGGCGAGTCCGTCCAGTGTACTCATAACCTAATGAGCACCTGTATACTATCACAGGTGAACAAACTAACACCAATGGCTTGTGAGACCTGGCCACCGCCTCTCGTCGGGGTCTCGATCAGTATACACTAGTCTACACTGGAGTATCGATGCCCGGTCTCGATACTCCTACGACTAGGGACATTTAAGGATGTGCTTATAGACCCCATCTCCCACATATATGATCGCCATTATAATGCTGGCAGTCAAGCAAGAATCCTATGGGCTCTATCAACACGTATATGATGATAAAAACAAACCAGATAGCATACTATCATCTTGAGTAAAACTGTTTTATCGGTATAGGTCATCACTCAATCATCATAATCACAAGTCCGCGACTATGATAATTGCCTTGAGGGCACTATAGCCAACACATGATTCCAGGGATAGGAGCATCATTCCGAAGAGTCGGAGCATCATTCCGAGGGTTGGAGCATAATTCCGGGATCGGAGCATCATTCCTGAAGAGCGGAGCGTGATTCCAGGGATCGGAGCATCATTCCGAAGAGTCAGAGCATAATTCTGAGGGTTGGAGCATAATTCCGGAATTAGAGCATCATTCCTGAAGAGCGGAGCATCATTCCAGGGATCGGAGCATCATTTTTGACCGAAGTATAATTTCGATGCAGAGGTTGATTCCCAGGCGAAACATAATTTCGACAGGGAAAGCAGATACTCCGAGGTGAAGCTTGATTTCGACGCAGGGTACACTCTGAGACGAAGCATAATTCCGACGCAGAGCTTGTTGGCTGACTTGATTCCGAGACGAAGCATAATTTTGACATGGAAGGCAGCTACACCGAGGCGAAGCATCATTTCGACAGAGGGTGCATTCTGAGACGAAGCATGATTCCGACACAGAGCTTGCTGGTTGACTTGATTCCGAGGCGGAGCATAATCCCGACAAGGAGGCCGTTGGTTGATTCCGAGCCGAAGCATAATTCCAACACAGAGCTTGCTGGTTGACTTGATTCCGAGGCGGAGCATAATTCTGACGAGGAGGTCATTGGTTGATTCCGAGCCGAAGCATAATTCCGACAGGGAAGGCAGATACACCGAGGCGAAGCTTGATTTCGACGCGGGGTACACTCTGAGACGAAGCATGATTCCGACGCAGAGCTGGTTGGTCGATTTGATTCCGAGACGGAGCATAACTCCAGCAGGGAAGGTAGATATCCCGAGGCGAAACATGATTTCGAAACGGGGTAAATTCTGGGACGGAGCATGATTCCGCCGTAGAGGTTGTTGGTTTGATTTGATTTGGGTTGACATCAGCATCGCTACACTGGAATATGGTACCAGGAGCGAATCATCATTTGCCATGAGTGGATTTGAGGATTTCGGTTTTGGTTTGGCATCTGCATTGCTACACCGGAATATGGTACCAGGAGCGAATCATCATTTGCGTTTGCTTATTAGGAAATGACGGCTTAGGAGACAGGTTTTAGGTCCCTATCACCTAATACTTTTCAATTTTCTGAGCCGTAAGGGTCTCACAAAGCATTTTCTCCCTACGAGTCGTAAGGATCCCGTAAGTGTATTTTCTCCTTAGGAGTCGTGGGGACTCCCAAGTGTATTGCTCTTTTGTGAGCCGTAAGGATCTCACGCGGGAATTTTCTCCTCATAGAGTCGAGAGGACTTTGCGAGCGCATTTTATCTCTTTTTCACGAGTTTGCGCCCTTTCTGTTTTTCACAAACTCGCCGGCAGTCCTGCTGTTTTTACTCACGGAGCCCTTTCGGGTTTTCATCCGTGCCCATTTTGCTTGTGGACATACCTTCTTTTTCTTCTTCTTTTTTTTTTGAATCTTCACCGCCGGTGGGACTTTGAATGTGGTCTCACCGGTAGGACTTGGGAGAGATTGGGATCGTTTTACGCCTATGGATTGTATACAGTTTTGCAGGATGTATGATCCAGACCGTAGGGCCGAACAAATTTTGGGACTTTGTTGGCATCTGCATCGCTGCACTGGAATATGGTACCAGGAGCGACTCATCATTCGCCATTTTGGGGTTTGGAATTTGGTTGACGTCTGCATCGCTGCACTGGAATATGGTACCTGGAGCGACTCATCATTCGCCATTTGGGGTATGGGATTTGGAATTTGGTTGGCGTCTGCATCGCTGCACTGGAATATGGTACCAGGAGAGACTCATCATTCGCCACTTAGGGATTGAGATTTGGAATTTGGTTGGCGTCTGCATCGCTGCACTGGAATATGGTACCAGGAGCGACTCATCATTCGCCACTTGGGGATTGGGGAGCGATGGCTTAGGAGACAGGTTTAGATCCATATCGCCTAAGGCTTTTCAATTTTATGGGCCGTAAGGGTCCCATAAAGTATTTTCTCCCTACGAGTCGTAAAGATCCTGTAGGTGCATTTTCTCCTTAGGAGTCGTGAGGACCCCAAAGTGTGTTTTTCCTTTGTGAGTCGTAAGGATCCCACGAAGGTTTGTTCTCCTCATGCATCGTGAGGACACATGGGTGGGTCTTCCTAATGGAGCATAATTCCAAGGACGGAAACCAACCGCTGGACTGGTGATTGCAGTGGGGCATGGGTATGATGAGAATTATTTGAGTCCATGGATTGTATACGCTAGTCGACTTAGGGACCAACCGTAGGACAGGAAGAATTTTGGAAAATTGGATTTTTGTTGGCGTCTGTATCTTTGCACTGGAATATGGTACCAGGAGCGACTCATCATTCGCCGTTGGGATTTGAGTTTCGGATGACGTCTGCATTGCTGCACTGGGACATGGTACCAGGAGCAACTCATCATTCACCGTTGGGACATTCAGAGTTTTGGACGGCGTCTGCATCGCTGCACTGGAATATGGTACCAGGAGCAACTCATCATTCGCCGTTGTTTTTTTTTTGTTTTTTTTCTTTTTACCGCGATTGCTCTATCATTTCAGCTTTTCTTATCGCGAAGATCGCGATTGCCCTATCATTTCGGCTTTTATTCGCGGTTGCCCCATCATTTCGGCTTTATTTTCATTTTTATTTTTACTCGCTGATTTTTATTGCGAGTTGCCCCATCATTTCGGCTTTTCTTTATTGTTCTTTTATTTACACATTTTTTTTGTTTATTTACATATATATATATATATATATATATATATATATTTACATTCCCAGTTTAACGACTTAGAGGTCGATTATTCCCAGTTTAATGACATGGCGGTCAATTGTTTTCAGAGAAAGGCAGATGTCTGAGAGAATCAGTTTCATGAAGAATTTCGGTCTCCATTTGTATGAAATTGGCAGTCCCAGCTTGACTGTTTACTAACACGCCTTTATACAGTTCTATTTCTCCTGCCTTGTATTGTTTTTCGACCCAATCTTTGAAGACGAAGCAGTCCTCAATGACATGACCTATCATTCTGTGATAGGGGCAGTATTTAGGGTCGTCGGTCATATTTGCTTCATGCGGTCTTTTTGACTCTGACAGTTGTAGACCGTTCCTCAGGGCGTCTTTGAATATTTTATGGATTTTGTCCCTTCTGAAGGAATAGACCTTATCCAGCTTCTCTTTCAGTGGAGATTTTCCTCCCTCTCCGAACACTGGCTTCCAAGGCTGGTTGGCACTAGGCCCGCTCATCTCTCGCTTATTTCGGTTAGCCGAAGTGTTGAAAGATTCAGAATTGTCGGAATTTCCGACTTTGCGATTATCGTCCTTTCGGTTTCTCCAGGACCTATTGTTATTTTGGGAAACCGAGGAGGACTCCTGGTTTGAGCGCTCCAGCATCTGAACTTTCTTGGTCAGCTCTTGGAATGTTTTGAGACCCGCGGTGCATAAGAACGGGGCCATCCAATTGTTGAGATTTCCGACAAGGAGACTGACAGATTGGTCCTGCTCTATCAGCGGTTCACATTCGACGGAGAGATTGCGCCATTGGGTTATACAATCCGTGCTGCTTTCGTTGTTCTTTGGCTTGGTCCTTACGAGCTCGGCAATGGTGATCTTACCGCTGACGCTCATGAACCTCTGCCGAAATAGAAACTCCATTTAGATGATGGTTGTGACGGTGCCATCCGGTATGCTTGCGTACCAGTCGAAAGCAACATCGGCCAAGCTATTAACGAACTGGCGGAGGAGAAGCGCATCAATGCCCCCAGTATTCCCGCATGAGGCTTTAAAGTGGCGATGTGCTGATTCGTATTTCCCGTCCCATCGAATCTTCCGAATTTAGGGATGACATAGCCGCTAGGAAATTCTACCAGATCATACTGAGCAGGATATGGTCTCCCGCTACCGCTAACCTCTTTTTGCGCTTCGGTTTCAGCTACCAATGATTTGACTTTGTTGGCAACCAAATCCATGATTTGATCTTGAGTTAGCAGGCTACTGTATCGGTAGCCAAGACATTTCTTGAGATAGGATGCGACTGGCTTTCGTGCGGTCCGCCCACCTTTGGATTTGGGGGAATATGCGTCAGCTGTCTCGGGACACCGTTTCCCAGTTCATGAGCAGAGCCCTGCGCTTGATTGGGCATCTGAGAGGTAAGCTGGGCCGTGATCTGTAAGACGACGTTTGTCAAGTCGTCAATTTTTGAGTAGAGCTTGGCCATCTCCTTGTCTTTGTTTCTAAGCTGCTTTCGGAGCTCCTGGAGAAGTTGCTTCTCTGCGGTCTTAGGATGGAAAGTTGGCTTATCTTCACTTTCCGAGCCTCACTCCTTATGAACTGAGGGCTCTCTCTGCCTATCAGCCTCACTGGGAGGATTTTCATCACCCTCCGGAGGATGCTGGTCTTGAGAAGTGACAGCTATGTTCATACCGGGTTGGATATGAGATGTGGTGGCCCCGTCCTTGCTCTTGCTGCGCGTGCCCACCATAAAGACAGTGTGGACTACATATCCAGCCATCTCTTATCTTTGGTGGGGTAACCCTGTTCCTTAAACCTCATGAAGTTCAGCCTAGCAGGAGCTCTAGTCCTTTTGTTGGCACTGTACCTGAGCATTTTCTGTCTTAGCTTCTCAATTTTAAGAGCTTGGCGGGCATCCGTCATCCAGGAAGCCGTCGTGAGCCGGTTAACGGGGAGCTTAGAGAAGATACCCAATTGAGCAATTGACAGGGACGTCGCTGGAGCTTGCCCGAGATGCCTCATTGCTTCATTAGCGTTGATGGCCTTGCCGCCAGCTCGAGCGATGGAGAGTCGTTCGGAAACGGATTTGTGCTTGGGTTGAGGTCCCCTCGCGACCATGACATTCGGCCTTTTCCTTTTTAAGACTGGTTTGTCTGTTACCGGAGCTTGAAGAGCTGGGATGTCATTAGCTGACACGAATATAATAGAGCCAAATGGTAGCGGCGGCTCCTCCCATTTTCGCCAGAGACTGGCCGGAAGGACCGTCCTAGAGTCTATCTTCATAGCGTAGGAGACGGGAGCCATGCTGAGAGCTGAGTTCATATTTGGAGATATTGTTGAAAAGTGATTGCTTGAAAACCTGTATGAAAGAGTATTATTTTAGTATAAATATAGGTATGTATATTGATTGAGTTCGCATGAACGTTTAACCCGAAATATGGGAGGAGAGATAAGTCCTACCGGGTGTGCCAGAACCTGTAGGGTGTTTTTCGTCACCCCATTGAGATGGGAATACGCGCGCGCTTGTCAGGCGTACTACAGATTCCCCCTGCCTAGGGTAGGCTGGGGTTTATTGATTGTGGGGATCCGAATCTCCGGAAGCCGCGGATTAAGCTGCCGTTAATTACCCCTCGCATTTGGAGCGAAGGAACCTCCGATTGACGGGTGAAACTGGTCCTGCGAACACAATATGCAGTGTTGTGTTTTGAAGGGTTTTGGGAATATGGGGGGCGCACAGAGTTTTTACGGGGGTCCCGCTATCCGGATAGCGGGCTGGGGGTCAAGAGGGCTAGCAGCCCCCTTGCGGGGTGCGGGGCAGCGCCCAGTTAGAAATTTTTTCTAACGGGGAAGGTATATTTAGTGTGGAGTATGTGTGTATATATAAATAAAATAATAATAATAATAATAATAAAAAAGAGGGGAAAACTGGGCTCACATTTAATGGGAGCCTCCCCTCACATGAGGGGGCCATCACATACTCAGCATGTGACCCCTCACATGCTCAGCATGTGAGGAGGCCATCACATGCTCAGCATATGACCCCTCACATGCTCATGTGAGAGGGGGGACCATCACATAGCATGTGACCTGTCACATGTAGCATGTGAGGGGGCCATCACATGCTTAGCATGTGACCCGTCACAAACTGAGCATGTGACCCACATATGAGGGGGGCAAAAGTTTTTTTTTTACGTGGAGTTCAACTCCAAAAGAATTTTATATGGCTGAAAATATATAATGTGGAGTTAAACTCCAAAAAAAAAGATTTTTACTGTGGAGTTAAAATCCAAAAGAATTTCTGTAGTGGAGTTAAACTCCAAAAGAATTTTATTTGTGGAGTTGAACTCCAAAAGATTTTCTCCTTTCTTCTTTGAGAAGAAACCCAAAATGGGTTCTCTTGAAACTCCAAGATCTAGATCTTGGATGATAAAAAAAGAGACTCTTTTTCTTCTCTTGATGGAGTTTTGGGAGATGGGTTTATGGTAAAACTTTATTTAGTTTTTTTAAAAAAAAGAGAGCTAAGCTCTTGATTTATTTGGAAAATGAAAAGGAAGAGGAAGAACTTGAAAAAGAGAGAGTGGATGCACAAACCCTGGTTTTTTGAGGGAATGAAAATGTTTATTTTTTATTCATCATCATGTTGTCTCGTATAGGCTTACATATAGCCCCTTGGGCTTTACAAAATGACATTTTGCCCATCCCATACCTCATGTGCATTTCTTTTGCACATATGCCATGGGCTTTACAAAAATTTGGCTTTATGCCCATTTTACTTACATTCATGCATAAAAAATTACATTAAAATTATTTATTACATGAATTTTTATTTCGGCATGGAGGAGGGCCGGCCGCTTCATGTTCGGACTCGACCTGAGCATGAGCCCACTTGATCTAGGCTTGGGCCCACCTGGCTTCGGGTTGACCTTGACTTTGACTTGGTCAACCGGGGTGCAATTTTCTACCCCAATAACGTGTACTTGATACACGTATTTTAATCGGATATTTTGATAATACTAGCAGGTTTGAAAGATAACCGGATCATTGTGCAAAATATACATCGCATCCACTACAATATACATCGCATGTACAGTAATGGCCTCTAGGGCATACATATCACTAACACTCTCTCCAAAGAGATGTCTCCCAAGATTGATTTGGAGAGGGCTCGCTTGCAAGGGATACCCTATGTTTCGGCAGTCGGGTCAATCATGTATGCGATATTATGTACCAGACCGGATGTAGCTTACTCACTAGGTGTAGTGAGTAGATATTAATCAGATCCTGGGGAAAACCACTGTACAGTTGTGAAGAACATTCTTAAGTACTTGAGAAAGACTAAAGAAATGTTCTTGGTGTAAGGTAACGGTGAACTCCAGGTGGAGTCCTTTACCGATTCGAGCTTCCAGAGTGATAAGGACGACAGTAAGTCGGTCTCGGGTTTTGTCTTTACCCACAGTAGAGGGGCAGTATGTTGGAAGAGTTCCAAGCTAGATACCGTAGCAGACTCGACGATAGAGGCTGAATACATCGCTACCAACGATGCTGCTAAAGAGGCTGTCTGGATAAAGAAGTTCATAAGATGAACTAGGTGAGGTTCCATCTATTGAGCATCTAATACTTGTGTATTGTGATAACAATGGAGGTCTGGCTTTCCCCGAGGAACCCCGGTCCCATCAGTGATCCAGACATATTCTTAGGTAGTATCACCTGATCAAGGAGATAGTAGATCTTCGGGAGATCGAGGTTAGGAGAGTTGACATAGCGGATCCACTCACCAAGGCCCTCCCCCAGATACTAATCGAGAGACTTTTTGGAATGTTGGGTATGAGATACTATAACAACTGGCCTTAGTGAAAGTGGGAGATTGTTAGGAATATGTATGCCCTAGAGGCCATTATTGTATGACATAGTGGATGCTTGGACATATATATAGAGGACTTTCTTGCTCGACATGATAGTATGCTATCTGGTTGCCTTTATCTTAACATGTAGACTGGTATTATTATATTGTCTCTCTCTTACATGTTGATAAAGCCTTTAGGATATGTACTTGACTACCAGGACTATGATGCAGATCATACTAGTGGGGCCATGGTGATCCGCAAGTACATCCTTTAACAGTTTCTAGTCGAGGGGATATCGAGACAGGGCATCGATATTCCAGAGTAGACTAGTGTGTACGTTTCTTGACCCTGTAGGGGGTGATGGTTGATCCCACAACCATTGGTGTGTGACATCAAAGATTTTACACAGGTGCTCATTAGAGAATGGGTACACCGAACATGAATCGCCGAGAACTCCTAGTTAGTACTATACCTATCGTCAGATAGCAGTTCTGTGGTGACACTGGTACATGTTAGTCTGTAGACTCGCGATCATCATAGAGTCTTGTGTGGCTCCCACTGTGCTTTGATTTCCTCCCTACTACGGCTCAAAGGAGTCGTGCAAACAGGTGGATTTTGGGTACAGTCCCGAGTCACATGGAGGCAATGAGCGATAGAAGGGGTTTCGTCTCTCCCAGTATTGGGAGTTGATGTTGCGCTATGCTCGATTGGCTATAACTGGAAGTCCCTGGCCAGGACTGTTGATGAGATTTACTGGTAAGTGTTATCAGCAGTTTCTCGAACCGTTATGAGCCATACATCGGCATGACTTATCAAGTTACTGGGGTCTGACGTTACCACCCCTAGACTCGATATGCGACATATCAGACGAAGAGACCGGACTGTACGATAAGTGTTATTTGTAGGCTTCATAGGAGTTTGGACAAGCTTGCTTGTTGATCTTCTAATCGCTCAATACCTAGATAGCCGTTACGTTCAGCTAGTACCGCTGACGGCTTGTGGGCGACTGATGTGATCATCACCTATTGCTGGCGTATTGACGAGTCTTTAGAGTCCCACAAAGAAGTTTCCTGGTTCAAGCAAAACGAAGTAGGGCACATATGTTGATATGTGCGGGGGCCTGATTAAATACGAGTATGAGATACCGTATTGTAATTTGGCGGCTATTTGTTATCAGTTAGGTTATATGTGATATAATCGGATTATTGAATCAAGTGTTGATTTGATAATGTGATATACAGATAAATGATATTAGTCGGTTATATGTGATATAACCGGATTATTAAATCAAGTGTTGATTTAATAATATGATATATATTTATATTTGATATAATTGTATATTGACTAATATTAATGCTCACTAATTATGTGCTTACCTTTATATATATATTAATATATATATATATATATTAATATATATATATATATATTATGAAGTATGGCATGGTTTTTCTATTTTTAGAAAATAGAAATTGAGATGATAAATGGGGAGACTTTGGAGGCATGGGCATAGCATGGCTTATTCTATATTATATTCATTTGCTTTCATTATTGAAGCATGACTACAATTTTTAAGTGTTAAAAATTGTATGCTTCAATAATGGATGAGCCATTCTACACTTCATTCCACACTTAGTTATTTTTCTTGAGTAGCGCTCATGTGATGAGTTGCTCTCTGGCTCTCTCCATCTTCTTTACCTCCACCTCCAAACTCAATCCTTCTCATAGTTGTGAACCGTTGAGCTTGTGAGAACCCCAGTGGGCAAATATAACCCCTACTTCACCATCCTACACTAGATTAGCGTTTTGGTGTAGTGTGTTTCCTTCACTAAAGAGTTTAGTGAAGAGATAGCTTGGATTAACGGACTTCGGGTGGATCATCTTCGGCACGAAGGTCATCGGAGCAAGTTCGTTCAATCTTCAAGTGGAGCTTAGTGGAGTCGCGTGTACTACAACCCGGAGCTTTAGAAGAGAAGGACACGGTCTACAAAGGTTGTAGCCATCCATCTCTTAGTGTAAAGTTTATGATATCATGTTTAAAACCCTAATCTTCTAGTTTGATCCTAGGTTAGTGTTCATTAGCACTATGAAATTTTAAAATTGCATGTGTGATACCCGCTTAAACCCTACCGTGGTGCTAGTATACACTTTCAAGAATAAACAACAAATATATGTTTGAAAATCCTAAGATATAATTTATCGCGAGTTAATCGGTGATTATGAACGCAGCAAACACACCCAAATACTTTAGGAGGAAGGGAAAAAAGGTCTTGGTCGGAAAATAAAATAGAGAACAATATTTGGCTTTGAAGAATCGTGGAAGGCATGCGATTAATAAAAAAAGCATGCAGTAAGTAAGGCAAAATTCCAAAGGCGTTATGGTACATGCATGTTAAGCATAATAAACCGAGCAATGTAAAGCAAGTGGCGGTTTTTTTGTTCAGTGATGCCATTTTTTGTGATGTGTATGAGCAAGAAATTTGATGAATAATCCTACCGGATTGGCAAAGTGTCACGCCCGACTTCCCAAAAGACGGAAACATGCACGTGACAAGCCCGCGACGTATTTATTTCGAGAAGGTCACTTCCCGGAGTAAATACGCTAAGCGTAAAATTAGCAATATAAAATGACAAGAAATTAGCATGGGATTTAAACTTCAACAACTTTATTTACATTCAACTTGATACATTTATAATACATGAGTTTAACTGAAAGAAAATATAAGAAGAGAAATGCCTCAACAGGTGGCGGCATACATAAACTGAAAGGGAGGATAACTATTCTAGGCTTGAGTTGCGATCTGATCATGCTCCTCCTCGGTGGTGTCCACCTTCTTAGTCTCCACAATATCTGATGAACATTCCAAGAAGCAAAGATAGGTGGAATGTCCGTCAGCGAACTTTCGCTCGGTAAGTCCCTAAGAAAAAGGTGTGAAGTATAAAAGTATAATGACAAAGAAAATGTATATCATGAATCAATAGACTAGGAGATATGGTGTTTAAACATGTCATTTAATATAAACATGGCAATTCTATTTAACGTGCAGTTATATATATATATATATATATATATATATATATCATGGCAAAATAACATGAGTATAGTATAGCATGGCCGTGTAGTGTAGGTATAGTGGACATGAAGTGAATGTAAGTGTCCTAAAAGGTCTTTACATGGGTAAACTAATGTAACGTAAGTTCAAGGGTGAATGTCAATCAATCTTAAGAGCGTTTTCGAACCCAACAGGCTGTAATCCAAGGGTAAAGAACCATGAGCCCGAATCAAGTGTTAGTAACGTGACTTCAATCTAGTGTTGAAGTATTCCAAACTCAACAGGCTATAATCCAGGAGTAAGGAAACAATGATAGCTTGCTTGTGTTAGTAGATATGGATTCATGATCTAGGGGGACTCCTGAGATTTCGTTGGATTCACACATGAACTATCCCAACACCCCATGTATTCTAGGTTATAGTTAAAATTACTAGCCTTGCTCGAATCCATGAATACATCAAGTTGCAAAATTGAGTTCATGTCAATATCAAGTATTCGTGTAAAGTGTTCATGTATTCATGTCATGTTGTATTCATGGTTCGAGTCAAGTCAGTTTCAATAGCAGCCATTGTGTTCTGGTATTCATGTTAAGTTCATGTCAAGTCATAGTATTCTAGTATTCAAGTTTTGGGATATTCACGTTCAAGTGTTCTGGTTCATGATCAAAAGTTCAAGTTTATGTTAAAATTTGGATCCTGGTTGAGTTTGTATTCAGGTTAGAATAAATATCTTATGAAATGATTTAGCTCTTGAATTTCTTAAGTTTGGGAGTAATCGGCAACTGCTGCACATGGATGGCAGGATTTGTGTCTTTTCCAAGACAATTGCCATTTGATAACTCCGTTAAGTTGTCTAACCTGAATAGGCAAGCACTCACTTTCTCCGGTTCCTTGAGGCTCAAGAGAATTGATCCCGCTTAAACCTATATTAATCTAAAGTTCTTAGTATTGTTTGCATATCTCGAGGGGGTTTTATGAAAAAGACTATAATATAGTTTAAGAATAAATCTCGAGGGTGATTTACAAGATTTAGGATTTTCATAATCATGTATTTTAATTATTATGATATTTTGGTGATGAAACTTAGCCTTTTTAAAAGATTATGGTATTTTATTGAAAATAAGCTCTTTTGGAAACTTGATGGTATTTTCTTAAAATTATAATTTTTCATTTTAAAAATATAGTTTTATAATATGTTTTTATTGAAAATACGAATTCATAGTTTTATATAATTTTTTCAAAAATTTAGTTTTTATTTAGAAATTCGTATTTCTTAAAAACCGTATTTTATTTCCTTTCGAGATCGAATGCTCCGTGAGGAATTCTGTATCTCGCTCTACTATCCTAAAGATGTGCGATAATTAGCACCATCCATTATGTAACACCCGAGCCCAATAATACTATTTATATTACTAGTTGAGGGTTATATATTGCTCATTCCAATTTTCCTGATTTTCTGGTGTTTGTTGCTAAATTTTACCCGGTTAAGTCATTTTGGCACTTAACAAATTTTAACTCCGAAATTGAAATTTAAAATGTCCATGTTAGCCTACTCGTCCCCACTAGTCGCGTGGTAGCGTCCGAGTGTCGAGATTCCGTTCCGTTTGGCTAAACGGGCAAGTTTGGACGACTACGCGCGCGTGCAAGTGTCCGACTTGGGGGCATGCATTTTAATCATTAAACACCTATTTTCAAAATTTGGAACCCGCTTAAAATCCTATAATTTGAATTTGGAACATTTGGGCGCAACCCGGGCGCGATTTGAAAATGTTTCATTTCGCGCCAAAAAGGGCCCGTTTCAATTTAATATATTTAAACTAAATTATACGAATATATATTTTCGTTCACAGTATCTTTCACAAATCTCATTTGTAAATAATCCCTCTAACCTCGCCAGCCAATCCTGGGCTTGGATTTCCCTCGCGTGGGCCCTACCCCTTTTCCTTGTCTCTCTCTCTCTCTTCCCTCAATATCCCTCCTTCTCTCTCCAATCTCCCTCTCTCACTCCAATCCTTTTCTCTCTCTTCCTCTATATAAAAAAAAGCATGCAGCAGCCGCCCTTCCTTTAACCCACCTTCACCACGAGAACCCAACAAACCCTAACCCTAGCTCCCCCGCGACCTCACCGCCGGTTCCCCCGCGGCCTCGCCGTCGCCGTCGGCACCCTCAGCCTAGCCGCGCCTTCCTCCTCCCTCCTTCCTCCTCTCTCCTGCGCCTGCACCCATTCCCGACCTCGCCTCCACCCTCGCAGACCTCGCCGTCGACGCCACCCATCGTCGTCGACGACTCCCGCGACTCCCTCTCACCCTCCTCGTCCCGACCTCGTCGTCGCTGTCCTCCTCCCCTCGCCGGAACACCAGCACGAGCCCTAACCCCTCGCCTACCCCGCTGTTCGCCGGAGAAACGCGCCGGCGACCTCCTCGACGCCACCTCCGACCACATCCCTTCCCCCTCGACCACCAGAGTCGACTACCACCCTCACACTCGCTGCAGCACCCTCGTTCCAGCAAACTCCGGATTCTTCCAGCCACCGTTCTTCGCCGTCGCTGCCTCGCCGGCGTCCCAGTGCCGTCGAGCCATCGTGTGCACCCCGTTTCTTCTCTGTGAGTTTTCCTTATGCTTCCTTCTGGTACAATCCCTTCGCTGGTCGTATTTTGCGTGTATCGTATCTTGTTGCTAACTTGTTACCGATGACTTTTTGCCGGAATCCGACCGTGCCGTCTTGGCGAACCCGACGCTCCAGCGAGGTCCCCTGGTCCGTGTGATCTCGTTGATCTCTGTTAGGACTCGATCCGTGGCCCGTGCTTTCATATCGCGTTTTCTGCCGACATCGCATCCGTGTTCCCGTTTGCAGACCGTCGAGGCAAGTATCTGAATACTTGCTTGAACATGCTAGCGTGCGAGACCTAGTCTTGCCACGCAATTTAATTCACACTATTTAATACCGTAACTCAATGATGGCATTTGATATCGTATTATTGCTGTTATCTGTATATTGGAATCGTTATAACAGTTCCTCGTAATTAGTTAACCCACATCAATCCATGCTTTAACTAAATAAAACGACTGAATCACACCTGCTTAAACTGTTAAATCATTCATGAGACAATTATTATATTTAGTATAATTTCATGTAGTTCCTTAATCTATAATTGCGGATATTGCTTCACCTTGTGGCTTTTGCACCCCAAAGGTGCGTGAACCGGTTAATATGAAAATACGAACATCACTGTGTGCACATAGAATAATATTGTTAGTTACTGTTCCTGTCGTTGTTCATTATTCGTTACTATACCTGTTATCAGCATATACCGGATTGCATTACATATTGACCGATCTTGATACACCTGACACATGTACTGATACATCGGACACAACACCCTGCACATATCGACTCTACCTGTTGAAAGTAACCTGACCTGTTACCTGATCTCATGCCTAATGCCGACAAACCTAACCATTCCGGCTGTCGATCCAGACAGACCTACCTTTACTTGACTTTATGTTGGCATTAGTCCTTGACTACTGAATACCTGACCTGACATACATAGTTTGGGGGTATGGGGAAATCAAAGGTGAAACCGACTTGTAACTCAACAGTTCGATACATTGTTCTGATCAGTCTTACGGGCTTGGCCAGCTCCGGAGTGTTGTTGCTGACATCACTCGTCCATCCTACTACCTTTTACTGCTTAGCGGCACGTCTCGGATTCAGCCCCGAGGATCATGACCGTGGTCCCGGGCACGCACGGGATACTATTGAGTTACATCGACGATTCATCAATTGGTTTCAAAGACTATAGAGTAGAAAACCTGATAGGACAGTTTAGTCACCACTGCACATTACCCTGTTTATTACTTCTTATTGCTGCTTTATTCATGTTCATGTTTGCATTATTTATTACCATGTTTATGCTATATACTTGATATCATGACGCGCTGACATCTGGGTTTTGCATGGCCCAGATTCCGTACCTTTGTCGTCGACCGAGCAGGAGTACTTCAGCCAGCAGGCTGAACTGTGAGTTCCTTAGAGTTTAGTTTATTTATGTCATTTCATTTCCAGATGTGAGCCCGCATTATGGGACATACTGTTTATTCATTGTATTGGATCATTAGCTTCCGCACTTATTGTTTATTGATTCTTGTTATTATGGATTTGGACATGTATTAGATTAGCTTATTATCTTGTTCTTGATATCTTTACAACCGTAATGTGACTGTGGATGGATACTTCCTGCCCACAGGTAGCATGGTTGGCTATGTCACGTGCCCAAATCTTGCGTACTCTGGGAAGCGGGGCGTGACACATTAGCGGGTCCCCTAACGAGAGTTGTATAGGCGTAATTTCCACGGATTACAAAATACCGTTTTAAAAGAAACCCGGTTTTGAAAAGATGTGGTATTTTAATGTAAAAGCTATTCTTTAAACCAACCATATATATATAGACATCGTGCTATGCAATCATGGTGTGCGTGCGGGGTAGGTCGTTACCCCGTGAAGTTTTCCTAAAAGTATTGTTTTAACAATTATCGAAAAGAGGGTGATACTAAAGTTCAAGGTATTTTAATGAAAAAGTTCGTTTTTGTTTGTTTCACATGAAAATCTTGGTTAAACTCGAAACTAAAAAAATTGTAATTGAAGTTACAAGTAGGGTGGTAAAATTTGTTTGACATATGTATAGAGGAAAAGGGAGTTCTAAGTTTAAAAAGAAATGTATCGGAAATAACTCCACTTTACCAATATATGTTTAGAAGATGAATTGAGATGAAAAGAAGAAGAGATGAGAGGAACTTATAGCTTTAGTAATATCGAGAAGAGAGTAAGGAAGAAGGGAGGGGGCTTCGTGTCGTCGTGGAAGCTCCGGAAATGGCATCGATCTTCGATGGAAGGAGCTTGGTTGCTAACTCTACTTGACTCCACTTGCACCTAGGAACTTTTGAGATGATTTTGCTAGAAATTTTCAGAATAAAGGGGAGCAAGGGTATGGGGTGATATTTATAGTGAAGAATTAGGGTTTGGGAATTAAAATTTTGGATTAAAATACATTAAAAAGATATTAATTGGTGATTGAAGAGTCTCTGTTTGATTGCAGGAAAATCAAACAGTACAGGGGAGTTAAGGGGAGTCGAAGGGACAAGTGTGAAAAGCACGGAGGCAAATGGAGCAAGATCGACCGTCGGTGCCGGCCAAAAGGGGAGAATGGATGGTCAGATTTGAATGTCCTGTCTCGAGATATGTGCCACGTATCAAGTTGGGTATGTATATCTCATTGCACCTGTTTGATTTTTCTAAAATTTTTCATTTCTCCGTGTATTGCACGTGCAACTCTTGGGCTTCCAAAAATTAAAAAGAAAAATCTGAAAAAATAATAGGGTCTGACGGGATTCGAACATACAGGCTATTTCACAGCGGTGCAGAGGCTTTACCTGTGAGCTACAAGTTGCTTCTTATTTTAATTGAACAAAAATTACTTATAACTTCACATCAGGCTGAAATACCCCTTTTTTGTACAATAAACAAGAAATTTTTTTACAGAGATTTCAGAGTCGTCACACAAAGAGTTTGAAAAATACGTCATGTATTCTTTTACATTATCAGTTCTTAGAGTTTTAATAGATGTATTAAACTGATTAACCACTTCATTAATAAATGTTTTAAACATATGTGGTATTTCAGATCGATCACATAAAAGCAGATCGATGTCATTCTAAAACGATCATCAATAAATGTGACAAAATATTTGTAGATAAATATGCTAATATGTTTGTAAAGACCCCAAATGCCAGAATGTACAAACTCAAATATCAAAGAACTACGGGTATTAACTAAAGAAAAAGAGGGAAAAAAATGTTTCCCCAAAATACACGACTTACATAAAAAAATCATATAAAGAGAAATCAGGTAGAGGTGGATGTTCAAGACGTCGATGCCGGCACATAGTAGAAACATCAGCAGATATGGAAGGTGGCACATCCAAGTAGTATAGGCCATTAACTTCTTTACCCCCACCAATCTGATCCTTCGTCTGGCTGTCTTAAATCATAAAGTATTTAGAAGAGAAAGTTATTGAACAGTTGAAATCATTGCTAAGGTGACGAACAGATAAATGATTTGTATGATGGAAAGGAACAACTAGAACATTTTTAAATGGTAAGGAAGATTTCACATCAATATTGGTACAACCATGAACAGGAAGGGCATCCACATTGGTAATAAATTTATGCGAAGTGGGAAACACAAAATTAGAAGCAGAATGAGTCATGTGGTCTAAAACCCCAGAGTCAAGGACCCAAGGGTTTGAATAAGATAATAGAGATATACCTGATGTGGTTAAGGTAGTAAAGATATGAGATAAAATACGTTGCAGGTGCTGTAAGTTTTCAGGAGAGATCTGCAAGCATGATGATGCTGATGGTTGGGTTACTGTGAATGGAGGAGCCGTACTCTTTCTGGTAGTAGGATTCTGATCCGGATAGCCATGCGTCTCCCAACATAATTAATATGTATAGTCGGTACGACCGCAATGAGAGCAAGAAAGGGAACCACTACCACATCTGCGAGGATCAATCTTGTTGTCCGTCATATTGAACGCCGTATGTAAAGAGAGAAAGTAATAGAAATTGTAGATCTTGCATATAAAGAGCGAGAGAAAGATACTAGGTTTTTACTCAAACCAATTCCCGATCATTATAGAATGGAAAAAGTTATTTTTTTGTTTTTGTTTTTTAACACATAAAGAGCGATTGAAGGCTCGAGGGAGGTGGGCTGCAGGCGAGGGAGCTATTGAGGGTTTTGGAGTCGTCGATTGAGGAGATCTGGAGATCTCTAGGGCAAGTCAAGGGCTGCGGCTAGGCAAGGGAGGGGGCTGGTGAGGGCACGGCGAGGGTGCAGTAAGGGAGAGAGGAGGAGAGTTAAGGAGGATCGATCTTGAGGATGGAGGCTGGAGGCAATACGGGGTGGCGACTTGGGAGGCGAATGCGAGAGAGGAGGACGAGGGCGATGGATGATTTGGAGAGGCGACCGAGAGAAGAGGACTAGGGCTGGAGGAGGGACGAGGCTGAGGTAAGGTTTTTTTATTATATATTTTATTTTTTTGAGGATTATGGCTTAGGAGACCTACTCTGATACCATACAACAACAACAACTGAGCCTTTTATTCCAAGCATATGGGGTAGGCTACATGAACCAACATGAGAATCACGCCGGGTCTAGCACATGAATCCTCCGTCTCCACTCACTCCTATCGAACAATATACTTTCATTGAGGCCTTTGGCAACCATATCGTTTCGTATCACCTCCATCCATGTTTTCTTCGGTCTCCCTTTTGCCCTTTTGCCATTTCTCATATCGAGAGTATCTATTCGTCGAACCGGTGCTTCCATAGGTCTGCGTCGCACATGACCAAACCATCTTAGCCAGTTTTCCCGCAACTTCTCTTCCACAGGTGCTACACCAATTTTTGCACGAATATCCTCATTTTGCACCTTATCTTTTTTAGTGATACCGCACATCCAACGAAGCATGCACATCTCCGCTACGTGCATCTTCTGTGTATGATGCTTCTTAGGAGCTCAGCATTTTGTACCATATAATAAGGCAGGCCGAATAGCGCTCCGATAAAACTTCCCTTTCAATTTTAACGGAAAGTTACGATCACACAAAATCCCTGTTGCACTCCTCCATTTCAACCAACCAGCTTGGATCCTTTGATTAACATCACTATCGATCTCCCCATCCTTTTGGATGATGGAACCTAGATATCTAAACCGATTGCTCGGTGATATCTCTTGCCCTTCCAATGTTATACCAATATGGTTTTGACTTCTCTGTTTACTAAATTTGCAATGCATATATGCTGTCTTAGACCTGCTCAATCTGAACCCCCGAGATTCCAATGTTTGCCTCCATAATTCCAATTTGGCATTAACCCCTGCTTTCGTCTCATTTACTAGAACAATATCATCAGCGAATAGCATACACCAAGGTACCTCATCTTGGATAGTTCTAGTAAGTTCATCAATCATGATGGTAAACAGAAATGGACTTAATGCAGATCTTTGATGTAAATCAATTGTAATCGGAAAATCACTCGTTAGGCCGCCGCAAGTTCTGACAATTGCCACTAATCCATCGTACATATCCTTGATTATGTCAATATACTTGACGGGAACCCCCTTCTTCATCATTGTCCCCCATAATACCTCTCTAGGTATTTTGTCGTACGCTTTCTCTAAATCAATAAATATCATATGCAAATCTCTTCTTCTCTCTCGAAAACGCTCGACAAGTTGACGAAGCAAATGAATAGCCTCTGTCGTCGATCGTCCAGGCATGAACTCAAACTGGTTCTCTGTTATCTTAATATCCTTCTTTAGCTTGTGTTCAATCACTCTCTCCCAAAGTTTCATGGTGTGACACATAAGTTTTATTCCACGGTAGTTTGAGAAATTTTGAATGTCACCCTTGTTCTTGTAGATAGGTACAAGGATACTTTTTCTCCATTCATTTGGCATCTTTTTTTGTCTGCCAAATCTTATTAAACAGATCTGTTAGCCATTTAACGCCTATTTCTCCTAAGCATCTCCAAATCTCGATAGGAATCCCGTCAGGACCAACCGTTTTTCTTAAACTCATTCTGTTCAAAGCATCTTTAACCTTAGGTAGTCTTATTTTACGCATGAAATCACGGTTTATATCTTGAGATTGAATGACAAGTCCATCCAAATTCTTAGTAAAGCTCTCATTGAACAATTTGTCAAAATAATCTCTCCACCTTTCCTTGATATCCTCAGCTCGAACTAAAACCTTCTGATTTTCATTTTTGACACACTTCACCGCACATAAGTCTCTGGTCTTCCTTTCCCGCATCCGAGCAATCCGGTATATATCATTTTCAGCCTCTTTAGTGTCTAATTTCTCGTACACCTCCTTGTAGACCTTAGATTTAGCTTCCCGAACAACTTTCTTAACTTCCTTTTTAGCCATTTTATACTTCTTAAATCTCTCCACTTCTCTACTTTTCTTCAAATCTTTATAAGAATCCCTTTTAATTTTAATTGCAGCCTTTACTTCTTCATTCCACCATGATGTGTCCTTAGATGGTGGAGCACCACCTCTCGACTCACCAAGTAGATCTCTAGCTACCCTCTTGATACAACTAGTCATTTTGTTCCATGTTCTGTCTGAATTATCTTCCGACTGCCAATCCGCTTCTTGGACTATACGATCTGTAAAAGCCTTTTGGTTACCTTCTTTCAATCGCCACCATTTAATTCTAGGCTCTACTTTACGTCTAATCTTCCTAGGTTTTCTTCTAAATCGAAAATCTAGAACTAAAAGTCTATGTTGAGTGGTTACACTCTCACCTGGCACTACCTTACAGTCGATACCACAACCTCTATCTATTCTTCTCGTCAGAAAAAAGTCTATTTGACTAGCACTTGATCCGCTCCTAAAAGTGATAAGGTGGGACTCTTTTTTCCTAAACCAGGTGTTTACTAAGATCAAGTCATAAGATAAGGCAAAATCTAGAATCGAGCCACCTACTTCATTCCTTTATCCAAAATCAAAACCTCCATGGATAGTATCAAACCCACTACGACTAGTACCTACATGTCCATTGAGATCACCACCAATAAATAACTTCTCTCCACTAGGTATACTTTGCACCATTTCTTCTAAATCCTTCCAGAATAGACGCTTACTAGCGTCATCAAGACCTATCTGTGGTGCATAAGCACTAATACTATTAAGGATCTCTCTACCTAGAATAAGCTTAACCAATAAAATTCTATCACCTTTTCACCTAATCTCAACTACATCCTCAAGAAACCGTCTATCTGTAACAACCCTAAACTTTCTGTACAATTTTTTCAAAAATACAGAAAGATGTACTTTTGCCTGAGCACAAGTTATAAGTTTGTTTTGCTTTAGAACAGCAAGAAGGAGCTTATAGCTCATTGGTAAGACCTTGCATTGCTGAACCAAAGCACCAGAGTTCAAATCCTATCAGCCACATTATTTTTTAATTAGTTTTCTTTTAATCTTTTTAGAAGCCCAAGAGTCTACACGTGCATAACCCGTAAAACTAAGAGTCACACATAAAACAAACGAGTCCACTGCAGTAGGCGAAGCGACGGGGACACGTGGCGTGGAGACGCGGCCCGACTCGGGCCGGCGACTTGGCCGAAACTGTCGGCGGCGCCGATCCGGCTCAGTGGAAACCCCATTTTTCTTACATGCTCTGAAACCTTTGGCCTACCCCATAACCCCTGTACTATTTAATTTCCCTGCACATTTACAGAGCAAATTAAAACCCCATTTAATCCATTTTTTAATACAAAATTTTAGTACACCTCTTCATTACCCTAAACCTTAATTTTTCCTATAAATACCATACCTCAAATCACCCCCCTCACTTACAAATCTCTGCCCAAACTCTCAAGAAAATTCCCTAGACTTTTTGTGTGCAAGTGGAGTAAGTAAAGGGCGAAGCTCCGACGAACTTCCGACGACGATCTGAGAAGTTTCCGGCGACGAAACGACGCACCGGTGCTTCCCCAATATTTCTATTCCTCTTCTCTTGACCCTAAACCCATAATTCCCCCTTCCCTCTCTCTTTTTCTATTCTCAAATTCTTAATTCTTAAAACGTGTCGGAAGCGGAGTTATCCGGCTTCCGATTCTCTTTTCTTTCAAACATACAATATTTTCTTAATAACAAACCTACAACTTTTGATATATATTGTTTAATACTCATTAACTAAGATAATAGAACAAGTTTGACATTAAAATGATAATCGTAGTAAGTTTTATTCCACTTTTACAGTAAAATACTTTTATGTTTCATATCGACATGTTTATACCTTTAAACCATGCTAGTTTTAGAAAACTCACGAGGTAATGACTTACCTCTTCACAACACTCATCTGTAATATAGCACGATGATATTTGGGAACATAGTTTTTGGAAAAATACGATTTTACACATAACTACCTCCAACTAATAAAAACCTTTTTCTACAAGATGTGTATTTTTAACAAATCTTTGCAATGTGCTGATACAACCCATTTTAAGGAACCCATTCGGGATGGTGCAGATTATCGCACATCCTCGGGCTTAGTAGTGCGATATGCAGACCTCCGCAAGGAGCATACGGTCTCGAATGATTTAAAATACAATTTTCTTTAGAAAATGTGATTTCTATTATAAATAAAACTTATATTTTTAATAAATAAATATATATGTAATTAATATCAAAATATCTATTTTTAGTATTTATAATATTCCACATTTTCAAAATTCAAAAAAAACATCTCATTTACAATAAAATACCATACAATTCCAATATTACAAATAAATACCATATATTATGAAAAATAGGTTTTATTCACTAGAAATGTCACAATGATAAAATATATATCAATGAAAACTTTAAATACGATAATAAAATACTTGAGGTGTATTTTGAAAATTATACAAAATTATTTTTACATAAAACCCCCTCAAGTTATACTAAATTACAATAAGGACCCTAGTAAACATAGGTTTAAGCGGGGCCGGTCTCTTGAGCCTCAGGGAGCTGGAGATATGGGTGCTTACCTATTTAAGGTAGACAACTTAACAAATGGTGTTATCAACACGGTAATCGTCTTTGAAAAAGACACAAATCCTGCCGTCCATGTGCAGCGGTTACCGATAACACCAAAACCTAATTCAGGATTCAATTTCTTTTCTAATTGTCTGACTCAGACTAAGTCTCAATATAATCAATCTGACTTGAATGAGATTCAAGTATATATAACAATTCAATATAAATCTATATATTCAATCTGTTCAATCTATCAATCTATACAACTTGACTGAACCGAACCATGGATATACATCCATCTACATGATTCTCCAGTTACATTCATTTACTGATATCATGGTTTCGGAAAGTCATCCATCTATACAATTCAAATTACAAGAAAATACAATACAAACAATACAATCAAAACATCGCGAGGTTTATAAGGGGTAGATTGGTACGGAAGGTGTTAGAAGCGGCACGAGACAGCAACTATTAAGACATATAACCTGAATTCAATCGCCGTTGTTCTGGGTATTATTGACGGAGCCTTGTACTCTATATACCGTACTCTCTGGTCTAGTGAGACCCCTCTCGTATACACTGGCCTCTTCTGTACCAAACTACAAACAACAGCGTTAACAATATAATACAACTTTAAAAGTTACACTCTCTCTCTGTCTATTCTATTTCTCCCTCATCTTTGGGACTTACCGAGTGATTTGTTCGCTGACGACATTCTCTTTCTTCTTCTTTGGAATATCGTCAGCTGATTCAGACCTTCTGGAGATCGAGCCCACCAGCGAGGATTTGGACTAGCTAGCTTTTGACCCGGAGCTCTAGTTACTTGTATACATTTACATTCTGTATTTTCCATTTCTGTTATGCTATTGTTTAGGCATTGCTTTCCATTCCATGTATTTACTTTTCAGATGTATTGTAAAAAAAAGAATGTTAATAAATAAAGTTGCTGTTCAATATATATTTATTGTCTCTGTCTCTTGTGCATTTTACTTATATTGCTTAGATACGCTTAGCATGTTTACTTCAGAGTAAATACGTAGCGGCCTCGTCGCGTCCTCTGCCCGTATACCGGGAAGTGGGGCATGACACTATCTATGATTATGCCTACCCCATTACGTTTTTTTTTATCTCTACCCGTATACCAAAGCTTATAACTCCAAGGCTCTATGACTCTACTCTTTTCACCTACCCACTTAGTTTCTTGAAAACACATAATACCAACTCTCCTGCTAATCATCACCTCCACTAATTCTATTATTCTACCCGTAAGGGAACCTATGTTCCAGGAAGCTAGACGGATCTTATGAAACCCTTGCTTATTTGTCACTACACCCGGGGTCCGATATAGCGCGCCGTTTTTGGAAGACGACCTAGAAACCCTTGCATACTTAACACTACACCCGGGATTCGATGTAGCGCGTCGCTGAGTAGGGGACGCCCCAACGATATTCTTATTATGGTTCATGTCATAGAATGTGACAAAGTTTTACGTTGGCTGTCACAAGCCTACCACAACCCTCACTCTTTCTCATCCGGACTTGGGACCGGCAACGGTGGGTTTACCCACTCTGATACCATATTAAAGTTAAAAGAGAGGAGAAAAAGAGAGATTTTATTATGTGACCAAATATCTCTTTATATAGAGATTACAATTAATTGATGCCCAAGTATTATGATATGGTGTACTCTAATAACAATATAGTCTAAACTATTCTAACAAATAGAATATTGAAAAATTGTTCAAATGATATTATTGTTTAATTGCAACATCAATTTAAATTTGTTAACGGCCATATACTTAATTAACAACAAAATAAAAATTTATCACCTTGAAAAACGAAGATTAAACTACACCTTACTGCATGATAATAGATTGTTTAGATATAATAATCTATTGTTCAAAATCAAAGAAAAAGATACAACTCAATCATTGTGATCAACCCATTAATATTACCTGAAAGAAACTGTTCATATCATAATATTACATTTAATACCATCCATTCTGAATAATGTTGCCTAAAAATTGGTGCTATTAATCCGTGTTTGCTACTTTAGTGCAGGGAAACAGGTTTGGAGTGGATGACGGGCATTTCAAGTATAAACCGGATCGATTCAGTCAAAGTCAAAGTCAACATAGTCAAACATGCAAATCTCGATGATACGAAATCAAGTTATGACATGCTAAAAGGCTCTCTAAAATAGCGAGAAGAACACAAAAAAAACTGGAGTCCTAAAGCCTCAATATTGCGGCGGAACCGCGACAACTTATGAAGATGTCACGGCGGATCCACGGCGACATTTGCGCCGCACGAGTTATGGTTTCGGAGGCATATTCGTCTTTTCATGTGTATCGATATCGAAGCTAGGGTTTCACCCTTTGGGGCCAATAAATAGCAGCGAGAAGCACCCGACGGAGATTATCTAGGGTTTCATGTTTTTAGGGTTTTTATTTTGTTTAGAATTTGTAGCCTCCTTTTCATTAGCCATTCAAAATGTAATGAAGCTTCAAGTTTGATGAATAAAAGATAGAGCAATTTATTTAATTCTTGTCTCTTCTTATATCGCAATTTAAATTCCTTACACTTACTTTCTCCTGCATTTTATTATCTCACAAATCTTTTTAATAGATAGATGATGGTTTTCTATGCTTTTCTTCTCCTTTCTACTTTCCAAATTATTTTAAAGCGATGATGCTATCAATAGAAACTTCTCGCTTTTTGTGAGGGATCTGAAAAGCCAGCTTTTTAATTTCTTCTCCTCTTTTATTTTTGATTTAATTATTTATATGAGATGATACCCGATGGATACTCCTCGCTATCGTGAGGGCCCTAGTAGTTGCCATACGTTTTATCCTTTAATCCTTCTACTATTCTTCTTGGTTTATTTTATTTTTAATGGGTGAGTAAATTATCTCACTTGTTAGGGTTAAGGAAATGGATGCATGAAAGATGGAAAAATCCCTTATGTTTTTCTCTTTATCGAACATATTGATTTTGAACATTAGCATAGACAAACACGAATTTCTCTGTTTGGGTGCTCTATCCCTCAATGATAGTTGCGACCCAAATACGAGACAAGTTGTGTTTGCTATGTTGATGATAAGAATATTCAAAGGAAGGACGATGGTCAATAGAAGGAATCCCTAATACCCCTCTAAATACCTTAATCCCCTTTGTTTGCCGTTACTCAAGTATCAACTCAATAAAAGGTTAAGAGGAATAAATTATTTAAAACATCACTTGTGCTTCCTAATCCTAAACCCTAACGGGTTATTTTCATAAAATTTTAAATCTCACTTAGTTTAAAACAAACAAAATCAAATCTTTTTAATTAACTCGTCTAAAACATTAAAAATAAAGTTATTATTTCCATGTGGACGACCCATTCTCACCGCGGTTAGCTATTGCGACACTGTGTTAATTGCGGTGCTTTAGGACACATAAAAACTCATTTTTTTTCATTTCAATCAAATGGCGTTGTTGCTGGGGAGACGGTAATATTATTTTTCTTGTCTTTCGAGGTTAACTTTTATATATAAAAAACTATAAAAAAAAATAATAAAAACCGCATCTTGATATGATTTACGATTTTTGTGCGAGCTTTGCAGAAAATCTGGAACATCTAAAGTGAACATACAGTGAACCTAATTGCTGGAACCAGAAGAGTAGGGGACCAAGAGTTCAGGGCCGGGGAACAAGAGTTCATGGCTAGAGACCTGGGCAGATCGGCCCAGAGACGGCGGCGGATCCGCAGCGGCCAAGGAAGAACAGGCGGCTGAACCACGGCGGTTTTTAGTCTTCCGGCTCCGAGTTTTTTATAGTATCTTTATTTCTTCCTTTCACATCCTCTAAAGCTCTAATAAATTATTTCTACTTGTAAGATTCTTTGTAAACAGCACCGCTAAAATAAAAAAAAATCAATTTGCATGTTTTAGCTTTTTGTTTGTTATTGATTTGCATGATTAATATAGACATTAAGGGGCAAGAAACCCAAATTCAGATTAGGTAGGGAATTCACTACCCTTCCTAAGCCCTAAAAATAAAAAAACGAGATTACACATCACCCTACATTAATTAAAAAATATCTAGGCTCAGCCTTAAAAGGCAATCGCGCTCAATTAGGACAAAGGGGGGTCGTGGGTAATCTATTACTTATCCGCATCTTTCTTATGGTGTCTAAGGCAAGTGGTTTATTTAATTAGGCCCGCTACTTTGGTGATTCACACAGTGGATACCTCCCACTTACCTGGCACTTACCTTGCTGCAAGAGAGATAAAGAGGTGATAGAGGATTTATCCTACGTCTTATTTTTTTGGAAGTCTAGGAGCGGTCTGGTGATTTGACCTAGATAACCCTAGCTCTAGGGACTGTTTGTGCATCTTTTTGTGATTGGTCGAGTCGAGTCTTGCGTCCGTTATTTTGCCAAAGCAAAGCATTCTAAAAGTCTTTCTCCACAATTTCTCACACGCTGCCATGTACACTAAACTTGCTTAGTGTATGTTCGGTTGGACTCGGGATTCTAACGCCTGTTTAGTCTGCGTTTTCGCTATCAACTCTAAAATCGATACTTCTTCACTTTCTCCTTCACCTACCATGTCTCCCGAGATGGATGGATCTCCACCGGGCTTCAACAACCCCATCTTTCCTAATATTATGATTCCACCACCTCTTGATGCGCAAAATCCACCACCTCCTACACAAACTCCACCGCACATCGCGCTTCAAGACCGATGCTACCTCACTCGAGGACCCCTTCCTACGTTTCTGACTCTTCCACCAGAAAATGAGGATAATTTCGAAATTAAACCCCACTTCATCAACTTGTTGCCTAAATTTCATGCGCTTGAATTTGAGGATGCCTGTGTCTTTATAATCAAATTTTAAAACGTTTGTGCAATGATGAGCACCACACAACTGTAGGGGGACACTATGAGATTACGTATTCTCCCTTTTACCTTATGCGATCTTGCGGAGAAGTGGTTTTATAGCACATCCTCATATTCTATCAACAGTTGGGATGAATTTATTAAGCCATCCCTTAAAAAATTCTATCCTAATCATAAAACTTCCCGCTATAGGAATGAAATCAATCAGTTTGCCTAGCTTTCCACCGAACCCTTTTGGAAATGCTTTGAAAGGTTCAAAGATCTCCTAGTCCAATGCCCTCATCACGGATTCGAAAAATGACAACTTTGCCAAATTATGTATGAGGGCGTTAATCCAGCGACAAAACAAATAGTAGAAACCATTTGTCAATGTCATTTCATGTCTAAATCCGACGAGGAAGCATTGCAATTTCTCGAAGATCTCGCCAAGCAAACATTACAGTGGGAGAGCACAAGACCGACGGCGTCATTTTCATCTTCATCTAGAGCAGATATCCTTCAGCTCGACACTTCCATCGCAATGAAAGCCGAAATGGCCGCGATGCAAAAGAAGCTCGAAGCTATTGAAAACAAATTCTTAGCCTCCCTAAATCAAGTTTCTCTCCGCAAAACCGTGTGTGGTTGTTGTTTTAACCCATCACATTTGACCGAAGAGTGTCATTTGAATCCTCCATCTCAAGTTCAAGAACAAACTAATACTGCTTTTCAACAACGACTTAGAAATGATCCCTATTCTTTCATATGTAATCTAGGATGGAGGAATCATCCAAATTTTGCTTGGAACAAAAACCAAACCCAAAACCAAAAGCAAAACCAAAATCAGTTCTAAAATCAATACAACTATTAAAGGCCTCCTCAACAACAACAACCAACACCACAACAACCACCACAACAACAATTTCAGCAACCCCTTCAACCACAACTCAAAGCCATAAAAAAACTCAAAGCCATCCCTCTCTACATGCTCATCTTTACACCTCACCTAGCCATCTCATTAATAATTTCCTAAAAAGGAAATTCCTATAATGAGGTGTCCTTCTTCTACAAGTATTCCGTATAAATACGGAATACAAACTGATATACGTATCGAAATACATATATGCGTATTCATATAAAAATACAGATAACCAAAAGAGAGAAAATGAATAGTGAACATAATATTAGAATATATATATATATAAATTATTAAATCAATACTTAATTTAGTAATCAGGCTTAATCCTAAGCCGACTAGAATTATCAACCGTCTGATTAAAGTCCGTGTAGCAAGTACACGTATTCAATTGAACCCTTGCACGTATCAATATACGGCCTCTACATCATATCGCCTGAACCGGGAAAATCCTCTTGTATGGAACTCTAAAGACTCGACAATACGTTAGAAGTGATTTATTGGATAAATCCAAAAACTATAAGCACGTCAGCGGCACTAGCTGTACGTAACGTCTACCCAGGTATTTGCCGAAAGGGAGTCGACAATCAAATCCGTCTGTACCCTACTGAGCCTGGATGTGACGATCTCCATACAGCCTGGTCTTTTCGTCTAAGAGTATCGCATACTGAGTCTATAGGGTGGATAACGTCAGACCCTTAATAACCGGATAAGTCGTGCCGGAGTCAAGCTCATCACCAACCGAGAAAGTACTGAACTCCTATTAGTAAATCTCATCCACCGTGGCCATGGATTTATGGTGATTTCCAATCGAACACAGCGTGACATCGACTCCTAATACCAGGAAAGAAAAATCCCTGACAATCGCTCACTGCCTCCATGTAGCTCGGGATTGTACCCAACTAAAACCTATTTGCATGACTCCTTTGAGCCATGGTAGGGTAGTAATCTAAGTATAGTGGGAACTCACACAAGACAAATGACGATCTCAGGTCAAAAGACTAACCTGTACTCATGCCACTAGAGAACTTCTATCTAACGATAGGTATATTACCATCTAGAAGTTTTCGGCAAGTCCATTCAGTGTACTCACCTCCAGTGAGAACCTGTATACTATCTTAGCTGACACGACACCAATGGCTAATGAGACCGGCCACCGCCCCTCGTCGGGGTCTAGAAACGTATACACTAGTCTATTACGGAATATCGACGTCCAGTTTCGACACTCCTTCGACTATCGACATTTAAGGATGTGCTTATGGACTACCCAGCTCTCACGTATATGATCGTCACCATAATGCTGGTAGTCAAGCAAGAATCCTTCGGGCTTCATCATTATGTATTAGCGATACATAATAACAAGTAAAACGTATACACATCAATGATAAAGACAAACCAGACAGCATACTATCATTTCGAGTAAGACTGTTTCACCAGTATAGGTCCCCATTCAATTATCATAACCGCCTATTTGCAATTACAATAATTGCCTTGAGGGCACTATATCCAACATGGATGAGTATAACGTCTTTCTAAATGGGAATTTAGAAATGTACGTGCATATAACTCTGTCAGAGGGTTGCCGTAATCAATGGGAGCAGCGGAAGGTATGCAAGTTGCTTATGTCTATTTATAAACTAAAGCAAGTATATCAGAGATGGATCATCTATTTTGATGTGAAAATCAAGGTGTTTGACTTCATCGAAATAACATATGAATCTGGTAAGAAGGATGTAGAAAGTGTTGTCATGGATGATATACTCTAAATAGGAAGTGATGTTCCTATACTACAATCGGTCAAACTGTGGTTATCACAAATGTTTTTTCACAAAAGATCTGGATAATATATCAAGGATTTTGGTAACTAGATCTGTGTCGATAGATCTAGATTTAGGAAGTGTCCCAATCAGGATACTTGGATACCAATCTAAAGGTTTAGAATGGATGACTCATAACATGGCGGTCTACTCGCATGTGATAGAGTCACCCTCTCTAAAAAAATGTCTTCAAGATTGATGAGGAGAGGGACTCGCGTGAATGACATTTCAAATGGTTTGGCAATTAGGTCAATCATGCGATGTCATGTACCAGACCAGATATTTCTTTTGCACTTATTTTAGTAAGAAGATATTAATCCAATCCTGAAGAAACAAAGGGAAGCAGTGCAAAACATATCAGGATATTCTTGGTGTAGGGTAATAGCAGCCTCCTTTGGGAGGCGGTTACCGATTCTGGCTTCTAAAGTGACCTGAATGACAGAGTGGCTTTCAGAGTTATAAGTTTATCCTTTTCTGAGGGGCGGTATGTTGGAAAGGGTTCCAAGCGGAATACTGAGGTAGACATAGCGCATGTTGCTGATTAAATTCAGCGGAGGATACAGCTTAAGAAATTTGTTGGATAAAGTGTCCATTTATGAACTTGGTCCCATCATGTATCCAGACAAATTTTAAGGCATGTATCGCTCATTTCAGGAGATAGTTGATCTCTTCGAAGTTGAGATATAGAGAGAAAATATTAGAAACATTATAGCGGATCCATTCACTGAGACTATTTCTCGAACACATGAGCTGTTAGTAGAGAAATTAGGAATTCGGTAGCACACGAGCTGTGGGTATGTGATACCGCAATAATCGATCTTAAATGCAAGTAGGAGATTGTTGGATATAGTGCCCTCAAGACAATTAGTGTAATTGCAGATAGGCAATCATGGTAATTGAAGGAGGACCTATACGGTTAGAACAGTTTTGTTCGAGATAATAGTATGCTATCGGGTTTGTCTTTATCATTAATGTGTATACGTTTACTCGTTATCACGTATCGCTAATATATAATGATAAAGCCTGTAAGATCTTTACTTGACTACCAGAGTTGTGATGGGGATCATACTTGTGAGAGCTGGGTAGTGCATAAGCACATCCTTAAATGTTCCTAGTCATAGGAGTATCGAGATTGTGCATTGATATTTCATAGTAGACTAGTGTATACATTTCTAGACCCCGACGAGGGGCGGTGGCAGGTCTCATAGCCATTGGTGTGTTACACCTAAGATTGTATACAAGTGCTCACTGTAGGTGAGTACACCGGACGGACTCGCCGAGAACTTCTAGATAGTATTATACCTATCGTCAGACAGCAGTTCTCTGATGATATGAGTACAGCTAGTCTGTTGATCTGAGATCGTCATTTGTCTCGTGTGAGTTCCCACTATACCTAAATTACTACCCTACCACCGCTCTACTGATTCGTGCAAACAGATTTTAGTTGGGTACAGTCTCGAGCCACATGGAAGCAGTGAGCGATCGGAAGGGATTCATCTTTCCCAGTATAGGGAGTCGAAGTCGTGTTGTGTTCGGTTGGCTATCACTATAAATCTCTGGTCATGGTGGATGGGATTTACTGATAGGAGTAGTTTCTCGGTAGGTGATGAGCCTCACACCGGCATGACTTATCGGGTTATTAGAGGTCTGATGTTATCCATCCCTAGACCCGGTATGCGATACTCTTAGACGAAAAGACCGGACTGTATAGAAATTGTCACTTACAGGCTCTGTAAAGATACAGACGAGCTTACTTGTCGACCATCCTTTCGTTCAATACCTGGGCAGCCGTTACATACAGCTAGTGCCGCTGACATGTTTGTGGTTAAACCTACTGCCAGCGTATCGTTGAGTCTTTAGACTCCCACACAGAGGGTTTTTCTGTTCATAGGAAACAATATAGTGTGCGTATTTTGATACGTACTGAGGTTCGATTAGATATGTGTGTAGGGTTTTTTTCGTCACCCCATTGAGATGGGAATACGCGCGCGCTTGTCAGGCGTACTACAGATTCCCCCTGCCTAGGGTAGGCTGGAGTTTATTGATTGTGGGGATCCGAATCTCCGGCAGCCATGGACTAAGCTGTCGTTAATTACCCCTCGCATTTGGAGCGAAGGAACCTTCGATTGACGGGTTAAACTGGTCATGCGAATTTAATATGCAGTGCTGTGTTTTGAAGGAGTTTTTGGAATATCGAGGGCCCCGTAGAGTTTTTACAGGGGTTCCGCTACCCGGATAGAGGGCTGGGGGTCAAGGGGGCTAGCAGCCCCCTCGTGGTTAGAAATTTTTTTCTAATGGGGAAGGTATATTTAGTGTGGAGTATGTGTGTGTATATATAAATAAAATAAAATAATAATAATAATAATAATAATAAAAAAGTGGGGGAAACTGGTCTCCCATTTAATGGGAGCCTCCCCTCACATTAGGGGGCCATCACATGCTCAGCATGTGACCCCTCACATGCTCATGTGAGGGGGGGCCATCACATGCTCAGCATGTGAGGGGGCCATCACATGCTCAGCATGTGACCCGTCATATGAGGGGGGCCAAAAGGTTTTTTTTATTTTTACGTGGAGTTCAACTCCAAAAGAATTTTATATGGCTGAAAAGATATAATGTGAAGTTAAACTCCCCAAAAAAAGAATTTTTACTGTGGAGTTAAACTCCAAAAGAATTTCTGTAGTGGAGTTAAACTCCAAAAGAATTTTATTTGTGGAGTTGAACTCCAAAAGATTTTCTCTTTTCTCCTTTGAGAAGAAACCCAAAATGGGTTCTCTTGAAACTCCAAGATCTAGATCTTGGATGATAAAAAAAGCGACCCTTTTTCTTCTCTTGATGGAGTTTTGGGAGATGGGTTTATGGTAAAATTTTATTTAGTTTTTAAAAAAAAAGAGAGATAAGCTCTTGATTTATTTGGAAAATGAAAAGGAAGAGGAAGAACTTGAAAAAGAGAGAGTGGAGGCACAAACCCTAGTTTTTTGAGAGAATGAAAAAGTGTATTTTTTATTCATCATCATGTTGCCTCTTATAAGCTTACACATTTACATATAGCCCCTTGGGCTTTACAAAATGGCATTTTTCCCATCCCATGCCTCATGTGCATTTCTTTTGCATATAAGCCATGGGCTTTACAAAAATTTAGTTTTATGCCCATTTTACTTACATTCATGGATAAAAAATTACATTAAAATTATTTATTACATGACTTTTTATTTTGGCATGGAGGAGGGCCGGCTGCTTCATGTTCGGACTCGACCTGAGCATGGGCCCACTTAATCTGGGCTTGGGCCCACCTGGCTTGGGGTTGACCTTGACTTTGACTTGGTCAACTGGGATGCAATTTTCGACCCCAACAAAGTGCCCCCCATCAATAAATGCACACCACACATTTGAGTTGTGTGCATGAAATTGATGGAGCTTGAAGCTGGACTTCGAGGTGGAACATCATTCCGAGGGCGGAGCATCCCTCGGGGAGCATGATTCCCGGGGATCGGAGTATCATTCCAATTTGCGGAGCATAATTCCAGAGTTGGAGCATGATTCCTGAAGAGCAGAGCATGATTCCTGGGATCAGAGCATCATTCCGAAGAGTCGGAGCATAATTCCGAGGATCGGAGTATAATTCCGGGATCGGAGCATCATTCCTGAACAGCGGAGCATGATTCCAGGGATCGGAGCATCATTCCGAAGAGTCGGAGCATAATTCCGAAGAGTCGGAGCATAATTCCGAGGGTTGGAGCATAATTCCGGGATCGGAGCATCATTCCTGAAGAGCGGAGCATGATTCCAGCGATCGGAGCATCATTCCGAAGAGCGGAGCATAATTCCAGGGATTGGAGCATCATTCCGAAGAGCGGAGCATGATTCCAGGGATCGGAGCATCATTCCGAAGAGCGGAGCATGATCCTAGGATCGGAGCATCATTCCTGAAGGGCGGAGCATGAATCCAGGGATCGGAGCATCATTCCTGAAGGGCGGAGCATGATGAAGGGTCCCGGCAGCGCCCCGGCCATCGAATCGCGGCCAAAATGCGAAACAAAAATTTCTGAACCGGCGCTACCGCTACCCGATTTACGGATCGACCTTAAACCCTAAACTAGCGAGTTAACTAAGAGTTAGAATCGTTATACCGAGTTGATCCGTGTCCTTCGGTCTTCATTCCAAGCTCCTAGTGATCCTTTGACGATGTTTGGTTGCCGGTCTTTCTTCGTCTCCGATGATCCACCCGAGGGAAACGGCGCAAGCTCCAGCCTCGACAAACGAGGCAACCGATGCTCCAAAATCGCTAGCGATAGGGAGTGGGGGTGTATGAAAATGTCACTATAATTTTTCTCTCAACCATGAGCTCCAGGGAGCAATTCAAGAAAGATGAAGAAGGAGGTGGACTTTTATGAGCAAAAATGGCTAAGTGTGCAAGTAATGAGAGTGAGAGAGTGGGCTAGCATGTAAATTAATCATCCATCAAATGAAATGAATCCCTCTCCCACAAAATATTGGCCGGCCCCCCTCTCCCTCTCTCATCAAATAAAAATCATTTTCTTTTTTTAATCAAATAAACAATTGCACCAACCTAAGATTTGGAAGAAGACTATCCAATAAGCGTAATAGGTATACTCTCCTAATCCTAGAAGCCCTCGCAACCTGAGAGAAGGTAAAGAGAAAAGACATCTGAATAATCCTATTCATTTTTCTCCTGAACGTGAATCCATCCTCGAAAAAGTTCCTTCGAGTTCGTATGTAACTATACAATGGATTTATCCAATGGAAGTGGATATCCGTAGTGATACGGAGTGTTCTAGAGAAAAGCAAAGTGGATGTAGGAGTGGCAGGGGTATACATGATCTTTGTCGTGAGTGATGGTGATCGCAACATTCTTCGCCATTATTCTAATCCCTTTATATGTCTTTATTTATTACCTTCTGTACACCACAGTTAAGCTTGTTGGTTTTCTTCCTTCCCTACCGTTCGGCACCTGCCTATGGTTTGGAGGAAGACTATCCAATAAGCTCAATAGGTGTACCCTCTCCTAATCCTAGGAGCCCTCACAACCTGAGAGAAGGTAAAGAGAAAAGACAACCGAATAATCCTATTCAGTTTTCTCCAGAACCAGAATCCATTCTCGAAAAAGTTCCTTCGAGTTCGTATGTAACTATACGATGGATTTATCCAATGGAAGTGGATACTCGCAGTGATACAAGGTGTTCTGGAGAAAATCAAAGGTGATATAGAAGTGGTAATGATGTATGCGACACCGTGACATTCCAAAATCCATAGTGTTTTAAGAAGGTTCAGTCAACTTGGTTTTATGAGTTTTAGTCAAAGGTTGGGTCATCGTCGCAGCCAGAGAGAGAGAGAAGAAACACTCAGCGTGCACTCTAACCTAGATCAGAATGGTTAATCATTTTATCTAATCTGGATGGTTCCCACTGTTTTCTCAAATTCTCCTCCAAACCCAAAAGGAGAATTAGTCGGAATTACCCGAGGAGTAGTCCTACTCATCAGTGGGAATCGGGATCCAACTATCATCGCATGATAACTTGATGGAAGCCACTCAAGTCACCACACTCCAAAAGGTATGCGCAAGCCTGGCAAGTTTCCTATACGTTTGAAACTCCCGATATGATTTTTACCCCAAGCGGCTTATGACCTTGACTAGGTCAACATATCATAAGTCACAAGTCAAGTTCAACCCGTCATTATCCTGGATTAATTAGACCCACCCGTACCCTTGACTAGGTCAACATGACCGTACGACTGTCCTAACCAATCGCATATCCATGCAACAGAAACGTACTACAGAGCTACCGAACACTACGCCTTGACTAGGTCAACATACATAGCACGAATACTAAGCAATACTCGTCTGAAATGACGGAGGGCTACGGCTGGTTTTTGGTGAAAAACCTTTAATGTAATGAACTTGATATCGTTGAAGGAATCCAAGTGGTTTTATAGATATATAGCGGCGAAAAACTTTTGCTAAAGAGGTCACTCCCGGTGAAGTGATCTCGGCTCTTTCCCCGTCGAATGGGGTGCAGGATATCCCAAACTAAATACCACGATGCAAAGCAAAAATAATTGACTATAGTAAAGTTATTACGTTGACGCAAACTTTTACCCAAGGGGTCACTCCCGATGAAGGGATCTCCGCCCTTGCGTCGTCGAATGAGGTGCAGGATATTCCAAAATGAATACCACGATGCAAAGCAAAAGTGTATGTTTGTAATGTCAGTTTTTAAAAAACTTGGTTCTAACAACATCATATATAGGTTTGTTTTATCTTTGCATTGATAAGAATCTATGCATTCCCATCAATTAATCACACCAGAAAAGAACGAAAATAAAATGTACGTATATGCCATCCGCATTCACCACTGGGTCCCGTCATCACCCGTTAGGTTACTTAACTAATGACAGAGCGGAGACTGGGCTAGCGCGGGTGCAAAACATATACAACATCTACTAGTATATATAAATATATATATATAACATTCGTCGCAGGCATGATATAAAGCAACATCACAAAAACATCACAGAAGCAACACAGAATGGTGGATAATCTGGAGCCCCGGGTTTCACTTGAGCTACAAGTGAGACCGACGTTCCCTGTCGTGTGGATAGCATGTGCAATGAAACCTAGACCCCTACGAGCGCGACAAGTTACCCGCCAAAACCAGAAGTGAGGCAGCCCCCTTCAGCAACGTGAATGGACCACCCGGCACTTCACGGAATCCGGTAACTTGAGCACCCCTCCTGGGTCACCTATACCCCCTATGAGTGCGGCGAATAGCCCGCCAATTCTAGAGTAAGGTCCTCTCCGTCCCAACGCCATGAGATGCGGACCCGTTGCTCTCTAGAATCCGGCTATTCGTGCACTCCACCGCGGGGTAATCCTAGTACAGAAAATAAAATAATATACAAGGGTGACATCGACCTCAGCTCGGTCGTGCCCCAAAAGAATAATATACAAACTGGCAGTGACGGCAGTCCACATGTCGGACGCTCGCTCCGCAATATCAAATGTACAGATGAAATAAAACTATACTAACATTGCACCATTGCTATCCACCACGACGATCCAACCAACATCACAGCACAACACAGAACATCAACGTGAATGTCACTTTCGCAAAACCGTCTAAAAGACATATAGCAATTAGACGAGTTTACCGATCAAGTGACATTCACGGTCGCAGAATATAATGTATGTACTGTCAAATGCATGCTTAAATTATCGATCGACTAAGTTCCAAATTGGCCCCAATAGCAAAACAACACTTCACTGAAACCTGGGCCAAAACAGAATATAAAAAAAAATCACAATTCCATGTCTCTGAGCTACAGTGAAAATTTGAAGGCCTGTCGCCAATAAATGGCCGCGGATCCGCCGCCAATGTGGGGTTAGTGCGGCGGTTCCGCGGCGCTTTGGAGGCGTCAGGGGCTCAAATTTTTTCTATACCTATAAAATCGCCTGCACGGATTTTTAAGCTACTTTAAAATATTTTTTGAACACTTTTGAAAAACGGCTGAGAACAGAAAAATGGAAATGTGATTTTGGAAATTTTCGTCGATCGATCTTTCAAGCACGTTTAAACAAGCTAGTAAGGGGTTTAAAGGGTGGCTCTGATATTATGAAGGGTCCCGGCAGCGCCCCGGCCATCGAATCGCGGCCAAAATGCGGAACAAAAATTTCTAAACCGGCGCTACCGCTACCCGATTTACGGATCGACCTTAAACCCTAAACTAGCGAGTTAACTAAGAGTTAGAATCGTTATACCGAGTTGACCCGTGTCCTTCGATCTTCATTCCAAACTCCTAGTGATCCTTTGACGATATTTGGTTGCCGGTCTTCCTTCGTCTCCGATGATCCACCCGAGGGAAACGGCGCAAGCTCCAGTCTCGACAAACAAGGCAACCGACGCTCCAAAATAACTAGCGATGGAGAGTGGGGGTGTATGAAAATGTCACTACAATTTTTCTCTCAACCATAAGCTCCATGGAGCAATTCAAGAAAGATGAAGAAGGAGGTGGACTTTTAAGAGCAAAAATGGGTAAGTGTGCAAGTAATGAGAGTGAGAGAGTGGGCTAGCATGTAAATTAATCATCCATCAAATGAAATGAATCCCTCTCCCACAAAATATTGGTTGGCCCCCTTCTCCCTCTCTCATCAAATAAAAATCATTTTCTTTTTTTAATCAAATAAACAATTGCACACCATACTTAAAAGACCATGCTTTGACCCATGCCTATGCCACATCATCCCTTCCACCTCATTTATAAAACAAATGATTTTACAAAATAGAAAATCATATAAATGAGGTCGCATATTCTTCTAGAAGCTATTCCGTACAAAATATGGAATACTTCCCGGTACATGTATCGAAATACATATACGCGTATTCGTACAAAAATACGAATAACCAAGAGAGAAAATAAATAGTGAACAATAATACTAGAATACATATATATAAATACATATGTAAATTATCAAATCAAAACCTGATTTAATAAATTGGCTTAATCCTAAGCCGCTAGTATTATCAACCGTCCGATTAAAATCTGCGCAGCAAGTGCACATATTTAATCGGACACCCGTATGTATCAACATACGACATGTACACCATATTGCCTGAACCGTGAAAACCCTCTGTGTAGGACTCTAAAGACTCGTCAATACGCTGGCAGTGGGTTTAACTACAAGCACGTCAGCGGCACTAGCTGTACGTAATGGCTACCCAGGTATTGAGCGAAAGGGAGGCCAACGAGCAAACTCATCCTGAACCCCTACTGAGCCTGTCAGTGACAATATCTGCATAGTCCGGTCTGTTCTTCTAAGAGTATCGTATATTGAGTCTAGAGGGGTGGATAAAGTCAGACCCCCAACAACGCGATATTTAGTGTCGGTATGAAACCCATCACCACCTAAGAAACAATCGATCCTGGATCGATAATTCTCGTCCACCGTGGCCACGGATTTATGGTGATGGCCATCCGTACACAACGCGACATCAACCCCCAATACCGGGAGAGACGAATCCCCGACGATCCGATCACTGCCTCCATGTGGCTCGGGACTGTACCCAACTAAAACCTGTTTGCACGACTCCTTTGAGCCGTGGTAGGGTAGTAATCAAAGCACAGTGGGAACTCACACGAGACAAATGACGATCTCAGATCGACAGACTAACCTGTACGCATGTCACCTAGGAACTGCTATCTGACAATAGGTATAATACCAACTAGCAGGTTCCCGGCGAGTCCGTCCAGTGTACTCATAACCCAATGAGCACCTGTATACTATCTCAGGTGAACAAACTAACACCAATGGCTTGTGAGACCTGGCCATCGCCCCTCGTCGGGGTCTCGATCAGTATACACTAGTCTACACTGGAGTATCGATGCCCGGTCTCGATACTCCTACGACTAGGGACATTTAAGGATGTGCTTATAGACCCCAGATCCCACATATATGATCGCCATTATAATGCTGGCAGTCAAGCAAGAATCTTATGGGCTCTATCAACACGTATATGATGATAAAGACAAACCAGATAGCATACTATCATCTTGAGTAAGACTGTTTTATCGGTATAGGTCATCACTCAATCATCATAATCACAAGTCCGCGACTATGATAATTGCCTTGAGGGCACTATAGCCAACACATGATTCCAGGGATCGGAGCATCATTCCGAAGAGTCGGAGCATCATTCCGAGGGTTGGAGCATAATTCCGGGATCGGAGCATCATTCCTGAAGAGCGGAGCGTGATTCCAGGGATCGGAGCATCATTCCGAAGAATCAGAGCATAATTCCGAGGGTTGGAGCATAATTCCGGAATTGGAGCATCATTCTTGAAGAGCGGAGCATGATTCTAGGGATCGGAGCATCATTCTGAAGAGTGGCGGACATTCTGACCGAAGTATAATTTCGATGCAGAGGTTGATTCCCAGGCGAAACATAATTCCGACAGGGAAAGCAGATACTCCGAGGCGAAGCTTGATTTCGACGCGGGGTACACTCTGAGACGAAGCATAATTCCGACGTAGAGCTTGTTGGATAACTTGATTCCGAGACGAAGCATAATTTCGACATGGAAGGCAGCTACACCGAGGCGAAGCATCATTTCGACACAGGGTGCATTCTGAGACGAAGCATGATTCTGACACAGAGCTTGCTGGTTGACTTGATTCCGAGGCAGAGCACAATCCCGACAAGGAGGCCATTGGTTGATTCCGAGCCGAAGCATAATTCCGACACAGAGCTTGCTGGTTGACTTGATTCTGAGGCGGAGCATAATTCCGACGAGGACGTCGTTGGTTGATTCCGAGCCGAAGCATAATTCCGACAGGGAAGGCAGATACACCGAGGCGAAGCTTGATTTCGACGCGGGGTACACTCTGAGACGAAGCATGATTCCGACGCAGAGTTGGTTGGTCGATTTGATTCCGAGACGGAGCATAACTCCGGCAGGGAAGGTAGATATCCCGAGGCGAAACATGATTTCGAAACGGGGTAAATTCTGCGACGGAGCATGATTCCGCCGTAGAGGTTGTTGGTTTGATTTGATTTGGGTTGACATCAGCATCGCTACACTGGAATATGGTACCAGGAGCGAATCATCATTTTCCATGAGTGGATTTGAGGATTTCGGTTTTGGTTTGGCATCTGCATTGCTACACCAGAATATGGTACCAGGAGCGAATCATCATTTGCGTTTGCTTATTAGGAAACGACGGCTTAGGAGACAGGTTTTAGGTCCCTATCACCTAAGACTTTTCAATTTTGTGAGCCGTAAGGGTCTCACAAAGCATTTTCTCCCTACGGGTCGTAAGGATCCCGTAAGTGTATTTTCTCCTTAGGAGTCGTGGGGACTCCCAAGTGTATTGCTCTTTTGTGAGCCGTAAGGATCTCACGCGGGAATTTTCTCCTCACAGAGTCGAGAGGACTTTGCGAGTGCATTTCATCTCTTTTTCACGAGTTTGCGCCCTTTCTGTTTTTCACAAACTCGCCGGCAGTCCTGCTGTTTTTACTCACGGAGCCCTTTCGGGTTTTCATCCGTGCCCATTTTGCTTGTGGACATACCTTCTTCTTCTTCTTTTTTTTAGAATCTTCACCGCCGGTGGGACTTTGAATGTGGTCTCACCGGTAGGACTTGGGAGAGATTGGGATCGTTTTACGCCTGTGGATTGTATACGGTTTTGCAGGATGTATGATCCAGACCGTAGGGCCGAACAAATTTCGGGACTTTGTTGGCGTCTGCATCGCTGCACTGGAATATGGTACCAGGAGCGACTCATTATTCGCCATTTTGGGGTTTGGAATTTGGTTGGCGTCTGCATCGCTGCACTGGAATATGGTACCAGGAGCAACTTATCATTCGGCATTTGGGGTATGGGATTTAGAATTTGGTTGGCGTCTGCAGCTGCACTGGAATATGGTACCAGGAGCGACTCATCATTCGCCACTTGGGGATTGGGGAGCGATGGCTTAGGAGATAGGTTTAGATCCATATCGCCTAAGGCTTTTCAATTTTATGGGTCGTAAGGGTCCCATAAAGTATTTTCTCCCTACGAGTCGTAAAGATCCCGTAGGTGCATTTTCTCCTTAGGAGTCGTGGGGACCCCAAAGTGTGTTTTTCCTTTGTGAGTCGTAAGGATCCCACGAAGGTTTGTTCTCCTCATGCATCGTGAGGACACATGGGTGGGTCTTCCTAATGGAGCATAATTCCAAGGACGGAGACCAACCGCTGGACTGGTGATTGCAGTGGGGCATGGGTATGATGAGAATTATTTGAGCCCATGGATTGTATACGGTAGTCGACTTGGGGACCAACCGTAGGACCAGAAGAATTTTGGAAAATTGGATTTTTGTTGGCGTCTGTATCTCTGCACTGGAATATGGTACCAGGAGCGACTCATCATTCGCCATTGGGATTTGAGTTTCGGACGGCGTCTGCATCGCTGCACAGGGACATGGTACCAGGAGCAACTCATCATTCACCGTTGGGACATTCAGAGTTTTGGACGGCGTCTGCATCGCTGCACTGGAATATGGTACCAGGAGCAACTCATCATTCGCCGTTGTTTTGTTTTTTTGTTTTGTTTTTGTTTTTGTTTTTTTTGTTTTACCGCGATTGCTCTATCATTTCAGCTTTTCTTATCGCGAAGATCGCGATTGCCCTATCATTTCGGCTTTTATTCGCGGTTGCCCCATCATTTCGGCTTTATTTTCATTTTTATTTTTACTCGCTGATTTTTATTGCGAGTTGCCCCATCATTTCGGCTTTATTTTCATTTTTATTTTTACTCGATGATTTTTATTGCGGTTGCCCCATCATTTCGGCTTTTCTTTATTGTTCTTTTATTTACACATTTTTTTGTTTATTTTCATATATATATATATATATATTTACATTCCCAGTTTAACGACTTAGAGGTCGATTATTCCCAGTTTAATGACATGGCGGTCAATTGTTTTCAGAGAAAGGCATATGTCTGAGAGAATCAGTTTCATGACGAATTTCGGTCTCCGTTTGTATGAAATTGGCAGTCGCAGCTTGACTGTTTACTAACACGCCTTTAGACAGTTCTATCTCTCCTGCTTTGTATTGCTTTTCGACCCAATCTTTGAAGACGAAGCAGTCCTCAATGACATGATCTATCACTCTGTGATAGAGGCAGTATTTGGGGTCGTCGTTCATATTCGCTTCATGCGGTCTTTTTGACTCTGGCAGTTGTAGACCGTTTCTCAGGGCGTCTTTGAATATTTTACGGATTTTGTCCCTTCTCAAGGAATAGACCTTATCCAGCTTCTCTTTCATTGGAGATTCTCCTCCCTCTCCAAACACTGGCTTCTAAGGCTGGTTGGCACTAGGCCCGCTCATCTCTCGCTTATTTTGGTTAGCCGAAGTGTTGAAAGATTCAGAATCGTCGGAATTTCCGACTTTGCGATTATCGTCCTTTCGGTTTCTCCAGGACCTATTGTTATTTTGGTAATCCGAGGAGGACTCCTGGTTTGAGCGCTCCAGCATCTGAACTTTCCTGGTCAGCTCTTGGAATGTTTTGAGACCCGCGATGCATAGGAACGGGGCCATCCAATTGTTGAGATTTCCGACAAGGAGACTGACAGATTGGTCCCGCTCTATCAGCAGTTCACATTTGACGGAGAGATTGCGCCATCGGGTTATACAATCCGTGCTGCTTTCGTTGTTCTTTGGCTTGGTCCTTACGAGCTCGGCAATGGTGATCTTATCGCTGACGCTCATGAACCTCTGCCGAAATAGAAACTCCATTTGGACGAAGGTTGTGACGGTGCCATCCGGTATGCTCGCGCACCAGTCGAAAGCAACATCGGCCAAGCTATTAACGAACTGGCGGAGGAGAAGCGCATCATTGCCCCCAGTATTCCCGCATGAGGCTTTAAAGTGGCGATGTGCTGATTCATATTTCCCGTCCCATCGAATCTTCCGAATTTAGGGATGACATAGTCGCTAGGAAATTCTACCAGATCATACCGAGCAGGATATGGTCTCCCGCTACCGCTAACCTCTTTTTGCGCTTCGGTTTCAGCTACCAATGATTTGACTTTGTTGGCAACCAAATCCATGATTTGATCTTGAGTTAGCGGGCTACTGTCATCGGTAGCCAAGACATTTCTTGAGATAGGATGCGACTGGCTTTCGTGCGGTCCGTCCACCTTTGGATTTGGGGGAATATGCGTCAGTTAGCTCGGGACACCGTTTCCCGGTTCATGAGCAGAGCCCTGCGCTTGATTGGGCAGCTGAGAGGCAAGCTGGGCCGTGATCTGTAAGACGGCGATTGTCAAGTCGTCAATTTTTTAGTAGAGCTTGGCCATCTCCTTGTCTTTGTTTCTAAGCTTCTTTCGGAGCTCCTGGAGAAGTTGCTGCTCTGCGGTCTTAGGATGGAAAGTTGGCTTATCTTCACTTTCTGAGCCTGACTCCTTGTGAACTAAGGGCTCTCTCTGCCTATCAGCCTCACTGGGAGGATTTTCATCACCCTCCGGAGGATGCTGGTTTTGAGAAGTGACAGCTATGTTCATACCGGGTTGGATTTGAGATGTGGTGGCCCCGTCCTTGCTCTTGCTGCGCGTGCCCACCATATAGACAGTGTGGACTACATATCCAGCCATCTCTTATCTTTGGCGGGGTAACCTTGTTCCTCAAACCTCATGAAGTTCAGCCTAGCAGGAGCCCTAGTCCTTTTGTTGGCTCTGTACCTGAGCCTTTTCTGTCTTAGCTTCTCAATTTTAAGGGCTTGGCGGGCATCCGTCATCCAGGAAGCCGTCATGAGCCGGTTAACGGGGAGCTTAGAGAAGATACCCAATTGAGCAGTTGTCAGGGACGCCGCTGGAGCTTGCCCGAGATGCCTCATTGCTTCATTGGCGTTGATGGCCTTGCCCCCAGCTCGAGCGATAGAGAGTCGTTCGGAAACGGATTTGTGCTTGGGTTGAGGTGCCCTCGCGACCATGACATTCGGATTTTTCCCTTTTAAGACCGGTTTGTCTGTTACCGGAGCTTGAAGAGCTGGGACGGCATTAGCTGACACGAACATAATAGAGCCAAATGGTAGCGGCGGCTCCTCCCATTGTCGCCCGAGACTGGCCGGAAGGACCGTCCTAGAGTCTATCTTCATCCTGTAGGAGACGGGAGCCATGCTGAGAGCTGAGTTCATATTTGGAGACATTGTTGAAAAGTGATTGCTTGAAAACCTGTATGAAAGAGTATTATTTTAGTATAAATATAGGTATGTATATTGATTGAGTTCGCATGAACGTTTAACCCGAAATATGGGAGGAGAGATAAGTCCTACCGGGTGTGCAAGAACCTGTAGGGTCTTTTTCGTCACCCCATTGAGATGGGAATACGCGCGCGCTTGTCAGGCGTACTATAGATTCCCCCTGCCTAGGGTAGGCTGGGGTTTATTGATTGTGGGGATCCGAATCTCCGGAAGCCGCGGATTAAGCTTCCGTTAATTACCCCTCGCATTTGGAATGAAGGAACCTCCGATTGACGGGTTAAACTGGTCATGCGAACACAATATGCAGTGTTGTGTTTTGAAAGGTTTTGGGAATATCGTGGGCCCGCAGAGTTTTTACGGGGGTCCCGCTATCCGGATAGCGGGCTGGGGGTGAAGGGGGCTAGCAGCCCCCTTGCGGGGTGCGGGGCAGCGCCCCGTTAGAAATTTTTTTCTAACGGGAAAGGTATATTTAGTGTGGAGTATGTGTGTGAATATATAAATAAAATAAAATAAACTAATAATAATAATAAAAAAGAGGGGAAAACTGGGCTCACATTTAATGGGAGCCTCCCCTCACATGAGGGGGCCATCACATGCTCAGCATGTGACCCCTCACATACTCAGCATGTGAGGAGGCCATCACATGCTCAGCATGTGACCCCTCACATGCTCATGTGAGAGGGGGCCATTACATGCTCATGTGAGAGGGGGGGTCGTCACATAGCATGTGACCCGTCACATGTAGATGTGAGGGGGCCATCATATGCTTAGCATGTGACCCGTCACATACTGAGCATGTGACCCACATATGAGGGGGGCAAAAGTTTTTTTTTTTTTACGTGAAGTTTAACTCCAAAAGAATTATATATGGCTGAAAAGATATAATGTGGAGTTAAACTCCAAAAAAAAAGATTTTTACTGTGGAGTTAAACTCCAAAAGAATTTCTGTAGTGGAGTTAAACTCCAAAAGAATTTTTTTTGTGGAGTTGAACTCCAAAAGATTTTCTCCTTTCTCCTTTGAGAAGAAACACAAAATGGGTTCTCTTGAAACTCCAAGATCTAGATCTTGGATGATAAAAAAAGACCCTTTTTCTTCTCTTGATGGAGTTTTGGGAGATGAGTTTATGGTAAAACTTTATTTAGTTTTTAAAAACAAAAGAGAGCTAAGCTCTTGATTTATTTGGAAAATGAAAAGGAAGAGGAAGAACTTGAAAAAGAGAGAGCGGATGCACAAACCCTAGTTTTTTGAGGGAATGAAAAAGTGTATTTTTTATTCATCATCATGTTGTCTCTTATAGGCTTACACATTTACATATAGGCCCTTGGGCTTTACAAAATGACATTTTGCCCATCCCATACCTCATGTGCATTTCTTTTGCACATAAGCCATGGGCTTTACAAAAATTTGGTTTTATGCTCATTTTACTTACATTCATGCATAAAAAATTACATTAAAATTATTTATTACATGACTTTTTATTTCGGCATGGAGGAGGGCCGACCGCTTCATGTTCGGACTCAACCTGAGCATGAGCCCACTTGATCTGGGCTTGGGCCCACCTGGCTTGGGGTTGATCTTGACTTTGACTTGGTCAACCGGGGTGCAATTTTCGACCCCAATAACGTGAACTTGATACACGTATTTTAATCGGACATTTTGATAATACTAGTAGGTTTGAAAGATAACCGGATCATTGTGAGCTACTATTATATCTCTCATTATCTCTCTTTTGGTATTCGTATTTTAATACTAATACAGGTATTTGTATTTTGATACGAATACAAATATTGATACGAATACGACTATTTATATGAATACGTGTATTTGTATTTTGATTTGAATACGGGTATTTGTACGAATACGATATTTGTATTTTGATACGAATACAGGTATTTGTACGAATACAGATATATATTTTGGTGTATGTATATATGTGTATATATATGTGTATTTTATACACATTCTTTTCTCTTCTCATTTAGAAGATTTGTAAAATGTGTAGGCTTGTGAGTCACTCACATGAGTGACTCACACATCCCACCCACTTCACAAAAGGATAAGAAGAAAAGAAAGGGATAAGGAAACGTTTGGATGAAATCCTATTCTCTTCTTCTCTACTTCTTGGCTATCTTCTTCTCTACTTCTAAGAAAATAGAGAAAAGAGAGAAAGCTTGAGATAAACTTCACTACATCATTCATAGCTAGCTTAGTTAGTGAGTTGGTGTGAAGCTAAACCTTGTTATCGGGTTCTCTCGGGTGGATTATTTTCAACAAGGTCGATCGGCGTGCAAGTTAATTTATTCCTGACGACTTCATAGCTCAGCGAGAGTCCATGCAGATTTGAAGGGATCTTCCGCAATTAGGAGGATATGCTATAAAAGTACCTAGCCTCCTAATCTTGTATGTTTGTTTGCTAGTTTAGTGTTTGGAATCAATTTCGAGGGTTTTGGTCGCTAGTGCTTGCATAAATTTTTTGTTTTTGTTTTTGTCTTGGCCGCGAGTCTTGCGGTGCGAGCACTAAGGACGTAACAGAAAGTACGGCTATCCTAAACTAACACGAAGCCAAAATATGCACCAAGCGTTAGTGTGGCTGTTGCAATGATCATGTCCTACCTAATTCCATATTTAATGGTTATATATGGAAATTAAAAAAGTCTTTATTTTTATTCGCTTTAGGGGTTGTTCAGTTGCCAAACTTGAAAATATGGCCTCTTCATTCCAAAACACATCATCCCCAACGAATCCATATTATCTTGTTTGGTTGCATAGATTATGCAAACTCTTACTTTCAAGGAATCCACATTCTATCTTATCAAATATTTGGTTGAATGAAGTAGAGAAAAAAAGATAATGATAGATTACATTGTCAATTGATGAGTGGTCTAAAAAATAAAGTATTGAATTGTTTAATATGTTTTGTTCTCTACTTCATCCAAATCCTTACAAAAATACTCAAATTTACAATTCCAACTTTTGCCCATGTGGCATGGTACTTTAGCAGCAATTCTTGTCCCGTGCTTTATATATTATTGACCTAACAACAAACTTGCAATTCCCATGGATTTGAACCTACTCCCAAATCTTGTCCCCTCTAATCCTCTCTAAATCTGCAACCAAACAGCCCTTTAGCTTACTAAAGTTTGAAGCAACTTGCAATATTTAATTATGTCTTGCTGTATTTCGCTTGAAAACATATCATGTTTTGCTTTAGATAAAAGCTTAAAGATTTCGTATGGATTGAGTCGGGGTTTGGATTAGATATGAACTTCGAAAAATAAATATATTCACTGCCTTACATCAATTTTCTAAGTCCGAAGTTAAAGAAAAATATGTTGTAAAGAAATCAAGTTTCTGGAAAGGAAATAACTAATCTCTTGTATTATAACTAGAATATAAGAGGGACATGTGGCATTTTCTTATCTTTTCTAATAAGAAATTAAGAAAATTAGAAAATTTCTCGTTTTAATCTTAATTCTAGAAACGTCGTTTCAACCCACTACTCTCTCAATTTGTGAGGCAGGACGGGCTACAAGACTAAACACGCATGCAAATATGAGACAACACACAAAAAATCCGATTTCGATAATTGCGAAAAATAATTGATACAAAAACAACAGGCTAAAATTCTGCAATTGAACTTTCCAAGAGGATAAATAACTAGCCAATCCTCGCATGTATCCAAATTTTAGGACAACAGGATATTCAAATTCAAATACTTCTAGATTAAGCATCAAAGATATGCCAATATTTAGAACTTAACCCAAAAATCAATAGCCAAAAAAAATGTCCCAAGCATCCAAAGAGAACACCAGTGTCTTTTGTTACCTTTTACTGATGTTGTTTGATGTAAGCCCTCAATATAAAATTATGCTTGTATTAAATTAATCTTCCATCAAGATGAAATCAGAAAGTTCGGGCTCTTTCTTAATTGATGTTCCAACGTGATTCTACGTTGTCCAATCGAGTTAGAGATCCCTTGATGTTGACTTTATTGATGACAAGCTGCAATACGTTAGACTTTTGATCTGACTTTGATGTCGTCAGTGGATCTCATAGGCTGACTCTTTGTCGACGATCGATGGGAGGCAAGGGTTGAATCTTGATTTGGCGAAAATGATGATGTTTTAACGATCAACACGCAGTCCATCTTGGGTTTTGGCAGCAGCTGAAGATAAGAGGGATCAAGACAGGAGCTGATATAACAACTCCAGAGTCACGAATCTCAATCTCATATCTCAATTGGAAAAATATCAATCATTTCCTTCTCTAAAATGCAATAGAAATTAGGGTTTCTTAAATAACCAAACCCTAGTCAGGCTTATTTCAAAAGAGCTTGTAATTATGTTAAAATTACGAGAATACCTAACAAAACATAAAAATAACAAATACCTGGAATTTTTTTATCAAGAGATGGTCTCTCATCACACACACACACACTCTCTTATTACTCATGAAAAGAGCAATAAATAAGAGGAAGACGTGCATATTTAAATTAGGACTCGAGTTCATGCATGATCTCATTAAATCTTTGTTTTTCATTATCTCATCAACTTCTAGCCAAGTATACATATCCAGGACAAGCTTCATGGCGTGCATAATGATGCATTTGGCCCTCTTACAGGGCCTTTATATACAACAACGCAACCCCCCACCCCCACCCCCGGTGAAATAAACTTTCAACCCCCTCGTCCTTGCTCTTTTTTCAAGCTCCACTACTTTGAATGCAGAGAGGAGATGTCGAAGCCTGACTATAACGCTTTCTTTACATGTTTGTTGTAGGTTCTTGTCATTTGTGTACTGCCTACAAAAGATAGAATAGGTTGTGAAAATGCAAAATGCTTTTCTATTCTCGTTTCATATAATTTTACACGTTACAAGATTATTCTAGCTCCTGAATTAAAGGATCAATCACAACAAATTGGATTCTAATAAGGAAAATAATATTTGTGACAAATCAATCAATAATTTTGTTCACAAATAAAGTAGATAAATATCATGACAAAGTCAATTGATTAATTTATCGACAAATAAATAAATATTGTGACTAATTAATCAATCATTTTGTCAACTCCATAATTTTTTCCTTTTTGACATTATTCTTGTATGGATTTAGATTTTGAATTATCTCCACATATTTTTTCTTCTACACCCCCCCTTAAACCGGGCTAGGGTTCAACAGTTAAGTCTAGTTTGAAAATCAGATCTCAAAAAACTTCTTCACATAAAGATTTGGTGTAGAGATCTGCTGATGGAGGGACGTTTCCGGTCTCCTTCAGTTGTTGTCTCCCGTTGATCTGCCGATGGCTGCGATTGACGGCTGGGATTTGATCTTGGGCTTGATCTCCTGCGATGTGTGGATCTCAATGGGTTGGAGAAGATTTGTGCCGAGTATCTGCAAGGAAGTCCCGGGGTGGTTTGGTACCACCGAGGACCCTCCGACGATCAAGTCAGTAACAATATCCGAGCAGAGTAACGGCTTAGTGGAGTAAAAATGGCTTACTTGATCCCTCTGGGAGAGGTGTTTATATAGCGGTGGCAGCAGGCAGGGGCAGGCGCGAGAATCACGCTGGCCGTTACGCTCCCGACGTCACGCCCGTGTGATAAGCAGATCTTCCTATTAATGGCGAGATAGGCTCGTTAATGGGGATCGTAATGGCGTGGAACGTGGGATGTGGCCGGCGGAGATCTCGCGCATGGCGAGATTCGTGGAGCGGCGGTTACGCCTGCGAGTGTCACCGTCGGTCGGTCGATGAGACCGAGGAAAATGGCCTCGGCGGGAGAGCTCGGGGGCGAGCGAGAGAGCCGAGGCATCTTGGTCCTGTGATAGCTCGGAGGCGAGCTGGGAGACCGAGGAAGCCAATTTGTGCATTGGGGCTCTGAGGAGAGCCAGCTTGTGCTTGCGGGTCGGGCACAGGGGTAGCCTGGTCAGCCCCTGTAGGCCCTTTCTTCTGAGCTCTGAGACACGTCATCTGCCACGTGTCACGATCTGGGAGATCGCCGATATTGAGCATCATCATTAGCCCCCCACTATCGTCCTGACCAGCTGACGGGTCGGGTCGAGAGTGGACTGCCGGGCCACCCGGGGTGAGCTCCCTTCGAAGATATCGTCGGGACATGTCCTCGGGCAATCTGTTGTTTTTTTGCCAGTGAATCATGGGCGAGATCTCTGCATTTAAGGAAGGTGCGCCGATTCATGCGTTCCGTTCCTGAAGCGACGGCCCACGTGTCAAGCGTCGGTTAGGCGACGCGACGTGTTGTAGACCTGCAGCGTCTGATGGGATGCAGCCCAATGCTGGAGTGACAGGTGGAGCAATCGGGGTCATCGGACGCGAGGAGTCGTTTTGGCGGGAGATGAAGGGCGCTGTTGGATGAGGGCGATGGCAGTAATAAATAGGGATGAGGTCCACTCCAAGGCCCTTATATCTCCATATTTCCCCCGCTTTAAGTCCTGGTAGCTCGGTGCTCTTCTTCCTTAGGTCAAATCTATGGATCAGTCCAGGGCTTTGGGTGTCTCGTCCTGGAGGGAGGCCAGTGGTGCGGCCGCGCCCAGGCCGGCTCGAGCCCTGTGCCGAATTTTCTGTCGGTTACGGGGCCGTCTACTTCGCTGAGAGCTCCTGGCGATTGTCCCGGTAGCTGGCTGAGGCGTCCATTGGTTTCCGAGTCCCAGACGAGGGATACAAGGGAGGGTGAAGACGGGACTCTCCTTAAGAGGAAGAGGATGGTCTCTTGTCCACCGCCGTTGAGGGTTCCTGAGGGAATTCCCGTGTAGGAAGGGGATGCTGTTTTCATGATTCCGTCTGGGCTTTCCGTTGCTGCCGGTCTGCTCGCTGGAATGGAAGAGTTGGCAGAAGGCAAGCTCCCGCATGGCACCCTTAGAGCCCAAGTGGTGGCCATAGCTCAAAAGGCGGTTCAAGTGCGAACTCCTTCTCTTGTTGTTTTGACTCTTCTTTCTTTGGCTCGAGCGTGTCGAAGTTTCTCATCCGTTTCTCGTCAGGTTCTTCAACACTGCGCCCTTGTTACCTGCATGGAGGCCCAGGGGGATTTCCATGCTGCGAGGCCGGTAGGAGAGTCTTCTTCGGAGGCCGAGGTCCTGCGACGTGACCTGCGTCTGGAGAGGGAGAGGGCCGATGTCCTGGCAGCTCGATCGGAGTCTACGGAGCTTGCCGTTTTAATGTGTCAGGAGTCCTATCGTCTCCTGAACGAGTCCCACCGAATCGTTGAGGCGAAGGTGACGGAACTGGCCGATCGTTTTGCGGCCATGAAGAAGGAGAGAGATGCCAGCAGGAGGGAGGCCGAGGGGGCGCTCCAGGCGGCCAAGGTCGCCGAGGTTCGGGCTAGGAAGGCGGTGGCCGATTACAAGGTGTCAGAGCAGTTTTACGCCGAACTTGGCGAGTATACCGCCGTCGCGTGGAACAAGGCTCTTGATCCCGTCAAGGAGTAGTTTCCTGAGTTTGCCGATGGTGAGCTCCGTGCTCGGGTCCCACTCTCGGTGGTCAAGCCTCCGGCAGACAGTGATGAGGGAAGTGAGGCGTAGGGGGGGCTTGTCACTTAGGCTCTTTTTTTTTTATATTTCCTCGTCTCTCTTTTTGTAAGTTTCCGGGCCATTTGATAAGGATGAGGAGCCCATAATACCCTTGTAAAGATATTGGTTTTTAAGCGAATAAAACTTTTGCTGTTTCATTGCTTGCACATTATCCTTTGTTCGGTGAAGAATACTTATAGAATATTCAAACTTGCACTGTTGAGCTTCCATGTCATGTCAGTTCTTCGTCTGGAGATCGCGTGTCGAGTTGATTTTGTTGGAAAGAAGGCATCTCCATGGCCCCGAAGTCGAGGGGGGATTGCTCAGGCTTATATAGACCCGGTGTCTCTTGGAGAGTGCTTCAGATCCGCGGCGTTTGATGGGCAGTATGCTGCCCGCTGTAGATGTGCCGAGCCGAAGAGAGCTCGGTGTCCTCACTCTGAGGGCTTCAGATGCCTCTTGGCAAGGGCTTTGATCCCTGTTGTCTCGGGTAGGGAGCTACCAGCCGGAGATGACCGAGCAAGGTAGCCGCTCGGCTGCCTCTTGGCGAGGGCTTGGATCCTTGGCATCGTGGGTAGGGAGCTACCAGCCGGGGATGATCGAGCAGGGTAGCCGCTCGGTGCCTCTAGGCGAGGGCTTTGATCCCTGGCGTCGTGGGTAGGGACCTACCAGCCAGGGATGACCGAGCAGGGTAGCTGCTCAGTGCCTCTTGGCGAGGGCTTTGATCCCTGGCGTCGTGGGTAGGGACCTACCAGCCGGGGATGACCGAGCAGGGTAGCCGCTCGGTGCCTCTAGGCGAGGGCTTGGATCCCTGGCGTCGTGGGTAGGGACCTACTAGCCGTGGACGACCGAGCAAGGTAGCTGCTCGGTGCCTCTTGGCGAGGGCTTTAATCCCTGCCATCGTGGGTAGGGACCTACCAGCCGGGGACGACCGAGCAGGGTAGCCGCTCGGTGCCTCTAGGCGAGGGCTTGGATCCCTGGCGTCGTGGGTAGGGAGCTACCGGCTGGGAATGACTGAGCAGGGTAGACTCTCGGCGCCTCTTAGCGAGAGCTTTAATCCCTGGCGTCGTGGGTAGGGAGCTACCGGCCGGGGATGACTGAGCAGGGCAGCTGCTCGGTGCCTCTTAGTGATGGCTTTGATCCCTGGCGTCGTGGGTAGGGAGATACCAGCCGGGGATAGCCGAGCAAGGGTCGGGCTCGGCTGCCTCTATGGAGGGCTTTGATCCTTCACGTTGAAGGAGCCGTAGGAGGCCTGCTAAGGATAATTGTGCAGTGAAGCTGCGCGGTTGCCGCTTGGCGAGGGCTTTGATCCCTGGCGTTATGTGTAGGGAAGCTACCGGCCAGGGATAGCCGGGTAGGGTAGCTACGCGGCTGCCTCTAGACGAGGGTGTTCCCCTCCGAAGGACGGCGCGACATGACGTCTCGCCTGAGATTCGGGGCAGATGCTAATTGGTGCTATCCGTCTACCTCTCCGAAGATGCCAAGTTGATTTATGGCACCATGTATCGAAGGTTTAAACGGATGTGGCCGATATAGCAGACTTCGTCAGATTCCCCCTCGTTTGAGGGGTTTTTGATTGTGGGGACGCTCTTCCCTGCAGGCGCAAGCCCCTGCAGTTAATTACGCTACCGCATCGCGGTAACAACTTTCTCCTTCTCCAGATGGTCACTTCGTGTCGTGTGTGTTTATTTTATGTTTTGTTGCCCGTGGATTGTTTACGGAGACCGAGTTATGTCGTCGCCCGTAGGGCGTGGACTAGTCCAAATCCGTATTATCTTAGATTTGGGTTTGGGGGTTTGGTTTGAGGATACGTTAGCCATACTTGAGGCCAAGATCAACTCAAACGTTTGTTAAGGATACGTTAGTCTGGCCTGAGACTAAGATCAACTTAACGGGATCGTTTAGATCCGACAAAAGAGCATTTGAGCTCCATTGTTCCAGTTTAGGGACATAGTAGTCCATCGTATGTATGGCCGTCGGGACCCGTCACCTCTCTGACGACGTTGAAGGATTACAACGACAGATGTCAGAGGAGTTCAGGGATGTACCCTCGAACCAGAGTTAATTGGGGGAGATTCATAGTCCAGTCTGTTTGAAGGTTTAAGGATACGTTAGCCATCTTTGAGGCTAAGATCAACTTAAACGGGACCGTTTAGATCCGACAAAAGAGCATGCGGGGCTCTATTGTTCCAGTTTAGGGACATTACGGTCCATGGGTAGTTTAAGGACATTGCGGTCCATGGGTTTAAGGACCCCACAGTCCATTGTTAGTTTTAAGACATCTCGGTCAAGGTTAAGGACGTCATAGTCCATGGGTTTAAGGACCCCACAGTCCATTGTTAGTTTTAAGACATCTCGGTCAAGGTTAAGGACGTCGTAGTCCATGGGTTTAAGGACCCCACAGTCCATTGTTAGTTTTAAGACATCTCGGTCAAGGTTAAGGACGTCGTAGTCCATGGGTTTAAGGACCCCACAGTCCATATCAATGTGTAGTCATCGGGACCCGTCACCTCTTTGAAGACATTGAGGGATTACAATGCCAAGTATCAAAGGAGTGAAGAGATGTACCATGGAACCGGAGTGGATTAAATAGTCTTTGGCCTAATTTGGGATCAAGACCAATTAATTATGTTATGAGCCCATTAGCCCAGTTAATTACGAATTGAGGACTTATGGCCAGCTTGGGCTAAGTCCAATCATGTCTGGAATATTGGCTTCCTGTTGGTCCATTGAAGGAGAGACTTTGTCTCTGGCCATTTAGCCAATTGGGCCAATGCCTAGTGTTAAACACTACAGACCAATCAGTGTTGAACACTGGGAATGAGATTGACAAGTTAGTGTTTAACACTAAAAGATAATTGGTGTTAAACACCAGCAACAAGGCTTTCAAATTAGTATTAAACACCAAAACAGATCAGTGTTAAACACTGGCAACGGAGATCTCAAATTAGTGTTAAACACTAAGGTAATCAGTGTTGAACACTGCAAATAAAGTTCTTTGATTAGTGTTGAACACTAAGGCCCAACAGTGTTTTAACACTGGATTCGGGAGTTCCAATTTAGTGTTAAACACTAAGGCAAGAGGGGTCACGTGGCAACACGTGAGAGCGCCCTCCCTTCATTTGTTCTTCTGAGGAGATCGCATTTTTTTTTGGGGCATCACGTGTCATCACGTGACGGGTGTCTAAATGAGGTATGTTAAAGCTTCTGCCAAGGGTCACGTGGGTCACGTGAGGCACTGCCTCAAAAGGATTTCTGTAGATCTTTGGGGGGGGGGTCACGTGGTGACACGTGACCCTTCTTTTCTGTAGTTGTTAGAAGATCTGTTAATCCCTTTCAGGAATTAAATTCCTCGTAGGGTTGAACCCTGATAATAATTTCAGAGGAATTAAATTCCTATTTCCTTTTGAAGAGTTGAACTCTGAATTTTCTGTAGGAATTAAATTCCTCATATATATGAAGAACTGAATAGGGTTAAACCCTAATAAAAGTTTTAAGGAATTAAACTCCCACTCTCTGTTAGAGAATTATTCTGGGGAGTAAGATTAAGGGGAATTAAATTCATGTTGTTTTAACAGAATTAAGTTCTTAACTAGGGTTAAACCCTGATTCTTTTTGTTCTGAAGGAATTAAATTCCCACAACACAGGGTCAAACCCTAATTTTATTTTAAAGGAATAAAATTCCTATAGTTCTGTGAGAATTAAATTCTCGTGCTTGCATTCCCTCTCTATGCTTTGGATCTGCATGGCAGGATCTCAACCCATTGAGAATTAAATTCTCAACTTCAAGGGGAGATGTGCACTTTACAGATCCTCCATCCAAGAGAGAAGAAATATGTCCTTCTGTTTTATATCAGAGTTAAACTCTGTTGAGAATTAAATTCTCTTTTCTTTCAAAAAACCTTCCCTCTCTTACCTAGGGTTTTCTTTTGCAGAAGATCCAAATTCCTCAAAGTATCCAGGCTCTCTCCCTTTTCTTCCCTCTGCGTCTCTATATATCTTTTGTATGTCTCTTGGCTCCTATTTATAGGAGAAGCAGCCGAGTCAATTAGTTTTTGACGAATCTTTATTGAGAGATTTGATTTGCATCCATCATTCGTTTTGGACCTTTGGATTATTAGGTGAATTTTATTCACCATTGGATTTCAAATCCAGGGATTCTCCTTTGTTATTTCTGTTAGATTTGAAGGGGAAATCTTTCCAAATTCGAGATTTTCCCATAGGTAGATGATATTTAATCACCTCTGAATCTTTAATTCAATCGATTGCTTTTGGAAAGATTTGAGAGGTCTTTCTCAGAATTTAATTCTGTTAACAAATGGGCTTTGAAGTCGGTCACGTGTGGCCACGTGACACTTGGTCACGTGTGGGCACGTGACCCCCTTGGAACGAGCCTTCCTCTTTCATTTTGCGCTCTGTCTTCTGGTTGCTGCTTAACCGTCACGTGCCACCACGTGACCCCTGGTCACGTGTGAGCACGTGACCCTTGTCTGGACTCTTTTTCTTGGTTTAGCGGGAGAACAAATCTGCTGCTTTTGATTATCACGTGCCAACACGTGACCCTGGTCACGTGGGAGCACGTGACCTCTTCTGAAGCCTTTTCCTTGATCTGATCAGGGAACCGGTTTGCCTTTGAAGCCGCTTTTAATTGTCACGTGCCAACACGTGACTCAGGTCACGTGGGAGCACGTGACCCTTTCTGAAGCCCTTTTCTTTGATGTAGTTGGGAAACTGAACTTGCCTTGCCGATACTTTTAGGTGTCACGTGCCAACACGTGACTGCTGGTCACGTGTAAGCACGTGACCCTCTTCTGAAGCTTTTTCCATAAGCTTTTCTGATTTTAAATCAGGAAACAGAGGGCTTTGATCCTTAGCGTTGAAGGGGCCTTAGGAGGCCTGCTAAGGATAACCGGTAAGTGTAGCTGCGCGGTTGCCTCTTGACGAGGGCTTTGATCCTTAATGTTGAAGGGGACGTAGGAGTCCTGCTAAGGATAACCGGACAGTGAAGCTGTGCCGTTGCCTCTTGGCGAGGGCTTTGACCCCTGGCGTTGAAGGGGCCATAGGAGGCCTGCTAAGGATAACCAGGCAGTGAAGCTGCGCGGTTGCCTCTTGGCGAGGGCTTTGACCCCTGGCGTTGTGTGTAGGGAAGCTACCGGCCAGGGATAGCTGGGCAGGGTAGCCGCGCGGCTGCCTCTAGACGAGTGCTTTGATCCTTAGCACTGGAGGGGCCGTAGAAGGCCTACTAAGGATAACCGGGCAGTGAAGCTGTGCGGTTGCCTCTTGGCGAGGGCTTTGATCACAAAGACAGAACTCCTCCTTTTTGTAATGCTCTAACATTCCCTTTATTTGAAATAGAAAGGATTTTTAGAGAACATTTACATCGCCTTGCGAAAGGAAAGGTACACACTCGTAGGCCTTGGTCTCATTGGTACAGTTTGAGCTTCTCGGCGTTGTAAGGCCGCGGGAACTTGCGTCCTTCCGCGTCTTGTAAACGATAGGCTCCGCCTGGGAGTACCTGGGAGACGAGGAAAGGACCGTCCCACTTCGGGGAAAACTTATGTAGCCTGCTTCGGTCGACGAACTCGTTCCGCTGCAAGACCAGATCTCCGATCTTGAAGGAGCGACACTTAACCCGCGCTTTGTAGTATCGAGCAGTTTGTTGCTGGTAAGCGGCAGCTCTGATTTGAGCCCGGTCTCTTTTCTCTAGCAAGATGTCCAGGTTGGTCCGTAGCGCCCAGATGTTTGCTTCGTCGTTGAAGTGCTCAACCCGATGACTGGGTAACCCGATCTCCGCTGGGACCATTGCCTCGGTCCCATAGCAGAGTCTGAAGGGGGTTTCCCCAGTGGGGGTCTTCTTTGATGTGTGCAGGGCCCATAAGACCCGGGGAAGTTTCTCAACCCAACTGCCTTGTCGTCCTTCTAGGCGGGTCCGGAGGCCTCGGAGAATGTCTCGGTTAGCAACTTTGGCCTGCCCGTTGCATTGGGGGTGCGCGACCGCGGCGAATTTCATGAGGATATGGTATTCGCCGCAGAAATTTTTCACTTTTTCATTTTCGAAGTTCGTCCCGTGGTCGGCGATAATACATCTTAGGATGCCGAACCGAAGTATCAGATTGTTCTGCAGGAACTTGATGGTCGTGGCGGCATCCGGTTTTCTGATGGGGACGGCCTCAATCCACTTTGTGAAGTAGTCTACCGCAACGAGGACATATTTGTACCCGCCCGCACCGGTAGGGAACTGGCCTAGCATGTCCATCCCTCACTGGGCGAACGACCACGAGGATGTTAAGGCGGACAGCTCGGTAGCTGGAAGGTGTGGTATGCTGCCGTGGAGTTGGCAACTTTTGCATCTTCTGACGAGCTTCTGGGCGTCTTCGTGAACAGTGGGCCAGTAGTACCCCTGGAGCAATGCCTTCTGGATCAAGGTTCGGGCCCTTTGGTATGCGCCACCGATCCCTTCATGGATTTCATGGAGGACGTAGTTGGCTTCGTGGGGGTCGACGCACCGGAGCAGGGGCTAGGTGAAGGATTTCTTGTGAAGGTTTCCATTGCTCCAGATGAAGTGACAGCTTTGGCCCGGAGACGGCAGGCTGCTCCCCGATCTTCTGGGAGCTTGCTGTCCCTCAGGAACTCTACGAGGGGTTTCCTCCAGTCTTGGTCGTCTTCCCGCGCCATATATATACGGAGTATCTTCGCTCCGTCCTCCATGCTGGGCTGGGGCAAGGTCTCGAAGAGGATAGACCGCTTGTTGTTGGCCGAGTAGGATGAAGCCAGCTTGCTCTGGGCGTCGGCTTGGGCATTGAGCTGCCTGGGTATTTGCTCCACCTGGACTTCGTCAAAGTTTTTCCGAAGCTTCCTTACTTCATCGAGGTACTTCATCATCAGGGGTTCCCGAGCCTCGAAGCGGATGGTCACTTGGCTGACGACTAAGGCTGAGTCGCTGCGGATTTGAATTGTCTTCAGCCCCAGCCCGGAGGCCATACGCATCCAGCCAGTAGGGCCTCATACTCTGCCGTGTTGTTTGAGGCCTTGAATCCGAGCTTCAGAGAGTACTCCATTTCTGCCTCGTTCAGGCCCCGGATGATGAGGCCAGCACCACAGCCTTCCTCGGTTGAAGACCCGTCGACATAAATGACCCACTCTGGGACCAAGACAGGCCTCGCCGCGATGGGGTGTCGGGCTGCGAGGGCTGGCGCGGATTCCAGTTCTTTGCCGGGGATGGTGCATTCAACGATGAAATCGACCAGGGCCTGTGCTTTGATGGCCTGCCTCGGGCAATATTTTATGTCGAACTGAGATAGCTCCCATCTCCACTTCTCTAAGCGTCCCGAGGATTCCGGTGATGCGAGGATAGCCCCCAACGGGCGCTCGGTGAGGACGAGGATGGTGAGTACCTGGAAGTAGTGCCGTAGCTTCCTTGAGGTCACCACGAGGGCCAAGACAATCTTTTCTATGGCTGGATACCTCGTTTCCGCGTCCTTGAAGACGTGGCTCACATAGTACACCGGCTTCTGCGCTCCATCGAACTCTCGGACGAGCACTGAGCCCGCTGCTTGGTCGTATACCGCCAGATACAGCGACAACTCATCTCCTTCGACTGGTTGAGTGAGTAGTGGTGGGTCGCGAGGTGCCTCTTCAATTGGTTGAAAGCGATCTGGCACTCCTCCGACCACTCGAACCTCGGGATCTTCCTCAGAGCTTTGAAAAACGGGAGACACTTCACCCCCGACCTTGACATAAAATGGCTCAGAGCGGCCACTCGCCCCGTGAGCCGCATGATCTCCACGTTGGACTTGGGTGCGGCCATGTTGAGGATAGCATCGATTTTCTCTAGGTTAGCCTCGATTCCACGGTGAGTGACCATGAAACCGAGGAACTTTCCCCCGGTGACTCCGAATGCGCATTTGGCGGGGTTTAGCTTCATTTTGAACTTGTGGAGCACTTCTAAGGCCTCGCCCATGTCCTTGGCATGATCGGCCGACGAGATGGACTTGACAAGCATGTCGTCTACGCAGACTTCCATATTCCTGCCGATCTGCAGCTTGAACATGCGGTTGACCAACCGTTGGTACGTAGCTCCGGCGTTCTTGAGGCCGAAGGGCATCACCTTGTAGCAATATACTCCCTGTTCCGTAGTGAATGCGGTAAGATCTTCGTCTGCCGGATTCATACGGATCTGATTGTAGCCGGAGAAAGCATTCATGAAACTCAACAGCTCGTAGCCGTCCGAGCTATCGACGAGTTGATCTATCCGAGGGAGGGGGTAGTTGACCTTGGGGCAGGTCTTATTGAGGTCGATGAAGTCGACGCACATGCGTCACTTCCCGCTGGAATTCTTGACCAGGACTACATTCGCCAGCCACTCCGAGTAGGGTACATTCCGGATGAAGTTGGCGGTGAGAATTCGATCAACTTCGTCTTCGATAGCCTTCTGTTTGACTGGGGCGAAACTTCGCTTCTTTTTCCTGACGGGTCGGGCCGTAGGGTCAATCCTGAGCTTGTGAGAAATGATCTTAGGGTCAATCCCAGGCATGTCAGCAGGCGCCTAGGCGAAGACGTCGGAGTTTTTCTTGAGGAAATCGATCAGGTCCTCCCGCTGAGTTCCTGTCAGAAGCGATCCGACTTGGATGGTTTTTTCATCGTCCCCCCTCTGCCAGGGGCACCTCGGTCAGTAGTTCGACCGGGGTCTCTCGAACCTCTTTTTGCTCGTCTCGGGTGTCCAGCGAGCCCTTGATGTTGTCCCCAACCTCGGCTCCGTCGGCCGGCTGCTCGGACGAAGATGTCTCGGTGAAGCATACCTTTACGGCCCGTTGGTCTCCATAGGCCCGACCTATCCCACCCTGATTGAGGGGGAACTTCATTGCCAGGTGATAGGTCGATATCTGGGCCCGGAGTGAGTTCAGCGTCGGGCGTCCGAGGAGGATGTTGTAGGCCGATGGGATTCTTGCTACGATGAACTCCATGGGCAATGTTCGCATGCGGCCGGCCTCCCCAACGTTAAACTGCAGAGTGACCACCCCTTTGGCCGGGATGGAGTGGTTGGTGAACCCTGAAAGGACGTGCGAGGTCGGCCTTAGGTCTGCTAGGGTGAGCCCCATGCACAGAAAACAGTCGTGGAAGAGGATGTCCGCTACGCTACCCGAGTCAACCAGTATCCCATGCACCTCATATTGGTGGACCCGAGCAGTGATCACTAGAGGGTCGTTATGTGGCAGAGATATTCCATGGAAGTCCCCGTCGTCAAAAGTGATCGGCTCGCAGTCCCTGGCCTTCTTCATCGGGCGGCTGTTGGCCTCTACTGCCGGCGGAGGGTGCAGATTCTCGCAGGGGTTTGATGGACCTTCTGCTGACACGCCCATGATTTTTGATGAGCCTCGGCTCCTTCCTGCGAGGCCCCTTAGATCTTCCGGCGAGGACGTCTCTGAGCTATCCTGGTGAGTCTCGTGGGCGTGACCCCGTTGAGGGAGAGGGTGCTGGTCATGCCTGGAAGCAGGCGAGCTGATCGTCACCGCCTTGTAAGAGACAGGGTGTGATGAGATTCGGGGAGAAGCTCTATGATGTGAGACCTCAAGGTTAAATGGGACGGCTTGGGGGACCCGCGACTGTCGGAGGCCGCGAGGCGGCGACCAACGGAGAAGAAGGTGAGGTCATTCGGCGGAGGATGATCCGCGCCTCCGTTGAGGGGGAGGCGCCGGCTGGTGCTTGGATCTTCAGGGTGATCGCTCGCCATGTGGTTGGAGATCGGGAGACGAACTTTGGTTTTTGTAGACTTGTTTCCCACAGACGGCGCCAGCTGATGGAGGGGCGTTTCCGGTCTCCTTCAGATGTTGTCTCCCGTTGATTTGCCGATGGATGCGATTGACGGCTGGGATTTGATCTTGGGCTTGATCTCCTGCGATGTGTGGATCTCATTGGGTTGGAGAAGATTTGTGCCGAGTACCTTTAAGGAAGTCCCGGGGTGGTTTGGTACCACCGAGGACCCTCCGACGATCAAGTCAGTAACAAGATCCGAGCAGAGTAACGGCTTAATGGAGTAAAAATGGCTTTCTTGATCCCTCTGGGAGAGGGGTTTATATAGCAGCAGCAGCAGGCAGGGCAGGCGCGAGAATCACGCTGGCCGTTACACTCCCGACGTCACGCCCGCGTGATAAACGGATCTTCCTATTAATGGCAAGACAGGCTCATTAATGGCGATCATAATGACGTGGAACATGGGATGTGGCCGGCGGAGATCTCGCGAATGGAGAGATTTGCGGAGCGGCGGTTATGCCTGCGAGTGGCACCGTTGGTCGGTCGATGAGACCGAGGAAAATAGCCTCGGCGGGAGAGCTTGGGGGCGAACGAGAGAGCCGAGGCATCTTGGTCTTGTGATAGCTAGGAGGCGAGCTGGGAGGCCGAAGAAGCCAATTTGTGCATGGGGGCTCTGAGGAGAGCCAGCTTTTGCTTGCGGGTCGGGTACAGGGGTGGCCTGGTCAGCCCCTGTAGGCCCTTTCTTCTGAGCTCTGGGTCACGTCATCTACCACGTGTCACGATCTGGGAGATCACCGATATCAAGCATCATCATATGCTAATTGCTACCTTAAAGAAATGAATCGAGTAAGAAGAAGTTCTAAGGCAACTTTTTCCCGTACAAAATGATAATCAAGTTTGACATGTTTTGTACGAGCATGAAAAACTGGGTCCACGGACATATATAGTGCGCTCATGTTATCAGAGAATAAGGTAGGCAGTTTAGTTAAATAAGCAAAAATATCTCAAAGAATAAAGCCAAGCCATGTAAACTCAGCGGCTTCGGACGCCGTGGCTCTATATTCTGCTTCAACAGTCGATCTAGCAACTGTGTGTTGCTTCTTTGCACTCTTGTAACAACCCTGTTTTTACTGTAATGCTTTTTAATAAATAAAAATATATTTTCTTCAATATGATTCATTTTGTAAAAAGAAAAGGCTTTGAAAGACTTTTTGTAAAAAATGATTTATTTTGATTTCTTTTAATATAAAGAATTTATTCAATTTTGTTTTGAAAGGAAAATTTTAAAAAGAGAATTTGTTTTATTGAGAAAAAATTAGTTTAAGAAAATGATTTATTCTGTTTATCTTTTAAATTATTCTCTTTTAAAACTCTGTATATATTTGTTTCTATTTAATTATATGGAATATTAAGTTTGCATCTTATTGGTTAAGTCATTGCATTGCTAATGCATAAGCTATAGATTTGAACCTTATGTCTTGCAATCATTTTTATCAATTATTTTTCGAATCCTCTCATAACCTATAAATGACCTTTCATCTTCTCTTCTTTTTAACTCCCAAAATCAATAAGAGTGGTTATGAATATATAATCAATTAGAATTATGGTGAACATTATATATTCACTCCCTCATCCTTCATTTTCCTCAAAACTTCCACTCTTAATTCTCCCCCTTTACTTTTGATTTAATACTCTTAATTGAAATTTCTCTTTATTTGTTTTCTCCTCTTCTTTCTCATACTAAAAATCCAGAGAAGAAAAACCTTAAGCAAAATCTAGCCATCCTCATCTTTAGAGTCCTTATAGTTCCGACGTCATCGGAGCTTTTCATCCGCTAGGATTCAAGGCGAAGCGAAGGATTGCACCTTTTACAAACTTCGCTAACGGGATTTAGTTTCGTCGCTAGAATCAAATCAGCGATACAGTTGTTATACCGTATCACGTCGCATGTAAGTTCCTCTTTCCTCTTCTTTCCCCTTATTCCTCTCGTTATCTTTCCCTCTCCTTTCATCTGGCCTTACATGATACCGATAGCCCTTGTTTAAATATTTTTAGTAAAAGGAATTAACTATGCATAATATTTACATGAATGGTTGTCTATATACTCTATATGATTTTTTTATGCCTGTGGTATTTATGCGTAGCCTATGGTAATCATTGTGTAACGACTCATCATTCTTAAATCTATCTCGCTTACTGCATTAGACATTACATTTAGATTTTGAATTATCTCCATATATCTTGTTTCTTTGTTCGATTGAATCATCCTTTTTGAGTAATTTCAAGTACAAAATTATTTCTATGTAGGGTAGGATGTAACAATCCTAAATCCCATGTACCATTCCTTTTACTTTAGTTCATAAAAGAAGATGTATTTAGTTCTGGTATCGAGTTATAAGTTATTTAAGTTAAGTTTGAGCAAGAAATTCCTTGTAGCCTATTAGTAAAGACTCTCCACTGCTGTCCTATTGCCTGTGTGTTCGAATCCCATCAGTACCAATATTTTATATTATTTTTCTTTTCGATGTTTTGTAAGTCCAAGACTTTGCACGTGCATTATACGAAGATACCAAATATTACATCAGAAACAAATAATATAAATGAGATGTTTAAACTAATTTAAAACCCTAGCATGAACCCTGAGACGTTTGGACAAACTTTTACTGCTACTTTCCCGAAACCGGCGGCCAAGTTGGGGCCATTTTGGTCCATGCTCCGCCCATGCACCCTGTAACAACCCTAAATTTCCAATACAAGTTTTTACAAAAAAAATTTCAAAAAATCCATAGAGGGGTATTTTAGCCTGAGCACAAGTTATAAGTAATTATGTTGCATTTTAATTACAAGTTTAAAGAATGTAACAACTCCATTTTTAGTGTACAAAATTTTTCTTTAAAATTAATGTATACTTGGGGTATTTACATTTACTGTTATTACTTTAAATAATTAATTAGCTCCATAATTACAAGAAGGAGCTTGTAGCTCATTGGTAATACCTTGCACTGCTGACCAAGCCACTAGAGTTCAAATCCTATACCCCATATTATTTTTAATATTGATTTGTTTTAAAACCTTTAGAATACCAAGAGTTTACAAGTGCATATCTCACAAAAACCCCACTACACCTAAAGATGTAACATTTCCAAGAGTTAGATGAACCGTCGGGGGGGGGGGGGATCCCGGCCGCCTGACTCGGCCTAGAATCAGCTAAATTGGCATTGACTCGGTCTGACTCAGTCCTCAGACCGAGTCACGGCCGAGTACGCCAATTCCGGCGACGACCCCAACATGAAAGTCGTGTCTTTTCATATTCCCTATGCACCTGCAAAATTTCAGCCTCAGATCATTTCCACAGTTCTTTAGAAACCCCAATTACTCCACTTTTAATACATTTTTATTACATTTTATCATATTTTTATTTTAAACTTTTCATCTACCCTAACCCTAGCCTACCCTATAAATACACCCCCTACCCTCTATCCTCTCACCCCAAAATCCTGAGTCCACTCTCTAAAAAATTTTCCAAGAGTCGTGTACTTTGAAAACAAGCTCAAGGCGAAACTCCGATGAAATTCCGGCGGAACTTCCGGCGATCATCTTAGGAACTATCGGCGACGACGCAACACACCGACGATCTCTCTAGTTCCCTATCATTCTCTTGTTCAATTTAAAACTCGTAAGTCCCTTTTCTATCTCTGTTTTCCATTCTCAAAATACGAAATTACAAAACCCGACGGAATCGGAACAAATCCGATTTCCGATTCAATTTTCTATAAAATTCCACTTCTCACTAATATAATCATATTTAAACTTCCTCAAGTTGACTATTAAACACTAATCAAGCAATTTGATCAAGTTTCGTCACATGAAATGATAACTTTTCAACTTATCGTATTTTTCACTTAAATACCATATTGTTTCAATCCTTCATTTAACCCCATCAAACTTGCTATACATTTAAAGTAGATCACGAGGTAACGACCTATATCCTCACACACTCATATGCAACACCCCCGAGAACCTAGAATACGAGAAAATAAACATTTTCATTTAAATACCATATATTTAATAAAACCATTTCTAAAAGATTTAGTTTTGATACACTTTTAAAAAAGTACCACTTATTATGAAAATACGATAAGTTATGGACATCAATCATTTATCTAAACCTGACTTTGTAGTGTCTAGGCTAGGCAAGTGAGAAAGGTAACTTTAAAAGGCCCATCTCACGATGATTCGTGAGCGGATCCCTCATTTCTTCACTTGTACTTACCTGGCCACAATTGGCGGTGAAGAGGAGATTTGAGACATCTCATAACTTGTCGTCTGGACCAGTTAGGAATAGACTAGTCGACTTAGGAGAATCTAGAACATACAATACGGAAAATATACACCTTTACAAATAAATACCATTTACTTCATAAAACCGTTTTCTAAAAGATTCAGTATTTACAATCTTTGCAAAACGCCGCTACAACCCACTTTGGGGAACCCGTTCGGGATGGTGCGGATTATCGCACATCCTCGGGCTTAGTAGTGCGAGATTCAGACATCCGCAAGGAGCATTCGGTCTCGAAAGATTTAAAATACGACATCTTAAGAAAATGAGATTTTCTAGAATATAAAATATTTATTAAAATTATTTTTGCATAAATATATGTATATTTATCATTAAAATATCTATTTTGTTAAGAATAAATATTCCACCTTTTTCTAAAAATCACAAGAATCAATTTTACATTAAAATACCATAAATTCCACATAAATCAATATTACAAATAAATACTTTTATTTATGAAACTACGATATTTTCACTAGAAATATCCCAATATAAAATCCACCTTCATTACAACTCTAAAGACGAATAACGAATATTTGAGGTGTATTTTGAAAAGTATATAAAAAGTATTTTTACATAAAACCCCCTCAAGTTTTACAAATTACCCTAAGGACCCTAGCAATTATAGGTTTAAGAAATAATCAAGACTTCGATTTACATTTCTAATTGTCTGACTTGGGTTTGAGTCTGATTAATCTGACTTGAATATGATTCAAGTCAATATACAATCTGCAATCTTCAACATGAATCCACAAGTCCAATTATCAACCTATACAACTTGACTGAACTGAACCATGAATATACATTCCACTTACATAGTTCTCCAGTTATTCCATTTACATGATTCTACGGTACATCCGTTTACTGATATCATGGTTTCGGTCTGTCTTTTAATTATACACTCAATTCAATTTACATTACAAAACAATACAAATAAAACACTACGGGGTTTAAGGGGTAGATTGGTACGGAAGGTGTTAAAGGTGGCACGAGACGGTAAGATTAAGACACCTAACATGAATCCAATTGTCGTTGTTCCGGGTTGTATAACGGAGTCTTGTACTTCCATTTGCCCTGATCTCTAGCATACTGAGACCCCTCTCGTATACACTGGCATTCTTCTGTACCAAGCTACAAACAACAGCGTTAATATAACATTACAACAATATAATACAACATTAAAAGCTACTCTCTCTCTCTTTCTTCTTTTCTATTTTTCCCTTATCTTTGAGACTTACCGAGCGATCTGTTCGCTGACGACATTCTATTTCTTTCTTCTTTGAATGTCGTCAGGTGGTTTGGACCCGGCAGAGATCGAGCCATCTGCAGAAGAATTGGAGCAGTTTGCTGAAGAACCAAACCTCTAGTTTCATTGTACATTTTCCATTCAGTACTTTTCATTCCTGTTATGCCATTTTTAGGCATCTTTTTATTTCAGTTGTATTTCCTTTTCATGCATTGTACAAAAGAATGTTAATAAATAATAGTTGTTGTTTTTACTACATCCTGTCTCTTGTGTATTTATTTTTATATTGCTTAGATACGCTTAGCATATATACTTCTGAGTATATACGTAGTGGACTAGTCCCGTCCCCTTCGCCGTATACTGGGAAGCGGGGCGTGACACACCCTTTCAGCTCCTCACTACCCCTTTTAATAGCTTAAAACTTTTGAAAACAACTAGAGAGCCTTCATCTCTCCCATTCTTTTTAATTATTTTTAATTGATCATCACCTTTTCTTCATCTCATATAAATATCTACCCTATTTTCTACTACTCCTTTCTAAGATATTCTAAAATTTCCATTCAAGATACTCTCAAAAGTTTCATCACTCAAGACCTTTTCAAGCCAAGTCAAGCTCGTTCCTTGCGACGAAGTTTTCAAGTTCGTTCCTCTTGTATCATCAATATCGAACCAAACCTCCTTCCTCTCTACAAAACCCCAAGCCAACCAGGGAACGCTCGATAGCCAATTGCCAAACCCTTTCTTCTCGGACGTCGAAGCTCCGTTCAACCAAATCTTCTTTACGCGCAAACGATCAATTTATTTCCTAGCTAACGATGAATTGGTTTCTATATCAATTCACACCCCGTGTAAGTCCCTTCTCTTTTCCTTCATCTCATTCTTTTAATCTTGCAAATCGTGCTCCTTTGATAAATTGTAAGTCACCCCTTCTCCTCTTCTTCTTCATTTGAACCAAACTTTTAGCCACGTCACCAAACACCCTATGTATTGGAACTATATCCATATATCCCATGTTTAAATTATTTTTAGTTATATCAAAATTACTTCATGTTAACTTCGCTAGCACGGGGTAATGACCTACGCCATACGTACACTTGGAAATCATAGCACGAACATATGTTTATAGCGTTATTTGTAAAAGAATTGAATTACACAAAAATACCCTCAAGTTATATAAAGTCGAATTTAAACCTATAATCTTTTCCTTTGCAAATACGCCTCTACAACCCTTTTTAGAGGACCCGTTTATGGATATTGCAGATTATCGCACATTCTGAGGATAGTAGAGTGGGATGCAGAACTTCTAAGAGAGAATTCGGTCTCGAAAGGAATAAAATACAGTTTTTAAATAAAATACGAAATTTTAATACAAAGTAAACAAATTTAAAATAATTTAATTCATATATTCGTTTTTCCAAAGAAAAACAAATTTGTGAAAATCAGATTTTTTTCTAAAATGAAAATATTAAAGTCTTTAAGAAAACACCCTCAAGTTTCTAAAAGATAGATTTTTCATAAAAATACCATAAATTTTTACATGCTAAGTTTTATCACTAAAATACCATTAAATATAAAATGTCGTTTATAAAAAACTCTTGACATTCTAATTAACTTGTTTTTATCAAAAACACTTTCGAGATTTATTTTAAAAGTTAAAACATTTTACATAAACCCCCTCGAGAAATGCAAACATGTAAATACATATAATAAACAATTGATAAATTTTTAAGGACTTTAGATTAATAATGGGTTTAAGCGGTATCATTTCTCTTGAGCCTCAGGGAGACGGAGAAAGTGAGTGCTTGCCTACCTCCTAGTATAGACAACATAAAAGAATTATCAATGGCAATCGTTTTTGAAAAAGACACAAATCCTGCCATCCATGTGCATCGGTTGCCCGATTATTCTCAAACTTAAGATCTTCAAAACATAAATGTTTTAAAAAGATATGATTAGAACTTGAACTCGAATCATAAATTGACTTGAAGTCTAATCTACTTGAACTCGAACTCGAACTCAAACTCGATCTCGACTTGAACTTGAACACTTGACTTGACCTGACCCAAACCATGTGTAACGACCCTGAATTTTCTGTACAAAATTTTTAAGTACAGAAAAGAGTCTGCAAGCCTGAGCACAATTTAAAAGTTATTCTTATTTAAGAACAGCAAGAAATGACTTGTAGCTCTTTGGTAAAGCCTTGCACTGCTGTGACATAGCCCTGTGTTCGAATCCTATCAGCCACATATTATTTTTACTGATTTTTTAAAAATCTTTTCGGAAGCCCAAAAGTTTACATGTGCTCTGCACATAAAATGAAAAGTCATAGAAAATCAAACATGTGCTAAATATTGTATGAACTGACATGGACATGTGGCACAAATCCAAACTCCCAACTCCTCACTTGGACCGGCGAGATCGGCCCAAACCCCAGCGCCGAAGGTCCCCCCGTGGGGAAAAGTCCCTGTATTTTGCCCACTAAACCCCTTGGTCTACCCCACTACTCCTGTTCTGTTTATTTTTCCTGCAATTATCCAGAGAATTTATATTCATCATAAATCCCATTTTAATGCATTTTTAATTCTTTCTTCAATTCCAAAACCCTAATTTTACACCATAAATACAACCCCATACCCTTACCTTCCTCATTCTGAAATTTATAGCCAAAATTATCAAAATTTTCTAAGTCTAAGAAGAGTACAAGTGGAGTTAGCCCAAGTTCAATTTCCGGCGAGGATTCGAGACGATTTCGGCGATCCCGCGACTACACGAAGGCTACCATTCTCTTCCTCTACCTCCCCTCTATTCTTTTAGCAAGTAAGTCCCATATCTCTTCTTCTCTTTCTACTATAAAACTTCTCTTTTTCAAAACATGTCGGTAAGTGGAGTTATACCGATATTTGTTTCTAAAACCTTTGAAAACCACAATTCTTCTTAAGAACACTTGTATTCATGTATATAGTTTACTTGTAATCATTTAACTAATGTTTAGACACCAATTTCACTCTAAAACTCCATATTAAATAATTTTAATTAAGCTTTTACGTTTAAATACCATGAAGTCAACATACGCCATCTCTTAATTATTTTGCTTAGCATACCTTTAGAACACCTCACAAGGTAATGACCTACCTCTCACATACACATATCTTGATATAGCACGATTCTCTTGAACAATATTTTTGTGGCAAAATATGACTTTTCATCAAAATACCTTAAACTATTAAAAACCCGGATTTCTTTAAATTGTGTTACTTAATTCTTTGCGATTGTGCCTCCACAACCAATTTCGGGGAACTCGCTATTGGATGGTGCGTATTATCGCACATCCATGGGCTAGTAGGGCGAGATGCAGACTTCCTCATGGAGCATATGATCTCGATGGAATTTTAATACAATTTTTAAGAAAAACGAGGATTTCTATTTAATAATAAAAATTTATTTTTAATAATTATATAAATATTATCAAACCAAATATTTTTAAGATATTATTAAATTCCATGCTTTCTAAACAAAAAAGAATTACAAGTTTTATGAAAATACCATCAAGAATCAATACAAGTCAAACTTTACAATAAAATATTATCAAACCACATATTTTTAAGATATTATTAAATTCCATACTTTCTAAACAAAATAAAAGAATTACAAGTTTTATGAAAATACCATCAAGAATCAATACAAATCAAACTTTACACTAAAATACCTCGAACTATTCAAGTTTCACTAATATACTTCATTCTTAAAAAATTTACATCCATGAAAACCCTAAATAATATAAATAAATACTTGAGGTTTATTTTGAAAGTATACTAAAAATATTTTTTATAAAAACCCCTCAAGTTATATTAAATTACATTAAGGACCCTAGTAAATATAGGTTTAAGCGGGACCAATTCTCTTGAGGCTCAGAGAGCTGGAGAAAGTAGGTGCTTGCCTATTTAAGGTAGAAAACTAAAACGGGATTATCAATAGTAATTGTCTTGGAAAAAGACACAAATCCTGCTGTCTATATGCAGCAGTTACCGATAATTCCTAAACCTAACTCAGGATCCAAATCTGTTTAAGTGTCTAACTCAAGTCTGAGTCCAAGTATTAATCTGATTCCAATCCAAATATGAATCCAATTCAACATGAATCCAATATACCAACATGAACCTGAATACCGGAACAATATCAACATGCAACATAACTTGACTTGACCGAACCACGACTATGACTTGACTTGATTACATGACTACTTGTTATATCCTGAATCTGTTTACATGAACAACTTATACCATGGTCTCGGCAAGCCTGATAACTTCAAATCAATACAATATACACTACGGGGTTTTAATAGGGCAGACTGGTATGGAATGTGTTAAAAGTGACATGATAATGGACATTAAAAGACACCTACATGAATATCCATTGCCGTTGTCCCGTGGGTCTTGACGGGGCCTTGTACTACCGGTTACCATAGTCCACGGGAAAAGTTAGACTCCTCTCATATACACTGATACATTCTGTACCAAGCTACAAAAAATTACGTTATCATAACAAATAGATAATTTACTAGTTCTATTCTCTTTACTTATCTATTACATTCTATCTTTTGGGACTTACCAAGCGCTAGTTCGCTGACGACATTCTTGTCTCTTCTTTCTTTGGAATGTTCGTTAAGAGGACCCGACTCTCAGGAGACCGAGCTCAGCCAGGAGTACTTCGAGCAGATCACCGAGTAGCACGACTTCTAGCTTTCACTTGTACTTATTTCAGTTAATATGCAATTGTTTAGGCATTGTTTTCCATCATTGTATTTTTCTTTTCAAATCAGTTGTAATGTAATTAAAGAATGTTAATAAAAGTTGCTGTTATTATTACATCTCCTGTTATTCTTGTGTATTCATTTATATTGCTTATTTACGCTTAACGTGTTTACTTCTGAGTAAATACGTCTCGTGCCTTGCCACGTCTCCTTCCTCGTACACTGGGAAGTGGAGCGTCACAGGTTTTGTTGGCGGCCCATGCAGGTCAGTTCTGCATGGAAATCTAAGCAATATATCACAAGAATTATAAGAATCAGCAACTAAACATTCCTTACATTTATAAGCTTTTGAATCTACCTTCCTTTTCTTTCAAGGTTATGGATTCACCGAACAACACAAGCACCAACGTGAATGGAAACACTGCACCTCCTCTACCACCACCACCTACCGTTACAGCTCCCATCAACAAGCAGATGGTATTACTTGAGGCAATAAAGAGCCTTCTAGAGGGTCAGCCGGAGCAGACTGCTATTCTCTTGCACCGCCCAGAAGCTGAAGCATCCGGAGTCAAGCAATTCCGGGCCTTGCACCCTAAGCACTTTTCTGGGAAAGAGAGTCCACTAGAGGCAGAAGAATGGGCTCAGTCCATTAAAGATGACCTAGCAGCAGCACAAGTGCCAGAAATTGCTTGGGTGAGAGTTGCAAAGCTGCAACTCACAGACAATGCCAGAGTATGGTGGAAGGCTGAAGAAAGCCTTCTTGCCCACCCGATTGAATGTAAAACTTTTCGCTACATGTTCGACGCGAAATACTTCCCCGAGACTGCCCGTTTCGACATGGAACAGCAGTTCATGCACTTACAACAAGGTTCAATGTGGAACAAATCTGTGGATGAATATGATACCGAGTTCACCATGCTTAGCAGGTTCGCGGCACACTTAATCCCAACTGCTGAGATCCAGGCACAGAGATTTCAACAAGGGTTCGACCCGGAGATTTAAGCTGCATTAGCTATAGGGGATTTCCTAATCCATGATCTTGCGCTGAAGGCCGCCCGAAGTTATGAGGCAGTAGTGAAGAAGAAGGGCGGACCTCACACTGCCGGTGTAAAGCACCCTGCCACCCAGATGGCAGGAAGAGCCTCTTCCATACTAACTTTTACACCTAAGAGACCGTAAGTAACATTTAACCGGCCGAGTCCAAACTTTTGCTTCTACTGCAAGAAGAATGGACACCTAGGAAAGGACTGCAGGCGTGCAAACGGCCTATGCTTAGTTTGTGGCGCATCCACTCACGACATTGGAGCATGTCCTCATAGACGCAACCCAGTTCCAGCACACATCACCTTTCCGCAGCGGCCAGGCATTCAGGCTCCTGCACCTCGTCTTGCCCTGCCTGCTCCACCTCCTCATGGACTTCCTACACAACCTCCTCATCAGTTCCATCAGGCAATGAGGAAAATACCTTAAAGGCAGAGAAACATGCCCCAAGGACAGAGGAATGCGTCTCCAGCTAGGAGGAATGTACCCCGGCGTCAAGCTTTCACTCTAGCGGCTGTAGAAGCCGAAGCTATAGGTCAAGAAAACACCGGTAACTCTTTTTCTTTCAAAACCCTTGCATCCTTTCGTTCTTTCAAACATATTTTTCATGCACCTTCAATACCATATCAGTAGTTCTTTTCACCACCGCTGTAATCAAATTTTTCTTGAATGTGTTACAATTTCCTTCTATAAATTTCGAGAACGAAATTTTTATAAGAAGGGTAGAATATAACGACCCTGAATTTTCTGTACAAAATTTGTAAGTACAGAAAGGAGTTTGCAAGCCTGAGCACAATTTAAAAGTTAGTCTTATTTAAGAACAACAATATATAACTTGTAGCTCATTGGTAAAGCCTTGCACTGCTGTGATATAGCCCTGTGTTCGAATCCCATTAGCCACATATTATTTTTACTGATTTTTCTTTTAAACTTTTTGGAGGCCCAAAAGTTTACACGTGCTCTGCACATAAAATGAAAAGTCACAGAAAATCAAACATGGGCTAAATGTTGTATGAACTGACATTGACACGTGGCACAAATCCAAGCCCCCAACTCATCACTTGGACCGGTGAGATCGGCCCAAACTCCAGCGCCGATGGTCCCCCCGTGGGGAAAAATCCCCGTGTTTTGCCCACTAAACCCCTTGGCCTACCCCACTACTCCTGTTTTGTTTATTTTTCCTGCAATTATCCAGAGAATTTATATTCATCATAAATCCCATTTTAATGCATTTTTAATTCTTTCTTCAATTTCAAAACCCTAATTTTACACTATAAATACAACCCCATACCCTATCCATCTTCATTCTGAAATCCATAGCCAAAATTATCAAAATTTTCTAAGTCTAAGAAAAGTACAAGTGGAGTTAGCCCAAGGTCAATTTCCGGCGAGGATTCGAGACGATTCCGGCGACCCCACGACTACACGAAGGCTACCCTTCTCTTCCTCTACCTCCTTTCTATTCTTTTAGCAAGTAAGTCCCATATCTCTTCTTCTCTTTCTACTATAAAACTTCTCTTTTTCAAAACATGTCGGTAAGTGGAGTTATATCGACATTTGTTTCTAAAACCTTTGAAAACCACAATTCTTCTTAAGAATCACTTGTATTCATATATATACCCTACTTGTAATCATTTAACTAATATTTAGACACCAATTTCACTCTAAAACTCTATGTTAAATAATTTTAATTAAGCTTTACATTTAAATACCATGAAGTTTACATACGATATATTTTATTATTTTGCTTAGCTTACCTTTAGAAAATCTCATGAGGTAATGACCTATGTCTCACATACAAATATCTTGATATAGTACGATTTTCTTGAACAATATTTTTGTGGTAAAATACGACTTTTCATCAAAATACCTTAAACTATTAAAAACCCGGAATTCTTTAAATTGTGTTACTTAATTCTTTGCGATTGTGCCTCCACAACCCATATCGGGGAACCCGCTATTGGATGGTGCGGATTATCGAACATCCACAGGCTAGTAGGGTGAGATGCAGACCACTCACGGAGCATATGATCTCGATGGAATTTTAATACAATTTTTAAGAAAAACGAAGATTTCTATTTAATAATAAAAATTTATTTTTAATAATTATATAAATATTATTAAACCACATATTTTAAAGATATTATTAAATTCCATGCTTTCTAAACAAAATAAAAGAATTACAAGTTTCATGAAAATACCATCAAGAATCAATACAAGTCAAAATTTACACTAAAATACCTTGAACTATTCAAGTTTCACTAAAATACTTCATTCTTAAAAAATTTACATCCATGAAAACCCTAAATAACATAAATAAATACTTAAGGTTTATTTTGAAAGTATACTAAAAATATTTTTCATAAAAACGCCTCAAGTTATATTAAATTACATTAAGGACCCTAGTAAATATAGGTTTAAGCGGGACCAATTCTCTTGAGTCTCAGGGAGCCGGAGAAAGTGGGTGCTTGCCTATTTAAGGTAGAAAAATAAAATGGGGTTATCAATGGTAATTGTCTTGGAAAAAGACATAAATCCTGCCGTCCATATGCAGCAGTTATCGATAATTCCTAAACCTAACTCAGGATCCAAATCTGTTTAAGTATCTGACTCAAGTCTGAGTCCAAATATTAATCCGAATCCAATCAAACATGAATCCAATTCAATATGAATCCAATATACCAACATGAACCTGAATACTGGAACAATATCAACATGCAACTTGACTTGACTTGACCGAACCATGACTATGACTTGACTTGATTACATGACTACTTGATATATCCTGAATCTGTTTACATGAACAACTTATACCATGGTCTCGGCAAGTTTGATAACTACAAATCAATACAATCAATACAATATACACTACGGGGTTTTAACGGGGTAGACTAGTACGGAATGTGTTTAAAGTGGCACGATGATGGACACTAAAAGACACCGACATGAATATCCATTGCCGTTGTCCCGTGGGTCTTAACGGGGCCTTATACCACGGATTACCATAGTCCACGGGAAAAGTTGGACCCCTCTCGTATACACTGATACATTCTGTACCAAGCTACAAACAACTACGTTAGCATAACAAATAGATAATTTACTAGTTCTATTCTCTTTACTTGTCTATTCCATTATATCTTTTGGAACTTACCGAGCGCTAGTTCATTGACGACATTCCTGTCTCTTCTTTCTTTTGAATATTCGTTAGGAGGACCCGACGCTCAGGAGACCGAGCCCAGCCAGGAGTACTTGGAGCAGATCACTGAGCAGCATGACTTATAGCTTTCACTTGTTCTTATTTCAGTTCATTTGCCATTGTTTAGGCATTGTTTTCCATCATTTTATTTTCCTTTTCAAATCAGTTGTAATGTAAAAAAAGAATATTAATAAAAGTTACTATTATTATTACTTCTCTTGTTATTCTTGTGTATTCATTTATATTGCTTATTTACGCTTAACGTGTTTACTTCTGAGTAAATACGCCGTGTGCCTCATCACGTCTCCTTCCTCGTACACTGGGAAGTGGGGCATGACACCATGAATATGATTTGACATGACTATCTGAACACCCCTTGAACTTGAACTTGTAATTTTTATATTCATGGATTCAGTCAAGACCTATAAACTTATCTATATAATTTTAAATATGCGGGGTTAAGGGGTAAATTAGTAAAGAATGTATGACGTGGTATGAGAGTCCACTAAAAATCACCTAACATGAATCTTGTGTGCCGTTGTCTCGTGGGTTTGATAGGACCTTGAACGAAATGTGCTGTTGGTCCGTGAGTTTGAAGGACTACTCTCGTATACACGCATACCTTCACTATCAAACTACAAACAACACGTTAGAATAGAGTAATCATGTTTATATACATTGTCATGCTTTTATATAATACCATGCTTAAGATAAATCAACATATTCATGTCTAGTTAACACTTTTGCCTGGCTACTGCTATATTAGATTCATGCTCTACTTACAATCATACGTTTTCCACACTTTATATCCTTATTCCTTTAGAGACTTACCGAGCTATCACGCCCCGCTTCCTAAGATACGTAAACACGGCACGTGACAGAGGCAACCATGTTACCCGTGGCTAGGATTAATCCTTCCACAGTCACATTACGGCTGTGAAGCGGATACCAAGAACAGTAAAATATATAATCTAGCTAACATATGTCCATCTGCCATAATAAATAAAATCAAGAAAATGTATAAAGCGAAAACGAATCAAGATCCAATAAACAATAGTATCTGAATCACGTCCCAATATGGGCTCATATCAATAGAAATAAAACTAATGAAATAAATAAACTAATCATCTCTAAACTAAATAGCTAGCTCCTCATTGCTCGGCTTGTTCGCTAAATTACTCCTGATCTGCCTGCGATAAAGGTAGCGTAACTAGGCCATGCATAACCTAAACGTCAGTGCGTCATAATATTAAAATAATAGCGATAACCAGGATATGATTCCATGATTAAACATGCATGTGAATAAATAACACAGGTATAAAACAATGAGCTGTATGTATGTGATGTGTATCCTAAAGTCTGTGCTTCTAGGTTATCTATTCTAGAAGTCTTTGAAATCAATTAATGTAATTCTCATCATAATTCAACAGTATATATCCCGTTCATGCCCCACGGGATCACAGTACAATATATATCGTTCATTCCTTACGGGATCACGGTACAATGATTATTCCGTAACGCCCGGAATCACGGCAAACAATGATTTATTCCGTAACGCCTGGAATCACGGCAAACAATAATTTATTCCAGAACACCCGGAATCACGACAAACAATAATAATATTCTCTTGAGTTGCGTTTCGGTTACATTCTTGATTTTCTCCTTTTCTCCAAGTTTTGTGTTCAAGTCAGGTATTGATGATATAAATCTAATACCAGCACAGGATCAAGCAGGTACATGTCTTGTCTATGTAAACAACAAGTCATGTCCATAAAGACAATAATCAGGATTGTTGGCATTAGCAATAAGATCCAAGTAATGTAACAACCCTAAACTTTCTGTACGATTTTTTTTCAAAATACAGAAAGGGATACCCTAGCCTGAGCACAAGTTATAAATTTGATTTGCTTTTGAACAGCAAGAAAGCACTTATAGCTCATTGGTAAAGCCTTGCATTGCTGTGAAGTAGCCCCTGTGATCGAATCCCCCAGCCACATTATCTTTTTATTTATTTTTCTTTTAATCTGTTAGAAGCCCAAGGGTTTACACGTGCACTACACGTAAAATGAAGAGTCAAAGGTTAAACAAACATGTGGCAAATGTCGTATACACAGACCATGACACGTGGCGAGAATCCCAGCCCCGACTCCACCATAACGACTGGTGAGATCTTACCCTGGCCCGGCAACGCCGGCCCCCCGTAGGTGATGCTCCCCATTTTTTGCCCCTTGCACCTGTTGGCCTACCCCACTTCCCTCATACTGTTTGTTTTCTCTGAATTTTTCCAGAGAACATTGAATCACCTTTAATCCCATTTTTAATGCATTCTATAACCCTATAAACCCTAATTTTCCCTATAAATACCACACTCCATTTCACCTCTCCTCACTCAGAATTTCATTACAAAAACTCCAAAAAATTCTTAAGTCCTTATAGTGTGCAAGTGGAGTTAGCAAAGGGTGAAGTTCCGGCGAAGTTTCGAGATGATTCCGGCGACGAAACGACGCCCCGATGCTTCCCTAGTCTTCTCCTACCTCTCTTCTTTCTTAATAGCCAGTAAGACCCTTCTCCCCCTCTCATCTTCTATTCTAAAAACTTTAATTTCTAAAACCCGACGGAAACGGAGTTAATCCGACTTCCGATTCGGTTTTTCTTTAAAATTCTATTTTTCTTAATCAATAAAATACCATACTCTTATATAATGTTTAACAAACATTAACAAACACATTAAAACAAGTTTCATCTCAAAAGAATCTTTTATGCAATTTTTATTGTATTTTTACAGTAAAATACCACATACCTTACATTTCGCCATAATCAAAATATTACTTGTATTACCTTTAGATAACTCACGAGATAATGACCTACTTTATCACAACACACATCTTTGATATAGCACGATGAAATTTTGGGAATATAGTTATGGGATAATACGACATTATAAATAAATACCATCAAACTTGCAAAACCATTTCTTTAAAAAATGTGTTAATCAATTCCTTACAATTGCGCCTCTACAATCCACTTTTGGGGACCCCGTTCGGGATGGTACGGATTATCGGACATCCTCAGGCCTAGTAGAGTGAGGTGCAGACCTCCGAAAGGAGCATTCGATCTCGATGGAATTTTAATGCATTTTTCTTTATAAAATGAGATTTCTACAAAAATAAATAAAATTTATTTTATTAAATATATAAATATATATAACTATTATCAAAATATCTATTTTAATTATATTATATAAATATTCCAAGTTTTCTAAATAAAAGGAATCACCATTACAGGAAAATACCAATACAGTTCAATGCAAAATACCAATATTTCAATAAAATACCAAATTCTATGAAAACTAGGTTCTACTCACTAGAAATTTCACTTTTATAAAATATACATCTATAAAAACCCTAAGGACGATAATTAAATGCTTGAGGTGTATTTTTAAAATTATATCAAAAATAATTTTACATAAAACCCCCTCAAGTTATACTAAATTACAATAAGGACTCTAGTAAATATAGGTTTAAGCGGGACCAATTCTCTTGAGCCTCAGGGAGCTGGAGAATGTGGATGCTTGCCTATCTAAGGTAGATAATCTAACAAACGGTGTTATCAATACGGTAATTGTTTTGGAGAAAGACACAAATCCTGCCGTCCATGTGTAGCAGTTACCGATAACATCAAGGCTAATTCAAGATTTCAAAGTTCTTTTTAAAGTGTCTGATTCAGACTGAGTCTCAATCTAATCAATCTGACTTGAATATGATTCAAGTATAAACTACAATACAACATGAATCCGTCTATTCAATCTATATCAATCTATATTGACCGAACTTAACCATGGATATATTCCGTTTACATGACTATCCATTTACATCCATTCCATTTACTGATATCATGGTTTCGGCAAGTCTTCCATTTACTACAAGACAATACAATGCAATCAGTACAATCAATACAATTAATACAATAAATATTACGGGGTTTATAAAGAGGTAGACTGGTACGGAATATGTTAAAGGTGGCATGGGGTTGTCACTAAAAACATAATTACATCCATGCCATTGTTCTGTGGTATTTCCGACGGAACCTTGTACTACAGGTTACCAAAGTCCACGGTGTAAGTTGGACTCCTCTCGTATACACTGGCATATTTTGTACCCTGCGTTAACATTATAATCAAACATTACTAGATATACTCTCTTTTCTGTCTATTCTACTTCTTCATTTCTTTGGGACTTACCGAGCGATTGTTCGCTGACGACATTCCTATTTCTCTTCTTCTTTGGAATGTTGTCAGGTGGATCGGACGCACTAGATTTCAAGACCAGCCAGGAGCACTTAGAGCAGAACCCTGAGCAGTTCACAGAAGATCCTGTGCATTGACTTTACTTGTACATATTTTCATTTCAGTTATGCAATTATTTAGGCATTGCTTTCCATCCATGTATTTACTTTCCGGTTGTACCTGTAAATGAATGTTTATTAAATAAAGTTATTATTCATTTATATTCATGTCTCTTGTGTACATTTACTTTATATTACTTAGATAAGCTTAGCGTGTTTACTTCGGAGTAAATACGTAGTAGGCCTCGCCGCATCCCCTCCCCATACACCGGGAAGCGGGGCGTGACAGGTTTTGTTGGTGGCCCATGAAGGTCAGCTCTGTATGGATATATAGGTCAGTTCTGCATGGACATGCGGATCAATTCTTTATGAATTCCTAAGCAATATAACACAAGAATCAACAACTAAAAACATTCTTTACATATTCCTTGAATCTTCCAATTTCATATATTTTAAATCTGTCCTAACCCAAATTTTTCCTTCAAGATTATGAATTCTCCAAACAACACCAGCACCAATTTCAACAACACACCACCACCTCTATCGCTTACGCTTACCGTCGCTGCTCCGATCAACGAGCATACGGTACTGCTTGAAGCAATCCGCAGCCTCCTGGAAGGACAGCACCAGCAGACTGCTATTTTGATGAACCGTCCAGAAGTGGAAGCACCTGGGGTAAAGCAATTCCGGGCTTTGCACCCTAAGCAGTTCTCGGGAAAAGAGAGCCCTCTGGAAGCTGAGAAATGGGCTCAGAGTATTGAGGATGATCTGGCAGCGGCACAAGTGCTAGAGATCACTTGGGTTCGAGTTGCGAAGCTGCAGCTCACTGACAATGCCCGAGTTTGGTGGAAGGCAAGCCGTCTTGACCTACCTATCGAATGGAGGACTTTTCGCGACATGTTCGACACGAAATACTTCCCTGAGACTGCCCGATTTGATATGGAATAACAATTTATCCATCTACAACAGGGTTCTATGTGGAACAAATCCATGGATGACTATGACACTGAGTTTACCATGCTCAGTAGGTAAGATATGTCTCAATATTCTATTTTAAAATATCACATACTACACGGCTAACATAAGACCGCAACAGATTCGCGGCACACTTGATTCCTACTGCTGAGATCAGGGCCAGCAAGGGTTGGACCAGGAAATCCAAGTTACCTTAGCTACAGGGGATTTCCTAACCCATGACCTGGCTTTGAAAGCTGCCCGTCGATATGAGGCAGTGGTGAAGAAGAAAGGCAGACCTTAATCTGCTGGAGTGAGGCGCCCTGCCACTCAGATGGCAGGAGGAGCCTCTTCAAGGCCAACATTAGAACTGATGAGACCGGAAGAAACCAATAACCGGCCAAATCCAGATTTTTGCTTCTACTGCAAAAGGGATGGACACTTGTGGGAGGATTGTAGACATGCAAAAGGCCCGTACTTAGTTTGTGGTGCATCCAATCATGGAATTGGAACATGTCTTTATAGACGCAACTCAGCTCCAACACACACCCACTATCCGCAGCGGCCAGCTATCCAGGCTCCTGCACCTCGTCTTGCACTCCCAGCTCCACCTTCATGTGGACCTCCTGCACAGCCTAATCGCCAATTCCATCAGGCACTGAGGAACATGCCTCAGGGGCAGAGAAACATGCCCCAAGGACAAAGGAATGTGTCTCCAGCTAGGAGGAATGTCCCCCGATGTCAGGCTTTCACATTAGCATCCGTAAAAGCCGAGACTGCAGACCAAGGTAACCCTGGTAATTCCCTCACCTATTTTTCAATCTTACCAAACTTTCGCATTCTTTCGTTCTTCCAAATATTTTTCATGCACTATCAATAGTTCTAACATTATCACTATCATCAAATTGCTTTGAATCTGTTACACTATGCTTCTACAAATTTCGAGGACGAAATATTTATAAGGAGTGTGGAATGTAACAACCATAAACTTTCTGTACGATTTTTTTTTTCAAAATACAGAAAGGGATATCTTGCCTGAGCACACGTTATAAATTTGATTTGCTTTTGAACAGCAAGAAAGCACTTGTAGCTCATTGGTAAAGCTTTGCACTGCGGTGACGTAGCCCCTGTGATCGAATCCCCCCAGCCACATTATCTTTTTATTTATTTTTCTTTTAATCTTTTAGAAGCCTAAGGGTTTACACGTGCACTACACGTAAAATGAAGAGTCACAGGTTAAACAAACATGTGGCAAATGTCGTATACACAGACCATGACATGTGGCGAGAATCCCAGCCCTGACCCCACCATAACCACGAGATCTTTCCCTGGCCCAGTGACGGCGCCCCCCATAGGGGATGCTCCCCATTTTTTGCCCCTTGCACCTGTTGGCCTATCCCACTTCCCTCATACTGTTTGTTTTCTCTGCATTTTTCCAAAGAACATTGAATCACCTTTAATCCCATTTTTAATGCATTCTTTAACCCTCTAAACCCTAATTTTCCCTATAAATACCATACTCCATTTCACATCTCCTCACTCAGAATTTCATTACAAAAACTCTCAAAAATTCTCCAGTCCTTATAGTATGCAAGTGGAGTTAGCAAAAGGAGAAGTTCCGGCGAAGTTTTGAGATGATTCCGGTGACGAAACGATGCCCTGACGCTTCCCTAGGCTTCTCTTATCTTTCTTGTTTCTCAATAGCCAGTAAGTCCACTCCCCCCTTTTCATCTTCTATTCTAAAAACTTTAATTTCTAAAACCTGACGGAAGCGGAGTTAATCCAACTTCCGATTCGGTTTTTCTTTAAAATTCTATTTTTCTTAATCAATAAAATACCATACTCTCATATAATGTTTAACAAACATTAAAAAAACACATTAAAATGAGTTTCATTTCAAAAGAATTTTTTATGCAATTTTTATTGTATTTTTACGGTAAAATACCACATACCTTACATTTCGCCATAATCAACATAATACTTGTATTACCTTTAGATAACTCACGAGGTAATGACTTATCTCATCACAACACACATCTTTGACATAGCACGATGAAATTTTGGGAATATAGTTATGGGATAATATGACATTATAAATAAATACCATTAAACTTACAAAACCATTTCTTTAAAAAGTGTGTTAATTAATTCCTTACAATTGCACCTCTACAACCCACTTTTGGAGATTCCGTTCGGGATGGTGTGGATTATCACATATCCTCAGGCTTAGTAGAGCGAAATGCAGACCTCCGAAAGGAGCATTCGATCTTGATGGAATTTTAATGCATTTTTCTTTAGAAAATGAGATTTCTACAAAAATAAATAAAATTTATTTTTATTAAATATATATATATATATATATATATATATATATATATATATATATTATCAAAATATTTATTTTAATTATATTATATAAATATTCCAAGTTTTCTAAATCAAAGAAATCATCATTATAGGAAAATACCAATACAGTTCAATGCAAAATACCGATATTTCAATAAAATACCATATATGATGAAAACTAGGTTCTACTCTCTAGAAATTTCACTTTTATAAATTATACATCTATGAAAACCCTATAGACGATAATTAAATGATTGAGGTGTATTTTGAAAATTATATCAAAATTATTTTTACATAAAACCCCCTCAAGTTATACTAAATTACAATAAGGACCCTAGTAAATATAGGTTTAAGCGGAACCAATTCTCTTAAGACTCAAGGAGCCGGAGAATGTGGGTGCTTGCCTATCTAAGGTAGACAATCTAACAAACGGTGTTATTAACACAGTAATTGTTTTGGAAAAAGACACAAATCCTGCCGTCCATGTGCAGCAGTTACCGATACATCAAGACTAATTCAGGATTTCAAAGTTCTTTTTAAAGTGTCTGACTCAGACTGAGTCTCAATCTAATCAATCTGACTTGAATATGATTCAAGTATAAATTACAATACAATATGAATCCGTCTATTCAGTCTATATCAATCTATATTGACCGAACCGAACCATAGATATATTCCGTTTACATGACGATCCATTTACATCCATTCCATTTACTAATATTATGGTTTTGGCAAGCCTTCCATTTACTACAAGACAATGCAATACAATCAGTACAATCAATACAATAAACATTACGGGGTTTATAAAGGGGTAGATTGGTATAGAACATGTTAAAGGTGGCACGAGATGGTCACTAATGACGTAATTACATCCATTCCGTTGTTCCGTGGTATTTTCGACGGAGCCTTGTACTACGGGTTACCAAAATCCACGGTGTAAGTTCGACTCCTCTCGTATACACTGACATATTCTGTACCAAGCTACAAACAACCGCGTTAACATTATAATCAAACATTACTAGATATACTCCATTTTCTGTCTATTCTACTTCTTTCTTTCTTTGGGACTTACCGAGCGATTGTTCGCTGACGACATTCCTATTTCTCTTCTTCTTTGGAATGTTGTCAGGTGGATCGGACGCACTAGAGTTCGAGACCAGTCAGGAGCACTTATAGCAGACCCCTGAGCAGTTCACAGAAGATTTTGAGCATTGACTTTACTTGTACATATTTTCATTTCAGTTATGCTATTGTTTAGGCATTGCTTTCCATCCATGTATTTACATTCCGGTTGTACCTATAAATGAATATTTAATAAATAAAGTTGCTGTTCATTTATATTCCTGTCTCTTGTGTACATTTACTTTATATTGTGTAAATACGCTTAGCTTGTTTACTTCGGAGTAAATACGTAGCGGGCCTCACCGCATCCCCTTCCCGTACACCGGGAAGCGGGGCGTGACAAGTAACAAGTCTGGTAATGTGTCGTGAACATGCCATGTACTGTATATTAATCAAATTAGATACCAATGTAGAATCGTAATTAATATCGAAACACAATTAATGCTCGGATGCATATGTATCTATCTGTAATAACCATTATACGTCCATTACTATGTATGATGCACTCTAGATAATCATATTGAACTAATATAGTAGTATGATATTATCATGTTGTTCTGGCATGCAACTAGATAAATTATTTTCAGTACGGATATAGATGGATGCTATAGAATGTAAATCGCTACTACTTGCTGAATAGTAAAACACATGCACTATAATTTATCAAATAAATATTGATATAATAAAATAACATGTTTCAAATTTAGAACTTGCCTCAGAAACAAGGGTTGATGTGCAGGTGGCTTGGTGCGACACGACACGGCACGGTGCGTGAAGTGGCACGGCATGATGATGGGCCTTACGGTGACACGGTACTGATGCGATGGTGGCACACAAGTGGCATGAGCTGAGCACGAAGTGGGCATAGCGTGGCACAGGAGCATGGCACATGGCGTGACACGGTTTGGGTACGGTGATGACACAATCATGGCATGGTCTGGATACGGTGATGACGCGGTCATAGCATGGTCTAGGTACGGTGCATGGTCTGGTGGTGGTCTGGTCTGGGTATGGTGCATGGTCTGGTGGTGACATGGTCGTGGTCTGGTGATGGCACGGTGGTGGCATGGTCTGAGCATGGTCTGGGCATGGTATGGTGATGGTATGGTTATGGTATTGTGGTGGTATTTTGGTTGTAACGACCCTAAAATTCCTATACTTTCGCATATCATTTCTTTAATAAAATATTATAATTATTTATTTTTGGTATATTTTGTTTTCTAATAAATTTATTATTTTATCACTTTATCTATTTTATCCATTTTATAATTTTTCAAAGCCCAAACCTAACCCAAGACAAATCCATTTGATTTCTTTCTTTTCTTTTTCTAAGTCCACTTTCTTTTCAAGTTACGACATATATTTAATTCTTGTTAAACATGTGCATGAACATTGTTATTCTATAAGTCACATGTTCAAATCCCCATTCTTGTAATTATTTTTATTTTTTTTTTAAAAACTTTTTCATAACCTACAAATGAGACCTTTCATTTCATCTTCCATTTAACTCCCAAAATGAATGCATATAATAATTAGTATGGTTATGATTATGAATTATTATAATGACCATATTAATATTATTTTATATGCTCTCTCCTTCATTGTTCATTCTCCTTCAAAAAATTATTTCAAATCTTCATCTTTAGAGCTCTCAAAGTTTCGGCGCCACCGGAGCTTATTTCGTCCCTAGGAATTCAAGACCAAAATATTGTACCATTCACAAACTTCGTATGTATTGCTTTACATTTCTTTTTTTCCTTCTCAAAATCTACATAGAGAATACTTTTAGAAACTAGTTTGATCCTTTTCTTGATTGCTCGAGCCTAGGTCACCTAGATTTGTTTTTTGCCGCTAGAATCGAATCGGTGAACCGGTTGATATACCGACTCACACAACCCGTAAGTCCCCTCTCCTCCTCCTTTTCTCTACTTGAAATTCATCTCTTTACCATGCCTCCATCATGCCGAATTTTAAGATAACTAGTTAGTCTCATGATAAAGTTTTTTGTTAAATTAAAAAATAGTTGAAATAAAACATATATGTTTAGTTATAAAATCTTGCATGCAATGGTTGATAACATATTAAGTATTATTGTTTTAGACGGTTAATCATGACCGGATCATATGTTTGCTTCACATATGTTAATTCATGTTATTTATCGCTGAAATTTTAATTATTTATTTTTATTTTTGCATACAAGAAAACAAATTTATAAATAAATACCATAAATTTATCATTTTCAAATATGATCTTACAAAATCTTTACCTTTAAAATAATTTTTATAAATTAATTTCCACTTCTGGAAATTCTTGGAACATTAGGATAAAATAATAGATATAATTCCAAATCTACAGTAAAAATTTCATATCAAACCGAATAACGGTTTATGTGTTACGTAGTTTTTTTATTCACTGTTTTTAAAACTAGAAAACTTCCAATAAGGGTCTTCTTCGAGAGACCATAACTCTATAATCATTGATCCAAATTAAGTGTTTTTAGATGTTTTGAACATCTACATCAAAAGATATAGATTTTCTTAGTTTTAAATTTTTACTGAAAACCGACGTAAAATATAGAAAACCGCGTTATGATATTTAATGACAAATCTGGACAGAATCTGTCCTGATTCGCACACTATTTTTAAATAGGACATAACTCGAACTTACGATGTCCATTCATAACAAAATTTAAATGTGTAGATGCACAATTGATAGAACTATAATTTTCTGTATACTAGATTACGTAGAAATGCATGAAACAACCCGATATAGGCTTTACAATACAATATATAGTTGCTGTCCAGAAATCTGAATTTCTGTTTTAAACGCTGATATTAAAATGATCATAACTAGAGTTTCAAGAATCCAAATCACATGAATCTTAGTGTTTTTGATAAGTACATCGAAATACATATAATTTTCTATTAATCTTCGTAACCTGAAACCCGATGAAAATTAACTCAAACTGCATTTTAAAAATATATGACGGTGCTGAACAGATTCTGATCTGTTTTGCTCGACGATACGAAAATGAGTATATCACCCAAACCGGTAGTCGTATTTAGATGAGACTGGAACTCACACGTGCAAAACACTTAGATCTATATTTCTGTTTATATTCCGAAATTTATTGACTTGATTGATTAGTCGTACACAACACTCATTTACAACATTGTTTTTGACGTTACTTGTATACTTATATCATGTTCTGTGATTGCTTATTTATTTTTATCTATATGACTTGTAATTAAACCATTATATACTAGAATGGACTTGATCTTGACACGACTCAAGTATGAATACTTGAACCCAATATGTACACTTGAACTCGACTCGATACTTGAATTGCACTCTTTTATGTATTCATGGATTTGGGCAAAACTTGTAACTTTAATTACAGACTAATATACGCGGGGTGTTGGGGGTAGTTTGAGTATAAATCCAACGGAATCTCAGGAGTCCCATTACTAAAATAATATTGCTGTGGTACCGGGCTGAAACGGTACAAATAATGTTGTTGTGGTACCAGACTGAAACGGTACATCACGAATTCACGAATGAGGGCCCGTGTTTCCAAGCTCCTGGATGATAGCCTGTTGGGTTTGGAATACTTCAATAACAATTGAAGTCCCGCTATTTTGGGCTCGTGATTCGTTGCCCCTGGACGATAGCTTTGGGGTCGAGAATACTCTTGAGATTGGTTGATATTAACTGACGTTAGGATATACTACTTGTAGAGACCCCTTAAGACATGGACATCCACTTCATATTCACAATACCTACACTCTATGGCCATGTTATACTTGTTTGCCATGTTGACATAGTTGCTATATACATTACCATACTTTTTCACATATTTCAATTTCCATTTATACTATATTACATGTCATCTTGCACTCAATCTATTTATTACATATCTTTTTGGGACTTACCGAGCGCAAGTTTGCTGATGGACATTCCACCCATCTTTTGTTTCTTGGAATGTTCGTCGGTTGACTTAGGATCAGAGGAGGTGGAATCCACTACAGGGAATTACAACCGGTTCGCACTTGAAGCAGATCATTAGTTTTCTTTCCTGCTTTTCTTCTTTAGTAAGCCACATGTTTAGACACTTTCTTTTTATGTTTAGACTTCTTGTATCAGTTAAACTCTGTAAAGTTAAGAATGTAAATATATAAAGTGGGGATTTTATTTTCACTTGTTTTTTCTTGTCATTGTTATACTGCTTATATTACGCTTATCGTATTTGTTTTGAGAAATGACTTTCTCTAAATAAATATATCGCGGGCTTGTCGTGTGCCATTACCGCTATTTTCGGAAGCGGGACGTGACATTGGTGGTATGGTAGAAGAAGAAGAATAAGATATGGTTGTTGGGGTTTTGCTGGGGTTCTTTGGACTTGGCGAAGACAGAGGAGATGGTGGCGATGAGGTGACAGCGACGAGGCGAAGTCGTCGGCGGTGAGGTGGGGATGGCCATGAGTTTGGTGTGCTCGGGGATATGTAGAGATGGGAGAAGAGGTGTGGTGGTGGTCTGTGGTTGCCGGGAGACAAGAGGAGGTGACGGGGTGCTAGGGTGGTGGTCGGTTTTCCGGCGACGATGATGTTGCCGGCGAGGGAGGGTTTGGACAAGATGGGTTCAGTGGCACAAACAAGAGGAAGAAGATGAAGGTGAGGGTGATGTAGTGTGGGTGCTCTGGTGCTGCCGACGAGGAGGGAAGGTGATGAAGGCGGCGGGGGCGGTCGGTTCAGGCGACTGGGAGAGGGAGGTGATGGGTTCTCGATGTTGTGGTTGGGGGCTTGAGGTTGTCGGGGAGAGGAGGAGAAGAGGAGGTGATGGAGGTGAGGCAGGGGAGGCGAGGTGATAAAGACGACGTCGGTGAGAGGGCGGCGACGATGAGGGGGAAGAGGGCGTAGGTTAGGGCTCGCGGGGACGTAATGAAGAAGAAAGGAAGAGAGAGAGGGTATGAGTTTTTAGTAATAAGTAATATATTATAATATATAAATATATATTATATAGAGACAGAGAGAAAGTGTGGGGACCGGGGTTTTAAGGGGGGGGGAGAGAGAGTTTGGTTATATATATATATATATATTAGAGAGAGGCAAGAGAGAGAGAGAGAATGGGATTTTAGTAATTAATATAATTAATATATTATATATTATATAACAGTATTATATATATTATATATTATATAACAATATTATATATTATATATTATATAACAGTATTATATATATTATATATTATATAACAGTATTATATATATTATATATTATATAACAGTATTATATATTATATATTATATAACAGTATTATATATAATATTAGTTATAATAATATAATATGTATATTATAGGATTTTACAGATAATACTAGATTGCTCCGAATATTACCCGTAATCATTCAAAAATCTAGTTTTTCAATATGGAGAATATACGTAAAAGTTTAAACCATAATGTGATATCCAGATAATAAAAACATATACCCCCAAGCACGGATCTACGTAAATACACGTAGCGATCAAATAACGAGTCTGTTTAATAATTAGGACATGGACATGATATATGGGTGCAACCACATGATATGAGGTGTGATGACATGTAAGGCTAGATATCAAAATATATTATTTGGTTTTTATTTTGTGTTATTAAAAGATATGTGGAATATATTATATGTGTATAATATCTAGATTTGCATGGATACTCTATACTAGCAAATATTTGATAAAATCTTGAACCATATTGGGTTCAAACATGCTGGTCGGGTCGGATAAAAACCACAACCACCAATTGCACTATCGCAACCCAAAAGTAACAATAATAAAGAAATTTGTCGCAAGATTTGAAATACCCCAAATAAGTATAGTATAACAATGCTAGAGTGTAACATTATACCCAACTACAAAAGAATTTCGTCCTCGAAATTCACGGAACAAGAAAAGACAAGAAAATATGGATTTATGGAAAGAGGTGTGGAAACTTCTGTCGGAACTCGTCTTCACGTTCCTAAGTAGATTCTCCGTGCGAACGATTCCCCCATGAAACGAGTACTAGAGGGATAACTTTGTTCTTGAGGACCTTTTCTCATCAATCCACAATTTCCATTGGTCGCTCTTCATACATTAAATCCTCCCTTACTGTCAGTTCCGAGTGATCTAGAACATGTGTCTCATCTCGAACATACTTGCGGAGTTGAGATACATGAAATACGTCATGAACACCCGCCAAGGATGGTGGTAAAGCCAAGTGATAAGCTACCTCTGCAACACACTCGATAATACTGAAAGGCCTCACGAATCGAGGACTAAGCTTGCCTCAACTACCAAATCGGATCACTTCTCTGGTCAGTGATATCATCAAGAATACAAGATCACCAACTGCGAACTTCAGAAGTCTTCTTCTAGTATCAGCCCAACTTTTCGGTCGATCTTGCGCCGCCTTTATATGATTTCAGATCACGTTAACTTTCTCCACCATTAGCACAATAAGATCTGGTACCAATAATCTTTTTTCTCCAATATTGTCCCATAAGACACGCGAGCGACACTTATGACCGTATAATGCTTCAAATGGAGCCATCTGTATAGTCGCCTGAAAGCTGTTATTATAAGAAAACTCCACCAAGTGCAAATGATCCTCCCATGAACCCTTGAAGTCTAACATACACACTCTCAACATATCTTTAAGAATTTGTATCGTTGTTTCAGACTGGCCATCTGTCTAAGGATGATAGGCTGTGCTAAATTTCAAGTGAGTCCCCAAACTTTCTTGTAGACTCCTCCAAAAGTGGGATAGAAATCGAGTATTACGATCGGAAACGATACTCACGGGTGCTCCATGCAATCTCTCAATCTCCTGCATGTACCGCTCTGCCAAAGCCTCTGTCGACTAACCAACACGAAACAGTACAAAATGAGCTGCCTTGGTCAATCGATTGACAATCACCTAAACTGCATTATTTCCCTTTGGACTCCGTGGTAATGCTGTCACGATGTCCATGGTTATATGTTCCCATTTCCATTGAGGAATCGGAAGTGGTTGCAACAAACCAGCTACCCTTTGGTGTTCAGTCTTAACTTGTTGACACACCAAGCACTTCGATACATACTTTTTCATGCTTTCCCACCAGAAATGTTGTCGCTACATCTTTGTGCCTCCCAGATGTACTGAATACGCGGAACTATGAGCCTCCTTCATGACTTCTTCACGAACATCTCCTTTGGGCACATATAAACGACTCCCATAATGTAACGAACTATCATCATGAATTAACAAGTCTGTTCGAAGTCCTGCTTCTACTTGTTCTTGAAACTTCTACAACCTTGGATCACGCGACTGTGCTGCTTTAATGTTATCGATCAAGGATGACTGTACTTGCAACTGCATCACCTGTCCCGAAGAATTTGGTAGTACAATCTCCAAATCGAATCTCTGAAAATCAGCTATAATCTCCTTTTGTGCAGTAAACATTCGTATTGATGGCAACCGACTTAGAGCATCCGGTACTATATTAACTTTCCCTGGATGGTATTTTAAGTCAAGATCATAGTCAGCCATCAGCTTTAACCATCTACGCTGCCTCATGTTGAGCTCTTTATGTGTGAACACATATTTTAGGCTTTTTTGATCGGTAAATACTTCTACCATTTCACCCAATAAGTAATGTCTCCAAATCTTCAGAGCGAAAATCACCGCTGCTAACACCAGATCATGAGTTGGGTAGTTCTTTTCATGAGTCTTCAATTGTCTTGATGCATAAGCTATGACCTTCCCATGCTGCATTAGAACACATACCAAGCCTTTCCTAGATGCATCGCTGTGAATAACCAGCCCTCCGGAACCATCTGACACTGTCAGAATAGGAGCGATGGTCAATCTTTGCTTCAACGCTTCAAAAGCTGACGCACATTTCTCGGTTCATATGAACGGTATCTCCTTTCGTGTTATCTTGGTTAATGGTTATGCTATTCGAGCGATGTTCTCCATAAACTTTTTATAGTATCCGGCAAGCCTAAGAAAACTTCTAATCTCCTCCACATTCTTTGGAATTGGCCAATTATGAACAGCTGCAATCTTTTCGGGGCCAATGTCAATTCCATCTCCGGATACAACATGACCCAAGAACTTTACTTTTTCGAACCAAAACTCGCACTTGCTCATCTTAGCATATAACTTGTCTCAAAGATTGCAGTGCTATCTTCAAGTGTTCTACATGCTCTTCTTTGCTCCTCGAATTGACTAGAATATCATCAATAAACACCACTACGAACTGGTCCAGGTATGGTGAAAAGATTTGGTTCATCAAGTCCATAAATATTGCCGGTGCGTTTGTGACTCCAAATGGCATCACTAAGTACTCATAATGCCCATATCGAGTTCGGAACGCATCTTGCAAATGTCTTCTGATTTCACCCAAACTTGATGATACTCAGATTACAAATCCAACTTCAAGAATACTCTCGCGCCACTGACTTGATCGAATAATTCCCTACATCCTTCGCGTGCTATCTTTCTTCTTGACTAGAAGAACTGAGGCTCTCCATGGTGAACCGCTGCTACGAATCCAACCCTTCTCCAGTAATTCGGCAACTTGTTTCTTTACTTCCAGTTCCACCGGTGATATCGGATAGAAGCCTTCGAATTGGCGCTACTATAGGAATAAGATCAATCGCGAACTCCACATCTCATTTAGACGATAAACTCGAAATGTTCTTGAACACATCCATGAAATCCTGAACTGCTATCAGCGCTTCATCTGCAACTTGTTTATGAACTTCTCCCTTCAGTAAACGGTTCCTTTCATCATAAATTTGCAAGTTTTTTCTAAGACTTGTGGGTTATTAGCCCACCACTCTTCTGCTGCGCTACTCTGATAATTTGAGGCGGGTCTGTCAAAACTGTTTCAATCAAACATCTTTTATCTGATCGTCCTTGAAGTGGTCTGTACCAGCTCCCGCTGGGGTTAATCTCGAACTACTGCAATCTTCAAAAGCTTCTCCTGTGTTTTTCCCTGTTCTTCGAAATGCAAACGGATTGGTTCGAGAGGAAAGATATAATGCGGTTATTGGATTCAAGCTCGCAAAAAGGCATAAACCCGTAAGCAATGACGCTGAGAGGAAACAAGGTAATACAACGATCATAAATCAAAAAAATGAAACAAAATATGACTCCAGCTTACCAAAATAGAATACCGCATTGTAACCATGCCGTGGTACATAGTTACAATCACATAACTCCATTCAAGTCGCCCAAATTCTACTATCAGAATCAGAAAAATAAGAAGGGAGAAACAATAAGGAATCAGAAGGATTCCAAGTTGAGATGCAAAGTCATTTCCATATCGTCAAGTTAAAAGAGTTAAGGGAAAGATAAGATTCAAGAATTCGAATGACAAGACAATAATGTGGTTAGTGTATTGGGTTCAATACCCAACTACAAAAGAACCAACCCGACTAACCCTAAATCCTATGGCTCTGATACCAAATAAACCTTGTCATGCCCCGCTTCCCAAGATACATAAACACAGTACGTGACAGAGCCAACCATGCTACCTGTGGTTAGGAATCATCCCTCCACAGTCACATTACGGCTGTCAAGCGGATATCAAGAACAATAAAATATATAATCTAGCTAACGCATGTCCATCTGCCACAATAAATAAAATCAAGAAAATGCATAACGTGGAAACAAATTAAGATCCAATAAAAAATAGTATCTGAATCATGTTCCAATATGGGCCCACATCAATAGAAATAAAACTGCTGAAATAAATAAACTAATCATCTCTAAACCAAATAGCTAGCTCCTCATTGCTCGGCTTGTTTGCTAAAGTACTCATGATCTGCCTACGATAAAAGTAGAGGAACTGGGCCATGCATAACTTAGACGTCAGTACGTCATAATATCAAAATAATAGCGATAACCGGGATATGATACTATGATTAAACATGCATGTGAATAAATAACACAAGTAAAAAACAGTGAGCTATATATATGTGATGTATATCCTAAAGTCTGTGCTTCTAAGTTATCTATTCTAGAAGTCTTTGAAATTAATTAATGTAATCATCATCATGACTCAACAGTATATATCCCGTTCATACCCCAAGGGACCATGGTACAATATATCCCGTTCATTCCCTATGGGACCACGGTACAATGATTATTCCGTAACACCCGGAATCACGGCAAACAATGATTTATTCCGCAACTCTCGGAATCACGACGAACAATGATTTATTCCATAACGCCCGGAATCACGGCAAACAATAATAATATCCTCTTGAGTTACGTTTTGGTTACATTCTTGATTTCCCCCTTTCCCCCAAGTTTTGTGTTCAAGTCAGGTATTGACGATATAAATCTAATACCAACACAGGATCAAGCAGATACAGGTCTTGCTATGTGGACAACAAGTCACGTCAATCAGGACAACAATCAGGATTGTTGGCATTACCAATAAGATCCAAGCAACAAGTCTGGTAATGTGTCGTAAATATGCCATGTACTGTATATTAACCAAATTAGATACCAATGTAAAACCGTAGTCAATATCGAAACACAATTAATGCCAGGATGCATATGAATCTATTTGTAATAACCGTTATATGTCCATTACCATATATGATGCAATCTAGATAATCATATTGAACCGCTATAGTAGTATGATATTATCGTGATGTTCCGGCATGCAACTAGATAAATTATTTCAGTAAGGATATAGACGGATGCTATAAAATGTAAATCGCTACTACTTACTGAATAGTAAAACACATGCACTATAATTTATCAAATAAATATTGATATAATAAAATAACATGTTGCAAGTTTAGAAATTTGCTCGGAAACAACGGTTGATGTGCAGGTGGCTCGGTGCGACACGACACGACACGGTGTTGGGCTTTGCGGTGACACGGGACTGATGCGATGGTGGCACACAAGTGGCATGAGCTGAGTACGAAGCGGGTATGCCGTGGCACAGGAGCAGGGCATATGGTGTGATACGGTATGGGTACGGTGATGACAAGGTCATGGCATGGTCTGAGTACGGTGCATGGTCTGGTTGTGGTCTGGTCTGGGTATGTTGCATGGTCTTGTGGTGACATAGTTGCGGTCTAGTGATGGCACGGTGGTGGCATGGTCTGAGCATGGTCTGGGCATATGTTCATAACAGAATACTGCATTTTATACCCTCCATTCTTACGCTCGTGTGTTTATAGGTAGATGCTTTTAATCCGTGTTTGTTACATATTTACAGAGTACAGGTTTCCAGTACAAATATTGCAAATCAAGACAAAATCTCCACAGTTACGCCAAATACAGAACATCTGTCACAGCAGATAAAAGCCGGGTTCCGGTCATCCATATCCGTCCAGTGCCGAGTACTAGTTCCAGAGATAAGACATATGACAGTGGTCATTCGTGTCTCGGACGAGCACAGAGCACGAGAGGGGCTGCACAAGAATCAATGGGTGCGCGGAACTCGAGGGAGATAGAAGTCTAAAGTAAAGAAAATAATGCAATCTTGGACAAAGAAATCTGAAGATATTCTGGAAGATTTGTTGCAGTTTAAAGATTTCAAACACAGAGAAAAGACAAACCAGGAAATCACCCAAAAGCACATGACCTGCCTCGACTATACGGCCGCGGAACCGCGGCCATGTGGGGTCCTCTCTCCGTAATCTTTTGGGGGATGTTTGGTCATTTTATTTATGGGCAGATTGTTGCCCTAGGTTTCTGATTGATTGATTTTGCGTGCTTGCGCTTTCTAAAAGATAGATCAAAAATATTTGTAACCGCAATCAAGAACGGCGTCGCTTTGCAGCTAGCCGGTGAGTACGGGTCGGTCCACAGGGATGTTGTGAATTTCCGATTCGTTCTTACGAGTTAATTCCGAAGGGTGTTCGGAGTTGTTATTAAATCTAAAAATTGATTCTGTCTAAAAACTAAATTAATCTAGATCTAAATCTTGCTAGGGTTAGGTTTAGGAATGGTTTGGAAATGTAAATAAATCTCAACGCTTTCTATACCCAGATTATGATCTAAGAGGAGTTATGGTAATTACCAATAAAGAGGATTGGATCCATTCGGGAAGGTGTTCCTTCCTCTAGGCTCTTGTCCTTCTTTTAGAGATCCTTACCCTAACCTCCATGGAAAACATCACACCCGGGCCTTTATACTACGGTATCACCGCTACCTCGAGGGATAGGGTGCCGTAGGGAGCGGTATGTGCATGTATGCATGGAGTCCTATAGATTCTATGTGATGAGTAAGAAAGGGATGAGAGATCTCATCTCTCAAAAGCCTTTCCCAAAGCTAACATCTAAGACAAGAAATTAAAATCTAAACTAGGGCAATTAAATAAAACTACTTACTGATGCATCTCTCCAATCATCCATGCAGGGTTGTCAGATCTGAATTTCTGAATGGAGAAGAAACACCGATGCTCTCCAAAAGATTTCTAAATTTTATTCATTAAAGGGAGGCATAAAAAAAATACAATGATTAGAGTTCTATTTATAGGAAATAGAAACCCTAGGTTACATTTTGATTCGCATGTCTGAATTTACAAAAATAGCCCCTAAGAAAAAGACCTAATCAACTCCCGAGCACCGTCATAAAACTTCGCGCCGACACGGGCTTTGGATGGCCGCGGTTCCGCGGCCAAAGGCATGCTTTGGCCGCGGTTCCGCGGCCAAAGTAAAGGCTTGAAGCTTCCTGTTTTCTGGGCTGGCTTGTCTTGAATTGTTCTTCTTGTTTATGTATGTCTTTTCTCAATTGGGCTTTTAGGTTTCCTCCAGATCTCCAGTGAATAATATAGTGGACTTTTACTGTGGCTTTGTGTCGATGTCTTGAATCGTGCTTTGTGAACTGTTCCTTATGTGGGCTTGATCAAGAGTCTTCTGTTTGTTGGTCAAAGTCCACTTTTTCATCGTCTTTACATCACTTTCACTGTTTTCTGTCCAAGAACCTGTAACCTGTAACATATAGCAGACATGGGTCAAAAGCACCTGTTTTCATTGTATAATGCATAAGAATGGGGAATATAAAATACAATATTATGGTGTGAACAAATACCCCCAAACTTATCTTTTGCTCGTCCTCGAGCAAAATTATTTTTTTATTCTCGATAAAAATCTAACCTAGCCGCACTTTCGCAGGGAAACGCGATTGCACTGAGCTCGTGCAATAAGCCATTAAACCTCTAGGTGTCCCTAGTAGGAGGAGTGTTGTCTCCTGAGGGTTTTCAGCGGATACTACCCACAAAATCCTATCAATTTGGCTTTTCGACTTTTGTTTTCCAATTAGGTTTTCTAACAAGGAATTCTATTATCTTTTACCCGTAAATTATCCACCCACATTCTTCACACTTCCTCATCATTTAACTTAAGATTATATATATCTTGCAGATCTACTTAGCTTCCGGCATTTCCTAAGTTTTCCTTCTTGGATTCCATCTCGACTTAGGAATTTCTATCAACTCTATTAAAGATATAAGTTCTATTTTTCATTCCTCTCTCTTATCTAAATTCCAATCACATATCCCTACGTCTGTGTATAAGTCACCCCTACACTTGGAAATTCAAATCAAGCAATCATACTCTCGTCCATTGTCCAAAGCACTTCTTAGTAGGTGAATTTTTAAGAATTTTGCTTACACATCCTTCATGCGACCGTTAATACTTCTTGAGGTACCAACAACCGATTACAAGATGTGTTTGCACATTTAAGCGTAATTCCTAGTCTTGCAACACCCAAGGCTTTAGCAGTGACTCCCAAACCAGTTGGTCTAAGGCACTAGGTGATGAAGCACCCTCGCTAAATATTTTTCTATTTTTACAGCCTTAAGTAATCACAAAAACCAGTGTTCATTTTTTTCTTTATTCACCTTTTTCTTTTATTTTCTTCGTACTAAGGACTTTAGACAAGAACACTTTAAGGTCTCTTCTACTATTCCAAGTTTCAAGGTGTGTGATTGTGCAAATTGTAGGGGTATACGTTTTCAGAATCTAGACTTAAGCTAGGAACTATTTTTCAAACTTATACTCTAATAAGAACATCAATACTCTTCCCTTGTTTCGACTTAGCCCAAGAAGTGAACCCAAAATTTGCCTATTTCTAAATAAACTACAAGGCATATACTTTCTACTGTTAAACTTTAAGGACGGTTACTTTTAGGGTTTCTAATTTACTAAGTCTAAGATCTAGTTGTTCCTAGCCAGTTGACCTATTTGTCAAACTCTAGTCAATTAGCCAAAATTGAATACAATAATAATTTTTATAATTTTTGAAATTTTCCAAATTTTTATGGGTTTTCAAATAAGTATGCAAATGCAAAAATATGTACAAATGAATGCGAAGGAAGAAGACGTACCGAGCATACCTAATACCCCCAAACTTGAACTTGACAGTGTCCTCACTGTCATGCTAAACCAAGAGTGTAAAAATGCCGGCACTCCCCTGTTTATTTATTTATAATTTTTTTATTTTTTAATGTTTTGAAATTTTTTTTGTTCTTTTTTATAGAAAAAGAAAACAAAAATATATATACATATATACAAAGGTTCCCCCCCAAACTTAAGCTTGGCCTTACACAAGCCAAAGGTTAACACCAACCATTCAAAAATCTTATCGTGGTAATGGTCAAGTTGGTGAAAGAATGGGGTGTAGAAGAAAGAAATGAGAAACACGTGAGACCGTGTAGGAAGAAGAGTATGGTCTCGGTGGGGGAGAAGAATGGCGGAAAGAAGAAAGAAGTGGAGTACGATCTTGAGGGTGTAAATTGAGTAAATAAATTAGCGCAATATGTGATGACCGATATGTTAAAAGCGATTGCGCTAACCTATCAACTCGTCGAGAAATGGGATCAAATCCCTCAAGATTCGCAAGAAAACATGGGTACGCCGAACTTGGTATAGGAGATGAAAGCGTAACGGTCATATGTTCGGTCGGAACAATGGGAAAGACGAAAGGGAGTGAATTAGGGATAGTATCTTTCTCACCGTAGTAAACTGTTTCAAACTTGAAAGATTCCATTAATGGTTCGAAACTACTATAATCAACCGAGTCCGATGGCTCATCTGAAAATGTAAAGGACTCAAACTCGGGCGGTGAGTCATCAACATCGTCCGAAAAAGTGAAACACTCGTAAGTGTTATCATTTGTGAGATCTGTGTCAGATTCAAAGGAAAAGGTTTCAAGCTCACATTCTTCAAGCAGGGTCGGAACGATGGGAAGGAGGGAGGGTGATTTAGGTAAAGGTTCAAGAGGATGAATTGGAAAATCCGACACATCAAAGAAAAATGGTTCAACCTCAATATGATCCTCACCACTCTCCTTAATATTATCCTCATAATTCTCCTCAATATTCAACTCATCCATGTCATTATCATCAAAATCAAGACGCATATGAGATTCGGGAGAAACATTTAATAATTCGGGATGATGATTTGAACATAAAATTTCAATTAAATCGACAGGTTCATCATCCGAAATATTCCCGGCGTCTATATCCTCAATCAAGTGAAAGTCAATTTCTTTAGACACCTCCTCAAAAGCATGGATGTTTATCAATGTAGGTTCTAGAGTGGAAGTGTAAAGATCGAAAGGATTAGGTGCGGTTTCACTCGAAAGGGGTTCCTCACAATCTGGCAAATCAAACACTACAAATTCGCTCAACTCATCTTTATTTTCAACAGGTGAACTATTTAGGGCAATCGATGGAAAACAGGAGTTGTGGGCTTCAATTGGGTAAGGGTAGGTTTGATTTGAAAATCCTCTCTCATTCTCACTCTGTCCAACTGCCGCCTCATACATTGAAAAATTTGGAGCTAGCGGGACACTAGCTACCGGTTCACTAGGTTGCATAAGAGCGGCCATGGACGCTTCCACATTCCTCATCATTTTATTTGTTGCAGCAATATATGCCTCTAACGCCTCTTCCAAACTAGACTTTGGTGGTAAGGGGGTTTCAGTAAAAGATTCAAAATTGGTTGGATATGTGAAACTCCCTAATGGCTGTGAAGAAACAGTGTCTAGTGAAGGTGGAAAAGTCGGGGAGGACTGATAGGAAGTGGGTGGTAGGACAGGGGTAGGGTCAACATATGGATAAAAATGTGAATAATCGTGCGGATCCCTAGAACTAGATGAGTGGAGAGGGGTGAAAGATCGACTGCTAGATTGAGCAATATGCTCAGCAATGGACATCGGCCTAGGAGTTACAGCAGGACTTGGAAAAGTGGTGTCAACATATGTAGGTGGTAAAGGTTGACTAGGTTGACACAAAGTGGGTTAAAAAATCAAACTGTTTCTCCTAGACTCCTCTATGTGATCTTTCAGAGATTTTTTAGGCATGGAGGGATCGTTTTTAAATTGACCGAACACATTGACATATGATGCAAAATTAGGTTCGGGATACCAAAGTTCGGCTAATGATTTTTTATGTGGGGTACCCATGTTAAAAGAAGAAAGGTGACAAAAAGGAAGGTTGGATGGTGCAAGGATTTATTTGGGGCTAAAAAATTTTGCAAGTTCTATAAAATATTTGTCCTTTTTATTTTCATTTTTCATTAATTTTTTTCTTTCTTTCTCTTTATTTGGAAATTTTTTTTTGTTGCAAAAAGATTTTTAGAGAAAAGATATGCAACAGCAAAATATTTTATAGAAAAGATATGCAACAACAAAATATTTCTTGCAATCAATTTAGTTCAAGCGAGGCCAAAAAATCCTGCACAAGACTTGTTATATGGACGACAATATATTTTATAGCTCACAGAATCTTGCAGGAATTTCCAGAAAATATATTTCAAAAATTACAGAGGAGACAGACAGGAAACTTACAGTGCAAATTTCACACGAAGAGGCACCAGGCCCACCGCGTTTCCGCCGCACTATGGCCCTTCAGACCGCGTTTCCGCGGTTATTTCAGAGGATCGGTTCCCCAAAAATTTTCCAGTGCGATGATTCGTCAAGACGGCCGCGTTTCCGCGGCCTAATGTGGGTTTTGGCCGCGGAATCGCGGCGGTATGGGGGGTTCACTGCTCCAAAATTTTTGCACTGTTCTGTTGTTTAATATCCCTTCTGTTCCGATATCCCGTTTTCTGTTTTGCTTTCTGGAAATCTCCAGATCCGAATTTGTATATCCTGCAAAAATTCAACCACAAAGCATCCCTTCCAAAAATAACAAATTATATATATTTTTATATTTTTTTGATTTTTTCAGATTTTTATGATTTTTTTTTTAATTTTGATTAACCCGAAATTACGAAAAGGAAATTTCTACGCCATCCCCGGCAACGGTGCCATTTGATTGATTGATTTAGCGTGCTTGCTCTTTCTAAAAGATAGATCAAAAATATTTGTAACCGCAATCAAGAACGGCGTCGCTTTGCAGCTAGCCGGTGAGTACGGGTCGGTCCACAGGGATGTTGTGAATTTCCGATTCGTTCTTACGAGTTAATTCCGAAGGGTGTTCGGAGTTGTTATTAAATCTAAAAATTGATTCTGTCTAAAAACTAAATTAATCTAGATCTAAATCTTGCTAGGGTTAGGTTTAGGAATGGTTTGAAAATGTAAATAAATCTCAACGCTTTCTATACCCAGATTAGGATCTAAGAGGAGTTATGCTAATTATCAATAAAGGGGATTGGATCTATTCGGGAAGGTGTTCCTTCCTCTAGGTTCTTGTCCTTCTTTTAGAGATCCTTACCCTAACCTCCATGGAAAACATCACACCCGGGCCTTTATACTACGGTATCACCGCTACCTCGAGGGATAGGGTGCTGTAGGGAGAGGTATGTGCATGTATGCATGGAGTCCTATAGATTCTATGTGATGAGTAAGAAAGGGATGAGAGATCTCATCTCTCAAAAGCCTTTCCCAAAGCTAACATCTAAGACAAGAAATTAAAATCTAAACTAGGGCAATTAAATAAAACTACTTACTGATGCATCTCTCCAATCATCCATGCAGGGTTGTCAGATCTGAATTTCTGAATGGAGAAGAAACACCGATGCTCTCCAAAAGATTTCTAAATTTTATTCATTAAAGGGAGGCATAAAAAAATACAATGATTAGAGTTCTATTTATAGGAAATAGAAACCCTATGTTACATTTTGATTCGCATGTCTGAATTTACAAAAATAGCCCCTAAGAAAAAGACCTAATCAACTCCCGAGCACCGTCATAAAACTTCGCGCCGACACGGGCTTTGGATGGCCGCGGTTCCGCGGTCAAAGGCATGCTTTGGCCGCGGTTCCGCGGCCAAAGTAAAGGCTTGAAGCTTCCTGTTTTCTGGGCTGGCTTGTCTTGAATTGTTCTTCTTGTTTATGTATGTCTTTTCTCAATTGGGCTTTTAGGTTTCCTCCAGATCTCCAGTGAATAATATAATGGACTTTTACTGTGGCTTTGTGTCGACGTCTTGAATCGTGCTTTGTGAACTGTTCCTTATGTGGGCTTGATCAAGAGTCTTCTGTTTGTTGGTCAAAATCCACTTTTTCATCGTCTTTACATCACTTTCACTGTTTTCTGTCCAAGAACCTGTAACCTGTAACATATAGCAGACATGGGTCAAAAGCACCTGTTTTCATTGTAAAATGCATAAGAATAGGGAATATAAAATACAATATTATGGTGTGAACAGTTTCCCATTCCCCTCCTATAAATACCCCAGAACTGAGCCAAGCCAAGGGGTTAACTTCTTATGCCTCTTTTATAGGATTTAGTGTAGTTTAGTCTTCTTCTTCTTCTTCATTCTTTTCTCCATGAAAATTGTAGTGAGAGCTTTTTGAGTGGAAGATCAATGAAGATGAGGGTTTTTGTATCATTCTCTTTTGTTTAACTTCCCCTTAAGATCCTTGCTTTCTCTTGATCTTTCAACCTCTTCATTGAGCTTGAAAGTTTAAGGGTTTGTTATTGATTTCAAGGGTTGTATCTTCTTATGGAATTGTGCTTCATTTCACATGAGTTCTTTACCCTTCTCTTGATCTTGCAACCTCTTGATTGAGCTTGCAAGTTTAAGGGTTGGCTATTGATCCCATGCTTGTCTTGAGTTCTAGTGTTCTTGTAATTATTTTCTTGCTTATTTCTTTCTTGCTTTTTATTACTTGCTTTACATTCATGCTTTACTTTCTTGCACTTTAAATTCCATGCCCTTACTTACTTGTAATCTTTTCTTTTCTTTGTTCTCTCTTTTTGGTTTGTTTTGTGAATGGTTGTAATTATTATTGTTAAGAAGAAATACGATATTATAAGTTAACGTTTCTTTGCTCATTTCCTTTTCCCGTTATTTTCCATTGAACTCCGCCCAAACGATACGCAAGCGCTCCGTTAGGCACCCTACCCTAACAAGGTAACGGTGATTCCTAACCGCGACCGGTTGCATTCGGTTTGGCCGGAGGCGAAAGCAAGAGACAAGAACGGAAGGACAAGGGTAAATAAGCCGGATTCCACGAATACCGCGCTTAAATCCCTTAATCCACGTTGTTGCCGATTGCTCTAGCTTCAATTGGTCAAGACTCGGCTCAAAGGTTTTGAGTACGGATTTGTTTAGCTTATAATTTCGTATCTTTTTCTTAACAATTTTATACTTGCAAATAATACACATAGGTTAGACTTGAACAAACATATACTCATTCTTTATTGACTCGTCTAAGACAAGAACGGAAATACAACTATCTCCCTGTGGATCGACCCGTGCTCAACCGGCTAGCTGCATAGCGACACCGTCTTGATTGCGGTTAACTTTAATTCTACCAATCAAATGGCGCCGTTGCCGGGGAGACGGTAGCGTATTTTCTTTCTTGTTATTCGGGTTAATATTCTTTTTGTATATATTTATTAAAAAAAAATCTTTTTGTTATTTCTGATAATTTTTGTGGGCAAGTGTGCAGATTTTTGCGTATTTGCAAACTGCGATTGTGGGGAGCAAAGTGTACGTTCAAGGTTAAGGTGATTACGAAGTACAGTGCCAAAGATCCGGGTAGTTTGACCCGCGCAAGCGAACTTTTCAAGCTTACCGGATTTGATTCAACGGGGGTTTCTTAACCCAAAACTTAACGGTACGTACTTTACTAACACCTTCTTCTCAAATCCGACGCATCCAATATACTATTCTTTGCAGGATTCTTTGCAAGTTCGCTAGCAAACGCTAAAAATTGACTAACCCGTATTTGTTGCAGTGCCGCGCTTAAACTAAAAAATGATTGTTTGATTCTTTATAGAATTTTTATTGAATTGCGCATTGCATACATTAATACGGACTTAAGGGCAAGCGAACCCCACAATATACGGTAAAGGATTTCATCACCTTTTCCGTAGCCCACAAATCACGAACTTGAGCATAACGTTTACCCGCACAAATTTTAAAAGAAATTAGACTTTAAGCCTTAAGGACTTCGCGCTCACTAGGAGAAGTTAACTGTGTTTAGAACCTCGCTTAACGGTATATTGTTTACGGGGTGTCTAGAAAAGTGTTAACGGCGAAACCTCCAAAAGAGAAAGGGTTATTTAATTAAGGAACTTCGCGAAAGCATTGGAAAACCTCCCCTTATCTCTGCACTTACCTGGCCTCGTGATCAGTGTATATTGAGCCCGTTTCTCGACATAGTTTTACTTCGACAATCAAGTTCTGGAGCAGGTCTAGTTGACCTAGGTGAACCCTAGAACGATTAGGTGTGTGGTAATTTTTTTGTGTCGTGATTATTTTGTTCAGATTCTTTTTGTGCGTATATTTCATTCTTTTGTTAATAACTAACTAAAAAAAATATATAAAAAAAATAAAAAAAACCACATTCATTTTTCCCCTCCTTTTCTCTTCCTTTCTTTCCTTCCCTTTCATATCATGGGTACCCCACCTCGCAAAACTCTTGCCGAACTTTGGTACCCACAACCAGACATTACTTCTTACGGTTCTTGCTTTGGCCGAACATCGAACGACCCCTCCATGCCCAAAGTTTCACTGAAAGATCGCATAGCAGCGTCTAGGACAAACACTTGCACTCTTCATTCCACTCTGTATCAACCTTTTCAACCTCCCGAACCCGCTTATGTTGATACCCCTTTTGCAAGTCGTCCTTTGTCCATCGCTGAACGTATTGAACAATCCCGTAGCCGATCTTTCACTCCTTTCACCACTTCAAATTCTTGGGATCAACAATTCCATTCACCTTCTTATCCAAATGTTGATCCTGCTCCTGTCCAGCCATTCAATTCCTACCAGTCCTACCCAACTTTTGCACCTTCCCTAGACATTGCTTCTCCACAGCCTTTTGGGAGTTTTCAGTATCCAAACAACTTTGAATCTTTTACTGAAACCTCTTCACAACCCATGTCTAGTCTGGAACAGTCGTTGGAAGACTTTAGGGTAGCGTCAAGCCAACAGATGATGGATTTGAATGCGTCCATGGCCGCTCTCATACAACCTACTGACTCGGTAGCTAGTTTCCAACTAGCTCCTAATTTTCCAATGTGTGATGAGGCGGCAGGACAGGCTGAGAATTTGAGTGGAGAGAGTGAGATGTACCCCCTTCCGAATCAAGCCTACCCGTTTCAACTTGAATCCCACAACTCCAGTTTTGAATATCTATCTAGTGTTCCCAACGATTCACCAATTACAGATAGAACAGATAATGAGTTGTATGACTTCGTAGTGTTTGATTTACCTGATTATGAAGGATCCCTTCCAAGTGAAACCAACCCCAATCCTTTTGACCTCTACACCTCCACTCTAGAATCCGAATCGATTGAAATCCATGCTTTTGTTGAGGTGTCTGAGAATATTGATTTTCACTTGATTGAGGATATTGACGCTGGGAATATTTTGGATGATGAACCCATAGATTTGGCTGAGTTTTTCTCTTCAACTCATCATCCCGAGTCATTAACTGTTTTTCCCGAACCTCATATGCGTCTGGATATTGATGAAATATGCATGGATGAGCTTAATTTTGAGGAGAATATTGAGAATAGTACTGAGGATGAAACAGTTTTAATTGATGAGTCGGATTTTCCAATTCATCCTGTTCCTTTCATTGACTGTGTACACCCTCCCGAAACCTTAACCGATACCCTTCCTCAATCACCTCCCCCCACCCTTTCCATCGTTCCGACCATGCAAGAAACCGTATCACTTTCATTTCATAAGTCTGGTTTACCAAGTTCGGCGTACCCATGGTTTCTCACGAATCTTGAGGGATTTGATCCCATTTCTCGACGGGTTAATATATTAGCACAATCGCTTTTCACACATCGGTCATCACAAATTGTGCTAATCTATTCACTCCATTTCCTCCCTCAAGTTCGTATTCAACTTCTTTTTACCTTCCGCCATTCTTCTTCCTCTCATATACCGAGACCGTATCCCGCTTCTCTCCGCATACGGTCTCGCGTAGTCTCCAGTTCTTACCTCTTCACCTTCTTTCACCAGCCACTGCTTTATCACGATAAGATCTTTGAATGGTTGGTACTAACTTTTGGCCTGTGTAAGGCCTTGTATAGCTTGATACTGTTCTCTTTCCCCCCTAATCCTGAATTTCAACGCTTAACAGTGGAAACACTGTTTTACTTAAGTTTGGGGGGACACCTTTTTTGTATATATTTTTTGTTTTCCTTTTTTGTTTTGTATATAATTTGTTTCAAGGGAGCGCCGGCAATTTTGACCCTCTTGGTATAGCCTGACAGTGAGGGCATTGTCAAGTTTAAGTTTGGGGGTATGCTCGGTAAGCTTTCTTCCTTCGTATTCATTTGTATATTTTGCATTTGCATACCCTATTAAAAACCCACAAAAATTGAAAATTTTCCAAAAAAATATAAAAACTTTGTCGTCAAGTTAGCTATAGGGTAACTTAGGTTTTTATTCTGAAAGTTTAGTTGATATGATAGAAATAACTAAATTCTAGGCTTAGCATTTGAAAACCCTAAAAATAACCCTCATTCTGTCTAACTTTGGTAAGTATACGTCCTTACATTTTTTTTTGAGAAATAGGTAATCTTGAGTTCAGTTCTTGAGTTAAGTCAAGATGAAGGGAAAGTATTGAAGCTTTACTGAAGGATAAGTCTGAAAAATAGTTTCTTTTCTTGAGTTCAAATTTAGAAAGTATATACCCTACAAACTGCACTTACACGCACCTTGAAACTTGGGATAGTAGAGGATACCTAGAAATACTCTTGCTTGAAAGCCTAGTATGAAAGAAAAAATGGTATTTAAAGCTAAACACCAAAAGAGCATATTGAAAAAATATCCGGTCTTGAAAAAGAAAAAGAAAAAGAAAAATAGAATAAAGTCAAGACCTGGAAACTGCTATTTACGCTTTAAAGTTCACACATTCAGTAATCGGTCGTTAGTGCCTCAAGAAGCATTAATAGTCGCATGAAAGGTGTGTGAGCAAATCCGTCCATCCTTAATGAAAAGAAGTAGTATTATGTATTAGGGCAAGGGTACTACAGCTTGAATTGAATTCTCGAGTGTAGGGGTGCAAATTTACACACACCTAGGGGTATACAATCGATGTTTGAATAAAAGATAGAAATGAAGGATAAGACTTATGTCTTATGTAAAATTGATAAAAATCCCTGATTTGAGGCCTCACTTTAGAAGGAAAACTCAGGAGAACCAACATCTTTCTAAACTTTTTTGGAACGTATAGGACCTAAGGTTAAATAGATAGGAGGTGTGAAAAATAAGGGTTGAATATTTCTAACTTAGGATGATAGAGTTTCTAACGTAAATACTAAACTGTAGGAGTAGAATCGATGTTAACTTATGACACTAGCTTGACGGGATTTTCTGGGTGTAATCCGCTGAAAACCCTCAGGAGACAACACTCCTCCTACTAGGGACACCTAGAGGTTTAACGGCTTGTTGCACACGCTCAGTGCAATCGCGTTCCCTGCGAAAGTGCGGTTAGGATTTTATTTTTGTGAATAATTGGTTTTGCTCGGGACGAGCAAAAGTTAAGTTTGGGGGTATTTGTTCATAACAGAATACTGCATTTTATACCGCCCATTCTTACGCTCGTGTGTTTAAAGGTAGATGCTTTTAATCCGTGTTTGTTTCATATTTACAGAGTACAGGTTTCCAGTACAAATATTGCAAATCAAGACAAAATCTCCACAGTTACGCCAAATACAGAACATCTGTCACAGCAGATAAAAGCCGGGTTCCGGTCATCCATATCCGTCCAGTGCCGAGTACCAGTTCCAGAGACAAGACATATGACAGTGGTCATTCATGTCTCGGACAAGCACAGAGCACGGGAGGGGCTGCACAAGAATCAATGGGTGCGCGGAGCTCGAGGGAGATAGAAGTCTAAAGTAAAGAAAATAATGCAATCTTGGACAAAGAAATCTGAAGATATTCTGGAAGATTTGTTGCAGTTTAAAGATTTCAAACACAGAGAAAAGACAAACCAGGAAATCACCCAAAAGCACATGACCTGCCTCGACTATACGGCCGCGGAACCGCGGCCTAAGCAGGCTTAGGCCGCGGAACCGCGGCCATGTGGGGTCCTCTCTCCGTAATCTTTTGGGGGCTGTTTGGTCATTTTATTTATGGGCAGATTGTTGCCCTAGGTTTCCCATTCCCTTCCTATAAATACCCCAGAACTGAGCCAAGCCAAGGGGTTAACTTCTTATGCCTCTTTTGTAGGATTTAGTGTAGTTTAGTCTTCTTCTTCTTCTTCATTCTTTTCTCCATGAAAATTGTAGTGAGAGCTTTTTGAGTGGAAGATCAATGAAGATGAGGGTTTTTGTATCATTCTCTTTTGTTTAACTTCCCCTTGAGATCCTTGCTTTCTCTTGATCTTTCAACCTCTTCATTGAGCTTGAAAGTTTAAGGGTTTGTTATTGATTTCAAGGGTTGTATCTTCTTATGGAATTAGTGCTTCATTTCACATGAGTTTTTTACCCTTCTCTTGATCTTGCAACCTCTTGATTGAGCTTGCAAGTTTAAGGGTTGGCTATTGATCCCATGCTTGTCTTGAGTTCTAGTGTTCTTGTAATTATTTTCTTGCTTATTTCTTTCTTGCTTTTTATTACTTGATTTACATTCATGCTTTACTTTCTTGCACTTTAAATTCCATGCCCTTACTTACTTGTAATCTTTTCTTTTCTTTGTTCTCTCTTTTTGGTTTGTTTTGTGAATGGTTGTAATTATTATTGTTAAGAAGAAATACGATATTATAAGTTAACGTTTCTTTGCTCATTTCCTTTTCCCGTTATTTTCCATTGAACTCCGCCCAAACGATACGCAAGCGCTCCGTTAGGCACCCTACCCTAACAAGGTAACGGTGATTCCTAACCGCGACCGGTTGCGTTCGGTTTGGCCGGAGGCGAAAGCAAGAGACAAGAACGGAAGGATAAGGGTAAATAAGCTGGATTCCACGAATACCGCGCTTAAATCCCCTAATCCACGTTGTTGCCGATTGCTCTAGCTTCAATTGGTCAAGACTCGGCTCAAAGGTTTTGGGTACGGATTTCTTTAGCTTACAATTTCGTATCTTTTTCTTAACAACTTTATACTTGCAAATAATACACATAGGTTAGACTTGAACAAACATATACTCATTCTTTATTGACTCGTCTAAGACAAGAACGGAAATACAACCATCTCCCTGTGGATCGACCCGTGCTCAACCGGCTGGCTGCATAGCGACACCGTCTTGATTGCGGTTAACTTTAATTCTACCAACCAGCATGGTATGGTGATGGTATGGTTGTAGTATTGTGGTGGTATTTTGGTGGTATTGTAGAAGAAGAAGAAGAATATGATATGGCTGTTGGGTTTTGCTAGGGTTCTCTGGACTTGGCGATGACAGAGGAGATGGTAGCAACGAGGTGTGATTGAGATGATTTTGCGTGTGCATTTTAAAATATAAGAAAATACCGCAATCAAGACGGTGTCGCTTGGTAGCTAGCCGGTTGAGTACGGGTCGGTCCACAGGGAAATGGTGTTCTCTCTTTAAGTTCTAACGAATTAAGTCCTATTCTTGGTAGGTTTTGTTTTAAAATCTAAGAATGAGATTCAATTGACTTAAAGTCTTGCTAGGGCTAGGATTATGTTAGTTTGGAAAAAAGGATTCTACTCACTGCTTTCTTCGCCCTAGTTAAGAATATATGTGTTAGGGTAATAGTCAAAAAAGGGGATTAGCACGACTAGGAAGAAATGTAGTTTCTTCCTTTTGGTCCTTATCCGTCTTTTCTTAACTCTTAGCCCTAACCCCTATTTAAATCAACCACAACCGGTCTAACTAGGGAATCACCGCTATCTTGTAGGATAGGGTGTCGTAGTGAGCGGTGTGTGGTTAATGTAAATAGAGTCTGTATTAATTAAAATTATAGAGGCAAGGAAAGGAGTGAGAGAGATTTCCTTCTCTCAAACTTTCCCTATCCTAACCCTAACAAGTGAGGAATTACTCACTCATTAGGAAGTTAACGATAAAATTCATTTTTATAATTTTTATATTAGAAAACTAAATTTTAGATAAAGAAAGACAGATAAAAAAATGCAGGAATTAAATTCTGATAAAAAAATGCACGATAAAAAAAACAAACCTTACTTTATTGATGACCTCTTCAACGATTACAAGAAAATAAAATTTTAATCTAGAAAATAAAAAGAGGCATGCCAAATTAGGCTTCGGATTTTCTATTTATAAATAGGAGAAACCCTAGGTTTACATCTGATCTACATTTGAATTTATAGAACTACCCTAAGAATGCCGGGTCAAAGCACTGACACCCATCGACACGTGCACCGACATATGCACTACACGGCCGCGGAACCGCGGCAGAAAGCCATGTTTGGCCGTGGTTCCGCGGCCAATTAGTGGGATCTCTGGCTCAAACTTCTAGGGTTGCTTCATGTTGCATTTTCCTTTTGTTTTCTTCACTTAGTTCCACAGAATATCTTCTATTTTCTTCTAAATTTCCACAGTGCAGAATATTGTTGACTTTTTGCCGTGAGCTTCACGCTGAAGTCTTTAATCCTGTGCTGCCCTTGTACTTTGTGCATTGAACTGTCTACTGATTTTCATTTGTTCCTTAAACTGGTAGGCGGCATCATACGGATTCATCTATTGTTGGTCGTAGTCTCACATTTGTAGTGTCTTTTCATGAATTTCACTGTATTGTTCTGAGAACCTGTAATCTGCAACTATTTAGAAGACATGGATCAAAAGCACCTATTTATTTGTAATATGATTAAGAATGGGCGATATAATAATGCAATATTCTGATATGTACAAATACCCCCAAACTTATCTTTTGCTCATCCCGAGCAAAACCAATTTTATACTCGAAAAAACCCAACCTCACTTTCGCAGCGATTGCACTGAGCTCGTGCAACAAGCCGTTAAACCCCTAGGTGTCCCTAGTAGGAGGAGTGTTGTCTCCTGAGGGTTTTCAGCGGACACTACCCATAAAATCCGATCAATTTGGCCTGTTGAGTTTCATTCTTCAATTCGGTATTCTAGTAAGAAATTCTATTATCTTCAACTTAGATATCATCAACCCGTATTTTTCACACTCACTTATTATTTAACTTAAGATCATATATGTTCTGCAAATTTATAAAGCTTTCAGCATCTCTTGAATTTTCCTTCTAAGGTTCCATCTCAACTTAGGAATTTTTATCATCTCTACTGAAAGTATAAGCCCTATCTTTCATTCCTATCTCTCATCCAAACCCCAATCATATACCCCTATGTGTGTGTAATTTTTACCCCTACACTTGGAAATTCAATTCAAGCTATCATACTCTTGTCCATGTCCAAAGTACTTTTTAGTCGGTGATAAAAATTGCTCACACATTCTTCATGCGAACATTAATACTTCTTGAGGTACTAAACGACCGATTACAAAATGTGCTTGCGCATTTAGGCGTAATTCCTCGTCTTGTAATACCTGAGGCTTAGTAGTGACTCCCAAACCAGTTAGTCTAAGGCACTAGGTGATAAAGCACCCTCGCTATATTTTTTTATTTATGCTGCCTTAAGCAATTACAAAACCAGTGTTCATTTTTTTATTTCTCTTTATTCACCATTTATACTTTTATTTTATTTTCCTTTATACTAAGGTTTTTAGACAAGAGCATTTCAAGGTATCCTCTACTATCCCAAGTTTCAAGGTGCGTGTACGTGCAAGTTGTAGGGTATATATTTTCAGAATTTAGACTTAAGGTTCAGAATTATTTTTCAGACATACACTTCAACCAAAAATTTCAATACTCTTCCCTTATTTTGACTTAGCCCAAGAACTGAACTCAAAATTTGCCTATTTCTAAATAAACTATAAGGACGTATATTTTCTACAGCTAAACTTTAAGAAAGGTTATTTTTCGGGTTTTTAATTTACTAATTTTAGGATCTAGTTTTTCCTAACTAGTCAACCGTCATGTTGAACTTAAGTCAAATATGGCCAAAATTGAACTTTTCAAATTTTATAATTTTTTTTTAAATTTTCAATTTTTATGGATTTTAAAATAAGTATGCAAATGCAAAAAGATACATATGAATGCGAAGGAAGAAAGCTTACCGAGCACACCCCCAAATTTAAACTTGACAGTGCTCTCACTGTTAGGCTACACCAAGAGGGTCAAAATTGTCGGCACTCCCCCCCTTTTTTTAAATTTTTATTTTTATTAGTAACAGAAAAAGAAAACAAAATATATATACACAAAAAGGTTCCGCCCAAATTTAAGTGAAACATTGTTTTTACCGTTGCCATTTTTAAAATCTCATAAACTTGTAAACTTGGGAGGAAAAATTTATTAACAGGGACATGAAATATGATCGTGAAAATCTCTCCCAAACTTATTTTTGGCTCACCACTTTGAGTTAGAAAAAATTATTTTCGAGAGCCAAATTATACCCCCCAAACTTGAGTTAAACAATGTTAAGCTTTTAAAAAGGGGGTTAAAAATTATTGGTCAATACCAAGCTTTGCAAAGACCAAAAGTCAACACCAACCATTTGAAGAATTTATCAATGTAACGTATAGGTTGGTGGAAGAACATGTTATATAGAGCCAAGAAGTAGGGAAGAGATAAGTGGTGGTATGGAAAGGGTTTGCATGAACGTGAATGTGAGGAGATAAGAGGTGATGATAAATAAAAACGAGAATGTGAATGATCAGAAATGAGTGAAATATTGGCATTCTCGTATTTTATAAGAAGAAAGGGTGGCGGTTCAATTTCTATAGGTGGAGGTTGATTAATCACAAAATCCTTGTTGTTTAGGAATGCAAGTTCGTCAGCGAAAAGTTCTTTAAAACTCTCATCGATGTAATTGAACATTTTACTGTCAGTAAGTTTTGTGCCAGAATTTATCATACTTGATTTGTCAAAAATTATGGAGGTAGGAGACTCGAAAAACTCATCTACCTTATTTTCAAAAGTATCCAAATCATGTTGGCTTTCTGGAATGATCAAACTTGAATTATCGGATTGTGATTCATCAACACTCACTGAAATTATAGGAAGAATAGAAGAAGAACCTGAGAAAGTGGGAGTTAGAAGTTGAATACGAACTTGAGGGTGGAGATGGAGTGTATAAATTAGCACAATTTGTAATGACTGATGTGTAAAAAGCGATTGTGCTAATCTATCAACCCACTGAGAAATGAGGTCAAATCCCTCAAGATTCGTGAGAAAATATTGGTACGTCGAACTTGGTAAACCAGACATAAAAAATGAAAGTGTAACGGTTTCTTGCAAGGTCGGAACGAGGATGGAGGGAAGTGATTGAGGAAGAGTATCGGTTAAAGATTCAGGAGGGTGTGCGCAGTCAATTGTCGCACGCTTTTGGCATGTCGGATGTTCAAAGTTCTGACGTTATAACCGCGATCAGGACGGTGTCGCTTTGCAGCTAGCCGGTTGAGCACGGGTCGATCCACAGGGAGATGGTTGTATGTCCGTTCTTGTCTTAGATGAGTCAATAAAGAATGTGTATATGTTTGTTCAAATATAACCTGTGTTTTATATGCAAGTATAAAGTTGTTAAGAAAATGATACGAAAGTGTAAGCTAAAGAAATCCGCACTCAAAACCTTTGAGCCGAGTCTTGACCAATTGAAGCTAGAGCAATCGGCAACAACGTGGATTAGGGTACTTAAGCACGGTATTCGTGGAATCCGGCTTATTGACCCTTGTCCGTCTGTTCTTGTCTCTTGCTTTCGCCTCCGGCCAAACCGAACGCAACCGATCGCGGTTAGGAATCACCGTTACCTTGGTAGGGTAGGGTGCCTAACGGAGCGCTTGCGTAACGTTTAGGCGGAGTTCAAAGGAAAATAACGGGAAAAAGAAATGAGGAATGAAACCTTAATTTACAATATTGTATTTATTCTTAACAACAACATATTACAACCATTCACAAAACGAGCCAAAATGAGCAAAAGAAAAGAAAAGATTACAAGTAAGTAAGGGCATGGAATTTAAAGTGCAAGAAAGTAAAGCATGAATGTAAAGCAAGTAATAAAAAGCAAGAAAGAAATAAGCAGGAAAGAGAACTAGAAACCATGGAACAAGTTATACACCGTGGGTTTAATAACCCAAACTTAAACTTGCATGCTCAATTAAGAGGTTGCAAGATCAAGAGAGAGCTAAAAACCCAAGGAAAAATGAAGCACAAATTCCATATGAAGATACAACCCTTGAGATCAATAACCAACCCTTAAACTTTCAAGCTCAATGAAGAGGTTGAAAGATCAAGAGAAAGCAAGGATCTCAAGGGGAAGCTAAACAAAAGAATGATACAAAACCCTTCATTTAACATCCACTCAATGCTCTCACTACATTTTCATGGAGGAAAGAATGAAGAAGAAGAAGAAGACTAAAAACTAACAAAAAAGAGGCTTAAGAATGAACTCCTTTGCTTGGCTCAGAACTGGGGTATTTATAGGCAGGGAACTGGAAACCTAGGGCAAGAATCGGGCTCCACATAAAATTACCCAACTGCCCCTGAAAACCGACACAGCACGGAGCCAGTACGGCCGCATTTCCGCGGCCTAAGCATGCTTATGCCGCGGAAACGTGGCCGTTTAGAGGAGTTGGCCTACGTGTTTTGGTGTGTTTTCCTGGTGTGTAGTTCTATTCAGTGTGGTATAGTGCTTTTCTCAGAAGCTCTTCACAATTCTTCCAGAATTTCAGTAGATCAAAAGGTGATGTGATGTGGATCTTTTGCCATGATTTCCTCGAGCTCCGCGTAGATTTCTTAGATTTTGTGTTGCCATTGTGCTTTGTGCACGAACATGACATCGATTTACCATTTTGTCCTTTAAACTGGTGTGTGACAACACACGGATAGAGAGCAGAGACCCGTGTTTTATCTGTTGTTGGCAGTCATCCGGAATTTGACATACTTTTCCATGAATTTCACTGTTTAGAGCTGAGAACCAGTATCCTGTAAATATATAGCAAACACTGATTAAAAGCACCTGCCTATAACCAAACGAGCGTAAGAGAGCAGAGACCCGTGTTTTATCTGTTGTTGGCAGTCATCCGGAATTTGACATACTTTTCCATGAATTTCACTGTTTAGAGCTGAGAACCAGTATCCTGTAAATATATAGCAAACACTGATTAAAAGCACCTGCCTATAACCAAACGAGCGTAAGAATGGGCGGTATAAAATGCAATATTCTGGTATGAACAAATACCCCCAAACTTAACTTTTGCTCGTCCCCAGCAAAACTAATTATTCACAAAAAAGTCCTAACCGCACTTTCGCAGGGAACGCGATTGCACTGAGCGTGTGCAACAAGTCGTTAAACCTCCAGGTGTCCCTAGTAGGAGGAGTGTTGTCTCCTGAGGGTTTTCAGCGGATTACACCCACAAAATCCCGTCAAGCTAGTGTCATAAGTTAACATCGATTCTACTCCTACAGTTTAGTACGTTAGAAACTCTATCATCCTAAGTTAGAAATATCCAACCCTTATTTTTCACACCTCCTATCTATTTAACCTTGGATCCTATACGTTCCAAAATTTTTTAGAAAGATGTTGGTTCTCCTGAGTTTTCCTTCTAAAAGTGCGGTCTCAAATCAGGGATTTTTATCAACTTTACAGAAAACACAAGTCTTATTCTTTATTTCTATCTTTTATCCAAACATTGATTGTATACCCTGTTCCCCTCCGAATGGCGGCCGAGACATGGGCGTCTCGCCAGAGATTCGGGGCAGATGCTAATTGGTTCTATCCGTCCACCTCTTCGAGGATGCCAAGTTGATTTATGGCACCGTGCATCGAAGGTTTGAACGGATGCGTCCGATGTAGCAGACTTCGTCAGATTCCCCCTCGCTTGAGGGGTTTTTTGATTGTGGGGACGCTCTTCCCTGTAGGCGCAAGCCCCTGCAGTTAATTATGCTACCGCGTCGCGGTAACAACTTTCTCCTTCTCCAGATGGTCACTTCATGTCGTGGTGTTTGTTTTGTGTTTTGTTGCCCGTGGATTGTTTACGGAGACCGAGTTATGTCGTCGCCCGTAGGGTGTGGACTAGTCCAAATCCGTATTATCTTAGATTTGGGTTTGGGGGTTTGGTTCGAGGATACGTTAGCCATATTTGAGGCTAAGATCAACTCAAACGTTTGTTAAGGATACGTTAGTCTAACTTGAGACTAAGATCAACTTAACGGGATCGTTTAGATCCGACAAAACAGCATTTAGGCTCCATTGTTCCGGTTTAGGGACATTACGGTCGATTACATGTATGGCCGTCGGGACCCGTTACCTCTCTGACGGCGTTGAAGGATTACAACGACAGATGTCAAAGGAGTTCCGAGATGTACCCTTGAACCAAAGTTGATTGGAAGGATTCATAGTCCAGTCTGTTTGAAGGTTTAAGGATACGTTTGCCATATTTGAGGCTAAGATCGACTTAAACGGGATCGTTTAGATCTGGCAAAAGAGCATTTGTGGCTCTATTGTTCCAGTTTAGGGACATGTTGGTCCCTCTCCAGTTTAAGGACATAGTGGTCCATTGCTAGTTTAAGGACATTGCGGTCCATGGGTAGTTTAAGGACATTGCGGTCCATGGGTAGTTTAAGGACATTGCGGTCCAATGTTAGTTTTAAGACATCTCGGTCAAGGTTAAGGACATCGTAGTCCATGGGTTTAAGGACCCTACAGTCCGTTGTTAGTTTTAAGACATCTCGGTCAAGGTTAAAGGACGTCGTAGTCCATGGGCTTAAGGACCCCATAGTCCGTTGTTAGTTTTAAGACATCTCGGTCAAGGTTAAGGACGTCGTAGTCCATGGGTTTAAGGACCCCACAGTCCGTTGTTAGTTTTAAAACATCTCGGTCAAGGTTAAGGACGTCGTAGTCCATGGGTTTAAGGACCCCACAGTCCGTATCAATGTGTGGTCATCGGGACCCGTCACTTCTTTGAAGACGTTAAGGGATTACATCGCCAAGTATCAAAGGAGTGAATGTAAGTCCACGTTGTCACCCCCGGTTCTTTCGGGGAGGCGGAAACGGTATAAAAATCAAATTTTTAGCGCATGAGGCAACATGGACTAACAATGTCGGGATCTTTTCTAAACTAAACTAGCAAGAAAGCTAAAGAGAGTTAGCTACTCGGATAAAAGGTTATACCTAACTTGAACTCCTTCTTCTTGAAACCTTTGTAGAGTTTGATGATGCTTTCCTCGTCGCCTTCTTCCGTCAAAGATGGATCCACCTGAGGGTTCAACCTTCGGGCTCTTTCTCGAACTTTGAGAGAACTAGGATCTTCGGCTTGCTAAACCTCTAACCCTAGAGTGAGTAGAGAGTGGCTTTGGGGTGCTTTTATCTCAAGGAGAGGGATTCTCAACACATGAGAAGGATTCTCCTTTTACTAGAGGAGGAGGAAGAAGAAGAGAGGAGAGAGAAGAGATATGATAGAATGAGCTATTCTTTTCATTTTACAACCATAACTAAAAATGAAAAGAATTATCAAATTAACAATAATAATAAAAATGAAATAGTTGATGGATGGTTTGGAATGACCATTATCATTACATTCATTAAATGAATTTTGCTAGAATCAAAGAGCATCTTTGATATGTAATGATAATGGTCAAACTTTCAACCATGGTCAACAAGTCAACCTTGGTCAACAAGTCAACAAACCCAACCATAACACAATTTCATTTAATTAATATTGTTAATTGATATATCACTAATTCATTAGGGTTTGGAAAAAGACGACTGTCAACAGTGCATGCGCACCCGTTCCGAAACCCTAATGAAAAACCTCTTCCTCCGCCTCAATCAACTGTGCATACACACCCGCATTCTTGTTCCGAGGAACATGAATACTATGAGATAAAATCAACCCCGAAACATATACTAGTATCTGACTCAAACCAGAGCTAGCCAGTAATATCCGTCCGGACTCCAAACGTGCACAAGTGCGCGGATGAGAACGAACCCTGTCGCAAAACCATGCAACCTTTACTCTGTTTTGCCCAAAAGCGAATAGCCCTCTGTGTGGGACTCTAAAGACTCGACACTACGCTGGCAGTGGGTTTAACCACAGACCGCAAGCGGCACTAGATGTGCGTAACGGTCCCCAGGTAGATGCCGACAAGAAGACTGACGAGGTGAACCCCATCTGAACTCCTATTGAGTCTGAATGTGACAATCTCCGTACAGTCCGGTCTGTTCGTCTGATATCGCATGGCGGACCTAGGGGGCGGTAAACGTCAGTCCCCTAATAGCGGTACAAGTCGTGTCGGAGTGAAGCCCAAAACACCCTGAGATAACACTGGAAACCTACCGGTATATCTCGATTGCCCTGGCCAGGGACTACTCGTGTAATGGCTCTCCTAGACACAGCGCGATGTCAACCCCCAATACCGGGAGAGACGAATCCTGTCTAACCGTCACTGCCTCCAAGTGCTTCGGGACTGCACCCAACCACTACCTGTTTGCACGACTCCTTTGAGCCGTGGTAGGGTAGTAGTCAAAGTACAGTGGGAATACACTCGAGGCGAAGTGACAGTGTCAAGTCAGCGGACTAAGCTGTACTCATGTCACCTGGGAACTGATAACTGGCGATAGGTATAATACCAACCTGTCAGTTCCCGATGAGTCCTGTCCAGTGTACTCGTAACCTAACGAGCACCCGTATACTATCTCCAGTACGACGTACTGATGGCTGTGGGACAGACCATCTCCCACACTGGGATGAGAAGCGCATACGCTAGTCTACTCTGGAGTATCGATGCCCTGTCTCGATAGTCCTGCGACTAGGGACCTGTATAAGGATGTGCTTATAGATTACCCGGCCCCCACTAGTGTGACTGCCATCACAACGCTGGTAATCAAGCAAAGATCCTAAGGGCTCCACTAATGTGTATAGGTGATATACTAAAATAAACACATGTACACATTTAAGTAGAAACAAACCAAGTAGCATACTACTATATTGAGCAAGATTGTTTATACAAGGTGAATATCCCAAGCTGCCATTAAGTAATATACAAACTAGTATGATACAGTAATGGCCTCTAGGGCATATACACTAACAATCTCCCACTTGCACTAAGGCCATGTACTGGCGTATCGAAGACCTATCATCTCGATCAGCCGCTCGAACTGAGTCTGGGGTAAGGCCTTGGTGAATGGATCTGCAGTGTTTTCTTCTGAAGCAACCCTCCGAACCTCGATCTCCTTGCGATCCACGATCTCCCTGATCAGGTGATACCGCCTCAAGATGTGTCTGGATCTCTGATGGGACCTGGGTTCCTTCGCTAAAGCTATAGCCCCGTTGTTGTCGCATTACAGAGGTATTGGATCAACAATGGACGGAACCACCTGAAGTTCTTTCAAGAACTTCCTCATCCAGACGGCTTCTTTTGCGGCATCAGATGCAGCGATGCATTCCGCTTCCATCGTCGAGTCTGCAACGGTTTCTTTTTTGGAACTCTTCCAACACACCGCCCCTCCATAGAGGGTAAAGACAAAACCCGACATGGACTTGGAATCATCCTTGTCACTCTGGAAGCTGGAGTCAGCAAAGGCCTCGATCTGGAGGTCTTTTCCGCCATACACCAAGAACATCTCCTTAGTCCTTCTCAGGTACTTGAGAATGTTCTTTACCGCAATCCAGTGTTTCTCCCCAGGGTTTGACTGATACCGGCTTACCACACTCAGTGCATAAGCTACATCCGGTCTGGTACACAACATCGCATACATTATAGAGCCTACCGCAGAAGCGTAGGGTATAATAGACATGCGATCCCTCTCCAAATCAGTCTTGGGGGACATCTCTTTAGAGAGGGTGATCCCGTGACAAGCCGGTAGGTTACCGCGCTTGGAATCTTCCATACTGAATCTTTTCAGTATGGTGTCGATGTACCTGGACTGTGAAAGTCCTAATATCCTCTTGGATCTATCACGATGGATCCGGATCCCCAGGATGTATGAGGCATCACCCAGGTCTTTCATGGAGAACCTGTGTGACAAGAACCCCTTGACAGATTGTAGCATAGGAATGTCATTTCCTATTAAGAGAATGTCATCCATGTATAAAACGAGGAATACCACAGTTCTCGCTACAAATCTACTATAGATGCATTGTTCATCTGGATTTTTGATAAAGCCAAATTCCTTGACCGTCTCATCAAAACAGATGTTCCAACTCCGCGATGCCTGCTTTAGTCCATAGATGGACTTAAGCAACTTGCACACCTTTCCGCTGCCCCCACTCTGAATGAAGCCCTCTGGCTGATCCATATAGACACACTCCTCTAAATTTCCATTTAGAAAAGTGGTCTTTACGTCCATCTGCCAAATCTCATAATCGTGGAAGGCAGCAATGGCAAGAAGGATCCGAATGGATTTCAGCATAGCCACTGGAGAAAAGGTTTCGTCATAGTCCAAACCAGGTCTTTGACGAAAACCCTTTGCAACAAGTCTAGCTTTATAGGTCTCAACCTGTCCATCTACACCAATCTTCCTTTTGAAGATCCACTTGCATCCTACGGGTTTTACCCCGTCTGGAGCAATGTCCAACGTCCATACTTTGTTGGTGTACATGGACTCTATTTCGGTCCGCATTGCATCCAACCATTTTACCGAGTCAATGCTCTGAACGGCCTGCTGGAAGCTAGTAGGCTCATCATAATCTATGATGCAATCCTCTCTATCCCCGTCTATGAGAAAACCGTAGTATCTCTCGGGCGGATGAGACTGCCTACTACTCCTGCGGAGCGGCGTAGGAATGTCCTGTTCTTTTGAACCCTCTGGTTCCACTAAGCTTTCAGTGATAGCTCGTGGTTCTGGAATTTCTTCCAGTTCTACTGTGCTCCCACTTATCTGGTTTTCCAAAAACTCAGTTTCCAAGAAGTAGGCATGACGAGAAACAAGAACTTTTTGTTCCTCTTCACAGTAGAAGAAATATCCCTTGGAGTTCTTTGGATATCCCACGAATTTGCACTGTACTGAGCGTGCCTCGAGCTTGTCCGCATGCTGCTTTTTAACAAAAGCTGGACATCCCCATGTCTTAATATGCTTAAGATAGGGTCTCTTCCCACACCACATCTCATATGGTGTAGTAGGCACAGTCTTAGTAGGAACTCGGTTCAAAAGGTATGCAGCTGATTCTAGCGCATACCCCTAGAATGATCGTGGTAACTCAGCGTTACTCATCATGGACCGTACCATATCCAATAGGGTCTGGTTCCGTCTCTCCGATACACCGTTATGTTGCGGAGTGTATGGAGGAGTAATCTGAGAGAGAATTCCATTCTCTTTTAAGTAATTCAGGAACTCGGCACTTAAGTATTCTCCACCTCGATCCGATCTTAGAATCTTGATACTTTTGCCGGTTTGTTTTTCTACTTCATTCTTATATTCCTGGAACTTTTCAAAGGCTTCGGACTTATGTTTCATTAAGAAGACATAACCGTACCTTGAAAAATCATCCGTAAAAGTAATGAAGTAAGAATAACCGCTTCGTGCATGTGTAGACATTGGACCGCACACGTCGCTGTGTACGAGCCCCAAGAGCTCGCTCGCTCTCACTCCGTGTCCAGTGAACGGAGTTTTTGTCATATTTCCTTTGATACAGGATTGACAAGTGGCATACGATTGATATTCGAACGGATCCAAATATCTTTCTGTATGTAACTTAGTCAACCTTCTCTCATTGATTTGACCCAGTCTACAATGCCATAAGAAAGTCTGATTGATATTTGGAGACTTTCTTTTGTGTGTATTCTGGATATTGAAAATCTGTGGTTGGTTTAATACGTATATACCATTGCTCAATGTACCTGACCCAATCAGAACTTGATTAAGATTAATGTTTACAACATTACTTACAAACGCAAATTCATAACCTTCTTTAGAAACCCTCAAAAGGGCTTTCTGTAGTTGTTTAGAAGATCTGTTAATCCCTTTCAGGAATTAAATTCCTCGTAGGGTTGAACCCTGACAATAATTTTAGAGGAATTAAATTCCTACTTCCTTTTGAAGAGTTGAACTCTGAATTTTCTGTAGGAATTAAATTCCTCATATATGTGAAGAACTGAATAGGGTTAAACCCTAATAAAAGCTTTAAGGAATTAAACTCCCACTCTCTGTTAAAGAATTATTCTGGGGAATGAGATTAAGGGAATTAAATTCTTGTTGTTTTAACGGAACTAAGTTCTTAACTAGGGTTAAACCCTGATTCTTTTCATTCTGAAGGAATTAAATTCCTATAACACAGGGTCAAACCCTAATTTTATTTTAAAGGAATTAAATTCCTATAGTTCTGCGAGAATTAAATTCTCGTGCTTCCATTCCCTCTCTATGCTTTGGATCTGCATGGCAGGATCTCAACCCATTGAGAATTAAATTCTCAACTCAAGGGGAGATGTGCACTTTACAGATCCTCCATCAAAGAGAGAAGAAATATGTCCTTCCGTTTTATATCAGAGTTAAACTCTGTTGAGAATTAAATTCTCTTTTCTTTCAAAAAAAACCTTCCCTTTCTTACCTAGGGTTTTCTTTTGCAGAAGATCCAAATTCCTCCAAAGTATCAAGGCTCTCTCTCTTTTCTTCCCTCTGCATATATATCCTCTTTGTGTGTCTCTTGGCTCCTATTTATAGGAGAAGCAGCCGAGTCAATTAGTTTTTGATGAATCTTTCATTGAGAGATTTGATTTGTATCCATCATTCGTTTTGGACCTTTGGATTATTAGGTGAATTTTATTCACCATTGGATTTTAAATCCAGAGATTCTCCTTTATTATTTCGGTTAGATTTTAAGGGGAAATCTTTCCAAATTCGAGATTTTCCCATAGATAGATGATATTTAATCACCTTTAAATCTTTAATTCAATCGGTTCTTTTGGAAAGATTTGAGAGGTCTGTTCTCAAAATTTAATTCTGTTAACAGATAGGCTTTGAAGTCGGTCACGTGTGGGCACGTGACCCCCTTGGAACGAGCCCTCTTCTTTCTTTTTGCGCTCTGCCTTCTGGTTGCTGCTTAACCGTCACGTGCCATCACGTGATCCCTGGTCACGTGTGAGCACGTGACCCTCGTCTGGACTCTTTTTCTTGATTTAACCGGAGAACAAGTCTGCTGCTTTTGAGTATCACGTGCCAACACGTGACCCTGGTCACGTGGGAGCACATGACCTCTTCTGAAGCCTTTTCCTTGATTTGATCAGGGAACCGGTTTGCTTTTGAAGCCGCTTTTAATTGTCACGTGCCAACACGTGACCCAGGTCACGTGGGAGCACGTGACCCAGGTCACGTGGGAGCACGTGACCCTTTCTGAAGCCCTTTTCTTTGATGTAGTCGGGAAGCTGAATTTGCCTTGCCGATGCTTTTAGATGTCACGTGCCAACACGTGACTGCTGGTCACGTATAAGCACGCGACCCTTTTCTGAAGCCTTTTCCGTAAGCTTTCCTGATTTTAAATCAGGAAACAAATGCCCCCACAGCGTTGTTCTCACGTTTCCGCACGTGAGTGCAACGCTGTCACCTTTTGTGACCGTTGGATTCCTCTAGGGATTTGGGGAGATGAAACGTTTCCATCACCTCCTATAAATACTCATGTTTCTTCAGAAGAGCCTTCACTTTGCTCATCTTCTTCTTTTGAGAACTTTTCCCTTGAGAATTTAATTCTCGCTTCCAGAGCTTAGTTCTCTGTCTTGAAACAATCTTCAGAGTTTAACTCTGTTCAGGTGACCCTTTTTCCTCAGGTAATGTTCTTGGACAAACAGCGAACTTCCACATTCCTTTGGATTTTAAATCCAAAACAAGGGTTTTTACTCTTTTTTAACAAGGAACCCATTTTTCTTCAAGTTTTTCCATAAGAACAGGAAACCGCCTAACCTTCGAACTGTAGATCTCTTAGGGTTTAGATGATCTTTGGGGAGATGATGATGGCGTTTCTACTCCATGGAATTTAATTCCATCCAAAAATGTTTTTGGGAACTTAATTCCCTTCTCTTAATAAGGAATTTAATTCCAATGAAGAACTCAGTTTCTTCACACGGAGGCTTCTTGGGGTTTCCTTGTCATTATATGATTAGTGAAGAAGAAGAGGGTTTGTAATAAATCGTCCTGATTTTTATTTCAGGTATCATGGACGCTCATTTGTATAATCTCAACGAAATCATTTCCTACGGGAATATTCGTGCCCTGGGCCGTAGTCAGAATCAGGAGTTCACCAACGCTCAGTGTGCTGAAATTATGAGCCGCTTTGACGAGTACAACCATCGGCTACTCTCCCGTCGCTCTTCTCTTCTGAGGCTCAACGTGCTGGCGATTTGGGAGGCGCTTCCTCTCTTCTGCGCCGATGTGCCACTCAGGGCATTGGACGTTGCCGAGGATAAGATACATTCGGTGTATCTGATGAGTCTGATCTCGAAGAGAAGGCGTGACAACCTCATTGATCTTTTGCACCAGGCGTTTCAGCAGTCGGCCATACTTGCCGCCTACCGGAGGGTGGAGGACATCCGCGAGGACCCCGACGCTTGCGATCGCGAGAGAAAACATACTCGGGTGGTTCGAAATGCTTGGAGGATTTTGGACAAGGTCAAGCTTGAGTTTCTCAATCCGTGCCCCGCGCCTGAGGTCTTGCCGTTGTAATCGTTTTCTTTTCATTTTGTATGAACCTTTTTAAAGCATGAATGATAAACTTATCGTGTCCTTTTGTGTTTGCGTGCCCCCCCTTTTTTTGTAATTTTGTCGTTCATTTTTTTTTGTTGATGTGTTTAGCGTGCAAGGCATTGTTTCATTTCTTAGTACGCACCAAGCATGGTGCTCACGTGCTCCACACGTGAGGGGCCTTTTATGGGGCTATTCAATTTCTCATGCCATATTTCTGTGCATGGCATTGGATGCAGAGAAGGCGCCTTGGAAATCGTTCCTTTTCCTGATTTCCAATGTCTTCCCTTTTTTGGGCCTTGGAAGGGTTCCATCATGCAATTTTCTCCCGCGCACAGCATTTAATGCTCCCCTTTATAGTCTTGAAGCCATAGCTTATTTCCTCCTCACAGAGAAATTTATTCCCATATTGACGTGATTTAATTTGAGGAGTAGCTGAGTGCCATGGCCTGCAACCGTCCACACGCTCGTCGACAGCCATGGGAAGTGCCTATCGAGGAGATGATCCCCCGCTTTTCTGCTCGGTTGGTGGATCCACTTCTTACCGACAACGAATGCGACTCAGCAATGTACGAACTCTCGATTCGTAGGGGTTCCCCTCTCCCGATGGGTTCCCTCTGGCTCCGGATGATTCTCACGGCCGTGCTTGCCGACATCCCTCCTCACCCGGCAGAGATGACCTTGGCGATGCTTGACGCGGCTGAAGAAAAGCTCGAGGGCTTTCATGAAGCACGCCTGATTACTCAGGCTTTGAATGATTGCTCAATTCATCTGCTGAGCCAGATAAAGGCCCGGCGAGCTATTATGTCTGCTTTCGCGGATGAACATGGCGCCAATCGATGGGGAGCGACTCCTCGTGAGAACCGTCGCTTTGATGTGCTGGAGAAAGCAGAGAGAGAGATGGAGAATTTTTTCCTCTGCTTCATTAACCCCTGTGCCGTTGATCCCGTGTTTGGTGACCTTTTCTCGTTAGCGTAGAACATTTTTAAATTAGTCCCTCCTTTTTTTTATGCTTTGTGCCGAACTTCCATGTAGGCTTGGTACTAGTATGTATGTTTCCGCTTGCATAAATAAACTTTGTATTCTTCTCATGAGAACTTTCTTTAATTGCAAATGCTATCATCACTCTCCTGCGCATCAGACCTTTTTTGGGCATTATGAATGTTCATGCGATTGCAAATGCTATTATTATTTTTTTTGAATACTCATATGATTGTGAATGCATGCTTGAAATATGTCGGGAATCTTTCTTGTTGCCTTTCACGTCAGGTGATGTGAGCGCGTTTTAGATCGATTATTCCCGTCGACTGGAAGCCCATTTATACGGTCTTGTAAATGTCTTGTTTCCAAGGCTGCGGTCACGAAAGCGAGCTTATGTGGCTTGATAGAACGACACGTAGCGAACATATCGTTGTGCGAGAAAAGGGCTCGGCCGTAAATTTTCGGAGAGGGAACTAGCTTTTAAGGCGCTGAGGGAGCTTCAGGCCAGCCTCACAGCCAAGGCTAACAAAGCATACGGACTCTGGCAAGTGCTCCAGGAGTCCATAAAAGAGCTGGTGGCTCTCGATAAAGCTGCCACGTTCACTCGTGAGAGGGTCGAGGCTCATAAAGCCACCGAGAAAGAGCTCGAAGCTCGGCTTGCTTCGTATCAGGCTCAGCAAGCTCAGGCGGAGGCTCGTCTTATGGAGATCTTGCGTCATGAAGCCGTGGCTCAGCAACAGAACGATGAGCTGGTAAAATTACTGCACCGCCAGCCGGCTTGAGAATTTGTATCTTTTCCCCTTTTTTGTACATACTCATGAATGAGAGTATCTTTCTTTTTTGTTTCTTTCATAAATTGTACTTTGTATCTATTTTGGGTTTATGAATAAAAGATACATTTTTCCTCTCAATGGTGTGTCCCCTTTTTATTGAATGTATTCTGCAGATATTCTATCTTGATCTCCTTGCAGGACAGTGATGGCTTAGGATTCAGGGTTAAGATCTGTTTCCTAAGACTTTTGCATTTTATGAGCCACGAGGGTCTCATAAAGAGTTTTTCTCCCTACAGGTTGAGAGGATCCCATAGGTGTAAGTCCTTCTTAAGAATCGTGAAGATTCTTAAGCGGGTTTTCCCTTGAGAGTCGTAGGGATCTCACAAGAGAGTTTTCTTCCTTACAGGTCATGAGGGCCTGCAAGTGCTGGATGTGGTCGCCCTTGTCCGTATTTCACGGGGCCAGGGGGTTGCTCCAGGTATCGTAGTTTAAAGACGTCGCGGTCAAGGTTAAGGACCTCATAGTCCGTGGATTTAAGGACTCCACAGTCCGATGTTAGTTTTAAGACATCACGGTCAAGGTTAAGAACCTCATAGTCCGTGGATTTAGGGACTCCACAGTCCGATGTAAGTTTTAAGACATCACGGTCAAGTTTAAGGACCTCATAGTCCGTGGATTTAGGGACTCCACAGTCCGATGTTTGGTTGTAGGGACCCGTCACCTCTTTGAAGACGTTGAGGAATTACAACGCCAGGTATCAAAGGAGTGAAGAGATGTACCCTTAAACCAAGGCAGAATCCGTAGGGAATCGGGGTGGTTGATCATTAGTTTTAAGACATCACGGTCGAGGTTAAGGACATCATAGTCCGTGGATTTTAAGGACTCCACAGTCCGGTATTTGCTCTGGATGCTTCACACGGGTTCACTGCCGTGCTTGGCGAGGACCAGGCTCCGCTCTGGGCGTTTTCCGCGGGGTCAAAGAGTGACGTTATCCGCGTTCCACGTAACCAGGAATTTTGCACTAGATGCTTCACACGGGTTCACTGCCATGCTCGGCGAGGACTAGGCTCCGCTCTGGATGCTTCACACGGGTTCACTGCCGTGCTCTGCGAGGACCAGGATCCGCTCTGGACGTTTTCCACGGGGTCAAAGAGTGACGTTATCCGCGTTCCACGTAACCAGGAATTTTGCACTAGATGCTTCACACGGGTTCACTGCTGTGCTCGGCGAGGACTAGGCTCCGCTCTGGATGCTTCACACGGGTTCACTGTCGTGCTCCGCGAGGACCAGGATCCGCTCTGGACGTTTTCCACGGGGTCAAAGAGTGACGTTATCCGCGTTCCACGTAACCGGGAATTTTGCACTAGATGCTTCACACGGGTTCACTGCCGTGCTCGGCGAGGACTAGGCTCCGCTCTGGATGCTTCACATGGGTTCACTGCCGTGCTTTGCGAGGACCAGGATCCGCTCTGGACGTTTTCCACGGGGTCAAAGAGTGACGTTATCCGTATTCCACGTAACCAGGAATTTTGCACTAGATGCTTCACACGGGTTCACTGTCGTGCTCGGCGAGGACTAGGCTCCGCTCTGGATGCTTCACACGGGTTCACTGCCGTGCTCTGCGAGGACCAGGATGCGCTCTGGACGTTTTCCACGGGGTCAAAGAGTGACGTTATCCGTGTTCCACGTACCCAGGAATTTTGCTGATTGTATCCGCATTTCACGGGATGGAGGTTTGACTGTTGGCGATATGTATACCACCGAGCCATGGAACTGGGAGTTGCCGCTGTTCCGCTTAGCTTGAAGTTGTGTCCGTCGTTACGAGACGAGTGTTGGGATGATCTCTAGGTCGCTTGTGACCCGTCGAGATTTAGCTTCTTTCTATGGTGAAACCTGGGGGGAGGTATGTTCCCTTTTTGTTTACGCCCTTGGATTGTGCACAGGGTGTGATGGAACATCATCTGTAGGGTATAAATTTTATTTTTATTTTATTTCTTTTTCCGCGATGCTCTATCGTTTCAGCTTTATATCGCGAAGGTCGCGATTGCCCCATCATTTCGGCTATTTTTCGCGGTGTCCAATCATTTCGGCTATCTATCTATTTTCTACTCGTTGCTTTTTATTGCGAGTTGCCCCATCATTTCGGCTATTTTTCATGCATACATTTTTACTTGCTGCTTTTTATTGCAAGTTGCCCCAACATTTCGGCTATTTCGTAGGCATGTGTGGCTTGCTAGCTTTTTTCGCCGCAAGCTTGGATTTTAGACACTGATTTCGGCATCAGCACCGCTACAACTGGAATATTGCCAGGAGCGAATCATCATTTGCCTCTATCGATGTTGAACAAAGGTGGCTTAGCAAACAGGGTTAAGGGTCCTGTCGACCAAGGCTTTTGACTTCATGAGCCGTAAGGGTCTCACAAAAGTATTTCTCCCCACAAGTCGTGAGGATCTTGTAGGTGTATTTTCTCCCTAGGGATCGTGAGGATTCCTAAGTGTATGTTCCTCTGCAAGTCGTAAGGATCCTACAAGAGGGCTTTCTCCTTATGGGTCGAGAGGACTTACAAGGGTTGCTCATCATATGGACATATACCTAGTCACGGGTGGGACTTTGCTGGGGAAATGTTTATTCGTGCCCGTGGATTGTATATAAGGGTCAGTATTGAGCCTCTTGTAGGGAAATATCGAAGGTTGTGGGGGATTTGCTTAAGAACAGGTTTAGGTTTCTGTAACTTAAGACTTTCAAATCTCATGAGCCGTGAGGGTCCCATAAGAGAATTCTCCTTACGAGTCGTAAGGATCTCGCAAGTGTATTTTCTCCTTAGGAATCGTGAGGGTCCCTAAGTGTGTTGCTCTTTTGTGAGTCGTAAGGATCTCACGCGGGTGGTTTCTCCTTACAAGGTCGAGAGGACCCTGTACGTGTCTTTCAACGAGGTTGCGCCCTTTCGGGTTTTCACAAACACTCGCCGGTAGTCGTGCTGTTTTTACTCACGGAGCCCTTTCGGGTTTTCATCCGCGCCCCTTCTGCTTATGGACATACCGTTTTTTTTTATTCTTTTTCTCTTTTTTTTTACAAGGTCGCGCCCTTTCGGGTTTTCACGAACACTTGCCGGTAGCCCTGTTGTTTTTACTCACGGAGCCCTTTCGGGTTTTCATCCGTGCCCATTTTGCTTATGGACATACCGTTTTTTTTTAATTATTTTTTAAATATTTTTTTCTTTCTCTCTTTTTTTATCCATCTCGTCAGCCTAAGGATGCTGCGGTAGTAGTTTAGGGACGTTTCGGTCCGTCGTCAGTTTGAGGACATTTCGGTCCGTCGTTAGTTTAAGAACATTTCGGTCCATCGATAGTTTAAGGACGTCTCGGTCCGTCGATAGTTTAAGGACATTTCGGTCCGTTATTAGTTTAAGGACATTTCGTTCCGTTATTAAGGGGAAGGTCGGCTACTGCTTATAAGGTCTGAGCTTAGGAAGATAGCGAGCGGACATAGTCGTCGTCATCTATCATTGACCCAGGCTGTGGCTCATTAAGCATAGTATTTCTTTAAGAAGCGGCCGTTTATTGTCCTGAAAGGCCTCCCACCAAGCATGTCCATGAGTAGATAGGCTCCACCCTGGTAGACCTTGTCTATGATGTACGGGCCTTCATAGTTCAGCTCAAATTTTCCCCGCTTGGCACGATTGGGGATCATAGGTCTTTTGACCACTAGTACGAGTTCGCCTTGGCGGAATGTCCTCGGCCTGGTCAATCTTTCGTATGAGCGCGTCATCCTTGCTTTGTAGGCCTCTAGATTTTGTTGCTCTATGAGCCGGGTTTCATCGAGGGCATCGAGCTCCTCAAGCCGAAGGTGAGCATTTTCTTCGTCCGTCAGCTCGTAGTGGACTGCCACTCGTAGAGAGGGTAACTCTATCTCGAGGGGGAGCACTGCTTCCGTCCCAAATACCAACGCGTACGGCGTTGTGTTCGTGGCCGTCTTGAATGTAGTTCGATAGGCCCAAAGGGCCTCTTGCAGCCTCTCGTGCTAGTCTTTCTTATTTCGGGACACCGTCTTTTTTATGATCTTCGTCAAGGTCTTATTGAAGGCCTCGGCCAGACCGTTAGCTCGTGAATTGTAAACTGAAGAATATCTCCAGTCTATATTGTGCTGCTGCGCGAAGCGGCTAATCTTATGGCTTCTGTAGGCTGGCCCATTATCGGAGATAATCCGCCGTGGGGTTCCAAACCGATAGATGACGTGCGTCTTAAAGAAGTGGAGGATATTCTCCATCTTCACTTCCCTCAGCGGTACTGCTTCTGCCCATTTGGAGAAGTAATCAGTTGTCTCCAGGATAAAACGATGTCCCCGGGACGATGCTGGCTCGATGGGGCCGACTATGTCAGTCCCCCACATTTCGAATGGCCAGCTAGCCACCGTTGGGTGTAGTGGATTCGGATGTTGGTGGATAAAGTCTCCATAAATCTGGCACGAGTGGCATTGCTTCGCATACTCGAGGCAGTCTTGGACCATCGTGGGCCAATAATAACCCATCCGTTTGATCTTCAATTTCATTTTCGGGCCTGCTTGGTGAGAACCGCAGAGTCCGTCGTGAACTTCCGGAACGACTCTTTCTGCTTCGTCAGGTCCTAAGCATCTCAGCCATAGAGAATCAAACGATCTCTTGTATAGAGTGTCGTTGACAAAAGAGAAAAATAGAGCTCGTTTCATGAGCTGATGTCTTGAGGACGCTTCTTCGGGCATTCGGTGGGACTTAAAGTAGTCTATGAAGACTTCCCTCCAGTCCTCGGCCTTCTCATGGTCTTTTATTTGTAGAGTCGTCTGCTCAGTCGCCCCCTTTTCTTCATATAATTCCGGAGATATTTCTGCTGGGGCGAGCACTCGACGGCTTTGTACCACGATTCTGACGTCATCGAGGTTCTCATCAGCCAGTTCTTTAGCGAGCTTGGCTAAAACGTCCGCCTTGCTATTTTCTGCGCGCGGTGTGTTTTCCAAAGTGTAGGAAGGGATTTGAGTCAGCAGTTGTTGTACTCTCTTTCCATACTTCACCATCTCTGGTTTGCATGTCTGGTAGTCGCCGTTTACTTGACTAATGACCAGTTGGGAATCTTCGTATATGAGGAGGTTTTCAATTCCCATGTCGATGGCGATCTCGAGGCCCGCTATCAAAGCTTCGTATTCGGCTTTATTGTTCGTCCTCGATTCCGTTAAGGAGAAAGCAAAGCGCATTATCCCTCCTTGTGGGGTTACGAAGATGAGGCCTACTCCCGATTTGATTATGGGGGTACATTGTTTGCGCTTCTTCATGGAAGATGCCCCGTCAAAATAGAGTTCCCATCGGGTATCACCGCCGCCGATCGCATCGAATGCATGTTCGTCCGGCAAATCGCAGTTCAGAGGAGAACCGGCAGGTACTGGATGCTCAGCGAGGAAGTCGGCAATGGCCTGGCCTTTCACAGCCTTAAGAGGTCGATACGTTATCGAGAACTCCATCAGGAGTAGAGCCCATTTAGCGAGTCGACCCGTCAATATAGCCTTTGACATCAAATATTTAAGAGGGTCCACCTTCGAGATGAGACGGACTTCGTGCGCCAACGCATATTACCTGAGTTTTGTTATCGCGAAGATTAACGCCAAGCAGTGTTTTTCAATGGGAGAGTAGTTGTTTTCTGCCCCCAGCAGAACTCGACTTAAGTAGTAGAGTGCTCTCTCTTTTCCTTGATCGTTCTCTTGTGCCCATAATGCGCCTAAGGAACCTTCGAGGGCAGTTGTATAAAGAATGAGGGGTTTTCCCTTGACCGGTGCAGCCAACACCGGAGGGTTCTGCAGGTACTGGTTGATCTCGTCTAGTGCACCTTGGCATTTGTGATCCCAAATGAATGGAGTTCCCTTCTTCATCAGGTGGCTGTAAGGACGGCACTTGCCTGAAAGATTGGCGATAAATCGCCGGATGTATGAGAGCTTCCCTTGGAGAGACCGCAACTGTTTGAGGGTTCTTGGGGGAGGCATTTCCATGACCGCCTTGATCTTAGATGGATCTATTTCGATACCTCGGTGTCGGATGATGAATCCCAGGAATTTACCCGAGGAGACTCCAAACGCGCATTTGAGGGGATTCATCTTCAAATTATATTGCCGAAGACGTTGAAATACAGTCTTCAGATGCTCTAAATGCTCTTCGTATGACATGCTCTTCACTACGAGGTCATCAATATAGCACTCGACGATGTCATGTATGAGATCATCGAAGATCTTTGTCATGGCCCTTTGATAGGTAGCACCGGCGTTCTTGAGACCAAAGGGCATAACCCTGTAGCAGAATATACCCAAAGGGGTTCGGAAAGCGGTGTGCTTCTGGTCTTCGGGATGCATCTTTATCTGATTGTATCCTGATGAACCGTCCATAAAGGAGAAAACCTCGTGAGTGGACGTGTTATCTATCATTAGCTCGGTTACCGGTACTGGGAAATCGTCCTTCGGACAGGCTTTATTGAGATCCCTGAAATCCACGCATATGCGTACCGTCCCATTTTTCTTCATTACCGGGACGATATTGGCGATCCAGTCGGGATATTGGACTTCTTGGATAAATCCAGAATCGATCAGCTTCTTGACTTCGGCGTTGATGCTCATCTCAAGCTCGAGCCGCATCCTTCTCGGCGCCTGCTTGACTGGCTTGATATCTGGGGATATTGCTAATTTATGCACAGCAATCTCCGGATCCAATCCTGGCATCTCGGAGTAGTTCCACGCGAAGCAGTCTTTATGCTGTTGTTCAGTTGATAAAACTGCACATTTGTATTACATTTTTCCTACCATTTTCATATTAAAAAAGGACTTTATTATAATATATTATACATATGAGGGTTTATGTGTAAAAACACCATTTTCCATGTGTTAATATATTTTAATTAGTATTTGGTAGAAAAATGTATGCAAATAAATTCATTGACCAAATCCTAGTAGAACTAAGTCTACTAAATATTATTTAAGTTTATTGTGCAGAATTTTCCAAGTTGTTATGCAGAATATATCAAAGAAATCAAGCTGTTGAAGAAATCTTGCCAAATTAAGAAGCAAAACTTGGAGACCAAGTCTGGAAGTAACCGAGAGAAGATTTCTGAATTATGAAGGTTCCTAGGATTGCCACATGTCACAAGATGCAAGCACAAGAATTTTGATCAAGAGATCTCACCCGTTGGCCACGGATCCGCGGCCTTAGCCCCCATTTGCCGCGGATCCGCCGCAATATTATGGAATTAGAGAAAAAGATTTTTTGGGGTTAATCTCTGCTGAAATTTACCAAGTTTCCAACTAAAAGATTCTGGCTTTGCACTATAAAATGGCACCGAGAGCCTCTTGGAAAAGTTATCAAGCCGAAGAGATCACGAAGCTCCCGACGCTCACGCATCCAGGCTGATCATCGACTGTTCGATTACCTCCTTAGGAAAGATCGAGAAGCAACTAGTTGTAATCATTTTCTATGGATTAAAAGTGTAGTTTGAAGAAGTCGATTAATAAAGGTAGTTATTTTATTTAATTGTTTTTTTTACATTATGTTTTCCCTCTCTTTCTTTTCATCTTCTTCTCCCAACATGCGCGAGTAATTCTCCGCTTGTTAGGGTTCGTAGGATTAGGGTTGGCTAATGGACGATGAAAATAATTAAACCCTTTTTAAGTCCTATAAAGTTTAGGAACTTTATCAAAAGAATCATTAACATCCTAATCGGGCGCGCTAGCAATTCTTTGTTAGTTCCGACCGCGATTAGAGATTAGATTAATGATTGTTTTGGTAAAGTCTAGATATGAACGGAGTTCCGTGTCGAGATAAGGGTTACGAGTGGGATTCCTTTTCCCTCCAGAAACCCTAATCTACACGCATCACCGTCGTTCTAGTTCTAAATCTATTAATGGATAAAAATGGTAACTTTTAATTAATCGTCCATAACTACTAAATCCTAACGAACCCTACAAGCCCTCTTATTATATTAATTACATCTTAAAATAATCTAGATCTATATTTGACATTCTTGTTTAACGTAGATCTAGAAATCTTTCTATAAAATTCTTTATTCTTCCTCTCTTTCTCAACACATCTAAAGTAAAAGTAAAAGGTTCCACGTTTCCCAGAGGACGACCCGTACTCATCTCGGTCTAGCTACACGCGACACCGTTATTGATTGCGGTTAACTACAAACACACTCTTTCGAGACCAATCAAATGGCGCCGTTGCCGGGGATACGTGCGTAATTTTTTATTTTTACTATTTGTGTTGAATTCTTAGACGAGCCATATCATTATTAAAACAAAACTGCAAATTGCATATTTAACGATTTGTGCGTGGATTTTTGCAAGGAGATCTGGAGTCACAAACTTGAGGAAACAGGAAACAGAGACATTTTTAGAGATCCAGAGGAGCACAAAAGGCCATACAAAAAATTTCATCAACTGTTCCTTCTGCCACGCGGCGGAACCGCGGCAAAAGCACCCATTCTGCGGCGGAACCGCGGCAAGTTGGAGGAATTAGGGAATAAATCTTCTCTGGTATCTTTCTCAACTCCTTCTCTCTCTCCTCAAATCCAATAAAATCTATTTTCTGCAGGATTCTTTGCAAAATTGCGCCGCTCAAAAATCTTTTTGCAAAAGTTTTGTGATTGGTTTTGTTTTGCATATTTAATACGGATTTCTAAGGGGCAAAGACCAAATCAAGATTAGGTGGGGATTTCATCACCCTTCCTAAGCCCCACAAATCACAAACCGAGCATCTGCATCAACCCTATAATAATTTAAAAAATATCTAGACCAGACTCTAAGGACTGTCGTGCTCAATAAGGACAGAGGAAGGTCGTGGGTAATCTATCGTTTATCCGCATTATTTTTGTAGTGCCTAGGCAAGTGTGACAAAGGCTAGTGGTTTTTAATTAGGCCCACGACGTGGTTCCTTCCCACTTACCTGGCACTTATCTGGCTACAAGGGTAGTACGGAGGCGGTAGAGGATTTATCCTGTGGCTTGTCCTTTGGAAGTCTAGGAGCGGTCTAGAGACTGACCTAGGTAACCTTAGTTCTAGGGTTGCTTGTGCATATTAGGGAGATTTGTCTTGAGCCCCGCTTTTTCAAAACAAGCCAATTTTAAAATCACACACATGCTGCCACTTGCACTAAACCCGCTTAGTGCATGCTCGGCTGGACACGGGATCCTAGTGCCCGTCTTGTCCGCGTTCCTGCTATCGACACCGAAGTCGGTACTTCTTCATCTTCCTTTCCCCCACCACACACCACATCGACCGTGATGGACGGCACTCCATCTAATTATAACACCACGCTGCCACCACCCGCAGATGAGCAGAATCCACCGCGCATCTCTCTCCAAGAGAGATGCTATCCTATTCGTGGTCCTCTTCCTACTTGTCTATCTCTTCCACCACCTAACGGGGATAATTTCGAAATTAAACCCCACCACATCAATCTGCTGCCCAAATTTCACGGGCTTGAGTCGGAAGACGCATACATTTTCATCACCAAATTCGAAAACGTATGCGCAATGATGGGTACTTCACAATTGACCTTAGATGCTATGCGCTTACGTCTTCTCCCATTCACACTGTGCGACTTGCCAGAAAAATGGCTTTATAATACTGCCGCACATTCTATCGCTAATTGGGATGAATTCGTCGTAGCATTTCTTAAGAAGTTTTACTCAAATCATAAGACTGCACATGTTAGGAGCGAGATCAACCAGTTCACCCAGCTTCCTAATGAACCATTTTGGAAGTGCTTTGAACGTTTCAAAGATCTGCTTGTCCAATGCCCCCATCACGGAATACAAAGATGGGATTTATGTCGGATTATATATGAGGGCATTAATCCAGCGACAAAGAAGATGCTTGAAACAATGTGTCAATGCAATTTCATGTCTAAAGATGACGGTGAAGCATGGAAATATCTGGAAGACCTTGCTGAACACACGTTGCAGTGGGAAAGCGTAAGACCACCTTCAACTAAGGGAGGTATTCACCAGCTCGATGTTTCTATCGCAGTGAAAGCCGAAATGGCAGCGATTCAGAAAAAACTCGATGCTATTGAAAACAAGTTCTCAACATTCTCCCTAAATCAGGTCACGCTTCCTAAGACCGTTTATGGTTGCTGTTCGGATCCTTCACACTTAACGGAAGAATGTCCTATGAATGCATCGTTTCAAGCTAATGCTGCTTTTCAGCAGCGACCTAGAAATGATCCTTATTCTTCCACATATAATCAAGGATGGAGGAATCATCCCAACTTTGCTTGGAATCAAAACCAACAAAGTAATTATCAAAGACCTCCTCCACAGCAACCACAACCACAGAATCAGCCCCCCTTTCAGTCACAAAATTTCTAAAATCCGGCCAACATTTCTACACCACAAGTGGCCGGTACTGACAACTCACTTGCACAAACTTTGGATATGTTCATGAAACAATCCATGCAAAATTCGGCTGAGATAAGGTCTTCTATTGATACCCTAACGAAAAACTCCTCCTCTCATGGTGAGAGTATTAAATCAATAGAAAACCAAATCGCACAGTTAAACGCCGCAATGAGTGCGAGAGAGAAAGGGAAACTCCCATCTCAACCCCTACCGAATCCTGGCCATTTACAAAGTCATAATGTGAATGCCATTACTATGTTGAATAACCAAGTGGGTGAGAAAATTGATGATAGTGACACATTTGATACCCCTTCTTCTTCTTCTTCCTCTAATTCGTCTAGTCTCCCACCTTCATCCGAGCCTATTCTCCGTTTTCCCCAAGGCTCGAACAATTCGCCAAATCTATCTAAGTCAATGCCCACTCCAATTTTGGGATCGAATCCGTCGCCACAATCTTCTCCACAAACGTTGGACCCAAAACTTATTGATCGAGCTCCATTTCCAAACCGATTAAGGGCCAACCGACCTAACCCGCAAATGGAGAAGATTGTGGAAATGTTTAAACAAGTTAGCGTGAATATTCCTCTCCTAGATGCTATTCAACAAGTCCCATCTTATGCAAGAATCCTTAAAGACTTGTGCACTAGGAAGAGAAAAACTCAAGTGCCTAAAAAGGTTTTTATGACGAGTAATGTTAGCACAACTTTTACCCAACAAATACCAAAGAAACGTAAGGACCCCGGCTGTCCTACAATCTCTATCTCTATTGGGGGTAAAAATATAAATCGTGCTTTACTCGATCTAGGCGGTAGCGTCAACTTGCTTCCTTATTCAGTATACGAGCAGTTAGGAATTGGAGAGTTAAAACCCGCCCATTGTACTCTCCAAATGGCAGACCGATCTATCACTAAACCTCGGGGCGAACTAGAGGATGTGTTAATTAAAGTCGGGGAATTCATATTTCCCGTGGACTTTATTGTTTTAGATACACAACCTGTGGCAAACCCACGCAATCAAATCCCGGTGATACTTGGTCGACCCTTCCTAGCAACTTCTAACGCTGTGATTAATTGTCGTAACGGTTCTATGAACTTATCTTTCGGGAAAATGACAATTGAGCTTAATATTTACAAGCTAGGAAGTCAGCCATCAGAACCTTCTGCTCATTTGCTGGATGTTTGTTCCATCCACGAGATAGCTCCCGAAAGCTGCATGGATGAGGAACTTTGCTTTGATGTTCTCGACAACACTAATGAGACATCGTTTGATCTTGCACCACTTCATAGTGAGGATATGTTCAATGAGTCCAACCTTGAGATTGAACCCGTTGACTCGTTGCAAAAGTCAGCAGCACTTTCCGAGTCAATATCTTATGCAAGTTTTGAACCTCTTAAGAAGTCCGAATATCATTCCGTTACCCCTCCTTCTATTGTCTCTCCGCCAATTCTTGATCTCAAACCGCTACCTTCTCATCTTAAATATGCATATTTAGGAGAGAATGAGACCTTGCCAGTTATTATATCCGCTTCTCTAGCCGTAGAGCAAGAGAATGCACTTTTGGCAGTATTGAGATCGAATCGGCAAGCATTTGGTTGGACAATGGCCGACATCAAAGGGATTAGTCCCTTAATTATTGAACATCATATACATCTGATGGATGAAGCCAAACCTGTTAGTTATATGTATGCCCTAGAGGCCATTACTGTACATTGGATGTATATTGTAGTAGATGCTGGGACATATATAGGGAGGACTTTCTTGCTCGACATGATAGTATGCTATCTGGTTACTCTTGACCTTAACGTGTATACTGATTGTCTCTCTGTTACATGTTGGTAAAGCCCTTAGGATGTGTACTTGACTACCTGGACTATGATGCGGATCATACTAGTGGGGACAGGTAGTCCATAAGTACATCCTTCAAAGTCCCTAGTCGTGGGTGTATCGAGACGGGGCATCGATATACCAGAGTAGACTAGCGTATACCTTCTCGACCCATGCAGATGGGCGATGGATGATCCCATATCCATTGGTGTTTGACATCGGAGATGATATACGGGTGCTCAGTGGAGACTGGGTACACTGGACGGACTCGCCGAGAACTCCCAGATGGTATTATACCTTACGTCAGATGGCAGTTCTCTGGTGACACTGGTACAGAGTAGTCTGTTGACCCGAGATCGTCATAGAGTCTTGTGTGGTTCCCACTGTGCTTTGATTTCCATCTTACCACGTCCAAGAGGGCGTGCAAAATGGTGGTTTTTGGGTACAGTCCCGAGTCACATGGAGGCAATGAGCGATAGGAGGGGATTCGTCTCTCCCGGTATAGGGAGTTGATGTTGCGCTGTGTTCGATTGGCTATAACAGGAAATCCCTGGCCTGGGTTGCTGAGATTTACTGGTAAGTGTTACCAGTAGTTTCTCGAATTGTTATAGACCTCATATCGACACGACTTATAGAGCTATTGGGGTCTGACGTTTACCACCCCTAGGCAAGATATGCGACATATTAGACGATCAGACCGGACTGTACGGTAGTGTTACTGGTTGGATTCACTGGAGTGAGAGCGGGCTTGCTCGTCGATCTTCTGATCGCTCAATACCCGGGTAGCCGTTACGTTTAGCAGACCGCTTGCGGCTTGTGGGTGTTTGATATGATCATCACCTACTGCCAGCGTATTGACGAGTCTTTAGAGTCCTACACAGAGGTTTCCTGGCTCAAGCGAAACGAAATAGGAGCGCATATGAGATATGTGCGGGACCGAGAATAATGCGTGTATGTGATACCGTATTCCATTCTCGCGATGAATGTATCGAATGGTTGTATGCGATATAACCTAGTTATCGAATCAAGGATTGATTCGATAAGCCGATACATTGTATACTAGTCGGTTATATGCGATATGACTGGGTCGTTAAATCAAGTGTTGATTTAATGATTTAACGTATAATTATATATTTGATATATTACTTTGTATTAACTAGTATTGGTTCACTTTAAATGGATTTTCTCACTTGATGTGCACATTGTATATGTGATATACTTTTGTGCATTTGTTTGTATCATGTTTGATGATACATCCTTGTTTAGGTGTATGTTTAGTTTAAACCTTGGTTAAGTAAATGGTTAGGGTTGTGTTTAAATTTCTTATTTATTTATTTGTTTATTTATTCATTATGGAAATTAAAAAGAATGGTGGCTTATTTTGTCATTTTGTGGAAACTTCTTGAAGTGTTGAAAGCATAACCATTCTTGTTCTTTTCCTAAACCTAACCATTAACTCTAACCATGGTCTATTCTCTACACCTAACTTTGGTTAATATTATGATAAGTATCATATTTTTTTCTTCTTATTTCCAAGAATTAACACTTATCATAACATTATTCTTCTTCTTCTTCATTTCTTCAAGTGAAGAAAGCTTGCCTCCATCAATGGCAAGTGATGAAAAAGAGTGAGAAATCCAAATCTAAAGTCTACCCACTTCCTATTTCTTCATCCTCTACCTCTTGCCAAGTAGTAGAGTGTGTTTCCTTCACAAGTTTTCAAGGCTTGGTGAAGGTGGAGCTTGATCTAGCGATGCCTCGACGTAGATCATCTTCGGCATGGACATCGACGACCTAGCTCGCCATTTCTCCGACGAAGCCGACACTAGAGCCCGGGAATTCATTTGGACAGCGAGGGGACTTCGTTGCGGAGCTATGGAGGTGGAGCACCGGATCTACAAAGGTTGTATTTCCGTTTAAATATTAGTTAAGTTGTTAACTAGTTGCTTTGTCGCCTAAAATTCTAGTTAACGATCTTGTTAGGGTTTCTCGGCACTTGTAATTTTTGAAATTGGCATGGTCGATGCCTTGTGAGACCTCTTGAGAGTGCCTAGGAACCCTACAGTGGTATCAGAGCCTAGCTAGAGCCTTAGGCGAAGTCCAGACGGAGTTTGAAAGCCGGACGAACCGAAAACATAACCCCAAAATAGCTTTCTGGACTTTTTCTAAAATATGGAGTTTTTCCAAATTAAAAATTGCTAAAAAATTCAGCAGGGTCATATTAGAATTACTGTGAAATTCGGTGGGCCAATTCGTCAAATATGCGGCGGAACCGCGGCATAAGCATGGCTTCTGCGGCGGTTCCGCGACAGTATTATTAAATTGTCCAATAGGTTTTGCACAGTAATTCATGTTTACAGGTGCTGGATTTTCTGGGAATTTTTAATATTTTATTCAAGAGTTGAATTTTTCTGGGGTTGTTTTGGGGATTCGAATGTTCGATCGGATTATCAAATTTTGTCTGTGTGGCTTTCCGGATAAATTTTAGAATATGTTAAAAACTTCGACCGGATATAAATACCCAACTTTTCCCCTGTCGGGAAATTTCCAAGTGTTGGATTTTTCCGTAGTTTAAAGACGTTCTAAGTAGTGCAAGTAACTCGATGGACCCTCTAGAAGACAACAAACCTTAACTCGATTATGTGACCGTCTTGAACTGCCCTTTGAACCTTCGGGTTTGGGGCAGTACGGCGTGCCACATGTGAGGCGTTGGCTTGGCCCTTCTACGGCTGGACCGTTGGTACTGAGGCACGAACTGAATGTTTTTAGACTTGTTTCATGTGTTGATCTGTATCGGGAAAACTTGGGTGTTCGATTGTTCGATCGGAAAGTTTGACATTTTCTATTTATCCGGAATGGGATACAATAATTGGAATTCACAAGTGGTTATGAGATATCTGAATGAATGTTATAAACATAGCAGTTTAGTCTCACTTGATCGGTTGCTACGGAATTTTGATGTGATCAAAAGTCCGTCGCAATCACGTAGCGTACGCGGATACTCGCCGGGTAAACTTAATAGACAGCCTCGCTCCATAGCCCCGACCAAGTGACTGTAGGAGAACCCCGTCGCCGAAATCATCCGTTCGGGTGCTCGCGGCAGCGGTGTTCCGCCTTGGTGCACTTCGTCGACGGCGTCGGGGGTGCGGCCGCCTATTGAAGTTTTCGACGAGCATTAGATCAGGATGTCGGGAATCCAGTTGAATTCCCCGACTTGATATTGAAAAGTGTTTTCGATAATGAGACTAAAATGCGGGGTTTATAATTGTTAGGCATGCGATGTCTAAAGAATTCATTTGGTCGGGCATGCGATGTCTGAGGAGGTTGCGGATTCCAACTGTTGTAGTTTTACACTTTCTTTTCTGTGACCGTAAGTGTAATATGTGATATCGCCGGTTTCGTTGCTATATGTCAACGACAATTGGGATGCGCATATTTACTTACGTTGATGACATGTGATGTTATGTGTTGCTGGATATGTTATATTGGATCATCGTGTTTGAATAGCCGGGGGTTTTTATGTGAGATGAGTGTTTTTCATTTTCATTCATGTAAAAACTTGTATGTAATATTCTTTTATTGGGGCACTTCCAGGTTGCGGAAGTAGTCACCCTTTGTATATTATTTACTTTTCCGCACTAGGATAGACCCAAGGAGGGGAGCACAAGTAACCGGGTTCTGGAGTCCAGTGGGAGACCAACTCGAGGAGTCGAGTCCGGGTCTCCTAACTCCAGAATTGGTAGGGTTGCTTGCCGCTCTCGCAGGGGTCTTGGGGTGTGGGTTTGGCTATTCATCACGACCGTGGAATCCGTGTTTTATACTGGCTCGTATTGAAAACACGGACGTCCTAGTATATCCAATATTTCATATGTTTCTTCTGCTGCGATATCTGTGATGTGATCATGTGATGTTTTGTGATAGATACAGTATATAGTATATATGATATATTATATAGACGTTACTTATGTTTTACACCCGCGCTAGCCCTGCCCTACTCTGCCGTTAGTTATCTAACCTAACGGTGCACGAGGGGACATCGAGGCGAATGCGGATTGCATAAGTGTACGTCGTATTTATCTGTGATGTTTAGGTACTTAAATGATGGGACTTCATTAATGAGATTAATGAAATAAAAGAAACCTAAGATGTTGTAGAATCGAATTTCAAAATAAAACAGGTAGCTACAGTTCTTGCTTTGCACAGCGGTATATATGATATATCCTGCACCTTATTCGATAAGGAAAGGACCGAGATCCCTTCACCGGGAGTGACTCCTTTAGCAATAACTGGCAGATGCTACACACTCAGTTTGTCTTTTGATTGCTTTTAAGAGTTTTCGCTTTGCACAGTGATATATATGATATATCCCGCACCTCATTCGATGAGGAAAGGACCGACGATCCCTTCACCGGGAGTGACTCCTTTAGCAAAACTAGAAAAGCCTCAAATGTTGGAGATAGTGCCCTCAGAGTCAATTATTGGATCACAGGCACGTGATTGCAATGATTGAGGGAGGACCTATCCCGGTAGGACAGTCTTACTCGAGATGATAGTATGCTATCTGGTTTATCTTTATCATCGTGTACTGCTTTAGGTGACCTGACATGTCGCTATTACACGTTGATAGAGCCCCTGGGATTCTTGCTTGACTACCGGCAGTATGATGGCGATCATATACGTGAGAGCTGGTAGTCCATAAGCACATCCTTAAAAGGTCCCTAGTCGTGGGAGTTTCGAGACAGGGCATCGATTCTCCAGAGTAGACTAGTGTATACAGTCGAGACCCCGACGAGGGGCGGTGGCTGGTCTCATAAGCCACTGGTGTCAGTTGGTTCACCTAAGATGTATACAGGTGCTCATTGGGTTATGAGTACACCGGACAGGACTCGCCGGGAACATGCTAGTTGGTCTTATACCTGACGTCAGATAGCAGTTCCCTGGTGACATGTGTACAGGTTAGTTCATCGACCTGAGGATCGTCATTTGTCTCGTGTTGTTCCCACTGTACTTTGATTACTACCCTACCACGGCTCAAAGGAGTCGTGCAAACAGGTTTTAGTTGGGTACAGTCCCGAGCCACATGGAGGCAGTGAGCGGATCTTCAGGGGTTCGTCTCTCCCGGTATTGGGGGTGAGGTCGCGCTGTGTCTAGGAGAGCCATTACGCAAAGCCCTCGGCCGAGGCAAGAGATTTACTGGTCGGTATTCCAGTAGTATCTCAGGGCGTTCTGGGCTACACTCCGACACGACTTGTACCGCTTTTGGGGGTCTGACTTTTACCAACCCCCTAGGCCCGACATGCGATGCTCATAGACGAACGGACCAGACTGTACGGATATTGTCACTGACAGGCTCAGTAGGGTGTCAGGATGAGTTCGCTCATCGACGTCCCTTTTGGTCAATAGCTGGTGGCCCGTCACGTATTGGCTAATACCTCTGACGTGCTAGTGGTTAAATCCACAGCCATAGTATTGATGAGTCTTTAGAGTCCACCACACTTTCAGTTACTCAAGCTTTCGGGCGAAACGCTGTAGAGGCCGTATGGAGATATGGCAGGGTCCGATCAGATACGTGTGGTATTGCACGGATCAGGATCGGACAGTTTGTACTAGTGGCCATATGGATATATGGCAGGGTTCGATCAGATACGTGCGGTATTGCACGGATCAGGATCGGACGGATATTACTAGCCGGCTTTGGTTTAAGCCGGTCCTAGTTTAGTACAGTGTAGATTTTGTCTCATTGCATTTGTATCCGGACGGAATACAGATGCGGGTGTGTATGCACAGTATCGGGGTTTTCCTGTAATTCATTACGGGACCAGTTTTCTGGAGTTGCCAGTTTGCATTCCGTTCCGGCCGGTTTTACTTTGTTCTTTCCCGGCCGGACTTTTCCGATGGAGGGGGTTATTTGCAATTGTGCAAATAACTTTTGTGGAGGGGGTTTCTTGCTATTGTGTTGATTATGATATCTTTCATCCATGCTTTTGCATTAATGAGATATGATGTGATTAAGATGTAAGCATGGTTGATGTTTTCTTGTCTAGGATGTGGTCACCTCTTTTCACTTCCTACACTCACCTCCCTTCATGCTTCATAACCTTTGCTCCACCATTTTCTAAGGAAGAGGGTTTTTCATTAAAAAGGAGAGAAGAAGAAAAGAAAAAGAAGAGAGCTTCATCTTTGAGAGAGTAGCATTCTTGATCTCATTTTTGATGCTAGAAAAATGCAAGCACCATTTTTCTTACCTTGATTCCTCCTTCATCTACAAATGGCAACAAACCCCAAAAGAGACTATGATTCTACACTACACTTCCTACAGCATATCTTGAGCATGTCGAGTTGCCGGCTTCATGCCCGAGTTGCCTCGGTATTGAGGCGGGAGCCCGTAAAAGACGCAGGCGATGTGGTGCCCTTCCGGCGAGGAGGCGACGATGTGGAGGCAAGACTTTCCGCGGGAGATCGGGACGATGACAAGAAGACCGGAGGACTCGGATCTCTCGGTATACTTCTCTTCCCATCTCTTGATTGCTAGCGTTAGGTTAATGGTAAACGATCCGGGTTTTCATTGTCCGCGGTAGCGCCGGTTTCCGAGTAAGGAAAAATTTTGATTCCGCAATTTGGCCTCGGGATAGACGGCCGGGGCGCTGCCGTGGCGCAACATGGTATCAGAGTCACGCCATTAACCTTACCTAGCTTGTTCTAATGTTTTTTGCATTTCCGATCGACCGAAATCCCAAAAACCACATTTTCCTTTGCATCAGTTTTCTGTTGGAATTTTTTGGTGTCTAAAAATTTTTCTGGTTGTAGAAAACTGCTGTACAAGACATTATAAGACCTCTGTAAAAATTCGACAGTTTCAGTCGACGACAGTAGCGCGGAACCGCGGCCAAACCCCCTCTTGGGCCGCGGTTCCGCCGCACTCTGGAGTCTTCACTTGGTCAAAATTTTACAGTGGGCTTTTGGGATAATTTTGTGGGTTTTGGAATATTAAATTTGGGCCCAGGTTTTCTGTAACTGCTACAGTATTGGTTGGGGGCCCACTTGTTAATTGTTTGATCGATCGGATATTTTAAACACATTATTTCACAGTATTTACATTATATCTGCGACCGTGAATGTCACTCGATCGGTAAATCCGGTCTAACTGCTATAGCCCGGTTAGACGGATTTGCGAACGTGACTTTCACGTTGATGTTCTATGTTTATGCTGTGATGTTGCGGATCGGTCGTGGGGGATAGCCTGGATGCAATGGTAGTACAGTTTGTTGTATTATGTACATTTGATATTGCGGGGCGAGCGTCCGACATGTGGACTACCGTCACTGCCTGTTTGTATTATTCTTTTGGGGCACGACCTGGTTGCGGTCGATGTACCCGGTGTATGTATATTCTACTTTCTGTACTAGGATTACCCCGCGGAGGGGTGCACGGATAGCCGGGTTCTAGAGGGCAACGAGCCCGCATCTCATGGCATTGAGAAGGAGGGGGCTTCACTCTAGGATTGGCGGGCTATTCGCCGCACTCGTAGGGGGTACAGGTTGACCCAGGAGGGGTGTCCAAGTTACCGGATTCCATGAAGTGCTGGGTCTTCCATTCACGGAGCTGAAGGGGGCTGCCTCGCTTCAGGTTTTGGCGGGTGACTTGCCGCGCCCGTAGGGGTCTAGGATTTCATTGCACAGGCTATCCACACGACCAGGGGAACGTCGGGTTTCAGCAGCGGCTCTGTGAAACCCGGGGCTTCCAGATATCTGTATTGTTCTGTGATGCTGTACATTTCTGTGATGTTGCATTTTATCACGCCTTGAGCGAAATATAATATATTGGTATATATATTAGTAGATGTTGTATATGTTTTGCATCCGCGCTAGTCCAGTCCCCGCTCTGTCGTTAGTTAAGTAACCTAACGGGTGATGACGGGACCCAGTGGCGAATGCGGATGGCATATACGTACATCAGTATATTTTCGTTCTTTGTGGTGTGATCAATTGATGGGACTGCGTTGATTTGGATCAATGCAAGATAAACAAACCTATTCTGATGTTGTTGGAACATTTTTTTTAAAAAAGCTGTTATTGCAAGGACGTTCACTTTTGTTTTGCATCGTGGTATTCATTTGGAATATCCTGCTCCTCAGTCGACGAGGCAAGGGCCGAGATCCCTTCACCGGGAGTGACCCCTTGGACAGAAGTTTGCGTCAGGGCATTAACTTCACTATAGCCGATTACTTTTGCTTTGCATCGTGGTATTCAGTTGGAATATCCTGCACCTCATTCTACGGGGAAAGAGCCGAGATCCCTTCACCGGGAGTGACCTCTTTAGCGAAGGTTTTCGTCACTATATTTTTATAAAAAGTTATCCGGTTCCTTCAACGATATCAAGTTCATTACGTTAAAGGTTTTTCGCCAAAAACCATTCGTAGCCCTCCGTCATTTCGGATTAGTATTGCATAGTATTCGCGCTATGTTTGTCGTTGCTATTCGCCGAGGCGTAGTGTGCGGTAGCTCTGTAATACTTTCTGTCGCATGGATAAGTGGATTGGTTAGGACAGTCGTGCGACTTTGTTGATTATTCGTCAAGGGTCGTGCGGGTGGGTTTAACGCAATCAAGATAATGACGGGTTGAACTTGACTAGGACCTTTTGATTTGTTGATTATTTGTCAAGGTCACTTGGGTCCTAGGGGTAAAAATCACATCGGGAGTTTCAAAAGAACTGAAACTTGCCAGGAATGCGCATACCTTCTGGAGTGTGGTGACGTGAGTGGATTCCGTCACGTTATCATGCGATGATAGTTGGATCCCGATTCCCACTGATGAGTTGGTTTACTCCTCGGGTGACCCCGACTAATTCTTCTTTCAGGTTTGGAGGAGAATTTGAGGTACAGTGGGAGGTTTCCTGATTAGATAAAGTGATAACCATTCTGATCTAGGTTAGAGTGCACGCTGAGTGTTTCTTTTCTCTCTCTCTTTGGCAGCGACCATTGACCCGACCCTGGACTATGACTCAGTGACCAAGTTGACCGAACTTCTTAACACAGGCTTTTGGATTGTCAGAGTTGCAGACCTCATTGCCACTCCTACTTTTACCCCTTTCTCCAGGACACCCCGCATTACTGCGAACGTCCACTTCCATTGGACAAAACCATCGTATGGTTATATACGAACTCGAAGAACTTCGAGGATGGTTTCTGGTTCTGGAGAAAACGAATAGGACTATTCAGTTGTCTTTTCTTTTCACCTTCTCTCACGATGCGAGTACTCCTTGGTTTAGGAGATAGTACACCTATTACGCAAATTGGATAGTCTTCTTCCAAACCTTAGGCTGGTGCCGAACGGTGGGGAATGAAGAAAACCAATTAGTATAACGATGGTGTGCAGAAGGTATTAAGTTAAGACAAAGCAAGGGATTAGTAGGAGGGCAAAGTAAATTGCGACTGATATTCACGACCAAACCAAGTATTTCTTCGCCAATCCTAAATCACCTTTGTATTTCTCCAGGACACTCCGTATCACTACGAAGATCCACAGTTTATTGGATACTCCATCGTATGGTTATATACGAACTCGAAAGGAACTTGTTCCAGTTCGGGGATGGATTCTGGTTCAGGAGAAATAAGAATAAAGTACATTCAGGTGTCTTTTATCTTCACCTTCTCTCGCGATGCGAGTGCTCCTAGGATTAGGACAGTACACCCTTTATGCTTATTGGATAGTCTTCTTCCAAACCATAGGCTGGTGCCGAACGGTAGGGAAGGAAGAAAACCATTTGGCCTAAAGGGGTGTGCAGACGGTAATGACTAAAGACATATAAAAGGATTTGGACAGATGGCAAAGAGATATACGGTTACAGTTATGAATCTGGATAATGGAAGAGGCATTACTAGGAATACCAGAATACCCCGACGAAACATTTCAATGTTTCAGTTTCACCGTGTACTGTTAATGGAAAACTGATTTCCCAGTTAGACACTTGCTCCAGGGTATGTATTTACCAGGTACGATTCTTACATCTGTATGGTTTTACAGATGCTGAGTGGGAGTAAGTTATTGGGAATAGGGTGATCATCCTCATTATATCGGGATTCGTTGTAATCGGTGATATTTGAGGAGATCATCTGGGCTGTTTGCCGGTCGGCAAATATTTGGTTTTGAATATCCGCTGTTGTGCACCAATTTCAAATTGATATATCTGTACGTCTATTTTCATAGAGTGAGATATACCTTTTGATATTATGTCGATGACATTTACCTATATCAGTGGATGGTTAGGTAAGGAGCATTAAACAGTGGTGTAATTCTTCTTAACCATAAGTACAGTTTTCAACCTACGACGCACAGTGAAAGAGTTGTTTGACTCAGCGGACTTATACAGAGTATTGTATGTTGTCCAGTGTCCATTAGGACAGAGGGGTTGGTCCTCATACTATATTCTGTTTACTTTTAACTTCTCTAGTTCTTAGACATGTGTTTCGTGGAAACACAGGGTCTAAGTTTTGAGGAGTTATAGGTATTTGAATAGAGTAGAGAACCAGGTATAGCAAGTATCGGGATTCTTCAAAGTGATCGAAGATGTAGATACTTGTGTATGGTATTCAGTTGATAGTAATGATAAAGAGAACTAGCTTCTCTTTCAGGTTACTCATAATTGGAAGCATTCCTAAGTTGAGTAACGCTGATCGGCCTCCTTCCATTTAGTTGACATGCACTGATGACAGCTGCATGATTTGAATCTGGTTCAATAAAATCAGTGCCTCTGGTTCTATATTGGATATAGAACAGTTCATATCTTAACGTTGTTAAGATACGGGGAGTTGTCCGGCTTATGATTAAAACCAGACACTGGACAACTCAAGGCACGTTTCTGTAATGGCTGTTTGCGGGTTGACCCAGGCTATGACGAGGGTTGATTTTCTACCATCTGGAAGATCAATAGCGATATTGTTCTTGACTCGCCACATTTTTAAAAAGGGAATGGATTTTTCAAAAACAGTAGTGGGAGTATGGTAGAACTGGAAGTGATTCCAGAACCGCAAACGATTACTGAAGATTTGATAAGGAACCTAAAGATTCAATCTGATTTGACATTCCATTGGCCACTCCGCAGATAAGGTGGGTAACTTCAGGCACCCGAGAGGTACTCCGGTAGCCTCAAGGACGGTGACAGGGAAGTTCTTGTTTACCCACACTTGCCATTGTTGTTGTTCCAGGCTGCGAGACCCGGCAGGAGAATGAGTATAGCGTCGTTCTAAACTAGCTTTAGAAGTGCACGTCTATATGACTCTGCCAGAGGGTTGTCGTAGTCAGTGGGAGCAGCGGAAGCATTGGTGGACATCAGGCTTATGTCTATTTATAGACTAAAGCAGTTACAGCGGAGATAGATCATCTATTTCTGACCTGACAGTCATAGGTTTGACGTCATCAGAATAGGGGATGGATCTGTTGAGAAGGTAGTAGGAAGTGATACTCCTATACTACGATCGGTTATACTTTGGTCGTCACACAGTGTTTTCTCCACATAGGACTTGGATATTATATCATACATTCTGGTTACTGGATCTATGGTTTTAGATCTAGATTTGGGTGGTTTCCCAATCTGGGTACCTTGACAGCATTCTATGAGTATTTAGAATGGACGACTCCTAGCACAGTAGTGCACCTGCAGTTGATGGAGTCACCCTCTCTAAAGGTGTCTTATAGACTAAAGGGGAGAGGGATACTCATGATTGGCAGATCACTTGCTTAGGCAATTGAGTCAATCATGAGATGTCAAGTACCACACCAGATGTTGTTCTTGCAGTAGATGCAATAAGCTGATATTAATCCAATCCCGGAGAAACAGTCGGAAGCAGTTTTAGAACATAAGTGTATGTTCTAGGGATATGATAACAGCGGCCTCTTTTAAGAGACGGTTATCATTCCAGGCTTCCAAGGTGACATGGATGGCAGAGTGGCTGTCAGAGTTGTAGTTTTCCCTCTGACGAGGGGCAGTATTTTGGACAGGTGGTCCAGGTGGACACTGAGGGAAGGCATGGCGCATGATACTGATTAAGTTCAGTTGACGATACAGTCTAAGAAGTTTGGATTTGGAGTTCATTTATGAGCTAGGTCCCATCAGACATCCAGACATTCTAAGACAGGTATTGCTCATTTCGGGAGATGGTTTTCTCCGCAAATTTGAGATATAGAGAGACATAGAAAGAAACATCTAGGCGGATCCACTCACTGAGGCTATTCCTCGAACGCAATAGTTTCACAAACGGGTTTTGTGAGACTGACTAGTAGAGGAGTTGGGTGTTCGGTATCACACGAGCTATGAGTATGCGACATCGCAATAATTAGTCTTGAGTGCAAGTGGGAGATTGTTGGAGATAGTGCCCTCAGAGTCAATTATTGGATCACAGGCACGTGATTGCAATGATTGAGGGAGGACCTATCCCGGTAGGACAGTCTTACTCGAGATGATAGTATGCTATCTGGTTTATCTTTATCATCGTGTACTGCTTTAGGTGACCTGACATGTCGCTATTACACGTTGATAGAGCCCCTGGGATTCTTGCTTGACTACCGGCAGTATGATGGCGATCATATACGTGAGAGCTGGTAGTCCATAAGCACATCCTTAAAAGGTCCCTAGTCGTGGGAGTTTCGAGACAGGGCATCGATTCTCCAGAGTAGACTAGTGTATACAGTCGAGACCCCGACGAGGGGCGGTGGCCGGTCTCATAAGCCACTGGTGTCAGTTGGTTCACCTAAGATGTATACAGGTGCTCATTGGGTTATGAGTACACCGGACAGGACTCGCCGGGAACATGCTAGTTGGTCTTATACCTGACGTCAGATAGCAGTTCCCTGGTGACATGTGTACAGGTTAGTTCATCGACCTGAGGATCGTCATTTGTCTCGTATGAGTTCCCACTGTACTTTGATTACTACCCTACCACGGCTCAAAGGAGTCGTGCAAACAGGTTTTAGTTGGGTACAGTCCCGAGCCACATGGAGGCAGTGAGCGGATCTTCAGGGGTTCGTCTCTCCCGGTATTGGGGGTGAGGTCGCGCTGTGTCTAGGAGAGCCATTACGCAAAGCCCTCGGCCGAGGCAGGAGATTTACTGGTAGGTATTCCAGTAGTATCTCAGGGCGTTCTGGGCTACACTCCGACACGACTTGTACCGCTTTTGGGGGTCTGACTTTTACCAACCCCCTAGGCCCGACATGCGATGCTCATAGACGAACGGACCGGACTGTACGGATATTGTCACTGACAGGCTCAGTAGGGTGTCAGGATGAGTTCGCTCATCGACGTCCCTTTTGGTCAATAGCTGGTGGCCCGTCACGTATTGGCTAATACCTCTGACGTGCTAGTGGTTAAATCCACAGCCGTAGTATTGATGAGTCTTTAGAGTCCACCACACTTTCAGTTACTCAAGCTTTCGGGCGAAACGCTGTAGAGGCCGTATGGAGATATGGCAGGGTCCGATCAGATACGTGCGGTATTGCACGGATCAGGATCGGACAGTTTGTACTAGTGGCCGTATGGATATATGGCAGGGTTCGATCAGATACGTGCGGTATTGCACGGATCAGGATCGGACGGATATTACTAGCCGGCTTTGGTTTAAGCCGGTCCTAGTTTAGTACAGTGTAGATTTTGTCTCATTGCATTTGTATCCGGACGGAATACAGATGCGGGTGTGTATGCACAGTATCGGGGTTTTCCTGTAATTCATTACGGGACCAGTTTTCTGGAGTTGCCAGTTTACATTCCGTTCCGGCCGGTTTTCCTTTGTTCTTTCCCGGCCGGACTTTTCCGATGGAGGGGGTTATTTGCAATTGTGCAAATAAATTTTGTGGAAGGGGTTTCTTGCTATTGTGTTGATTATGATATCTTTCATCCATGCTTTTGCATTAATGAGATATGATGTGATTAAGATGTAAGCATGGTTGATGTTTTCTTGTCTAGGATGTGGTCACCTCTTTTCATTTCCTACACTCACCTCCCTTCATGCTTCATAACCTTTGCTCCACCATTTTCTAAGGAAGAGGGTTTTTCATTAAAAAGGAGAGAAGAAGAAAAGAAAAAGAAGAGAGCTTCATCTTTGAGAGAGTAGCATTCTTGATCTCATTTTTGATGCTAGAAAAATGCAAGCACCATTTTTCTTACCTTGATTCCTCCTTCATCTACAAATGGCAACAAACCCCAAAAGAGACTATGATTCTACACTACACTTCCTACAGCATATCTTGAGCATGTCGAGTTGCCGGCTTCATGCCCGAGTTGCCTCGGTATTGAGGCGGGAGCCCGTAAAAGACGCAGGTGATGTGGTGCCCTTCCGGCGAGGAGGCGACGATGTGGAGGCAAGACTTTCCGCGGGAGATCGGGACGATGACGAGAAGACCGGAGGACTCGGATCTCTCGGTATACTTCTCTTCCCATCTCTTGATTGCTAGCGTTAGGTTAATGGTAAACGATCCGGGTTTTCATTGTCCGCGGTAGCGCCGGTTTCCGAGTAAGGAAAAATTTTGATTCCGCAATTTGGCCTCGGGATAGACGGCCGGGGCGCTGCCGTGGCGTCGCTTTGCATAGTGATATATATGATATATCCCGCACCTCATTCGATGAGGAAAGGACCGACGATCCCTTCACCGGGAGTGACTCCTTTAGCAAAACTAGAAAAGCCTAAAAAACACTCCATTTCAAAATTCATTCGATCCTACAACGATATCAAGTTCATTACGCAATAGGTTTTCAGAAAAACCTGTCGTAGCCCTCCGTCATTTCAGATAAGTAGTAGTTAGTATTCGTGCTGCGTTTGTTGGCCTTTGTCAAGGCGCAGAGTGCGGTAGCTAACTGGTGCTTATCTGCTTATGCATATGATGCAGATTGGGTTAGGGTAGTCGTGCGACCTTGTTGGCCTTTGTCAAGGGCCGTGCGAGTGGGTTTAATTCAATCAGGAAATGACGGGTTGAACTTGACTAGCATCCTATGGTTTGTTGGCCTTTGTCAAGGTCATAGCAGGTTAGGGGCATAATATTATCGGGAATTTCAAGTGTTGAAATTTGCAATGAGATTGCATACCTTCTATGAGATAGTTGGATCCCGATACCCGCTGCAAGTAAGAGTTACTCCTGGGAGAGTTTTATACATTACAATTAGCCGATCAAGTAGGTGTCTAGAAAGGTGTTAACGAGGTTACGCCTCTGGGAAAACGAGGTTTACATTAATTAGGTTCGTGCGAAAGCCCGGGGGACCTCCCTCAAAGTACCGACACTGGCCTGGCTTAAAGATTGGCGAACTTGTAGTGTGTAATTAATCCCGGCTAGTCTATCCTTTTAGGATTTGAAGGAAGATTTGATAAAAAGCAGTGGGAACCATCCTGATTAGATAAAATAATAACCAATCTATTCTTGCAAGAGCGCACGCTGAGTGTTTTCTTCTCTCTCTCTCCAGGTAGCGACCATATCACGCCTTAATCAAGATAATAATACGGATTATTGACCGAACCCGCTTGTTATACTGAGCTAGGGAACGTTGGTCCCGCTCCACCTTATAATTGTTATAAGACAGAGCAGGAAATTGGGGAATACCAGATTTCCCGTGCCGCCCAAACGAAGAGAGTGCATGCTGATGCATCATCTTCGGGTATGATCATTATACAGAACTGTTTCTCAGTATCCTCCGCATCCTTGATATATGATACCGGATCAGGATCCCAGATATGTAATCTGTTACATAGGGCTACAAAAGGGTAGAAAAACTGAGAACGGGTGATAAGTTTCATGAGGCAGAAAACGGGGCAAGAGCTGCAGCCAAGTCTGTCGGTCACTGTCACCCTGTATTACCAATACATTGATTCTGAAAGAATGTTATTAGATACCGAACCTGATATACAAAATCATATCAGTCTCTTTATTAGTAAAGAAATGATAAAATTTTGTATTGTTGGATAATGTTTTGAACATTTCCTATATCAAAAGTTGATCGGTTCAGGCACGTTATCTAAAAGCGTTGATGTTCTAAATCAAACTACAGTTCTTAGTATACAGAACACACACAAGAGGAAGAGTTCAGAAATGAACGGATCCTTCTTGAGGTATTGTAGACTAGGTCAGATCAATATGACCCGACTAGCTAGAGTTACATAAAGATGCATATTTAAATTAGTTTGAATTTACATCTTGTGAAACTCGCCAGTCATGTCACAAAGATAAGATGACCATAGCTCTGTTTATTGGAAACAGAGAAAGAGTTAGTGAACTCTTGGGATGATACATGTTGATGTATGTAGGTCCCCAGTCTACACATGCCAAGACCGGTTCTTTGTACTTCATTACATTCTCTGATGATCTCTTTAGATTCAGACATATGTTCCTGTTGAAACACATGTCCGAACCTTTTGAGATATTCACGGAATATAAGTTAGAAGTAGAGAACCAAAATACGGGTATAAGTATTATGTCCTTTGATGTGATCGAGGAGGAGAATACTTGTGCATGGAATTCATGGACTATTCTAAAGGAGAATGAGATTCTCTCTCAGGATTACTCCTCTGTATACACCATAGCACGATGGTATATCGGGGAAGAGCAATCACACCCTATATGATAAGGTGTGCTCTATGATGAGTACTACTGAGTTGCCTGTTTCCTTTTGGGGGTTATGCACTTGAGAAGTTGCATACCTATTGAATACGGTTCCAATCAAATCAGTTGCCTACCGCTTCATATGTGATATGGAAAGGGAAGAGCCCATGTCTTAAGCTAGTTAAGATTTGGGGTTGTCCGGCCTATGTCTAAAAGCAAAATCCGGACAAGCTCGAGGAAAGGTCTGTTATGTAGAACTGGAAATGTTCCAGCCATACAAACTGCAGCTGATGATTTGATAGAACCAAAGGATTCGGTAGATTCCAACAAACCTCAGCCTCTCCACCGATCTAGTAGGGTTCCTCACCCACCTGAGAGTTACTTCGATTTCTCTATGACAGTGGGAGCGAGGAATGCATCATGAGATGATGACCCAACTAGCTTCGAGCTGGCCATCAGGAGTAAGACTCTGTAAGAATGGCTGGATGCTTAGTGATCTGAGATAGAATCCATGTACACCAACAATGTATGGACTTTGGTTGCTATATCTGAAGGGTTAAATCCCCATCAGGAGCAAGTAAATCTTGAGAAGATTACTTGGTGTAGATGGAAAAGTTGAGACTTTCAAAGCTAGACTTGTTAAAGGTTTTCGTCATCGACCAGGCGTGGATAATGATGAAACCTTTTCAAGTAGCTGTGCTTAAGTCCATCCAGATCCTACTTGTCACGGCTACATACCATGATTATGATATCTGGTGGCTGGGTGTCATAACTGCTTTTCTAAATGATATTTTAGAAGAGTGCGTCTATAAGTACACAGCCAGAGGGCTTCGTAGGCAGTGGGAGCAGCGGAAACGTGTGCAAGATGCTTTATAGGATAAAGCAGGTATCGCGGAGTTGGAACGTCTGTTTTGATGTGTTAGTCAAAGAGTTTGACATCATCAAAATGGTAGATGAACCTTGTATAAACAAAAAGGTAATAGGGAGTATGGTGACAATCCCCGCAGAGTACGTGGATGACATACTCTTGATAGGGAAGGAGTTTCCTATGCTACGCTCGATCAATCTCCGATTATCACAAAGATTCTCCGTATAGGATCAAAGTGATACCTCCTAAATCCTAAGCTTTGGATCTATGAGATAGATCTAATTGGATGTCAGGATACTCACTAGTTGTAGTGAAATGGTATCAATCGATCCTGGGAAGAATCACTGGAAGGGTTCCAGGGTGATAAAGACGACTGAGTGTCAGTCACAGGCATTGTCTTTACCCTCAGTAAAGGGACGGTATGTTGGAAGAGTTCCAAGCTAGATATCGTGGCACAGTAGACGATAAAGGCTGGATACATTGCTACTTAAGATGCTACCAAAGAGGCTGTTTGGGTGTATATTGGTTCATGAGATGAACTATGTTCCTCCCATTGTGTGACAATGGAGTTATGGCTTATGCCAAGGAACGCAGGTCCCATCAGTGATCCAGACATATTCTAAGGCAGTATCACCTGATCATGGAGATGGTTGATCTCTAAGTGATCGAGGTTAGGAGAGTAGACTCAGAGGACAACACGGCGGATCCACTCACGAAGGCCTATTCCCAAAGAGAGACGATTATGGGATGGTTGAGTATGAGATACTACAACCACTGCTACAGATGGCCCTAGTGCAAGTGGGAGATTGTTAGTTATATGTATGCCCTAGAGGCCATTACTGTACATTGGATGTATATTATAGTGGATGCTGGGACATATATAGGGAGGACTTTCTTGCTCGACATGATAGTATGCTATCTGGTTACTCTTGACCTTAACGTGTATACTGATTGTCTCTCTGTTACATGTTGGTAAAGCCCTTAGGATGTATACTTGACTACCTGGACTATGATGCGGATCATACTAGTGGAGACATGGTAGTCCATAAGTACATCCTTCAAAGTCCCTAGTCATGGGTGTATCGAGACGGGGCATCGATATACCAGAGTAGACTAGCGTATACCTTCTCGACCCATGCAGATGGGCGATGGATGATCCCATATCCATTGGTGTTTGACATCGGAGATGATATACGGGTGCTCAGTGGAGACTGGGTACACTGGACAGACTCGCCGAGAACTCCCAGATGGTATTATACCTTACGTCAGATGGCAGTTCTCTGGTGACACTGGTACAGAGTAGTCTGTTGACCCGAGATCGTCATAGAGTCTTGTGTGGTTCCCACTGTGCTTTAATTTCCATCTTACCACGTCCAAGAGGGCGTGCAAAACGGTGGTTTTTGGGTACAGTCCCGAGTCACATGGAGGCAATGAGCAATAGGAGGGGATTCGTCTCTCCCGGTATAGGGAGTTGATGTTGCGCTGTGTTCGATTGGCTATAACAGGAAATCCCTGGCCAGGGTTGCTGAGATTTACTGGTAAGTGTTACCAGTAGTTTCTCGAATTGTTATAGACCTCATATCGACACGACTTATCGAGCTATTGGGGTCTGACGTTTACCACCCCAAGGAAAGATATGCGACATATCAGACGATCAGACCGGACTGTACGGTAGTGTTACTGGTTGGATTCACTGGAGTGTGAGCGGGCTTGCTCGTCGATCTTCTGATCGCTCAATACCCGGGTGGCCGTTATGTTTAGCAGACCGCTTGCGGCTTGTGGGTGTTTGATATGATCATCACCTACTGCCGGCGTATTGACGAGTCTTTAGAGTCCTACACAGAGGTTTCCTGGCTCAAGCGAAACGAAATAGGAGCGCATATGAGATATGTGCGGGACCGAGAATAATGCGTGTATGTGATACCGTATTCCATTCTCGCGATGAATGTATCGAATGGTTGTATGCGATATAACCTAGTTATCGAATCAAGGATTGATTCGATAAGCCGATACATTGTATACTAGTCGGTTATATGCGATATGACCGGGTCGTTAAATCAAGTGTTGATTTAATGATTTAATGTATAATTATATATTTGATATATTACTTTGCATTAACTAGTATTTGTTCACTTTAAATGGATTTTCTCACTTGATGTGCACATTGTATATGTGATATACTTTTGTGCATTTGTTTGTATCATGTTTGATGATACATCCTTGTTTAGGTGTATGTTTAGTTTAAATCTTGGTTAAGTAAATGGTTAGGGTTGTGTTTAAATTTCTTATTTATTTATTTTTTTATTTATTCATTATGGAAATTAAAAAGAATGGTGGCTTATTTTTCAATTTTGTGGAAACTTCTTGAAGTGTTGAAAGCATAACCATTCTTGTTCTTTTCCTAAACCTAACCATTAACTCTAACCATGGTCTATTCTCTACACCTAACTTTGGTTAATATTATGATAAGTATCATATTTTTTCTTCTTATTTCCAAGAATTAACACTTATCATAACATTATTCTTCTTCTTCTTCATTTCTTCAAGTGAAGAAAGCTTGCCTCCATCAATGGCAACTGATGAAAAAGAGTGAGAAATCCAAATCTAAAGTTTACCCACTTCCTATTTCTTCATCCTCTACCTCTTGCCAAGTAGTAGAGTGTGTTTCCTTCACAAGTTTTCAAGGCTTGGTGAAGGTGGAGCTTGATCTAGCGATGCCTCGACGTAGATCATCTTCGGCATGGACATCGACGACCTAGCTCGCCATTTCTCCGACGAAGCCGACACTAGAGCCCGGGAATTCATTTGGACAGCGAGGGGACTTCGTTGCGGAGCTATGGAGGTGGAGCACCGGATCTACAAAGGTTGTATTTCCGTTTAAATATTAGTTAAGTTGTTAACTAGTTGCTTTGTCGCCTAAAATTCTAGTTAACGATCTTGTTAGGGTTTCTCGGCACTTGTAATTTTTGAAATTGGCATGGTCGATGCCTTGTGAGACCTCTTGAGAGTGCCTAGGAACCCTACAGTGGTATCAGAGCCTAGCTAGAGCCTTAGGCGAAATCCAAACGGAGTTTGAAAGCCGGACGAACCGAAAACATAACCCCAAAATAGCTCTCTGGATTTTATGGTCCAAGAAGGTATTGTACTTGGACATATAATTTCACATAAAGGCATTGAGGTTGACAGAGCTAAAATAGATGTCATTCAAAACCTCCCTCGTCCCAATTGAGTCAAAGATATACGATCCTTCCTTGGTCATGCTGGATTTTATAGGAGATTTATTAAGGACTTTAGCAAAATTGCTAGACCCTTAACCCTTCTATTGGCCAAGGACACTACTTTTCACTTCGATTCGGATTGTGAGGCTGCTTTTGAATCGCTTAAAGAATGACTCACGACAGCCCCCGTTCTATCATCTCCGGATTGGAACCACCCGTTCGAGCTTATATGTGACGCATCAGATTTTGCTATTGGTGCCGTTTTGGGACAACATATTGATAAGATGCCAGATGTAATTTACTATGCAAGTAGGACCTTGAATGATGCACAAATAAATTACACAATTACTGAGAAAGAACTCTTGGCAGTTGTATTTGCAGTAGAGAAGTTCAGGCCCTATTTGATTGGCTCGCCTATTGTGGTTTACACAGATCACTCCGCCCTACGACATCTTTTAACGAAGAAGGATGCAAAGGCCAGGCTAATACGTTGGATCCTATTGTTACAAGAATTTGATCTTGTTATCAAAGACAAGAGTGGATGTGAAATCGTTGTAGCAGACCATCTTTCACGCATCACTTCTTCGCCAACTGTGACCGTGCCAATAAATGACTCATTTCCCGACGAACAGCTCTTGAATGTATCCTACGAACCTTGGTTCGTGGATATCGTGAACTATCTTGCGACGGGACTTATACCTAGCGATTGGTCGAAACATGACAAACTTCGATTTTTATCCTAAGTAAAATATTTTTACTGGGATGAACCATATCTATTCAAGTATTGTTCCGATCAAATCATTCGCAGGTGTGTCCCTAACGATGAATTCAAGAGCGTGTTATCATTTTGTCATGATCAGGAATGCGGCGGTCACTTTGGACCTCGAAAAACGGCGGAGAAGGTTTTGCAATGTGGCTTTTATTGGCCAACATTATTTAAAGATGCATTTGAACATTGCAAAACTTGTCCGCGATGTCAGCATTTGGGTCGGATTTCACGAAGGAACGAGATGCCGCTCCAACCTATATTGGTTGTGGAAATATTTGATGTTTGGGGTATTGATTTTATGGGCCCTTTTTCCAACTCCTTTGGGAATCTATATATCTTGTTAGCGGTTGATTATGTCTAGAAGTGGGTGGAAGCTATACCGTGTCGCACTAATGACAACAAAGTTGTCATTAAGTTCCTTAAAGAAAATATCTTCTCGCGATTCAGACACCCTCGCGCTATCATTAGCGACAACGGGACACATTTCTGCAATAGGTCTTTCGAGGCCTTGATGCGGAAATATTCAATCACTCACAAGCTTTCTACGCCCTATCATCCCCAAACAAGCGGGCAGGCTGAGATCTCAAATAGGCAGATCAAACAGATATTGGAGAAGACGGTTTCTAAGAACCGTAAAGATTGGTCAACCAAATTGACGGATGCTCTTTGGGTATTCCGCACCGTTTATAAGACCGATCTTGGTATGTCTCCATACCGCCTTGTGTTTGGGAAGGCATGCCACCTTCCTGTCGAGATCGAACATAAGGCAATGTGGGCTATTAAAGAGATTAATTTTGATCTTGATCATGCAGGCAGCTATCGGAAGCTGCAATTGAATGAGCTAAGCGAACTCCGCGATGAAGCTTACGATAATGCGGTGATAGTAAAGAACAGGACTAAAATGTTCCACGATAAAAATCTTTCTAGAAAAACCTTCACATCGGGGAAACAAGTCCTTCTTTATGATTCACGTCTCCATCTTCATCCGTGTAAGCTTAAATCTCGTTGGAAAGGACCTTTTGTGGTGCGGTATGTACACCCGCACGGGGCAGTTGAAGTCGAAAATTTGAAAAACGGTTCAATTTTTAAAATAAATGGGCATAGATTAAAGCCGTATTTTTCTGCTGACCCCGCGGAGGAGCTCCTGTTTTTACAGGAGCCGTTTTATCAAAACTAAATTTCCTCCGCCTCACCTCCATATTTTTTTAACATTTTCTCATTTTAAGAATGGAGGTGAGTAAAAATGGATTTGATTGAATATCTGTGCGTGTCAAAGAATAAGTTTGGGGAATTTTTCATTTAACTATTATTTTACCCCTTGTATCTCTCCCTTAGTATACAGGTCCATGTTCTCAAAAGGCTACATCAGTGAGGACACTGCTGAAAACAGGTTTGGGGGGGAGGTTTGTATTCACTGAATTATCTTTGACACCGGGCATTAAATTTTTTTTATAACAAAAGAGTAGAAAGTGAAAAATTACATCCAAAAGATAGGAATAATTTAAGAAAACCAAGAAAATTAGAAGTTTTCTTACACGAACTGGTAATAAGTAGTTATGAGCTGTTGTCCCAAGGGTTAGTAAAATGAAGGAAGTCACTAATCTGAGGATAAAAATAAGTCTGAAAAATAGTTTCTATTCTGGAAGCCAAATATTTTGTAAGTCTACGTTAGCGCCCCGGCCGTCTACAGACGCCAAATGCGGAACAAAAACTTTTAAACTGGCGCTATCGTATACTTTAACCCGGATCTGCCATTATTGCTAAACTAACAAACTGTAAAGAGTGTAGGAATGTTATACCGAACGATCCGAGTCCTTCGTTCTTCAACCATCATCCCACGCTCCGTTGCGGCTGCTCCGATCTCGTCGATCTCCGATGTCCTCGTCGAAGTGGCACCACATGATCGGTTCTTTAAACGGGCTCCCGCCTCTGACTCGAGGCAACTCGATCGTCAAGTTTGCTAAAAGAGACGACCAAGATTGATGTAGAGAATGAGTAGATGACTTTGTCTCACTTCGTCCAAATCCGTGGACGATCGGTTAATGAAGTTGCCGTAGAAATCGGGTGATGGAATGAAATAAACTGTAAAATTCCATACACCCCGAATGCTATCATAATCTTTTCTAACCGAAATGAAACATCAAGTGAGAGTGAGAATGAGGAGAGAGAGAGGGCAAGCCATATATAGCAAGAGGGAGGTGACCGTAGGAGAGGGGGGTGACCACAAGAGAAACCTTCTCACTTTAAAAATATCTTTAAGAAAACAAGAAGCTTTAATGATAAAGGATGAATCACTTAAACACCTCATCAAGCATTAATGAACCATTAAATGCAACCAATGAAAACTTAACACCAATTAATCCTAGTCACCTCATCTAGAACCTTCTAGAAGAATCCACACTCATCTCAAGAAAAGACAAATCCGTCTTTAACCGAATGTTAAAAGACGGCTGATAGAAAACTGGAAACTGGCAACTTCCAAAAGTGATCCTGAAACGAATTTCAGGACAACCCCGAAACTGTATAAATATACCCGCATTTGTATTACGACCGAATACAAATGCAACTGAGACAAAGATATTATACCTACTCAATATAATACTCGGATCCGGCTTAAACCAAAGCCGACCAGCATCATCTGTCCGAAAATCGACACGTGCGTAAACGCACGTGCATTTTCCGAACCCTGCCATAAAACCATACGGCCTCTACAACGTTTCGCCCGAACTTGGGAAACTGTCTGTGGGGGACTCTAATGACTCGTCAGTACCCTGGCAGTGGGTTTAACCACAAACCGTCAGCGGCACTAGCTATGCGTAACGGCTGCCCACGGACTGACCTCAAGGGTGGCCGAGGAGCGAACTCAAGGGAGACCGATGAGCGAACTCCTCCGAAAACCCTACTGAGCCTAACAGTGACAATGTATATACAGTCTGGTCCGTTCGTCAATGAGTATCGCATATCCGCCTAGGGGGCTAGTAACGTCAGACCCCCATTAGCAGTATAAGTCGTGTCGGAGTGTAGCCCAGAACGCCCTGAGATACTACTGGAATACCTACCAGTAAATCTCCTGCCTCGGCCGAGGGCTTTGCGTAATGGCTCTCCTAGACACAGCACGATCTCGCCCCCAATACCGGGAGAGACGAAACCCCTGCCGATCCGCTCACGTGCCTCCATATGGCTCGGGACTGTACCCAAAAGCTACCTGTTTGCACGACTCCTTTGAGCCGTGGTAGGGTAGAAATCAAAGCACAGTGGGAACTCACACGAGACAAATGACAACCTCAGGTCGATGAACTAACCTGTACACATGTCACCAGGGAACTGCTATCTGACGATAGGTATAGTACTAACTAGCAGATTCCCGGCGAGTCCTGTCCGGTGTACTCATAACCCAATGAGCACCTGTATACATCTTAGGTGATCCAACTGACACCAGTGGCTTGTGAGACCGGCCACCGCCCCTCGTCGGGGTCTCGACTGTACACACTAGTCTACTCCGGAGTATCGATGCCCTGTCTCGAAACTCCCACGACTAGGGACCACAATTAAGGATATGCATATAAACTACCCAACTCTCATGTATATGATCGCCATCATACAGTTGGTAGTAAAGCAAGATCCTAAGGGCTCTATCAAAGTGTAACATGCAATCAGTCACCTGAACATGTACACGACTGATAAAGGCAAGCCAGATAGCATACTATCATTTCGAGTAAGACTGTCCTACCGGGATAGGTCCTCCGCAATCATTGCAATCACGTACCTGCGATCCAATAATTGACTATGAGGGCACTATCTCCAACAATCTCCCACTTGCACTCAAGGCTAATATTGCGATGTCGACTACTCACAGCCCGTGTGAAACCGAACATCCAACTCCTCTACTAATCAGTTTCACAAAGCCCGTTTGTAAAACTTTTGTGTTCGAGAAATAGCCTCGGTGAGTGGATCCGCCTAGAAGTATCTTTCTATATCTCTCTTAATCTCAAGTTCGCGGAGAAAGCCATCTCCCGAATTGAGTAGTACCTGTCTTAGAACATGTCTGGATATCTGATGGGACCTTAGTTCATAAATGAACTCCATATCCAAACTTCTTAGACTGAATCGATCACTGAACCTAATCAGTATCGGGTACCTTTCTTCCCACAGTATCCTATTGGACCACCTGTCCACAATACTGTCCCTCTTCGTCAGAGGGAAAAACTAAAACTCTGACAGTCACTCTGTCATCCACGTCACCTTTGAAGCTGGGAATGATAACCGTCTCCCGAAAAAGGCTGCCGTCATCAAATCCGTAGAACATGTACTTATGTTCTATAACTGCTTCCTTATGTTTCTCCAGGATTGGATTAATACAAACTTATTGCATCTAGTGCAAAACCAACATTTGGTGTGGTACTTGACATCTCATGATTGACTCAATTGCCTAAGCAAGTGATCTGCCAATCATGCACATCCCTCTCCCCTTTAGTCTATACGACATCTTTAGAGAGGGTGACTCCATCACCTGCAGGTACACCACCATGCTAGGAGTCAACTATTCCAAAAACCATTAGAATATTGTCAAAGTACCCACATTGGGAAACTACCCAAATCCAGATCTAAAACCATAGATCTAGAGACCAGAATGTCAAATATTATATCCATATCCTGTCTGGAGAAACAACTGTGTGACGACCACAGTACAACCGATCGTAGTATAGGAATTTTACTTCCCACTCTGTGTATGTCATCCAGATACCATGACATCACACCCTACTACCTTCTTAACTGATCCATCCCCTATTCTGATTGAAGTCAAACCCATGACTGTCACATCAAAATTAGATGATCTATCTCCGCTATAACTGCTCAAGTCTATAAATAGACATAAGCTACTTGCCCACCATACTTCCGTTGCTCCCACTGACTACGACAACCCTCCTACCGGGTCTCATATCCTGGAACAACAGTAGTGTCAAGTCTGGGTAGATAAGAACCTCCCTGTCACCGTCCTTGAGGCTACCGAAGTACCTCTCGGATGTCTGAGGTTACCTACCATACCTGCGGAGTGGCTATTGGAATGTCAAACCTGATTGAATGTATAGGTCCTATTAAATTTTTTTCCGTAATCGTTCGCGGTTCTGGAATCACTTCCAGTTCTACCATACTCCCACTACTGTTTTCTGAAAAAGATCCATTTTTACTAAAACTGTGGCGAGTCAAGAACAATATCACTATTGATCTTCTAAATGGTAGAATATCAACCCTCGTCATAGCCAGGGTCAACCCACAAACAGCCATTACAGAAACGTGCCCTGAGTTATCCAGTGTCTGGTTTTAATCATAAGCTGGACAACTCCCCGTACCTTAATTTCTTTTAAGGTACGAACTATTCTATATCCAATATAGAAACTTTGGCACTAATTTAATTTGGAACCATATTCAAATCCATGCATCTGTCTCCAGTGCATATCAACTTAATGGAAAGAGGCTAATCAGCATTACTCAACTTAGGAATCCATCCAATTATGAGTAACCTGAAAGAGAAATACGTTTCTCAAAACCAACACTATCATCTGAATACCATTCACAAGAATCTACATCTTCGATCTCTTTGAAGAATCCCGATACTTGTGATACTTGGTTCTCTACTTTATTCTTATACCCATAACTTCTCAAAACTTAGACCATGTATTTCTACGAAACACTTGTCTAAATACTAGAGAAGTTATAAGTAAACAGAACATAGTACGAGGACCTACCCCTTTGTCCTGATGGACACTGGACAACATACAATACTCTGTATAAGTCCGCTGAGTTGAACAACTCATAACCTGTGCGTTGTAGGTGGAAAACTGTACCCTAGCGATTTCCTCAAATATCACCAATTACAACGAATTCCGATATAATGAGGATGATCACCTAATTCCCAATATCTTACTCCCACTCATCATCTGTAAAACCATACAGATATGAGAATGAAACCTGGTAAATACATACCCTTGGAGTAAGTGTCTAATCGGGAAAACAGTTTTTCCTTTAACAATGCACTGAAACATGAAAATGTTTCGTAGGGGTATCCTGGTATTCATAGTAATGCCTCTTCCATAATCCAATTCATGACTTCAACCGTATATTTTATTGCCATCTCTCCAAATCCCTTTATTTGTCTTTAGTCGTTACCTTCTGTACACCATCGTTAGGCTAACTGGTTTTCTTCCTTCCCTACCGTTCGGCACCAGCCTATGGTTTGGAAGAAGATTATCCAGTAAGCATAATAGGTGTACCCTCCTAAACCAAGGAGTACTCGCATCTCGAGAGAAGGTGACGATAAAAGACAATTGAATAATACCTTATTCTTTTTAAAGGTGAAATAGGAGCGGCGATGAAGTACGCGGTTTTGGTCGTGAATGATATTAGTCGCAATTTACTTTGCCCTCTTTCTAATCCCTTTATTTTGTCTTTATATATTACCTTCTGCACACCCTACTTAGGCTAATTGGTTTTCTTCATTCCCTACCTTTCGGCACCAGCCTATGGTTTGGAATAAGACTATCCAATAGGCGTAATAGGTGTACTTCTCCTAAACCAAGGAGCTCTCGCAACCTGAGAGAAGGTGATAATAAAAGACAACTGAATAAACCAATTCTATTTCTCCTGAACCTTGATCCATCCTCGAAGAAGTCCCTTCGAGTTCGTATATAACCATACGATGGCTCTATCCAATGGAAGTGGATATCCGTAGTAATACGGGTGTTCTGAGAAATTCAAAGGGTAAAAGAAGGAGTGGCAATGACTTATGCAACTCAGATAATTCAAAAGCCAGTATTTTAAGAAGGTTCGGTCAACCTGGTCACTGAGTCATAGTCTAGGGTCGGTCAAAGGTCGCTGCCAAAGAGAGAGAGAGAAAAGAAACACTCTGCGTGCACTCTAACCTAGATCAGAATGGTCATCATTTTATCTAATCCGGAAACCTCCCACTGTCCTGTCAAATTCTCCTCCAAACCTAAAGAAGAATCAATCGGGATCACCCGAAGAGTAAACCAACTCATCAGTGGGAATCAGGATCCAACTCTCATCGCATGATAACGTGATGGAATGCATCCACGTTACTCATACTCCAGAAGGTATGCGCATACTCGGCAAGTTTCAGTTTCTTTAGAAACTCCTGATATGATTTTTGCCCCATGCTCTTATAACCTTGGCTTTGGTCAAAGTGTCATAAGTCACATGCCAAGTTCTACCCATCACTATCTTGTCAATTTGAACCCACCCGCACATGCCCCTGACTTTGGCCAATCGGCAGAACGACTGTCCCAAACTAACTCATCTATCTATGCAACAATTGAATACCCAGCAGCTACCAAACACTATGCCTTAACTTTGGCTAAAATGCATAGCTTGAATACTACTAAATACCCAAAAGAAGTGACGGAGGGCTACGACTGGTTTTTCGCGAAAAACCTTTTAGCGTAGTGAACTTGATATCGCTGAACCTGATAGCTTTTTAAAATATAGTGGCGAAAACCTTTTGCTAAAGAGGTCACTCCCGGTAAAAGGATCTCGGCTCTTTCCTCGTGGAATGAGGTGCAGGATATTCCACTGAATACCGCTATGCAAAGCAACATGTAATCGACTATAGTGAAGTTATTACTCTGACGCAAACTTCTGTCCAAGGGGTCGGTCCCGGTGAAGGGATATCGGCCCTTGCCTCGTCGAATGAGGTGCGGGATATTCCACTGAATACCGCTATGCATAACAAAAGGAAACGTCTTTCAAACAACACTTTTTAAATTTGTTCCAACAACTCAAACAGGTTTGTTTTACTTTGCATTGATCAGAATCAACGCAGTCCCATCAATCAATCACACCAGAAAAGAACGAAAATAAAATGTACGTATATGCCATCCGCATTCGTCACTGGGTCCCGTCATCACCCGTTAGGTTACTTAACTAACGACAGAGCGGGGACTGGACTAGTGCGGGTGTAAAACATATACAACATCTAATAGTATATAAACCAATATACAATAATCGCTCCAGGCGTGATAATATGCAACATTACAGAAAAGTAATAAGCATCACAGAACAATACAGATATCTGGGATCCCCGAGTTTCACAGAGCCGCTGCTGAAACTTGACGTTCCCCTGTCGTGTGGATAGCCTGTGCAATGAAACCTAGACCCCTACGGGTGCGGCAAGTTACCCGCCAAGACCTGAAGCGAGGCAGCCCCCTACAGCATAGTGAATGGACCACCCAGCACTCCACGGAATCCGGTAAGCTTGGGCACCCCTCCTTGGGTCAACCTGTACCCCTACGAGTGCGGCGAATAGTCTGCCAATTCTGAAGTGGGACCCCTCTGCCTCTCAAAGCCATGAGATGCGGACCCGTTGCCCCCCAGAACCCGGCTATCCGTGCACTCCGTCTCGGGGCAAAACCTAGTACAGTAATGAAAAATAGTACAATAGGTACATCGACCGCAACCTGGTCGTGCCCCAAAAAGAATATTATACAACAGGCAGTGACGGCAGTCCATAAGTTGGACGCTCGCCCCGCAATATCAAATGTACAAATAAACTCAAACTGTACTACCATTGCACACCGCTATCCACCACGACAAATCCGCAACATCACAGCACAACACAGAACATCAACGCGAATGTCACGTTCGCAAACCCGTCTAAAAGAACTATAGCAGTTAAACGCGGTTTACCGATCAAATGACATTCTCGGTCGGAGATATAATGTAAGCACTGTAAACTAACGTGTTTAAATTACGATCGACCAAAGACCAATTATCAAAAAGTGGGCCCCACTGCTTACTGGTGAACAGTAATAAAACCTGGGCCAAAATGAAATATACCAAAAACCCCAAAATCCAACACAGAACATCCTGACAAAATTTGGGAGCATGTGCTCCCCACGTGGCCGCGGTTGCGCGGCCAAACCATGGGTTTGGCCGCCCTTCCGCGGCAGCTTGGAGGGATCACAACCCCAAATTTCGTCGTGGCTCATAGAATTCCCTGCACAGATTTTTAAGATATCCAGAAATAAATTTTGAGACCGTTTAAAATTAACAAAAACTGTCAGGTAGGATTTTTGCAGTTTTGGTTTTTCGGTTCGATCGAAGTTTTGAACACGTTAGCACAAGTTAGTATAGCAAAATGGTTAGGCTCTGATACCACTGTAAGTCTACGTTAGCGCCCCGGCCGTCTACAGACGCCAAATGCGGAACAAAAACTTTTAAACTGGCGCTATCGTATACTTTAACCCGGATCTGCCATTATTGCTAAACTAACAAACTGTAAAGAGTGTAGGAATGTTATACCGAACGATCCGAGTCCTTCGTTCTTCAACCATCATCCCACGCTCCGTTGCGGCTGCTCCGATCTCGTCGATCTCCGATGTCCTCGTCAAAGTGGCACCACATGATCGGTTCTTTAAACGGGCTCCCGCCTCTGACTCGAGGCAACTCGATCGTCAAGTTTGCTAAAAGAGACGACCAAGATTGATGTAGAGAATGAGTAGATGACTTTGTCTCACTTCGTCCAAATCCGTGGACGATCGGTTAATGAAGTTGCCGTGGAAATCGGGTGATGGAATGAAATGAACTGTAAAATTCCATACACCCCGAATGCTATCATAATCTTTTCTAACCGAAATGAAACATCAAGTGAGAGTGAGAATGAGGAGAGAGAGAGGGCAAGCCATATATAGCAAGAGGGAGGTGACCGTAGGAGAGGGGGGTGACCACAAGAGAAACCTTCTCACTTTAAAAATATCTTTAAGAAAACAAGAAGCTTTAATGATAAAGGATGAATCACTTAAACACCTCATCAAGCATTAATGAACCATTAAATGCAACCAATGAAAACTTAACACCAATTAATCCTAGTCACCTCATCTAGAACCTTCTAGAAGAATCCACACTCATCTCAAGAAAAGACAAATCCGTCTTTAACCGAATGTTAAAAGACGGCTGATAGAAAACTGGAAACTGGCAACTTCCAAAAGTGATCCTGAAACGAATTTCAGGACAACCCCGAAACTGTATAAATATACCCGCATTTGTATTACGACCGAATACAAATGCAACTGAGACAAAGATATTATACCTACTCAATATAATACTCGGATCCGGCTTAAACCAAAGCCGACCAGCATCATCTGTCCGAAAATCGACACGTGCGTAAACGCACGTGCATTTTCCGAACCCTGCCATAAAACCATACGGCCTCTACAACGTTTCGCCCGAACTTGGGAAACTGTCTGTGGGGGACTCTAATGACTCGTCAGTACCCTGGCAGTGGGTTTAACCACAAACCGTCAGCGGCACTAGCTATGCGTAACGGCTGCCCACGGACTGACCTCAAGGGTGGCCGAGGAGCGAACTCAAGGGAGACCGATGAGCGAACTCCTCCGAAAACCCTACTGAGCCTAACAGTGACAATGTATATACAGTCCGGTCCGTTCGTCAATGAGTATCGCATATCCGCCTAGGGGGCTAGTAACATCAGACCCCCATTAGCAGTATAAGTCGTGTCGGAGTGTAGCCCAGAACGCCCTGAGATACTACTGGAATACCTACCAGTAAATCTCCTGCCTCGGCCGAGGGCTTTGCGTAATGGCTCTCCTAGACACAGCACGATCTCGCCCCCAATACCGGGTGAGACGAAACCCCTGCCGATCCGCTCACGTGCCTCCATATGGCTCGGGACTGTACCCAAAAGCTACCTGTTTGCACGACTCCTTTGAGCCGTGGTAGGGTAGAAATCAAAGCACAGTGGGAACTCACACGAGACAAATGACGACCTCAGGTCGATGAACTAACCTGTACACATGTCACCAGGGAACTGCTATCTGACGATAGGTATAGTACTAACTAGCAGATTCCCGGCGAGTCCTGTCCGGTGTACTCATAACCCAATGAGCACCTGTATACATCTTAGGTGATCCAACTGACACCAGTGGCTTGTGAGACCGGCCACCGCCCCTCGTCGGGGTCTCGACTGTACACACTAGTATACTCCGGAGTATCGATGCCCTGTCTCGAAACTCCCACGACTAGGGACCACAATTAAGGATATACATATAAACTACCCAACTCTCACGTATATGATCGCCATCATACAGTTGGTAGTAAAGCAAGATCCTAAGGGCTCTATCAAAGTGTAACATGCAATCAGTCACCTGAACATGTACACGACTGATAAAGGCAAGCCAGATAGCATACTATCATTTCGAGTAAGACTGTCCCACCGGGATAGGTCCTCCGCAATCATTGCAATCACGTACCTGCGATCCAATAATTGACTATGAGGGCACTATCTCCAACATATTTGAATGTTGATACCCTACAATATGCACCTACACACGTCTTGAAACTCGGGATAGTAGAGGATACCTTGAAATGCTCTTGTCTAAAAGCCAAAGTATGAAGGAAATTAAAAAAAAATGATGAAGAAAATATAAAAATGGTGAAAAGAAAAATGAACACTGGTTTTGTTATCGCCAAGGCAGCAATAAAAAAATATAGCGAGGGTGCCTCTTCACCTAGTGCCCTAAGGCCAACTGGTCTGGGAGTCACTGCTAAGCCTTAGGTGGTGCAAGACGAGGAAAATATTATCACCAAATCAGCAAGCGCATGAGTAATCGGTCGGTTAGTACCTCAAGAAGTATTAACGGTCGCATGAAAATGTGTGAGCAAATCTTTAATATTCATCAAATTAAAAAGTACTAAGGTAGATGGACAAGAGTATGATAGCTTGAATTGAATTCTCCGAGTGTATAGATGTTATTTACACACACGTGGGGTTATATGATCAATGTTTGGATGAAAGGTAGGAATGAAGAATAAAGACGATGTTTTATTGAGGGATGATGTGATTTCTAACATTTTTTCATGACTGTTAAGATAGGGCTCATGACAACTGAAAAGCTAGTATAGTTGGAAACTCTTCTTTTCAAGACCTTTCTTTTATGGTTCTTGTCTTTATATGTAAATTTCACCATGTTTCTTTAGTTATTGGATTTTGTGGGTGTAATCCGCTGAAAACCCTCAGGAGACAACACTCCTCCTACTAGGGACACCTAGAGGTTTAACGGCTTGTTGCACGTGCTCAGTGCAATCGTGTCTGCCTACGAAAGTGTGCTTAGTTTTCTCCTTTCTTTTTCTCTTCTTGATAAACTAGTTTGCTCGGGACGATCAAAGATAAGTTTGGGGGTATTTGTTCAGTTGATAAAACTGCACATTTGTATTACATTTTTCCTACCATTTTCATATTAAAAAAGGACTTTATTATAATATATTATACATATGAGGGTTTATGTGTAAAAACACCATTTTCCATGTGTTAATATATTTTAATTAGTATTTGGTAGAAAAATGTATGCAAATAAATTCATTGACCAAATCCTAGTAGAACTAAGTCTACTAAATATTATTTAAGATTATTGTGCAGAATTTTCCAAGTTGTTATGCAGAATATATCAAAGAAATCAAGCTGTTGAAGAAATCTTGCCAAATTAAGAAGCAAAACTTGGAGACCAAGTCTGGAAGTAACCGAGAGAAGATTTCTGAATTATGAAGGTGCCTAGGATTGCCACATGTCATAAGATGCAAGCACAAGAATTTTGATCAAGAGATCTCACCCGTTGGCCGCGGATTCGCGGCCTTAGCCCCCATTTGCCGCGGATCCGCCGCAATATTATGGAATTAGAGAAAAAGATTTTTTAGGGTTAATCTCTGCTGAAATTTACCAAGTTTCCAACTAAAAGATTCTGGCTTTGCACTATAAAATGGCACCGAGAGCCTCTTGGAAAAGTTATCAAGCCGAAGAGATCACGAAGCTCCCAACGCTCACGCATCCAGGCTGATCATCGACTGTTCAATTACCTCCTTAGGAAAGATCGAGAAGCAACTAGTTGTAATCATTTTCTATGGATTAAAAGTGTAGTTTGAAGAAGTCGATTAATAAAGGTAGTTATTTTATTTAATTATTTTTTTTACATTATGTTTTCCCTCTCTTTCTTTTCATCTTCTTCTCCCAACATGCGCGAGTAATTCTCCGCTTGTTAGGGTTCGTAGGATTAGGGTTGGCTAATGGACGATGAAAATAATTAAACCCTTTTTAAGTCCTATAAAGTTTAGGAACTTTATCAAAAGAATCATTAACATCCTAATCGGGCGCGCTAGCAATTCTTTGTTAGTTCCGACCGCGATTAGAGATTAGATTAATGATTGTTTTGGTAAAGGCTAGATATGAACAGAGTTCCGTGTCGAGATAAGGGTTACGAGTAGGATTCCTTTTCCCTCCAGAAACCCTAATCTACACGCATCACCGTCGTTCTAGTTCTAAATCTATTAATGGATAAAAAGGGTAACTTTTAATTAATCGTCCATAACTACTAAATCCTAACGAACCCTACAAGCCCTCTTATTATATTAATTACATCTTAAAATAATCTAGATCTATATTTGACATTCTTGTTTAACGTAGATCTAGAAATCTTTCTATAAAATTCTTTATTCTTCCTCTCTTTCTCAACACATCTAAAGTAAAAGTAAAAGGTTCCACGTTTCCCAGAGGACGACCAGTACTCATCTCGGTCTAGCTACACGCGACACCGTTATTGATTGCGGTTAACTACAAACACACTCTTTCGAGACCAATCAGCTGTAGAAGCACGTTTTTTTAACGCAGCCACCCTTTCTTCAGATAGCAGCTCGCTGACAAATGTCGGTCGCGGATCATCTGCCGATCCCAACTCAATCTTCTTGAGGTTATCTGCAGTAGTATGTATGCCATCTTCCAGTTCTTTCGGAGCTGGCGGAAATTCTGAGATCACCTCATCATTGTTGTTCTCAAAGCACCAGGGAAGGTCATCCATGTTCTTGGGCTTTTCTTTTAATATCGTAATCATGTAACAGGTGCGAATCCGCTTCCAGGACTGAGGTGGATCTGGTTTTGCTTTTGCGGCTTTGGGTTCGTGCTTTTGTGGCGGCGTTACCTTCCAGCCGTTGGATAAAGCGAATCTGCCCTGTTGGTACTGGTCCTCGACCCAGTTCTTGAAGGTGAAGCAGTCCTCGGTAAGATGTCCTATGGCTCGGTGATAAGAGCAGTAGCTCAGATGAGAAGCCTTGTTAGCTTGCTCAGGGTGTTTAGATTCTGGAAGCGCGATCATTTGATGTTTTATAGCGAGCTCGAGTAACCTCTCCGTCTTGTCTCGGGGGAAGGAGTACGCTCGACTCATCTTCTTCATGAGGGACAAATCCGAGCCGCGCAATACCTGAGCACGTAACTCTCTAATCCTGCGTCGTTGTTGTCGGCTCCTCTTTCCGCATCTTGATTTATTTCTGTCTCTGTGTCGGGCCTTTCGTACAACGGGTTGACAAGGACGAGCATCTTTGTCTTTTGTAGCCTGTTGAAACAGACGTTGCGTCCTGGCCTTCTCGTAGATGGCCATCTCGCGGTTGTGGTCTTCCCGAGCTTTTTGATCCACTTTCCTGATAAGCTTGTCCATTCGTTCTTCAAACGACGGACTCGGCACTTCAATCGCGGGATCTAGTTTTGATGAGGGGTTGGCATTTCCTGACAGGGCGTCCTCTTCTTCATCAAAGGTATATATAGCGTAGCTACTGTGGGCCCGTTCCCGTTTTCCGGCTCTCACGTATCCAAGCCCAAGTGTTTCCATTTTCCCGTTTGGCAATTTGCGTTGAGTCCCAGGGACATCCCAAATCCTGTTGTAGAACCGAGCTTGTCGAACAGTCTGTTTTAAGGGTACTCCTTGGCGCTTCAATAGCCTCTTTAGTCCATTTGTGTAGTATCTGGGCAAACGGATAGGTTGGAGCCTGTCGAGTGTAACATCCGTGCCATGCCAGATCTCTTTCTCTATTTTCGACTCTGAGGATCGGTAGAATAGGATTAACTTCTCACCCCTTTGCCTGGGAGGGACGTAAAATGTTTGCAGGTCCTGTACATTGTGAGCTTGAAGTGTGTCGAGATCCTTGTAGTGTTCTCGCGGCACCATGGTGATTTGCAAACTCTGATCATCGCTAGGGGGTGCTTGTATTGACAGCCGATTGGAGAACATGACATTAACCTCATCTTCCGAGTCACTTCCGAAGACCAACATGGGGGCGGACGTCCCCGGGTTGTTGTGTTGAGATGGCCCGGCATAAACTATCTCTTCTTCTTCTTCGGTATCGCTCCCGAAAACAGGGATGGTGGCGGCGGCTTTGTTCTCCGGGTTGCGACACCTTTCTGTATCCTCGAAGTCTGGCAAAAAGTACTTCGCATCTTCGTATTTGCGGACTTCGTTCACGGAAAATGGGTTCAACTCACCTGTTACGGTATACTCGAAACCATCCTTAAAGTACTTCATACACTGATGTTGTGTAGAAGGGATGATGTTGTACTCGTGTAGCCAAGGACGACCGAGCAAGGCGTTGTAGCAGGTCTTGGCGTCAATGACATGGAATTTTATGTCTGTGACGAGGAGTCCGAAGCGTAATGTTAGTATCACGGATCCGAGAGTCCGTGACGATTGTGAATCGAAACCGGAGATAGTAATTTTGTCACGAGCGAGGTGTTGCACACTCATGCAGATTTCCTTCAACACCCGAACATTAAGGAGATTGATGGAGGATCCATTATCCACCAGGATCTTGCCTATCTTGATATCATGGCAGTATCCAGAGACATATAGGGGACGGTTGTGGTCGCACGTCCCGAGAAGGAGGTCTTCGTCACCGAAAGTGATGTCGGCCGTATGCACTTCCTCCAGTTCATCCTTCATCCTTTCAGTGGCGAGGAAGGCTTGGAATTGCTCAGGTTCTTGTAACGCCTTAATTAGTGAGTCTCGCGCTTCTTTTGATAATAGGAGGGCATCGAGAATGCTAAGCTGAGAAGGTAGCTTCCTTAGGTGCGCTAGCATATTGTAGTCCACCTTACCCTTCCTGGGAGGGTCTTTGGTAGTCAGTTCTTTCATGACCTGGTCATCTAAAGTGATATCCTCAGTGACCTTTTCCTTTCCCTTATCTTTTCTATTCGCGGGCCCGAGATTCTTTTCTGGGAGTGTGCGATTGCGCAGCTGAATGTTCTCGCAGGCCTCCGATTTCTCCTCTTTCCCTAAAACGGATTCTTTAAAGAGAGGGCCCAGAGCCATTTCTTCATCAGAGTCGCTCCCAAAGGTGAGAACTTGTGACCCCCCGGCGTTAACCATGTAACAGCTGCCAATAGTTCTGTTGTGCCCGTCGGCAGTACTCCTTCGTTCTCGACGAGTCTTGCGTTTCATACGCTTAAAATGTTGCCGATGAGCAACATATCCTTGCCACCATATCTTAAAGGCGTCGCACTCCTCCGCTGGGTGTGAAATTTTTCGATGATATGCACAATAATCAGGGTGCCTCTCTACCCCATTGAGCGTGTTTTCTTCCGAGGGTGGTAGCTTCATTCCCATTGACATGGCTTTGGCAAACCTTTTTCTCGTCTTGAATATCTTCTTGTCTGCCTCGGATGCTTTTCGATCTGGCGGGAGTACTTCAACTCTTTTGTTCAGTCGTCTGCATTTGGCTCCTTCCGATGCGGCCATCTCACGCTCCTGATCCGCTTTACTCTTTAGACGAATCTCGTCTAGAAAGGCGTTGATCATTTTGTTGGGGAAAAAATTACACCCCGGTTGACCAAGTCAAAATCAAAGTCAACCCCAAGCCAAGTGGGCCCAAGCCCAGATCCAGTGGGCCCATGCCCGGGTCGAGCCTAAACATGAAGCGGCCGGCCTCCCCCTACGCCAAGATAAAAATTTTTGTAATAAACAATTTTGTTGTATTTCTTTTATTTTATTTCATGGATAAATGTAAGAAAAATAGGCATAAAGCCAAATTTTTGTAAAGCCCATAGCTTATGTGCAAAAAGAAATGGCACATGAGCCATGGGATAGGCAAAATGCCATTTTGTGAAGCCCAAGGGGCTATGTGTAAAGTGTATAGCCTATAAAGGCAAAGATAATGAAATATCTCAACAACTTTTCTTTCTCCAAAAAAAAGTTTCAGATCTGAGATCTTTCTTCCTTCTTCAAGGTTTCAAAACCTTCTTCTTTCTTTTGAATTAAATCAAGAGTTTTACTCTTCCTTTTTCAAAACTAAATAGTTTTCCACCACAAAACCCATTAAGGGGAACTCAGATCTGCCATCGGATCTTAAAAAGAAAAGATTTTTAAATCTCACATCTCTTTATCGCCAAGATCCGGCCAGCATAGGAAGAAGAAGGACCCATTTCCTTAACCCAAAGCACCTTAGGAGTTTAACTCCACCCTATTTTCTCTTTAGAGAATTTCCGGGGCTAAAACCCCCCCCTTTTTCCTCGTTGGTGCGCTAGCGCTCGAGCACAAAGCGCCCGCGTGCCGACACGTGGCGCGCTTGCGCTCCAGCGCACTGCGCTCGAGCGCAAAACGCCCGCGTGCCGACACGTGGCGTGCTTGCGCTCCAGCGCTCTGCGCTCGAGCTCAAAGCGCCCGCGTGCCGACACGTGGCGCGCTCGCGCTCCAGCGCTCTGCGCTCGAGCGCACAGCGCCCGCGTGCCGACACGTGGTGCGCTCACGCTCCAGCGCTCTGCGCTCGAGCGTACAGCGCCCTCGTGCCGACACGTGGCGCGTTGCGCTCCAGCGCTCTGCGCTCGAGTGCAAAGCGCCCACGTGCCGACACGTGGCGCGTTTGCGCTCAAGTGCCCAGGCACTGGCCCCACGCATCCTTTGGATGTCTTTTCCCCCTTTTTTATATATATACAAATGTACACATACACATACTCCACGACGCTGTCCCTGTTAGAAAAAATTTCTAACGGGGCGCTGCCCCGCTTCCCGCAAGGGGGCCGCTAGCCCCCTTGACCCCCAGCCCGCTATCCGGGTAGCGGGACCCCCGTAAAAACTCTGCGTGGCTCCCGATATATTCAAACCCCCCTCCAAAACAACAACACACGTACACTGCACATTGAGTTCGCATGACCAGTTTGACCCGTCAATCGGAGGTTCCCTCGCCCCAAAGACGGGGGGTAATTAACGGCAGCTTAGTTCGCGGCTGCCGGAGATTCGGATCCCCACAATCATTAAATCCCGGCCTACCCTAGGCAGGGGGAATCTGTAGTACGCCTGACAAGCGTGCGCGTATTCCCATCTCAATGGGGTGACGAAAAACACCCTACAGATTCTGGCACGCCCGGTGGGACGACTCTCTCCTCACATATTTCGGGTTAAACGTTCATGCGAACTCAATCAATATACATATCGATTGCCTATACTGAAATGATGTTCTTTTTTCCGTGCAGCAATCAACCTTCGACGACAATGTCTCCCCAGATGAATTCAGCTTCCAACGTGACCCCGATTCCGTACGTGGTCAAGATCAACGCTCGTGTGGTTCTCCCCGCAAGCCTCAGTCGACAGTGGGAGGAACCGCCCCGCCTGTTTGGCTCCGTCATCATCTATCCTGCCGGAAGCGCTCATCTGGCGGAGATCCCGGCGGAACAGGTGGCCAAGCCGGTCTCAAGGGGTAAGAGACCGAATGTCGTGATCGCCAAGGCACCACAACCGAAACTTAAGACGGTATCTGAACGATTCTCTAGTGCTCCAGCGGGGGGCAAGAACTTCGGTACAAAGGGCAACACCAAATGTTGCGGACGAGCTCAGGCGATGACTCCAACAAATGCACAATCGAGCGTATCTCCAAGGCCCTCCATCGACCGGTCTGCGGCGTCTTCCCAAAGAGCCGAAGTCTGCCAGGTGCTTAGAACGGAAAAGTTAAGGCAGAAGCGGCTCAGGTATCGAGCTAACAAGAGGGCCAAGGCTTCGGCCAAATGGAATCGTATGAAGTTCCAAGTGCAGGGTTGCCCCGCGACGACGGCTGAGTCGGACGTAAGAATCAGCAATTCCTTCGAGCCTCTGAAGTTGGTTCAGAAAAATGCCATGACCGCCAGAATCAAGAAGACAGCGGTCCGAACAGTGCCATAAAGAGACGTGTCCCGGCCCCAACAGAAAAAGTATGACACTGTCTCTTCAAGAGTCTATCAAGCACTCTGTGCCGCACGAAAGCAGCTGGGCAAACCCAGGAAAGAAGCGCCAGCACCATTTAAGAACCTGGTTAGGCCAGCCGCCTTCAATCGACTACCAGCTACCGAAACAAGGGGGTCAAGACAGCGATCCGTGAAATCAGCTGCCAATGATAGAAAGACGTCCGGATATACCATCCATACAGTCTATATGGCGGGCGGGCGCCCCAGCGACAACCTTCGCAGCAAAAGCAAGGACGGGGCCGCCACATCCCAAGCCCAATCTAGCCTGAATGTGGTTGCCGCCGCCCAAGAACAGCCGCCCCCGCTGGATGAAGAAAACCGTCTCGATGAGGATGATAGGCAGAAAGACCCCTCGGTCCATGCATGGTCAAGCTCGGACAGTGAGGAAGAGCCAACTTTCCGCCCCAGGACTGCGGAGCAAGAGCTGCTTCAAGAGCTTCGAAAACAGCTCAGGAGCAAAGATAAAGAGATGGCCAAGATCTATTCAAAGATTGACGACTTAACGAACGTGGTGATGCAGCTTACGGCTCAAATTGCTCGAGCGCCTCCCAATCAGGCACAAGCCGCTACTAATCAGCCGGTTGATGACAATCCGAGGCAGCCAATGCCTGTTCCTTTGGGACCAAGACTGGTCGAGCCGAATGAAAGACGGCCACATTCCGCTTCTGGGGACGCCTTGGCCCCAAATAGCACTATCCCGCTAACACAGGATCGGATAATGGATTTGGTCACCAGCAAGGTTAAAACATTGGTGGCCGAAGCTGAAGCTCAGAAAGAAATCGGCAGTAGTGGACGGCCATATCCCGCGCAGTACGATCTGATTGAGTTCCCAAGCGGCTACGTCATTCCTAAGTTCGGAAGATTTGATGGAACGGGAAATGCAAATCAGCACGTCGCCCACTTCAAAGCATCGTGCGGAAATACAGGGGGCAATGACGCGCTCCTTCTTCGTCAGTTTGTCAACAGCCTGACCGGCGTCGCCTTCGACTGGTATGCGAGTATACCGGACGGGTCCGTCATTACCTTTGACTAAATGGAGTCCCTGTTTCGGCAAAGGTTCATGAGTGTCAGTGATAAAATCTCCATTGCCGACCTTGTGAGGACCAAGCCGGGGAAGAATGAAAGCAACACCGACTTTATCGCCCGATGGCGTAATCTCACAATCAAGTGCGAACCACCGCTGGAGCAGGACCTGTCCGTCAGCCTTCTCATTGGGAACCTCAGCAATTGGATGGTCCCATTCTTGTATACAGCGGGCCTCAAGACATTTCAGGAGCTAACCAAGAAAGTCCAAATGCTGGAACGCTCGAAGCAAGAGTCCCCGCCGGACTCTCAGAGAGACAAAACCTGGAAAAGCAAGCGGGAAGACAACCGTAAAAGCGGGAGTTCCAGCAGTACCAATGTCTTCAATGCGTCCGACAATGAAGAAAAGCGAAGGGCGGGCGAGTCCAAAGCCAAACGGTCTCGAAAGCCATTGTTGGGAGGAGATGGGCCTTCCCTAGAGGAGAAAAAGAACAAGGTTTACCCTTTTAGAAGGGAAAAGGTCCGCAAGATATTTAAAGATGCCTTGAATAATGGCCTACAATTGCCGGAGTCGAAAAGACCCCAAGAAGCAAAAATGACCGACAATCCTCTGTATTGCCCGTACCACCGAGTAGTGAGCCATGTGATCGAGGATTGCTATATCTTCAAAGACTGGGTCGAGAAGCAGTACAAGGCTGGAGTGATCGAGCTGTCCAAAAGCGTATTGGTGAACAATCAAGTTGCAACCGCCAACTTTATACTGACGGAAGCTGAAGCCTTCTGGGAGCAGACAGCCGAACCCGCTGCCCTGAGAAATGAAACAGACTCATCGCGGCCTCCGTGGAGTACGCACATATCTAATAAGACGAAGAAGATGATAAAGCTACTTCGGAAAGAACCCAGGACGGAATGGGAAGGGCAGAAGAAGCCTACCAGTCCAGCTGCCAATGCGGCTCCATCAGGCTCAAAATCCAAGAAGCTCAAGAAGAAGAAAAGTGCAGCTCGGCACGAAAAAGAGTCTGCAGGGAGATCGACCATTCAAAAATATATTGATTCCCTCGAAGAATATGAAAAAAAGGAAAGAACATTGATTCAATTGAAGGAGTTCTTCCCTGTACAAGCGGCTGAAATTCTGGAGGAGTTAGAAGAAGACTCCAATGAAGAGATCCCAGTAGTGACCTGCTACGCCATCCATCTTGGCAGCAACTCCGAGGATGATCTCTGTTTTCCCAAAGAGGACGAGGAGCTCTCCACAAAGGCCAATCAAATCCAGCTCAGAAGCGGCAGGGCTCTACCGCCAAATCAGGGCAACGCCCCAAAAGGGAAGGAAAAACAAGTCGCTAATGAAGAAGATGGCAGAGAACCGACTGATGAAAACATAAGTCCTTCCTCGGTGGACTATAATGTCTTGGCACATCTCCGGAAGCTTCCGTCTCTCCTGAGCATCTACGATGCCTTGGTCCTATCTAAGGAGCTTAGAGATGTTCTCATTCACGCTCTACAAAACCCCGAGCTGTATCAGGCTCACTTTGCGGAAATTAATATGAAAGAAGCCCAGCGCGCTTTGCATGCCGCCGCAGTCATATTTAAGGACGAAGACTTGCTACTGGGAACGGCTGAGCATAATCGTCCGCTTTACGTGACCGGGTACAGCGACGGAGATCGAATTAATCGCATATTGATTGATCCGGGGTCCTCAGTGAACATCATGAACTTGCGAACTCTGAAGAGTTTGTCAATGGAGGTCCGACACCTGTCAAGGGAAAGGATTGTCATTCAAGGCTTCAACCAAAATTGCCAGCAAGTTCTGGGGTCTATAGCTTTGCCAATCAAATTTGGGGATCTGCAAACTGAAGCTAAGATATACGTGATCGACGCCGATACGTCTTATAAGATTCTCTTAGGGCGGCCGTGGCTCCACGATTACGGCATCATTCCGTCAACTCTCCATCAATGCATGAAGTATACTAAAAATGGCGAAGAAAGACGCATTGACGGAGACATCCAGCCGTTCGGTGTGCATGAAGTCCGATATGAAGATTCTCGGTACTTTATGAACCACCAAAATGCTAAGCCACAACTGAATGAGGATAGACCGGCCCCAAGACTCAAAAGCAAATCTGCGCCGTCTGTCACTTTCAAAAGCAAAAATACCCAAGTGTGCCCGCATTTCGGCAGCGACACTGATGAGTCTGATGCTGGAAGCCCGTCCTTCCGCAAAACTCGCCCTCATTTTGGCAGCGATACGGACGAATCTGTTACTGAAGGCCCGTCTAGCAGCAAAGTCCGCCCTCATCTTGGCAGTGACACTGAAGAGTCAGAAGAAGAGGACCTGCCGTGCAACAGCTGTGCAGATCGGCCTCCCATGCAGCAAGCGAAACTACGAGAGACCTTCGAAGTCGCAGAAGGGTCCCTGGACATCACAAGGGTGCCGGAACGGATGTGCAAAGAGCTCGACGCATTGTCAGTCTTTACCGTGGACCAGCTGATAACTTTCTACGTGCCTGGGAGGAAAAATGGACAGAAGGGCATCCTGTTTTACAGGTCAAACCCCGTTGTGCACCCGAACGATCTTTCTGTCGTGTGCCTTCCCTATGAGAGAGGCATAAGAGCCGTCCTCAATCCCAGATACTATGCGCCCGAGATGCGGGAATACTTGAAGAAGTGCGGATGCCGGTTATATCAAACGGAGTCCGAAGCAATGTTTTACGAAGGGCTATGGTATCCGCCCTAGGTCCGAGCACTCATCGATGGACGAATTCCAGATAGATGGGGCATAGGCTACATTCAACCTGATTCCAAAGCGTGCCACATGATCCATGTTGGTGAGGCCAGCGAAAGATCAAATGATGACGACGAGATAGCCGAGCCAGAAGAAGCTCCTCAAGAGCTCGAAGATGGCGGACAAGCAACCTTTGATAAGCTAACCGAGATTGACTTAGGAATGCCCGATAATCCAAGGCCGACCTACATCAGCTCACTCTTGTCGGAGGAAATGAAAGAGCAGATAATTGCCCTGCTGCGTGAGTTCGTCGACTGCTTTGCGTAGACGTACAAAGAAATACCTGGCCTTTTCCCTGAGGTAGCCGTGCATAAGCTGGCTATATCTCCTGATGCTAAGCCAGTCAAACAAGCTCCTCGAAGAATGATAAGGGAGTTGGAAGAAAAGGTCATCGAGGAAACCAAGAAACTCATCGATGCCGGCTTCATCAGGGAAGAGAAATATGCAGACTGGATCACATGCATAGTCCCAGTGAAGAAGAAAAATGGACAGATCCGAGTTTGTGTCGATTTCAGGGACCTCAACAAGGCATGTCCTAAAGACGACTTCCCGCTACCGGTCATGGAAATGATGGTCGATGACATATCAAATTACGAATTGTTCACCTTTATGGATGGCTCGTATGGATATAATCAGATCAAGATGTCGCCTGAGGATGAGAAGCATACATCATTTCGAACCCCGATCGGAATATATTGTTACAAGGTAATGCCATTCGGACTGAAGAACGCAGGTGCTACATATCAAAGGGCAATGACTAATATCTTTGATGACCTAATCCATAAAGTCGTCGAATGTTATGTTGATGATCTGGTCGTCAAGACTAAAGCCAAGGCCGATCATATCCAAGATCTCAGGACCGTTCTCACCAGACAGAGGGAATACGATCTGAAGATGAATCCTCTGAAGTGCGCTTTTGGCGTGTCATCGGGAAAATTCCTGGGCTTCATAGTCCGACATCGAGGGATCGAAGTTGACCCATCAAAGATAAAGGCCATCATGGAGATGCCCCCTCCGAAGAGTCTGACGCAGCTAAGGTCTTTTTAAGGCAAGCTTGCTTATATACGGAGGTTTATCTCAAATTTATCAGGGAGATGTAGGCCCTTCTCAAAGCTCATGAAGAAAGAAGCTCCTTTTATCTGGGATGCCGAATGTCAAGCAGCATTCGAAAGCATCAAACAATACTTGTTGCACCCTCCAGTTCTGGCCGCTCCCATTCCAAATAAACCGCTGATTCTCTACACTGCCGCGCTGGACGAGTCACTCGGTGCGCTCCTTGCCCAGAATAACGAGGATGGAAAAGAAAATGCCCTCTACTACCTCAGTCGAACTCTAGTCGGGGCGGAACACAACTACTCCCCAATCGAAAAGCAATGCCTGGCTCTAATATTTGCTGTGAAGAAGCTGAGGCACTATTTGCTCACTCATCGGGTTATGCTGATCTCCAAGGTCGACCCGCTCAAACACTTGATGACCAAAGCAAGCCTAGCCGACAGAATGGCAAGATGGGCTGTCATGTTACTTGAGTTTGACATAGTTTATACCCCTCAGAAAGCGGTAAAAGGGCAAGCTCTTGCAGACTTTCTCGCTGCTCATCCCATGTCAGAAGGGTCGCCGCTAAATTGTGAGTTACCCGACGAACAAGTGCTGCACCTCGAGGAAGATGAGCCATGTTGGGAGCTCTACTTCGATGGTGCCTCATCAATAAGGAGCTCCGGCAGATCAAGCATCCCAGAGGTAAAAGCGGGGATAGGATTGGTGTTCATCACGCCATCAATGGGAACCCTACGGCGTTCTTTTGCTCTCACCGAGCCTCGGACAAACAATGAAGCTGAGTATGAAGCTCTGATAGCTGGTTTGGAACTCGCCATAGAAATGGAAATCCTTCGGCTACGGGTTTATGGTGACTCCCAGCTTGTCGTCAACCAAGTAAGCGGCGACTATAAGATATACAAACCCGAGTTAGCTCGGTACAGAGGCCGGGTGGTGGAACTCATGAAACGGTTCACTCATATTGAACTAATGAGAATCCCCAGAGCGTTGAACGGAAAATCCGACATACTCGCTCGCTTAGCCAAGGAGCTGGCTGATCCTGACATGGACGAAATTCTGATCACAGTCAGGAGCCGGCAAATTCTACCCCCAGTCTCTCTACAAGAAGAGGAAAGCGCGGAACAGAAGAGCAGTCCCGCCGAAGAAGCTTCGATTGTTCAAGACGAGCCCGATTGGAGAGAACCCTTCATAGAGTACTTCCGATACGATAAACTGCCCGAAGGAAGGTCTGTGAGGGTTCAGCTGAAGAAGAGAGCTCTCCGATACGTGTTTGTAAATGACACGCTATACCGCAGGTCATATGACCAACTCTGGCTCAGGTGCCTGTCATCGGCCGAAGCCCAAAAGGTCATGAAAGATGTTCATTCGGGCGTTTGCGGTGCTCACCAATCAGGCCCCAAGATGCGACTTCAGATCAAACGGCTTGGGTATTACTGGCCCACCATGATACGAGATTGTGGAGAGCATGCAAAGAAATGTTATATCTGCCAAATTCATGGTGATTTCATTCACAAGCATCCCAACCCATTGCATCCTATGGTGGCGTCGTGGCCCTTCGAAGTCTGGGGCACCGACATTTTCGGCCCAATTGATCCTCCGTCATCCAAAGGCCACCGGTTCATACTGGCCGCGACAGACTACTTCTCCAGATGGGCTGAAGCTGTCCAGCTAAAAGAAGTCAAGACAAAAGATATTCCGACATTCTTCCAGCATAATATTCTATACCGCTTCGGTACACCAAGAAGAATCATTTCTGACAACGGGCCTTCTTTCAAGAGCTTCAATGTCTCAAGGTTCGCTACTCAGCACAAGATAGACTGGAGATATTCCTCCATCTATAATCCAAGAGCCAATGGGCTAGCCGAAGCCTTCAATAAGACTCTATGCAAGCTCCTGAGGAAAAATGCTTCAGCCAACAAGAGAGACTGGAATCTCAAGCTTCACGAGGCATTGTGGGCATATCGTACCACGCACCATACTCCAACTCAGTCCACTCCATACTCATTGCTCTTCGGAGTGGAGGCGGTCCTCCCCCTCGAAGTCGAAGTTCCAAGCTTAAGAATGGCCGTTCAGCATGAGTTGACGGAGGAGGAAAACGTGCTCCTTCGACTTGAAGAACTCGATGCCCTCGAAGAAAAGAGGCTCGCGGTGCAGCAAAGTCTGGAGCTATACCGAGCCCAAATGTCACGGGCCTATGACAAGATAACCCATCTCCGCGCTTTCAAGAAAGGTGAATTGGTGTTGGTCCTCAAAAGACCGATCATCCCCAATCGACATGCCAAGGGAAAATTCGAGCCAAACTGGGAAGGACCATACGTCATCGAGAAAGTGTTCGACGGAGGATCCTACCAACTAATAAGTGCCGAGGGAGAAAGGCCCATGCCACCCATCAATGACCGATATCTCAAGGAATACTACACGTGAATGATCCAAGTCGCAGGCGAATTGAGCACATCAGCCCTACGGTCTGGATCATACATCCTGCAAAACTGTATACAATCCACGGGCGTAAATGACCCCTATCTCTCCCAAATCCTGCCGGTGAGACTACTTTTAAAATCCCACCAGCGGCAAAAAAAAGAGAAAAAAAAATTAAAAAAATAATAATAATAAAAGAAATAAAAAAAATAAATAAACGGTATGTCCACAAGCAAAACGGGCACGGACGAAAACCCGAAAGGGCTCCGGGAGTAAAAACAGCAGGACTACCGGCGAGTCTGTGAAAACCCGAAAGGGCGCAAACTCGTGAAAAGAGATGAAATACACTCGCAAAGTTCTCTCGACCTTATGAGGAGAAAACCTCTGTGTGAGATCCTTACGAATCACAAAAGAGCAACACACTTAGGAATCCTCACGATTCCTAAGGAGAAAATTCACCTGCGGGATCCTTACGACTCGTAGGGAGAAAATGCATTTATGGGACCCTCACGGCCCATAAAATTGAAAAGCCTTAGGTGATAGGGACCCAAACCTGTCTTCTAAGACATCGTTTCCTAACGGGCAACGGCAAATGATGATTCTCTCCTGGCATTTCGCTTTAGTGTTAGCGGTGCTGATGTCGACCAAAAACCCAAATCCCAAGTCCTCCCAAGGCAAATGATGAGTTGCTCCTGGCATTATTCCAGTGCAGCAATGCTGATGCCGGACAAGATCCAAATTCCAAGTCCCCAAACGACGAATGATGAGTCGCTCCTAGTGCCACATTCCAGTGCAGCGATGCAGACGCCAACCAAAATCCAATTTCTCAAAATTCTCCCAGCCCTACGGTTGGTCCCCAAGTTGACTACCGTATACAATCCACGGGCTCAAATAATTCTCGTCATACCCATGCCCCACCATAATTACCAGTTACGCGGCTGGTCTCCGCCTTCGGAATTATGCTCCATTGAGAAGACCCACTCATGTGTCCTCACGATACATGAGGAGAACAAACCTTTGTGGGATCCTTACGACTCATAAAGGAAAAACACACTTAGGAGTCCTCACGACTCTTAAGGAGAAAATACATCTGCGGGATCCTTACGACTCGTAGGGAGAAAATGCTTTTATGGGGCCCTCACGGCCCATAAAATTGAAAAGCCTTAGGCGATAGGGATCTAAACCTGTCTCCTAAGCCATCGCTCCCCAATCCCCAAATGGCGAATGATGAGTCGCTCCTGGTACCATATTCCAGTGCAGCGATGCAGACGCCAACCAAATTCCAAATCCTATACCCCAACGGCGAATGATGAGTCTCTCCTGGTACCATATTCCAGTGCAGCGATGCAGACGCCGACAAAGTCCCGAAATTTTTCCGGCCCTACGGTCTGGATCATACATCTTGCAAAACCGTATACAATCCACGGGCGTAAAACAATCCCAATCTCTCCCAAATCCTCTCGGGGCAAATGATGAGTTGCTCCTGGCATTATTCCAGTGCAGCAATGCAGATGCCAAACAAAAACCAAAATCCCAAAATCCTCTCCATGACAGATGATGATTCGCTCCTGGTACCATATTCCAGTATAGCGATGATGATGTCAACCCAAATCAAAATCAACAAGTCAACTTCCACTCCGACGCCACAGAAAGCGGAGCAAGTCAGAATCCAATCTCGACACCGCAAGAAGCGAAGCAAGTCAAGTCTACCCCTGACACTGCAAGAAGCAGAGCAAGTCAAATCAAGAACCGACCGTCCACGTTGCAAAAAGGGCAGCATCGACCGTCCAAGTCGCAAAAAGGGAAGCACCGACCGTCCACGTCGCTAAAAGGGCAGCACCGACCGTCCAATTCTCTAAAAGGGCAGCATCGACCGTCCACGTCGCAAAAAGGGCAGAACCGACCATCCAAGTGCTAAAATGGCAGCACCGACCGTCCAAGTCGCAAAAAGGGCAGTACCGACCGCCCAAGTCGCAAAAAGGGCAGAACCGACCTTCCAAGTCGCTAAAAGGGCAGAACCGACCGTCCACGTCGCAAAAAGGGCAAAACCGACCGTCCACGTCGCAAAAAGGGCAGCATCGACCGTCCACGTCGCTAAAAGGGCAGCACCGACCGTCCAAGTCCCAAAAGGGCAGAACCGACCGTCCAAGTTGCAAAAAGGGCTGCATCGACCGTCCGTGTCGTAAAAAGGGCAGTGCCCGCTTCCCAAAAGGTGGGAACCGAATCAAGTCGCCTCCACGTGAAAAAAGATCCATCAATTTCATGCACACGACCTACATATGTGGTGTGCATTTATTGATGGGGGGCAATTTGTTGGGGTAAAAATTTACACCCCGGTTGACCAAGTCAAAATTAAAGTCAACCCCAAGCCAAGTGGGCCCAAGCCCAGATCTAGTGGGCCCATGCCCGGGTCGAGCCCAAACATGAAGCGGCCGGCCTCCCCCACGCCAAGATAAATTTTTTTGTAATAAACAATTTTGTTGTATTTCTTTTATTTTATTTCATGGATAAATGTAAGAAAAATAGGCATAAAGCCAAATTTTTGTAAAGCCCATGGCTTATGTGCAAAAAGAAATGGCACATGAGCCATGGGATAGGCAAAATGCCATTTTGTGAAGCCCAAGGGGCTATGTGTAAAGTGTATAGCCTATAAAGGCAAAGATAATGAAATATCTCAACAACTTTTCTCTCTCCAAATAAAAGTTTCAGATCTGAGGTCTTTCTTCCTTCTTCAAGGTTCCAAAACCTTCTTCTTTCTTTTGAATTAAATCAAGAGTTTTACTCTTCCTTTTTCAAAACTAAATAGTTTTCCACCACAAAACCCATTAAGGGGAACTCAGATCTGCCATCGGATATTAAAAAGAAAAGATTTTTAAATCTCACATCTCTTTATCTCCAAGATCCGGCCAGCAAAGGAAGAAGAAGGACCCATTTCCTTAACCCAAAGCACCTTAGGAGTTTAACTCCACCATATTTTCTCTTTAGAGAATTTCCGGGGCTAAAAACCCCCCATTTTTCCTCGCTGGTGCGGTAGCGCTCGAGCGCAAAGCGCCCGCGTGCCGACACGTGGCGCGCTTGCGCTCAAGCGCCCAGGCGCTGGCCCCACGCATCCTTTGGATGTCTTTTCCCCCTTTTTTATATATATACATATGTATACAAATGTACACATACACATACTCCACGACGCTGTCCCTGTTAGAAAAAATTTCTAACGGGGCGCTGCCCCGCTCCCCGCAAGGGGGCTGCTAGCCCCCTTGACCCCAGCCCGCTATCCGGGTAGCGGGACCCCCGTAAAAACTCTGCGTGGCTCCCGATATATTCAAACCCCCCTCCAAAACAACAACACACGTACACTGCACATTGAGTTCGCATGACCAGTTTGACCCGTCAATCGGAGGTTCCCTCGCCCCAAAGACGGGGGGTAATTAACGGCAGCTTAGTGCGCGGCTGCCGGAGATTCGGATCCCCACAATCATTAAACCCCAGCCTACCCTAGGCAGGGGGAATCTGTAGTACGCCTGACAAGGGTGCGCGTATTCCCATCTCAATGGGGTGACAAAAAACACCCTACAGATTCTGGCACGCCCGGTGGGACGACTCTCTCCTCCCATATTTCGGGTTAAACGTTCATGCGAACTCAATCAATATACATATCGATTGCCTATACTGAAATGATGTTCTTTTTTCCGTGCAGCAATCAACCTTCGACGACAATGTCTCCCCAGACGAATTCAGCTTCCAACGTGACCCCGATTCCGTACGTGGTCAAGATCAACGCTCGTGTGGTTCTCCCCGCAAGCCTCAGTCGACAGTGGGAGGAACCGCCTCGCCAGTTTGGCTCCGTCATCATCTATCCTGCCGGAAGCGCTCATCTGGCGGAGATCCCGGCGGAACAGGTGGCCAAGCCGGTCTCAAGGGGTAAGAGACCGAATGTCGTGATCGCCAAGGCACCACAACCGAAACTTAAGACGGTATCTGAACGATTCTCTGGTGCTCCAGCGGGGGGCAAGAACCTCGGTACAAAGGGCAACACCAAATGTTGCGGACGAGCTCAGGCGATGACTCCAACAAATGCACAATCGAGCGTATCTCCAAGGCCCTCTATCGACCGGTCTGCGGCGTCTTCCCAAAGAGCCGAAGTCTGCCAGGTGCTTAGAACGGAAAAGTTAAGGCAGAAGCGGCTCAGGTATCGAGCTAACAAGAGGGCCAAGGCTTCGGCCAAATGGAATCGTGTGAAGTTCCAAGTGCAGGGTTGCCCCGCGACGACGGCTGAGTCGGACGTAAGAATCAGTAATTCCTTCGAGCCTCTGAAGTGGGTTCAGAAAAATGCCATGACCGCCAGAATCAAGAAGACAGCGGTCCGAACAGTGCCACAAAGAGACGTGTCCCGGCCCCAACAGAAAAAGTATGACACTGTCTCTTCAAGAGTCTATCAAGCACTCTGTGCCGCATGAAAGCAGCAGGGCAAACCCAGGAAAAAAGCGCCAGCACCATTTAAGAACCTGGTTAGGCCACCCGCCTTCAATCGACTACCAGCTACCGAAACAAGGGGTTCAAGACAACGATCCGTGAAATCAGCTGCCAATGATAGAAAGACGTCCGGATATACCATCCATACGGTCTATATGGCGGGCGGGCGCCCAAGCGACAACCTTCACAGCAAAAGCAAGGACGGGGCCGCCACATCCCAAGCCCAATCTTGCCTGAATGTGGTTGCCGCCGCCCAAGAACAGCCGCCTCCACTGGAAGAAGAAAACCCTCTCGATGAGGATGATAGGCAGAAAGACCCCTCGGTCCATGCAGGGTCAAGCTCGGACAGCGAGGAAGAGCTGACTTTCCGCCCCAGGACTGCGGAGCAAGAGCTGCTTCAAGAGCTTCGAAAACAGCTCAGGAGCAAAGATAAAGAGATGGCCAAGCTCTATTCGAAGATTGACGACTTAACGAACGTGGTGATGCAGCTTACGGCTCAAATTGCTCGAGCGCCTCCCAATCAGGCACAAGCCGCTACTAATCAGCTGGGTGATGACAATCCGAGGCAGCCAATGCCTGTTCCTTTGGGACCAAGACTGGTCGAGCCGAATGAAAGCCGGCCACATTCCGCTTCTGGGGACGCCTTGGCCCCAGATAGCACTATCCCGCTAACACAGGATCGGATAATGGATTTGGTCACCAGCAAGGTTAAAACATTGGTGGCCGAAGCTGAAGCTCAGAAAGAAATCGGCAGTAGTAGGCGGCCATATCCCGCGCAGTACGATCTGATTGAGTTCCCAAGCGGCTACGTCATTCCTAAGTTCGGAAGATTTGATGGAACGGGAAATGCAAATCAGCACGTCGCCCACTTCAAAGCATCATGCGGAAATACAGGGGGCAATGACGCGCTCCTTCTTCGTCAGTTTGTCAACAGCTTGACCGGCGTCGCCTTCGACTGGTATGCGAGTATACTGGACGGGTCCGTCATTACCTTTGCCCAAATAGAGTCCCTGTTTCGGCAAAGGTTCATGAGTGTCAGTGATAAAATCTCCATTGCCGACCTTGTGAGGACCAAGCCGGGGAAGAATGAAAGCAACACCGACTTTATCGCCCGATGGCGTAATCTCACAGTCAAGTGCGAACCACCGCTGGAGCAGGACCTGTCCGTCAGCCTTCTCATTGGGAACCTCAGCAATTGGATGGTCCCATTCTTGTATACAGCGGGCCTCAAGACATTTCAGGAGCTAACCAAGAAAGTCCAAATGCTGGAACGCTCGAAGCAAGAGTCCCCGCCGGACTCTCAGAGAGACAAAACCTGGAAAAGCAAGCGGGAAGACAACCGTAAAAGCGGGAGTTCCAGCAGTACCAATGTCTTCAATGCGTCCGACAATGAAGAAAAGCGAAGGGCGGGCGAGTCCAAAGCCAAACGGTCTCGAAAGCCATTGTTGGGAGGAGATGGGCCTTCCCTAGAGGAGAAAAAGAACAAGGTTTACCCTTTTAGAAGGGAAAAGGTCCGCAAGATATTTAAAGATGCCTTGAATAATGGCCTACAATTGCCGGAGTCGAAAAGACCCCAAGAAGCAAAAATGACCGACAATCCTCTGTATTGCCCGTACCACCGAGTAGTGAGCCATGTGATCGAGGATTGCTATATCTTCAAAGACTGGGTCGAGAAGCAGTACAAGGCTGGAGTGATCGAGCTGTCCAAAAGCGTATTGGTGAACAATCAAGTTGCAACCGCCAACTTTATACTGACGGAAGCTGAAGCCTTCTGGGAGCAGACAGCCGAACCCGCTGCCCTGAGAAATGAAACAGACTCATCGCGGCCTCCGTGGAGTACGCACATATCTAATAAGACGAAGAAGATGATAAAGCTACTTCGGAAAGAACCCAGGACGGAATGGGAAGGGCAGAAGAAGCCTACCAGTCCAGCTGCCAATGCGGCTCCATCAGGCTCAAAATCCAAGAAGCTCAAGAAGAAGAAAAGTGCAGCTCGGCACGAAAAAGAGTCTGCAGGGAGATCGACCATTCAAAAATATATTGATTCCCTCGAAGAATATGAAAAAAAGGAAAGAACATTGATTCAATTGAAGGAGTTCTTCCCTGTACAAGCGGCTGAAATTCTGGAGGAGTTAGAAGAAGACTCCAATGAAGAGATCCCAGTAGTGACCTGCTACGCCATCCATCTTGGCAGCAACTCCGAGGATGATCTCTGTTTTCCCGAAGAGGACGAGGAGCTCTCCACAAAGGCCAATCAAATCCAGCTCAGAAGCGGCAGGGCTCTACCGCCAAATCAGGGCAACGCCCCAAAAGGGAAGGAAAAACAAGTCGCTAATGAAGAAGATGGCAGAGAACCGACTGATGAAAACATAAGTCCTTCCTCGGTGGACTATAATGTCTTGGCACATCTCCGGAAGCTTCCGTCTCTCCTGAGCATCTACGATGCCTTGGTCCTATCTAAGGAGCTTAGAGATGTTCTCATTCACGCTCTACAAAACCCCGAGCTGTATCAGGCTCACTTTGCGGAAATTAATATGAAAGAAGCCCAGCGCGCTTTGCATGCCGCCGCAGTCATATTTAAGGACGAAGACTTGCTACTGGGAACGGCTGAGCATAATCGTCCGCTTTATGTGACCGGGTACAGCGACGGAGATCGAATTAATCGCATATTGATTGATCCGGGGTCCTCAGTGAACATCATGAACTTGCGAACTCTGAAGAGTTTATCAATGGAGGTCCGACACCTGTCAAGGGAAAGGATTGTCATTCAAGGCTTCAACCAAAATTGCCAGCAAGTTCTGGGGTCTATAGCTTTGCCAATCAAATTTGTGGATCTGCAAACTGAAGCTAAGATATACGTGATCGACGCCGATACGTCTTATAAGATTCTCTTAGGGCGGCCGTGGCTCCACGATTACGGCATCATTCCGTCAACTCTCCATCAATGCATGAAGTATACTAAAAATGGCGAAGAAAGACGCATTGACGGAGACATCCAGCCGTTCGGTGTGCATGAAGTCCGATATGAAGATTCTCGGTACTTTATGAACCACCAAAATGCTAAGCCACAACTGAATGAGGATAGACCGGCCCCAAGACTCAAAAGCAAATCTGCGCCGTCTGTCACTTTCAAAAGAAAAAATACCCAAGTGTGCCCGCATTTCGGCAGCGACACTGATGAGTCTGATGCTGGAAGCCCGTCCTTCCGCAAAACTCGCCCTCATTTTGGCAGCGATACGGACGAATCTGTTACTGAAGGCCCGTCTAGCAGCAAAGTCCGCCCTCATCTTGGCAGTGACACTGAAGAGTCAGAAGAAGAGGACCTGCCGTGCAACAGCTGTGCAGATCGGCCCCTCATGCAGCAAGCGAAACTACGAGAGACCTTCGAAGTCGCAGAAGGGTCCCTGGACATCACAAGGGTGCCGGAACGGATGTGCAAAGAGCTCGACGCATTGTCAGTCTTTACCGTGGACCAGCTGATAACTTTCTACGTGCCTGGGAGGAAAAATGGACAGAAGGGCATCCTGTTTTACAGGTCAAACCCCGTTGTGCTCCCGAACGATCTTTCTGTCGCGTGCCTTCCCTATGAGAGAGGCATAAGAGCCGTCCTCAATCCCAGATACTATGCGCCCGAGATGCGGGAATACTTGAAGAAGTGCGGATGCCGGTTATATCAAACGGAGTCCGAAGCAATGTTTTACGAAGGGCTATGGTATCCGCCCTAGGTCCGAGCACTCATCGATGGACGAATTCCAGATAGATGGGGCATAGGCTACATTCAACCTGATTCCAAAGCGTGCCACATGATCCATGTTGGTGAGGCCAGCGAAAGATCAAATGATGACGACGAGATAGCCGAGCCAGAAGAAGCTCCTCAAGAGCTCGAAGATGGCGGACAAGCAACCTTTGATAAGCTAACCGAGATTGACTTAGGAATGCCCGATAATCCAAGGCCGACCTACATCAGCTCACTCTTGTCGGAGGAAATGAAAGAGCAGATAATTGCCCTGCTGCGTGAGTTCGTCGACTGCTTTGCGTAGACGTACAAAGAAATACCTGGCCTTTTCCCTGAGGTAGCCGTGCATAAGCTGGCTATATCTCCTGATGCTAAGCCAGTCAAACAAGCTCCTCGAAGAATGATAAGGGAGTTGGAAGAAAAGGTCATCGAGGAAACCAAGAAACTCATCGATGCCGGCTTCATCAGGGAAGAGAAATATGCAGACTGGATCACATGCATAGTCCCAGTGAAGAAGAAAAATGGACAGATCCGAGTTTGTGTCGATTTCAGGGACCTCAACAAGGCATGTCCTAAAGACGACTTCCCGCTACCGGTCATGGAAATGATGGTCGATGACACATCAAATTACGAATTGTTCACCTTTATGGATGGCTCGTATGGATATAATCAGATCAAGATGTCGCTTGAGGATGAGAAGCATACATCATTTCGAACCCCGATCGGAATATATTGTTACAAGGTAATGCCATTCGGACTGAAGAACGCAGGTGCTACATATCAAAGGGCAATGACTAATATCTTTGATGACCTAATCCATAAAGTCGTCGAATGTTATGTTGATGATCTGGTCGTCAAGACTAAAGCCAAGGCCGATCATATCCAAGATCTCAGGACCGTTCTCACCAGACAGAGGGAATACGATCTGAAGATGAATCCTCTGAAGTGCGCTTTTGGCGTGTCATCGGGAAAATTCCTGGGCTTCATAGTCCGACATCGAGGGATCGAAGTTGACCCATCAAAGATAAAGGCCATCATGGAGATGCCCCCTCCGAAGAGTCTGACGCAGCTAAGGTCTTTTTAAGGCAAGCTTGCTTATATACGGAGGTTTATCTCAAATTTATCAGGGAGATGTAGGCCCTTCTCAAAGCTCATGAAGAAAGAAGCTCCTTTTATCTGGGATGCCGAATGTCAAGCAGCATTCGAAAGCATCAAACAATACTTGTTGCACCCTCCAGTTCTGGCCGCTCCCATTCCAAATAAACCGCTGATTCTCTACACTGCCGCGCTGGACGAGTCACTCGGTGCGCTCCTTGCCCAGAATAACGAGGATGGAAAAGAAAATGCCCTCTACTACCTCAGTCGAACTCTAGTCGGGGCGGAACACAACTACTCCCCAATCGAAAAGCAATGCCTGGCTCTAATATTTGCTGTGAAGAAGCTGAGGCACTATTTGCTCACTCATCGGGTTATGCTGATCTCCAAGGTCGACCCGCTCAAACACTTGATGACCAAAGCAAGCCTAGCCGACAGAATGGCAAGATGGGCTGTCATGTTACTTGAGTTTGACATAGTTTATACCCCTCAGAAAGCGGTAAAAGGGCAAGCTCTTGCAGACTTTCTCGCTGCTCATCCCATGTCAGAAGGGTCGCCGCTAAATTGTGAGTTACCCGACGAACAAGTGCTGCACCTCGAGGAAGATGAGCCATGTTGGGAGCTCTACTTCGATGGTGCCTCATCAATAAGGAGCTCCGGCAGATCAAGCATCCCAGAGGTAAAAGCGGGGATAGGATTGGTGTTCATCACGCCATCAATGGGAACCCTACGGCGTTCTTTTGCTCTCACCGAGCCTCGGACAAACAATGAAGCTGAGTATGAAGCTCTGATAGCTGGTTTGGAACTCGCCATAGAAATGGAAATCCTTCGGCTACGGGTTTATGGTGACTCCCAGCTTGTCGTCAACCAAGTAAGCGGCGACTATAAGATATACAAACCCGAGTTAGCTCGGTACAGAGGCCGGGTGGTGGAACTCATGAAACGGTTCACTCATATTGAACTAATGAGAATCCCCAGAGCGTTGAACGGAAAATCCGACATACTCGCTCGCTTAGCCAAGGAGCTGGCTGATCCTGACATGGACGAAATTCTGATCACAGTCAGGAGCCGGCAAATTCTACCCCCAGTCTCTCTACAAGAAGAGGAAAGCGCGGAACAGAAGAGCAGTCCCGCCGAAGAAGCTTCGATTGTTCAAGACGAGCCCGATTGGAGAGAACCCTTCATAGAGTACTTCCGATACGATAAACTGCCCGAAGGAAGGTCTGTGAGGGTTCAGCTGAAGAAGAGAGCTCTCCGATACGTGTTTGTAAATGACACGCTATACCGCAGGTCATATGACCAACTCTGGCTCAGGTGCCTGTCATCGGCCGAAGCCCAAAAGGTCATGAAAGATGTTCATTCGGGCGTTTGCGGTGCTCACCAATCAGGCCCCAAGATGCGACTTCAGATCAAACGACTTGGGTATTACTGGCCCACCATGATACGAGATTGTGGAGAGCATGCAAAGAAATGTTATATCTGCCAAATTCATGGTGATTTCATTCACAAGCATCCCAACCCATTGCATCCTATGGTGGCGTCGTGGCCCTTCGAAGTCTGGGGCACCGACATTTTCGGCCCAATTGATCCTCCGTCATCCAAAGGCCACCGGTTCATACTGGCCGCGACAGACTACTTCTCCAGATGGGCTGAAGCTGTCCAGCTAAAAGAAGTCAAGACAAAAGATATTCCGACATTCTTCCAGCATAATATTCTATACCGCTTCGGTACACCAAGAAGAATCATTTCTGACAACGGGCCTTCTTTCAAGAGCTTCAATGTCTCAAGGTTCGCTACTCAGCACAAGATAGACTGGAGATATTCCTCCATCTATAATCCAAGAGCCAATGGGCTAGACGAAGCCTTCAATAAGACTCTATGCAAGCTCCTGAGGAAAAATGCTTCAGCCAACAAGAGAGACTGGAATCTCAAGCTTCACGAGGCATTGTGGGCATATCGTACCACGCACCGTACTCCAACTCAGTCCACTCCATACTCATTGCTCTTCGGAGTGGAGGCGGTCCTCCCCCTCGAAGTCGAAGTTCCAAGCTTAAGAATGGCCGTTCAGCATGAGTTGACGGAGGAGGAAAACGTGCTCCTTCGACTTGAAGAACTCGATGCCCTCGAAGAAAAGAGGCTCGCGGTGCAGCAAAGTCTGGAGCTATACCGAGCCCAAATGTCACGGGCCTATGACAAGATAACCCATCTCCGCGCTTTCAAGAAAGGTGAATTGGTGTTGGTCCTCAAAAGACCGATCATCCCCAATCGACATGCCAAGGGAAAATTCGAGCCAAACTGGGAAGGACCATACGTCATCGAGAAAGTGTTCGACGGAGGATCCTACCAACTAATAAGTGCCGAGGGAGAAAGGCCCATGCCACCCATCAATGACCGATATCTCAAGGAATACTACACGTGAATGATCCAAGTCGCAGGCGAATTGAGCACATCAGCCCTACGGTCTGGATCATACATCCTGCAAAACTGTATACAATCCACGGGCGTAAATGACCCCTATCTCTCCCAAATCCTGCCGGTGAGACTACTTTTAAAATCCCACCAGCGGCAAAAAAAAGAGAAAAAAAATAAAAAAAATAATAATAATAAAAGAAATAAAAAAAATAAATAAACGGTATGTCCACAAGCAAAACGGGCACGGACGAAAACCCGAAAGGGCTCCGGGAGTAAAAACAGCAGGACTACCGGCGAGTCTGTGAAAACCCGAAAGGGCGCAAACTCGTGAAAAGAGATGAAATACACTCGCAAAGTTCTCTCGACCTTGTGAGGAGAAAACCCCTGTGTGAGATCCTTACGAATCACAAAAGAGCAACACACTTAGGAATCCTCACGATTCCTAAGGAGAAAATTCACCTGCGGGATCCTTACGACTCGTAGGGAGAAAATGCATTTATGGGACCCTCACGGCCCATAAAATTGAAAAGCCTTAGGTGATAGGGACCCAAACCTGTCTCCTAAGACATCGTTTCCTAACGGGCAACGGCAAATGATGATTCTCTCCTGGCATTTCGCTTTAGTGTTAGCGGTGCTGATGTCGACCAAAAACCCAAATCCCAAGTCCTCCCAAGGCAAATGATGAGTTGCTCCTGGCATTATTCCAGTGCAGCAATGCTGATGCCGGACAAGATCCAAATTCCAAGTCCCCAAACGACGAATGATGAGTCGCTCCTAGTGCCACATTCCAGTGCAGCGATGATGAGTCGCCTTCGACTGGTATGCGAGTATACTGGACGGGTCCGTCATTACCTTTGCCCAAATAGAGTCCCTGTTTCGGCAAAGGTTCGTGAGTGTCAGTGATAAAATCTCCATTGCCGACCTTGTGAGGACCAAGCCGGGGAAGAATGAAAGCAACACCGACTTTATCGCCCTATGGCGTAATCTCACAGTCAAGTACGAACCATCGCTGGAGCAGGACCAGTCCGTCAGCCTTCTCATTAGAAACCCCAGTAATTGGATGGTCCCATTCTTGTATACAGCGGGCCTCAAGACATTTCAGGAGCTAACCAAGAAAGTCCAAATGCTGGAACGCTCGAAGCAAGAGTCCCCGCCGGACTCTCAGAGAGACAAAACCTGGAAAAGCAAGCGGGGCGACAACCGTAGAAGCGGGAGTTCCAGCAGTACCAATGTCTTCAATGCGTCCGACAATGAAGAAAAGCGAAGGGCGGGCGAATCCAAAGCCAACCGGTCTCGAAAGCCATTGTTGGGAGGAGATGGGCCTTCCCTAGAGGAGAAAAAGAACAAGGTTTACTCTTTTAGAAGGGACAAGGTCCGCAAGATATTTAAAGATGCCTTGAATAATGGCCTACAATTGCCGGAGTCGAAAAGACCCCAAGAAGCAAAAATGACCGACAATCCTCTGTATTGCCCGTACCACCGAGTAGTGAGCCATGCGATCGAGAATTGCTATATCTTCAAAGAATGGGTCGAGAAGCAGTACAAGGCTGGAGAGATCGAGCTGTCCAAAAGCGTATTGGTGAAGAATCAAGTTGCAACCGCCAACTTTATACAGACGGAAGCTGATGCCTTCTGGGAGCAGTCAGCCGAACCCGCTGCCCTGAGAAATGAAACAGACTCATCGCGGCCTCCGTGGAGTACGCACATATCTAATAAGACGAAGAAAATGATAAAGCTACTTTGGAAAGAACCCAGGACGGAATGGGAAGGGCAGAAGAAGCCTACCAGTCCAGCCGCCAATGCGGCTCCATCAGACTCAAAATCCAAGAAGCTCAAGAAGAAGAAAAGTGCAGCTCGGCGCGAAAAAGAGTCTGCAGGGAGATCGACCATTCAAAAATATACTGATTCCCTCGAAGAATATGAAAAAAAGGAAAGAACATTGATTCAATTGAAGGAGTTCTTCCCTGTACAAGCGGCTGAAATTCTGGAGGAGTTAGAAGAAGACTCCAATGAAGAGATCCCAGTAGTGACTTGCTACGCCATCCATCTTGGCAGCGACTCCGAGGATGATCTCTGTTTTCCCGAAGAGGACGAGGAGCTCTCCACAAAGGCCAATCAAATCCAGCTCAGAAGCGGCAGGGCTCTACCGCCAAATCAGGGCAACGCCCCAAAAGGGAAGGAAAAACAAGTCGCTAATGAAGAAGATGGCAGAGAACCGACTGATGAAAACATAAGTCCTTCCTCGGTGGACTATAATGTCTTGGCACATCTCCGGAAGCTTCCGTCTCTCCTGAGCATCTATGACGCCTTGGTCCTATCTAAGGAGCTTAGAGATGTTCTCATTCACGCTCTACAAAACCCCGAGCGGTATCAGGCTCACTTTGCGGAAATTAATATGAAAGAAGCCCAGCACGCTTTGCATGCCGCCGCAGTCACATTTAAGGATGAAGACTTGCTACTGGGAACGGCTGAGCATAATCGGCCGCTTTACGTGACCGGGTACAGCGACGGAGATCGAATTAATCGCATATTGATTGATCCGGGGTCCTCAGTGAACATCATGAACTTGCGAACTCTGAAGAGTTTGTCAATGGACGTCCGACACCTGTCAAGGGAAAGTATTGTCATTCAAGGCTTCAACCAAAATTGCCAGCAAGTTCTGGGGTCTATAGCTTTGCCAATCAAATTTGGGGATCTGCAAACTGAAGCTAAGATATACGTGATCGACGCCGACATGTCTTATAAGATTCTCTTAGGGCGGCCGTGGCTCCACGATTACAGCATCATTCCGTCAACTCTCCATCAATGCATGAAGTATACTAAAAATGGCGAAGAAAGACGCATTGACGGAGACATCCAGCCGTTCGGTGTGCATGAAGTCCGATATGAAGATTCTCGGTACTTTATGAACCACCAAAATGCTAAGCCACAACTGAATGAGGATAGACCGGCCCCAAGACTCAAAAGCAAATCTTCTCGTTATAATACCGGCGCCTTTCTTCCAATTGATCTGCCGGCTTCGGGGCGTTAGGTTGCTGCTGGGCATTCGCGACGAAGGTTGCCCTTCCTTTACCCTTGTCATTCCGAGGTTCCGACTTCGGGGGAGGTGGTCTATGACCCATCTGGTCCATCTGAGCCAACTTGTCGATTAAAGCCTGGAATGTAGTTGGCTTAAAGAACATCATAAACTGGGAGATAGTTGCGTGAGGGTCTTGGGTTCCCACGAACATGCCCACTGCGGGTGCTTCCTCAATGCGTTGCTCGCATTTCGACCACAAATTCCGCCAGCGTATAGCATACTGGACCCAGGTTTCGCCTGGTTTTACCCTGGCGTTCATCAGTGCCGTTATTGGAGTGCGTTCGCTAGCGCTTGCGAATTGCTGAGTGAATAGCAGCTCCATTTCAGCGAACGTCTTGATAGAATCGTTCGGGAGTTCCGAATACCATTCGAACGCTGTTTCTGATAAGCTGCCTACGAACTGGCGAAGCAACAGTTTATCATCACCGCCGGTGTTACCGCAAAGGGCCCTGAACTGGGCAACATGTTGATGGGGATTGCCGGTCCCTTATACACGTGGAATTTTGGTATTGTATAACCCGGCGGGTATTTGATTTGGTCGTACCAGCTTGGATACGGCCGGCCCGTCTTTACGACTTGACCAGCTGCCTCAGTCGCATGATAAACCCGGATTTGCTGGGCTATATAGTCGACCAAATCAGCCTTAGAGATTGCCTCCTCTTTGGCCGTTGAGAGGGCCGGTGGTGGATTTGACGTTTCTCCTCGGTCGTCTTCAAGAACGATTGGGGGATCCTCGGCGGGTGGGTCCTGCTGGATCATCATTCCTATCATATCTTGGAAGAGAAGGCCCATACGCTGTATGTTGGCTGCTTGTTCAGCAGCCTCTTTGTACTTCTTCTCCAGTATCCGGCGAAGGAATTCGATGTCGGTTTCTTCCTCCTGGCGTTCGTCTGAGGACGTTTCTGGGTTTTCTTTTGGCCCGGTAAGTGCGGCCATAGCATTCATCATTTCCTGGAGCTTTTGTTGTTGCTCCTGAGCCTTGGTCACCGACCGTGTAAGCGGTCTATGACCTGTGGACGCACGGCTGTCTTCTTTTCCTGACGCCATGTATACGGTGTGGACCATCATGCCCCAGACTTAGGGCGTCTGGGCTTAGTGGTTTTAGCTGTCGTTGCAGGCTGGGGGATCTTCTCTGGCTTCCTCCTTTTATGAGCAGTGGAGGTTGAGGGGGCCGTTGAGGTGGGCGTCCAGACAGCCTTTCGTGGTTTAGCCTGGTGACCGGCTTCCGGTTGGATTTTCAGCTTCTTGTGCTGGCGGGAAAAGTTTGGATCGATCATCGAGTCTCGGGCCTGTCGCCAAACCTTATAGATTCTGAAAGACAGCCGTTGAGGGGATCGGGGCTGTTCTGACTTTATTTCCGCAACCTTTTTTAGTTGGGGAGGAGACCTCTTTTGCACCGCAGTAGGGGAATTCCTTCGCACCTTATTTAGCATCTCGAAGCTGTTCCCAGTTGGAACAGCAGCATTAACTTCTGCCGTCGGGGCTGATGGAGTTAGCCCAGAGGGGGAGTTGCCCCCGGCCTTCCTTACTCAGCGCCAATGGCGACGTCGAGCGTGACGAGCGAACGGCGTTGGTTCAGCGGTGAGAATGGTTTCGTCTTGCCCCTTGTGTAGGTGGGGGGTCGCTGCTGGTGTTAGCCTGTCAAAGACCGATGTCCTTTGGGTAGCGGGAGCGGGAGCTGCGGCCGTCAATCTTGTAAAGACCGACTTCTTGGCCGGGGAAGCCGCCTTGGCGATTTCGGGAGCAGGACCGGTCACTTTCTTAGAAGCAGCCTTCTCTGGGATTGTAGGCCCGATGATGGGTCTACAGGATTTCTGGCCCAATCTAGAGAAGACCGAGGCGCTGACGTTGGGCGACCCGTTGAGAGGAGCCGCGACAGGGGTAAGACGATCAAAGACCGACTTATTAGAAGCTTCCTTTGTCAGCACCGGCGCGGTGAAGCTTATCGGTGGGAGCATAGTCCCAAAGAACAATCCGGTAGTGTCCTGAGTCACCTGGTCCACCGGTATTGTGAATAACGAAGCAGCTTGGAGTTCGTAGGCTATACCTACTGGCGAGGCAGAGCGTTGGTCGCAATTGCAGTCCGAGCCGTTGGAGCATTTCGCAGAAGTAGAAGTCATCGATTCTTTGCTTTCTGCAATAAGCAAGACGCCAATTCTTAGTATCTTGAAACCCAAGGGCAACCGTTAGCGAACCGCGATTGGTTCGCGAATCACAACACACGAAGTGTGGAGTGGAAAGTGGAAAAGGTCCTACCAGGCGTGCCAGAATCTGTTCCCCTCCGAACGGCGGCCGAGACATGGGCGTCTCGCCTGAGATTCGGGGCAGATGCTAATTGGTGCTATCCGTCCACTTCTCCGAGAATGCCAAGTTAATTTATGGCACCGTGCATCGAAGGTTTTAACGGATGCGTCCGATGTAGCAGACTTCGTCAGATTCCCCCTCGCTTGAGGGGTTTTTTGATTGTGGGGACGCTCTTCCCTGCAGGCGCAAGCCCCTGCAGTTAATTACGCTACCGCGTCGCGGTAGCAACTTTCTCCTTCTCCAGATGGTCACTTCATGTCGTGGTGTTTGTTTTGTGTTTTGTTGCCCGTGGATTGTTTACGGAGACCGAGTTATGTCGTCGCCCGTAGGGCATGGACTAGTTCAAATCCGTATTATCTTAGATTTGGGTTTGGGGGTTTGGTTCGAGGATACGTTATCCATATTTGAGGCTAAGATCAACTCAAACGTTTGTTAAGGATACGTTAGTCTAACTTGAGACTAAGATCAACTTAACGGGATCGTTTAGATCCGACAAAAGAGCATTTGGGCTCCATTGTTCCAGTTTAGGGACATTGCGGTCGATTACATGTATGGCCGTCGGGACCCGTTACCTCTCTGACGGCGTTGAAGGATTACAACGACAGATGTCAAAGGAGTTCCGAGATGTACCCTTGAACCAAAGTTGATTGGAAGGATTCATAGTCCAGTCTGTTTGAAGGTTTAAGGATACGTTAGCCATATTTGAGGCTAAGATCGACTTAAACGGGATCGTTTAGATCTGGCAAAAGAGCATTTGTGGCTCTATTGTTCCAGTTTAGGGACATGATGGCCCCTCTCCAGTTTAAGGACATAGTGGTCCATGGGTAGTTTAAGGACATTGCGGTCCATGGGTAGTTTAAGGACATTGCGGTCCAATGTTAGTTTTAAGACATCTCGGTCAAGGTTAAGGACGTCGTAGTCCATGGGTTTAAGGACTCCACAGTCCGTTGTTAGTTTTAAGACATCTCGGTCAAGGTTAAGGACGTCGTAGTCCATGGGCTTAAGGACCCCATAGTCCGTTGTTAGTTTTAAGACATCTCGGTCAAGGTTAAGGACGTCGTAGTCTATGGGTTTAAGGACCCCACAGTCCGTTGTTAGTTTTAAGACATCTCGGTCAAGGTTAAAGTCGTCGTAGTCCATGGGTTTAAGGACCCCACAGTCCGTATCAATGTGTGGTCATCGGGACCCGTCACATCTTTGAAGACGTTGAGGGATTACAACGCCAAGTATCAAAGGAGTGAAGAGATGTACCCTGGAACCGGAGTGGATTAAATAGTCTTTGGCCCAATTTGGGATCAAGACCAATTAATTATGTTATGAGCCCATTAGCCCAGTTAATTACGAATTGAGGACTTATGGCCAGCTTGGGCTAAGTCCAATCATGTCTAGGACATCGGCCCTCCTGTTGGTCCCTTGAAGGAGAGGCTTTGCCTCTGGCCATTTAGCCAATTGGGCCAATGCCTAGTGTTAAACACTAAAGACCAATCAATGTTGAACACTGGGAATGAAATTGATAAGTCAGTGTTTAACACTAAAAGATAGTTGGTGTCAAACACCAGCAACAAGGCCTTCAAATTAGTGTTAAACACTAAAACAGATCAGTGTTAAACACTGGCAACAGAAATCCCAAATTAGTGTTGAACACTAAGGTAATCAGTGTTGAACACTGCAAATAAAGTTCTTTTCTTAGTGTTGAATACTAAGGCCAAACAATGTTTTAACACTGGATTCAGGGGTTCCAATTTAGCGTTAGACGCTGAGGCAAGAGGGGTCACGTGGTAGCACGTGAGGGCGCCCTCCCTTCGTTTGTTCTGCTGAGAAGATCGCATCTTTTGGAGCATCACGTGTCATCACGTGACGGGTGTTTGAATGGAGTATGTTAAAGCCTCTGCCAAGGGTCACGTGGGTCACGTGAGGCACTGCCTCAAAGGGGCTTTCTGTAGTTGTTTAGAAGATCTGTTAATCCCTTTCAGGAATTAAATTCCTTGTAGGGTTGAACCCTGACAATAATTTTAGAGGAATTAAATTCCTACTTCTTTTGAAGAGTTGAACTCTGAATTTTCTGTAGGAATTAAATTCCTCATATATGTGAAGAACTGAATAGGGTTAAACCCTAATAAAAGCTTTAAAGAATTAAACTCCCACTCTCTGTTAAAGAATTATTCTGGGGAATGAGATTAAGGGAATTAAATTCTTGTTGTTTTAATGGAACTAAGTTCTTAACTAGGGTTAAACCCTGATTCTTTTCATTCTGAAGGAATTAAATTCCCATAACACAGGGTCAAACCCTAATTTTATTTTAAAGGAATTAAATTCCTATAGTTCTGCGAGAATTAAATTCTCGTGCTTCCATTCCCTCTCTATGCTTTGGATCTGCATGGCAGGATCTCAACCCATTGAGAATTAAATTCTCAACTCAAGGGGAGATGTGCACTTTACAGATCCTCCATCAAAGAGAGAAGAAATATGTCCTTCTGTTTTATATCAGAGTTAAACTCTGTTGAGAATTAAATTCTCTTTTCTTTCAAAAAAAACCTTCCCTTTCTTACCTAGGGTTTTCTTTTGCAGAAGATTCAAATTCCTCCAAACTATCAAGGCTCTCTCTCTTTTCTTCCCTCTGCATATATATCCTCTTTGTGTGTCTCTTGGCTCCTATTTATAGGAGAATCAGCCGAGTCAATTAGTTTTTGATGAATCTTTCATTGAGAGATTTGATTTGTATCCATCATTCGTTTTGGACCTTTGGATTATTAGGTGAATTTTATTCACCATTGGATTTTAAATCCAGAGATTCTCCTTTGTTATTTCGGTTAGATTTTAAGGGGAAATCTTTCCAAATTCGAGATTTTCCCATAGATAGATGATATTTAATCACCTTTAAATTTTTAATTCAATCGGTTTTTTTGGAAAGATTTGAGAGGTCTTTTCTCAGAATTTAATTCTGTTAACAGATAGGCTTTGAAGTCGGTCACGTGACCCTTGGTCACGTGTGGGCACGTGACCCCCTTGGAACGAGCCCTCTTCTTTCTTTTTGCGCTCTGCCTTCTGGTTGCTGCTTAACCGTCACGTGCCATCACGTGATCCCTGGTCACGTGTGAGCACGTGACCCTCGTCTGGACTCTTTTTCTTGGTTTAACCGGAGAACAAGTCTGCTGCTTTTGAGTATCACATGCCAACACGTGACCCTGGTCACGTGGGAGCACGTGACCTCTTCTGAAGCCTTTTCCTTGATTTGATCAGGGAACCGGTTTGCTTTTGAAGCCGCTTTTAATTGTCACGTGCTAACACGTGACCCAGGTCACGTGGGAGCACGTGACCCTTTCTGAAGCCCTTTTCTTTGATGTAGTCGGGAAGCTGAATTTGCCTTGCCGATGCTTTTAGATGTCACGTGCCAACACGTGACTGCTGGTCACGTGTAAGCACGCGACCCTTTTCTGAAGCCTTTTCCGTAAGCTTTCCTGATTTTAAATCAGGAAACATACCCCTACGTGTGTGTATATTTGCACCCCTACACTCAAGAATTCAATTCAAGCTGTAATACCCTTTCCCCAATACCTAATACTACTTCTTTTCATTTAATGATGGACGGATTTGCTCACACACCTTTCATGTGACTATTAATGCTTCTTGAGGCACTAACGGCCGATTACTGAATGTGCGAACTTTAAAGCGTAAATAGCAGTTTCCAGGTCTTGACTTTATTCTATTTTTTCTTTTTATTTTTCAAGACCGGATATATTTTTCAATATGCTCTTTTGGTGTTTAGCTTTAAATACCGTTTTTTCTTTTATACTAGGCTTTCAGGCAAGAGTATTTCTAGGTATCCTCTACTATCCCAAGTTTCAAGATGCGTGTAAGTGCAGTTTGTAGGGTATATACTTTCTAAATTTGAACTCAAGAAAAGAAACTATTTTTCAGACTTATCTTTTAGTAAAGCTTCAATACTTTCCCCTCATCTTGACTTAACTTAAGAACTGAACTCAAGATTACCTATTTCTTAAAAAAACTGTAAGGACGTATACTTACCAAAGTTAGACAGAATGAGGGTTATTTTTAGGATTTTCAATTCCTAAGCCTAGAATTTAGTTATTTCTAACATATCAACTAAACTTTCAGAATAAAAATCTAAGTTACCCTATTTGCTAACTTGACGACAAAGTTTTTATATTTTTGAAAAATTTTCGATTTTTGTGGGTTTTTAATAAGGTATGCAAATGCAAAATATATAAATGAATGCGAAGGAAGAAAGCTTACCGAGCACACCCCCAAACTTAAACTTGACAGTGCCCTCACTGTCAGGCTATACCAAGATGGTCAAAATTGTCGGCGCTCTCCCTAAAAACAAATTTTTATACAAAAAAGAAAAAAAAGAAAACCAAAATATATACACAAAAAGGAGTCCCCCGAAACTTAATTAAAACAGTGTTTCCACTGTTAAGTGTTAAAGTACAGGATTAGGGGAGAAAGAACAATATCAATCTATACAAGGCCTTACACAGGCCAAAGGTGAGTACCAACCATTCAAAGATCTTATCGTGATAAAGCAGTGGCTGGTGAAAGTAGGTGAAGAGGAAAGAAATGGAGAGTACACGAGACCATATGCGGAGAGAAGTGGAATGTGGTCTCGGTATATGAGAAGAAGAATAGCGGAAGGGAAAAAAAATGGAGTACGAACTTGAGGGTGAAAATGGAGTGAATAAATTAGCACAATTTGTGATGACCGATGTGTGAAAAGCGATTGTGTTAATCTCTCAACCCGTCGAGAAATGGGGTCAAATCTCTCAAGATTCATGAGAAACCATGGGTACGCCGAACTCGGTAAACCAGACATATGAAATGAAAATGATACGGTTTCTTGCAAGGTCGGAACGATGGAAAGGATGGAGGTAGGTGATTGAGGAAGGTTATCGGTTAAAGGTTCAGAAGGGTGTACACAGTCAATGAAAGGAACATGATGAATTGGAAAATCCGACTCATCAATTAAAACTGGTTCATCCTTAAAAATATCCTCAAAAGTTTCCTCAAAATTCAGCTTATCCATGCAAATTTCATCAAAATCAAGACGCATGTGGGGTTCAGGAAAAACAGTTAATGACTCGGGATGATGAATTGGAGAGAAAAACTCTGCCAATTCTACAGGTTCATCATCCAAAATATTCCCGGCGTCAATATCCTCAATCAAGTGAAAATCAATATTCTCAAACACCTCAACAAAAGTATGGATATTTATCAATTCAGGTTCTAGAGTGCAGGTGTAGAGGTCAAAAGGATTGGGTGTGGTTTCACTCGAAAAGGACCCTTCACAATCGGGCAAATCAAACACTACAAAGTCATACAGCTGATTATCTGTTCTATCTTTAATCAATGATTCGTTTGGAACACTAGATAGACATTCAAAACCGGAGTTGTGGGATTCAAGTTGAAACGGGTAGGCTTGATTCGGAAGGTGGTACAGCTCACTCTCTCCACTCAAATTCTCATCCTGTCCTACCGCCTCTTCATACATTGGAAAATTTGGAGCTGGTTGAAAACTAGCTACCGGGTCACTAGGTTGTATGAGGGCGGCCATGGACGCATTCAAATCCATCATCTGTTGGTACGACGCTACCCTAAAGTCTTCCAATGACTGTTCCAGACTAGACATAGGTTGTGAAGGGGTTTCAGTAAAACATTCAAAGTTGTTTGGATACTGAAAACTCCCAAATGGCGGTTCAGAAGCAATGTCTAGGGAAGGTGTAAAAGTCGGGTAGGACTGGTAGGAATTGACTGGCTGGACAGGGGTAGGATCAACATTTGGATACGAAGGAGAATGGAATTGTTGATCCCAAGAATTTGAAGTGGTGAAAGGAGTGAAAGATCGGCTATGAGATTGTTCAATATGTTCAGCGATGGACAAAGGACGACTTGCAAAAGGAGTATCAACGTAAGAGGGTGGGGGAGGCTGAAAAGGTTGATACAAAGTGGATTGCGGAGTGCAAGTGTTTGTCCTAGACGCATCTATGCGATCTTTCAGTGAAATTTTGGGCATGGAGGGGTCGTTCGAAATTCGACCAAAGCAAGAACCGTAAGAAGTAATGTCTGGTTGTGGGTACCAAAGTTCGGCAAGAGTTTTGCGAGGTGGGGTACCCATGATATGAAGAGAGAAAGAAAGAAAGGCAGAGAAAAGGAGGGGAAAAAGGATGTGGATTTTTTTTTGTTATTAACAAAAGAATGAAATATACAAACAAATAGAATCTGGACAAAAACAATCACGACACAAAAATATCACACACCTAATCGTTCTAGGGTTCACCTAGGTCAACTAGACCTGCTCCAGAACTTGATTGTCGAAGTAAAACTGTGTCGAGAAACGGGCTTAAGATACACTAATCACGAGGCCAGGTAAGTGCAGAGATAAGGGGAGGTTTTCCGACGCTTTCGCGAAGGTCCTTAATTAAATAACCCTTTCTCTTTTAGCGGTTTCGCCGTTAACACTTTCCTAGATACCCCGTAAACAATGTACCGTTAAGCGGGGTTCTAAACACGGTTAACTTCTCCTAGTGAGCGCGAAGTCCTTAAGGCTTAAAGTCTAGTTTCTTTTAAAGTTTATGCGGGTAAACGTTATGCTCAAGTTCGTGATTTGGGGGCCACGGAAAAGGTGATGAAATCCTTTACCGTATGTTGTGGGGTTCGCTTGCCCTTAAGTTCGTATTAATGTATGCAATGCGCAATTCAATAAAAATTCTATAAAGAATCAAACAATCGTTTTTTAGTTTAAGCACGGCACTGCAACAAATACGGGTTAGTCAATTTTTAGCGTTTGCTAGCGAACTTGCAAAGAATACTGCAAAGAATAGTATATTGGATGCGTCGGATTTGAGAAGAAGGTGTTAGTAAAGTACGTACCGTTAAGTTTTTGGGTTAGGAAACCCCCGTTGAATCAAATCCGGTAAGCTTGAAAAGTTCGCTTGCGCGGGTCAAACTACCCGGATCTTTGGCACTGTACTTTGCAATCACCTTAGCCTTGAACGTACACTTTGCTCCCCACAATCGCCGTTTGCAAATCCGCAAAAATCTGCAGAAAATACAGTATAGTGGACTTTATAGAGACGATAAAAGAACAGAAACAGGGCAGGAAAAAATTATGGCACTGAGGCCTCAATACGGCCGCGGAACCGCGGCCAAACCCCCTCTTTGACCGTGGTTCCGTGGTCAAACAGTGGAATTGGCGCCTCGTTTTTAGTTCCCTGCACTCCCCTTGATCTCTACTCCAAAAAAAATGCTCTGTTTCTTGATTGAATTACTGTACTTGCTCCAGATTAGCCTGCACACTTGCACACAAAAATTATCAAAAATAACAAAAAGATTTTTTATTTTTTTTATAAATATATACAAAAAGAATATTAACCCGAATAACAAGAAAGAAAATACGTTACCGTCTCCCCGGCAACGGCGTCATTTGTCGCACGCTTTTGGCGTGTCGGATGTTCAAAGTTCTAAAGTTATAACCGCGATCAGGGCGGTGTCGCTTTGCAGCTAGCCGGTTGAGCACGGGTCGATCCACAGGGAGATGGTTGTATGTCCGTTCTTGTCTTAGACGAGTCAATAAAGAATGTGTATATGTTTGTTCAATTCTAACCTATGTGTTTTATATGCAAGTATAAAGTTATTAAGAAAATGATACGAAAGTGTAAGCTAAAGAAATCCGCACTCAAAACCTTTGAGCCGAGTCTTGACCAATTGAAGCTAGAGCAATCGGCAACAATGTAGATTAGGGTACTTAAGCACGGTATTCATGGAATCCGGCTTATTGACCATTGTCCGTCCGTTCTTGTCTCTTGCTTTCGCCTCCGGCCAAACCGAACGCAACCGGTCGCGGTTAGGAATCACCGTTACCTTGGTAGGGTAGGGTGCCTAACGGAGCGCTTGCGTAACGTTTGGGCGGAGTTCAAAGGAAAATAACGGGAAAAGGAAATGAGGAATAAAACCTTAACTTACAATATTGTATTTATTCTTAACAACAACATATTACAACCATTCACAAAACGAACCAAAAAGAGCAAAAGAAAAGAGAAGATTACAAGTAAGTAAGGGCATGGAATTTAAAGTGCAAGAAAGTAAAGCATGAATGTAAAGCAAGTAATAAAAAGCAAGAAAGAAATAAGCAAGAAAGAGAACTAGAAACCATAGAACAAGTTACACACCGTGGGTTTAATAACCCAAACTTAAACTTGCAAGCTCAATTAAGAGGTTGCAAGATCAAGAGAGAGCTAAAAACCCAAGGCAAAATGAAGGACAAATTCTATATGAAGATACAACTCTTGAGATCAACAACCAACCCTTAAAATTTCAAGTTCAATGAAGAGGTTGAAAGACCAAGAGAAAACAAGGATCTCAAGGGGAAGCTAAACAAAAGAATGATACAAAACCCTCATCTTCATTTAACATCCACTCAATGCTCTCACTACATTTTCATGGAGGAAAGAATGAAGAAGAAGAAGAAGAAGACTAAAAACTAACAAAAAAGAGGCTTAAGAATGAACTCCTTTGCTTGGCTCAGAACTGGGGTATTTATAGGCAGGGAACTGGAAACCTAGGGCAAGAATCGGGCTCCACATAAAATTACCCAACTGCCCCTGAAAAATGACACAGCACGGAGCCAGTACGGCCGCGTTTCCGCGGCCTAAGCATGCTTATGCCGCGGAAACACTGCCGTTTAGAGGAGTTGGCCTACGTGTTTTAGTGTGTTTTGCTGGTGTGTAGTTCTATTCAGTGTGGTATAGTACTTTTCTCAGAAGCTCTTCATAATTCTTCCAGAATTTCAGTAGATCAAAAGGTGATGTGATGTGGATCTTTTGCCATGATTTCCTCGAGCTCCGCGTAGATTTCTTGGATTTTTTGTTGCCATTGTGCTTTGTGCACGAAAATGACATCGATTTTCCATTTTGTCCCTTAAACTGGTGTGTGGCAACACACGGATAGAGAGCGGAGACCCGTGTTTTATCTGTTGTTGGCAGTAATCCGGAATTTGACGTACTTTTCCATGAATTTCACTGTTTAGAGCTGAGAACCAGTATCCTGTAAATATGTAGCAAACACTGATTAAAAGCACCTGCCTATAACCAAACGAGCGTAAGAATGGGTGGTATAAAATGCAATATTCTGGTATGAACATCAATGAAAGGGATATAATGAATTTGAAAATCTGACTCCTCAAATAAAACTGCTTCATCCTCAATAATTTCCTCAATACTCTCCTCAAAATTTAGCTTATCCATGCAATTTTCATCAAAATCAAGACGCATATGAACTTCGGGAAAAACAGTTAATGACTCGGGATGATGTTTTGGAGAGAAAAACTCATCCAAATCGTGGGTTCATCATACAAAATATTCCTAGCGTCTATATCCTCAATCAAGTGAAAATCAATTTTTTCAGACACCTCATCAAAAGCATGGATATTAATCAATTCAGGTTCTAGAGTGGAGGTGTAGAGGTCAAAAGGATTGGTGATGGTTTCACTCGAAAGGGACCTTTCACAATCAGGTAAATCAAACACTACAAAGTCGCACAACTCATTAAACGTTTTATTTTCAACTGGTGAATCATTTGGAACACTTGATAGACGTTCAAAACCGGAATTGTGGGATTCAATTGGGGATGGGTAGGTTTGATTTGGAAGGGTGCACAGCTCACTCTTTCCACTCAAATTATCAATCTTTCCAACCGCCTCATCATACATTGGAAAATTTGGAGCTAGTTAGAAACTAGCTACCGGGTCACTAGGTTGTATAAGGGCGGCCATGGACGCATTCAAATCCCTCATCTGTTGGCATGAAGCTACCATAAAATCTTCCAACGACTGTTCCAGACTAGACATGGGTTGTGACGGGGTTTCAGTAAAAGATTCAAAGTTGTTTGGATACGTGAAACTCCCAAATGGCTGTGTAGAAGCAATGTCTAGGGAATGTGCAAAAGTCGGGTAGGACTGGTAGGAATTGAATGTTTGGACAGGAGTAGGATCAATATTTGGATAATAAGGTGAATGGAATTGTTGATCCAAAGAATTCGCAGTGGTGAAAGGAGTGAAAGATCGGTTACGAGATTGTTCAATATGTTCAGCAATAGACATGGGTTTTGGAGTTACATCAGGACTCGAAAAAGGGGTATCAACGTAAGAAGGTAGTGAAGGTTGAAATGGTTGATATAAGGTGGATTGCGGAGTCCAACTAGTTGTCCTAGACGCGTCTATTCGATCTTTCAAAGAAATTTTGGGCATGGAGGGGTCGTTCGAAATTTGACCAAAACAAGAACCGTAGGAAGTAATGTCTAGTTGAGGGTACCAAAGTTCGGCAAGAGTTTTGCGAGGTGGGGTACCCATGATGTGATGAGAGAAAGAAGAAGAAAAAGAATGCGATTTTTTTATTTTATTTTATTTTATTTTATTTTTTTATATTTTTTGTTTTTAAAAAAAATTGTTTGTTTTAGGAGTTTTGAAATTTTTGAAAGTGTTTTTTTAGAAAGAGTTTTTGCAAAATTTGTACGGAACTACGGCACAATTTCAAACAACCATAGTTTAAACATACACAATCAAACCTAGAGTTAGGGTCTCCTAAGTCAACTAGACTGCTCCTAACTGTTCCAAAGCAACAAGTTGTGAGATATCCCTCAAATCGCCTCTTCACCGCCAATTGTGGCCAGGTAAGCACAAATGAAGAAAGGAGGGATCCGCTCACGAATCACCGTGAGACGGGATTTTAAAGTTACCTTTCTTACTTGTCTAGCCTAGGCACCACAAAGTCAGGTTTAGATAAACGACTGAATGCCCACAACCTTCCTTTGTCCTAATGAGCGTGACAGTCCTTAATTGGCCGAGTCTAGATATTTTTTAATTAGCTCAAGGGTGATGCATATGCTTTTAGTGATTTTTGGGGTTTAGAAAGGGTAATGAAATCCCCACACAATCTGAATTGGTGTTATAGCCTCTTAAATGACCGTATTAATTATGCAAAGCAGTTAACACACCAAAAAATCTAAAATACTTGCAAAATATTTTTTTTAGGCAGCGCAAAGAATCCTGCACAAAAACAATTTATTGGAAAGCGATAAGAAGTTGCTGTGCAAAGAATATCTGCAGGAAAATTTTTTCAGTGGAGTTCTGGGGGTAGGAGGAGAAAAAATATACTCACAGAGAGTTTTCAAACAGCTGACGTCATCTGTTTGACCGCGGTTCTACGGTCAAACCCCTGCTTATGCCGCGGTTCCGCGGTTCAATAGCTGGTTTGGATCTTCAAAAATTTTCTCTGTGCTGATTTGGTTCTCCTCTGTCTGTTCAGATCCTCTGTTTCTGTATTTGTTTACTGGGCTTGCTCCAGATCTGAATTAGTGTTTGCTCCAAGCCTGCACACTTGCACAAAAACCTTTCAAAAATAACAAGATGATGTTTATTTTTTAATTTTGTTTTTAAAATTTTTCAATTTTTCATAATTTTTTTAAATTTTCTTTTTTTTCTTTTTTTTATTATTAACCCGAAATTACACAAAGAAAGAGACTACCGTCTCCCCGGCAACGACGCCATTTGATTGAGATGATTTTGCGTGTACGTTTTAAAATTTAAGAAAATACCACAACCAAGACGGTGTCGCTTGGTAGCTAGCCGGTTGAGTACGGGTCGGTCCACAGGGAAATGGTGTTCACTCTTTAAGTTCTAACGAGTTAAGTCCTATTCTTGGTAGGTTTTGTTTTAAAATGTAAGAATGAGATTCAATTGATTTAAAGTCTCGCTAGGGTTAGGATTATGTTAGTTTGGAAAAAGGATTCTACTCACTGCTTTCTTCGCCCTAGTTAAGAATATAGGTGTTAGGGTAATAGTCAACAAAGCGGATTAGCACGACTAGGAAGAAACTACGTTTCTTCCTTTTGGTCCTTGTCCGTCCTTTCTTAACTCTTAGCCATAACTCCTATTTAAATCAACCACAACCGGTCTAACTAAGGAATCACCACTATCTTATAGGATAGGGTGCGGTAGTGAGTGGTGTGTGGTTAATATAAATAGAGTCCGTATTAATTAAAATTATAGGGGCAAGGAAAGGAGTGAGAGAGATTTCCTTTTCTCAAACCTTCCCTATCCTAACCCTAACAAGTAAGGAATTACTCGCTCATAGGAAGTTAACGATAAAATTCATTTTTATAATTTTTATATTAGAAAACTAAATTTCAGATAAAGAAAGACAGATAAAAAAATGCAGGAATTAAATTCTGATAAAAAAAATTCACGATAAAAAAACAAACCTTACTTTATTGATGACCTCTTCAACGATTACAAGGAAATAAAATTTTAATCTAGAAAATAAAAAGAGGCATGCCAAATTAGACTTTCGGATTTCCTATTTATAGATAGGAGAAACCCTAGGTTTATATTTGATCCACATTTGAATTTACAGAACTACCCTAAGAAAGTCGGGTCAAAGCACCGACACCCACCGACACGTGCACTACACGGCCGCGGAACCGCGGCAGAAAGCCATGTTTGGCCGCGGTTCCGCGGCCAATTAGTGGGATCTCTGGCTCAAACTTGTATGGTTGCTTCATGTTGCATTTTCCTTTTGTTTTCTTCACTTGGTTCCACAGAATATCTTCTATTTTCATCCAGATTTCCACAATGCAGAATATTGTTGACTTTTTGCCGTGAGCTTCGCGTTGAAGTCTTTAATCCTGTACTGCCCTTGTACTTTGTGTAAGTCCACAGTAGCGCCCCGGCCATCTAACAGACGCCAAATGCGGAACAAAAACTTTTTACAAACTGGCGCTATCGCGTACTATAACCTGGATTTGCCATTAAAGCTAAACTAACAAACTACAAAGCGGGTAGAAATGTTATATCGAACGATTCGAGTCCTTCGGTCTTCAACCATCATCCCACGCTTTGTTGCGGCTGCTCCGATCTCCTGAATCTCCAGTCTCCTCGTCCAGGTGGCACCACGTCGACGGATCTTTAAACGGGCTCCCGCCTCTTAACCGAGGCAACTCGATCATCAAGTTTGCTAAAAGAGATGACCAAGATTGATGTAGAGAATGAGTAGAACACTTTGTCTCGCTTCGTCCAAAGCCATGGACGAACGGTTAATGAAGTTACCATTTGAATCGGGTAAATGAAAAATTGGCTATTCTAATTTTCATGGACCTAAACTTTCATAATCTTTTCAAAAATGAATCCATCATCCACTCACCAAGAGAGGCCGGCCACTAAAGAGGGGGGAGGTGAGTGTAGGAGAGGAGATGGTGACTACAACCATAAATGAGAAGAATAGGTCATTAGACACCTTGCAACAACAATTAATGAAAACTAATGAATCATAACACCTAGTCATCAAAACAATAAATGCACAATTAAGTCACTAATGACTCACTAGCCTAGTCACCATCTAGAACCTTCTAGAAGCACGACTCACCCTTATGACTCACCCAAGTGACGAAAAGATAAATCCGCATTTAACGGAATATTAAATACGGGTGATAGAAAACTGGAAACTGGCAACTTCCAAAAGTGATCCTGAAACGAATTTCAGGATAACCCCGTAACAGTATAAACATACCCGTATTTGTATTACGACCGAATACAAATACAACTGAGACAAAGATATTATATCTACACAGCATAATACTCGGATCCGGCTTAAACTAAAGCCTACCAGTATTATCTGCCCGAAATATGACACGTGTGTAAACGCACGTGCATTTTCCGAACCCTGCCATAAAACCATACGGCCTCTACAACGTTTCGCCCGAACTTGGGAAACTGTCTGTGGGGGACTCTAATGACTCATCAACACACTGGCACTGGGTATAACCTCTAGCACGTCAGAGGTACAAGCTGTACGTAACGGTTGCCTATATATTGATTGGAAGGGAAGCTGACGAGCGAACTCATCCATAAACCCTACTGAGCCTAACAGTGACAATATCCGTACAGTCCGGTCTGTTCGTCTAAAGAGTATCGCGTATCGAGTCTAGGGGGTGGATAAAGTCGGACCCTTAATAACGCGATAATTCGTGTCGGCATGAAGTCTATCACCACCTGAAAAACTATTGATCCAAATCAGTAATTCTCCACTATCTCGGCCGAGGATTTCTAGTGATGGCCACCGGTGCACTGTGCGACATCAACCCCCAATACCAGGAGAGACGAATCCCCGACGATCCACTCAATTCCTCCATGTAGCTCGGGACTGTACCCAAAAAATACCTGTTTGCACGTCTCCTTTGAGCGTGGTAGGGTAGAAATCAAAGCACAGTGGGAACTCACACGAGACAAATGACGATCTCAGGTCGACAAACTAACCTGTACACATGACACCACGGAACTGCTATCTGACGATATGTATAATACCAACTAGCATGTTCCCGGCGAGTCCTGTCCGGTGTACTCATAACCCAATGAGCACCTGTATACATCTTAGGTGAACAAACTGACACCAATGGATTGTGAGACCGGCCACCGCCCCTCGTCGGAGTCTTGACTGTATACACTAGTCTACTCTGGAGTATTGATGCCCTGTCTCGAAACTCCCACGACTAGGGACACTTTAAGGATGTGCTTATAGACCCCAGCTCCCACGTATATGATCGCCATCATACTGCTGGCTGTCAAGCAGAATCCTATGGGCTCTATCAACATGCAATAGTGAATTAAAGCATGTATACGATGATAAAGACAAACCAGATAGCATACTATCATCTCGAGCAAGACTGTCATATCGGTATAGGTCCTGCCTCAATCATTGCAATCACGTACCTGCGATCCAATAATTGACTTTGAGGGCACTATATACAACAATCTCCCACTTGCACTTAAGGCTATTATTGCGATGTCGCATACTCACAGCCCGTGTGATACTGAACACCCAACTCCTCTACTAATCAGTTTCACAAAGCCCGTTTGTAAAACTCTTGTGTTCGAGAAATAGCCTCAGTGAGTGGATCCGCCCTGATGTTTCTTTCTACGTCTCTCTTAATCTCAAGTTAGCGGAAAAAAGCCATCTCCCGAATCGAGTAATACATGTCTTAGAATATGTCTGGATATCTGATGGGACCTAGTTCATAAATGAACTCCAAATCTAAACTTCTTAGACTGTAGTGATCACTGAACCTAATCAGTATCCAGCACCATGCCTCCCACAGTATCCTCTTGGACCACCTGTCCATAATACTGTCCCTCGTCAGAGGGAAAACTATAACTCCGACAATGACTCTGTCATCCATGTCACCTTTGAAGCCTGGAATGATAACTGTCTCCCGAAGGAGGCTGCCGTCATCAAATCCATAGAACATCCATTCATGTTCTAAAACTGCTTTCTAATGTTTCTCCAGGATTGGATTAATATAAACTTATCACATCTTGTGCAAAAATAATATCTGGTGTGGTACTTGACATCTCATGATTGACTCAATTTCCTAAGCAAGTGATCTGTCAATCATGCACATCCCTCTCCCCTTTAGTCTGTAAGACACGTTTAGAGAGGGTGACTCCATCACCTGCAGGTACACCACCATGCCAGGAGTCAACTATTCTAAAATAAAGTACGCATATTGGGAATCTACCCAAATCTAGATCTAAAACCATAGATCTAATAACCAGAATGTCAGATATTATATCGATATCCCTTGTGAAGAAACAACTGTGTGACGAACAAAGTATAACCGATCATAGTATCGGAATTTTACTTCCTACTCTGTATATGTCATCTAAATACCAGGACATCACACCCTACTACCTTCTTAACAGATCCATCCCCTATTCTGATGAGGTCAAATCCATGACTGTTACATTAAAATTAGATGATCTTATCTCCGCTATATCTGCTCAAGCCTATAAATAGACATAATCTACTTGCCCACTATGCTTCCGCTGCTCCCACTGACTACGACAACCCTCCGACAGAATAATATATACGTGTACTTCTGAAACTAGTTTAGAACGACGCTATACTTATCCTTCTGCTGGGTCTCATAGTCTGGAACAACAGTAGTGTCAAGTCTGGGTAAACTAGAACCTCCCTGTCACCGTCCATGAGGCTACCGGAGTACCTCTCGGGTGTCTGAGGTTACCCACCATGTCTGCGGAGTGGCTATTGGAATGTGAAAACCTGATTGAATATATAGGTCCTATTAAATTTTCCGTAATCGTTTGCGGTTCTGGAATCACTTCCAGTTCTACCATACTCCCACTACTGTTTTCTGAAAAAATCCATTTTACTAAAACTGTGGCGAGTCAAGAACAATATCACTATTGATCTTCTAGATGGTAGAAATGTCAACCCTCGTCGATGTTGGATATAGTGCCCTCAAAGTCAATTATTGGATCGCAGGTACGTGATTACAATGATTGAAGCAGGGCCTATACCGATATGACAGTCTTGCTTGAGATGATAGTATGCTATCTGGTTTGTCTTTATCATCGTTTACATGCTTTAGTTCACTATTGCATGTTGATAGAGCCCATAGGATTCTGCTTGACTGCCAGCAGTATGATGGCGATCATATACGTGGGAGCTAGGGTCTGTAAGCACATCCTTAAAGTGTCCCTAGTCGTGGGAGTTTCGAGACAGGGCATCGATACTCCAGAGTAGACTAGTGTATACAGTCGAGACCCCGACGAGGGGCAGTGGCCGGTCTCACAAGCCATTGGTGTCAGTTGGTTCACCTAAGATGTATACAGGTGCTCATTGGGTTATGAGTACACCGGACAGGACTCGCCGGGAACATGCTAGTTGGTACTATACATATCGTCAGATAGTAGTTCCCAGGTGACATGTGTACAGGTTAGTTTGTCGACCTGAGATCGTCATTTGTCTCGTGTGAGTTCCCGCCATACTTTGATTTCTACCCTACCACGCTCAAAGGAGACGTGCAAACAGGTATTTTTTGGGTACAGTCCCGAGCCACATGGAGGTAGTGAGCGGATCGTCGGGGATTCGTCTCTCCCGGTATTGGGGGTTGATGTCGCACAGTGCACGGGTGTCCATCACTAGAAATCCTTGGCCGAGGTAGTGGAGAATTACTGATTTGGATCAGTAGTTTCTCAGGAGGTGATGGGCTTCATACCGACACGAATTATCGCATTATCAGGGGTCTGACTTTATCCACCCCCCTAGACTCGATATGCGATACTCTTTAGACGAACGTACCGGACTGTATGTATATTGTCACTGTTAGGCTCAGTAGGGTTTATGGATGAGTTCGCTTGTCAGCTTCCCTTCCAATCAATACATAGGAAACCGTTACGTACAGCTTGTACCTCTGACGTACTAGAGGTTATACCCGGTGTCAGTGTGTTGATGAGTCATTAGAGTCCCCCACAGACAGTTTCTCAAGTTCGGGCGAAACGTTGTAGAGGCCGTATGGTTTTATGGCAGGGTTCGGAAAATGCACGTGCGTTTACGTACGTGTCATATTTCGGACAGGTAATACTGGTTGGCTTTGGTTTAAGCCGGATCCGAGTATTATACTTTGTAGATATAATATCTTTGTCTCAGTTGCATTTGTATTCAGTCGTAATACAAATGCGGGTATGTTTATACTGTTGCGGGGTTATCCTGAAATTCGTTTCGGGATCACTTTTGGAAGTTGCCAGTTTCCAGTTTTCTATCACCCGTATTTAACATTCGGTTAAATGCGGATTTATCTTTTCTTCTTTTGGGTGAGTCATGAGTATGGAAGGTTCTTGGATTGGTGACTAGGTTAATGAATCATTCATATGCATTAATTGATTGGATGACTAAGGTTAATGAGTCATTCTTTATATTAATGTGTTTTGTTATACCTTTGATATTTTCTCTTGATCTTTATCTTATGGTTACCCTCTCCCCTCTTACACTCACCCCCCACCTCTATAATGGCCGGGCCCCCCCTCTTGGAAATGATATAGTTGTTCATTTGGGAAAAAGATATAGTTTTGGACTCATGGAAATTAGATAGTTTGATTTCTTATTTCACCCGATTCCAAAAGGCAACTTCATTAACTGTTCATCCATAGTTTTGGATCTAACGAGACAAAGTGTTCTATTCGTTCTTTATATCAATCTTGGTCATCTCTTTTAGCAAACTTGATGATCGAGTTGCTTCGGTTTAGAGGCGGGAGCCCGTTTAAAGATCCGTCGACGTGGTGCCACCTGGACGAGAAGACTGGAGATTCAGGAGATCGGAGCAGCCATAACAAAGCGTGGGATGATGGTTGAAGACCGAAGGACTTGGATCGTTCAGTATAACATTTCTACCAACTTTGTAGTTTGTTAGTTTAGCTTTAATGGCAGATCCGGGTTATAGTACGCGATAGCACCAGTTGTAAAAGTTTATGTTCCGCATTTGGCGTCTGTTAGACGGCCGGGGCGCTACCATGGACTTACAGTCAAAACAAGGGTCAACCCACAAACAGCTATTACAGAAACGTGCCTTGAGTTATCCAGTGTCTTGTTTTAAGCATAAGCTGGACAACTCCCCTTACCTTAACATCGTTAAGATATGAAGCATTCTATATGCAATATAGAAACTTTGGCACTTATTTAATTGGAACTAGATTCAAATCATGCAGCTGTCTCCAGTGCATATCATCTTAATGGATAGAGGCTAATCAGCATTACTCAACTTAGGAATACATCCAATTATGAGTAACCTGAAAAAGAAACAAGTTTCTCAAAACCATTTCTATCAACTGAATACTAGTCACAAGAATCTACATCTTCAATCTCTTTGACGAATCCCGATACTTGCGACACCTGGTTCTCTACTTTATTCTTATACCCACAACTTCTCAAAACTTAGACATTGTATTTCTATGAAACACTTGTCTAAAAACTAGAGAAGTCATAAGTAAACAGAATATAGTACGAGGACCTACCCCTTTGTCTTGATGGACACTGGACAACATACAATACTCTGTATAAGTCCTCTGAGTTGAATAACTCAAAACCTGTGCGCCGTAGGTTGAAAACTGTACCCAGGCGATTTCCTCAAATATCACCAATTACAACGAATTCTGATATAATGAGGATTATCACATAATTCCCAATAACTTACTCCCACTCATCATCTGTAAAACTATACAGATATAAGAATTTAACCTGGTAAACACATACCCTGGAGTAAGTATCTAATCGGGAAGTCAGTTTTCTATTAACAATGCACAGAAACATAAAAATGTTTCGTAGGGGTATCCTGGTATTCCTAGTAATGCCTCTTCCATAATCCAATTCATGACTTTAACCGTATATCTTTTTGCCATCTCTCCAAATCCCTTTATTTGTCTTTAGTCTTTACCTTCTGTACACCATCGTTAGGCTAAATGGTTTTCTTCCTTCCCTACCGTTCGGCACCAGCCTATGGTTTAGAAGAAGACTATCCAGTAAGCATAATAGGTGTACTCTCCTAAACCAAGGAGTACTCGCAACTTGAGAGAAGGTGATGATAAAAGACAACTGAATAATACCTTATTCTATTTCTCCCGAACTGGGAAAAAGCAAAGGTGAAATAGGAGTGGCGATGAAGTTCGCGGTTTGGTCGTGAATGATAACAATCGCAATTTACTTTGCCCTCTTTCTAATCCTTCTATTTTGTCTTTAGTTATTACCTTCTGCACACCCTAATTAGGCTAATTGGTTTTCTTCATTCCCTACCTTTCGGCACCTGCCTATGGTTTGGAATAAGACTATCCAATAAGCGTAATAGGTGTACTCTCCTAAACTAAGGAGCCCTCGCAACCTGAGAGAAGGTGATAATAAAAGACAACTGAATAAACCAATTCTATTTCTCCTGAACTTGGATCTATCCTCGAAGAAGTCCCTCCGAGTTCGTATATAACCATACGATGGATCTATCCAATGGAAGTGGATATCCGTAGTAATACGAGGTGTTCTGAGAAATGCAAAGGGTAAAAGAAGAAGCGGCAATAACTTATGCAACTAAGATAATCCAAAAGACAGCATTTTAAGAAGGTTCGGTCAACTTGGTCACTGAGTCACAGTCTAGGGTCGGTCAAAGGTCGCTGCCAAAGAGAGAGAGAGAAAAGAAACACTCTGCATGCACTCTAACCTAGATCAGAATGGTTATCACTTTATCTAATCAGGAAACCTCCCACTGTACCGTCAAATTCTCCTCCAAACCTGAAAGAAGAATCAATCGGGATCACCCGAAGAGTAAACCAACTCATCAGTGGGAATCGGGATCCAACTCTCATCGCATAATAACATGACAAAATCCACTCACGTTATTACACTCCAGAAGGTATGCGCATACTTGGCAAGTTTCATTTTCTTTAGAAACCCCCGATATAACTTTTGCCCCATGCTCTTATGACCTTGGCGATGGTCAAAATGTCATAAGTCACATGCCAAGTTCTACCCGTCACTATCCAGATCAATTTGAACCCACCCGCACATGCCCTTGACGATGGCCAAAATGACAGAATGAATGTCCCAAACCAACTCATCTATCTATGCAACAAATGAAAACCCAGCAGCTACCAAACACTATGCCTTGGCGATGGTCAAAATACATAGCTTGAATATTACTGAATACCCAAAAGAAATGACGGAGGGCTACGACTGGTTTTTGGCGAAAAATCTTTAACGTAATGAATTTGATCTCGTTGAAGGAACCTGATAGCTTTTTATCAAAATATATAGTGACGAAAACCTTTTGCTAAAGAGGTCACTCCCGGTGAAGGGATCTCGGCTCTTTCCTCGTGGAATGAGGTGCAGGATATTCGAACTAAATACCGCGATGCAAAGCAACTTGTAATCGAATATAATGAAGTTATTACCCTGACGCAAACTTCTGCCCAAGGGGTCTCTCCCGGTGAAGGGATATCTGCCCTTGCCTCGTCGAATGAGGTGCAGGATATTCCAACCGAATATCACTATGCAAAACAAAAGGAAACGTCTTTGTAATAACACTTTTTAAAATTGGTTCCAACAACATCAAATATAGGTTTGTTTTACTTGCATTAATACGAATCAACGCATTCCCATCAATTAATCACACCAGAAAAGAACGAAAAATAAAATGTACGTATATGCCATCCGCATTCACCACTGGGTCTCGTCATCACCCGTTAGGTTACTTAACTAACGACAGAGCGGGGACTGGACTAGCGCGGGTGTAAAACATATACAACATCTAATAGTATATATACTAATATACAATAATCGCTCAATGCATGATAATATGCAACATTACAGAAAAGTAATAAGCATCACAGAACAATACAGATAATCTGGGATCCCCGGGTTTCACAGAGCCGCTACTGAAACCCGACGTTCCCCTGGTCGTGTGGATAGCCTGTGCAATGAAACCTAGACCCCTACGAGCGCGGCAAGTTACCCGCCAAAAGTTGAAGCGAGGCAGCCCCCTACAGCATAGTGAATGGACCACCCGGCACTTCACAGAATCCGGTAACTCGAGCACCCCTCCTTGGGCTAACCTGTACCCCCTACGAGTGCTGCGAATAGTCTTCCAATTCTAGAGTGAGGTCCCTTTGCCTCTCAAAGCCATGAGATACGGACCCATTGCCCTCCAGAACCCGGCTATCCATGCACTCCGTCGCGGGGTAATCCTAGTACAGAAAAGAAAATATATACAACGTGTACATCGACCTCAGCCCGGTCGTGCCCCAAAAGAATATTATACAAACAGGCAGTGACGGCAGTCCACATGTTGGACGCTCGCCCCGCAATATCAATTGTACAAATAAATCCAAACAGCACTACCATTGCACACTGCTATCCACCACGACATATCCGCAACATCACAGCACAACACAGAACATCAACGCGAATGTCACGTTCGCAAATCTGTCTAAAAGGACTATAGCAATTAGATGCAATTTACCGCTCGAATGACATTCACGGTCGGAGATATAATGTAAATACTGTAAACTAACAAGTTTAAAATTTCGATCGACAAAAATTTCTGAAGTGGGCCCCATATACATCTGCTGTACAGTAACAAAATCTGGACCCAAAAGAAATATACAAAAAACAACAATTTCCCAAGACAAACCCACTGGAAAAAATTGGAGCACTGTTCCAACATACTGGCCGCGGTTCCGCGGTCAAACCCTAGCTTTGCCCACGGATCCGCGGCGGTACTGTGGGATCACGTGCCCAAATTTTCCCAGAATACTTAGAAAAGCCTGCTCTATTTTCTGTGATATGTAAAATAATTTTTAAACCCATTTAAAAATCGATAGAAACTTTTGTGCATAAAATTGCGATTTTTGAAAATCCGTTCGATCGATATTTTAAACGTGTTAGCACAAGTTAGTAAAGCTTAATGGTGAGGCTCTGATACCACTGTAAATCCACGGTAGTGCCCCGGCCGTCTAACAGACGCCAAATGTGGAACAAAAACTTTTTACAAACTGGCGTTATCGCGTACTATAACCCGAATCTGCCATTAAAGCTAAACTAACAAACTACAAAGTGGGTAGAAATGTTATACCGTACGATCCGAGTCCTTCGGTCTTCAATCATCATCCCACACTTTGTTGCGGCTGCTCCGATCTCCTGAATCTCCAGTCTCCTCGTCCAGTTGGCACCACGTCGACGGATCTTTAAACGGGCTCCCGCCTCTGAACCGAGGCAACTCGATCATCAAGTTTGCTAAAAGAGATGACCAAGATTGATGTAGAGAATGAGTAGAACACTTTGTCTCGCTTCGTCCAAAGTTATGGACGAACGGTTAATGAAGTTGCCATTTGAATCGGGTAAATGAAAAATTGGCTATTCTAATTTTCATGAACCTAAACTTTCATAATCTTTTCAAAAATGAATCCATCATCCTCTCACCAAGAAAGGCCGGCCACTAAAGAGGGGGGAGGTGAGTGTAGGAGAGGGGAGGGTGACTACAACCATAAATGAGAAGAATGAGTCATTAGACACCTTGCAACAACAATTAATGAAAACTAATGAATCATAACACCTAGTCATCAGAACAATAAATGCACAATTAAGTCACTAATGACTCACTAGCCTAGTCACCATCTAGAACCTTCTAGAAGCACGACTCACCCTTATGACTCACCCAAGTGACGAAAAGATAAATCCGCATTTAACGGAATGTTAAATACGGGTGATAGAAAACTGGAAACTGGTAACTTCCAAAAGTGATCCTGAAACGAATTTCAGGATAACCCCGTGATAGTATAAACATACCCGCATTTGTATTACGACCGAATACAAATGCAACTGAGACAAAGATATTATATCTACACAGCATAATACTCGGATCCGGCTTAAACTAAAGCCTACCAGTATTATCTGCCCGAAATATGACACGTGCGTAAACGCACGTGCATTTTCCGAACCCTGCCATAAAACCATACGGCCTCTACAACGTTTCGCTCGAACTTGGGAAACTGTCTGTGGGGGACTTTAATGACTCATCAACACACTGGCACTGGGTATAACCTCTAGCACGTCAGAGGTACAAGCTGTACGTAACGGTTGCCTATGTATTGATTGGAAGGGAAGCTGACGAGCGAACTCATCCATAAACCCTACTGAGCCTAACAGTGACAATATCCGTACAGTCCGGTCCGTTCGTCTAAAGAGTATCGCGTATCGAGTCTAGGGGGGTGGATAAAGTCAGACCCCTAATAACGCGATAATTCGTGTCGGCATGAAGCCCATCACCACCTGAGAAACTATTGATCCAAATCAGTAATTCTCCACTATCTCGGCCGAGGATTTCTAGTGATGGCCACCCGTGCACTGTGCGACATCAACCCCCAATACCGGGAGAGACGAATCCCCGACGATCCGCTCACTGCCTCCATGTGGCTCGGGACTGTACCCAAAAAATACCTGTTTGCACGTCTCCTTTGAGTGTGGTAGGGTAGAAATCAAAGCACAGTGGGAACTCACACGAGACAAATGACGATCTCAGGTCGAAAAACTAACTTGTACACTTGTCACCACGGAACTGCTATCTGACGATATGTATAATACCAACTAGCATGTTCCCGGCGAGTCCTGTCCGGTGTACTCATAACCCAATGAGCACCGTATACATCTTAGGTTAACAAACTGACATCAATGGCTTGTGAGACCGGCCACCGCCCCTCGTCGGGGTCTCGACTGTATACACTAGTCTACTCTGGAGTATCGATGCCCTGTCTCGAAACTCCCACGACTAGGGACACTTTAAGGATGTGCTTATAGACCCCAGCTCCCACGTATATGTTCTCCATCATACTGTTGGCTGTCAAGCAGAATCCTATGGGCTCTATCAACATGCAATAGTGAACTAAAGCATGTATACGATGATAAAGAAAAACCAGATAGCATACTATCATCTCGAGCAAGACTGTCATATCGGTATAGGTCCTACCTCAATCATTGCAATCACGTACCTGCGATCCAATAATTGACTTTGAGGGCACTATATCCAACACTTTGTGCATTGAACTGTCTACTGATCTTCGTTTGTTCCTTAAACCGGTAGGCGGCATCATACAGATTCATCTATTGTTGGTCGTAGTCTCACATTTGTAGTGTCTTTTCATGAATTTCACTGTATTGTTCTAAGAACCTGTAACCTGCAACTATTTAGCAGACATGGATCAAAAGCACCTATTTATTTGTAATATGATTAAGAATGGGCGATATAATAATGCAATATTCTGATATGAACAAGATGATAGCGACGAGGCGAAGTCATAGGCGGCGAGGTGGGCATGGCCATGAGTTTTGTGTGCTCGGGGATGTGCAGAGGTAGGAGAAGAGGTGTGGTGGTGTTCTGGGGTTGCTGGAGACGAGAGGAGGTGACAGGGTGCTAGCGCGGTGGTCGGTTTTTCGGCGACGATGAAGTTGCCGGCGAGGGAGGGTTTGGACAAGATGGGTTCGGTGACACAAACAAGAGGAAGAAGATGAAGGTGAGGGTGATGGAGTGTGGGTGCTCTGGTGTTGCCGACGAGGAGGGAAGGTGATGAAGGTGGCGGCGGCGGTCGGTTCAAGCGACTGCGAAAGGGAGGTGATGGGTTCTCGATGTTATGGTTGGGGGCTTGAGGTCGTCGGGGAGAAGAGGAGGTGATGGAGGTGAGGCCGGGGAGGCGAGGTGATGGGGACGGCGACAGTTAGAAGGCGGCGATGACGAGGGGGAAGAGGGCGCGGGTTAAGGCTCGCTGGGACATGATGAATAAGAAAGGAAGAGAGAGAGAGGGTATGGATATTTAGTAATAAGTAATATTATATATATATATATAGAGAGAGAGAGAGAGAGGGGGGGGGTGAGTGTGGGGACGGGGGTTTTAAGGGGGGAAGAGAGAATTCAGTTATAATAATTATATTTTAATATATATATATATATATATGTATGTATGTATTTTAGAGAGAGAGAGAGAATGAGAGAGAGAGAGAGACGAGAGAAAGAGAATGAGATTTTAATAATTAATATATTATATATTATATAACAGTATTATATATATTATTAGTTATAATAATATATTATATAACAGTATTATATATATTATTAGTTATAATAATATATTATATATATTATAGGATTTTACAGATAATACCAGATTGCTCCGAATATTACCCGTAACCATTCAAAAATCTAGTTTTTCAATATAAAGAATATACGTAAAAGTTTAAACCATAATATGATATCCAGATAATAAAAACATATACCCCCAAATACGGATCTACGTAAATATACGTAGCGATTAAATAACGAGTCTGTTTAACAATTAGGACATGAACATGATATATGGGTGCAACCACATGATATGGGGTGTGATGACATGCAATGCTAGATATCAAAATATATTATTTGGTTTTTATTTTGTATTATTAAAAGATATGTGGAATATATTATATGTGTATAATATCTAGATTTGCATAGATACTCTGTACTAGCAAATATTTGATATAATCTTGAACCATGTTGGGTTCAAACATGCGGGTCTGGTCGGATAATAAGCACAACTACCAATTGCACTATTTGCAACCCAAAAGTAACAATAATAAAGAAATTAATCGCAAGATTTGAAATATCATAAATAAATATAGTATAACAGTGCTAGGGTGTTATATGAGCGTTAGTTCGCTGACGACATTTCTTTCTTTCTCTTTTTTTTCTTGGAATGTTTGTCAAGAAGACAGGATTCAGAGAAGACCGAACCAAGCCAGGAGGATTTTGATCAGCTTACTGCTCAGCCAGATTACTCGTTTCCTTTTCTACATTTATTTCCAGTATGCTATTGTTCAGGCACTTTTCAGTTATTATATCTTTTATTTCAGACATCTGTATTTTGAAATTTGATTGTAAATAAAGTGTTGTTGGAATTTAATTACACTTGTTAATTCTTGCCAGATGTTATTGTCATGCCTCTACCCCGGAATATAGGTAATAGTGGACTCACCACAGGATTCGGGGTAGAGTACGTAACGGGTGGCGGACACGTATATTCAGAAGAAGGATTTACTCACGTCATATACGCTATACCACCGATATCAATTTGACCAGCTCAAAAACTAATCTAAATAAACTATTAGCACATGTGAATAACTGTATAGATCCGTACATCAAATATCACATGCTAAGACACAATATAATGGAATTGATAAACATGGAAGGTAACAAGATACCAGAATTCAAATGGAATAAATGGATATCCGGTGAACTAACTTTGATTTACTCTGATGAAAACCATAATCTGTACTTTCGAACGTCGTCCGTCTAATCTCTGATATCTGGACATGCAAGCCTAAGGTCGTCAGAAAGCGACCTAGCAAGTGGTAAAATGAAGGAAATCGTGCACATGTTTGTCTACCAGGATATAATGTGTAAATAAAATGCATATGGATATAGATTAAAATGTAATATGTGAAATAATAGACTATAAGTCAATATACAAGAATGTCAGAATAATATCAAGTAATAATCAAATTACCAGAGATAGGTAAAATGGATGTAAGGATAAAACTGAACATGGTTAGGGGAGTATTGTGGAAATGGACGGTAAGGTACTCCTATCTAGTGGTATCCCATGGCTAGCTGGCACATCCATGTCAAATATAACCACTATTTAGTAAACATAATAAACAGTATCCAGTAATCAGTGTTTAGTAATCATATAAGGTATTCAGTAAACATGATAAACGGTATCCAGTAATTAGTGTCTAGAAATCAGTATCCGGTATTCAGTAAACATGATAAAATTGGCGTAGCATGGATATTATCCAAGTGTATGAGTATTCTTACTTTCCATTCACCAATAAACCACTAGTCAAGTCAACAGAAGGACCATGTCGGTATCAAGTACCAATGTATATTAATAAACTGGTATTAAGTCAATAACATATAACATGAAAGCACACTTTTCAAGTATCATTATGTATCCAGTGATAGTATGAGTGTTTCATGATTTTTAATTAACGAGTATCAATTAATAATATGGATTTTTAGTAGTTAATATAACGTGAACATGAATGGACTCGCATATACCCCGGTACTGTCATATTCTAACACTTGAATATAATTAGTCACTCATGTTAAGCTTAAATAATTCATCATTTAGTTTGTTTTTTAGGTTGTATTTGTTTAGTTTGTGATCATGAATTGCCTCGCATATTGTAACGACTCAAATTTTACTATACGAAAATTTTCAAGTTAATGTACAGAATAGAGTTGTAAGCCTGAGCACAAGTTATAAATTTAATTTGTTTAAGAACAGCAAGAAAACACTTGTAGCTCATTGGTAAATTCCTTGCACTACTGTGACGTAGTCTATGTGTTCGAATCCCATTAGCCACATATATTTTTATTGATTTTTATTTTAAACTTTTTGGAAGCCCAAAAGTTTACACGTGTAATACACTTAAAATGAAAAGTCACAGAAAATCAAACATGTGATAAATGTTATATGAATAGACTAGGACACTTGGCAAAGATCCAGAGCCCCACCTCACCCCTACGGCCGGCGAGATCGGCTCATGGCCCAGCCCCATCGGTCCCCTCGTACCTAATGACCCTCGTGTCTTGCACACTAAACCTCTTGGCATACCCCATTACTCCTATGCTGTTTGATTTCTCTGTAAATTAATAGAGAACTTAAAATCACCCATTAATCCAAATTTTAATGCATTTAAATTCTTTCTTCAATTCCCAAAACCCTAATTCCATTCTATAAATACAACACCATACTCTTGCCCTCTTCATTCTGAAATCCATTGCCAAAATCCTCAAAATTTTCTAAGTCAAAAAAGAGTACAAGTGGAGTTAGCCTAAGCTAACTTTCTGGCGATGATTCAAAGCGATTCCGGCTACCCCGCGACTCCACGAAGCCACTAATCTCTTCCTCAACCTCCCATCTTTTCTTTCAACTTGTAAGTCCCCTATCTTCTCCTCACTTCCTAATTTAAAAAGTTCTCTTTTCAAAACTTGTCGGGAGTGGAGTTATTCCAACATCCGATTCTAAACTCTTTAAAATCATAATTTTTCTTAATAACCAATCATCCATATCATTATATCTTGCTTAGCAATCATGAAACAAATATTGAGAACAAGTTTCATCTTAACAGACCATGTTATGTAACTTCCATTTGCATTTTTCGTTTAAATACCACAAACTTTACATATGACATATTTTAATTACTTTAGCTTAGCATACCTTTAGAAAACCTCACGAGGTAATGACCTACCTCTCACATACATATATCTTGACATAACACGATTCGCTTGAAAATAATATCATATGGCAAATACGACTTTTCAAATAAATACCTTAAACTATTAAAAACCGTATTTCTTTAAATTGTGTGATTACATTCCTTGTGATTATGCCTCTATAACCCATTTTGGGGAACCCGATCGGGATGTTGCGGGTTATCACACATCCTCGGAACTAGTAGAGCGAGATGCAGAGCTCCTCACGGAGCATACGATCTCAATGGAATTTTTATACAATTTTTAAGAAAAACGAGGATTTCTATTTAATAATAAAAAGTTGTTGTTTCATTACTTGTTATTCTTGTGTTATTTCATTTATATTGCTTATTTAAGCTTAGCGTGTTTACTTCTGAGTAAATACGTCGCGTGCTTGTCACGTCTCCTTCCCCGTACACCGGGAAGCATGACGTGACGGGTTTTGTTGGCGGTCCATGCAGGTCAGTTCTGCATGAAAACATAAGCAATATATCACAAGAATTATAAGAATCAGCAACTAAACATTCTTTACATTTCAATTCCTTGAATCTATCCTAACCCTATTTTTCTTTCAAGGTTATGGATTCCCCCAAAATACGAGCACGAACGTTAATGGCAACACCCCACCACCACCACCACCACCACCTCTACCACTTATACATACCATAGTAGCTCCTATCAACGAACATATGGTTTTGCTTGAGACGATCAAGAGCCTCTTGGAGGGATAGCAGCAGCAGACTGCTATACTCTTGAACCGCCCAGAAGCTGAGGCACCCGGAGTGGAGCAATTCCAGGCACTGCACCCTAAACAATTCTCTAGGAAACAGAGCCTTCTGGAAGCGGAGGAATGGGCTCAGTCGATTGAGTACGATCTGGCAGCAACATAAGTGCCAGATATTGCTTGGGTAAGAGTTGTGAAGCTGTCCCTAACCGACAACGCCAGAGTATGGTGGAAGGCGGAAGAAAACCGTCTTGCTCAGCCGATTGAATGGAGGACTTTTTGCGACACGTTCGACGCGAAATATTTTCTAGAGACTGCCCATTTTGACATGGAGTAACAATTCATCCACCTACAACAAGGCTCTAAGTGGAGCAAATCTGTGGATGAGTATGATACTGAGTTTACCATGCTCAGCAGGTAAGATATGTCTCAATATTCAATTTCCTTATAACATATACTACACTGCTAACACGAAACCGTAACAGGTTTGCGGTACATCTCATACTGACTGCTGAGATCAGAGCACGACGATTTCAGCAAGGATTGGACCCGGAGATCTAAGCTGCATTAGCTACATGGGATTTCCCAACCCACGATCTTGCTCTAAAGGCTGCCCGAAGATTTGAGGCAGTTGTGAAGAAGAAGGGCAGACCTCAATCTGCCGGTGTGATGTGCCATGTTGCTCAGATGGAAAGAGGAGCCTCTTCGAGGCCACCGTTTGTACCCAGAAGACCGGGAGAAACTTTTAACCGGCTGAGTCCAGACTTTTGCACCTACTGCAGGAGGAATGGACACATGACGAAGGACTGCAGGTGTGCAAACGGCATGTGCTTAGTCTGCGGCTCATCCACTCATGACATTGTTGCATGTCCTCGTAGACTCAATCCGAATCTAGCCCCCAGACCAGCCATCACTTTTCCGCAGCGGCCAGCTATTCAGGCACCTGCACCTCGACTTGCTCTCCCAGCTCCACCTCCTCGTGGACCTTCTGCACAGCCTCTTCGTCAGTTCCATCATGCATAAAGGAACCTACCTCAAGGACAGAGGAACAGACAGAGGAATTCTCCCTCAACAAGGAGGAACGTACGTAGGCGTCCGGTTTTCACAATGACTGTGGAAGAAGGTGAAGCTGCTGGCCAAGTCATCACTGGTAACTTCCCATCTTTCAAATCTGTTCAATACTTGTTTACATCCATATATCTTTCCATACCTAAACATATCTCACACAACTTAGGTAAATCTTAGTAGCCTCCCTACCTGCCTTAGCACTCTTCGATACTGGAGCGTCACATTGCTTTATGTCGCAATGGTTCGTTCGAACTCATGCGCTTCCAGTCAAACCGCTCGTATCCAACTAGAATGTTAGTTCAGGGAACGACGTTCTAAAGGAAACTTTGGAATACGACCTATGTCCAGTGGTCGTCTACAGCAGAGAATTTTATGTTGACTTCAAGGTGCTGGACATACCGAACTTCAACGTAGTCTTGGGTATGGACTGGCTAGGAACTTTCTTCGCTACCATAGACTGTCGTCAAAGGAGGGTAGTGTTCGAGATTCCAGATCATCCGGTCTTTTATTTCAAGAGTGGAGACCGTACCCTGGAACCTAGCACCTACAAGGCTAAACTAAGGAAGGCAGTGATTGCAACAATACAAGATGAAGAAGACAAGCCAGAGGTAGTTCGAGAGTTTGAGGATGTATTCCCTGAAGACATCTCAGGTTTGCCTCCCGATTGAGCTCTTGAATTCAGTATTGACTTATTACCTGGGGCACAACCGGTGATCAAAGCACCATATAGCCTAATTCCAGAAGGATTGAAGGAGATTCATTCTCAGTTGGACAAACTTTTGAAGAAAGGATGGATTTGTCCCAGCACTTCAAGTTGGGGATCTCCAGTTTTGCTTGTAAAGAAGAAAGAAGGTTCATACAGAATGTGCATTGACTACCGAGCTCTGAACGAAGTCACGATAAAGAATAAGTATCCACTACCGCGCATCGACGATCTGTTCGATCAGATAAGTGGGCCTTGTGTTTTCTCAAAACTAGATCTTCGTTCAGGTTATCATCAGGTGAAGGTCAAAGAATCTGATATTCCGAAGACGACATTCAGAACTCGCTATGGTCATTATGAATTTCTCATGATGCCATTTGGAGTGACCAATGCACCGGCTATTTTTATGAATCTGATGAACCAAGTTTTCCGAGAGTACATAAACAGGTTCGTTGTCATATTTATCGATGACATCCTGGTGTATTCAAAGAGTCGAAAAGAACACGCTGAATATTTGAGGATTGTCCTGGAAACTTTGCGACAACACCAACTCTATACCAAATACAACAAGTGCGAGTTTTGGCTAGATCAAGTCAAATTTCTCGGACATATTGTTTCAGGTGAAGGAATCTCTATGGATCCAGCTAAAATATTAGCAGTAAGCGAATAGCGGACACTAAAGACAGTGAAAGACATTCGAAGTTTTTTGAGTTTAGTAGGATACTACCGAAAATTCATAGATGGTTTCACGAAAATTGCAACACCCCTGACCAGGCTCACACGTAAAGATGAAGCATTCGTGTGGTCAGAAGAATGCGAACAAGCTTTTGTAGAACTCAAGTCAAGATTGACATCAGCTCCTATCCTTGTAATACCGGATCAATCTGGAGGTTTCGTTATACATTACGATGCATCCGATAAGGGATTAGGATGTGTTCTACACCAGCATAGAAAGGTTGTAGCTTTTGCATCAAGACAGCTGAAGATTCATGAGCACAACTATCCAACACATGACCTGGAGTTGGCAGCCGTTATCTTTGCACTTAAGATTTGGCACCATTATCTACTTGGAGAGTGAGTGGACATATACACAGATCACAAGAGTCTGAAGTATGTGTTTACTCAGAAGGGGTTGAATATGCGACAGAGAAGATGGCTAGAACTTATGGCAGATTTCGACATCAACCTACAGTATCATCCAAGAAAGGTGAATGTATCGCCAGCCTCTATCACTGAATCTCACCGTACAGTGGAAGCTTCAGCAAGAATTGCACAAGATGGAGATAGAAGTGGTTATGCCAGGTAATACTTCAAAGTGGATGAACTTACAAGTTCAGTCTACTATTGTCAACCAGATCAAAGCAGCTCAAGCAAGTGATGCGAAGTTGCAAAAGATCAGAGAACAAGTAGAAAGTGGACTTCGAACCGACTTCATCATCCACGAAGACGGAACTTTGAGATATGGAAGCAGGTTGTGTGTACCACAAGGTTCTGTTCGGGAAGAGTTGATGAAAGAACCTCACATCTCTCCATACTCAGTACACCCTGGTGGTACAAAGATGTACAAAGATCTGCAGCAACATTACTGGTGGCATGGAATGAAGCGTGAAGTAGCCAGAAGTGTAGCTAAATTCTTGGTGTGTGTTTATCACAGAAAACTGTATTTCAATACCACTCATTCATTATCTGTTTTGTTATATATCGGTACTATTAACCAGTGTCTTTTCAGTAAATACAGATTACAGGTATCTGTGATACAATACTGGAAACACACTCAAGATCACGGATATAACATTATGAGCTAACACCGCAACCGGAATTACAAACCGATCGATATCCAAAGAGTTCTTTTGCAACAATAAATGGGTACACAATTTTGGTCCAACACAATACAAGTATGCACACAACTCTTTGATGCTTGGACCTAGGTGGGAGCTGCCCAAAGCACAAGCGAGTGTGATGTGTAATAAATGCTACAAGATATGATGTGATTTGAAGCATCAAGTTCCCTCCAAAACTACTGAGTATAACCCAAGCAGAAATGAAGAAATCAAACAATACCAGTAGACTTGTTGAGTGCACTCGAGACCACCACACCAACACGAGCCCAATCTCCCACAACAGAACCGGAGACATCACCAAAAAAATCGGCGCCACTGATTTTTCTAGGTCCAAATGCCCCCATTTTCCCCCTGGTTGTTTATTTGGGCCACATCATCTGTTTTTATTGTTTGTTTATTCTGGTATGAGACCTATAAATACCAGATCAATGGGCAAGGGGAGAGATAGTTTTTCTTAGAACACTTGTAATTTGTAACTTGCTTTTCTTTTTAACTCTTGAGCTCTTGTCCATTTGTCTTGACCTTGCAACTTCTTCATTGAACTTGCAAGCTTAAAATTTATGTTCTTGACTTCAAGATTAGTTGTATCTTGTTCGAAATTCAATAAAGTTCTCATTTCATTACATATGTCTTGCCTTCTACATACTTTGAACTTGTGAAATCATTGCTTTACTTTGATCTTGCAACCTCTTAAGTAAGCTTGCAACCTTAAAGTTTGTTATTTTGATTTCATATTGGTACGGAATTAAAGAACAATGGAAGATATTTTGCACGTTGAATTTACCGATTTTTAACTTTCTAACTTTAACATCTCTTTTCTTGCTATTTTTGTTATGTTGCCTTACTTTTTTCTTTTTCATTTTGGTATTGTAAATATGTGTGAGTAATCGTTTTACTTGTTAAAGGTAGAATATAGTTAGTTTGTGTTAGGAGATGTGTTTTCTTAAACCTTAAAAACCTTAACTTTGCAATTGAAACTCCGAGCAAACCACTTGCAATTCCGCTCCGCTAGGCACCCCATCCTACTACGGTAGAGGTGAATCCTAATCGTGACCGGATTGCGAATGGTTTGCCGAAGGCTAAGGTCAAGAGGCTACAATGGCAGGACAAGGGACAAGGAATACGGATTTAGCTCAAAATCACAAATACCGTATTTCAAGTTCCCTAATCCACGTTGTTGCCTATTGCCTTAGTGTCAATATCAAAATTGGGACTATAAGGAACCGGCAAACATCATCCTCACGCAAGCTAATTTAAACTACCCTTAACAAGTCTTTTTCTTGAACATATCCTAGTCACTACACTTAGCATAAAATAACAACTCAAAATACGGTGTTAACTCGTTAAAACAAGCCTAAAAACCTACCATCTCCCTGCGGACGACCCGTACTCATCACGGCTCGCTACACGCGACATCGTTCTTGATTGTGGTAATTTCAAAATTCTTTCTAAATACGACACGGTTTATGCGTATAAATCAGTGTGTCAACAAGTAAAAGCTGAATATCACAGGACTGCTGGTTTACTTCAACGGTTACCTATTCCAGAATGGAAGTGGCAACACATCACCATGGACTTCGTGACTGCACTTCCTCGCAGCACGAAAGGTAACGATGCGGTATGGGTTATTATGGATCGACTCACCAAGTCGGCTCACTTCATTCCATTTCGAGTTGGCCATTCTACCGAGTCATTAGTAAAGAAGTACATGGAGGTAAGTCTGAATCTGAGTAAGAATTAACTCTTTAATGTGTATTATCTCTGATACCCATGAACTCATATAGGAGATCGTGAGACTACATGGAGTATCAGTTTGCATTGTCTCCGATCATGACACCAGATTCTGATCGCAGTTTTGGCAGAGTCTGCAAGCTAGTTTGGGAACAAATCTGAACTTCAACACAGCCTACCATCCACAAGCAGATGTATAGTCTGAGCGAACGATTCAGATCCTTGAAGATATGCTAAGAGCGTGTATGTTAGACTTCGGAGAATCGTGGGAAGATCACCTACATCTTGTGGAGTTTTCATACAACAACAGCTACCAGACGAGTATTGGTATGGCACCCTTTGCAGCTCTCTATGGAAGAAAGTGTCGATCACCATTAAGTTGGGACGACATCGGAGATAGGGAACTCCTTGGACCAGAGATGATCGTGGCAACTGTGGACGTAGTTCGCATGATTAGGGAAAGAATGCGCATAGCCCAAGACAGACAGAAGCACTAGGCTGATGCAAATCGCCGACACCTGGAGTTCCAACTGGGAGATCATGTGTTCTTAAAGATCTCTCCAAACCGTGGAGTAATTCGCTTTGGCAAGAGATGTAAGCTCAGTCCGAGATACACTGGACCGTTCGACATACTCGAACGAGTCGGAGAAGTGGCATATCGTTTGGCACTTCCACCCTCATTGGAAGGAGTGCACAATGTATTCCACATATCCCAGCTTCGAAGATATGTGAGCGACCCCAGCCACATCTTGGATCACTCCAAGCTCACTGTACAGACATATCTATCTTGTGAGCAGCAACCTATTGAAATCCTGGACAGAAAGGTAAAGTCACTTAGGAACAAGGACGTAAACTTAGTCCTAGTGATGTGGAGAAAAGATTCACCGGGAGAATCAACGTGGGAACGTGAGGACGACATGCGTGCAAGATACCCTTTCTTATTTGTAAATTAGTTCTTATATAATTGTAAATTTCGAAGGCAAAATTTTTGTAAGGAGGGCAGAATGTAACGACTCAAATTTTACTGTATGAAAATTTTCAAGTTAATATACAGAATAGTGTTGCAAGCCTGAGCACAAATTATAAATTTAATTTGTTTAAGAACAGCAAGAAAACACTTGTAGCTCATTGGTAAAGCCATTGCACTGCTGTGACGTAGCCCCTGTGTTCGAATCCCATCAGCCACATATATTTTTACTGATTTTTATTTTAAACTTATTAGAAGCCCAAAAGTTTACACGTGCAATACACGTAAAATGAAAAGTCACAGAAAATCAAACATATGATAAATGTTATATGAATAAACTATGACACTTGGCAAAGATCCAGAGCCCCACCTCACCCCTACGGCCGGCGAGATAGGCTCATGGCCCGGCGCCATCGGTCCCCACGTACTCAATGACCCCTGTGTCTTGCACACTAAACCTCTTGGCCTACCCCATTACCCCATGTTGTTTGATTTCTCTGTAAATTAACAGAGAGCTTAAAATCACCCATTAATCCAAATTTTAATGCATTTAAATTCTTTCTTCAATTCCCCAAACCCTAATTCCATCCTATAAATACAACACCACACCCTTGCCCTCTTCATTCTGAAATCCATTGCCAAAATCCTCAAAAATTTTCTAAGTCAAAGAAGAGTACAAGTGGAGTTAGCCTAAGTGAACTTTCCGACGAGGATTTGAAGCGATTCTGGGGACCTCGCGACTCCACAATGCCACTAATCTCTTCCTCAACCTCCCTTTTCTTCTTTCAACTTGTAAGTCCTCTCTCTTCTCTTCTCTTCTCTTCCTAATTTAAAAAGTTCTCTTTTCAAAACTTGTCGGAAGTGGAGTTATTCATCCGATTCTAAAATCGTTAAAATCACAATCTTTCTTAATAACCAATCATCCATATCATTATATCTTTCTTAGTAATCATGAAATAAATATTGAGAACAAGTTTCATCTTAACAGACCATGTTATTTAAGTTCCATTTGCATTTTTCGTTTAAATACCACAAACTTTACATATGAAATATTTTAATTACTTTAGCTTAGCATACTTTTAGAAAACCTCATGAGATAATGACCTACCTCTCACATACACACATCTTGACATAGCACAATTCGCTTGAAAACAATATCATGTGGAAAATACGACTTTTCAAATAAATACCTTAAACTATTAAAAACCGTATTTCTTTAAATTGTGTGATTACATTCCTTGCGATTATGCCTCTACAACCCATTTTGGGGAACCCGATCAGGATGGTGCGGGTTATCGCATATCCTCGGGACTATTAGAGCGAGATGCAGACCTCCTCACGGAGTATACGATCTCGATGGAATTTTTATACAATTTTTAAGAAAAATGAGGATTTCTATTTAATAATAAAAAGTTGTTGTTTCATTACTTGTTATTCTTGTGTTATTTCAATTATATTGCTTATTTACGCTTAGCGTGTTTACTTCTGAGTAAATACGTCGTGTGCTTGTCACGTCTCCTTCCCCGTAAACCGAGAAGCGGTGCGTGACACATATACCCTGATACTATCCCATTCCTACACCTGATTATACGTAGAAGCTCATGTCAAGTTCTTAAACAGCCTTTTCTTATATTTTTGAAAGCCTCTGGCAGCCAGCGAATAACAATGGAAAGCATCCTTTGCATATCTGGGACTACCCGGGACCACAGCCCCATATTCCTGGTGCTAACCTTGGACGCACTGCTAGACGCTCATGAACATTGAATATTGTATTACAGCTCGAAAAATTTGTAAAAACATTTCCATGGAGTAGAAAAACAGTTACATATGGTAGCAAGCTACCCAGACCACCATGGATGGCCATAACGAGCTGTAATAATAATGGTGACATATGGTAGTTCAGCTACTACCCGGACCTCTATGGTTGGGCCCTAACATATGGTACCATAAATAAAACTTTCCAAAGCTATTAACCGATTCTACCAAGTCTTTTCCCCATCCCCCGGCTGTATCAGTTTTATTAATGGAATTACATGAGTTAAAACATGATTTCATATCATATCAATACTTGGAACTGTATCAGTAATTGTATCAGTGTGCTGGTAAACATGTCGTGTCCAGGTAGACTTGTCATGTCATGAAGCATCAATGTTCAAGTAAACTAGTCTTATCATAAAACAGGAAAATAAATGTAATAAGCAAGTCATGAAGTAGGTACATGCAGTAGTCATATTAAATAATTCGGTGTATAAGATATAGGGATCATTTTCAACATTCAAGTAACTATGTAATTGTTAGTGATATATGTCCTAGAGGCCATTATTGTATAGTACTGGATTGTATATTACATTTTGGAAGCTTGGGATATACACGGATATAATAAAAGTCTTGCTTAATATGATAGTATGCTATCTGGTTTGATTCTATTTTAATATGTGTATATGTTTCTTTTTAACTTATCGTTGATACATATTAATAGAGCCTTTAGGATCTTTGCTTGACTACCAGCATTGTGATGGCAGTCACACTAGTGGGGGCTGGGTAGTCTATAAGCACATGCTTATACTTGTCTCTAGTCATACGATTATCGAGACAGAGCATTGATACTCCAGAGTAGACTAGTGTATACGCTTCTCATCCCAGTCTTGGAGATGGCTTGTCCCGCGGCCATTGGTATCTGATACCGGAGATAGTATACAAGTGCTCATTGGGTTATGAGTTACACTGGATGGACTCGATGGGGACTGTTGGTTGGTATTATACCTATCGTCAGTTAGCAATTCCCGGGTGACACGAGTACATGTTAGTTCATTGACTTGACATCACTATTTGTCTCGAGTGTGTTCCCACTGTACTTAGATTACTACCCTACCACGACTCAAATGAGTCGTGCAAACAGGTAGTAGTTAGGTGCGGTCCCAAAGCACTTGGAGGCAGTAGGGGTTAGAAAGGATTTGTCTCTCTTGGTATTGAGAGTTGATATCGCGTTGTGTTTGGATAGCCATTACACAAAGTCCCTGGTCAGGGCAAGCGAGATTAACTGGTAGGTACACCAGTAGTTTCTCAGGGTGTATTGGGCTCTACACTGACATGACTCATTGCGCTATTAGGGGTCTGACGTATACCACCCTTAGGCCTGATATGCGATACTTTTAGACGAACAGATCAAACTGTATGGAGATTATCACAGATAGGCTCAGTAGGAGTTCAGATGAGTTTGCTCGTCGGCCTTCTTATCGACAGATATCTGGGTAGCCGTTACGTATAGCTAGTGCCACTGACAGACTTGTGGTTAAACCCACTGCCAGCATACTGTCGAGTCTTTAGAGTCCCACACAGAAGGTTTCCCTGGTTCAGGCGAAACAATGTAGAGGCCGAATGGTTTTATGTGCAGAGTTCCGATCATATACGTGCACTAGCTGCACGTGTGTTGTTCGGATGGATAATACTAGTGGGCTTTGGTTTAAACCAGATTCTAGTATTATATTATTGGATTATTATTATCTCATTGTATTCGTACTTTTGCAGTACGAATATGGGTATGTATATACGGTGAGGGCATTCTTGTAATTTTACAAAAGATGCTTCTAGAAGGGGACACCTCATTATTTGAATTTATCTATTTATGGAAATAAATTAATGAGGTGGAAAATGGAGATATTTGAGGCATGGAGTGAAGCATGACTTATTCATTTGTTTATGTGTTTGTGTTTACTATTGAAGCGTGGTTGTTATTTTCTATTGAAAATAATCTATGCTTCATGAGAAAATAATGATGAGCCATTCTTCACTTGAGACTTCAATTGTTCATTTGATATTTTCCTTTCTCTCTCCATTTTCTTCTCCGTATTCCTCAAAAACCCTCACATGAGTTGTGAAACATAGGGTCCTTTGAGATAAAACACTCTAATAAACACTCTACATCTTCTAAGCTATCTAGTTTAGCGAACTAGGTACTTTAGTTACCTCGATTTAGCGGTTGGAGCTTGAACCATAGACTTTCGAGTGGATCGTCTTTGACATGAGGAGACCGACGTTCAAGCGCGATCCGGATCTTCGAGGAGTTCAAGAAAAGATGGAGAAGAAGACCCGAAGGCAAGTAACTAGGAGGTATAAAACACTAACATAGTAGTTAAAACCTCCAAGTAGTATAGCTAGTTAAGGTTTCCGTAAAGATCCCGGAGTTAAAGTTGGTGTTGCGAACTAAGAAAAATCGTTTTTGTAAATACTGCATCCCCGCGAACCCGCGGGATGCGCGACATCGACTTACAGTAATTCCTTATAACAGTTAAGTATATCAACCATGTTCATGAAAGTGATAAATATATAAATCGTTGTCATCAAATAGGCAAAATATAAATCATGTCAAATCAAGCCGGTGATAATTCAGGCACGAATATCAGTTGGCATAAGAATCTATGCTCAAAAAGATTATTTACAGTTAAACTTGTATAGGTTAAGACTTATGACCACTATGTGTGATTTGGATGGTAACTACGTAGGATTCTCCTCACGTAGTCGATATTTAGTTGTGATATAATTTGAATCATGGATTCCAAAGTTGATTCCTTAACTTGAAACACTTCCAGATTCTAACACCCTAACATTTAGAATTTTTAAGGTATAACATTGGATCACATAACACCAAAAAAAAAACCACTATCTAAACCCCAAACCCTAACTCTCAATTTAGGCCGCCTTCGGCGGCTCCAAGCAATATTCCGGCGGCCCAAGTGAAAAATTGAGGGCTCGGGTTTCTAGGTTATCCTCATACCAGTCCAATTAGCTCTCTTGAATACTTAAAATATTTTCCAGAGATTCTAACTTGTTCCAGTTTTGCTCTAAACTTTATAATTCTATTTAAAACCTAGTTTTTCATATAAACCAAGTTTAGAACTTATCAAAGTTAAGATTTTTACACTAATTTGAGAATAAAAGGGAATGATGCATGCCTGTAGGAGGTCAATAGGTATAGTTAAATTGATTCACTTAAGAAATTTGGAAAAACCAAGTTTAAGTTTAATGATGAGGGGTGTAGATTTTTGGTGTATGTGTGTGTGTAGTGAAATTAGGGTTACTCTAATTATTCATGATTAATTTATTATGGATACTAGAAAGTGAGTTTAACAAAACAACCGCTAAAACAAATCAAGGTATCATTCTCACAACAATTATATTAATGGATAGATTATAAAACTAACAAGTTTAAAACAAAGTTGTGGAATACTTTCTTAGGTCTCAAATTAAGTTACAACTGCAATAAGATAATTAAGTGGTCATTAATAGCAATTATTCAAACTAGTTAAAATAAAACCCTTGCATCCAAAAGAGTTTTGATCCCTAAATTTAAATGGAAACCCTAATTATTTATGACTAATACTTTTAAAATATGATATGATAACTATATGATGAATTAAACAGTTAATCACATAAATAATTAAGTTAACAACTATAACAAAACAATCAAATGATCAAGCAACTAAATATATTTTAAGGAGACAAGAATAAAATTTATAAACACTTGCTAAGCAGTTATCAATTATAATTGAAGTAAAAATTGATCAACTAAAAAGTAGCTATTAATCAAACAAAATAGGTTTAAAGCACTTGCCTCCAACAAGAATTTGTTTACTAATATTATATGGAACCCTAATTATTCATAACAAATACTTTAGAAATACAACATGGTGGTGATTAAGGATAAATTTAATGTCGCACCCCGCTTCCCAGTGTACGGGTAAGAAGACGCGACGAGGTCCGCTACGTATTTACTCAGAAGTAAACACGCTAAGCGTATCTAAGCAATATAATGTAAATATACACAAGAAGACATGAAATGTAAATGAAAAACAACTTTTATTTATTAAAAATTTCTTTACAATACAACTGAAAAGTAAATACAATGATGAAAGCAATGCCTAAACAATGGCATGAACTGAATGAAAAGTAAGTACAAGTAAAGTCTAATAGTCGTGCTGCTCAGTGGTCTGCTCCAAGTGCACCTGGCTGGTCTCGAATTCCTTAGAGTCGGGTCCTCCTGACAACATTCCAAAAAAAGAAAAGAAATAGGAATGTCGTCAGCGAACAATCGCTCGGTAAGTCCCAAAGAAAAAAAGAAATAGAATAGACAGGTGGTAGAATATAACTGTTATGATGTTTGATTTTTATGTTAACGCAGTTGTTTGTAGCTTGGTACAAAAGATGCCAGTGTATACGACAGGAGTCCAACTTACACCGTGGATTTTGGTAACCCGTAGTACAAAGCTCCGTCGATAAAACCACGGAACAACGGCATGGATGTATAGTTACATCTTTTAGTGACAATCTCGTGCCACCTTTAACATGTTCCGTACCAGTCTACCCCTTAAATACCCCGTAATGTCTCTTGTAGCGTTTGAATTGTTGTAATGAATGGTTGTATACGACTTGCCGAAACTATGATATCATGTAAACGGAATGGATATAAATGGATAGTCATGTAATCAGAGTATATCCATGGTTCGGTTTAGTCGAGTCATGTTGATATAGATTGTAATCTGGCATTCATGGATTCATGTTGTATTGTAGTTATACTTGAATTGAATTCAAGTCAGATTATTTTCAGATTTGACCGTGACTCGAACCAAGTCAAACTTTTAAACAGAATTGAAGTCCTGATTCATGTTTTGGAGCTATCGGTAACTGCTGCACATGGACGACAGGATTTGTATCTTTTTCCAAGACAATTACCGTATTGATAACTTCGTTTTTAGGTTGTCTACCTTAGATAGGCAAGCATCCATATTCTCCGGCTCCCTGAGGCTCAAGAGAACTGGTCCCGCTTAAACCTATGTTTACTAGGATCCTTATTGTAAATTAATATAACTTAAGCGGGTTTTATGAAAAATAGTTTTGATATATTTTTAAAATACACCTCAAGTATTTAATTATCATCCTTAAGGTTTTCATAGTTGTAATTTTTATAAAATGAAGTTTTCTAGTGAATAGAACCTATCCAGCGACGTTTCGGGAAGAATCCGGCGACGAAACGACTCCCCGACGATCCCAAAATCTCCCCTACCTCTTCTCTCTAATTCCATCCAGTAAGTCCCCTCTCGTCCTCTCAATCTCTATTCTAAAACTTCCACTTTTCAAAACTCGTCGGAAGCGGAGTTATTCCGACTTCCGATTCTCTTTTCTTTAAAATCTCAAATTTTTCTTAAACAACAAATTACCATATCTTCTTATATTGTTTAACAAACATAAAACAACATTCACCACAAGTTTCAATTCAAAATAATATGTATTGCAAATTCTATTTCATTTTTACGGTAAAACACCATCATGTTTACCTACGACATTGCTTATTCATTTTACCCATATTACCTTTAGAAAACTCACGAGGTAATGACCTATATCATCACAACACACATTTTTGATATAGAACGATGACTTTTGGAACATTAGTTTGTGGGAAAATACGATTTTACATTTAAATACCATAAACATTCAAAAACCCGTTTTCTTTAAAAGAGTATTATTTAATTCCTTGCAAATGCATCTCTATAACCCATTTTGGGGAACCCCGATTGGGATAGTGCGGATTATCGCACATCCTCGGGCCTAGTAGAGCGAGATGCAGACCTCCTCACAGAGTATTCGATCTCGATAGAATTTTTAATAAAATTTTTAAGACAAATGTGATTTCTATTTAATAAATAATTTCTACCAGTCCCGAAGCATCTCCGATTGAATCCTTCTCTTTGATTGCGTGAAATGATCTCTTACGATTAGGGTTTTTATAAATATATATATATATATATATATATATATATATTATCAAAAATATCTACTTTAAATATATATTATATATATTCCATGTTTTCTAAATCAAACGAATCACAAATTTCATGAAACTATCATTACAAATCAATACAATTCCAATATTATATTAAAATACCATATACAATGAAATCTACTTGGCCTTGAGCTAACTCCACTTGTACAACTTTTAGACTTGGAAAATTTAGAAAGTTTTGGCAATGGATTTCTGAATGAGGATGGCCAAAATGTAGGGTTGTAATTATAGGAAAAATTAGGATTTAGGGTAATGAATTGAGAATTAAAAATATGCATTAAAATGGATTAAAAAGGTGTATTATCACTCTCTGTAAATGTGTAGAAAAAGAAAACAGGCTAGGGTTAGTGGGGGGTCCAAGGGGTGTGGGGTTAAAATTTGAGAGCATTAGCAACGGGGGGCCCGGCGGCGCCGGCCCCTTTGCTAATCTTGCTGGCCAAATTTCGAGGGTAGGGGCTTGGATCTTTGACACCTTTCCCTGTCTGTTGGTATATCATTTCCTACATATTTGTTTACTTTGTGACTTTTCATTTTACGTGCGGTGCATGTGCAAACCTTTGAGCTTCTAAAAGTTTAAAAGAAAAGTCAATAAAAAATATATGTGGTTGGGGGAATTCGATCAAATGGGCTACGTCACAACAGTGCAAGGTTTTAACAATGAGCTACAAGTGCTTTCTTGCAGTTCAAAAGCAATTTAAATTTATAATTTGTGCTCAGGCTTAGGTATTCCTCTCTGTACTTTTGAAAAAATTTGTACAGAAAGTTTAGGCTTGTTACATTTAAGCATACAGCTAATCAAGTCATTACAAGCAATTAATGAATAAATTCCACATAGATCAATCAAGAACTATTTTTCTTAATTCAAGAATTTAATTGATTAACATAGAAATTAAAGAAAAGTGGCACTCGCCTAATATTACTTAACTAGAAATCAAGAAATCAATTATAAAAACATATCAAGAAAAGAAACACGTGTATAAAACTTTAACTTTAAATTGAATTAAAGCACTTGCCTTAATCTACAATCTTCTTCTCTTCTCTTCTTGGAATTTTTTTGTAAAGGATTAGATAAATTTTTATGGGAAATGAGAAGAAAGAATGAAGAGGAAATAGTTTTAAAGAAGAAGAAAAGGAAGAGTTGCAGGGAAAGAGGGCTTAAGTGTGAAGGAAATATTAATTAGGAAAAGAAATATATATTAATTAAGTAGTTACTTTACTTGGAAGTAAAGTAAGTTGAAAAAAGGAAAGAAAAGAAAAGAAAATAATTTGGAAGAAAATTCTAGGATGACAAGTTTTGCAATATACCCCCTTCAAGTTTCAATATTATACTTAATCCTCAAATCTTTGCATAAATAATCTTTTTGATAAAAATATGTAAAATAAATACACATTTAGAATTCAAGTATCACATTTATCAAAAATACAATTAGTTTCAAATTATAAAAATTCTATAAATATTTTTCAAATACAAATACGAGTATTTTTTCTAATTTCAAGAAAATTCATATTTTTAAATACAAATACTAAAAATTCTAAAGAATACCAATACATGTATATCAGGATATGGGGGTCACAGTTATATTGCTTAAAAATGCTTAACGTATTTATTACTAGGAAGGTCCTTACGTTGCGGACCTCATCACGTACCGTCACCGTCTTTTGGGAAGCGGGGCGTGACACATCGTATGTTATTAACGTTGTAAGTAGCAATTCATAAGAATTTCATAAAATGATATACGTAAAAGTTTTGTTGTGGTAGTTTTATGAAAGGTCGTTCGCATGTATTTCTTTTGATAACCTGATCCCATGCTTGAAACATCGATGACACCCTTCAATTCGCGATATTATTTCTATGGAATCACTGGTGTATTTTCTAATGTATATTCTTAATTATTATATTTATAAATAAAAAAAAACAAAGTTGGAAACTAATATCATGATTTTTTCGCTTTCAAATACGATTCTACATTCTTTTATCATTAAAATAATTTTTAGAAATTAATTCCCACTTTTTGAAATTTCAAGAAATTTATATATGATAGAATATATTTTTGTGTATGTGCTATAAAAATTTCAAGCCAAACCAAATAACAGTTTAGGATTTACGTCATTTTTACTCACTGTTTTTAAAATCAGAAAACTATTTTATATCGATCACCTTTGAAGACACATAACCCGGTCTACCGAGATTCATTTTGAGCAAATTCAAGTGTTTTGGATATCTAAATCGAAAGATCTAGATTTTCTTCACTGTAAGGATTTCCTGAAAACGGCGTAAGTTATAAAAATCTATGTTATAAAATTATGTGACGAATCTGGACAAAATATGTCCTGATTCGCACCATATTTTTAAATATGACCTGATGTCGGTTCGTGACAAATTTTAGATTATAGATGGATAATTGAAAGACCTATAACTTTCCTATATACTAGGTGAATCAGAAACGTATAGAACAACCTGTTATATGCCCTGCAAGACAACTCATAGTTGCGGTACAGAAATCAGAATTTCTGTTTTAAACCCTTATGTTAAAATGACCATAACTAGATCTTTAGGCATTCAAATCGCACATAACTTAGTTGTTTGGTTAAGTAGACCGAAACACCTACAAGTTTCTAATTATTTTCAAAACTTAAAAACCAACGGAATTTAACTCAAACTGTATTTAAAAAAATATGCGACGGTGCTGAACAAATTTTGATCTGTTCTGTGCGACGATATGAAACCGGGTATATCTCCCAAACCAGTAGTCGTAATTAGACGAGACTTAAACTCACACTTGTATAACATCTAGACCTATATTTCTTGTCTACATTCTGAATTCAATTGACTTGAGTAATTAGCAGTTCATAACATTTCGTTACAGTACCATTTTCTGATCATTACTTGAATATTGTACTTGCCTCATTTCATGCCATGTGACTTACTCATTTATTGCACCAACATGAATTACGTGTTTAGATATATTGCATACATGATACAAACCTGATTGAATTTTTAATACACGCTTACTTGTTTACTTGAATACTTGAATCCTTGAATACATGAACATGCGAACTTAACATGAGCTTGAAATTGATTGATTAGGGCATTATGTTTGGAATTAAGTGTCACGTAGAACAGAGTGCCATGCCCTGACCAGGCAGGGGACACCTTTTGAATTCACGGGGCCACCTCTAGAATCCATGTCCAATTATGAAATAAAATATGGGTCGTGTGTGGAACAAAGTGCCACATGAGACAAATTGCCATATGGAGCAAAGTGCACACTATGACGATGGTAGGGGTCATCTCTTGAATCTGCATATGACGTGAGATCCACCGGGAGACATCCGTGGGGACCACACAAACATGGCAAGAATAATGACATTGATCCCAGATAATAAGATTATGTGTTTAAGATGAGCTATTTTATAGTATAAAGCTTAGGTTATATTTTTAAAATTTGCATACTGTATTTCCTGCATTGTATCATTGCCCTAGTAAACTTTGACGTTGTTTCTCTGAATAACTGTTGATCCACCATACTATTCATGCTTACACTTGTTATACTATTGTCATGTTTAAATTACTTTATTTTGTTTAATCACTTTATCATGCTATCTATTACACTACCATGTATAACGCATAACTACCTATATGTTTTACTGTTAAATTATCTTGTATTATAACACTATTTAATTTAGGGACTTACCGAGCGCAAGTTCGCTGACGGACATTCCTTATTTTCTTTCTTTCTTTAGAAATGTTCGTCAGGTGACTTAGTGACAGAGGAGATTGAACCGACAGACTAAGAATACTCTCAGCTGTCATTGTTCAATAGCTCTCGGTTCTTTTATAAGCTCGGGAACGTGAAACCCTAGACGTCATTTTGAAGTGTGTACAAAGACGATCAAGCCCCTGAAGTTTCACATCCTACGGCTACCAAACAACCGTGTTATTAGTTATATGTATGCCCTAGAGGCCATTACTGTACATACGATGTATATTATAGTGGATGCTTGGACATATATAGGGATGACTTTCTTTCTAGACATGATAGTATGCTATATGGTTGCTCTTTATCTTAACATGTACGATAATTGTCTCTATGTTACATTTTGATAAAGCCCTTAGGATGAGTACTTGACTACTAGGACTATGATGCAGATCATACTAGTGGGAATAGAGTAGTCTCTAAGTACATCCTTCAAATGTTCCTAGTCGTGGGTGTATCAAGACAGGGCATCGATATACCAGTGTGGACTAGTGTATAGCTTCTCGACCCATGTAGTTGGGCGATGGATGATCCCATATCCATTGGTGTTTGACATCAGAGATAGTATACGGGTGCTCATTGGAGTCTGGGTACACTGAACGGACTCACCGAGAACTCCCAGATGGTATTATACCTAACGTCATATGGCAGTACTCTGGTGACACTGGTACAGGTTAGTCTGTAGACCCGAGATCGTCATAGAGACTTGTGTGATTCCCACCGTGCTTTGATTTCCACCTTACCACGTTCAAGAGAACGTGCAAAACGGTGGCTTTTGGGTACAGTCCCGAGTCACATGGAGGCAATGAGCGATAGGAGGGGGGGTTTCGTCTCTCCCGTTATTGGGAGTTGATGTTACGCTGTGCTCGATTGGCTATAACAGGAAGTCCTTGGCCAAAGCTGCTTCAGAGATATACCGGTAAGTGTTATCAGTAGTTTCTCGACCCGTTATGAGCCTCATATGGACACGACTTATCGAGTTACTGGGGTCTGTCGTTTACCACCCCTAGACGAGATATACGACGTATCAGACGAAGAGACCGGACTGTACGACAGTGTTACTGATTGGATTCTCAGGAGTGTGAGCAGGCTTACTTGTTGATCTTCTGATCACTCAATACCTGGGTGGCCGTTACGTTTAGCAAACAGCTTGCGGCTTGTGGGTGTTTGATATGATCATCACCTACTGCCGGCGTATTGACGAGTCTTCAGAGTCCTACATATGGGTTTCTTGGATCAAGCGAAATGGAGTAGGAGCACATATGTGATATGTGCGGGACCGAGATTGATACGATATGAGATACCGTATTCTATTCTCGTGATATGAGATATCGGTCGGTTATATATGATATAGCCGGGTTATCGGATCAAGTGTTGATTCGATAAGTTAATTCATATGATATTAGTCGGTTATAGGTGATATAGCCGGTAAGAGTTGATTTGATAATCTAATGTATAATTATATATTTGATATATTACATTACATTAACTAGTATTAGCTCACTTATGATTTCTTTTCTTACTTTGAATACATTGATGTATATGTGTTATATGTTAAATGTATCATGCTAGGTTACAAATGCAACTAGGGTTAATGAGGGTTAAACCATGCTAGGGTTAAGATTAGGGTTTATAATTTTATTATTAAGTAATTCAAAAATTGTTGAATTAGTCATGGTTGATATTTGTTGAAAGCTTGTAGAAGCTTGTAAGCATTTTTGACTTTGTTCACTCTTTTTGTCTAGCTTAAGATATTATTTGACCTAACCTTTAACCATAGCTTATGGTTAACTCTCTACAAGGGTTAAGCATGGCATGCTTAACCCTTGGTTGCATTTCTAACCTCACACAACAATTCATTTAATGAGTTCATTCTTCTTCTTCTTCCTCAAAGCTTTCTAGCTTCAATGGAGGTATGAGAAAAAGTGTGAGAAAATCAAATCTAAAGTGAGCCCACTTCCTACTTCATCATCCTTTACTACTTGCCATTTAGTCTAGGGTGTTTGCTTCACTAATTCTATGGTTAGTGAAGAGATAGCTTGGGTTAGTGTCTCCTCGATGTAGATCATCTTCGGCCTCGAAGTCTTCGAAGCAAGCATGTTCGTTTTTTCATCGGAGCCTCTCTAGAGTCCGGAGTTCATAATCGCAGCGAAGGGGACTACTACACGGAGCTATTGAAGTGAAGGACCGGTCTACAAAGGTTGTATTCTTTGCTCACTAGACTTGCAAAGTGTTTGCATTTATATTTCCGTCGATTTCTAGTAAACGATTCTATGTTAGGGTTAGGTAGAACGACAAAATTTTGAATATAGCATGGACGATGCCTCCCGAAACCATGCTGCCGTGCTAGGTAACCCTGCAGTGGTATCAGAGCCATGCCAGAAATTTATATGGATTTTGGTAAGATTACGAAACCGAAATACTCCAAAACTTGAAAAGCAAAAATTTGAGTTTCTGTCGATTTTATATTTTCTTCAAAAAATTATTTAAACAATTGCAGAATGTTGTATGTGATACACCATGAACACATAAGAAATTTCACCCCACCTCCTCGGAAAATGGCCGGTGACATGGCCAGGTTTTCCGGCGACCTTGGATGAACAGTGTCCTTTGGGATTAAATTTTTTGGGTGTGTTCCAGGTACTTGGGTTTGGTGTTTCAGGTGCTGTTTGTTTTTTCTAATTTTACATGTGATGTAATCTTACACTATAAGCAATTCAGAGTGTTTCGTATTCGTATTTTTAACATTGTTTCGGGTTCTTCGCATGTTATCTAGACGAAGTTAAAAAGTTCGATTGAATGTCAAAAACCCATTTTTCCAAATTTAACGTATTCGGAAAAACATGCAAGTGATTCTATGAACCCTCTAGAAGAATGAAACCCTAACTCGACTTTTTGGATCGCGGAATCACGGTCAAACCCTAGGGTTTGCCGTAGTTCCGTGGCAACATGAGTGAGGCTTGGGTATGCCCTTCTACGGCTGGTGCATAGGTACTGTGGCATATTTTGGGTACTACTAAAACTGTGCTCAAGTGTTGAGCTGTCGGGAAATTGTGGGACTTTGATGAATCGATCGAAAAGTTTAACGTTCATCCGGGTATCATGTGATGGGATACAATATTTGGAATCCACAAGTAGTTATGAGATAACTAATTTGAATATTATAAATCTAGCAGTTTAGTCTCATTTGATCAGTTGCCACGGGATTTTGATGAGATCAAAAGTCCGTCGGAATCACGTAGCGTACGCGGATACTCGCCGGGTAAACTTAATAGATAGCCATGCCCCATAGCCTTGACCAAGTGACTGTAGAAGAACCCCGTCGCCAAAAGCATCCGTTCGGGTGCTCGCGGCAGCGGTGTTCCGCCTTAGTGCACTTCGTTGACGGCATCGGGGGGTGCAGCCGTCTACTAAAGTTTCCGACGAGCATTCGATCAGGATGTCGGGAATCTTTTTGAATTGCCCGACTTGATATTGAAAAGTGTTTTCGAGATCGAGACTAAAATGCGGGGTTTATAATTGTTAGGCATGTAATGTATAAGAAATTCATTTGGTTAGGCATGAAATCCGGAATATGAGATATTTCGGGTTTATGATGTCTAAGGTGGTTGCGGATTCTAACTGTTGTAGTTTTACACTTTCTTTTCTGCGACTGTAAGTGTAATATGTGGTGTATCGCCGGTTTCGGTGCTATATGTCAACGACAATTGGGATATGCATATTTACTTACGTTGATGACATGTGATCTTATGAGTTGTTGTGATATGTTATATTGGATCGTTGTGTTTTGAATAGCCGGGGTTTTTATGTGAGATGAGGGTTTTCATTTTCATTCATATAAAATTCATTGTATGTAATATTCTTTTATTGGGGCACTTCCGGGTTGAGGATGATGTCACCATTGTATATTATTTACTTTTCCGCAAGGCGGGGAGCAAACCGGGTTCTAGGGTCTAGTGTGAGACCATCTCGATGAGTCGAGACCAGGTCTCCTAACTCTAGAATTGGTAGGGTTGTTTGTCGCTCTCGTAGGGGTCTAGGGGTGTGGGATTGGCTATTCATCACGACCGTAGAATCCGTGTTTTATACAGGCTTAAAATAAAACCAGGAAATCCTAGTATATCCAATATTTCATATGTTTTTATTCTGCTGCAATGTTCTGTGATGAGATCATATTACTGTTCTGAGACGAATGCTTATATTATATATATATGATATATATTATATATTACTGCTTTCGTTTCATATCTGATGCTTGGGAAGCATAATAAATGGGACTTCATTAATGAGATTAATGAAATAAAAGAAACCTAAAGATGTTGTAGAAACTTGTCTCGAAAACTGGTAGCTCTAGTTCTTGCTTTGCATAGCGGTATTCCTTGTAGAATATCCAGCACCTTATTCGATAAGGAAAGAGCCGATATCCCTTCACCGGAGTGACCTCTTTAGCGAAACTAGCAGATGCTACAAACCCGGTTTATCTTTTGATTGCTTTTATAGTTTTTGCTTTGCATAGTGGTATTTGTGAAATATCCTGCACCTTATTCGATAAGGAAAGAGCCGAGATCCCTTCACCGGGAATGACCTCTTTAGCAAAACTAGTAAAAACCTCAAAAACACTCCTTTTCAAAATCACCCGATTCTACGACGATATCAAGTTCATTACACAAAGAGTTTTCTTAAAAACCTATCGTAACCCTCCGTCATTTCAGATAAGTAATAGTTAGTATTCGTGCTGAGTTTGTTGACCTTGTCAAGGCGTAGTGTGCGGTAGCTGATTAGTGCTTATCTGCATAAGAATATGATGCGATTGGATTAGGGTAGTCGTGCAACCTTGTTGACCTTGTCAAGGGTCATGTGGGTGGGTTTAATTCAATTAGGAAATAACGGGTTGAACTTGACTTGCGGTCTATGCTTTGTTGACCTTGTCAAGATCATAGATCGCTCGAGGCAAAATATTATTGGGAATTTCAAGTGTTGAAATTTGCAATGAGATTGCATACCTTCTATAAGATAGTTGGATCCCGATACCCATTGCGAGTAAGAGTTACTCCTGGGAGAGTTTTACACATTACAATTAGCCAATCAAGTAGGTGTCTAGAAAGGTGTCAACGGGGTTACGCCCCTGGGAAAACGAGGTTTATTTTAATTAGGTCCGTGCGAAAGCACGGGGAACCTCCCTCAAAGTACTGGCACTGGTCTGGCTGAAAGATTGGCGAACTTGTAGGGTGTAATTAATCCCGGCTAGTTTTTCCTTTTAGGGTTTGAAGGAAGATTTGACTAAAATAGTGGGAGCCATCCTGATTAGATATATTAATAACCAATCTAATCTTGCAAGAGCATACGCTGGGTGTTTTCTTCTCTCTCTCTTCAGGTAGCGACCATGTCACTCCTTAATCAAGATAATAATACAGATGTATTGACCGAACCCGCTTGTTATACTGAGCTAAGGAACGTTGGTCCCGCTCCAACTTATAATTGTTATAAGACCGAGCAGGAAATAGGGGATTACCAGGATTCCCGTGCAGCCTAAACGAAGAAAGTGCATGCTGTAGCATCTTCTTCGGGTGTGTTCATTACCAAGAACTATTTCTTAGTATCCTCTACGTCCTGGGTATGTGATACCGGATCAGGATCCCACATATGTAATATGTTACATGGGCTACAGATAGGTAGAGAACTGAGAAAGGGTGATAAGTTTCAAGAGTTGGAAACGGTGCAAATGTTGCAGCCAAAGCTGTTGGCAGTTATCACCCTGTATTATAAAATACATTGATTCTGAACGAATGTTATTAGATACTGAACCTGATATACAACATCATATCAGTCTCTTTATTTAGTAAAGAAGGATATAATTTTGTATTGTTGGATAATGTTTTAAACATTTTCTATATCAAGAGTTGATCGGTTCAGGCACGTTATCTAAAGCATATACGTTCTAAATCAAACTACAGTTCTTTAATGTACAGAACACACACAAGAAGAAGAGTTCAGAAATGAATGAATCCTTCTTGAGGCATTGTAGACTAGGTCATATCAATGCGACCCAACTAGCAAAGTTACATTTAGATGCATATTTAAATCAGTTTGAACTTACATCTTGTGAAACTTTCCAGTCATGTTACAAAGATAAGATGACCATAGCTCCGTTTATTGGAAACAGAGAAAGAGTTAGTAAACTCTTGGGATTGATACATGATGATGTATATAGGTCCCCTGTCTACACATGCCAGGAACGGTTCTTCGTACTTCATTACATTCACTGATGATCTCTCAAGATTCGGACATATGTTCTTGTTGAAATACAAGTCTGAACCTTTTGAGATATTCAAAGAATATAAGTCAAAAGTAGAGAACCAAAATAGGTATAAGTATTATGTCCTTTGATGAGATCAGGGAGTAGAATACTTGAGTACGGAGATCCTGGACTATTCTAAAGGAGAATGAGATTCTCTCTCAGTATTACTCCTCCGTATACACCACAGCACATCGGTGTATCAGGGCGGAGCAATCGCACCCTACTAGATAAGGGGTGCTCTATGATGAGTACTACTGAGTTGCCTATTTCCTTTTGGGGGATATGCACTTGAGAAGCTGCATACCTATTGAATAGGGTTCCAATCAAATCAGGTGCCTACCACTCCATATGTGATATGAAATGGGAAGAGCCCATCTCTTAAGTATGTTAAGATTTGGGTTGTCCGAACTATGTCTGAAAGAAAAATCCGGACAAGCTCGAGGTAAGGTCAGTTCTGTGGAAGTTTGTTGGATATCCTAAGCATTCGCAAGGGAATATCTTCTACCCCACCGAGGAATAAAAAGTGTTTTGTTTCTCAGCATGCCACCTTTTGGAAAGGGAATTTCTTGTGAAGAAATTAGTGTTCATGAGGTAGAACTGGAAGGAGTTCCAGCTATACAAACTACAGCTGATGATTTGATAGAACCAAAGGACTCAGTAGCTCCCAACGAACCTCAGCCTCTCCGCCGATCTAGTAAGGTTCCTCACCCTCCTGAGAGATACTTTAGTTTTCTCTATGACAGTGGGAGTGAGGATTGCATCATGAGATGATGACCCAACTAGTTTCGAGCAGGCCATCAGGAGTGGGGACTCTGTGAGAATGGCTGGATGCTAAGCAATCTGAGATGGAATCCATATACACCAACAAAGTATGGACTTTGGTTGCTTTATCTGAAGGGTTAAATCCTCATCAAGAGCAAGTATATCTTGAGAAGATTACTTGGTGTACATGGAAAAGTTGAGACTTTCAAAGCTAAGACTTGTTTCAAAAGGTTCTCGTCATCGACCAGATGTGGATAATGATGAAACCTTTTTTAGTCCCTATGCTTAAGTCCATCCAGATCCTACTTGCCATCGCTACATACCATGACTACGATATCTGGCGGTTGGGTGTCATGACTGCTTTTCTAAATGCTGATTTAGAAGAGAGCGTCTATAAGTACACAACCAGAGGGCTTCGTAGACTGTGAGAGCAGCGGAAACGTGTGCCAGTTGCTTTATGGGATAAAACAGGCATCACAGAGATAGAACATCTGTTTTGATGTGGTAGTCAAAGCGTTTGACTTCATCAAAATGGTAGATGAACCTTGTATATACAAAAAGGTAGTAGGGAGTATGGTGGTGATCCTCGTATTGTACGTGGATGACATACTCTTGATAGGAAAGTAGTTTCCTATGCTACACTCGGTCAATCTCTTCTTATCATAAGGATTCTCCATATTAGATCAAGGTGATACCTCCTAAATCCTGGGTTTTGGATCTATGAGATAGATCTAATTGGATGTTAGGATTCTCACTAGGTGTAGTGAGATGGTATCAATCGATCCTGGGGAGAATCACTGGATAGCTTCCAGGGTGGTAAGGACGACTGAATGTCAGTCACAGGCATTGTCTTTACCCTCAGTGGAGGGACGGTATGTTGGAAGAGTTCCAAGCTAGATACCGTGGCATACTAGATGATAAAGGCTGGATACATTACTACCAAGGATGCTACCAAAGAGGTAGTCTGGATGTAAATAAGTTCATGAGATGAACTTCGTTCCTACCATTGTGTGACAATGGAGTTGTGGCTTTGGCCTAGGAACCCCCGTCCCATCAGAGATCCAGACATATTCTTAGGCAGTATCACCTGATCTTGGAGATGGATGATCTCCAGGAAGATCGAGGTTAAGGAGAGCAGACATAGAGGAGAACAGGGCGAATCCAATCACAAAGACCTATTCCCAGAAGAGGCTTTTATGGGATGGTTGAGTATGAGATACTACAACCACTGCTGATTGTTGGATATGAGATACTACAACAGATGGCCCTAGTTCAAGTGGGAGATTGTTAGTTATATGCATGTCCTAGAGACCATTACTGTACATACGATATATATTGTAGTGGATTCTTGGACATATATAGGGATGACTTTCTTGCTCGACATGATAGTATGCTATCTAGTTTCTCTTTATCTTAACATGTATGATGATTGTCTCTATGTTACATGTTGATAAAGCCCTTAGGATGAGTACTTGACTACCAGGACTATGATGCTGATCATACTAGTGGGGACAGAGTAGTCTCTAAGTACATCCTTCAAATGTTGCTAGTCGTGGGTGTATCGAGACAGGGCATCGATATACCGGTGTAAACTAGCGCATAGCTTCTCGACCCATGTAGATGGGCGATAGATGATCCCATATCCATTGGTGTTTGACAACGGAGATAGTATATGGGTGCTCTTGGAGTCTGGGTACACTGAACGGACTCGCCGAGAACTCCCAGATGGTATTATACCTAACGTCAGATGGCAGTTCTCTGGTGACACTGGTACAGGTTAGTCTGTAGACCCGAGATCGTCATAGAGTCTTATGTGATTCCCACCGTGCTTTGATTTCCACCTTACCACATTCAAGAGAACGTGCAAAACGGTGGCTTTTGGGTACAGTCCCGAGTCACATGGAGGCAATGAGCGATAGGAGGGTTTTCGTCTCTCCTGGTATTGGGAGTTGATGTTGCGCTGTACTCGATTGGCTATAACAGGAAGTCCTTGGACAAGGATGCTTCAGAGATATACTGGTAAGTGTTATCAGTAGCTTCTCGACCCGTTAAGAGCCTCATATCGACACGACTTATTGAGTTACTGGGGTCTGACGTTTACCACCCCTAGACGAGATATGCGACGTATCAGACGAAGAGACCGGACTGTACGGTAGTGTTACTGATTGGATTCGCAGGAGTGTGAGCAGGCTTTCTTGTTGATCTTCTGATCGCTCAATACTCGGGTGGCCATTACGTTTAGCAGACCGCTTGCGGCTTATGGGTGTTTGATATAATCATCACCTACTACCGGCGTATTGACGAGTCTTTAGAGTCCTAGACAGGGGTTTCCTGGCTCAAGAGAAACAGAGTAGGAGCATATATGTGATATGTGCGAGACCGAGATTGATACGATATGAGATACCGTATTCTATTCTCGCGATATGAGATATCGGTCGGTTATATATGATATAGCCGGGTTATCGGATTAAGTGTTTATTCGATAAATTAATTCATATGATATTAGTCGGTTATAGGTGATATAGCCGGATTATTAAATCAATAGTTGATTTGATAATCTAATGTATAATTATATATTTGAAATATTACACTACATTAACTAGTATTAGCTTATTTATGATTTCTTTTCTCACTTTGGATACGTTGATGTATATGTGTTATATGTTAAATGTATCATGCTAGGTTACAAATGCAACTAGAGTTAATGAGGGTTAAACCATGCTAGGGTTAAGATTAGGGTTTATAATTTTATCATTAAGTAATTCAAAAATTGTTGAATTAGTCACGGTTGATATTTGTTGAAAGCTTGTAGAAGCTTGTAAGCTTCTTTGACTTTGTTAACTCTTTTTGTCTAGCTTAAGATATTATTTGACATAACCTTTAACCATAGCTTATGGTTAACTCTCTACAAGGGTTAAGCATGACATGCTTAACCCTTGGTTGTTTTTCTAATCTCACACAACAATTCATTTGATGAGTTCATTCTTCTTCTTCTTCCTCAAAGCTTTTTAGCTTCAATGGAGGTATGAGAAAATCAAATCTAAAGTGAGCCCACTTCCTACTTCATCATCCTCTACTACTTGCCATTTAGTATAGGATGTTTGCTCCACTAATTCCATGGTTTGTGAAGAGATAGCTTGGGTTAGTGTCTCCTCGACGTAGATCATCTTCGGCCTCGAAGTCTTCGAAGCAAGCATGTTCGTTTCTTCATCGGAGCCTCTCTAGAGTCAGGAGTTCACGATCCCAGCGAAGGGGGCTACTGCATGGAGCTATTGAAGTGAAGGACCGGTCTACAAAGGTTGTATTCCTTGCTCACTAGACTTGCAAAGTGTTTGCATTTATATTTCCGTCGATTTCTAGTAAACGATTCTATGTTAGGGTTAGCTAGAACGGCAAAATTTTGAATATGGCATGGACAATACCTCCTGAAACCTTGCTGCCATACTAGGTAACCATGCACGTGCAACCACCGCCCAATGCTCTTATTGGCCGTAGCTCCGCCACCTTTTGATGGGGTTGTGCCTTCGGATTTCTCGTGCCTTCCTCTCTCGATATTTGGAGATCTTTTTGATAAAAATATTCTGAAAATATTGCTCTTAATTTCTGCCGTTGCGAGATTCTTCAATTTGCTCCTAATATTCGGCAAATTTGGTTTGGTAAATCGATTTGCTGTTGATATCCTACATATTTTTCAGATATGAGCTGATTTATTATAATACCTGCACAATATCTCAAATCAAATCGTTAGCAGCATTTATTTTATTTGAGATATTATTCTAACCAATTAAATGATATGATATCTTAAGAATATTGGTTAAGAAATTTGATATGATATGCATATTTTAATAATAAATAATCTCATGAATATTTTATTTAAATATGATATACATATATTCCCCAATTATATTAATTATAAACTAAGAAACATATGACAATAAGCTTTTTCCAAATAAACCCACATATGTTCTTAATTTACAAATAAAGCTTTTTAGTAACTAATAATAATAGGAAAAATGTCCATACAATCGTGTAATAAATTTGACCGATCAAATACCCCTAAAATTACCTTTGATCGTCCCTAGCAAACTATTTATTAAAAAGAAAAAGAAAAATCCACCACACTTTCGTAGGGAACACGATTGCACTTTGCTCGTGCAATAAGCCTTTAAATCTCTAGGTGTCCATAGTAGGAGGAGTGTTGTCTCCTGAGGGTTTTCTGTGGATTACACCCACAAAATCCCAAAATAAAAGAAATAAGACAAAAATTACACGCAAAGATAAGAACATAGAAAAGAAAAACTTGAAAAGAAGAGTTTCAAACTACACTAGTTTTTTAGTTGTCATGAGCCCTATCTTAATGGTCTTGAAAATATATTAGAAATTACATCCTCCCTCAATAAAAATATCGTCTTTAGTCTTCCTCCCTCCCTTTCCTCCAAACATCGATTATATACCCCTACGTGTGTGTAAAAGACATCTCTACACTTGGAGAATTCAATTCAAGCTATCATACCCTTTGTCCATATTCCTTAATACTTTTTAGTCGATGATGTTTTAAATGAATTTGTTCACACATTCTTTATTGACCTTTAAACTTCTTGAGGTAATAACCAACCGATTACCGAATGTGCTCACTTATTAAGGCGTACTTAGCATTATCCTAGTCTTGCAACACCTTAGACTTAGCAGCGACTCCCAAACCAGTTGGTCTAAGGCACTAGGTGATAAGGCACCCTCGCTATATTTTTTTATGCTGCCTTAAGTAATTACAAAACGAGTATTCATTTTTCTGCACCATTTATATTTTGTTAATTTTTTTTCATACTAAGGTTTTCAGGCAAGAGTATTTCAAGGTATTCTCTACTATCCCAAGTTTCAACATGTGTGCAAGTGCATATAGTAGGGTATCAACATTCAGAAGTTTGGACTCAAGAATATGGACTCTTTTTCAGACTTATTTTTATCCGCAGATTAGTGATTTCTTCATCTTACTAACCCTTGGGACAACAGCTCATGACTACGTATTACTAGCTTCGTTTTAAACATCTAATTTTTTTTCATTTCTTAAATCTCTTGCTCTTTTTCATATGTATTTTTCACTTTCTAACTTTTATTTTAAATATTATTTATTTATTTATGCAATGCAAAATTTACACATGATGCGTGGATACATACAAACCATCCCCCCAAACTTGTTTGCAACATTTTCCTCACTGATGTTGTTCTGTAAGCTCAAAACCTTAAGACTGGAAGGAACGGTTCAATAAGATGGTATAAAGAAGGGGTTAAGAGTGAATGACAGTAAAATACTCCTCCAAGTCTGTCCATGGCTCACAATCGTACAAAAATATCCTTTCATTCAAGAGCCAATAATTTTCTTCTTTCCCCTAAACTTGAGTAAAACAATATTTTCATTGAAATTCAACATAAGAGGGGGGAAGAAATATTGTCGGTCTACACAAAACTTTATAAAGACCAAAAGTTAAAACCAACTATTCAAATATTTTATCATGGTAACACCACAGTTGGTGAAAAATAGTGTAACGAATAGACGTGAAGAAGACTTAAGACTGTATGAGAATGGAGTTTGTATCATATTTCAAGTTGAAGAAACAGAAATGAGAGTAACGAGAAGAGATGAATTAGGGAGGAGAGAAGAGGTGTAATCGAAAGGTTTTACGTCTCGGTTGGTGGAGACGAAAAAGTACATGTGAATGAAAACGAGAATGTGAAAGATAAGGAATGGGTGGAATAGTCGTATTCTCGTATGTGATTAGAAAAATGGACGGTGGTTCAACTTCTTTGGCCTCAATGGGAGGCGCACAAATTTTCGGTGGAGGTTGATTCATCACAGCATTCAAGTCTTCAAGAAACGCGAGTCCTTCTGCGAAAATCCTTCGAAATTTTCATCGATGTTCCAAATGATAATCTCATCAGGAAGAAAAGAATCGATATCTATATTAGTGGAATACGTAGATTCACTAGGAAGATTTAAAGTTTCAAGGTCAATCTGTTGAGCACCAGGATTCAAAACACTCGATTCGTCAGAAATTATGGAGGTAGGAGACTCGAAAAGCTCATCTACCTTATCCTTAAAAAAGTCTAAATCAAGTGGTCTTTCAAGAATCATAGAACTCAAAATATCGGAATGTGGCTCATCAATTCTCGGTGGAAGTGAAAGAAGATGAGAAGAATCAATGAAAATGTGTAATGAAATGGATAAACGAACTTGGGTGTCGAGCATTGTTGAACCAGATATATGAGATGAATGTTGAATATCGTTTTGGATATCGGATAAGTCGGTAGTAAGAATAGGATTAGTTAAATGTACAAGAAGATATTCACGTTCACTGGAAGGGACATGATAAGTCGGGGAATCCAACTCATCCTTCATAGCGAGTTCATCTTCAAAGATATTCTCATCATTGAGCTCACTAGCATCGTCAGTCAAATCAATCGAATAGTTCCTTAAAAATTCGTCAATTATATTATCCTCAATCGACGGATCAGTTGGTTCACTTGATGGAATTGGAAGGTTTGAAATGTTAAGTGTAGTCGAATAAGGATCGGTTTGATTTGGAATGGTGTAAGACTCTCTTTCACACTTATGATTGGAAAAGTCAAATATGTTATTCTCGGGCACCTCATCACTTAGATTATTAAGTGGTTGATCATCAAATACATTCGGTTGGGGTTGAGGATGGAAGGTGTTGAGATCAAAAGAATTGGTTCTAGTTTGACTTGGATGGATCCCTGGTTCTTTCTCACTATTCATTTCCAACTCTACTTCAAGACTAGACATGCTTTGTGAAGAAGTTTCAATGAAAGATTCTCTGTAAACCGTAGAACTTCCTAATTGATGTTCAGAAGCACTGTCTAGATAAGGTGTAAAAGTTAAGTATGGCTGGAATGAGTTCAACTGTTGGATACGGGCGAGTTCAATGTGTTCCGCAATAGAAATGGGTTTACGAATTGCCATATTAGCTTCAAGAGAAGTATCAATATTAGGGGGTGTGAAAGTTTGGTACTGTTGATAACAGTTAGAAGGGTGGATCCAATTTTCATAAATAGGATTAGGATCAACATTATGATATGAAGAAAATTGATATTGGTTGAATTGTTGGCGACCAACTTTTGCAATTTGCTCAGCAATGGTCATGGGTGTAAAAGTTTCCATATTCGTCTCAAAAGGAGTATCAACATGTTCATATGAAAATGATTGTAATTGTCTTTCTAAGGGTTTTGGAGAAGTGAAAGGTATGAAACTTTGACTACAGGTCTTCACAATATGCTCAGCAATGGACATGGATTTAAAAGTTTCCTCACTAGCTTTAAAAGGATTATCAATATAAGAAGGTGTTGAAATTTGACACGGTTGATAGGAATTTGAGTGAGGTGTCCAGCTGTTATTTCTAGTGCGCTCTATCCTATCCTATCCTTTAAAGAAATGGTGGGGTCAGGAGTTCTACCAAAGCAATAACGATATAAAGAAATATCTGGTTATGTGTAGTAAAACTCGTTAAGAGTTGGTCGGTATGGGTTTCTCATCAAGAAAAGGAAAGAGGGTGAAATGGTAATTTTTTTTTTGAATTTTTGAGATTGTTTTGCTTTGAAAGAGGGACTCAACTCAACCAATCACAAATTTGCACAAACAATACCTAGAACTAGGGTCACTTAGGTCAAATCACTAGAACGCTCCTAGACTTCTAAAGGACAAGACGTAGAATAAATCCTCTATCACCTCCTTATCAATCTTGCAGCCAGGTAAGTGCCAGGTAAGTGGGAGGTATCCGCTATACGAATCACCGAAATAGCAGGCCTAATTAAGTAAACCATTTTTCTTAGTCACACTTGACTTAGACATTACAAGAGAAATGCAGATATGTAATAGATTACCCACGACCCTCCTTTGTCTTAATTCAGTGCGATTGTCCTTATAGACTTGGTCTAGATATTTTTTTATTAATGTAAGGTGATGCGTATGCTTGTTTGTGATTTGTGGGGCTGAGCAAGGGTGATGAAATCTCCACCTAATCTGAATTTTGGTTTCTTGCCCCTTAATGTCCGTTTTAAATATGCAAAACAAACCAAAATCTAAAACACGCAAAAAGATTTTTAGCGCCGATGTTTGCAAAGAATCCTGCAGGTAAAAACTGTTTATTGGAGCTTTAGAGGAGAGATGAAGAAAAGGAAATGATACCAGAAAAAATTGGGGCTTAACTCCCCAAAATTGCCGCGCTTTCCCCTCCAAACACTTCTTTGGGCCGCGGTTCCGTCGCCGTCTTATGGAGTCTCGTCTCCAAACTTCTTCACAGTACTCTAATGCTCCTCGATCCTATTTGACAATCTCTGAATCTCTGTTGGTTCACTCCAAGTGTTCCAGATTTCTCGCAAAACTCGCACAAGAAAAAACTCAAGATGCGGTTTTTTATTTCTATTTTTATTTTTTCTAGTTTTATATTAGAAATCAACCCGAATAACAAGAAAAATATTACGACCGTTTCTCCGGCAACGGCGCTATTGATTTGTTGATTCCTAAAGGTGTATCTATGTTGTGTTGTAAATTACCACAACCAATAACGGTATCGCGATAGTTACCCGATAGTGATTACGGGTCGTCCACAGAAAAATGGTGAACTACTTATCTTGATTTAGACGAGTTGATAGAAGAAAGGTGGGATTCTTATTGTTTTATATTCGGAAGGTTTGAAAATTTATAAGAAAAGGGCTTGTAGGGTTTATAAGACTTAGTAGTTAATGGATGAAGTTTTAAAAATAATTCTTTTTATCTTTTAATTATTTAATACTTGAGAAATAGCGATGAATGTGGATTAGGGTTCTTGGAGGGAATTTGGATTTCCCTTTACTGACCCTTGTCCTTCCATTGATCCCTCTTTGTCTCAAGCCCCTAACAAAACGATTATTAACGAATTTCAAATCATGGTCATGACTATCATGAATAGATAGCATGCCCGATAAGAGGGTTAATATTCATTTTGCTAAAATTTATAAAATTAAAACTTTAAAAAGAATTGAAGAAATATTGTTCATCCATTATTCTATCCTATCTTACAAAACCTAACAAGCGAGAAATTACTCGCTTATTAGGATAAACGACGTAAAAGAAAGGTGGAAGAAAACGGAACTCATAATTAAAATTAAAAATGCAAAAAGTAAATGCGGAAAGTAATTGCGGAAAGTAAATGTGACAAAATTAAAAGAAAGAACTGCCTTTTATTGAATAACTATTGCATTAACAAAGTTGCTCGCTGAAAAACCAAATTACAAAACCCTAGTTTTCTCTAGATTGCTTAATCGGTAGATCAATCGATTCATTAATGGATTGATCTATAGTTCGATAGCTCTCGGTCCTTTTATAGGATCTGGAACTTGAAACCATAGGCGTCATATTGAAGTATGTGCAAAGATGATCAAGCCCATGAAGTTTCAAATCCTACGGCCGCCAAATGACCGTGCAACCACCGCCTAATGCCCTTATTAGCCGTGGATCCGCCGCCTCTTAATGGGGTTGTGCCTTAGAATTTCTCGTGCCTTCCTCTCTCGATATTTGGAGATCCTTTTAATAAAAATATTCTGAAAATATTGCTCTTAGTCTCTGTAGTTGCGAGATTCTTCAATTTGCTCCTAACATTCGGCAGATTTGGTTTGGTAAATCGATTTGCTGTGGATCTCTTACTTATTTTTCAGACCTGAGCTGATTTATTATAATACCTGCACAATATCTCAAATCAAATTGTTAGCAGCATTTGTTTTATTTGAGATATTATTCTAACCAATTAAATGATATGATATTTTAAGAATATTGATTAAGAATATTTGATATGATATGCATATTTTAATAATAAATAATCTCATGAATATTTTATTTAAACATGATATGCATATATTCCCCAATTATATTAATTATAAATTAAGAAATATATGACAATAAGCTTTTTACAAATAAACCCACATATGTTCTTAATTTACAAATAACATATTTTAGTAACTAATAATAATAAGGAAAATGTCCATACAACAGTGCAATAAATTTGACCGATCAAATACCCCCAAAGTTATCTTTGATCGTCCTGAGCAAACTGTTTATAAAAAGAAAAACCTAGCACACTTGCGTAGGCAACACGATTGCACTTAGCTCGTGCAACAAGCCTTTAAACGTTTAGGTGTCCCTAGTTGGAGGAGTGTTGTCTCCTGAGGGTTTTCAGCGGATTACACCCACAAAATCCCAAAATAAAAGAAAAAAGACAAATTACATGCAAAAATAAGAACATAGAAAAGAAAACTTGAAAAGAAGAGTTTCAAACTACACTAGTTTTTTTGTTATTATGAGCCCTATCTTAGTGGTCCTGAAAAGATGTCAGAAATCATACCCTCACTCAATAAAATATCGTTTTTAGTCTTCCTCCCTACCTTTCCTCCAAACATCGATTATATACCCTTACGTGTGTGTAAAAGACATCTTTACACTTGGAGAATTCAATTCAAGCTATCATACCCTTTGTCCATATTCCTTAGTACTTTTTAGTCGATGATGTTTTAAATTGATTTGTTCACACATTCTTCATTAACCGTTAATACTTCTTGAAATACTAACCAATCGATTACCGAATGTGCTCACTTATTAAAGCGTACTTAGCAATATCCTAGTCTTGTAACACCTAAACTTTAGCAGTGACACCCAAACCAGTTAGTCTAAGCACTAGGTGATAAGGCGCCCTCGCTATTTTTTTATGTTGCCTTAAGTAATTATAAAACTAGTGTTCATTTTTCTACACCATTTATATTTTGTTTATTTTTTTTCATACTATGGTTTTCAGGCAAGAGTATTTCAAGGCATTCTCTACTATCTCAAGTTTCAAGATGTGTGCAAGTACATATAGTAGGGTATCAACATTCAGAAGTTTGGACTCAAGAATAGGGACTATTTTTCAGACTTATTTCTATCCGCAGATTAGTGATTTTTTCATCTTACTGACCCTTGGGACAACAACTTATGACTACATATTACTAGATTCATTTTAAAATATCTAATTTTCTCGCATTTCTTAAATCTCTTCCTCTTTTTCATATGTATTTTTCACTTTCTAACTTTTACTTTCAAACTTTTTATTTATTTATTTATATAATGCAAAATTTACACATGATGCGTGGATACATACAAACCATCTATACAAACCATCCCCCCAAATTTGGTTGCAGGAGTGTCCTCACTGATATTGTTCTGTAAGCTCAAAACCAGAAGATTAGGAGGAACGGTTCAATAAGATGGTGTAAAGAAGCGGTTAAGAGTGAATGACAGTAAAATCTTCTCCCAAACTTGTTCATGGCTCACAATCGTACAAAAATTTCCTTTTTTTCAAGAGCCAATATTTTTCTTCTTTCTCCCAAACTTGAGTAAAACAGTGTTTTCATTTAAATTCAACATAAGAGAGGGGGGGAGGAGAAATATTGTCGGTCTACACAAAACTTTATAAAGACCAAAAGTTAAAACCAACCATTCAAATATTTTATCATGATAACACCATGGTTGGTGAAAAATAGTGTAATGAATAGACGTGAAGAAGACTCGAGACTATATAAGAATGAGTTTGTATCATATCTCGAGTAGAAGAAACAAAAATGAGAGTAAAAAGAAGAGATGAAGTAGGGAGGAGAGAAGAGGTGTAATCAAAAGGTTTTACATCTCGGTTTGTGAAGACGAAAATGTGCATGTGAATGAAAACGAGAATGTGAAAGATAAGGAATGGGTGGAATAGTCATATTCTCATATGTGATTATAAAAAGGGGTGGCGGTTCAATTTTTTCGGCCTCAAAGGGAAGCGCACAAATTTCCGGTGAAGGTTGATTCATCACAGCATCCAAGTCTTCAAGGAACACGAGTTCTTCTGCGAAAATACTTTCGAAACTTTCATCGATATTCCAAACGATAATCTCATCAGAAAGAAAAGAATCGATATCTATGTTAGTGGAATACGCAGATTCACTAGGAAGATTTAAAGTTTCAAGGTCAATCTGTTGCGCACCAGAATTCAAAACACTCGATTCGTCAGAAATTATGGAGGTAGGAGGCTCGAAAATCTCATCTACCTTATCCTTAAAAGAGTCTAAATCAAGTGGTCTTTCAAGAATCATAGAACTCGAAATATCGGAGTGTGATTCATCAATTCTCTGTGGAAGTGAAAGAAGATGAGAAGAACCAAAGAAAGTGTATAATGAAATGGGTAAACGAACTTGGGTGTCGAGCATTGTTGAACCAGATATAGGAGATGAATGATGAATATCGTTTTGCATATTGGATAGTCGGTGGTAAGAATAGGATCAGTTAAATGTACAGGAAGATGTTCACGTTCACTGGAAATGACATGATAAGTCGGGGAATCCAACTCATCCATCATAGCGAGTTCATCTTCATAGATATTCTCATCCATGACATGTTTTGCAATCATTTTTATCAATTATCTTTTAAACCCCTCTCATAATCTATAAATGACCTTTCATTTCCTCTTCTTTTTAACTCCCAAAATCAATGAGAATGGTTGTGAATATATAATCAATGAGAATTATAGTGAACATTATATATTCACTCCCTCCTCCTTCATTTTCCTTAAAACCTCCACTCTTAATTCTCTCCCTTTACCTTTGATTCAATACTTTTAATTAAAATTTATCTTTATTTGTTTTCTCCTTTTCTTTTTCATACTAAAAATTTAGAGAAGAAAAACCTTAAACAAAACCTAGTCGTCTTCATCTTTAAAGTCCTCATAGTCCCGACATCATCGGAGCTTTTCATCTTTAAAGTCCTCATAGTCCCGACATCATCGGAGCTTTTCATCCGCTGGGATTCAAGATGAAGCGAAGGAGTGCACCTTTCACAAACTTCGCTAATGGGATTTGGTTTCGTTGGTAGAATCAAATCGGCGATACGGATGTTATACCATATCACGTCGCATATAAGTCTCCCTCTACTCTTTTTTCCCCTTGTTCCTCTCGTTTTCTTTCCCTCTCCTTTCGTCCGGACTTGCATGATTCCGACAACCCTTGTTTAAATATTTTTAGCAAAAAGAATTAACTATACATAATATTTACATGAATGGTTGTTTATATAATCTATATGATTTTTTAATGCTTATGGTATTTGTGCGTAGCCTATAATAATCACCGCATGTTATTAACGTTGTAAGTAGCAATTCATAAGAATTTCATAAAATGATATATGTGAAAGGTTTGTTATGGTAGTTTTATGAAAGGTCGGTTCATATGTATTTCTTTTGATAACCCGATCGCATGCTAGGAATATCGAAGACACCCTTCAATTCACGATATGTTTTTTATGGAATCACTGGTGTATTTTCTCATGTATATTATTAATTATTATGTTTGTAAATGTCACGACTCGCTACCCAGGAGACAGAAACGGTGATGTGGAAAGCCCGCAACGTATTACTATGAAAATACGTTAAGCGTAATTACGCTATATAACAATAAGTAAGAATAGCAAGAGTAATAAAATGAAACAACAACTCTATTTACATTCAACTTTACATACAACTGTCTAGAAATAAAAGATACAGTAATACCAAAAATGCCTAAACAATGGCATAATTAAAGTAGGTACAGATAGTAAGAAGCTAGTAGTCCGGCTGAGTAGGAAACTGGTCCAAGTCCTCCTGGCTCGGCTCTATGTCCTCAGAGTCCGGTCCTCCTGACGAACATTCCAAAGAAAGAAAACAGGAAGGAATGTCGTCAGAGAACTAGCGCTCGGTAAGTTCCAAAAGAAGCAAGATAAGCTAGTATATAATGTGAATAGAAACCAAATGAACAGTGGACATGTAAAGTTGTATATGATCACTCACAGATATAAGATAGTTATTCTAACATGGTTATTTGTAGTTTGATAAAGATGGTATTCATGTATATGAGAGGAGTTCATCTTACCCCGTGGACTATGGTAACATGTAGTATAAGGCCCCGTCATAACCCACAGGACAGCGGCACGTGAATTCATGTAGGTGTCTTTTAAGTGACCTCTCGTGCCACGATATACGTTACATACCAATCTCCCCCTTTATCCCCGCGTATTGTATTGTATAGATTAAGATTACAGGTCTTGGCCGAATCCATGGATATAAAATGTACATGTTCATGTTCAAGATGTAATCATGTATTCAGGTATTCATGTCAAGTTCATGTCAAGTTATAACCATGGCTCGGTCAAGTCGAGTCAAGTATTCAAGTTTGAGTTTGATATTTGAATTCGAGTGTTCAGGTTCATGATTAAGTATTCAAGTTCGTATTTGATTTTGGATTCTGGTTTGAGTTTAGATTCAGGTTGGAGTCAGAATCTTTGGAAAAGATTTAGTTCTTGAATTTTTATGTTTGGGAGTAATCGGCAATTGCTGCACATGGACGGCAGGATTTGTGTCTTTTTTCAAGACAATTACCATTGATAACTCCATTAAACTTTTCTAACATGAATAGGCAAGTACTCACTTTCTCCGGCTCCCTGGGGCTCAAGAGAAATGATACCACTTAAACCTATATTAATCTATAGTCCTTAAATATTTGTTATTTTGTTGTTTATATTGTATTTATATTGTTTGTATCTCTCGAGGGGGTTTTATGAAAAATACTTTAATGTTGTTTAAAAATAAACCTAGAGGGAGATTTATAATATTTAGAGTTTTTATGAATATCTTTTAATTTAGATGGTGTTTTAGCGATAAAACCTAATTTTTAAAAGTTTATGGTATTTTTATGAAAACAATCTCTTTTGGAAACTTGATGGTATTTTTCATTTGAAAATATGATTTTCACAATTTGTTTTACTGAAAATACGGTTTCATAATTATATATAATTTTCCAAAAATTTAGTTTTGTTTAGAAAAATTCATATTTCTTGAAAACCGTATTTTTTAATTTCCTTTCGAGACCGAATTCTCCGTGAGGAGCTCTGCATTTCGCTCGACTGTCCCAAGAATGTGAGATAATCCGCACCATCCATAAACGGGTCCCCTAACGAAGGTTGTAAAGGCGCAGTTGCTAAGAATTAAAAATTATCGATTAAAAGAAACATTTTTGTAAAACTGTGATATTTTAATGTAAAACCTATTCTTTGAACCAACTATATATTTAGAATATCGTACTATGAAACCATAGTGTGCGTGTGGGGTAGGTCGTTACCTCGTGAATTTTCCTAAGATATTTATGCTAATTATCGAATAAGGGTTATACTAAAGTTCATGGTATTTTAATGAAAAATTCGTTATAGGCGTATTTCACTTGAATTTCTAATTACATGAAAAGGTAAAGATGTGAACAACATGTTAAGATGATATTTAGAGGTTTAAAATGAACATTTAACCTTGGTGAAGTTGAAAAAAGTTATTTATAATAAAAGTTAACGAGATAACTCCACTTGCCGATATGTTTTAAGAATGCGATTTAAGTTAAAAAAAAAGGAGAGGAGAAATGGACTTACGGTTTTATAACGCCGAGAAAAGAGTAAGGAAGATAGAGGGGGCTCCATAGCGTTGCGGTGGCTCCAAAAACAACTCCGATCTTCAACAAACGAGGCTTGATCTCTAACTCCTCTTTGACTAGTCTTAACTCCACTTGTACTTAGAGAGTTTTGAGGATTTTTGACAGAATTTCATAATAGAGGAGAGTTAGGGAAGTGGTGTGGTATTTATAGCGAAGAATTTAGGGTTTGGGAATTAAAAATTGGATTAAAAGAATTAAAATGGGTGTTAAATGATGAATTGAATGGTCACTGTTTAATTGCATGTGTTCTCGCCAAATTTTTTGGCTAAAACCTATTTGTTACCTTATAGGAGAAAAGAAAGAGGAAAAGAATCCTCATAGTTTGGCATCACGTGGACGCTTATATGCAAAGTATATAAACGCTGAAAACAAATAACTAAGGGTCAAACTGGCCTCACATGTTAAACACGTGAGCACTCATATATAAAGCATATACGCGCTGAATAAAATAAACCTAATGGCCAAACTGGCCTCATGTGATAAGCACGTGAGCGCTCATATGCAAAGCATATGAGCGCTGAACATAAATAACCGAAGGCCAAACATGCCTCATGTGTTAAACACGTGAGCGCTCATATACAAAGCATATGAGCAACGAAAATAAACAGGCTAAAAACCCCACACTGGGGTGACGTGTTAAACACGTGAGGATACCCTTTTGAAGTATTAGCATCAGATAGTGTTAAACTCTATACATAAAATTAAATTCTATTTTTTGTATGCAAAGCATATGAGCATTAAGAGTAAATGGCCAAAGGCCAAATTGACCACACGTGTTAAACACGTGAGCGCCCATATGCAAGGCATATGGACGCCAAATGAAAGAAGCTAAATAAGCCTCGCGTGTTAAACACGTGAGGGCACCTCTCTATGTAGAATTAAATTATACTCTTGGGAAATACCTCCCTAGATTTTTCTAAAAGAGAAAGATCCTCTCTGTTAAACAGAGAACCGAAATTTATTTTGCCAATTGGATGACTTTCCCAAGAGAGAGATAACTGAACTAGTTTGTCCGGGGCCCCCAAAGGGGAATTCCAGAATGCCTGTCGACGTGGATCAAAGATCCAATGGTGTTTAAATATAGAATTAAATTATATTGGGGAAAAATATCCCCTTGATCTTTTTAAATGAGAAGAATATTTTCTGTTAAACAGAAAGTTGGTGAATCAAAGATCCAATGAGATGGAAAATATTTCCTATATCTTTCTAAATAAAGAAAGATTGCGCTCTGTTAAACCGAGCACCCTTGGATTAAAAATCCAATGGTGATTAAAAATCACCGTTTAATAGAATAAAATTCTATATATAGGAAAATATTCCCCCAATCTGGTTAAAAAAGCAAGAAAACATATTCTGTAAGACAGAAACACTTGGATCAAAAATCCAGCGATGAATAAAATTCACTGATTGATCTAAAAGATCATTTTGATTGATCATGAAATCAATCATGATCTCTCAATGAGATATTTTCTTAACAAATTAATTTTTCTCTTCTCCTATAAATAGGAACAAAGAGATTAATCAAGAGGAGGAGGGGAGAAAGAGAACTGGATAAAAAAGAAAAGAGGAGACACTCCATAAGCTTCTATAAAATTACAGAAGGCTCTGAAAAACGATAGAGAATTTAATTCTCAAAAGAAGATCTCCCTCCTTCAAGACTCTAGGTAAAGAAAAAGAGAAAGATCAAAATATCTCCTTTGCTTAGTATAATGAGAACAAGGGTTTAACCCTTCATACAAGAACTTAGTTTTTCCTCTAATTTGAGATTTGCAAAAAAAATCTCCCCACAAGTTGAGAATTTAATTCTCATCGGGGAGATTCTGTTCTTCAGACTCAAAACTTAGGGGAAAAGAACTAGGTTAAAAAATAAAGAGAAAGAAAAAGAACATATGTTCTGGGAATTTAATTCCTTCGAAATTAGGGTTTAACCCTTAATAAAGAACTTAGTTCTTACAAAAAAAAAGAAAAGAACTTAGTTCTCCAATAGAAAAAACGATCCAAGATCTTCAAAACAGAAATCTTGATGACCATCAATGACTAAAATGTCATTAACAGAGATTAAAATCTCTAAAAAGAAAAAGAACTTGGCGTTTCACGTGAAACAAACGTGAGTAAAATTAGTGCTTAGCACTATTATATTGCTTCACGTTTTTCCCACGTGAGTGCCCAAAACAAGAAAAAGAGCTAAAACGCTTTAGGTGCTTCCCACGTGAGCGTCCCAACACAAAGAAAACTCATTTGTGTTGATTGGGCAGCCATCAAATAAAGCAACCCAGTACCCCAAAAATAAAGCAATCACGTAAAATACACGTGAAACAAAAAAAGAGTGGTTGAATGCCTCACGTGCTTCACACGTGAGCACCAGAGCTCTAGCCAAGTGCTTAGCACTTCTGTCTAGAGAAAAAGGGGTGAACAAACAAAATCCGAAATCAATGCTCAGCACCTCACATGCTTCCCACGTGAGTGCCATACAAAGTGCTTAGCACTCTATATTCAGTCAAAATGACTAAGTTCTTAGCACTGATTGGACAGCCCCCATATATGAGCGCCTCACATATTTCATACGTGATCGCCAGAGAAAATTAGTGCTTAGCACTATGGTAGCGCCTCACGTGAAAAGCACATGAGCGCCAGAAAGGATTAGTGCTTCACACTATTCCAGCGCCCCATGTGAAACATACGTGAGCGCTGTACATCTTAGTGCTTAGCACTGCAGGGTAGTATAGAAACCCAATCTCAGCCCAAATTGGCTAAGTTTCCTGAGGTTAAACCTCTTTGATTTAAAATCAACTGAGCTCATATGCTCATGATTTCCAAACCGATCATAGTCTCAAACATGACTAATGGTCTCTCATTGATAATATTCAAAATGATATTCATCCCATATCTCCTAAGGTAATCTTAGTCTCAATTATGACTGACGATTCTTAGGTCTACCACAACCCCTTTTCCCCTCAAATTTCAGGATTTGGTTCAAGGGTATATCTTTCCACACCTCTGATATATGTCATTGTAATTCCTCAACGTCTTCATAGAGGTGGTGGGTCCCGACAACCAACAACTCCTTTCATCCCACAATAATGCACTTCCAAATTGACGTGCACACCTCAAATCGGATCGCACCCCAAATTGGGCGCATTCCATGTTACCATTGTTCACTCCGCCACGTAACAAATACACGTGCGCGCAAAACGATATTGGACCGAAATGTCCTTAAACTAGTATTCGTCCCCAAAATGGGAATGTTGGACCGGAATGTCTTTAAACTAACATTCATCCCCAAAACATGAATGCTGGACCGAAATGTCCTTAAACTAATATTCGTCCCATACAGGGAATGTTGGACCGCGACGTCCTTAAACTAATATGTTTTGCCCTGTGGTCTGTCTCCATAATGACTACCATATACTATCCATGAGCTATTCATATATGATCTAATGATCAGTTGAGCCAATATATTCACTGCTCATAAGTCGATCTTAGTCTCAAATATAGCTAATGATGCTCAGATCAAACCCAAATATCCCATGAATCGATGGACCTCACAAATGTGAGATCTTTGTCCTAAATTCATTCTCGTTGGCAAACCAAGCTACCAACGTGGGCCCCGTCAAGCAAAATTCTTGACCTAAACCCAAATATCAAATATATAGATTTGGATTAATCCGCGCCCTACGGGCGAAGACATAAATTAGTCTCCGTATACAATCCACAGGCAACCCAAAAAAAAACAAACATGACACGACACGAAGTGAACTTTTGGAGCAGGAGAAAGTGGTTATCGCAACGCGGTAACGTAATTAACTGCAGAGTCTTGCGCCTACAGGGAAGAGCGTCCCCACAATAAAAAAACCCATCACAAACGAGGGGGAATCTGATAAATTCCGCTACAACGGTCACGTCTATCCAAACCTCCGATATACAGTGCCATAAATCAACTTGGTATCTTCGGAGAGGTGGGTAAATAAGTCCAAATAACATCTGCCCCCAAATTCAGGCAAGACGATCCATCCCAGTTCGTTTCTGTTTTCGACGGTAAACAACAGGGAAATCAAACAGTGCAGGGGAGTAGAGGGGAGTCGAAGGGACTTGTGTACAAAGCACAGAGAGTTTGGACCAGATTAGACCGTCGGTAGCGGCCAATATGGGGAAACGAGCGGTCGGATTTTGATGAATTGCCTCGAGATTCGTGCAACGTGCTTTAATCCATGTTTACTTCTCATTGCGCCTGTTTGATTTTTTGAAACTTTTCGTTTCTTCGTGAATTGCACGTGCAACTCTTGAACTTCCGAAAAATTAAAAGAAAATCTTAAAAATAATTGGGATTGATGGAATTTGAACACACAGGCTACATTACAGCAGTGTAGAGGTTTTACCAGTGAGATACAAGTTGCTTCTTGCCTTTATTGAACAAAAATAACTTATTACTCCACAACAGGCTGAAATACCCTTTTCTATACATTTAAAAAAAATTATGTATAGAGATTTCAGAGTCGTTACATTAAATATAAAAGAAAACAAAGTTGCAAACTAATACCATGGTTTTAATGCTTTCAAATATGATCCTACATACCTTTATATTTAAAATAAATTTTAGAAATTAATTCCCACTTCTGAAAATTTTAAGAAATTTATCTATGATAGAATATATTTTTTTGAACGTGCTATAAAAATTTCAGGCCAAACCAAATAACAGTTTAGGATTTATGTTGTTTATACTCACTGCTTTTAAAATTAGAAAACAGTTTTTATCAGTCACTTTCGAAGAAACATAACTCGGTTTACCGAGATCCATTTTGAGCAATGTCAAGTGTTTTGAACATCTAGATCGAAAGTTCTAGATTTTCTTAGTTGTAAGGATTTCCTGAAAACCGACATAAATTATAGAAATCTGTGTTATAAAATTGTGTGAAGAATCTGGACAAAATTTGTCCTGATTCGCACCTTGTTTTTGTTAGTAGACCTTGGGCTCTCTACTTGGGTTTTAGAACATGCACAAATAGGATTTTAAAAATTCAAGAGAGCTCAAGTCTACAAACTAGGAATTTTAGGCTAAAGAATGGAACTTGCAACTAAAAAATTAGGAGTTTCCATACAAGATAGAGAGCATATAATCTTTGTAATATCTTCATATGCTCTAATTTGTGTTGGACTCTAACTAGACTTCAAGGATGAGCGAACAAGCTTGGTGAAGTCCTTCTTTTGCCATAGATGATCTACCTGAGAAAACCTTTATCTAGTTCCATCTCCACTTCATACTCAAAGCAAAATAGTGAAGAAACTAATACTCCAAGCTTGCTAGTTTTGGAGTGTTAGGAATGTAACAAGTCACTTTAATATAATCTCACCATCTAATTTTCTTTTTGAATACTCTTTGAGTTTTGGATGAAGAAGAAGAGAGGAGGTTGAAGAATGAGAGTTATTATGCTAGAATAAAAACCTTAACCGTTTTTCAAAATGGTTGTAAATATTTATCATAACATAAACAAATCTCATCCGTTGGATTTAATCCATTATCCAAATGTTCACCCTCTTCTTTTCCCCTCCACTTGTCACCATGTAGAGAATGGCTATGCGTGTGCTACACCTTTGGCACAAGATAACTTTAAAGAGAATGAAAAGGAAAAAGGAAAAAAATAATATATAAATATATATATGTTATAAAACATAATATATATGTGTGTGTAATTTCCATATGTATTATAAATACATGAATGTGACATAAATAAATAGTGACAAAATACTAGTAAATACATATATCCAATACATGTATTAATATATTAAATCGACACATGATTTAATATCTGTTCTTTCCAAAAGACCGACTAGTATTTCACATGTCCGATTACCGTTAGTGTATCCAATATACTAGTTTTAATTGAATCCTGATACACATACAATATGCACGGCTGCATCATATTGCTAGAGTCGAAAAAACCTCTCCGTGTGACTTTAGAGACCCGACAATACGCTGCCAGTGAGTTACTGGAACCAATCCATAACTTATAAGCACGTCAGTGGAACTAGCTGTACGCAACAAATACCCAGATATCTGTCGAAAGAAAGATCGACAAGCATGCCCGTCCGAACCGCTACTGAGCTTATAAGTGACAGTCACCATACACTCTGATCTGTTCGTATGAGAGTATCGCATATCAGTTCTAGGAGGATGGTAAATGTCAGACCCCTAATAAATAATTCATGCCGATATCAAGTCCATCACTAACCGAGAAACTACTGATCCTCAATCAGTAAATCCTATTTGCTCTGGCCAGAGACTTATGGTGATTGCCAATCGGGCACAACACGTGTAACACCCTAGTACAATTATATAATATTAATTGGTATTTTTAACACTTGCCTTATATTACCTCTATTTTATTCATTTGGGTTGTGATTGATTCGAATAGTAATAGTGATTATCCGACCCGGCCCGCATGTGTGGAACCCAGTATGGTGCTAGATTATATTTTTATTAAATATATATCTGTAAACTGAATCTATGTGAATCTGATATAACTGATATTTCTAGTATCAAAATTTTATGCATATATCTTTTGGTAGCCACACGTTAGAGATGAATCATATTAATGGTCATCTGTGTAGGGTTCCTAGGCACTCTTGTGAAGGTTCAAAAGGCATCAAACATGCCCGGATAAAAATTTAGACGTGCCGAACAACCCAAAGCCGGGATCTTTGCTAGATTATTAGGGTTTAACATGCAAGATGATAACTTTTATCTAAGTGTGAGGGATTACAACCTTTGTAGTCCGCTCCTTCACTTCACAAGCTCCGAGTAGAAGTCCCTTTGCCGCGATCCACGATCTCCCGGACTCATGAGAGGCTCCACGACTCGAACGATCCATGCTAGCTTGAAGTGTTCCAAATCTCCGATGATCTACGTCGAAGTTGCAAAGACTCAAGCTTTCTCACTCTAAAGAGATGAACACACTAATCTCAAGGGGTAGATGAGATGAGGATGAGAGAGTAGTAATTTTGCTTTCTTTTTAAATCATTTTCTCATATTTATTCATCACATAAAGAAAATCAAGAAAGCTTTCTTCAAGAGAGAAGAAGATGATCATGGAAAAGATAATGAATTATTTTCTTTTGTGATGAATAGAAAGAAAGAGTATATGATTGATTATAAACCATGGTCAAGGATGAGTGGCTAGGATTTAGTTGAGAATAAACTAGAGTTAGGGTTTGGTTGGGTTAAGAATGTGTCATCCTAAAATATCTTAAGAATGACAAAAGAAAAAGCTTCTAGAAGGTGCATGAAGAATCTAACCCTAATCAAACCCTAACCTCAATTAATCATCCTTAAACATGTTTAACAATTAATCATATCATGTCACAATAATATATATCACATATATATTATATATTTGCAACAAAAGAAAATAATACAATTAACATATATCGCATATATATCAATGTATCATCCAATGAGAAAATGAAATAATAAAGCGAGCCAATATTAGATAATGTAATAATATATCATATATATTATTATACATTAAATTATCGAATCAACACTTGATCCGACGATCCGGCTATATCGAATATTACCGACTAATATATCATGTACCGATTCATCGAATCAACACTTGATCCGATGACCCGGTTTATAACTAAATATCGCGAGAATATAATACGGTATCCCATATCGCATTATTCTCGGTCCTGCACATATCATATATGTGCCTCTACTCCGTTTCGCCTGAGCCAAGAAACTTCTGTGTAGGACTCTAAAGAATCGTCAATACGCCGGTAGCAGGTGATGATCATATCAAACACCCACAAGCTGCAAGCGGTCAGCTAAACGTAACAGCCACCCAGGTATTGAGAGATCAGAAGATCAACAAGCTAGCCTGTGCGTTCTCCTGTGAATCCGATCAGCAACACTCCCGTACAGTCCGGTCTGTTCGTCCGATATGTCGCATATCAAGTCTAGGGGTGGTATACGTCAGACCCCAGTAACCGATAAGTCGTGTCGATGTGTGGCTCATAACGGGTCGAGAAACTACTAGTAACACTTACCATTAAATCTCTATATCAGCCCTGGCCAAGGACTTCCAGTTATAGCCAATCGAACACAGCACAACATCAACTCCCTATACCGGGAGAGACGAATCCCCTCCTATCGCTCATTGCCTCCATGTGATTCGGGACTGTACCCAAAAGCCACCGTTTTGCACGCCCTCTTGGACGTGGTAAGGTGGAAATCAAAGCACAGTGGGAATCACACAAGACTCTATGACGATCTCGGGTCTACAGACTACCCTGTACCAGTGTCACCGGAGAACTGCCATCTGACGTGTGGTATATCACCATCTGGGAGTTCTCGGCGAGTCCATCCAGTGTACCCAGTCTCTACTGAGCACCCGTACACCATCTCTGATGTCAAACACCGATGGATATGGGATCATCCATCGCCCATCATATGGGTCAAGATGCGTATACGCTAGTCTACTCTGGTGTATCGATGCCCTGTCTCGATATACCCTCGACTAGGAACAGTTATAGGATGTACTCATCGACTACCGTGGCCCCACTAGTATGATCTCATCAGAGTCCCAGTAGTCGAGTACAGATCCTAAGGGCTTTATCAACATGTGAGAGTAAAACAGTAAACCAATACAAGTCAACATGTTAAGATAAAGTGAAACCAAATAGCATACTATCATAACGAGCAAGAAAGTCATCTCTATATATAACCAAGCATCCATTATAATATACATCATATGTACAACAATGGCCTCTAGGGCATATACATAACTAACAATCTCCCACTTGCACTAAGGCCAGCTGCTGTAGTATCTCATACCTAGCATCCCGAATAATCTCTCAAACTGTATCTGGGGAATAGCCTTCGTGAATGGATCCGCAGTGTTGTCCTTCGTATCTACTCTCCTGACCTCGATCTCCCGGCGATCAACTATCTCCCTGATCAGGTGATATCGCCTCAGAATATGTCTGGACTTTTGATGGGAACTGGGTTCCTTGTCCAAAGCCACAGCTCCATTGTTATCGCAATACAGAGGTATTGGATGCTCAATGGATGGAACCACACCAAGTTCACTAATGAACTTCTTGATCCAGACAGCCTCTTTGGCAGCATCGTTGGCAGCGATGTATTCAGCCTCCATCGTCGAGTCTGCAACGTTATCCTGTTTGGAACTCTTCCAACATACCGCCCCTCTATTGAGGGTAAAGACAAAACCCGAATGCGACTTAGAGTCGTCCTTATCACTTTAGAAGCTGGAATCGGTAAAGGACTTCACCTGGAGTTCTCCGTTACCATACACCAAGAACATCTCCTTAGTCCTTCGTAAGTACTTGAGAATGTTCTTCACAGCTGTCCAGTGACTCTCTCCAGGATCTGCTTGATACCGACTCACTACACTTAGTGAGTATGCTACATCAGGTCTGGTACATAGCATTGCATACATGATAGAGCCTACTGCCGAAGCATAGGGTATCCCTTGCATGCGAGCTCTTTCCAAATCAGTCTTGGGAGACATCTCTTTGGAGAGAGTGAGTCCAGAGATCGTGGGTTGGTTCCCACGCTTGGATTCTTCCATACTAAACCTCTTTAGTATGGTGTCAATGTACCTGGATTGGGACAATCCCAGTATCCGTTTAGATCTATCTCTATAGATCATGATTCCCAATATGCAGGAGGCATCACCTAGATCTTTCATTGAGAATCTCTGTGATAAGAAGAGCTTGACTGATTGCAGCATAGGAATATCATTTCCTATCAAGAGTATGTCATCCACGTACAATACGAGGAAGACAACCTTACCCTCTGCTACCTTCTTATAGATACAAGGTTCATCTATATTTTTGATGAAGTAAAACTCTTTGACTACAACATCAAAACAGATGTTCCAACTCCGCGATGCTTGCTTTAACCCAAAAATGGATTTAAGCAGCTTGCACACCTTTCCGCTGCTCCCACTATCTACGAAGCCCTCTGGCTGAGTCATGTACACGCTCTCTTCTAAATCACCGTTTAGAAAGGCGGTCTTAACATCCATTTGCCAGATTTCATAGTCATGGTATGCAGCAATGGCAAGTAAGATCCGGATGGACTTAAGCATAGCCACTGGAGAAAAGGTTTCGTCATAATCCACACCTGGTCGTTGACGAAAACCCTTTGCTACAAGTCTAGCTTTGAAAGTCTCAACTTTTCCATCTACACCAAATTTCTTTTTAAAAATCCACTTGTTCCCAATGGGTTTTACCCCTTCAGGAGCATTTTCTAAAACCCATACTTTGTTGGTGTACATGGATTCCATCTCAGATCGCATTGCATCCATCCATTTCACAGAGTAACTACTTGTGATGGCCTGCTCGAAACTAGTGGGTTCATCATCATCCATGATGCAATCCTCGCTTCCACCATCAATGAGAAAACCGTAGTATCTCTCACGTGGATGAGAAACCCTATTAGATTGGCGGAGAGGCTGGGGTTCGTCGGGTACTACTGAATCCTCTTGTTCCATTAAATCATCTGCCGTAGTTTGTGTTGCTGGAACCTCTTCCAGTTCTACCTCATTGCCATCAATCTCTTTCATAAGAAAACCCCTTTCTAAAAAGGTGGCATGTCGAGAAACAAACACTTTTTGTTCCTCGGAGTGGTAGAAGATATACCCTCGCGAATGTTTGGGATATCCAATAAACTTACATAAGACAGATCTTGCCTCGAGCTTGTCCGGATTTTGTCTTTTGACATAGGCTGGACAACCCCATATCTTAATATACATAAGAGATGGTCTCTTCCCTTTCCATATCTCATATGGAGTGGTAGGCACTGATTTGGTAGGAACCATATTTAATAGATGTATGGTTGTCTCAAGCGCATACCCCCAGAAGGAAATAGGTAACTCAGCCTCGCTCATCATAGAGCGCACCATATCTAATAGGGTGCGATTCCTCCGCTCAGATACACCGTTGTGCTGTGGTGTATAAGGAGGAGTAAGCTGAGAGAGAATCCCATTCTCTTTTAGATAATCTAAAAACTCACCGTTTAAGTATTCACCTCCTCGATCAGATCAAAGAATCTTAATACTTTTGCCCGTTTGGTTCTCTACTTCATGCTTATATTCTCTGAATTTCTCAAAAGCTTCAGACTTGTGTTTCATCAGAAACACATGTCCGTATCTAGAGAGATCGATAGTGAATGTAATGAAGTAGGAAGAACCGTTCCTGGCATGCGTAGACATGGGACCGCATACATCACTATGTATCAGTCCTAAGAGTTCAGTAACTCTTTCTCCGTGTCCACTAAACGGAGATTTGGTCATTTTTCCTTTGAGACATGAATGGCAAGTATCATAAGATGATAATTCGAACGGATTCAAATAACCATCCTTATGTAACTTAGCCAGTCGTGTCGTTTTGATATGACCAAGTCTACAATGCCACAAGTAGGATTCGTTCATATCTGAACTTTTCCTCTTGTGTGTGTTTTGTATATTCAGGACTGTATTCTGATTTAGAATGAATATGCCATTATGTAACGAGCCTGATGCAATCAACCTTTGATCTAGGAATATGTTCATAACATTATCCTTTACTACAAAATTATATCCTTCTTTACTTAATAAAGAAACTCAAATAATATTGCACATCATGTTCGGTATATAATAACACTCATTCAGAATCAGTGTATTACGACTTGGTAATACAAAGTGATATTCGCCAACTGCTTTAGCTACAATACTTGCACCGTTCCCTACTTGAACGGAATGATCACCTTTTCCCAGTTCTCTACCTTTACGTAGCCCATGTAACTGTTTACATATGTGGGATCCTGATCCGGTATCTAATACCCAGGACGTAGGGTGAACTGAGAAACAGTTCTCAATAACTAACACACCCGAAGAAGATGCATCAACATGCATGTTCTTTTGGGCGGCGTGAGAATCCAGATATTCTCATGTTTCCTGTTCAGTCTTATAACTCTTATAAGAAAGAACGGGTCCAACGTTCCCTTGCTCAGTACAATAATCGGGTTCAGTCAATACATCAATATTATTATCTTGATTATGGCCTGACATGGTCGCTACCTGGAGAGAAAGAGAAGAAAACACTTTAGCGTATGCTCTTGCAAGATTAGATTGTTTATTATCTTATCTAATCAGGATGTCTCCCACTGTTTTTATCAAATCTACCTTAAAACCCTAAAAGGTAAGATTAGCCGGGATTAATTACACCCTACAATTTTGTCAATCTTTCAGTCAGATCAGTGTCGGTACTTTGAGGGAGGTTCCCCGTGCTTTCGCACGGACCTAATTAAAGTAAACCTCGTTTTCCCAGAGGCGTAACCCCGTTAACAATTTTCTAGACACCTACTTGAATGACTAATTGTCCTGTGTAAAACTCTCCCAGGAGTAACTCTTACTCGCAGTGGGTATCGGGATCCAACTATCTCATAGGAGGTATGCAATCTCATTGCAAATTTCAACACTTGAAATTCCCGATAAAACTTTTAACCCTAGCGTCCCATGACCTTGACGAAGGCCAAACTACTCATAGAGCGCTAGTCAAGTTCAACCCGTTTATTTCTTGATTGAATTAAACCCACCCGTACGACCCTTGACGAAGGCCAAACTACACCGTACGAATACCCTAATCCAATCGCATCGTATGCTGACAGATAAGTACTAGTTAGCTACCGTACACTACGCCTTGACGAAGGCCAAACTACCGTAGCACGAATACTAAGTAGTATTTATCTGAAATGACGGAGGGCTACACAGGTTTTCAGAAAAACCCTGAGCGTATTGAACTTGATATCGTCGTAGAATCATGTAGTTTTTGAAAAGGAGTGTTTTTTAGGCTTTTCTTAGTTTCGCTAAAGGGGTCACTCCCGGTAAAGGGATCGTCGGCCCTTTCCTCATCGAATAAGGTGCAGGATATATCATATATATCACTGTGCAAAGCAAAACACTAAAAGCAATCAAAAGACAAACCGAGTTTTGTAGCATCTGCCAGTTTTGCTAAAGGAGTCACTCCCGGTGAAGGGATCTCGGTCCTTTCCTCATCGAATAAGGCGCAGAACATATCATATATATCACTGTGCAAAGCAAAACTGTAGCTACCCTTTTTATAAAGTTTTTGATTCTACAACATCTTTAGGTTTCTTTTCTTTTTATTAATCTTATTAATAAAAATCCCATCAGCTTATGCTTCCTAAGCATCACAGAAGAAACGAAAGCAGTAATATTTATATATCAGCATATATATATAGTATAAGCATTCGTCTCAGGCAGTAATATGATCTCATCACAGAACATTGCAGCAGAAGAACATATATGAAATATTGGATATACTAGGACGTCCGTGTTTTCAATACGAGCCTGTATAAAACACGGATTCCACGGTCGCGACGAATAGCCAAACCCACATCCCAAGACCCCTACGAGAGCGGCAAGTAACACTGCCAATTCTAGGGTTAGGAGACCCGGTCTCGACTCCTCGAGATGGCCTCCCACTGGACCCTAGAACCCGGTTACTTATGCTCCCCTCCTTGGATCTACCTAATGCGGAAAAGTAAATAATATACACTGGTGACATCAACCGTAACCTGGAAGTGCCCCAAATAAAAGAATATTACATTACAGTAGAATTTTACATGAATGAAAATAAAAAAAACCCTCATCTCACATAAAACCCCCGGCTATTCAGAACGCGACGATCCAATATAACATATCACAGCAACACATAATATCTCATATCATCAACGTAAGTAAATATGCGCATCCCAATTGTCGTTGACATATAGCAACGAAACCGGCGATATCACATATTACACTTACGGTCACAGAAAAGAAAGTGTAAAACTACAACATTTGGAATTCACAATCACTTTAGACATCATAAATCCGAAATATCACATAGTTCGCATTTCATGCCTAACTCTATGAATTCCATATATTGTATCACATTCCAGATAAATAGACAGTATTAAACTTTCCGAACAGATAATCAAACACCCAAAATTTCCCAAAGTGCTCAACTCTTGAGCGGAGTTCAAATAATCCCAGAATATGTCACAATACCGGTGATCCAGCCGTAGAAGGGTCAAGCCAACGCCTCACATGTGGCACGCCGTACTGCCCCAAACCCGAAGGTTCAAAAAGCAGTTCAAGACGGTCACATAATCGAGTTAAGGTTTGTTGTCTTCTAGAGGGTCCACCGCTTAACTTGTACAATTTTTCCGAAAGATTTAAATCCGAAAAAAATTTCAACACTTGAAAGTTTGCCGTACCGGGAAACAGTGAGTTAATGATATCCGTTCAAATAGTTTAACAGTTTCTAAATATCCAGAAAGAAATACGAATTTAAATATTCCGATCGAATCTACGATTTCAAAATAAACCCCAGATTTAAAGAACATTGGAATCACTTTTAAAAATATCCAGAAGCATCAACAAGTACCTACGGTCATTACCATGGAAAACACGTGTCAGCAATCCATCATTCCGCCGCGTAAGCAAGATTACGCCGCGGTTCCGCCGCCGTTTAGACGAATTGGGGGCACGTGTTTCATGGTAATCCTTAGAATTCCCTGCAGATTTTTTTACATATTTTTAATTTAGAAAAATCCCAAAATTTAAAAAATTTCCAGAGAGGGGTCTAGTTTCGTCGTTTCGGGTTCGATCGGAGTTTTAACTTCGTAAACACATCGCCTAATGCTCTAGCTAGGCTCTGATACCACTGTAGGGTTCCTAGGCACTCTTGTGAAGGTTCAAAAGGCATCAAACATGCCCGGATAAAAATTTAGACGTGCCGAACAACCCAAAGCCGGGATCTTTGCTAGATTATTAGGGTTTAACATGCAAGATGATAACTTTTATCTAAGTGTGAGGGATTAAACCTTTGTAGTCCGCTCCTTCACTTCACAAGCTCCGAGTAGAAGTCCCTTTGCCGCGATCCACGATCTCCCGGACTCATGAGAGGCTCCACGACTCGAACGATCCATGCTAGCTTGAAGTGTTCCAAATCTCCGATGATCTACGTCGAAGTTGCAAAGACTCAAGCTTTCTCACTCTAAAGAGATGAACACACTAATCTCAAGGGCTAGATGAGATGAGGATGAGAGAGTAGTAATTTTGCTTTCTTTTTAAATCATTTTCTCATATTTATTCATCACATAAAGAAAATCAAGAAAGCTTTCTTCAAGAGAGAAGAAGATGATCATGGAAAAGATAATGAATTATTTTCTTTTGTGATGAATAGAAAGAAAGAGTATATGATTGATTATAAACCATGGTCAAGGATGAGTGGCTAGGATTTAGTTGAGAATAAACTAGAGTTAGGGTTTGGTTGGGTTAAGAATGTGTCATCCTAAAATATCTTAAGAATGACAAAAGAAAAAGCTTCTAGAAGGTGCATGAAGCATCTAACCCTAATCAAACCCTAATCTCAATTAATCATCCTTAAACATGTTTAACAATTAATCATATCATGTCACAATAATATATATCACATATATATTATATATTTGCAACAAAAGAAAATAATACAATTAACATATATCGCATATATATCAATGTATCATCCAATGAGAAAATGAAATAATAAAGCGAGCCAATATTAGATAATGTAATAATATATCATATATATTATTATACATTAAATCATCGAATCAACACTTGATCCGACGATCTGGCTATATCGAATATTACCGACTAATATATCATGTACCGATTCATCGAATCAACACTTGATCCGATGACCCGGTTCATAACTAAATATCGCGAGAATATAATACGGTATCCCATATCGCATTATTCTCGGTCCTGCACATATCATATATGTGCCTCTACTCCGTTTCGTCTGAGCCAAGAAACCTCTGTGTAGGACTCTAAAGAATCGTCAATACGCCGGTAGCAGGTGATGATCATTTCAAACACCCACAAGTTGCAAGTGGTCAGCTAAACGTAACAGCCATCCAGGTATTGAGGGATCAGAAGATCAACAAGCTAGCCTGTGTGTTCTCCTATGAATCCGATCAGCAACACTCCCGTACAGTCCGGTCTGTTCGTCTGATATGTCGCATATCAAGTCTAGGGGCGGTATACGTCAGACCCCAGTAATCGATAAGTCGTGTCGATGTGTGGCTCATAACGGGTCGAGAAACTACTAGTAACACTTATCAGTAAATCTCTATATCAACCCTGGCCAGGGACTTCCAGTTATAGCCAATTGAACACAGCACAACATCAACTCCCTATACCGGGAGAGACGAATCCCCTCCTATCGCTCATTGCCTCCATGTGATTCGGGACTGTACCCAAAAGCCACCGTTTTGCACGCCCTCTTGGACGTGGTAAGGTGGAAATCAAAGCACAGTGGGAATCACACAAGACTCTATGACGATCTCGGGTCTACAGACTACCCTGTACCAGTGTCACCGGAGAACTGCCATCTGACGTGTGGTATATCACCATCTGGGAGTTCTCGGCGAGTCCGTCCAGTGTACCCAGTCTCTACTGAGCACCCGTACACCATCTCTGATGTCAAACACCGATGGATATGGGATCATCCATCGCCCATCATATGGGTCAAGATGCATATACGCTAGTCTACTCTGGTGTATCGATGCCCTGTCTCGATATACCCTCGACTAGGAATAGTTATAGGATGTACTCATCGACTACCGTGGCCCCACTAGTATGATCTCATCATAGTCCCAGTAGTCGAGTACAGATCCTAAGGGCTTTATCAACATGTGAGAGTAAAACAGTAAACCAATACAAGTCAACATGTTAAGATAAAGTGAAACCAAATAGCATACTATCATAACGAGCAAGAAAGTCATCTCTATATATAACCAAGCATCCATTATAATATACATCATATGTACAACAATGGCCTCTAGGGCATATACATAACTAACAATCTGGTTATTTCAGCATCCCATATTTTATACTGATATTTATCGTGAAATCTAGATACTAAATATTTCGTAGATTTATATATAGTTAAAATCATTTTAAATCTCAATAAAGGGGGTATAGTTAATTAAATTATATTCTTGCATTATGGTTTGAAAGTTTACGAATATATATTATTCCTCCAAAATATATTTTAGTAAGATTTAGTAGAGACGGATCAGAGATATATAGCATTTTAGAATCTTATTGGTTATTTATACTAAACTATATATATATATATAATCTATTATACTTATACAATAATATATATGTTTTTTATTATAAAAACAAAAACATTTCTCTCTTTCTCCCATCTTTTTCTTCTCTCTCTCTGTGTATTCTCTCTCTCTCCCCAACTCCTCGTCTTCCTTGATCTTATCCCCGAGCCCAAACACACGCCACCGTCGCCGACCGCACTTCTTTCCTCACCTTCTCCCTCGTCCTCACCTCGTCACCGACCTCACCTTCGACCCTTCTTCATCATCCTTGCCTCCATCGTCCCCACATCCTTCATCCCTGAAACCCTATCTCCGACCTCAACCCGACTCCAAACACCATCGGAACCGAACCCATCACCTCCAAGCTCCAGCCCGCGATCCCTATCTCCGTCTATCTCACAGCACCTTGCCACCACCATCTTCTACTTAGAACCCCGAGGGCCATCTTCCCTTCAACCATCGTCGAAACTACCAACCCGTGCCTCTTGAGCAACCCAACAACCCATCACCGCCTCCGTCTCGTCTGTGGTCCTCCAGCCGAGCCCAACGTAGGAGATCGCTTCTTTAAAACCCTACCTAGAGCCGAGCACCTTACCCGAGCACAGGTTCAAACTGAGATCCTAGGCCGAGGTCATGAGTATGTCATGTTTGCGAACGTTGCTTTCGTGCGGGTATCCGTATTTCGTCGTGGTTTTATCGATCGAGGAAAGTTTCTAAACTTGCACATGCTATATTACCTAAACCGGTACATATATTTATAATATACACATATTTATTATTTTGCAAACTATTATTAATATACAATTCTATAGTAATAATCCGTATTTAGTAACAATAACAAGTTTATCTTACAACATGCTACTTTATCTATACCAAATATATCTACTATATACAGATATTTATAATGATGCAATTTATTATCAAAATACAATTTTATAAAGAAAATCTGTATGTAGCACTAACACCCGCTAGTTACTTATATCTACGTGTATGCGTTGTGTCGTCAATATACAGTTTCATTTAGAAAACTCGTATTTTGATTACTTAGTTAGCATTATTACGTGTATAGTTACAATTCATAAATTTTGTGCAAAAGTAGAACTGAATACAGTTTAAGTGATACAGTTTAATTTATAATAATTAACAAGTGTAAAACGTTATTACAACTACGGTTAGATTTATATTTAAACAATTAATACTTAATATATCCATCTTGTTATAGCTAGATAACCATGACTATTATATTATTGCTTTTATTGTGATTGGTTGTGCAATTAAATATCTATACGGTTTAATACCTGACATGTGCACGACACGTTTCTTGTCATTGCTATTACTATATTTTTTATACCTGTTACCTATAATAACTACCGATGCGGTCTTCACGATTGTTCCTGTGTTGGTATTAGATAGATATTCTGTTGATAACTGACTTAAACACGAAATCTCGAGGAAAGGGGAAATCAAGAATGTAACCAAAACGTAACTTAAGAGAATATTATTATTGTTTGTCGTGATTTCGGGCGTGAACGGAATAACCATTATTTATTATACAGTGGTCCCGTGGGGAATGAACGGGATATATTATGATGTGGTCCCGTGGGGGATGAACTGGATATATACTGTTGAGTTACGATAAAAATTACATTAATTGGTTTCAAATACCGTTAGGATAGATAACCTAGAAATATAGACTTTAGGATACACGTTATTCCCCTAATAATAATAAGAGCTAAGCTCTATTAATTCCAATGAGGCGGCGCCTCACATGCTCCCCACGAGAGCGCTGGCGCCGGCGCTAGTCTTATAGGATTAAATCCTATAGTGGCGCCGCATGTGAAGTTCACATGAGCGCCAATGTGCAAAGCACAAGAGCGCCTGTCATATATAAGAATTAAATTCTTAAGTAGCGCCCACGTGCATAACACGTGAGCGCCAGCGTCCAAACTAAAGCAGGTAGAATTAAATTCTACATAAGGATTATTTCCTAAAACTTCGGATATTCTCTGTCAAACAGAGCCGTTGGATCAAAAATCCAATGGTGATGATAAATCATCAAATGATAGAATTAAATTCTATTAAGAGAAAATATCTTTCTAATCTTTCTAAATGAGAAGGATATTTTCTGTTAAACAGAAAGTTGTTGGATCAAAGATCCAATGAAATGGAAGAATATATTTTCCTTATCTTTCTAAATAAGAAAGATATGCTCTGTTAAATAGAGCACTCTTAGATCAAAAATCCAATGGTGATTAAAAATCACCATTTAACATAATTAAATTCTGTATATGGGAAAATATTTCCTTAATCTTTCCTTAATCTAGTTAAAAGTAAGAAAACATATTTTGTAAAATAGAAATCGCTGGATCAAAGATCCAACGGTGGATAAAATTCCCTAAATAATGTTTGAGACCAATAAAATCAATTGGAATCTCTCAATGAGAGATTTTCTCAAAACTAATCAACAATTTGCCTTACTTATAAAAAGGACCTGAGACTTCAAGTCTCACATGGACACACAAAAAAAGGAGGAGCCCCCCATAAGCTTCTGCAAACAAAAGATAGAAGTTGCAACTGAGAATTCAATTCTCTTTCAAAGAAAATCCACTTGTTCTTTCAAATCCTAGGTAAAGAAAAATTAGGGATACAATATATCTCTTTTGCCTAACATAAACAAAATAAGGGTCCAACCCTTCATGAAAAGAACTTAGTTCTTCCTCTGATATGAGATTTGCAAGGTAAATCTCCCCACAATTTGAGAATTTAATTCTCATCGGGGAGATTTTGTTATTCAAACTCAAAATCTGGAGAAAAGGATTAGATTAAAAGGGGGGAAAAAGAAAAGAGAACTTATAATTTTAGAAATTTAATTCCTCTACAAGAAGGGTTTAACCCTATAAAAAGAACTTAGTATAAAAAGAAACTTAGTTCTCCAATAAAAAAAAGAAGAGAGAAAAGATTCCAGATCTTCAAAAAAGAAAGATCTTGGCGATCATTAATGGCCAAAATACCGTTAACAGAGATTCAATCTCCGAAAAGAAAAGGAACTTGGTGCCGCACGTGAAACATACGTGAACACCCAAAGGATTCCCCAAATAAAGGACTCCGCCTCACGTGTATCCCACATGGGCGCTCAAAATAAAATGCCAGCGCCTCACGTGAAATACACATGAACGCTGAATAAAAGTGCTTAGCACTTCATATTCAGTCAAAACGGCTGAGTGCTTAGCACTGATTGGGTAACGACCACGTCATACCGCTTCACGTGAAATACACGTGAGCGCCGAGTAAAAGTTCTTAGCACTTCATATTCAGTCAAAACGGTTGAGTGCTAAGCACTGATTGGGAAACACCCACGTCCTAGCGTCTCACGTGAAATACACGTGAGCGCTGAGTAAAAGTGCTTAGCACTTCATATTCAGTCAAAACGACTGAGGGCTTAGCACTGATTGGGCAGCGCCCAAATCTCAGCGCCTCACATGATACATACATGAGTGCCAAGTGCTTAGCACTATATATTCAGTCAAAATGACTCAAGTGCTTAGCACCGATTAGGCAACGCCCATGACCGAGTGCCTCACATGATACACTTGTGGGCGCTAGAGCTCCAAACAAGTGCTTAGCACTTTTGCATAAAGGAAAAGGACCGAGCAAACAGAACCACAAATAAGTGCTTAACACTCTTAAATAAAAAAAACTGAACAGATCAAACCCAAATTGGCTAAAAGTCTCTCTGAAAGTTTCTTGCAGCTGAACCCAAATTCTCTGTTGTTGGATCATAACAAAAATTTGATCCCTGAAATGTTACTGAGTTGATCTAAGTCTCAAATAAGGCTAACATATCCATAGTTAAAAATAAATTGAGCCCAATTGTTCATATATTTAAGTAGATCTTAATCTCAAAATAGATTAACGGTCCTTAAATAAAACAAAATATTTTTGAACTAAAGGAAAATATAACTTAAGTTCAAAATCCTAAATATAAAAATATACGGATTTTGACCGATCCGCGCCCTACGGGCAACAACATAAACTAGTCTCCGTATACAATCCACGGGCACCCCAAAATAAATAAAATAAACACACGACACGAAGTGAACTACTGGAGAAGAAGAAAGTGGTTATCGCAATGTGATAACGTAATTAATTGCAAGGGCTTGCGCCTGTAGAGAAGAGCGTCCCTACAATCAAAAACCCCTCATAAATGAGGAGAAATCTGATGAAGTCTGTTACAATGGTCTCATCTATCCAAACCTCCGTTATATGCTGCTATAAATCAACTTGGTATCTTCGGAGAGGTGGATGAATATGTCCAAATAGCATCTGCCCCCAAATTCAGGCAAGATGATCTATCCCAATTCGTCTCTGTTATCGGCGGTAAACAGATTCTGGCACGCCCGGTGAGACCTTTTCCTCTTTCCACTCCACATTTCGTGTGTCGTATTTCGCAAACAAAATCACGGTTCGCTATGATTGCCCTTAGATTCGAGGTACTAAAACTTGGTGTCTTACTCATGTGCAGAAAATCAATGGCTCTCAACTACACCTCATGCAACAGCAACTCCCGCTCCACCTTAACTGGAAGAGTGACTTATGGGCCCAACGCGGCTTCTATTTTCTTAATGCCGGTGGGGCAGGTCACCCAAGCCACTACCGGACTATTCTTCAGGACCATACTCCCACCTGTGAGTTTCGGTGCCTCAACGCCGTAAGAAGAAGCTCCTAGAAGGTCGGTCTTCAATCGACTAGCAACCACGATGACCCCCATCAGCAAGCCATCAAACTCTGGCGTCTCGGTCTTCAACAGGCTGAGCAAGAACTCAAACAAGTCTGTAAAGAAGCTCGTGATACCTGAAGAGGCTACCCCAAAAAGGCTAGCACTCCCTACGCCTGCTACAGACGAAACCATCAAAGGTGCTTCCCCTATCAGACAATCTATTTTTGAAAGATTGGTCGCCTCTCCTCAAACTCCATCAAGGACGTTGGTCTTCAACAGGCTGACGCCGATTGAAACCCCTCAGCAAAACCGGGGCCATGATGAAGCCGCTTCCAAGACTGAGGCGGTCCCTTCTGTGAGGCACACTCGACGTCGCTACAGGCGTCGAGTGAGAGAAGCTGAGGCAACTCCCCTTCTGGCCTCACCCCACTAGCTCCTATGGTGAAGGTCGACACTGCTGTTCTAATTGGGAACAGTTTTGAACCACTTAAAAGGGTGCATAAAAACTCCCCAACGGCGGTGCTAATGAAATCTCCCCCACCTGCAAAAGTTACAGTGCAGGTAAAGCCAGAGCGGCCTTATCAGCAGCTCTCCTGCCAAATTCATAGGGTCTAGCGAAAGGTCCAAGACTCTATGATTGACAAAAACTACTCTTGTCAACTAAAGAAATCAAAGGTCCGATAAGAAAAAGACCACTCCTCCGCCATACAACGGGGGACTTATCCTAAACAGGTACCTGTCACAATGTCTCCTTCAACTCCAATCTCTCATAAAAGAACGAGGATGGAGAAAATTCTACCGATCGTAGCAAATTCTAAAGGCGATGGATCCAAACGCCCCAAGTCTGGGGGCATAATCTTACATACGGTTTATATGGCTTCAAGAAAAGAAGAGAGTCGTGCTTTGGTGAGTCACCGACCACAAACCCGATTGTTGACTAAGGCTCAAGAGCAATAGCAAAAGCTCCAGGAAATGCTGACCAAAATGGCAGTGCTTACCAGACAAAAAGAAGGTCCGAACAAAGAAGCCGAACAACGCCAAGAGCAGGAGACCGATACAGAGTTTCTGTGAAGTGTACTCGAGAGATAGGACAAAGAGGCTGCTGAGCAAGCTGCTAACATAAAACAGATGGCTCTCTTGTTCCAAAATATGGTTGGAATGATGATCCAACCAAAACCCCCGGCCGAAGATCCGGTGATAATCATCTAGGATGACAGAGAGAAAACAACAAACCCTCCTTCGGCCTTATCAGCGGCCAAGGAGGAAACGATCTCCAAGGCCGCCCTTGATTATTACATTGCTCAATAAATAAAAGCTCATCAAGCTAATGAAGCCGCTGGCCAAATTTTCAGGTGCGAGCGACCATATCCAGGATGGTATGATCAAATCAAATACCCGCCGGGATATACGATCCCCAAGTTTCATGTCTACAAAGGAATATGCAACTCTCACCAAAACATTGCGCAATTTAGAGCTCTATGCGGCAACACTGGAGGCAACGCCAGTTCATCGACAGCTTGTCAGAAATAGCCTTTGAATGGTACTCGGAGCTCCCAAATGACTCTATGAAAACATTCGCAGAAATGAAACTTCTGTTCATACAGCGTTTCGCTAGAGCGAGCGAGCGCACTCCGATCACGGCATTATTCAATGCCAAGGTAAAGCCGGGAGAAACCTGGGTCCAATACGCTATCCGGTTGCGGAACCTGTAGTCTAAGTGCGAACAGCACATTGAAGAATCTCTTGCCATGGGCATGTTTATCGGGACCCTTGATCCTCAAATGACTGTGTCCCAGTTCATGACATTCTTCAAGCCCACAACCTTTCAGGCTCTGATAGATAAACTGGCCAAAATGGACTAGATGGGCCATTGGTCTTCCTCCTCAAATAAGGACCCTCGAAATGCTAAGGGTAAAGGAAAAACAGCCTTTGTTGCTAGCACGCAACAACAGCCAAGTGACCCAAAACCAGCTGCTCGCCAAAACAATGCGCGTCTGTGCCCGTCCTTAGAAGAAAGGCTAGAACATGTTTACTAATTTCCCCGCGATAAGACGAGGAGATTGTTCGGGTTGGCAATACGTAATAAACTCATCACATTGCCAGACCCGCGGAGTCCATCGCAACCCGGCGACGTCAGCAACCCTAACTACTCTCCTATCACAGAATGGTGAGTCGCCCAATTGAAGATTTCTACGTCTTCAAAATCTAGGTCGAGGACCAGCATCAACAGGGGAAATTCGCGGTGTCTGATAACTGGAAGGTAAACTCACCCTAGAAGCACACTCTTAAAAAGGTGGATGCGCAGGGGGAATCATGCTCACTCGTGAAAGAAACTCCATAGGAAGTCGTTCTTTCAGCGAAAACCAAAAGAATGCTGAAGGATCTACAGGCATGTCTGGCAGTCGGGTAGAAAAGCCCACTTGAACCCGAAATAATCGAAGGGATGTTAAAATCTTGTCCTGCACCGAAAATTGTTGACGAGGGAAATACCCCCAAGTCAAGCCTTCAAAGACTTCGAAGAAAAAGAAGAAGATCAAGAAGCCTGTGTAGCCTGCCGAGTATGACGACAAGCGCACAGATCTACAAAAATACATAGATGCGCTGGAGGAGTATAACCAGAAGGCGCGGACACCGGTCACGCTCGAAGAATTCCTCAAGCATATTCTTGAGGGCGAAGACAGTGACAATGATGAGGGAAATGACTCATCAGAATATACTAAAGACCGTGTAGAAAGTTGCCACATGGTCTTCAATTCATCGTTATATGACGAAGAGGCTCACTCAGCGTCAGAAAACAACGCAGAGGAATTGGGGGCAGAATCGGCGCTAAAATCCCCGGAACTGCCAGAAGAAGACATGATTGAGAGGCTGTAAAACGAAGCCTATCAAAAAAGTAAAGTTGACCGATAACGCGAGACACCCATATATGATAAGGCTAAGCATCATCGTCTGAGTAAAGAATCTGCGGTGAGGACGAGCCTTAAAGTGCTCCAACCAAACCAAAACACACCTGCAACAAATAAGAGCAGGATCAAAATAAGGAAGTGGTTCGCCAAAACCCTGTCAATGGGGATGAAGCTGCAACCTCTCATAAAGAACACTCCTGAGGGCATATGCCTCGATGGAGAAGAATCACATCCAAACTACTGCCTATATCATCGGAGGGTCACCCACCCTATCGCGAAATGCAGCTCCTTCAAGAGGTGGTGGCAAGGATACGTTTCCCTTCAAAAACACTTCAGGAGGATGAAGCGCGAAGCTCGCGCTCGTCGACAGCAAAATAATGGGATGAACACGCATGAAGAAATGACTGGCAACTGCCATATGGTTGGTACCAGTTTGAATGGAGAAAAACCTCCAGTTTTCACATTCAGGAGGATTCAGAGGATGAAACACCCCTCAACCATCTTTTCAAAGCCTCCGCCTCGGAAAAAGAAGAAGAAGAGAAGCACTGCGAGAATATTCAGTTGCGTAACCGCACGCTACCTGAGAAGAACCCCGGACCTAAAAACAAAGTTTCGAACAAAAAAGACAAAGGGAAAGAGAAAATCCCTGAAGAAATTTCCCTCGACAACGGAGTGGTAAAAGAGCTCACCACAGAAGATCCGCCTAAGAAAAACAAGGTGGATTACAATGTCTGGCAAATCTGAGGAAAATACCCTCACAACTAAGCATATTGGATGCTCTCCTCCTGTCCAAAGAGGCACGAGATTCCCTGATTAAGGCGTTACAACAGCTCGATCAGTTCCAAACTTTCCTCGCGGAAGAGAAGATGAAAGATGAACTGGCAAAGGTCCACACGGTTGATATTACGTTCAACGATGAAGATCTTCTCTTCGGTACATGCGAGTATAATCGCCCGTTATACGTCACTGGATACTGCCACGACATCAAGATAGGGAAAATCCTTGTCGACAACGCATCCTCCGTTAACCTTCTCAACGTAAGAGTGCTGAAGAAAATTTGCATGAACGTTCAACACCTTGCCCGAGATAAAATTACCATCTCTAGGTTCGACTTACAGTCATCATGGATGCTTGGCTCTGTAATACTAATGCTACGCTTCGGGCTGCTTATCAATGACATCAAATTTCATGTCATTGACACCAAGCCTTGCTATAACGCATTGCTCGGCAAGCCTTGGTTACACGAGTATAATGTCATCCCTTCTACTTAATATCAATGTATGAAGTATTTCAAGGATGGCTCGGAGTACACCGTCATGGGAGAAATAAATCCGTTCTCCATAAACGAATTCCGGAAATACGAAAACGTAAAGTACTTCCTATCAAACTTCGAGAATACTGAAAGATTCCACAAGCCGGAGAATAAACAGAAATCCGTCGCCATTATCCCGATCTTCGGGAGCGATACCGAGAAAGACGAAGAAATAGTCTATTCGGGGCAACCCAAAAAAGAAAACAATAAGCCCGTACTATCTACTCCTATTTTGGTCTTTGGCAGCGACTCAGAGGATGAGGCTAATGCAGTGTTCTCCATCGCCCGTCAATGCAAACTTTTGCCGAAGCAGATTAGAGTCTACAAATTACAATGGCTCTGCCTTGGCATTACAAGGAACTTGATGCGCTCGATACATACAGCATATAAGAAGTGCAAACTTTCTACGTGCCTTCTAGACGAAGAGGTGAAAAGGTGATCCACTTCTACCAATCTACGGAGATCAAGGTAAAAAAAGAAGTCTGGAATGGTGCCAATTTTGCACTCGATAGGCTTCAACCCATCAGTCTAGCAAGATATTACGCGAAGGGATTGAAAAGGCTGTTAAGATGCCAAGGTGTACCCCTCGAACAAACAGTTCGACAAGCCCAATTCTACAAAAAGATTTGGGATATTCCCGAGACTCAGCGAAAGATGCCCAACGGGAAGATGGAGACAACTGGGCTCGGATATGTTCGTTCCAAGAAACGGGAGCAGATCTACTGTTGCCACATCGTAAACAGCTCAAGTGAAGCGGAAAATGCTCTTCCAAATAGCCGTGACATCGAATCGAAGTGAGAGCCTGCTCTAAGAACGTTAAGTCTGTTGCTGAAAGAACAAGTTGACAAGTTGATATAAGAAGCTTGTCAAACAAGCCGGGACAACTACATCCGCGAAATGACCATTTATGAAAAATCCAAGACGCAACGTCTCAGTCAGCAATCTGCGGAGAAAGTAGACCGTAATGCTCTTCATCCCCAGCCCGCTATATGTTCTAGCGAAAGGGGAAACCCCGTAATGGAGGCAAAAACATGGCAAAGAACGTAAACAACGTTCGAAGACAACAAAGCGGATCAAAGACGTCGTTCAATCGAGAAAAGCTTGATTGGAGCCCGTCTATTATAATGAAGATGGGTCAGGAATACTTTTTCCCTCGAGATAAGATAAGGAAAATATTTAACCTTGTCATGAAGCACCAAATGATGACGCTTCCGGAGTCTCGACACCCCGAACAAATAAACGAGGTCTATCATCCAGATTATTGCTCCTATCACTGAGTAATAGGTCACCCCTTGAAGACTTCACCTTCAAAGACTGGGTAGAAGGCCAGTATCTGAAAGTGTATCCTAGAACCACCATAAGGTTTTAACCGGTATCAAGCAAGCAATTTTAAAAATTTTGGGGTGATAAGCTACACTAACCTAGAATCTAACTAGAGAATTAGGGTTTATATGAACATACAGCAAATTCTATACTAAGAGATGGAGACTACAACCTTTGTAGACCAAGTCCTTCTCTTCTAAAACTCCGGGTAGTAGTCCCTATGACTCCTCGTAGCTCCACTTGAAGAAGTGCACGAACTTGCTTCGCGACCTTCATGTCGAAGATGATCCACCCGAAGTTCCTCTAGGTCAAGCTACCTCTTCACTAATCTAGTATTAGTGAAGTAAACAACCTAGTCTAAAGTGCTAATCTAGACTAGGATGATGAAGTAGGGTGTTTAGCTCACTAGGATTTTTCTAAAGCTCTAGAGTTCACAACACATGTGAGGGTTAGAGCTAGAAGCAAGAGGAAGAAGAAGAAGGAAATGGGAGAGAGCTAAAATGAACTACGGCATGAACAAGTGAAGAATAGCTACACTTGTATGTTCACTTATTGAAGCATACAATTTATTCCAATAATAAATTGCTCCCATACTTCAATAGTGAATACAAATGAATAATATAATAGAAAAAAGCCATGCCTCACCATTCCTCAAATATCTCTCCATTTTCCACATCATTTGTATTTTCTCAAAATAGAAATTCCAACCATGCTTCATAATACACACACACACACACACACACACACACATATTACACACACACACACAGATATGTGTGTGTGTGTATTAAGATAAGAAAATAATTAGTGAGCTATAATATTAGTTAATATATAATTATATCAAATATAAATATATATCATATTATTAAATCAATATTTGATTCAATAATCCGGTTATATCACATATAACCGACTAATATCATTTATCACCAGATTAGAATATCACATACTCGTATTTAATCAGGCCCCCGCACATATCAGCATATGTGCCCTATTTCGTTTCGCTTGAACTATGAAACCTTTGTGTGGGACTCTAAAGACTCGTCAATACGCCAGCAGTAGGTAATGATCATATCAGTTACCCACAAGCCGTCAGTGGTACTAGCTGAACGTAACGGCTACCCAGGTATTGAGCGATTAGAATATCAACATGCAAGCTTGTCCAAACTCCCATGAAGCCTATAGGTAACACTTACCGTACAGTCCAGTCTCTTCGTCTGATATGTCACATATCAAGTCTAGGGGTGGTATCGTCAGACCCCAGTAACTTGATAAGTCATGCCGATGTTTGGCTCATAACGGTTCGAGAAACTACTGATAACACTTACCGTTAAATCTCATCAGCCCTGGCTAGGGACTTATTGTTATAGCTAATCGAGCATAGCACAATATCAACTCTCAATACCGGGAGAGACGAAACCCCTCCTATCGCTCACTTCCTCCATGTGACTCGGGACTGTATCCAAAATCAACCTGTTTGCACGACTCCTTTGAGCAATGGTAGGGAGTAAATCAAAGCACAGTGGGAACCATACAAGACACTATGACGATCTTGGGTCTGCAGACTAACCTGTACTAATGTCACCAGAGAACTACTATCTGACGATAGGTATAGTACCATCTACCAGTTCTCAGCGAGTCCTATTCAATGTACCCATTCTCTAATGAGCACATGTGTACAATCATTGATGTCAAACACCAATGGTTATGGGATCAACGATCGCCTCCTACAGGGTCAAGAAATATACACACTAGTCTACTCTGGAATATCGATGCCCTATTTCGATACTCCCTCGACTGGGAACGGTTAAAGGATGTGCTTGTAGACTACACAAGTCCCAGTAGTATGATCTGCATCATAGTCCTGGTAGTCAAGCAAACATCTTAAGGGATTTATCAACATGTATCATAGAGACAGTAAAATAATACAAGTGTACATGTTAAGATAAAGAGCAACCAGATAGCATACTATCATGTCGAGCAATAAAGTCTTCTATATATATGTCCAAGCATCCACTATATCATACAATAATGGCCTCTACGGCATACATATTCCTAACAATCTCCCACTTGCACTAAGACCATTTATTGTATCTCATACCCAACACCCCAAAAAGTCACTCAAACTATGTCTGGGGGAGGGCCTTCGTGAATGGATCCGATGCGTTGTCCTTCGTGTCAACTCTCCTGATCTTGATCTCCCGTCGATCTACTATCTCCCGGATCAGGTGATACTGCCTACGAATATGTCTAGAACGCTGATGGGACCGGGGTTCCATGGACAAAGCCATAGCTCCATTGTTATCATAATACACAGGTATTGGATGCTCAATAGATGGAACCATACTAAGTTCAGCTATGAACTTCTTCATCCAGACAGTCTCTTTGGCAGCGATCTATTCAGCTTCCATCGTCGAGTCTGCTACGGTATCTTTCTTATAACTCTTCCAACTTACTGCCCCTCCATTGAGGGTGAAGACAAAACCCAAGACTGACTTACCGTCGTCCTTATCACTCTGAAAGCTCGAATCGGTAAAGGACTCCACCTGGAGTTCTCTGTTACCATACACCAAGAACATTTCTTTAGACCTTCTCAAGTACTTAAGAATGTTCTTCATAGCCGTCCAGTGTTTCTCTCCAAGATCTGATTGATACCTACTCACTATACCTAGTGAGTAAGCTACATCCGGTCTAGTACATAATATCTCATACATGATAGACCCGAATGCCGAAGCATAGGGTATCCCTTGCATGTGAGCCCTCTCCAAATCAGTCTTGGGAGACATCTCTTTGGAAAGAGTGATTCCTGAACAAGCGGGTAAATTACCACGCTTAGAATCTTCCATTCTAAATCTCTTTAGTATGGTGTCAATGTACCTTGATTGGGACAATCCCAACATTCGCTTAGATCTATCTCTTTAGATCTTTATCCCCAGGATGTAGGAGGCATCACCTAGATCTTTCATGGAGAACTTTTGTGATAAGAAGAGCTTGACCGAGTGGAGCATAGGAACATCGTTTTCTATCAAGAGTATATCATCCACGTACAATACGAGGAAGACAACCTTACTCTCTACAACCTTCTTATATATACATGGTTCATCTATATTTTTGATGAAGTCAAACTCTTTGATAGCTTCATCAAAACAGTTGTTTCAGCTCCGCGATGCCTGCTTTAATCCGTAAATGGATTTAAGCAGCTTGCACATCTTTCCGCTGCTCCCACTATCTATGAAGCCCTCTGGCTGTGTCATATACACGCTCTCTTCTAAATCACCATTTAGAAAAGCGGTCTTGACGTCCATCTGCCAGATTTCGTAGTCATGGTATGCAGCAATGGCAAGTAGGATCCTGATGGACTTAAGCTTAGCGACTAGAGAAAAGGTTTCATCATAATCGACATCTGGTCGTTGACGAAAACCTTTTGCTACAAGTCTAGCTTTGAAGGTCTCAACCTTTCCATCTACACCAATTTTCTTCTTAAAGATCCACTTTCTCCCGATGGGTTTTACCCCTTCAAGAGCATGTTCCAAAGTCCATACTTTGTTGGTGTACATGGATTCCATCTCAGATCGCATAGCATCCAGCCATTTCACAAAGTCCCCACTTATGATGGCTTGCTCAAAATTAGTTGGGTCATTATCTTCCATGATGCAATCCTCGCTCCCACCGTCTTTGAGAAAACCGTAGTATCTCTCAGGTGGATGAGGAATCCTACTAAATCTGCGGAGTGGCTGAGGTTCGTCGGGGACCATTGAATTCTCCGATTCTACCAAACCGTCAGTTATAGCTTATGTTGCTAGAACTTCTTCCAGTTCTACCTCATTACTACTTATTTCTTTCACAAGAAATTCCTTTTCTAAGAAGATGGCATATTGAGAAACAAATACTTTTTGTTCCTCGGTATGGTAGAAGATATATCCATATGAATCCTTTGGATATCCCATAAACTTGCACAAAACAGACCTTGCCTCGAGCTTGTCTGGATTTTGCTTTTTAACATAGGCCGGACAACCCCATATCTTAACTCGTTTAAGAGATGGTCTCTTCCCATTCCATATCTCATATAGAGTGGTAGTCATGGATTTGGTCGGAACCCTATTCAATAGGTATGCAGCTGTCTCAAGTGCATAACCCCAAAAGAAAATAGGTTACTCAGCAACACTCGTCATAGAGCGCACCATTCTAATAGGGTGTGATTTATCCTCTCCGATACTCCATTTTTCTGTGGAGTATACGGAGGAGTAAGCTGAAAGAAAATCCCATTCTCTTTTAAGTAGTCTCGGAATTCCGCGCTCAAGTATTCTCATCTCCGATCAGATCGTAGGATTTTAATACTTTTACCCGTCTGGTTCTCAACTTCGTTATTATATTCATTGAGTTTCTCAAAAACTTCAGATTTTTGTTTCAACAGGAACACATGTCTGAATCTTGAGAGACCATCGGTGAATGTAATGAAGTATGAGGAACCATTTCCGGCATGTGTAGACATAGGACCATATACATCACTATGTATCAGTCCCAAGAGTTCAGCAGCTCTTTCTCTGTGTCCAGTAAACGGTGTTTTGGTCATCTTACCTTTGAGACATGACTCTCAAGTTTCATAAGATGTAATTTCGAACGGATTCGAATATCCATCTTTATGCAACTTAGCTAGTCTTGTTGCATTGATATGAGCTAGTCTACAATGTCACAAGTAGGCTGCGTTCATTTCTGAACTTTTCCTCTTGTGTGTATTTTGTATATTTCGAACTGTGGTTTGATTCAGAACGTATATACCGTTACACAACGTACCAAACCCAATCAACACTTGATTTAGGAAAATTTTCATAACATTATCCTCTAATGCAAAGTTATATCCTTCTTTATGCAACAAAGAAACTGATATAATATTGCACATCATTTTTGGTATGTAATAACAGTCGTTCAGAATCATTGTATTACCATTTGGTAATATTAGCTGATATCCGCCAACTGTTTTAGCTGCAACAATTGCTCAATTTCCTACTTTTAGAAACATATCACCTTTTCCTAGTTCTCTACCTCTCTTTAACCCATGTAACAAATTACATACGTGGGATCCTGATCTGGTATCCAATACCCAGAATGTAGAGCATACTGAGAAACAGTTCTCGGTAACGAACACGCCCGAAGAAGATGCATCATCATGCTCTTTCTTCGTTCGGTTTGCGTGAAAATCCTGATATTCCCATATTCCTTGCTCAGACTTATGACAATCATAAGAAAAATCGGAACGACCATTCCCCAGCTCAGTATAATAAGCGGTTTCGGTCAATACATCTATATTATTATCTTGATTAAGGCGTGTCATGGTCGCTACTTAGAGAGAGAGAAGGAAACACTTTAGCGTGTGCTCTTTGCAAGATTAGATTGGTTATTATCTTATCTAATCAGGATGGATCCTACTGTTTTTATCAAATCTTCATTCAAACTATAAAAGGTAAGATTAGTCGGGATTAATTACACCCTACAAGTTCGCCAATCGGTCAGCCAGGCAGGTATTGGTACTCCGACGGAGTCTCCCCATGCTTTCGCATGGAACTAATTAAATAACCTCATTTCCGGAGGGGCATAACCCGTTAACACCTTTCTAAGACACCTGCTGGATTAACTAATTGTAAAGTGGAAAACTCTCCCAGGAGTAACTCTTACTCACAGTTGGTATCGGGATCCAACTATCTCACAGAAGTTATGCAATCTCATTGCAAATATCAACACTTGAAATTCCCAATATCTGTTTTTACCCCTAGCAACTTATGACCTTAACTATGATCAACAAATCATAAGCGCTAGCCAAGTTCAACCCGTCATTTCGTGATTGAAGTAAACCCACCCGCTCGACCTTTAAATATGGTCAACAAGGCCATACGACTACCCTAATCCAATTGCATCATATGAGGCAGATAAGTACTAATCAGCTACCGCACACTACGCCTTGACGGAGACCAACAAACTTAGCACGAATACTAAATAGCACTTATCTAAAATGACGGAGGGCTATGACTGGTTTTGAAGAAAACCTTTAGCGTAATGAACTTGATATCGTTGTAGAATCTAGTGATTTGAAAATGAGTGGTTTTTGTAGCATTTGCTAGTTTTGCTAAAGAGGCCACTTCCGGTGAAGGGATCTCGGCTCTTTCCTCATGGAATGAGGTGCTGGATATTCATCGGGGAATACCACTATGCAAAGCAAGAACTAGTGAAGCTATCAAAAAAAAACCAAGTGGGTTGTAGCATTTGCTAGTTTTGCTAAAGAGGTCACTCCCGGTGAAGGGATCTGGCTCTTTTCTCATCAAATGAGGTGCTGGTTATTCATCAAGGAATACCATTATGCAAAACAAGAACTAGAGCTACCTTTTTGAAAACTTTGATTCTATAACATCTTTAGGTTTCTTTTCTTTCTATTAATCTCATTAATGAAGTCCCATCATTTATATTTCCCTAAACATCACAGAAAAGAAACGAAAATAGAATGTACGCTTATGTCATCAGCATTCGCCACGGGGCCCCGTCATGCACCATTAGGTTACTTAACTAATGGTAGAGCGGGGACTGGACTAGCGCGGGTGCAAAACATAAGCAACGTTTATTATATATATCATATATATAGCATTCGTCTCACGCTGTTATATGATCACATCACAGAACTCAAGCAGCAGAAGTCAGCATATAAAATATTGGATATACCAGGAGGTCCGTGTTTTAAATTTAGCCAGTAATGAAAATCATGGATTTCACGGTCGTGATGAATAGCCAAACTCACATCCCTAGACCCCTACGAGAGTGGCAAGTAACCCTGCCAATTCTAGAGTTAGGAGACCCGGACTCGACTCCTCGAGATGGTCTCCTAATGGACTCCAGAACCCGGTTACTTGTGCTCCTCGTCTTGGGTCTATCCTAATGCGGAAAAGTAAATAATATACATCAATGGTGACATCATCCTAAACCTGGAAGTGTCCCAATAAAAGAATATCACGTACAATTTTACATGAATGAAAATTAAAAAAACGCTCATCTCACGCAAAACCCCCGGCTATTCAATCACGACGATCCAATATAACATATCATAGCAAGACATAACATTACATGTCATCAACATAAGTAAATATGTGTATCCCGAATTCCGTTGACATATAGCTACGAGATCGGGGATACCCTTTATATTACACTTACGGTCGCATAAAAGAAATGAAAAACTATAATAATTAGAATGCGCAAACTTCTTAGACATCATAAACCCGGAATATCTCATATTCCGAATTTCATGCCTAACCTATAAACCTTGCATTTAAGTCTCAAATTGAAAACTCTTTTCAATAAGCAGTCGGATAATTCAATAAGATTCCTGACTAAGTGTTCGTGTACTATACGTGATTGCGACGAAGTTTTGATCCGAATCAAAAATCCGTGGCAATCGATCAACTGAGACAAAAACGCTAGATTTATAAAACACTAACTAGTTTTCTCAAAATTAATTGTTGTGGATTCCAAATATTGTTTCATATATCATCATAATCTAGACGACGTTAAACATTTCGATCGAATTATGAAACACCCACAAAAACCCAGAGACCTCAAGACCTTAACAACTTGAGTCTCAATAAAAACATCCATAAAGTACCAAATATTACAATGGAGCAATATAAGACAAACGATCCCAAAATACCCTAAACTTGCGGTGGAACCGCGACGAAACATGGGGTTAGGCCGCGGTTCTGCGGCGCTTTGATGGAATTAGGGCTTCGAATTTCTTGGGGCTCTATTAAATACCCTGCACAATTTTCTGATTATTTTTAATTTGAAAATTTCCAACTTTTGAAAAAGGACAGAAACTTGATAAAAATCGGGCTTCTAAAACCGATCGAACACTTTAACATCGTAAAGACTTTCCCTAATGTTCTTGCTTGGCTCTGATACCATGAAAGTGTATCCTAGCACCACTACAAGGTTTTAACCGACATCAAGCATGCAATTTTAAAATTTTCGAGGTGCTAAGCTACACAAATCTAGAGTCTAACTAGAGTATTAGGGTTTATATAAACATATAGCAAATTCTATACTAAGAGATGGAGACTACAACCTTTGTAGACCAAGTCCTTTTCTTCTAAAGCTTCGGTGTACCCATTCTTTAATGAGCACCTGTGTACAATCTTTGATGTCAAACACCAATGGTTATGGGATCAACCATCGCCCTCTACAGGGTCAAGAAACATACACACTAGTCTACTCTGAAATATCGATGCCCTGTCTCAATACTCCCTCGACTAAGAACGGTTAAAGGATGTGCTTATAGACTACACAAGTCTCAGTAGTATGATCTGCATCATAGTCCCGGTAGTCAAGCAAACATTCTAAGGGCTTTATCAATATGTATCAGAGAGACAGTATAATAATACAAGTGTACATGTTAAGATAAAAGGCAGCGAGATAACATACTATCATGTCGAGCAATAAAATCCTCTATAGATATATCCAAGCATCCACTATATCATACAATAATGGCTTCTAGGGCATGCATATTCCTAACAATATCGACAAGGCATGTTTATGTTATCCGATAGCTGGAGGGTAACCCCGCCACAAAAGCATGAGACAAAAAGGACCTACATCGTCAGATTAAGACCAGCTCAACCAAAAGAATGGAAGCGAACTCCTACCTGCCATATGATAATTCTCTCAAAAGAGAGAGTGCACGAGACTATGAATGAACTCTACAGGTGCTTCGCCAACGAAAATAAGGATGAAGTGATCTCAGAGTTTCCACCAGTACCAAAAGAACTGGAAGATGGGATACACAATACGGCGGACAACCTAGGAAAAATCGACTTAGTGACGGAAAATGATAGAGGGCCAACGTTCATCAGTGAGCTACTATCTGAAAAACAGGTGGCCATGTTAAAAGACGTGCTCATGCAGTATAAAAATTGCTTCGCCTGGAACTACTCTGAAATGCCAGGTCTAGATCCAAAATTAGCAGTACACAAACTGGCTATATCGTCAGGTATAAAGCCAATCAAATAGGTGCCAAGAAGGATGCGACTCGAACTTGAGATGAGTATCAACGCTGAAATAAAGAAACTAATCGACTCCGGCTTCACCAAAGAGGTTCAATATCTCGACTGAATCGCTAACATCATTTCAGTGATGAAGAAAAATGGGACGGTTCGCATCTGCGTGGACTTTCGGGACCTCAACAAAGCTTGCCCGAAAGACGACTTCGCAGTACCCATTACCGAGATGATCGATAACATGTCTACCCATGAGGTTTTCCCCTTCATGGATGGATCTTCAAGATACAACCAAATAAAAATGCATACAGAAGACCAAAAGCATACTGCCTTCCGGACTCCGCAGGGCATATTCTGCTATAAAGTGACACCCTTTTGTTTGAATAACGCTGGCGCTACCTACCAGAGGGCCATGACAAAGATCTTCGATGAACGCATACACAAGATCGTCCAATGATATATCGACGACCTTGTGGTAAAGAGTAAATCTCACAAGGAATATTGGGAACATCTAAAAATAGTGTTCCAATGTTTTCGGAAGTATAATCTGGAGATGAACCCTCTAAAATGCGTGTTTGGAGTTTCCTCAAGAAAATTCCTAGAATTCATCATACGTCGCCGAGGTATCGAAATCGATCCCTCAAAGATCAAGGCGATTATGGAAATGCCCATGCCAAGAACTCTCAAACAACTGTGGTCTTTCCAAGGAAATCTCGCGAATATCCGACGGTTCATAACCAATCTCTCCGGAAAATGCCCCTACAGTCATTTTGTAACGCCATACGCCCCATTACAAATGGTATTGTCCGCTCTAACCGAAACCGCATGGTTTTGCCCTTTTAGAGCGAACTGGACCCGACCACGGGCCACTTCCCAGGAGGTCACCCATCCCAATATTTTCCTGACCCAAGCACGCTTAACTACGGAGTTCTCAAGCTCCTGTAGTGCCGATTCACTTAAAAGGCGCCTGATTGATCGTAAGTGAAGAAAGTGTGTTCGAAAATAACCGCAGTCAAGACGGTATCGCTAGTAGCTAGCCGCTATGAGTACGGGTCGTCCGCGGGGAAACGTGAACTCTTTTCTTGCTTTAGACGAGTTGATGCAAGATGGTTGATTGTTTGTCGTTATATTTTAAAACGGATATAAGATTTATAATGAAAAGGCTTGTAGGGTTCATAGGACTTAGTAATAATGGATGAATAACTAAAAATAACTCTTTTATCTTTTAATAGTTTAAAACTAGATCGATGGTGATGAATGTAGATTAGGGTTTTTTGGAAGAAACTAGGGTTTTTCCACTATTAACCCTTTTCCTTTCATTGATCTCTATTAATGTCTAGCCCTTAACAAAACAAGTGTTCAACCAATTTCCAATCGTGGTCGAGTCTATCTATAAATTGATAGCGCACCCGATAAGGAGGTTAACTTTTATTTTGCTAAAGTTTATAAACTTTAAAATTTATAAAAGAAGTTTAAGAGATCTTTTCATCCATTATCCTACTCTATCCTACGAACCCTAGCAAACTAAGAATTACTCGCTCATGGTTAGAGATTTAGAAGAAAGGTTGAAGAGGTTAGAGATTTAGAAGAAAGGTTGAAGAAGAATGAAAACATGATTAAGATGCAGAAAAGTAAGTGCGGAAATTAAATGCGGAAATTAATTGCAAAAAGAATTAAAAACTATCTTTATTAATCAACTATTGCATTACAATTTTACTCCTTAGAAAGTAGATTACAAGAATCCTAGTTTGCTCTAGATCTCTCTTTTGTTGGAGGTAGATGAATAGGTGATGATCACTCGGATACATGGATCTCTTGATCTCTTCGGTGATGATTTTGAATATGCATCTCTCGGTCTTTTATATAGTCCCTAAAACCAGAAACCCTAGATTTCATATGTGAATATATGCTGTTACGATCTAAGCCACAAAATCTCATATCCTACGGCCCATATTGCGCCGCGGTCCGCCGCATATCCCCCTATTTGACCGCGGTTCACCGCATCTTGGTGGAACTAGATTTAGAGATTTCTTCTGGTCTCTTGTGTTGACATGTAGAGATTCTCTTGATGTCTAGATTCTGAAAATAATACTCTGAGTCTCTGTCATTGCTAGATCTCTCGATTTTCTTCTAAATTTTGGCAGATTCGGTTTCGATATCCCGATTTGACTCAGATCTATTATTTGGACCTTAGACCTGAGCTGATACCTACACAATATCTCAAATCAAAGTGTGAGTAGCATTTGGTATTTTTGAGATATTATTCTAACCATTTTATATGATATTAAATCTTAAGAATATTGATTAAAAATATTTGATATGATATGCATATTTTAATTACTAATATTTCATTTAGATATTATATGCATATATTTTCCTTAATTATATTAATTAAAATGTAGAAATATATGATAATAATGTTTTTACAAATAAACCCTCATATATTCTATATTTATAATTAACACCTTTTAACACTTAACAATAGTAGGGGAAATATTCATTGAATGTGCTAGAATAATCAAATACCCCCAAACTTATCTTTGATCTTCCAGAGCAAACTAGTTATTTAAGAGAAAAAGAAAAAAACTAACTAGCACACTTTCGTAGGAAACACGATTGCACTTAGCATGTGCAACAAGCCTTTAAACCTCTAGGTGTCCCTAGTAGGAGGAGTGTTGTCTCCTAGGAGTTTTCAGCGGATTACACCCACAAAATCCCATAATAAAAGAAAAAAGATGAAAGTTACATACAAAGATAAAAACATATAAAAGAAAAAACTTGAAAATAAGCGTTTCAAACTACACTAGATTTTGAGTTACCATGAGCCATATCTTAATGGTCATGAAAAGATGTCAGAAATCACATCAGCCCTCAATAAAATATCGATGATCGCATGTTTTTGGCATGTCGCATATTCAAAATTCTAAAGTTAACCGCGATCAAGGATGGTGTCACTTTGCAGTTAGTCGGTTGAGCACGGGTCGATCCGCAGGGAGATGGTTGTATGTCCGTTCGAATCTTAGACGAGTCAATAAAGAATGTATATGTGTATGTATCATGCCCCGCTATCCAGTATACGGGCAGAGGACACGATGAGGCCGCTACATATTTACTCTGAAGTAAATACGCTAAGCGTAACTAAGCAATATAAATGAAATTCACAAGAGACAAAAGATATAAATGAACAACAACTTTATTTATTCACATTCTTTTTACAATACATGGAAAAGTAAATACATCTGAATGAAAACAATGCCTAAACAGTGACATAACAAAAATGGAAAGTACTGAAATGAAATAGGTACAAGTGGCTACAGTTCTGGGTCTTTGGAGTACTGCTCAAGGGCCTACTCCGAATGCTCCTGAATGGTCTCGTGCTCTAGTATGTCTGATCCACCTGACAACATTCCAAAGAAGAAAGAGAAGAAATGTCGCCAGCAAACAATCGCTCGGTAAGTCCCAAAGATAAGGGAGAAGTAGAATAGACACAGAGAGAGAGTGTGTGTGTGTGTGTGTGTGTGTGTAACTTTTAAAGCTGTATTATGTTGTTATAAAGTTGTATTTAGTATTAATGTTGTTGTTTGTAGCTTGGTACAGAAGGATGCCAGTGTATACGAGAGCAGTCTTTATATGCCAGAGACTAAAGGCAACTGGAAGTACAAGGCTCCGTTAGAAAGCCCGGAACAACGGCATGGCATTCAGGTTAGGTGTCTTAAATCTTGCAGTCTCGTGCCACTTCTAACACCTTCTGTACCAATCTACCCCTTAAACCCCACGATGTCTTGATTATATTGCTTGTATTGTATTGCTACGTGTATTGTCTTGTAATATAGATTGTGTAATTGGATGACTTGCCGAAACCATGATATCAGTAAATTGATGGAGAATCATAGATGTAAATGGAAATATATCCATGATTCGGTTCGGTCAATATAGATTGAATAGTTTGATCCGATTGATTATATGGATTCATGGATTCATATTGAATTGTAATATTGTAGATTGTACTTGAATCATATTCAAGTCAGATTATTATAATGAGACTCAGTCTGAGTCAGAACAATTAGAAAAGAAATTGAAGTCCTGAATTAGGTTTTGATGTTATCGGTAACCGCTGCACATGGGTGGCAGGATTTGTGTCTTTTTCATAGACGATTACCGTGTTGATAACACCGTTGTTAAGTTGTCTACCATAAATAGGCAAGCACCCACTTCTCTGGCTCCCTAATGCTCAAGAGATTGGTCCCACTTAAACCTATATTTACTAGGGTCCTTAGGGTAATTTATAGAACTTGAGGGGGTTTTATGTAAAAATACTTTTGTATAATTTTCAAAATACACCCCAAATATTTAATTATCGTCTTTAGATTTTTCATAGATGTAGATTTTATATTTGTGACGTTTCTAGTGAATAAACATATTTTTCATAATATAGGGTATTTAATTGTAATATTGAATTTGTATGGAATTTCATGGTATTTTCATGTGAAATGGTCCTTTTGATTTAGAAAAGTTGGAATATTTATATTACATTAAAAATAGGTATTTTGATATATAACACACACACACACACACACACACATATAATTTTATTGTTTTCTAGAAATCTTATTTTCTTAAGATATTTGTATTTCAAATCTTTCGAAACCGAATGCTCCTTCCGGAGGTCTGCATCTCACACTACTAAGACCAGGGATGTGTGATAATCCACACCATCGCAGTCGGGTTCCCCAAAATGGGTTGTAGCGGCGCTTTGCAAAGATTTGTAAAAATACGTAATCTTGTAGAAAAAGGTTTTAATAGTAAATGGTATTTATATGCAAAGATTCATTTTCTCGTATTCTATGTTCCTGAAAGGTATTGTGCTATGTTGCATATGAGTGTTGTGAGAAGGTAGGTCATTACCTCGTGATCTAATTAAAGCTATAGCAAGATTAATAATGTTTTAAGGTAGAAACTAAACTACATGGTATTTTACTGAAAAAGTGCGATAAAACTAGAAATATACATTCTTTTGAAATGGAATTTGTTCCATATATTTTGTTAATAATTAACAGTCAATATGTAAGAGTTTTGTATGGTTGTGTTAGGGAAAATTGAACTTTATAAAGAAAACCGAATCGGAAGTCGGATTTAACTCCGCTTCCGTCGGGTTTTAGTTTTACAAAGTTTTAGAATAGAATAGAGGAGAGGAAGGTGGTTCTTATGGGTTTATCGTATAGAGAAGAGGGAAAGGAAGCGGTAGGAGGCGCCGGTGTGCCATTTCGTTACCGGGAGCTCCTAGGGTCATCGTCGGAATTTCGCCGGAGTTTTGCCCTTCGCTAACTCCACTTGTACACAAAAGTTCTATAGAGTTTTCTTGAGAGTTTGGACAGAATTGTGAGTGAGGGGGGTGTTTAGGGTTGATATTTATAGGGTAAAGTTAGGGTTAGGGTAGATGAAAAGTTGTATTTGAAATGTAATAAAAATTGTATTTAAAATGGTGTAAATAGGTGTTTTAAAAGACTCTGTTACTGTGCAGTAAATTTAAACCATACAGGGGTTTAGGGAAGACCAAGAGGCAGAACTTTCATGTTGGACAATTGTTGATCCGGCCGAGTCCGGCAGGCGGCAGGCCGAGTCGGCCGCGTCGCTGGCCTGAGTCGGGCCGAGGCTCGCCTCCACGTGTCCCTCGTCACTTGGTGTAGCCCCTGGGTCAGTTTGTTTTACATGCGTGGTGGGGTTTTTACGAGTTATGCATGTGTAGGCACTTGGGATTCTAAAAATTTAAAAGAAAACAATATTAAAAATAATGTAGGGGGTGGGATTTGAATTCTGGTGCTTTGGTTCAGCAGTGTAAGGTCTTACCAATGAGCTACAAGCTCCTTCTTGCTATTAAAAAGCAAAACAAACTTATAACTTGTGCTCAGGCAAAAATACCCCTTTCTGTAATTTTGAAAAAATTATACAGAAAATTTGGTGTTGTTACAGTATGTTCAGTTCCATCCTAAGTATTCGTATTTATGTTCAAGTAAGCTTGTTAAGATTAAGGTTGGTTAGTAGAGTTAGGATTAGTCTTGTGCTTATCTTTTGTCATTCTGAATACGATATTGGGATAATCGAAAGTAGCGGGGATTAGGAGGACATAGGAATAGGATTTGCAAGTTTAAGCGTGCTTTCCAACGCTAAATCCATTCCTGGTGCCCCTTGTCCGTCCGCTAAATACGCTTATCCCAATTCTCGGCCAAACACCCGCAACCATGTATCCAATTAAGTCACAACTACATGTCACGTTGTAGTGCGCTCAAAAGACTTCTCGACTTAGGTCGCGGCTATATGTCACGTATAGCATGCCTAAATGAGGGGGTTGCGTTTGTTTGGTTGAGATTCATTTCAAGATGTTTGGCGAAGAGAAGCACAAGGGATTTTTCCGTCCATCATACCACCTTCCTTCGCCTTAACAAGTGTGGAAATTATTCACACATTATAAAAGAAAATAAAAACAAAACAAGAAGGAAGAAAAGAAGGAAAAGGAAAATATGGTTTTACAAAGGTGCAAGCTAACTACTTGGGTCCTCACCTAAGTAAGGAACTCCGTCGAGTATCATCGCTGGGAAATAATACGGATAAGAAGTGAAGGAAAATAAAACAAGCAAAGAAATAACAACACCTACTTAACAATAATAATAAAGTTACACTAGAAATTAAAATACAATGCTAGAATTAAAATATACAAAATAAAAAACTCTCAACTTCATTTCATCATCCACTCAATACTCTCACTACATTTTAATGGAGGAAGACATGAAGAAGAAGAAGAAGCTAACTAGAACTAAACTAAATCCTAACAAAAAGAAGCATCCTTTACTTGGCACAAAACTGGGCTATTTATAGGCAGAGAGCTGAAACTCTAGGGCTAAATTCTGAGCCCAAATACAATGACCAAAATAACCACAATGTTTAGTCAAATGATGACACAAAACCGCAGCGGAACCGCTGTAAAAACCCACATTTGGCAGCGGTTCCGCCGCGGTTTTGTGGAATTGGAGTCTCGTATTTTCTGGGATTCCTTGTGTTGCTATCTTATGTTGTTCTACATATCCCAAATTGCAAATTGCTTCCAAAGTTTCTTCAGATTTGCAACAGTCCAAAATGGATTCACTTTTAATTCATTTGACCTTATCTCCCTCGAGCTCCGCGCACCCATTGAATCTTATGATGCCCCTCTCGTGCTCTGTGCTTGTCTGACACACGAATGACCACTGTCATTTGTCTTGTCTCATGAACTGGTAAGCGGCACTGGACGGATGCGGATGACTGGAACCCGGCTTTTATCTGTCGGCAACAGATGTTCTGGATTTTGGCGTAACTGTGGAGATTTTGTATGATTTGCGTTATTTTGGACTAGGAACCTGTAACCTGTAAATATATAGAAAACACGGATCAAAAGCACCTGCCTATAAACAAACGAGCAGAAAAATGGGCGGTATTAAATACAATATTCTGGTATGAACAAATATCCCCAAACATAACTTTTGCTCTTCCCGAGAAAAACCAATTATTCGCAAAAATTCCTAACCTTAGTTTCGCAGGGAACACGATTGCACTGAGCTCGTGCAACAAGCCGTTAAACATCTAGGTGTCTCTAGTAGGAGGAGTGTTGTCTCCTGAGGGTTTTCAGCGGATACTACCCACAAAATCCGGTCAAGCTAGTTTCATAAGTTGTCGATTCTACTCCTACGGTTTAGCATCTAAGTTAGAAACTCTATCATCCTAAATTAGAAATATCCAACCCTTATATTTCACACCTCCTATTTATTCAACCCCAGATCCTGTATGTTTTACAGTTTAGAAAGATCTCGGTATCTCTTGAGTTTTCCTTCTAAAGCGCGGTCTCCAATCATGAATTTTTATCAACTTTACGGAAAACGTAAGTCTTATTCTTTATCCCTATCTTTCCTCCAAATCTCGATCGTATACCCGCACATGTGTAAAAATTTCACCCCTACATTCAAGAATTCAATTCAAGCTATAGTACCCTTGCCTTAATACCTAATACTACTTCTTTTCATTAATGATGTACGGTTTTGCTCACACACCTCTCATGCGACTATTAATGCTTCTTGAGGCACTAACATCCGATTACTGAATGTGTGAGTTTAAAGCGTAAATAGCAGTTTCCAGGTCTTGACTTTATTTTTTATTTTTTTTTATTTTTCTTTTTCAAGACCAGATATATTTTGCAATGATACTCTTTTGGTGGTTAGCTTTACATACCGTTTTTTCTTTCATACTAGGTTTTCAGGTAAGAGTATTTCTAGGTATCCTCTACTATCCCAAGTTTCAAGGTGCGTGTATGTGCAGTTTGTAGGGTATATACTTTCTAAATTTGGACGTAGAAATAGAAACTATTTTTCAGACTTATCCTTCAGTAAAGCTTTCAATACTTTCCCTTTATCTCGACTTAACTCAAGAACTGAACTCAAAATTACCTACTTCTATAAAAAAAACTGTAACGATATATAATTAACAAGGTTAAATATAATAAGGGTTATTTTTAGGGTTTTCAATTCGTAAGCTTACGATTTAGTTATTTCTAACATGTCAACTAAACTTTCGGAATCAAAATCTAGGCTTCCCTATTAGCTAACTTGATGACAAAGTTTTTATATTTTTTAAAAAAAATTCGATTTTTATGGGTTTTTAAATAAGTATGCAAATGCAAAATATACAAATGAATGCGAAGGTAGAAAGCTTACTGAGCACACCCCCAAACTTAAGCTTGACAGTGCCCTCACTGTCAGGCTATACCAAGAGGGTCAAAATTGTCGGCGCTCCCTTATTTTTTTATACAGAACAAAACACAAACCAAAAATATATATACACAAAAAGGTCCCCTCCCAAACTTAAGTTAAATAGTATTTCCACTGTTTAAGCGTTAAAATTAAGAGTTGGGGGAGAGAGAACAGTATCAATCTATACAAGGACTTACGCAGGACAAAAGTTAGCACCAACCATTCAAAAAATTCATCGCTATAATGTGCAGGTTGGTTAAAGAATGCAGAGGGGAAAGAAATGGAGAATACTAGAGACCGTATTGGGATAGAAGCGGGATACGGTCTCGGTGGAGAAGAATGGCGAAAGGGAGAAAGAAGTGGAATACGAACTTGAGGGTGGAAATGGAGTGAATAAATTAGTACAATTTGTGATGACTGATGTGTAAAAAGAGATTGTACTAATCTATCAACCCGTCGAGCAATGGGGTCAAATCCCTCAAGATTCATGAGAAAACATGGGTAGACCGAATTTGGTAAACCATACATAAGAAATGAAGGTGATACGGTTTCTTGTGAGGTAGGAACGATAGAACGGATGGAGGGAAGTGATTGAGGAAGGGTATTAGTTATTGGTTCAGAAGGGTGTACACAGTCAATAAAAGGGATATGATGAATTGGAAAATCCGACTCATCAAGCAAAACTGGTTCATCCTCAAAACTATCCTCAAAATTCCCCTCATCCATGCATTTATCATCATCAATATCTAAACGTATATGGATTTCGGGAAAAACAGTTAATGACTCGGGATGATGTCCACATAGAAGTTAAAGGACATGATGAATTGGAGAGAAAAACTCATCCAAAACTGCGGGTTCATCATCCAAAATATTCCCAGCGTCGATATCCTTAATCAAGTAAAAATCAATATTCTCAGACACCTCATCAAAAGCATGGATTTCAATCAATTGTGGTTCTAAGATGGAGGTGTAGAGGTCAAAGGAATTGGTTGTGGTTTCACTTGACTGGGTCCCTTCACAATCCGGTAAATCAAACACTACAAATTCGCACAACTCATTAAACGTTCTATCTTCAATTGGTAAATCCTTTGCGACACTTGATAGACATTCAAAACCGGAGTTGTGGGATTCAATTTGCAACGGGTAGGTTTGATTTGGAAGGGTGTACAGCTCACTCTCTCCACTCAAATTCTCAACCTATCCTGCCGCCTCATTATACATTGGAAAATTTGGAGCTAGTAGGAAACTAGCTGCCGGTTCGTTAGGTTGTATGAGGGCGGCCATGAACGCATTCAAATCCATCATTTGTTGGCACGATACCACCCGAAATTCTTCCAACGACTGTTCAAGACTAGACATGGGTGGTGAGGGAGTTTCAGTAAAAGATTCAAATTCGTGTGGATACGTGAAACTCCCAAATGGTTATTTAGAAGCAATGTCTAGGGAAGGTGTAAAGGTCGGGTAGGAGTGATAGGAATCGAATGGTTGGACAGGAGTAAAATCAACATTCGGATAAGAAGGTGACTGCAATTGTTGATCAAAAGAATTGGTAGTGGTGAAAGGAGTGAAAGATCGGTTATGAGATTGTTCAATTCGGTCAGCTATGGACATGGGTTTTGGAGTCGCAACATGACTCGCAAAAGGGGTATCAACGTAAGAAGGTGGGGTAGGTTGAAACGGTTGATACAAAGTGGATTGTGGAGTCCAATTGCTTTTTCTAGACGCGTCTATCCGATCTTTCAAAGAGATTTTTGGCATGGATGGATCGTTCGACGTTGGACCAAAGCAAAAACCGTAAGAAGTAATGTCTGGTTGTGGGTACCAAAGTTCGACAAGAATTGGTCGTTTTGGGATACCCATGTTATGAAAAGTGGGGAGGGTGGAAGTGAATAATTTTTATAAATTTTTTTTGAATTTTTTTATTTATTTTTTAGCAGTTTTCGAAATTGTTTGTTTGGTTTTTGAAAGAATACGGAATTATGGGACTAAACTTTTCACAAGCACAATCACAATCATAATATGCACAAACAATCACCTAGAGCTAGGGTCTTCAAAGTCCAACTAGACCGCTCCTAGACTTCCAAGTGACAAGTTGCAGGATAACTCTCGAATCGCCTCTTCATTGCCAATTGTGGCTAGGTAAGCATAAGTGAGGTAAGGAGGGTTCTGCTCACGAATCGCCATGAGAAGGGCCTTTTAAAATTACCTCCTCACTTGTCTAGCCTAGGAACCACAAAGTCAAGTTTAGATAAACGACCGATTCCCCGCAATCTTCACTTTTCCTAAATGAGTGCGACAAGTCCTTATAAGTTTGGTCTAAATATTTTTTAACTCAAGGTAATGTGTATACTTTTTGTGATTTGTGAGGTCTTAAGAAGGGTGATAAATCCCCACCCAATCTTAATTGGTGTTCAAGCCCTTTAATGTCCGTATTATTATATGCAAAGCGTATAAATAAACAAAATCTAAAACAACAAAAAAAAATTATTTGGCGGCGGCGCAATCTGTGCAAAGAAACCTGCATAAAATACTATTTAATGGAATTCATATAGAAGATTTGAGGGAAGAGAAGTGGTGGGAAAAAAATGAGGTCACGAAACCACAATAGAACCACGGAATCGCCGCACAATCCAAGCTTTGATCGCGGTTCCGCGGTCAAAATGTTGAATTGGTGCCTGAAACATGGGTCCCTGCACTCTTCTTTCTCTGTACGACAGAATAAAAATCTCAATCTCTTGATTTGAATACTGTACTTGCTCCAGATAACCTGCACACTTGCACACAAAAATTATCAAAAATAACAAAATGGTTTTTATTATACTTATATATTTTTATATAAATACAAAAAAAATATTAACCCGAATAAAAAGAAAATACGTTACCGTCTCCCCGGCAACGACGCCATTTGATCGCACGCTTTTGGCTTGTCGCGTATTCAAAATTCTAAAGTTAACCGTGATCAAGGACGGTGTCGCTTTGCAGCTAGCCGGTTGAGCACGGGTCGATCCGCAGGGAGATGATTGTATGTCCGTTCGAATCTCAGACGAGTCAATAAAGAATGTATATATGTATGTTCAGTTCTATCCTAAGTGTTCGTATTTTTGTTCAAGTAAGCTTGTTAAGGATAAGGTTGGTTAGTAGAGTTAGAATTAGCCTTGTACTTATCTTTTGCTATTCTTAAAATGATGTTGGAATAATCGAAAGTAGCGGGGATTAGGAGGACATAGGAATGGGATTTGCGGATTTAAGCGAGCTCTCCAACGCTAAATCCATTCCTAGTGCCCCTTATCCGTCCGTTAAATACGCGTATCCCAACCCTCGGCCAAACACACGCAACCATGTATCCAATTAAGTCGCAACTACATGTCACGTTGTAGTGCGCTTAAAGGATTTCTCGACTTAGGTCGCGGCTATATGTCACATATAGCGCGCCTAAATGAGGGGGTTGCGTTTGTTTGGTCGAGATTCGTTTCAAGATGTTTGGCGAAGAGAAGCACAAGGGATTTTTCCGTCCCTCATACCACCTTCCTTAGCCTTAACAGGTGTGAAAATTATTCACACATTATAAAAGAAAATAAAAACAAAACAAGAAGGAAGAAAAGAAGGAAAAGGAAAATACGATTTTACAAACGTGCAAGCTAACTACTTGGGACCTCACCTAAGCAAGGAACTCCGTAGAGTATCATCGCTTGAAAATAATATGGATAAGAAGAGAAGGAAAATAAAACAAGTAAAGAAATAACAACAACTACTTAACAACAATAATAAAGTTACACTAAAAATTAAAATACAATGCAAGAATTAAAAGATACAAAATAAAAAACCATCATCTTTATTTCTTCATTCACTCAATGCTCTCACTACATTTTAATGGAGGAAGACATGAAGAAGAAGAAGAAGCTAACTAGAACTAAACTAAATCCTAACAAAAAGAAGCATACTTTACTTGGCACAAAACTGGGCTATTTATAGGCAGAGAGCGGAAACCCTAGGGCTAAATTCTGAGCCCAAATACAAAGACCAAAATAACCACAAAGTTTAGTCAGATGATGACATGAAACCCATATTTGGCGGCGGTTCCACCGCGGTTTTGTGGAATTGGAGTCTCGTATTTTCTGGGATTCCTTGTGTTGCAATCTTATGTTGTTCTACATGTCCCAAATTGCAAATTGCTTCCAAAGTTTCATCAGATTTGCAACAATCCAAAATGGCTTCACTTTTAATTCATTTGACCTTATCTCCCTCGAGCTCCGCGCACCCATTGAATCTTGTGCTGCCCCTCTCGTGCTCTGTGCTTGTCCAAGACACGAATGACCACTGTCGTTTGTCTTGTCTCATGAACTGGTAAGCGGCACTAGACGGATGCGGATAACTGGAACCCGACTTTTATCTGTCGGCAACAGATGTTCTGGATTTTGGCGCTGTGGAGATTTTGTATGATTTGTGTTATTTTGGACTAGGAACCTTAAACCTGTAAATATGTATCAAACACGGATCAAAAGCACCTTCCTATAAACAAACGAGCAGAAGAATGGACGGTATTAAATACAATATTCCGGTATGAACAATCGCCTTTAGTCTTCCTCCTTACTTTTCTTCCAAACATCGATCATATACCCCTACGTGTATGTAAAAGACATCCCTACACTTAGAGAATTCAATTCAAGCTATCATACTATTGTCCATCTTTCTTAGTACTTTTTAGTCGGTGAATATTTTAGATGGAATTGCTCACACAATCTGCATACGACCGTTAATACTTCTTGAGGTACTAACCAACCAATTACCAAATGTACTCACTCATTAAGGAGTAAATAGCAATATCATAGTTTTGCAACGCCTAAGGCTTAGCAGTGACTCCCAAACCAGTTGGTCTAAGGTACTAGGTGATAAGGCACCCTCGCTATATTTTTTTTATGCTGCCTTAAGTAATTACAAAACCAGTGTTTATTTTTCCTCACCATCTATATTTTATGTGTCGTTTATATTTTTGTTTATATATTTTTTCCTTCCTACTAAGGCTTTTAGACATGAGCATTTCAAGATATCCTCTACTATCCCAAGTTTCAAGATGTGTGCAAGTGTGTATAGTAGGGTATTAATGTTCAGATGTTTGGACTCAAGAATATAGACTATTTTTCAGACTTATTTCTATCCGTAGATTAGTAATTTCTTTCATCTTACTAACCCTTGAAACAACAGCTTATGACTACTTGTTACCAACATTGTTTTAAAACATCTAATTTTGTTGTTTTTCTTAAATTTCTTCTTATCTTTCATATGTGTTTTTCACTTTCTAACTTTCATTTCCAAGAAAATTTTCATTCGTTCATTTTTTTATTTTTATATATAGTGCCTAATGCCCACTGATATTTCAGTAAATACAAACCTCCCCCCAAATCTGTTTGCGGCAGTGTCCTCATTGATGTTGTTCTTTGAGCGCATAGACCTATAGACTTAGGAGGAAAATAATAGGGGTAAAATAATAGTTAAATGAAAAACTACCCCCAAACTTGTTCTTTGGCACGCACAGATATTCAGTTATATATATATATATATATATATATATATATATTATATATATATATATATTCACCTCTACTCTTAAATGAAACAGTGTTACTGAAACATGGAGGTGGGGCGGAGGAAAGTTAGTTGTGATAAAGCGGTTCATGTAAGAACAGGAGCTCCTCCGCTGGGTCAGCGGAAAAGTACGGTTTTAATCTATGCCTATTTATTTTAAAAATAGAACCGTTTTTAAAATTTTCTATATCCACTGCACCATGCGGGTACACATACTGCACCACAAAAGGTCCTTTCCAACGAGATTTTAGTTTACTCGGATGAAGGTGGAGACAGGAATCGTCAAGAAGGACTTGTTGTCCCGGTGTGAAAGTTTTTCTCAAAAGATTTTTGTCGTGGAACACTTTAGTCCGGTTCTTTACTATAACCACATTATCGTAAGCTTCATCGCGAAGTTCGCTTAGCTTATTTAATTGCAGATTCCGGTAGCTGCTGACTTGATCAAAATCACAGTTAAATTCTTTGATAGCCCGCATTGCTTTATTTTCGATCTCGACAGGAAGGTGACAATCTTTCCCAAACACTAATCGGTAAGGAGACATGCCAAGATCAGTCTTATAAGCGGTACGAAATGCCTAAAGAGCATCCGTCAATTTTGTAGACCATTCTTTACGGTTCTTAGAAACCGTTTTCTCCAAAATTTGTTTAATCTATCTATTAGAGATCTCAGCTTGGCCGCTTGTTTGGGGATGATAGGGCATAGAAAGTTTGTGGTTGATTGAATATTTCTGCATCAAAGCCTCGAAAGACCAATTACAGAAATGCGTCCCATTGTCGCTAATTATAGCGCAAGGGTGTCCGAATCGTGAAAAGATATTTTTTTCAAGGAACTTAATAACAACCTTGTTGTCATTAGTGCGACATGGTACAGCTTCCACCCATTTAGAGACATAATCAACTGCTAATAAGATGTATAAATTCATAAAAATGTTGGGAAATGGGCCCATAAAATCAATTTCCCAAACATCAAATATCTCCACAACCAAGATAGGTTAGAGCGACATCTCATTTCTTCATGAAATCCGACCCATGTGTTGACACCGTGAACATGTTTTGCAATGATCATATGCATTTTTAAATAATGTTGGCCAATAAAAGTCACATTGCAAAACTTTCTCCGTCGTTTTTCTTGGACCAAAATGACCGCCACATGCCTGGTCATGGCAGAAAAATAATACACTCTTGAATTCATTATTAGGGGCACATCGGCGAATAATTTGATCGGGACAATACTTAAACAGATAAGGTTCATCCCATTAAAAATGTTTTACTTAGGATAGATATCGGTGATTGTCTTGTTTTGACCATTCGCTGGGTAGAAATCTCGTTGCTAAATAATTCATAATATTCATGAACCAAGGTTTGCAGGATATGGTCAAGAGCTGTTCGTCAGGAAAGGAATCGTTTATAGGCAAGGTCAACGTTGGCGAAGAAAAAAGGCGTGAAAAATGGTCGGCTATGACGTTTTCACATCCACTCTTGTCTCGTATGATAAGATCAAATTCTTGTAACAACAGGATCCAACGTATTAGCCTAGATTTAGCATCCTTCTTCGATAAAAGATGTCTTATGGTGGAATGATCGGTGTAAACTACAACTGGAGAGTCAATTAAGTAGGGCATGAATTTTTCTAATGCAAATACAACTGCCAAGAGTTCTTTCTTGGTAGTTGTATAGTTCATTTGGGCATCGTTCAAGGTCCTACTTGCATAGGCATCTTATTAATGTACTGTCCTAAGAGCACCAATAGCAAAATCAGATGCATCACACATAAGCTTGAAAGAGTGATTCCAGTCCAGAGATGACAGAGCGGGGGCCGTAGTGAGGGAACTTTTAAGTGATTCAAAAGTATCCACGCAATCTGAATCAAAGTGAAATGTTGTATCCTTGGCCAAGAGAAGAGTTAAGGTTCTATCAATTTTTCTAAAATCCTTAATGAATCGCCTATAAAATCCTGCATGACCAAGAAAGGATCGTACATCTTTGACGCATTTGGGAGGAGGAAAGTTATGGATGGCATCTATTTTAGCTCTGTCTACCTCAATGCCTTTTCGTGAAATAATATGCCCAAAGACAATACCTTCTTGAATCATGAAATGACATTTTCTCCAATTCAAAGTTAAATTCTTATCCTTACAGTGGGTAAGAATGGATCAAGATGACGTAGGCATTCCTCAAAGGAGTTCCCAAATATGGAGAAATCGTCCATAAATATCTCCAGAAAATTCTTGACCATGTCCGAGAATATCCCCATTGTTTCCCCCAATCAGAGCAAAGATCTATTCAAATTTTGAAATTTGAAATGAAGCGGCGATTCATAAAAGCGCTAACGCTAGCAGCGCCAGCGCTAAGACTCAAAGACTCTGATGCAGCGCTCACGTGCAAAGCACGAGAGCGCTAGCGCTAGCGCCAGTGCTAAGAGTCAAAGACTCTGATGCAGTGCTCACGTGCAAAGCACGAGAGCGCTCGCGCTAGCAGCGCCAGCGCTAAGAGTCAAAGACTCTGATGCAGCACTCACGTGCAAAGCACGAGAGCGCTAGCGCTAAGTGCGCTAGCACCGAGAGTCAAAGACTCTGATGCAGCGCTCACGTGCAAAGCACGAGAGCGCTAGCGCTGGAACTAAATGTTCCCCACCCTTGGATCAAAGATCCAACAAAGATGAATAAAAGTCATTAAATTATCTCTGAAAATTAGAGCGCCATTGGATCAAAGGTAATTAAAAATCACCAAGATACAGAATAAGTTCTGTATGGGAAAAGATTTTCCCAATCTTGTTAAAAACAAGAAGATTGCCTTCTGTAAAAAAGAAGCCCTAAGATCAAAGATCCAACGGTGGGAAACATCCCCAAATCAATTAGAGAAAAAATCTCTTCAACTGATTCAACAAATTAGCCTCCCCTATATAAAGGACCGAAGACTTCAAATCTTGCAGGGAGGAACCCCCTCCCCCCAAACTTTGGAGAAATTTCAAAAAGAAGAGTAAGCTCTCGGAAGAAGAATTTCTTCAAGGTAAATAAAACAGAGAGATAAAATCATCTCATAAAAAGAAGAAGAACCTATTTCTTTTTCTAGATCATAGATCTATAAGACCGAGGTCTTTCACAAAAGAGATCATATCATCTCATCATAAAAAGTGAGGGGGGAGAACTTAGTTCTCGTTAGATCACAGATCTGTAAGATAAAAACAAAGTCTTTCACAAAATCAGAAGAGATTGTAAAATCTTCCATTAAGATAAGAACGTAGTTCTTAGATCTATGAGACAATGTCTCCTATGAACGAGAATTTAATTCTCAGAGTGCAGAACTGATCAAAGTTGCCTAAAAAGAGCCTTAGCACTCCAATTAAAAAGAAGCGCCTCAGCGCTCCAAGATTGGCGTACAGCGCCGCAGCGCTCCAAGCGCTCCAATTTAAAGAAGCGCCCAGCGCTTCAACGCTTCAAGATTGGCGTTCAGCGCCAAGCGTGCCACGTGCTCCTTACATGTGCGCTATTTCACAAGGAGCGCTCTGCACTCATTAACTGGCGCTCAGCGCCAAACGCGCCACGTGCTCCTCATATGTGCGCTATTTCACAAGAAGCGCCCTGCACTTATTTACTGGCGTTCAGCGCCAAGCGCGCCACGTGCTCCTCACATATGCGCTATTTCACGAGGAGCGCTCTGCACTCATTAACTGGTGCTCAGCGCCAAGTGCGCCACATGCTCCTCACGTGTGTGCTATTTCACAAGGAGCGCTCTGTACTCATTTACTGGCGTTCAGCGCCAAGCGCACCACGTGTTCCTCACGTGTGCGCTCTTTCACAAGGAACGCTCTGAACTCATTTACTGGCTCTTAGCGCCAAGCGCACCATATGCTCCTCACGTGTGCGCTGAGGGAACATAAACTTTTTTTAAATAAAGCCCCAGAGCTATAATGAGTGCTCAACACTCAACAAAAGACAAAAAGTTATCAGAACCCAAACCAATGCTCAGCATTGTTAAATAAAAAGGGTCGAGCCCAAATAAATGTTCAACATTTTAACTAAGTGGGCCGAGCCCAAGTTGGCCACAGATCCCTCATTTAGATTAATTGAGCCCATATGCTCATAAATCTTTTTAACTATTCTTAGTCCCAAACTTAACTACAGATCTCTCAACCAACATTGGTTCAAGGGTACATCTCATCGTACCTCTGATATATGTCGTTGTAATTCTTCAATGTCTTCAGAGAGACGGAGGGTCCCAATAACCAATATGTTGGAGATAGTGCCCTCATAGTCAATTATTGGATCGCAGGTACGTGATTGCAATGATTGCGGAGGACCTATCCCGGTAGGACAGTCTTACTCGAGATGATAGTATGCTATCTGGTTTGCCTTTATCAGTCGTGTACATGTTCAGGTGACTGATTGCATGTTACACTTTGATAGAGCCCTTAGGATCTTGCTTTACTACCAACAGTATGATGGCGATCATATACGTGAGAGTTGGGTAGTTTATATGCATATCCTTAATTGTGGTCCTTAGTCGTGGGAGTTTCGAGACAGGGCATCGATACTCCGGAGTAGAATAGTGTGTACAGTCGAGACCCCGACGAGGGGCGGTGGCCGGTCTCACAAGCCACTGGTGTCAGTTGGATCACCTAAGATGTATACAGGTGCTCATTGGGTTATGAGTACACCGGACAGGACTCGCCGGGAATCTGCTAGTTAGTATTATATCTACCGTCAGATAGCAGTTCCCTGGTGACATGTGTACAGGTTAGTTCATTGAAATGAGGTCGTCATTTGTCTCGTGTGAGTTCCCACTGTGCTTTGATTTCTACCCTACCACGGCTCAAAGGAGTCGTGCAAACAGGTAGTTTTTGGGTACAGTCCCGAGCCATATGGAGGCACGTGAGCGGATCGGCAGGGGATTCGTCTTTCCCGGTTTTAGGGGCGAGGTCGTGCTGTGTCTAGGAGAGCCATTACACAAAGTCCATGGCCATGGCAGGAGATTTACTGGTAGGTACTCCAGTAGTATCTCAGGGTGTTATTGGGCTTCACTCCGACACGACTTATACTGCTTTTGGGGGTCTGACGTTACTAGCCCCCTAGGCGGATATGCGATACTCATTGACGAACGGACCGGACTGTATATACATTGTCACTGTTAGGCTCAGTAGGGTTTCTGGATGAGTTCACTCATCGGCCTCCCTTGAGTTCGCTCATCAGCTTCCCTTGAGGTCAGTCCATGGGCAGCCGTTACGCATAGCTAGTGCCGCTGACGGTTTGTGGTTAAACCCACTGCCAGGGTACTGACGAGTCATTAGAGTCCCCCACAGACAGTTTCCCAAGTTCGGGCGAAACGTTGTAGAGGCCGTATGGTTTTATGGCAGGGTTCGGAAAATGCACGTGCGTTTACGCACGTGTCGATTTTCGGACAGATGATACTGGTCGGCTTTGGTTTAAGCCGGATCCGAGTATTATATTGAGTAGGTATAATATCTTTGTCTCAGTTGCATTTGTATTCGGTCGTAATACAAATGCGGGTATATTTATACAGTTTCGGGGTTGTCCTGAAAGTCGTTTCAGGATCACTTTTGGAAGTTGCCAGTTTCCAGTTTTCTATCAGCCGTCTTTTAACATTTGGTTAAAGGCGGATTTATCTTTTCTTCAGATGAGGTGAGTCAGTGTTCTAGAAGATTCTAGATGAGGTGACTAGGCTAATTGGTGTTGTGTTCTAATTGGATGCATTTAATGGTTCATTAAAGCATGATGACTAGGTTTATGACTCATGCTTTAACATTAAAGCATTTTGTTTAGCTAAGGATATTTCTTCTTGATCTTTTGAGTGAGAAGCTTTCTTGTGGTCACCCCCCTCTCCTACACTCACCTTCCTCCTTCTTTATAAGTGGCCACCCCTCTCTCTCCTCATTCTCTCTCTCACTTGATTTTTCATTTGCTAGAAAAGATTATGATAGGTTTTATCGGTGTATGGAATTTCACAGTCCATTTCATTCCATTACCCGATTTCCACGGCAACTTCATTAACCGATCGTCCACGGTTTTGGACGAAGTGAGACAAAGTCATCTACTCATTCTCTACATCATTCTTGGTCGTCTCTTTTAGCAAACTTGACGATCGAGTTGCCTCGAGTCAGAGGCGGGAGCCCGTTTAAAGAATCAGTGATGTGGTGCCACCTCGACGAGGATATCGGAGATCGACGCGATCGGAGCAGCCGCAACGGAGCGTGGGATGATGGTTGATGAACGAAAGACTCGGATCGTTCGGTACAACCTTTCTACACTCTTTACAGTTTGTTAGTTTAGCAATAATGGCAGATCCGGGTTAAAGTACACGATAGCGCCAGTTTAAAAGTTTTTATTCCGCATTTGGCGTCTGTAGACGGCCGGGGCGCTAGCGTAGACAAACAGTGGTATCAGAGCCTCACCATTTTGCTATACTAACTTGTGCTAACGCGTTTAAAACATCGATCGAACCGAAAAACAAAAATCGCATTTTTCTTTCTTGACAGTTTCTGTTAATTTCAAAACTGGTCCAAATGTCATTTTGACCATACCAGAAAATCAAGCAGGCTTTTTTAGGAAAACTGCAGAAATTCGACGAAGTAATTTTACTGTTCCGCCGCGCATCCGCGGCCTAAGCATGGGTTTGGCCGCGGAAGCGCCGCAGGAAAGTCAAATCACTCTGTGAAATTTCTACAGTGTATTCTCTATTGCAAATTGGGATTTTTGGTATATATCATTTGCGCCCAGGTTTTGTTATTGTTCACCAGTAAGCAGTGGGGCCCATTTTTTTGATATTTGGTCGATCGAAATTTAAACGCGTTAGTTTACAGTGCTTACATTATATCTCCGACCGGGAATGTCATTTGATCGGTAAACCGTGTCCGATTGCTATAGTTCTTTTAGACGGGGTTGCGAACGTGACATTCGCGTTGATGTTCTGTGTTGTGCTGTGATGTTGCGGATTTGTCGTGGTGGATAGCAGTGTGCAATGGAAGTACAGTTTGTGTTTATTTGTACATTTGATATTGCGGGGCGAGCGTCCAACTTGTGGACTGCCGTCACTGCCTGTTGTATAATATTTTTTTGGGGGCACGACCAGGTTGCGGTCGATGTAACTATTGTACTATTTTTATTACTGTACTAGGTTTTGCCCCGAGACGGAGTGCACGGATAGCCGGGTTCTGAAGGGCAACGGGTCCGCATCTCATGGCTTTGGGAGGCAGAGGGGCCCCACTCTAAAATTGGCAGACTATTCGCCGCACTTGTAGGGGGTACAGGCTGACCCAAGGAGGGGTGCTCAATTTACCGGATTCCGTGAAGTGCCGGGTGTTCCATTCACTATGCTGTGGGGGACTGCCTCGCTTCAGGTTTTGGCGGGTAACTTGCCGCACCCGTAGGGGTCTAGGTTTCATTGCACAGGCTATCCACACGACAGGGGAACGTCGGGTTTCAGCAGCGGCTCTGTGAAACCCGGGGATCCCAGATTATCTGTATTGTTCTGTGATGCTTATTACTTTTCTGTAATGTTGCATATTATCACGCCTGGAGCGATTATGTATATTGGTTTATATACTATTAGATGTTGTATATGTTTTACACCCGCGCTAGTCCAGTCCCCGCTCTGTCGTTAGTTAAGTAACCTAACGGGTGATGACGGGACCCAATGACGAATGCGGTTGGCATATACGTACATTTTATTTTCGTTCTTTTCTGGTGTGATTGATTGATGGGACTGCGTTGATTCTGATCAATGCAAAGTAAAACAAACCTGTTTGAGTTGTTGGAACAATTTTAAAAGGATGTTATTACAAAGACGTTTCTTTTTGTTATGCATAGCGGTATTCGGTGTGAATATCCAGCACCTCATTCGACGAGGCAAGGGCTGATATCCCTTCACCGGGAAAGACCCCTTGGACAGATGTTTGCGTCAGGGTAATAACTTTACTATAGTCGATTACAAGTTGCTTTGCATAGCGGTATTCAGTGGAATATCCTGCACCTCATTCCACGAGGAAAGAGCCGAGATCCCTTTACCGGGAGTGACCTCTTTAGCAAAAGGTTTTCGCCACTATATTTTAAAAAGCTATCAGGTTCCTTCAGCGATATCAAGTTCACTACGCTAAAGGTTTTTCGCCAAAAACCAGTCGTAGCCCTCCGTCACTTCTTTTGGGTATTCAGTAGTATTCAAGCTATGTATTTTGACCAACGCCAAGGCATAGTGTTTGGTAGCTGCTGGGTATTCAATTGTTGCATAGATAGATGAGTTAGTTTGGGACAGTCGTTCTGCCATTTTGGCCAACGTCAAGGGCATGTACGGGTGGGTTCAAATTGACAAGATAGTGATGGGTAGAACTTGGCATGTGACTTATGACATTTTGACCAACGCCAAGGTTATAAGAGCATGGGGCAAAAATCATATCGGGAGTTTCTAAAGAAACTGAAACTTGCCAAGTATGTGCATACCTTCTGGAGTATGAGTAACGTGGATGCATTCCATCACGTTATCATGCGATGAGAGTTGGATCCCGATTCCCACTGATGAGTTGGTTTACTCTTCGGGTGATCCCGATTGATTCTTCTTTAGGTTTGGAGGAGAATTTGACAGGACAGTGGGAGGTTTCCGGATTAGATAAAGTGATGACCATTCTGATCTAGGTTAGAGTGCACGCAGAGTGTTTCTTTTCTCTCTCTCTCTCTTTGGCAGCGACCTTTGACCGACCCTAGACTATGACTCAGTGACCAGGTTGACCGAACCTTCTTAAAATACTGGCTTATGGATTGTCTAAGTTGCATAAGTCATTGCCACTCCTTCTTCTACCTTTTGCATTTCTCAGAACACCCGTATTACTACGGATATCCACTTCCATTGGATAGATCCATCGTATGGTTATATACGAACTCGAAGGGACTTCTTCGGGGATGGATCCAGGTTCAGGAGAAATAGAATTGGTTTATTCAGTTGTCTTTTATTATCACCTTCTCTCAGGTTGCGAGAGCTCCTTGGTTTAGGAGAGTACACCTATTACGCTTATTGGATAGTCTTATTCCAAACCATAGGCTGGTGCCGAAAGGTAGGGAATGAAGAAAACCAATTAGCCTAAGTAGGGTGTGCAGAAGGTAATATGTAAAGACAAAATAAAGGGATTAGAAAGAGGGCAAAGTAAATTGCGACTGATATCATTCACGACCAAAACCGCGTACTTCATCGCCACTCCTATTTCACCTTTAAAAGAATAAGGTATTATTCAGTTGTCTTTTATCGTCACCTTCTCTCGAGATGCGAGTACTCCTTGGTTTAGGAGGGTACACCTATTATGCTTACCGGATAGTCTTCTTCCAAACCATAGGCTGGTGCCGAACGGTAGGGAAGGAAGAAAACCATTTAGCCTAACGATGGTGTACAGAAGGTAACGAATAAAGACAAATAAAGGGATTTGGAGAGATGGCAATAAAATATACGGTTGAAGTCATGAATTGGATTATGGAAGAGGCATTGCTATGAATACCAGGATACCCCTACGAAACATTTTCATGTTTCAGTGCATTGTTAAAGGAAAAACTGTTTTCCTGATTAGACACTTACTCCAAGGGTATGTATTTACCAGGTTTCATTCTCATATCTGTATGGTTTTACAGATGATGAGTGGGAGTAAGATATTGGGAATTAGGTGATCATCCTCATTATATCGGAATTCGTTGTAACTGGTGATATTTGAGGAAATCGCCAGGGTACAGTTTTCTACCTACGACGCACAGGTTTTGAGTTGTTTAACTCAGCGGACTTATACAGAGTATTGTATGTTGTCCAAGTGTCCATCAGGACAAAAGGGTAGGTCCTCGTACTATGTTCTATTTACTTATAACTTCTCTAGTATTTAGACAAGTGTTTCGTAGAAATACAAGGTCTAAGTTTTGAGAAGTTTGTGGGTATAAGAATAAAGTAGAGAACCAGGTATCACAAGTATCGGGATTCTTCAAAGAGATCGAAGATGTAGATTCTTGTGATTGGTATTCAGATGATAGTGATGGTTTTGAGAAACGTGTTTCTCTTTCAGGTTACTCATAATTGGATGGATTCCTAAGTTGAGTAATGCTGATTAGCCTCTTTCCATTAAGTTGATATGCACTGGAGACAGATGCATGATTTGAATCTGGTTCCAATTAAATAAGTACCAAAGTTTCTATATTGGATATAGAATAGTTCGTACCTTAAAAGATATTAAGGTACGGGGAGTTGTCCAGCTTATGCTTAAAACCAGACACTGGATAACTCAGGGCACGTTTCTGTAGTGGCTGTTTGTGGGTTGACCCTGGCTATGACGAGGGTTGATATTCTACCATTTGGAAGATCAATAGTGATATTGTTCTTGACTCGCCACAGTTTTAGTAAAAATGGATCTTTTTCAGAAAACAGTAGTGGGAGTATGGTAGAACTGGAAGTGATTCCAGAACCGCGAACGATTACGGAAAATTTAATAGGACCTATACATTCAATCAGGTTTGACATTCCAATAGCCACTCCGCAGGTATGGTAGGTAACCTCAGACGCCCGAAAGGTACTTCGATAGCCTCAGAGACGGTGACAGGGAGGTTCTTATCTACCCAAACTTGACACTACTGTTGTTCCAGGTTATGAGACCCGGTAGGAGGGTTGTCGTAGTCAGTGGGAGCAACGGAAGCATAGTGGGCAAGATGCTTATATCTATTTATAGACTTGAGCAGTTATAGCGGAGATAGATCATCTAATTTTGATGTGACAGTCATGGGTTAACTTCAATCAGAATAGGGGATGGATCAGTTAAGAAGGTAGTAGGGTGTGATGTCATGGTATCTGGATGACATACATAGAGTAGGAAGTAAAATTCCTATACTACGATCGGTTGTACTGTGGTCGTCGCACAGTTGTTTCTCCAGACAGGATATGGATATAATATTTAACATTCTGGTTTCTAGATCTATGGTTTTAGATCTGGATTTGGGTAGTTTCCCAATGTGGGTACTTTGACAGATATTCTAATGGTTTTTGGAATAGTTGACTCCTAGCATAGTGGTGTACCTGCAGGTGATGGAGTCACCCTCTCTAAAGGTGTCTTACAGACTAAAGGGGAGAGGGATGTGCATGATTGGCAGATCACTTGCTTAGGCAATTGAGTCAATCATGAGATGTCAAGTACCACACCAAATGTTGGTTTTGCACTAGATGCAATAAGTTTGTATTATTCCAATCCTGGAGAAATATAAGGAAGCAGTTTTAGAACATAAGTGCATGTTCTACGGATTTGATGACGGCAGCCTCCTTCGGGAGACGATTATCATTCCAGGCTTCAAAGGTGACGTGGATGACAGAGTGACTGTCAGAGTTTTAGTTTTTCCCTCTGACGAAGAGGGACAGTATTATGGACAGGTGGTCCAAGAGGATACTGTGGGAAGCAAGGTGCCCGATACTGATTAGGTTCAGTGATCGATTCAGTCTAAGAAGTTTGGATATGGAGTTCATTTATGAACTAAGGTCCCATCAGATATCCAGACATGTTCTAAGACAGGTATTACTCAATTCGGGAGATGGTTTTCTCCGCGAACTTGAGATTAAGAGAGGTATAGAAAGATACTTCTTGGCGGATCCACTCACTGAGGCTATTTCTCGAACACAATAGTTTTACAAACGGGCTTTGTGAAACTGATTAGTAGAGGAGTTGGATGTTCGGTTTCATACGGGCTGTGAGTAGTCGACATCGCAATATTAGCCTTGAGTGCAAGTGGGAGATTGTTGGAGATAGTGCCCTCATAGTCAATTATTGGATCGCAGGTACGTGATTGCAATGATTGCGGAGGACCTATCCCGGTAGGACAGTCTTACTCGAGATGATAGTATGCTATCTGGTTTGCCTTTATCAGTCGTGTACATGTTCAGGTGACTGATTGCATGTTACACTTTGATAGAGCCCTTAGGATCTTGCTTTACTACCAACAGTATGATGGCGATCATATACGTGAGAGTTGGGTAGTTTATATGCATATCCTTAATTGTGGTCCCTAGTCGTGGGAGTTTCGAGACAGGGCATCGATACTCCGGAGTAGACTAGTGTGTACAGTCGAGACCCCGACGAGGGGCGGTGGCCGGTCTAACAAGCCACTGGTGTCAGTTGGATCACCTAAGATGTATACAGGTGCTCATTGGGTTATGAGTACACCGGACAGGACTCGCCGGGAATCTGCTAGTTAGTATTATATCTACCGTCAGATAGCAGTTCCCTGGTGACATGTGTACAGGTTAGTTCATCGACCTGAGGTCGTCATTTGTCTCGTGTGAGTTCCCACTGTGCTTTGATTTCTACCCTACCACGGCTCAAAGGAGTCGTGCAAACAGGTAGTTTTTGGGTACAGTCCCGAGCCATATGGAGGCACGTGAGCGGATCGGCAGGGGATTCGTCTCTCCCGGTATTGGGGGCGAGGTCGTGCTGTGTCTAGGAGAGCCATTACATAAAGTCCATGGCCATGGCAGGAGATTTACTGGTAGGTACTCCAGTAGTATCTCAGGGTGTTATTGGGCTTCACTCCGACACGACTTATACTGCTTTTGGGGGTCTGACGTTACTAGCCCCCTAGGCGGATATGCGATACTCATTGACGAACGGACCGGACTGTATATACATTGTCACTGTTAGGCTCAGTAGGGTTTCTGGATGAGTTCACTCATCGGCCTCCCTTGAGTTCGCTCATCAGCTTTCCTTGAGGTCAGTCCATGGGCAGCCGTTACGCATAGCTAGTGCCGCTGACGGTTTGTGGTTAAACCCACTGCCAGGGTACTGACGAGTCATTAGAGTCCCCCACAGACAGTTTCCCAAGTTCGGGCGAAACGTTGTAGAGGCCGTATGGTTTTATGGCAGGGTTCGGAAAATGCACGTGCGTTTACGCACGTGTCGATTTTCGGACAGATGATACTGGTCGGCTTTGGTTTAAGCCGGATCCGAGTATTATATTGAGTAGGTATAATATCTTTGTCTCAGTTGCATTTGTATTCGGTCGTAATACAAATGCGGGTATATTTATACAGTTTCGGGGTTGTCCTGAAAGTCGTTTCAGGATCACTTTTGGAAGTTGCCAGTTTCCAGTTTTCTATCAGCCGTCTTTTAACATTTGGTTAAAGGCGGATTTATCTTTTCTTCAGATGAGGTGAGTCAGTGTTCTAGAAGATTCTAGATGAGGTGACTAGGCTAATTGGTGTTGTGTTCTAATTGGATGCATTTAATGGTTCATTAAAGCATGATGACTAGGTTTATGACTCATGCTTTAACATTAAAGCATTTTGTTTAGCTAAGGATATTTCTTCTTGATCTTTTGAGTGAGAAGCTTTCTTGTGGTCACCCCCCTCTCCTACACTCACCTTCCTCCTTCTTTATAAGTGGCCACCCCTCTCTCTCCTCATTCTCTCTCTCACTTGATTTTTCATTTGCTAGAAAAGATTATGATAGGTTTTATCGGTGTATGGAATTTCACAGTCCATTTCATTCCATTACCCGATTTCCACGGCAACTTCATTAACCGATCGTCCACGGTTTTGGACGAAGTGAGACAAAGTCATCTACTCATTCTCTACATCATTCTTGGTCGTCTCTTTTAGCAAACTTGACGATCGAGTTGCCTCGAGTCAGAGGCGGGAGCCCGTTTAAAGAATCAGTGATGTGGTGCCACCTCGACGAGGATATCGGAGATCGACGCGATCGGAGCAGCCGCAACGGAGCGTGGGATGATGGTTGAAGAACGAAGGACTCGGATCGTTCGGTACAACCTTTCTACACTCTTTACAGTTTGTTAGTTTAGCAATAATGGCAGATCCGGGTTAAAGTATACGATAGCGCCAGTTTAAAAGTTTTTATTCCGCATTTGGCGTCTGTAGACGGCCGGGGCGCTAGCGTAGACAAACACAATAATTTTTAGTGCATCCCCAAACGGTTGAATCAAAACCACACAGACTATGATGTCTTTAAACTAGACTATGATGTCCTTAAACATTATGGACTGTGGGGTCCTTAAACTCATGGACTATGATGTCCTTAAACTTTATGGACTATGAAGTCTTTAAACTCTACAGACTATGACGTCTTTAAACTTTACAGACTATGACGTCTTTAAACTGTCACGGACTATGATGTCCTTAAACCCAATGGACCGCAATGTCCCTAAACTAAAACAATAGAGTCCAAATGCTCTTTTGTTGGATCTAAATGATCCTGTTAAGTAGATCTTAGTCTAAAACTGGACTAATGTATCCTTAACAAATGTTTAAGTTGATCTTAGCCTAAAATGAGATTAACGATCCTTAAACCCAACCCAAACCCAAATCTATAAAAATACGGATTTGGACTAATCCACGCCCTACGGGCGACAACATAAATTAGTCTCCATATACAATCCACGGGCGACCAAAAATAAAACAAACACACACGACACGAAGTGACCATCTAGAGAAGGAGAAAGTGGTTACCACGATGCGGTAACCACTTTAACTGCAGGGGCTTGCGCCTGCAAGGAAGAGCGTCCCTACAATCAAAAACACCTCACAATGAGGGGGAATCTGACAAAATCTGCTATATCGGCCGCATCCATCTAAACCTCCGATACATGGTGCCATAAATCAACTTGGCATCTTCGGAGAGGTGGACGGATAAAACCAAATAGTATCTGTCCCCAAATTCAGGCATGATGACCTACGCGGTTCCGTCTCTGTTTTCGGCGGCGAACAGATTCTGGCACGCCCGGTGGGACCTTTTCCTCTTTCCACTCCACACTTCGTGTGTCGTGTTTCACAAATGAATCGTGGTTTGTTATGGTTTCCCCTGGTTTCAAGGTACTAATATTTGGTGTCTTGCTCCGTGCAGAAAACAGAAAATCAATGGCTTTCAACTCCACTAATTGCAACAACCGCAACAACTCCCACTCCGTCCTTGCTGGAGGAGTGACCTATAGGCCTCAAGCGGCCTCCCTTTTTATGATGCCAGTGGAACAGGTGACTCAGGCCACCACTGGACTATTCTTTGGGACTATGCTCCCACCAATGGGCTTCAACACCCCACTGCCGTTGCAAGAAGCTCCGAAGAAGTCGGTCATTGATCGGCTTGCAACTATTGCGGACCCTCTCAATGGGTCGCCCAAATCCAGCACCTCGGTTTTCGACAGACTGGGCCAAAGCTCAGGTGGGCCCATAAAGAAGCCCGCAATACCTGAAGGGGTTATCCCGAAAAGGATAGACATCCCTGCTCCAGTAAATGAAGCGGCTTCTCTTGCTAAAGAATCAGTCTTTGCAAGACTGACCACTCCAACTCCCGTTCCAGGCGAAGTCACCAAGACTGCTACCCTTGTTCGAAAGTCTGCCTTCGACAGGTTGGCCATCCCCTCTCAGCGGACGTCAGTCTTCGATAGGCTGGCACTAACAGCAACCTCTCATCAGAGCGGGGGGTATAAAGAAGCTCATCCAACAGCAGAGGTGGTCCCGTCTGCGAGGCATGCTCGACATCGCCACTGGCGCCGAGTGAGGAAATCTGGGGACAATTCCCCATCTGGACTTACCCCGCCGGCTCCAACGGTGGAAGTCGACGCTGTTGTTACAATTGGAAACAACTTTGAACCAATCAGGAGGGTTCGCAAGAACTCTCCGACTGCCGTCCTGAAAAGACATCCTCTACTTATGGAGAATGCTACAAAGACAAAGACAGAACAACCCCCTTAGCGGCTGTCCTTTAAAATTCACAAGGTCTGGCGACAGGTCCAAGACTTGGTGATCAACCAAGATTACTCCCACCAACCGAAGAAGATGAAAGTTCGGCAAGAGAAGGACCATTTTGTTGTACCATAGAAGGTGTCGTCTACTTGGGTGCCCGCTGCAACGGCCCCCTCAACTTCGATCGCTCACAAAAGAAGAAGGTCGGAGAAAATCCCCGTGTCTGCGATGAATCTAAAGGGCACTGAACCTAAATGCCCCAAGTCTGGGGGCATGGTGGTGCACACTGTTTATATGGCATCCGGGAAAGAGGATAGCCGTATTTCCACGGACCATCGACCTCTCACCAGATCAGTGGCATAGGCTCAGGAGCAACAACAGAGAAAACTCCAGAAGATGCTAACACAGATGGCCGCACTCACTGGGCCAAAAGAAAGCCCGGAGACATCGTCAGAGCAGCGTCAAGAATAAGAAACCGATGCCGAGTTCCTTCGCAAAATCCTTGAGAAGAGAGACAGAGAGGCTGAGGAACAAGCGGCCAACATAAAACGAATGGCGCGTCGGGATGATGATACAGCCGGATCCTCCAGCTGAAGAACCTCCGATTATCCTTGAAGACGACAAAGGGGAGACATCGAATCCTCTTCCGGCTCTATCGACAGCCAAGGAGGAGACGATCTCTAAAGCCGCCCTGGATGACTATATCACTCAACAGATATGAGCCCATCAGGCGAGCGAAGCAGCCGGCCAAATTGTTAAGACTGGACGACCCTATCCGGGTTGGTACGACCAAATAAAGTACCCGCCGGGGTATACGATCCTTAAATTCCATGTATATAAAGGGACGGGGAATCCACACCAGCACATTGCTCAATTCAGAGCCTTGTGCGGCAACACCGGAGGTGACGATAAGCTGCTGCTTCGCCAATTCATTGGCAGCTTGTCGGAGACAGCATTCGAGTAGTATTCCGAACTCCCGAATGACTCTGACAAGACATTTGCAGAAATAGAGCTACTGTTTACACAGAGATTCGCAAGCGCTAGCGAGCGCACCCCGATCACCGCACTAATTAATGCCACGGTGAAGCCAGGCGAAACATGGGTTCAGTACGCGATACGGTGGCGGAATCTATGGTCGAAGTGCGAACAGCGAATAGAGGAAGCTCCTACAGTGGGTATGTTTGTGGGGACTCTTGATCCGAAGGCGACCATATCCCAGTTCATGATGTTTTTCAAGTCGACTACCTTCCAGGCCTTGATTGACAAGCTGGCCCAAATGGATCAGATGTGTCATAGACCGTCTTCTTCGAAGATGGAGCCTCGAAACGAAAACGGGAAAGGGAAAGCGACCTTCGTCGCCAATGCTCAGCAGCATTCCAGTAGTCCAAAACCAACTGATCGCTAAGACGATAGACATCGATTCTTTAACGAGAAGCTGAAGCGCCCTTATTCGTTTCCCCGGGATAAAACGAGGAGACTATTCGAGTTGGCGGTGCGTAACAGACTCATCACCTTGCCCGATCCAAAACTCCCATTGCAGCCCGGTGACGTCAATAGTTCCAACTATTGCCCCTACCATGAAATAAAGGGCCATCAATTCGAAGATTGCTTCGTCTTCAAAAACTGGATTGAGGACCAGTACCAGCAAGGCAAATTCGCGTTGTCTGAAAACTGGATGGTAAACCCGCCCCAGCCGCACGCTCTTAAAAAGGTGGACACGCCGAGGGCATCGTGCTCTTTATAGAAGAAGCTCCATGGGAGGTCGCTCTTTCAGCCAAAACAAAAAGAATGCTAAAGGATCTCTAAACATGCCCGGCGATCAGGTAGAAAAGTATGTTGGAACCCGAGGTCATTGAGAGAATGCTGAAGCCGCGCCCGATGCCAAGAATTGGTAATGATAGTCAAAACGCCCATGCCTGTTCGTCAAAGTCTTCAAAAAAGAATAAGAAGACCAAAAAGCCCGTGAAGCCTGATGACAAGCGCACCGACCTGCAAAGACACATTGACGCGCTGGAAGAATATAACCAGAAGGCGCGAACCCCGGTCACGCTCCAAGAGTTTCTCAACCACATCATTGAGGACAGAGATGATGACAATGACGGGGGAGAAGACTCGTCAGATGAACCTGAGAACTATGTGGCGAGCTGCCACATGATCTCTCACTCGTCAATAGATAGTGAAGAAGCTCCTGATGCAGAGAAACTGGGAGTAGATCCCGAACCGGAACTCCTAGAACCGTCAGATGAGATGATTGGCATGTTGCTGAACGAGGCTCGTCAAAAAAGCAAATCTTACCGAAAGCGTGAAACGGCTATATATGAAAGGGCCAAACGTCGGCATCACGTTGAAAAAGCTCCGGTATTAAGAAGCCATAGAGTATCCTAATCAGATAGAAGCACTTCTGCCACCAGCAAAAGCAGGTTTAAGACAAGGAAGCGGTTCGCTAAAGCCTTGTCAATGGGAATGAAGCTACCACCTCTCAAAGAAGGCACTTCAGAAAATACGTTCCCCGACGGACTAGATGCACATCCAAACTACTACTTATATCATCGGAGGATTGCGCACCCTACCGAGGAATGCATGTCCTTTAAAAATTTGTGGCAGGGATACGTTGCTCATCAACAGCATTTCAAGAGGATGAAGCGCAAAACTCGTCGAGAGCAAAGAAGCGCGAATGATGAGTATAAAAGAACTGCCGACAACGGTCACATGGTTGATAGCAAGGGATCGCAAGTTCTCATCTTCGGGAGCGATTCTGATGAAGAAATAGCCTTCAACCCTCTCTTCAAGGAATCCATCTCTGAAACAGAAGAGACAAAGACCTGTGAGAACATTCAGCTGCGCAATCGTACACTACCTAAAAAGAATCTCGGATCCACAAACAAGGGATCGAACAGAAAAGATAAGGGGAAGGAAAAAGTCCCTGAGGATATCACCCTCGATGATCGAGTCATCGAAGAGCTCGCAGCCAAGGACCCGCCCAAGAAAAACAAGGTGGATTACAAAGTTCTGGCACACCTGAAGAAGATACCCTCGCAGCTAAGCATTCCTGATGCCCTTATGCTATTTAAAGAGGCGAAAGATTCATTGATCAAGGCACTACAAGAACCCGAGCAGTTCCAAGCTTTCCTGGCTGAAGAAAAAAAATGAAGGATGAGCTGGAAGAAGTGCACACTGCTGACGTCACTTTCGGTGATGAAGATCTCCTCCTCAGAACGTGCGAGCACAACCGTCCCTTGTACGTCACCGGATACCACCATGACATCAAGATAGGGAAGATCCTGGTCGACAATGGATCCTCCGTAAACCTTCTCAATGTAAGAGTGTTGAAAGAGATTTGCATGAACGTTCAGCACCTCGCTCGGGATAAAATCACCATCTCCGGTTTCGACTCCCAGTTATCACGGACACACGGGTCCGTAATACTGATGTTACGCTTCGGGCTGCTCGTCACTAACATTAAATTTCATGTCATTGACGCCAAGACTTACTACAACGCTTTGCTCGGCAGGCCTTGGTTACACGAGTACAACATCATCCCTTCTACACAACATCAGTGTATGAAGTACTTCAAAGATGGTCTCGAATATACCGCGACAGGGGAACTGAACCCATTCTCCATGAATGAAGTCCGAAAGTACGAAGACGCAAAATACTTCTTGCCAGACTTTGAAGACATGGAAAGATGCCATAAACCAGAGAATAAGCAAAAAGCTATCACCATTATTCCGGTCTTTGGGAGTGATACCGAAGAGGACGAGGAAATAGTCTATTCTGGACCGCCCCAATGCAACAAGCCGGGACCGTCCACCCCTATTCTGGTCTTCGGCAGCGACTCTGAAGATGAGGTTAATGCAGTATTTTCTGTTTGGCCATCAATACAAGCCTTCACTGGCGATGAACGGAGTTTGCAAATCGCCATGGTTTCGTAAAAACATTACAAAGACCTCGACGCACTTGATACCTATAGTGTGCAAGAACTGCAGATGTTCTATGTCCCTCCCAGGAGAAAAGATGAAAAGGAATTCCTCTTCTATCGATCCGCGGAAATCAAAGTGGAGAAAGAAATCTGGCATGGTGCCGATTCTGCACTTGACAGGCTCCAGCCCATCTGTCTGCCCAGATACTACACAGAAGGATTAAAAAGGTTATTAAGGCGTCAAGGCGTACCCTTTAAGCAGACCGCGCGACAAGCTCAGTTCTACAATAGGATCTGGAACGTCCCTGGAACTCAGCGAAAATTGCCCAACAGGAGAATAGAAACGATCGGGCTTGGATATATTCAATCCAAGAAACGGGAACGATTTTATGGCTACAACGTTATACATGACTTTGATGAAGAAGGAGATGCTCTGTTAGAATATGCTAACCCTGAACCAAAACGAGGTCCCGCCATGAAAGTGCCAAGTCCGTCGTTCGAAGAACAGATAGACAAGCTAATAAAGGAAGCGGGTCAAAAGGTCTGGAATGACCACAACCGTGAAATTGCCATTTACGAGAATGTCAGGACGCAGCGCCTCCTTCAGCAGGCTGCGGAGAATAACGATGCTCTTCGTCGCCAGCCCATCATACAAAAGACCCGACGCAGAGGTAGAAACAAGCTAAAGAACGGAAAAAACGTTCGACAGCGGCGAAGCGGGTCCAAGAAGCCACACGATCAAAAAATGAGCAACCGGGATTCGTCTCTTATAAAGAAGATGGGTCGAGCGTATTCTTTTCCCCAAGACAAGACAAGGAAGATATTCAATCTTGTCATAAAACATCAAATGATTACGCTCCCGGAATCTAAACACCCCGAACAAGCAGATGAGGTCTCTCACCCGGACTATTGCTCCTATCACCAAACGATAGGACATCCTCTCGAAGATTGCTACACATTCAAAAACTGGGTAGAAGACCAGTATCAGCAAGGCAGGTTCGCTCTATCCAGCAGTTGGAGGGTAACCCTACCACAGAAGCATGAACCGAAAGCTACGTATGCGGCGAGAGTAGAACCAGACCAACATCGGTTTTGGAAACAATCTCGCACCTATCACGTGATAATGATGTCGGAAGAAGGAGAGTGAGAGAATATGGATAACCTATCCTGGTGCTTCAAAAACGAGGATGAAAAGGAATTGATCTCGGAATTTTCGCCAGCGCCGAAAGAGCTGGAAGATGGGATACATACTACTACAGATAACTTCAGAAAAATCGACTTAGGGACGGCAAACGACCCACGGCCGACGTTCGTTAGTGAGCTGCTGTCTAATGAACAGGTAACTATGTTAAAAGACGTGCTCATGCAGTACAAAGATTGCTTCGCATGGAACTATTCCAAGATGCCAGGATTAGATCCAGAAATAACCGTCTACAAATTGGCGATTTCTCCGGACGTCAAGCCAGTCAAACAAGCGTCGAGAAGAATGCAGCTCGAACTTGAAATGAGCATCAACGCCGAGGTCAAGAAGCTAATCGACTCCAGCTTCATCCAAGAGGTGCAATACCCTGACTGGATTGCCAACATTGTCCCAGTGATGAAGAAAAATGGGACGGTACGCATCTGCGTAGACTTTCGGGACCTCAACAAAGCATGTCTGAAGGATGACTCTCCCATACGGTTACCGAGCTGACGATAGATAACACGTCCACTCATGAAGTCTTCTCCTTCATGGACAACTCATCAGGGTACAATCAAATAAAGATGCATCCTGAGGACCAGAAGCATACCGCTTTCCGGAATCATCTGGGCATATTCTGTTATAAAGTGATGCCTTTCGGTCTGAAAAACGCCGGCACCACCTATCAGAGGGCCATGACGAAGATCTTTGATGACCTTATACACGAAATCGTCGAATGCTATATCGACGACCTTGTAGTGAAAAGCAAATCGTACGAGGAACATTGGGAACATCTGAAGATCGTGTTCCAACGTCTTCGGAAATACAATCTGAAGATGAACCCTCTCAAATGCGCGTTCGGAGTTTCCTCCGGCAAATTCTTAGGATTTATCGTACGACATCGGGGCATCGAAATAGACCCGTCAAAGTCAAGGCGATCAAGGAAATGCCTCCGCTAAGAACTTTCAAGCAACTGCGGTCTCTCTAAGGAAAGCTCGCATATATCCGACGGTTCATAGCTAATCTCTCTGGAAAATGCTGCCCTTATATCCATTTAATGAAGAAGGGGACCCCTTTTGTCTGGGATCGCATATGCCAAAGCGTTCTGGACGAAATCAAGCAATACCTGCAGAATCCGCCAGTACTAACCGCTCCGATCAAGGGAAAGCCCCTCATCCTGTACACAACGGCCCTTGAAGGTTCTTTAGGCACGCTATGGGCATAGGAGAATGACCAAGGGAAGGAGAGATCCCTCTACTATTTGAGTCGAGTTCTCCTAGGGACAAAAAACAACTACTCCCCCATTGAAAAACACTGCCTGGCGTTAATCTTCACGATAACAAATCTCCGGCATTATGCTTTGGCGCATGAGGTCCACCTAATATCAAAAGTGGATCCTCTCAAATATTTGATGTCAAGAGCTATACTAACAGGACGGCTCACTAAATGGGCCATACTCTTAATGGAGTTCTTGATAGCATACCGACCCCTCAAGGCAGTGAAAGGCCAGGCCATCGCCGACTTCCTCGCTGAGCATCCGATACCTGCCGATTCACCCCTAAATTGAGAATTGCCAGATAAGCACGCGTTTGACACGATCGACAGGGGGAGAAGAGAGAATGATACCCAATGGGAACTCTATTTCGATGCAGCATCTTCCATGAAGAAGCGAAAGCACAACTCCCCTATAATCAAATCGGGGGTAGGCCTCATCTTCGTGACTCCACAAGGAGGGATAATACGCTTTGCCTTCTCCTTAACAGAGCCGAGGACAAACAATGAAGCCGAATATGAAGCTTTGATAGTAGGTCTTGAGATCGCTGTCGACATGGGAATCGAAAACCTCCTCTTATACGGAGACTCCTAGTTGGTCGTTAGTCAAGTAAATGGCGACTATCAAACGTGCAAACCAGAGTTGGTAAAGTACGGTGAGAGAGTGCAACAGTTACTGACTCGGATCCGTTCCTACACCTTGGAAAGCATACCGCGGGCGGAGAATAGTAAAGCAGATGCGTTAGCCAAACTTGCTAAAGAACTGGCTGACGAAAACCTCGATGACGTAAGGATCGTGGTACAAAGCCGTCGGGTTCTTGCACTGGCAGAAATATCTCCGGAGTCATTCGAAGAAAAGGGAGCGACTAAGCAAATGTCCCTACAAATAAAAGACCAGGAAAAGGCTAAGGATTGGAGGGAGGTCTTTATAGACTACTTCAAATCCCGTCGAACACCTGAAGATGCGTCCTCAAGATATCAGCTCATGAAAAGAGCTCTGTCTTTCGTCTTTGTCAATGATACTCTATATAAGAGATCGTTCGACTCTCTGTGGCTAAGATGCCTGGGACCAGAAGAAGCGAGGAAAGTCGTCTAAGAAACTCACGACGGACTCTACGGATCTCATCAAGCCGGACCGAAGATGAAGTTGAAGATCAAAAGGATGGGCTACTATTGGCCCACGATGATTCAAGACTGCCTCGAATACGCAAAGCAGTGCCACTCGTTCCAGGTTCACGGGGATTTCATCCACCAGCATCCGAATCCGCTACACCCAACGGTGGCTAGCTGGCTGTTCGAAATGTGGGGAACTGATATAATCGGACCTATCGAACTAGCATCATTTAGAGGACATCGGTTCATATTGGCAACAACCGATTACTTCTCTAGGTGGGCAGAAGCAGTACCGCTGAGAGAAGTGATGACGGAGAATATCCTCCATTTCTTCAAGACACGCGTCATCTATCGGTTCAGCACTCCGCAATGGATTATCTCCGATAACGGGCCAGCCTACAGAAGTCACAGAATCAGCCGCTTCGCACAGCAATATAATATAGACTGGAGATACTCTTCGGTCTATAATCCCCGAGCTAACGGTTTAGCTAAGGCTTTCAACAAGACCTTGACAAAGATCATAAAGAAGACGGTGTCCAGAAATAGAAGAGATTGGCATGAGAGATTGCATGAAGCTCTCTGGGCGTATCGAACCACGTTCAAAATGGCCATAAATACAACGCCGTATGCATTGGTATTCGGCGTAGAAGCGGTACTCCCCTTGGAGATAGAGCTACCCTCTCTACGAGTGGCAGTTCATTATGAGCTAACGGACGAAGAGAATGCTCATCTTCGGCTTGAGGAGCTCGACGCCCTTGAGGAAACCCGGCTCATGGCGCAGCAAAACCTGGAGGCTTACAAAGCAAGGATGACGCACTCGTATGAAAGATTGACTAGACCGAGAACATTCCGCCAAGGCGAACTCGTGCTAGTCGTAAAAAGACCTATGATCCCTAATTGTGCCAAACGGGGAAATTCGAGCCAAACTATGAGGGCCCGTATATCATAGACAAGGTCTACCAAGGTGGGGCTTACTTGCTCATGAATATGCATGGCGAAAGACCCTTTAGGCCAATAAACGGTCGGTTCTCGAAAAAATACTACGCTTGATCGAAACGTCTGTAAACTACTACGAACCGCAGCATCCTAAAGCTGACGCAAAAAAAACGGTAAATCTATAAGCAAAATAGGAACGGATGAAAACCCGAAAGGGCTCCGTGAGTAAAAACAGTAAGGCTACCAGCGAGTTTGTGAAAACCCGAAAGGGCGCAATCTCGTTAAAAAAAAGGGGACGTCCATAAGCAACATGGGAACGGATGAAAACCCGAAAGGGATCCGTGAGTAAAAACAGCAGAGCTCCCCGGCGAGTTTGTGAAAACCCGAAAGGGCGCAATCTCGTTAAAAGACACTTGTAAGGTCCTCTCGACCTTGTAAGGTGAAAATACCTGCGTGAGATCCTTACGACTCACAAGGGAACAACACACTTAGGGATCCCCATAATTCCTGAGGAGAAACACACTTACGAGATCCTCACGACTCGTAAGGAGAATTCCCCCATGAGACCCTCATGGCTCATCGGATTCAAAAGCCTTAAGTTACAAGGATCTGAACCTGTTCTTAAGCCATCACAATCTATAAACTGCCCTACAAGCGGTTCAATACCGACCCTTGTATACAATCCACGGGCATAAATAATCATTTCCTTGCCGAGTCCCACCAACAACAAGGAATGCCCTCATTTGGTGAACAAACACTTGTAGGTCCTCTCGATTTACAAGGAGAAAATACTCTTGCAAGATCCTCACGACTTACAAGAGAACATACACTTAGGAATCCTCATGATTCCTAAGGAGAAAATACACCTACGAGATCCTCATGACTCGTAGGGAGAAACACCTTTATGAGACCCTTACGGCTCATGAAGTTAAAATTCTTAGTCGACAGGATCCTAACCCTGTTTGCTAAGCCACCTTTATTCAAATCGACAGAGGCAAATGATGATTCGCTCCTGGTAGTGTCCCAGTGGTAGCGATGCTAATGCCTAAATCGGTAATAAATTCCAAGTCCTTTCACGGCAAATGATGATTCGCTCCTGGCAATATTCCAGTCGCAGTGATGCTGATGCTAAGATTGGTATCAGATCCCAGGTTCCATACTCGCGGCGAAAAATCAGCGAGCCAAAATGCAAATGTAATAACCGAAATGATGGGGCAACTTGCAACAAAATCAGCAAGTAAAATATATGCATAAAAAATAGCCGAAATGATTGGGCAACTTGCAATAAAAAGCAGCGAGTAAAAAGAAAAAAACAGCCGAAATTATTGGGCACCGCGAAAAATAGCCGAAATGATTGGGCAATCGCGACTTTCGCGATACAAAAAGCTGAAATGATAGAGCATCGCAGAAAGAAAACAAAAATATATATGAAATGAAATTTTTGCCCTGCAGGTAAGTCCGTACTGACCCCTGTATACAATCCATGGGCATAAACGAAAAAGGAACCACATATCCCAACAAATTCTATCAAAGGGAGAGTCGGGTCTCAGCGGCAATATCTGCATCCCATAAGACCCACAACGACGTTCCTCCTCATTCCAGCAGGATACGGACGTAACATCCACTGAACGGAGCCATGGCAAAGTCCCTAGTTCCAGATCTCAACGGCAACATCTACAGCCTAGAGATCATCAAGGGCGTTCCTCCTCATTCCAGCAGGATACGGATGTGACACTACCAATCAGAGCAATGACAAAGTCCCCAGTTCCAAGACTCTGCGGTTTACAGACAACCTAAAGTCAACCCCTGACACCGTAGAAAACGGAGAAAGTCGATCCCCGACACCGTAGAAAACGGAGAAAGTCGATCCCCGACACCATAGAAAACGGAGAAAGTCGATCCCCGACACCGTAGAAAATGGAGAAAGTCGATCTCCGACACCGTAGAAAACGGAGAAAGTCGACCCCCGACACCGTAGAAAATGGAGAAAGTCGATCTCCGACACCGTAGAAAACGGAGAAAGTCGACCCCCGACACCGTAGAAAACGGAGAAAGTCGACCCCCGACACCGTAGAAAATGGAGAAAGTCGATCCCGACAACGTATAAAATGGAGAAAGTCGTCCCCGACACCGTAGAAAACGGAGAAAGTCGATCCTCCACACGATCCCCGACACCGTAGAAAACGGAGAAAGTCGATCCCCGACACCGTAGAAAACAGAGAAAGTTGATCCCCGACACCGTAGAAACAGAGAAAAGTCGATTCCCGACACCATAGAAAATGGAGAAAGTCGGTCCTTGACACCGTAGAAAACGGAGAAAGTCGATCCCGGACACCGTAGAAAATGGAGAAAGTCAACCCTCAATCTCCCCGTCAAAGCAATGCTTTGATTCGGGAATAAGTTAACTCATCAACCACTTACGAGTCCTCTCGACTTGTAAGGGAGAAAATTCTCTTGCGAGATCCTTACGACTCTCAAGAGAAAGCATACTTAGGAATCCTCGCGATTCCTAAGGAGAAAATACACCTATGAGATCTTCTCGACTCGTAGAGAGAAAAGTCTTTATGAGACCCTCATAGCTCATAAAGTTGAGAAGTATTAGGCAGCAGACTTGAACCTGCTTCCCAAGCCATCGCTACCCTACAAAGAAGCTAAGATGGACTGTTATCTACTATGTACAGGCCACATTTGCTAAAGTAACATGTCGACAACACAGCAAAGAGAAGAAAGCGACAGTGGGAGATAAGGAAAATGTGTCTTTATTCATAAAGTCAATCGAATACAAGGTACATCATAAAAAAGAAGAATGAATACATGTTATTCAAAGATTACAAATATACAATCGATACAAAGACGACTATTGAGAAGGAGGCGATTTTAACAAATCAGCAACCCGCTCGCGCACTCCTCTCAGCTCCTTCTCATCATCAGCCGCCGCGGCCAACTCCGCTTCAATTCGAGTTCGTTGCTATAAGCAGGATGAAAGCTTCTCATCGATTTCCTGCTGAGCAACTTCCTGACTCTGCGTAACATGCTCAATGAAGTCAAGCTTTTTCCTTAGCATCAGCCTATCAGAAATACATTGTTGGAGGTTTTCAAAAATAGAGTACAGCTGCGTAGCATTCGGTTCGACCTGGGCACGCAGTTGGACAGACTCAGTGGAAGTCGCCTCGCGTTCCTTTCGCTTGAGGGTAGCCTCTTGTTCAAAATGGCGAAGGAAAATGGTACTTTGCTCAACCAACACAGCCCGCTGGAAGTTCAAAGCCAGAACCTCGAGAGAAGGACGCCTGAGCTCAAGATCATGCAGGCAGGCCTCAATATTCCTGCAGTGATTAACCCAAGACTCAACGACGCCTTCATTACAGAAGTTCATGAGCGTCGCCAGCATTGGATTAACCTCGGCAGCAAAATCTGCAGCGAATGTAGGGGCCTTCGCATCAAGCTTCTCGACGTATTCGCTCAACATACGCAGGCTGGTCACAGCACTTTTGGAAGATGGACGTCTAGAAAAGGGCCCTGCCAGTGTTAGGATGCGAGACTCGAACAGAGCAGGAGCCGGTGTGATTGCTGCAAAACGAATTATGATCAAATGTCGACTCAAGAGGTAAAGAAAATGCACGAACAATAGGGTTTACTATACCGGCTGCAACAGGGGCCAGAGTTGGGAGTACTGGTGGTGCGCCGATTCCCTCGTCCCCTCCTTCAATTTGTAGTGCTGCAATCAATTTAAAAATTAACAACGGCAGAGTCACCCGTCAAAGAAAGTAAAAGACATCGGTTAAAAACTATACTCACCGGCACCAGCAGGAAAAGTGACTTCCGACTGGAAGGAGAAATGTGGGTTCAGAACTTGATACAGATGATCAAAGAGAACTCCTGCAAGGTTGCGATGATACATGGTCAGTACAAGAAAGACGGTGGCCATAATTCAATTAAATGGATCGCCAATCTATACCTTCCAGCATCTTGGAGGACATAGGAGAAGGCGAGGGAACAACCGTCATGGCAGCGACCGCAAGTGTTTCGGATGACACAATCTCAATGTTCGCTACACCTACAAATAAAATACCGTCAGAAAAAGCTGAAAAGGATTGTGAAATAGAAAATAAATAGCGACCCGAAACCCACCTGATGGGTCATCAGCCAAAATTGCAACGGAAACATCACTTGGCGTTGCGGTTTCTTCGCTCTCCTTCAATGGAATGGTTTTAGCGCCAATGGCCTCATTCCCTGATTCCACAAGAGCCGCCGTGACACTCGCAATGCCAGGCAATGGCGGGGAATCACAGAGGGAAAGAGCGGCAGTTTGGACGGTCCCGAACTCCCAAGAGAGAGTAGCCGCTTCAGGCTCGGTGGTCGTCGTCATCTCACCTGCCACCTTATCATCAGGACTTGGCCCTGCAAGATATGGTATATAAGAATTTAAAGATCAAATTCTAATAAAAAGACCCAGTATTAAGTTACCTTGGGACGGCTTTTCGGCTTCTTCTCAAGCCGCGTGCACCATTTGCCTATGGACGGTAGACAGGGCAGCTGGGGCGTCTTCGGAAGAAATAGTGACGGATGGAATGGTTCTTGAACCTACACCCACGGCCAAGCTGACATCACGTTTCCTCGTCGTACGCTTCCTGCGCTTCTTATCAGCCTTGGCGGTAAGAAAAGACCTCCTCAAGACTTCCGTCAAAGTGACGTCATCGTACGAGCCAAAAGCCACCTCTGGAGCCGTTATGGCGTCCGTCATCAGCTGCTTAAGCGAAGCCTCTTTTAGCAATACTGAGGGAGCTAGGACTTCAGCAGCCGGCCCTGGAAGCGTCGCCGCGCCACCCTCCGGGATCAGCACTGCACTCAGGATAGCTGGGGTCGAGGTAGTCCCTGCAATAAGATGAAAAGGAAGGGTCAGACTACCCATGAAGAAAAAAGGAATGAAGGCACTGAGAGCCGTTTCAACTTCTAAGTTGATCTAATGGCGCAGATGCTGCCACCACTGCACTCACGTGTAAACCACATAAGCGCAACGGTGGGGGGAATTTGTTTCCCCCAATCAGAGCAAAGCTCTGTTCAAATTTTGAAATTTGAAATGAAGCGACGTTTCATAAAAGCGCTTGCGCTAAATGTGCCAGTGCTAAGAGTCAAAGACTCTGATGTAGTGTTCACGTGCAAAGCACGAAAGCGCTCGTGCTAGCAGCGCCAGCGCTAAGAGTCAAAGACTCTAATGCAGCGCTCTCATGCAAAGCACGAGAGCGCTAGCGCTAAGTGTGCTAGCACCCAGAGTCAAAGACTTTGATGCAGCACTCACGTGCAAGGCACGAGAGCACTAGCGCTGGAACTAAATGTTCCCCACCCTTGGATCAAAGATCCAACAAAAATGACTAAAATTCATCAAATTATCTCTGAAAATTAGAGCACCGTTGGATCAAAAATCCAATGGTAATTAAAAATCACCAAGATACAGAATAAGTTCTGTATGGGAAAAGATTTTCCCAATCTAGTTAAAAACAAGAAGATTGCCTTATGTAAAAAAGAAGCCCTAAGATCAAAGATCCAACGGTAGGAAACATCCCCAAATCAATTAGAGAAAAGATCTCTTCAACTGATTCAACAAATTAGCCTCCCCAATATAAAGGACCGAAAACTTCAAGTCTTGCAGGGAGGAACCCCCTCCCCCTCCCCCCCAAACTTTGGAGAAATTTCAAAGAGAAGAGAAAGCTCTCGGAAGAAGAATTTCTTCAAGGTAAATAAAACAGAGAGATAAAATCATCTCATAAAAAGAAGAAGAACCTATTTCTTTTTCTAGATCATAGATCTATAAGACCTAGGTCTTTCACAAAAGAGATCATAGCATCTCATCATAAAAAGTGAGGGGGAAGAACTTAGTTCTCGTTAGATCACAGATCTGTAAGATAAAGACCAAGTCTTTCACAAAAACAGAAGAGATTGTAAAATCTTCCATTAAAATAAGAACGTAGTTCTTAGATCTATGAGACAAGGTCTCCTATGAACAAGAATTTAATTCTCAGAGTGCAGAACTGATCAAAGTTGCCCAAAAAGAGCCTTAGCGCTCCAATTAAAAAGAAGCGTCTCAGCGCTCCAAGACTGGCGCACAGCACCGCAGCGCTCCTAGCGCTCCAATTTAAAGAAGCACCCAGTGCCTCAAGACTGGCGCTCAGCGCCAAGCGCGCCACGTGCTCCTCACGTGTGCGCTATTTCACAAGTAGCACTCTACACTCATTAACTGGCGCTCAGCGCCAAGCGCGCCACGTGCTCCTCACGTTCGCGCTATTTCATAAGGAGAGCTCTGCACTCATTTACTGGCGTTCAGCGCCAAGCACGCCACGTGCTCCTCACGTGTGCGCTATTTCACAAGGAGCTCTCTGCACTCATTAACTAGCGCTCAGCGCCACGTGCTCCTCACGTGTGCGCTCTTTCACAAGGAGCGCTCTGCACTCATTTACTGACGTTCAGCTCCAAGCGCACCACGTGCCCCTCACGTGTGCGCTCTTTCACAAGGAGCACTCTACACTCATTTACTAGCGCTCAGCGCCAAGCGCACCACGTGCTCCTCACGTGTGTGCTGGGGGAACATAAATTGTTCTTTAAATAAAGCCCCAGAGCTATAATGAGTGCTCAACACTCAACAAAAGACAAAAAGTTATCAGAACCCAAACCAATGCTCGGCATTGTTAAATAAAAAGGGTCGAGCCCAAATAAATGTTCAACATTTTAACTGAGTGGGCCAAGCCCAAGTTGGCCACAGATTCCTCATTTAGATTAATTGAGCCCATATGCTCATAAATCTTTTTAACCGATCTTAGTCCCAAACTTGACTACAAATCTCCCAACCAATATTAGTTCAAGGGTATATCTCTTCGTACCTCTGATATATGTCGTTGTAATTCTTCAACGTCTTCAGAGAGACGGAGGGTCCCAATAACCAATAATTTTTTGTGCATCCCCAAACGGTTGAATCAAAACCACACAGACTATGATGTCTTTAAACTGGACTATGTTGTCCATAAACTTTACGGACTGTGGGGTTCTTAAACTCATGGACTATGATGTCCTTAAACTTTATGGACTGTGAGCTCCTTAAACTCATAGACTATGATGTCTTTAAACTTTACAGACTATGACGTCTTTAAACTATCACGGACTATGATGTCCTTAAACCCAATAGACCGCAATGTCCCTAAACTAAAATAATAGAGTCCAAATGCTCTTTTGTTGGATCTAAATGATCCTGTTAAGTAGATCTTAGTCTAAAACTAAACTAACGTATCCTTAACAAACGTTTAAGTTGATCTTAGTCTAAAATGAGATTAACGATCCTTAAACCCAACCCAAACCCAAATCTAAGAAAATACGGATTTGGATTACTCCATGCCCTACGAGCGACAATATAAATTAGTCTCCGTATACAATCCACGGGCAACCAAAAATAAAACAAACACACACGACACGAAGTGACCATCTGGAGAAGGAGAAAGTGGTTATCGCGATGTGGTAGCGTAATTAACTGCTGGGGCTTGCGCCTGCAGGGAAGAGCGTCCCTACAATCAAAAACCCCTAACAATGAGGGGGAATCTGACGAAGTCTGCTACATCGGCCGCATCCGTCTAAACCTCCGATACATGGTTCCATAAATCAACTTGACATCTCCGGAGAGGTGGACGGATAAAACCAAATAGCATCTGCCCCTAAATTCAGGCAAGATGACCTACGCGGTTCCGTCTCTATTTTCGGTGGCGAACACCCATCATACACCGCTGAAACGTAGCGGGAGCATTGCATAATCCAAAGGGCATAAGTTTATAAGCAAAAGTACTAAAAGAACAAGTAAAATTTGTCTTATCTTGATCCTTTTCGGCGATAGAAATCTGGTTATAGCCGGAGTATCTGTCCAAGAAACAGTAGTATTCATGCCCGACTAATCGTTCTAATATCTGGTCGATGAAAGGTAGAGAGAAGTGATCTTTCCTCGTTGCGGCATTGAGTTTTCTATAATCAATACATACCAACCATCCAGTTTGGATGCATGTTTGAATCAACTCATTAGCCTCATTAGTTATGACCGTAATGCCAGACTTTTTAGGGACCACATGAATAGAATATACCCATTGGCTATCAGATATTGGGAAATTATACCATTATCTGGGCATTTGACGATTTCTTTCTTTAACGTCTCCTTCATGACGGGATTCAACTGTCTTTGTGGGTCCCGGGCTGGTTTGGCTTCATCCATCAAATCTATATGATGTTCAACAATCAAGAGACTAATCCCTTTGATGTCCACTATTGTCCAATCAAAAGCTTGTCGATTCAATCTCAAAGCTGACAAAAGAGCTTTCTCTTACTCTAAAGCTAGAGAAGCTGATATGATAACAGGCAAATACTCATTCTCATTTAAATATGCATATTTAAGATGAGACGGTAGTGGCTTGAGATCTAGTGTCGGCGGAAAGATGATAGGAGGTAGGGTAAGGGAATGATACTCGGACTCTTTAAGAGGTTCATCATGTTAGTGTTATATACCTTAGAGACCATTATTGTATCATACTGGTTTGTATATTACTTAATGGAAGCTTGGGATATACACGGATATAGTAACAGTCTTGCTCAAAATGGTAGTATGCTACTTGGTTTGTTTCTACTTCAATATGTGCATGTGTTTTTTTTAGCATATCGCTTATATATATTAGTAGAGCCCTTAGGATTTTTGCTTGATTACCAGCGTTGTGATGACAGTCACACTAGTTGGGGCTGGGTAATCTACAAGCACATCCTTATACAAGTCCCTAGTCGTAGGATTATCGAGACAGGGCATCGATAATTCGGAGTAGACTAGTGTATACGCTTCTCATCCCAGCATGGGAGATGGTCTGTCCTACAACCATTAGTATGTCGTACTGGAGATAGTATGCAGGTGCTCATTAGGTTATGAGTACACTGGACAGGACTCGTCGGGAACTGTTGGTGGGTATTATACCTATCGTCAGATAGCAGTTCCCAGGTGACGTGAGTACAGCTTAGTCCGTCAACTTGACACTGCTACTTCCCCTCGAGTATGTTCTCACTGTAGTTTGATTACTACCCTACCACGGCTCAAAGGAGTCGTGCAAACAGGTAGTAGTTGGGTGCAGTCCCGAAGCACTTGGAGGCAGTGGCGGTTAGATAGTATTCGTCTCTCCCGGTATTGGGGGTTGATATCGCGCTGTGTTTGGAGAGCCATTACACAAAGTCCCTGGCCAGGGCAAGTAAGATTTACTGGTAGGCATTCCAGTAGTTTCTCAAGGTGTTCTGGGCTACACTCCGGCACGACTTATTACGCTATTAGGGGTCTGACGATTACCGCCCCTTCAGCCTGATATGCGATACTCTTAGATGAACAGACCAGACTGTATGAAAATTGTCACATGCAAGCTCAGTAGGAGTTTGGATGGGTTTGCTCATCGGCCTTCTTATCGACAGATACTTGGGTAGCCGTTATGTGCAACTAGCACCGCTTGCGGCTTGTGGTTAAACCCAATGTCAGTGTACTGTCGAGTCTTTAGAGTCCCACACAGAGGGATTCCCTACATCAAACGAAAGATGTAGAGGTCGTATGGTTTTACGACAGGGCTTCGAACACTTACGTGAACTTGTGTGCGTATAATGTTCGGGCGTATGATACTAGTGGACTTTGGTTTAAGCCGGATCCTAGTATTGTACTAATGGATTTGTTTTGTCTCTTTGTATTCGTATTCTTCGGAATGCGGATGCTGGTATGTATATATGGATGAGGGGAATTCTCGTAATTAGTTCGGGAAAGATTCTAGAAGGGGACACCTATTAGGGTTTTGATTCTTTTATGGATTAAACAATATGGGTGGAGAAATGAGGTGGAATTGAGCATTGAATATAGCATGGCTACTAGATGACTCACTCACTTGACAAAATAGATATTTGTGAAGCTTGTGAGATATTTTGGGGTGAGATATTTATCTCCAAAATATCATATTTGCTTCATCTTTTATCTTGGGGCAGCCAAGTATTCATTCTATGCTCACAACTCCATTCTCACTTTCTCAAGTCCACTTCTATTCTCATAAAACCCTAATTGTCTCATGAGTTGAGAAACCTAGGGTTCCAAGAGACAAAGTATTCCATCTTCACTCTCTACATCACTTAGGCCATCTAGTCTAGCAAGCTACTTGCCTTAGTTACCTCGGAGTTGAGGTTGGAGCTCGGACTATAGACTCTCTGGTGGATCGTCTTTGACTCGAGGAAGCCACGATTCGTAATGATCCTTGGAGCCTACGATGACGAGGAGGACATCGACTAAAAGACCTGAAGGACTTGGTTTCTTGAGGTATAATTTTCATCCGAATAGTTAACCTTCACACAGTATTTTGTTAGCTAGGGTTTAGCATCGATCCTTGAGTTTAAGTCCATGTTGCGAGCTTCGATAAATCGTTTTTTGAAAATTCTGCCTCCCCGCAGACACGCGGGGTGCGTGATATGGACTTACATTAACAGGTCTCTATAAGGTATTCTAACTAACGTCAGTCCAAATGTGAATGTCAACCAATCTTAAAAGTATCTCGAAATCAAGCGTAGGGCCTCAAGCAAGGAATCATGAGCCCGAATTAAGTGTTAGTAACGGGACTTCAATTTAGTGTTGAAAGATTCCAAACCTAAGGGTAGGGCCTCAGAGCTTGGAAACACAGGCCCTCATGATAGATTGCATGTGTTAGTAAACATAGATTTATGAACCGTGGGGACTCCTGAGATTCCATTGGATTCACAATTGAACTACCCCAACACTCCGCGTATATTAGACTATAATTAAGGTTACAAGTCTTGATCGAGTTCATGAATACAAAATGTGATATAATATCAAGATTGAGCTCACGTAGTCATGTAGTCATGTCAAGTGTAAACCATGTCATTTGTATTCATGGTTAAGTCAAGTTAGTTTTAGGTATACTTGTTGGGTTCGTGTATATATTGGGTTCAAGTATTGAGGTCAAGTTCAAGAATTCAAGTTCAAGTTCAAATTGAGTTTGAGTTTGAGTTCAAGTTCAGGTTAGATTAGAATTCAAGTCAAATTTGGACTCGAGTTCAAGTTCTAATCATATCTTAAAAACATTTATCTTTTGAAATTCTTAAGTTCGGGAACTATCGGGAAACTCTTACACATGGATGGAAAGATTTTTGACTTTTTAAAAACGATTGCCAATGATAATTCCTTTAATTTGCATTGTTAGCTAGACTAGATAGGCCAGCATCCACTTTCTCCGGCTCCCCGAAGCTCAAGAGAAATGATACTACTTAACCCATTATTAATCTAAAGTCCTTATATATTTATTTAAGTGGTTTATTATATGTATCTGTAAGTTTTCATTTCTCGAGGAGGTTTTATGTAAAATGTTTTATTATTTTTAAAAAAAGTAAAACTCGAGGGTGTTTTTGATAAAAACATGTTAATTTAGAACATCAAGAGTTTTTATAAAATGTATTTTAGTTTTAGAGACATTTTAGTAATAAAACCTAGATTTTAAAAGTTTATGGTATTTTTATGAAAAATCTATCTTTTGGAAACTTTAGAGTATTTTCTTAAAAAAACATAATCTTTTAATTAAAAGTATTTTATTGAAATTATATTTACAAAAATGTTTTCTTTTAAGCCACAACTATATAATATTTAAGTTATTTTTAAATTTTTTAAACTTTGTTTTAAAATACCGTATTTCTTTAAAATCGTATTTTATTCCTTTCGAGACCGAATTTTCCGTGAGGAGTATTGCATCTCGCTCTACTATCCCAAGAATGTGCGATAATCTGCACTATCTACAAACGGGTCACCTAATGAGGGTTGTAGAGGCGTATTGCAAAGGATGAAAATATCGATAAAACCGTATTTTTTTAATTTGAGGGCATCTTAATGAAATACGTTTCTGTGTGAAAAAATATAAATATGGTATCGTGCTATGTTTTTCATGTGTACGTGTGGGATAGGTCATTACCCCATGCTAGCTAAATTAACATACTAAACATTGTAATCAAGGTAGCATAAAGAATATGGTATTTATATGTTAACTTGCAAATGTCAAACTAGGTTTGTTTTCTTATCATGTCCAAAAATTCTATTAAACACATCTAGAAATTATCTACAATTAGAGTAGGCATGGATTATAATTTTATATAAAATGGTGGTTTCATTTTATCAAAGAAAGAATATATTTTTCTTTTAAGAGTTAAATATATTTTCATAGGGCGATGAGGGAAAAGGAGAAGAGAGATTGAATTAGGGGATTTAATTTGGTCGTAGTCCTCAGTAGTCGGATCCGTCTGCTCAGCCTTTAAATTATCTGATGAACATACCAAAGAAACAAAGGTAGGTGAATTTCTTGTCAGCAAACTTGCGCCCGGTAAGTCTCCAAAGAAATATAATATTTAACAGGTTCAAAAATAATGTAAAAATGACATGTATAATATAAAAGGTGTTAAGTGTGTGTGTGTGAGCATGAGTATGTGTCTTAACTGTTAGTGATGTATGCCCTAGAGGCCATTATTATATCATACTGGTTTGTATATTGCTTAATGGAAGCTTGGGATATTCACAGTTGTATTGACAGTCTTGCTCAAAATGATAGTATGCTACTTGGTTTATTTCTACTTCAATATGTGCATGTGTTTCTTTTAGCATATCGCTTATACATATTAGTAGAGCCCTTAGGATCTTTGCTTGATTACCAGCGTTGTGACGGCAGTCACTCTAGTGGGGGCTGGGTAATCTACAAGCACATCCTTATACAAGTCCCTAGTCGTAGGATTATCGAGACGAGGCATCGATACTCCGGAGTAGACTAGTGTATACGCTTCTCATCGCAGCAAGGGAGATGGTCTGTCCCACAGCCATAGTACGTCGTACTGGAGATAGTATGTAGGTGCTCATTAGGTTATGAGTACACTGGACAAAACTCGTCGGGAACTGTTGGTGGGTATTATACCTATCGTCGGGTAGCAGTTCCCAGGTGACATGAGTACAGCTTAGTCCGTCTGCTTGACACTGCTACTTCGCCTCGAGTGTGTTCCCACTGTACTTTGATTACTACCCTACCACGGCTCAAAGGAGTCATGCAAACAGGTAGTAGTTAGGTGCAGTCCCAAAGCACTTAGAGGCGGTGGCGGTTAGATATGATTCGTTTCTTCCGGTACTGGGGGTTGATATTGCGCTGTGTTTGGAGAGCCATTACACAAAGTTCCTGGCCAGGGCAAGCAAGATTTACTGATAGGTATTCTAGTAGTTTCTCAAGGTGTTTTGGGCTACACTCTGGCATGACTTATTGCGCTATTAGGAGTCTGACGATTACCGCCCCTAGGCCCGATATGCGATACTCTTAGACGAACAGACCGGACTGTACGGAGATTATCACTTACAGGCTCAGTAAGAGTTCAGATGAGTTTGCTCATCGGCCTTCTCATCGACAGATACCTAGGAAGCCATAACATGCATCTAGTACCGCTTGCGGCTTGTGGTTAAACCACTGCCAGCGTACTGTCGAGTCTTTAGAGTCCCACACAGAAGTTTCCCTGCATCGGGCAAAAGATGTAGAGGCCGTATGGTTTTACGGCAGGGCTTCGATCATGTACGTGCACTTATGCGCGCATGATGATCGGGCAGGTAATACTAGTGAGCTTTGGTTTAAGCCAGATCCTAGTATTATATTGATAGATTCTTTTCGTCTCTTTGTATTCGTATTCTTCGGAATGCGGATGCAGGTATGTATATACAGATGAGGAGCATTCTCGTAATTTGTTGGGAAAGCTTCTAGAAGGAGAAAACCTAATTAGGGTTTTGATTTTCTATTATTGATTAAAACCTAATTTGGTTGGAGGAAAATCAAGTGGAGATATTTGTTGGATGGGTATGAGTCATCACTTGACAAAAAAGATATTTTTGAACCATGGTTGAGTTTTGTGAGATATTTATCTCAACAAATATCTACATGGTTCATTATTCATCACAAATGAGTTATTCTCATTCTAAGCTCATCTCCACTCTCATTTTCCTCAAGTCTCCTTCTTCTTCCTCACAACCCTAAAAGTCTCATGAGTTGAGTAACCTAGGGTTCTAAGAGATAAACTAATTCATCTTCACTCTCTACATCATCTAGGCCTTCTAGTTAAGCAAGCTAGTTTCCCAAGTTACATCAGATTTGAGGTTGGAGCTCGAACTATAGACTCTCGAGTGGATCGTCTTTAACTTGAGGAAACCAACGAGGAAACTTTGATCCGTTACGATCCTCGGAGCCTACAATGACGAGGAGGACAGCGACTAAAAGACCTGAAGGACTTGGTTTCATGAGGTATAACTTTCATCCGAGAAGTAAACCTCACACGGTATTTTGTCAGCTAGAGTTTCGCGTCGATCCTGGATTTCAAGTACGCGTTGCGAGCTTTGAAAAATCGTTTTTTGAAAATTCCGCCTCCCCGTAGACACGCTGGGTGGGCGACATGGACTTACAGTTCAAAGCATTTCCAAAAGGGTTCGTTGGGAATTTTGGCAAATTGATTAATCTCGCTTCGAACACGAGCGGTTTTATGATGAGGATAAAATTTCTTAAGGAATGTTATAACGAATTCATCCCATTTAGCGATAGAATGTGCGGCGATGCTATAGAGACATTTTTCTATTAGATCGTACAAGGTAAAAGGGAGAATACATAATCGCAGAGCATCCCCTGAAAGTTGGGTTGTGCTCATCATTGCACATACGTTTTCGAATTTTGTTATAAAAACGTATGCGTCTTCGGATTCAAGCCCGAGAAATTTGGGCAACAAGTTGATGAAGTGGGGTTTAATTTCAAAATTATCCCTATTGGCTGGTAGAAGAGATAAACAAGTAGGAAGGGGTCCACCTACGGGGTAGCATCTTTCATGAAGAGAGATACACGGTGGATTCTGCACACCTACGGGTGGTGGCAAGGTGGTATCGTTAAACCCCGATGGAGATCCATCCATTTCGGGAGATGAGATGGGTGAAGGAGAAATAGAAGATGAAGATGTACTGACTTCAGAGTCGATAGCAAAAATGCGGACAAGACGGGTACTAGAATCCCGTGTCCAGCCGATCATGCACTAAGCGGGTTTAGGGCAGCGTGTGTGAGAATGATTTTAAGAAGTTTTTTTTTTGAAAAAATTCAGACTTGAGGCTTGACTCAACAAATCATAAAATGCACAATCAATCCTTAGAGCTAGGGTCACCTAAGTAAAGTCACTAGACCGCTCCTAGACTTCCAAAGGACAAGTCGCGGGATCAATCCTCTACTACCTCCTTATCAATCTTGTGGCCAGGTAAATGCCGGTTGGTGGGAGGTATCCGCTATACGAATCACCAAAATAGCAGGCCTAATTAAGTAACCACTTTCCTTAGTCACACTTGCTTAGACACCACAAGAGAAATGCGAATAAGCAATAGATTACCCACGGCCCTCCTCTGTCCTATTTGAGTGCGAATGTTCTTAGGGGACAGGTCTAGATATTTTTTAATTAATGTAGGGTGAGAGTATGCTCGTTTGTGATTTATGGGGTCTAGGAAAGGTGATGAAATCCCCACCTAATCTGAATTTGGGTTTATTTCCCATTAAAGTCCGGTTTAAATATGCAAAAACAAACCGAAATCAAAACATACAAAAAGATTTTTGAGCGGCGATATTTGCAAAGAATCCTGCAGATAAAATCAGATTATTAGAGTTTTAGAGGAGAGAGAAAGATATTAGAAAAATACCTGAGGATTTTGGGGCCGCCAAACCTACCAATGTGCCGCGGTTCCGCCGCCAATAGCACCAAAATGCCGCGGTTTCGCCACCGCCTTGGAGGATCTTCTGCTAATTTTTCTTCCGAGCACCCCTTTGCTCCTCTGGTCCACATTTAAAGTCTCTGAATCTCTGTTTCCTTGATCCTGTTACTCTAGATTCCCTTGTAAAACTCGCACAATAATTATTAGACACACAAGATGCGGTATTGGTTCTCTTTTATTATATGTTTGCTGGTTTAAATAAGAAATCAACCCGAATAATAAGAAAAAAAATTACGACCGTTTCCCCAGCAACGACGCCATTTAATTGATCGTAAGTGAAGAAAGTGTGTTCGAAAATAACCGCAATCAAGACGGTGTCGCTAGTAGCTAGCCATGATGAGTACGGGTCGTCCGTAGGGAAACGTGAACTCTTTTCTTGCTTTAGACTAGTTGATGCAAAATGGTTGATTGTTTGTCGTTATATTTTAAAATGGATATAAGATTTATAATGAAAAGACTTGTAAGTTTCATAGGACTTAGTAGTAATGGATGAATAATTATAAATGATTCTTTTATGTTTTAACAGTTTAAAACTAGATTGATAGTGACGAATGTAGATTAGGATTTTTTGGAAGAAACTAGGGTTTCCCCACTATTAACCCTTGTCCTTTCATTGATCTCTATTCATGTCTAGCCCTTAACAAAACAAGTGTTTAACCAATCTCAAATCGTGGTCGAGTCTAATAAATTGATAGCGCGCCCGATGAGGTTAACATTTATTTTGCTAAAGTTTATAAATTTTAAAATGTATAAAAGAAATTTAAGAGATCTTTTCATCCATTATCCTACTCTATCCTACGAACCCTAGCAAGCTAGGAATTACTCGCTCATGGTTAGAGATTTAGAAGAAAGGTTGAAGAAGAATGAAAACATGATTAAGATGCAGAAAAGTAAGTGCAGAAATTAAATATGGAAATTAATTGCAAAAAGAATTAAAAAAACTACCTTTATTAATCAACTATTGCATTTACAATTTACTCCTTAGAAAGTAAATTACAAGAACCCTAGTTTGCTCTAGATCTCTCTCTTGTTGGAGGTAGATGAATAGGTGATAATCACTCGGATACGAGGATCTCTTGATCTCTTCGGTGATGATTTTGAATGTGCAGCTCTCAGTCCCTTATATAGTCCCTAAAACCAGAAACCCTAGATTTCATATGTGAATATATGTTGCTACGATCCAAGCCACAAAATCTCATATTCTGCAGCCCTTATTGCGCCACGGTTCTGCCGCATATCCCCCTATTTGGCCGCGGTTCAACCGCATCTTGGTGGAACTAGGTTTTGGGATTTCTTTTGGTCTCTTGTGTTCATATGTGAAGATCCTCTTGATGTCTAGATTCTGAAAATAATATTCTGAGTCTCTGCCGTTGCTAGATCTCTCGATTTGCTTCTAAATTTTGGCAGATTCAGTTTCGATATCCCGATTTGACTCGGATCTCTTACTTGGACCTTAGACCTGAGCTGATACCTACACAATATCGCAAATCAAAGTGTGAGTAGCATTTGGTATTTTTGAGATATTATTCTAACCATTTTATATGATATTAAATCTTAAGAATATTGATTAGAAATATTTGATATGATATGCATATTTTAATTGCTAATGTTTCATTTAGATATTATATGCATATATTTTCCCTAATAATGTTAATTAAAATGTAGAAACATATGAAAATAATGTTTTTACAAATAACCCCTCATATGTTCTATATTTACAATTAACATCTTTTAACACTTAACAATAGTAGAGAAAATATTCATTCAAATGTGCAATATTTTAGACTAATCAGCACCTCTATAATTGAGGGTGATATCATTACATTTATAATGCAGTTCGGTCCTCTTTCGGAATGCATTCCGAAGATTCCCCATTGTTCTGCAGTGGGTCCTACGAACTCAAGAGGTGGTCCCCACGGATTCAAGAGGTGGCCCCGTCCTCTTGTCATGACAATTGGCGTGACACTTTGTTCCATGAGCTAGAACCGGGTCCCGACATTCTCCCCACCTTTGAACAATGCTTCGTCCTTGAACCACAGACCTACTACTGAGGGAACTGCATGGGCCACCATAAATGTAAGGCCCTATGCCCCTGTACAGATGGTATTGTCTGCTCTACCAGAAACCACACGGTTTTGCCTTTTTAGAGCAAACCGGATCCGACCAGGGGCCACTTTCCAGGAGGACACCTATCCTAAGACTTCCCTAGCCTGAGCACGCTTAAATACGGAGTTCTCAAGCTCCTGTAGTGCCGATTCATGTAAAAGGTGGCTCTGTAATTGAGGGTGGTATCATTACATTTATAATTTAGCTTGGTCCACTTTCGGAATATGTTCCGAAAATTCCTCATTGTTCTGCAGTAGGTCTCACGGACTCAAGAGGTGGCCCCCATGGATTCAAGAGGTGGCCCCCGCCCCCTTGGCATGACAATTGGCATGGCACTTTGTTCCGTGAGCAAGAACCAGGCCCCGACACATTTTATGAAGAAGAGGACCCCGTTCGTCTGGGATCAAAAGTGCCAAAACGCACTGGACGAAATCAAACAATACCTGTAAAATCCACCGGTATTGACCGCTCTGGTTAAGTGAAAACCCCTTATCCTATATACAATGGCCCTTGAAGGTTCTCTAGACGCATTGTGGGCATAAGAGAACGATCAGGGAAAGGAGAGAGCTCTATACTATTTAATTTGAGTTCTCCTAGGGGCAGAAAATAATTATTCCCCCATCGAAAAACATTGCCTGGCGTGATCTTCGTAATAACGAAGATCAGACATTATGCCTTGGCATGTGAAATCCATCTCATATCGAAGGTAGATCCTCTCAAATATCTAATGTCAAAGGCCATACTAACAGGAAGGCTTACCAAACAGGCCCTCCTCCTAATGGAGTTCTCAGTAACGTATCGTCCTCTCAAATCGGTGAAAAGGTAGGCCATCACCGACTTTCTAGCGGAGCATCCGATACCAGCCGACTCCCCCTTAAATTGCGAGTAACCAGAAGAACATGTGTTCGATTCAATCGAAGAAGAAAATGATTCCCAATAGGAACTCTACTTCAATGGAGCATCTTCCATGAAGCGGTGAAAGCAAAACACCCCTATAATGAAAGCTGGGGTGGGCCTTATCTTCGTAACCTCACAAGGAGGGCTATTACGTTACGCCCTCTCTTTAACGGAGACAAGGACTAACAACGAAGCTGAATACGAAGCTTTGATAGCAGGTCTTGAGATTGCTATCGACATGGGAATCAAAGACCTTCTCATATATGGAGACTCCCAGCTGATCGTTAGCCAAGTAAATGGCGATTATCAGACATGTAAGTCAGAGTTGATAAAGTATGGAAAAAGAGTGTTGCAACTGCTGACAAAAATCCCTTCCTATACCCTAGAAAGCATACCGCGTGCGGAAAAAAGCAAGGCGGATTTATTGGCCAAATTGGCTAATGAATTGGCCGATGAAGACCTCGATGACGTGAGAATCATTGTGCAAAGCCGCAAGATTCTCAAGCCAATAGATATATCTTCGGAAGACCTGAGAGAGCCATCCAAAGGAAAAGAAATGACCGAAAAAGTAGCACTTCAAATAAAGGAAGAAGAAAAGGTCAAGGACTGAAGGGAAGTCTTCATATACTATTTTAAGTCCTAACGAACGCCCGAAAATGCGTTGTTTAGATATCAGCCCATGAAACGAGCTTTGTCTTTCGCCTTCGTCAATAATACTCTATATAAGAGATTGTTCGACTGTCTATGGCTAAGATACCTGGGGCTGGAGGAAGCAAAGAAAGTCGTCCAAGAAATTCACAACGGACTCTGCGGTTCTTATCAGGCGGGGCCAAAGATGAAACTGAAGATAAAAAGAATAGGTTGCTATTAGCCCAAGATGATCCAGGACTGCTTTGAATATGCGAAACAGTGTCACTCGTGCCAAATTCATGGGGACTTCATCCATCAACATCCAAATCCGCTACACCCGACAGTGGCTAGCTGGTCGTTCGAAATGTGGGGAACCGACATAATTGGTCCTATCGAATCGGTATCATCCAAAGGACATCGGTTCATACTAGCAACAACTGACTACTTCTCTAAATGGGCAGAAACGGTACCACTATGGGAGGTGAAGACGGAGAATATCCTTCACTTCTTCAGAACTCATGTCATCTATCGGTTCGGCACTCCGTGACAGATAATCTCGGATAATGGACCAGCTTATAGAAATCATAAAATCAGTCATTTCGCATATCAGTATAAAATAAATTGGAGATACTCTTCAGTCTATAATCCTCCGACCAATGGTCCAGCTGAAGCTTTCAACAAGACCTTGACAAAGATTATAAAAAAGACGGTGTCCATAAACAAAAAGGGCTGGCATGAAAGGCTATATGAGGCTCTATGGGCGTACCGAACAACGTTCAAGACGGCCATGAATACAACACCATATGCATTGGTGTTAGGCACGAAGGTAGTGCTCCCGTTAGAAATAGAACTCCCCTCTCTACGAGTAGCGGTTTGATATGAGCTGACAGATGAAGAAAATGCGCATCTTAGGATTGAGGAGCTCGACGCCCTCGATGAAACTCACCTTGTAGCATAGCAAAATTTGGAAGCTTATAAGGCAAGGATGACACGATCATACGAAAAACTGATCAGGCCGAGAACATTCCGCCAAGACGAACTCGTGCTAGTAGTCAAAAGACCAATGCTCCCCAATCGTGCAAAATGGGGAAGTTTGAGCCGAACTATGAAGGCCCGTACATTATATACAAAATCTACCAAGGTGGAGCCTACCTGCTCATGGATATGCATGGCGAAAGACCCTTCCGGCTAATAAATGGCCAATTCCTAAAGAAATAATACGTTTGATGAGTCATGACTTAGGTCAATGATAGATGATGACTCTTGTGTCCGCTCGTTATCTCCTGAGTCATAACCATGAGAGTAGTACCCAAAAAAGCTCCGTCGCCCCGAAATACAGCAATAATGGACCGAAACGTTCTTAAAATAACACTGGACCGAAACGCCCTTATACTAATACTGGACCAAAACATCACTAAACTAACAATGGACCGAAATGTTCTTAAACTAATACTGGACCAAAACGTCCTTAAACTAACATGCGGCCCGAAATAGGCGATATTGGACCGAAAAGTCCATAACTAATACTAGACCGAAACGTCCCTAAACTAATGCGTTTCCCCAAACACGGAAATAATGGACCGAAAAGTCCCTAAACTAATGATGGACCATAACGTCCCTAAACTAGCATTTCTCCCCAAAATACGGCGATAAGTTCTCTTGAGATCTACAATGCAATTGAAGTCCCAACGATGAAGATTGCAGCTCAAGTCCTACCGGCTACACAGCTACTCCAGCAACGAAGTCGCCCCCGAGTCCCACCGGCAAACAGATGAGTCACCTGCGACGAAACTACTTTCGAGATTTTCACCGTGCTAAAAAAAATTTGGTATGTCCACAAGCAAAATGGGTACGAATGAAAATCCGAAAGGGCACCGTGAGTAAAAATAGCAGGACTGCCAGTGAGCTACTGAAAACCCGAGAGGGCTCGAACTCGTTAAAAAATGGTATGTCCACAAATAAAATGGGCATGGATGAAAACCTGAAAGGGCACCATGAGTAAAAATGGCAGGAGTACTGACGAGCTTGTGAAAACCCGAAAGGGCGCAATCTCGAGAAAATAGAAAATATACACTTGCAGAGTCCTTTTGACCTTGCGAGGAGAAAATACCTGCGTGAGATCCTTACGACTAACAAAGGAGCTACACACTTAGGAGTCCCCACGATTCCTAAAAAGAAATTACAGTTGCGAGATCCTCACGACTCGTAAGGAGAATTCCCTCCTATGAGACCCTCACGGCTCATAGGATTCAAAAGCCTTAGATTACAAGGATCTAAACCTATTCTTAAGCCGTCATCCCCTAATGTTGCCCTACAGGCAGTCCAATATTGACCCTTGTATACAATCCACGGGCATAAATAAATATTCTCCCGCCAAGTTCCACCAATGGTGAGAAATGTCCCCGGATGGTGAGCGACACTTGTAAGTCCTCTCGACTTACAAGGAGAGAATACTCTTGTAAGATCCTTACGACTTACAAGAGAAAACACACTTAGAAATCCTCACGACTCCTTAGGAGAAAATACACCTACAAGATCCTCTCAACTCATAGGGAAAAATATCTTTATGAGACCCTTACGGCTCATAAAGTCAAAAAGCCTTAGTCGACAGGATTCCCACCCTGTTTGCTAAGCTATCTTTGTTCAAATCGACAAAAGCAAATGATGATTCTCTCCTGGAAATATCCCATTTGTAGCGATGTTGATGCCTAAATAGGTATCAAATTTCAAGTCCTCTCACGGCGAATGGTGATTCGCTCCTGGTAATATCTCAGTGGAAGTGATGCTGATGCCAAGATTGGTATCAGATTTTAAATCCCCAACTCAAAAAAAAGCCAAAATGTTAGGGCAACTCGCAATAAAAAGCAGCGAGTAAAAACAAAAACAGCCGAAATGATTGGGCGCCGCGATAAAAAGCCGAAATGATTGGGCAATCGCGACTTTCGCAACATAAAAGCTGAAAAGATAGAGCATCACAGAAAGAAATTAAAAAAATGAAAATGAAACTTTTCTGCCCTGCAAATAGGTCCATATTGACTCTTATATATGATCCATGGGCACAAATGAAAGAAAGAGAACCATATTTATCTACCACGCTTCATCAAAAGGAGCTCCAAGTCTTGACGGTGCATATACAACGTAGAGACTATCCCGGTATTCCTTCTCATTCCGGCAGGATGCAGACGCAATATCATCATTAAAAAAAGGACCCAAGGGTCAAAGCAAAAATGGAGTAATGGCAAAATCCTAGCTCCAAATCTCGATGGTACATATACAACTTAGAGACTATCCCGGCGTTCCCCCTCATTTCATCAGAATGCGGACGCAACTATCAAATGAAAATTGGAGCAATGGTATATTCCTAGCTCCGGACTTCAATTGCAATACATACTGTATAGAGGTCCTACAGATGTCTACCCTACTTCAGCAAAGAATCGGCGCAATATTATCAAAGCAAAAATGAAGTGACAGCATACTCCTAGTTTCGGGTCTTGACGGCAGTACATACAAAGCCTAAAGACCATTAAAGATCATCCCACCCTAGAAGGGTGCGGTTATGACTCATCGAGGTTCCAAATTGAGCCTAATCTCAAGTAAAAAACGCCACGGAAAATACCTAACGCTTGTTCTTCTGACGGTAATATAAATACTCCAACCTAAGAAGATTACTTGAAGACGTCTTGTCTAGCCTTAGAAGGGATCAAAGACACGATAGTCGTGGGGCTATTCGAACAGCGGCTTAAAGACTGCATATCGAGAAATACATCAGCCAACCCAATGGTACCATGGACTAAAACCTTAGTACCACAAACCTAACGGATCTCTGTCATAAAAGAATGGGGGTTATCTATATACAATGTTAGGACAAGTTTGCCTGTAAACCCAAGAGAGGTAAACTAAAAACACTCCGAAATGAGTGAATAAACTACAAACTTTGAAATGAGTGAATAAACTACAGACTCCGAAATGAGTAAATAAACTATAGACTCCGAAATGAGTACATAAACTATTTCGCGCCAGATCAAGACATCAAAAACATAAGAGTGCATGCGAATAAAAAAATGTATATTCTTTATTCATGAATCAAAATGTTTGAAAGAAACAATTTATATTAAAAAAAGATACAATTCTAGCCTCTAAGAGGGCAGAGCTTTTAATAAAGCGGCGACCCATTCATTCTCTTGTCGCAACCCCTTCTCACGCTCCACTATTGCAGCTAGCATTACTTCGACTTGAACTCGCTGTTGCAAGCACGAAGAAAGCTTCTTAGAAATTTCTTGCTTAGCAGCTTCAGAGTCCCGCATTCCTCGCTCAGTAGAGTCAAGGTCCCACCTCAGCGCCACTGCTTCAGAAATGTATCGTTGAAGATTCTCAAAGATAACTCGGAGTCGCGCAACATTCGCTTTTACCTGGACACGTAATTGGTTTGACTCGCTAAAAGTCGTCTCATGCTCGTTCTACTTCAGGACCAGCTTCTGATCGTAATATTGAATGGAAGCAGCACTTTGTTCGATCCGCACGACCAATTGAGCCTTCGAGGATAATGCCTCAGGCGTAAGATGTTTGCGCTCGATCTCATGGAGGCAAGCCTCGATTTGCTTACAATAATCAACTCAGAAGCGGACGAAATCTTCATTATGAAAAGTCACAAGAGTCGCCAGCATAGGGTTGACTTCATCCACGTAGTCCGCAGCAGAAGTGAGAGCCTTGACATTAAGGTCTTCGATAAATTCGCTTAGCATGCGCTTGTTATTTGCTGCACCTCTGGAAGATTAGCGTTTAGCAAAGGGCCCTACAAGCATAGAAATGCGAGACTCAAAAGGAACCAAAACCAGAGGAGCTGCTATGGAATAAAACACGTACAAAGAAGGGTCAGATTTCAACTTAAAATAAAAAAAATTGAATGAAATCTAACCTACCAATAGTTTAAAGCGGCAAATCGGGGAGCATAGAGAGCTCAGCTATTTCTTCGTCTTCTCCTTCGAGCCGTAAGACTGGGGTCAATACGGGGATAAGCCTATTAGAAAAGGGTTACTCATAGAAATATGAAATAAGAAATGAAAAATATACTAACCAACGCCAGAAGGAGGGACGGATCCTGATTGGAAGGCGAAGTGCGAGGCTAGCATTTGGCACAGATGGTTGAAAAGCACTCCTATAAGATTGCAACAATATACGTTAAGAAATTAATCCAAGGAGTAATATCAATACTGCAATGAGGAAATAAAATATTTTTACCTTCTGTCGCCGAGCCCGAGAAAACTCAGGGAGGTAAGAAAGAGATAGGTGGAACAGCAACAGTCATGCTGATAGCTGACGGGGGTTCTTCAATCAACAGATCACCAGGGTTTACCGTGCCTATATCAGAAATAAAAGAGATGTTAGCGAATGTGTTTAGCAGGATTAAGGATCCAAAAGTAATAGCACGGAAGATACCTAACGGTGCGGAAACCATAGTTGTATCTGGAGCGTTACTAGTTGCGACAGCTTCTTTGACTTCCATCATCATTGGGAAGATGGATTCAATATTTGCACCTTCATCTCCCGAATCAATAAGAGCTGTCGTTATGCCAGCATCACCCGCGGATATTGGGGATCCACAAGGAGAGGAAGTGGCAGCTAGAATAGTGTCAGACTCAAAATGAAGGCTCGTCGCCCCAGAATCCCCAGATGCTGGCACCTCACCCACAGCGCTGACACCTAAACTTGTCCCTGCTGTATCATTCAAGGAAAAATATGTTATAATTCCAATAAACTTATATGGAAAGAAACTTGGAACAGTAAATAAGTCCTACCAGATTTTGTTAAAGTATCGTGCGTTGTCTCACCTTGAAGTAAACGCTCGGCCTCTTCATGAGCTGCACGCGCGATTAGCTTTTAAGCGATTGACAAGGCAGGGGTAATGTCCTCTATGGGAGAATCAGGGGTTCGTATTTCACTCGAACCCACACCTATGACCAAGCTAGCCTGACACTCTCTCACTGCATGCTTCCGACGCTTCTTCTCGGCTTTAGCTGTACGGAGAGATCTCTCCAGAACCACAGACAGAGGAACATCTTCATCTGAATCAGACTCAGCCTCCGGATCTGCTACAATGTTCGTCATTGGCTGCTTTAGCGACACTTCCCGTAGTGGCCCTGGGATAGCCTCAATGGTAGCCGGTAGCTCTGAAGGTTCCATAGGGGCCATCGGGGGAGGAATATTCTCTGCACTACCACCTAAAGATGGCATCGCACTCGGAATAGCACTAGCTATGGTGGTTCTTGTAATCAAGAAAAAGGAGTCAGGGTGTGGACAAAATGAGCTAAAATATTTTAAGGGCGCCACAAAATAAATCATACCAAAGCCCACAGAAAAACGAAGCCTCTCCTCTTCCTCGTATGTTTTAATGGACGCCAGAAGATCCTCTTCAGTGGAGATTCCTGTTAAGAAAGAATTGTCAATAAAGCACTATAAACTCTAAAATATATGAAAGCATATAAATGAGATGTACCTGACGCCGCAAGAGTAGCAAGTGCTACTTGCTCATGGGCTAAGTGCTCCTTGTTCGTGGGCTAAGTGCTCAGAAGCCTCAATAGTAGCCTGAAGATTAGTTGCGGCGTTCTCATCAGTAGAAGCTTCAAAAAGATTGTCGTTGGTGCCATATTCGGACAAGCCTTCGCTATAGGGAGCATAAGGTTCTTGACCAAATACAACATCAGCTGAAAACATGGATTTCGTTTTCTTCTGAGAGCCGGCAGCAACACCTGACGACAGGAGCCTTTTGGGATAGCGAGTCCCGATTTCCGAGCCAATATCTGACTCAGAAGACGCTGCAGCCATCACTTCGCCAGGAGCACTCACGTCTGTAAATGGTTTAGCCGTCGACACCACTGGAAAGGCACGCGGAACTACAACCACGTCGCTCCCTCTCAAGGAAGGGCGGACAACTGCTCGCCGTTTCATTGGAACCGTGGGGTTACTGGCCGGAACAGAATCCTTGTGATCAAGGAGCATCCGTCTCTTTTATTTGATAACGGAACTCGTTGCATGCTGATACCAGGCTATATTGGCATTTGAGGCCTTCGAAATACGACTCGGCTCAGCAATCAGAAAATAAGACCTCGTATTCAGCCGTATAAAATGGTGCACCACGTTGCGAACGCTCTCCTTTGAAGCAACCGGATCAACAAGAAATGCTTCGAGGGGAACACCTTAGTTATAGCCGGAATATTAAGCAAAGCGATAGGTGTTGTAGCTCATGAATAACACCGAGGCATTTTTCCTGAATACTAAAAAACCCGGCCTGATGTAATACAAATGCACGATTTCCCTGGCCTTTAAAGCAGAAACCCCAACCTTGAATACACCATGAAGCGGCTGGACCACTTTGGAGGGTTTTTTTACCAATGGTCAGGACCCTATCAACAAAGGTCATGATGTCCCCAACCATACGCGGATGCAGAAGCAACCGCCGAGCTTCTCGTTGTGTTGGGTCCGAAGAAGAAGCGTCGACCAATTGCATGACCCGAGGGAAATTGTACCCTTCATAAAATTTAGGCCTCTTATGCACACTAAAAGCACCCAACACAGCATCTCGATCCATGAGGTGAAATAGTGTAAAGCAAGATTTACGGGCTTCAAACTCAGCTGGGTGGTGTCGGCTACAATACTTAGGCCATTATACAAATAAGCCAATCCTGCAACTCCAATGGCCATACGCGTCCCCTCCGCAACACAATGAGCCGGATAGAAAACAGACAGTCTCATATAGCGAAGATGCATTGGGAGTGCAAACCAGCTCAGCCACAAGCCAGTGAAGCCCACGAAAAACGTTTCCTCATCAATGTCCGGAGTGGTGATTAGCACGTATTTTGCATGTCGTTTAAAAGTTTGAAATAAACTGCAATCAAAACGGTGTCGTGTGTAGCGAGCAGAGATGAGTACGGGTCGTCCGTAGGGAGATGGTATGTTTTTCCTCTTGTTTTAACGAGTTAAGTCCGTAACTTGAGCTGTTTTTATTCTAAGTGTCGTAAAAAGGATATGTTCAAGAAAAAGACTTGTTATGGGTAGTTTTAGGTTAGCTTGAGTTAAGTTAATATTTGTTGTTTCCTTATAGACCTAACTTGATAGTGATGCTAAAGTAATTGGCAACAACGTGGATTAGGGAATTTGAAGTACAGTATTTGCGATTGTGCGCTAAATCCGTATTTCTTGTCCCTTATCCTTCCGTTCTTGTCCCTTGGCCTTAGCCTCGGGCAAACCACTCACAACTGGTCATAATTAGGAGTCACCACTATCATGGTAGGATAGGGTGCCTAAAGAAGCGGATTGTGAATCGTTTGGTAGGAGTTTCAATTACGAGTTAAGGGTTTTTTAGGTTTTTAGCAAACACTTCTCCTAACAAAAACTAACCATGTCCTACCCTTAACAAGTAAATCAATTACTCACGCATAATTACAATACCAAATAAAACATAAAAAGAGCAAGGCACATAGTAAAAATTGCAAGAAAAGTAAAGCAGATGTTAAAGAACTAGGAACCAATATATCCGATATGCAACTCTTCAAGTGTCCTTAAGTCCAAATCTCAATATGAAATCAAAATACCAAACTTTAAACTTGCAAGCTCTCTTAAGAGGTTGCAAGATCAAAGTCCTTAAGTCAAAATCTCAATATGAAATCAAAATACCAAATTTTAAACTTGCAAGCTCTCTTAAGAGGTTGCAAGATCAAAAAAAGGCAAAGGATTTCACTAGATCACAACTGTAGTAAGCAAGTGACATGAAATGAGCAAATGAGAAATTTTTATTGATTTCCAATGAAGATACAAAATAACTTGAATTCAAGGACCTAAATCTTAAGCTTGTGTTGGTGTGTAGTAGCGCCTCTAGTTGAGTTACAATATCATAAAGTAGTGAACTTTCATTTTAAAGAGGGCTATTACAAACGAACTACGAATCGTAACTAGAGATTAGGGTAATAACATCATTATGTGAAGTCTAAACTAAACGAAAAGCAAATACAACCTTTGTAGCCAACTCCTTCGGTCTTTAGGACTCCTACGGCTTTGCACAAGGTTTGGAACAACTCCGCTCGAGGTCCTTCGTCGTCTACGATGATCCACCCGGAGATTTCTAGATCAAACTCTTAGCTTCGCAAAATGAAGCAAAGACTCTACACTAAAAGGCTAGGGTAGTGTAGAATGGTTGTGTGGTTTGTAAACTCACTTAAAAACCCTTTCTTTTTAAGTTCCTCACTCAAAACAAAACACAAGAGAGCTTGGAGAAGGAGGAAGGTGAAGATGGCAAAAGCTTTTGTGAATAATAATGAAAAACTTATTTCAAAAAGAAAAAGAAAAGAATATATATATGAGACATTCTCACATATAACTATAGTTAACTAAATATCTAGATATTTTGTAGATGGGTTAAAGAACAAAGGAAATTAAACCATGGATAAAGTCAATGGTCAAAGAAGAAGTGTGTAGAAAAATGAGTCATTATGCTAATTTCCTTTTTTTCTTTAATTCATTAACAAAAATCTAGATATTTATCAACCATGTAAGTCTTGTATTGCCATCTTCTATGTATCATCCACCATGACACATATGTATGTATGTATGTGTGCATGCACATCATCATGTGTATGTGTGAATATACATGCATACATCCAAAAGAAAAATGGTTAATTAAAAGTGAGCTAAAAGTCAATATTAAATCAACACTTGATTTAATAAATCGGTCACATCAAATGCGACCCAACCAATATTGAACGTCCGATTAAAATACGGTATCACATATTCGTATTTAATCGAGCTCCTGCGCATATCACATATGCACACCACATCACTTCGCCTGAGCTAGAAAAATCCTGTGTGGGACCTAAGACTCGTCAATACGCCGGCAGTAGGTGATGATCATATCAAAACACCTACAAACCACAAGTGGTCATCTAAACGTAACGGCCACCCGGGTATTGAGCGATCAGAAGAAAAACAAGTGAACCCGTCAAAACTCCCATCGAGCCATTGGCAACACTTACCGTACAGTCTGGTCTCTTCGTCTGATATGCTGCATATCAAGTCTAGGGATGGAATCATCGAGCCCTAATAACTCAATAATTCATGTCGATTTGGTCTATGACCGGTCGAGAAACTACTGATAACACTTATCAGTAAATCTCATCAGCCCTGGCCAGGGACTTCAAGTCAGAGCCAATCGCATATAGCACAACATCAACTCCAAATACCGGGAGAGACGAAACCCCTCCTATCGCTCATTGTCTCCATGTGTCTCGGGACTATACCCAAAAGCCACCTGTTTGCACGACTCAGCAGAGCCGTGGTAGGATGGAAATCAAAGTACAGTTGGAGAACACACAAGACTCTATGACGATCTCGGGTCTACAGACTAACCTGTACCAGTGTGACCAGAGAATTGCTATCCGACGATAGATATAATACCATATAGGAATTCTCGGTGAGTCCGTTCAGTGTACCCAGTCTCCACTGAGCACCCGTATACAATCTTCGATGTCACAACACCAATGGATATGGGATCATCCATCGCCCATCATATGGGTCAAGAAACGTATACGCTAGTCTACTCTGGAATATCGATACCCTGTCTCGATATACCTGCGACTAGGAACATTTAAGGATATGCTTATAGACTACTCATGCCCCACTAGTATGATCTCTATCATAGCCATGGAAGTCAAGCAAATATCCTTAGGGCTTTATCAACATGTATCAAATGAACAGTATCAAGTAAACATGTCAGATAAAGTAAAACCAGATAGCATACTATCATGTCGAGCAAGAAAGTCATATATCAAAATATACATATATATATATATATGTCCAAGCATCCACTATACATATAATGGCCTCTAGGGCATACATATATCCAACAGCTTGTAAGTTCATTGAAAAGGTTACAAGGTCAAGATAAAGGGCAAGAGCTCAAGAGTGCAAAATGAAATACAAGTTAACATCTACAAAATGAAAAACTTGTTCTAAACTAAAAACATCCACCCTTTAGCCTCTCTTCTGTTGTTTATTTATAGGCATCTCCTCAGAATAAACAAACAATAAAATAAGGATGATGTGACAATATATAATGACTAGAATAAAATTGGAGCCAAATAGAGCTAGTGGGGCCGGTGGTAGCGGTCCAAAAAGGAATTCCGCCGGTTTTTCATGGTGTGGTGGGGCCTATATTCAAGTGGTAATCTATGTCCTCTCCATGATCTCTCTAGCACTGTTTGATTTTTTTATAAAAGCTTGGTTTGCAATCTGTAGATTTATAGGGAAAATGTGACTATAAATCACACCACATCTTTTTGCTTCACTCATCACACACTCACTTGCCTCATCCACTTGCACAAGTTATGATTTGTATGCCTACTTATGCAAGGTAGCCTCACCAAGGTTCATGCATCAAAAAGGGTTTTGTGCTCACACTTGTTTTGTTGCATTTGTCTTGATAAAAAAAGTGTACACATATTGTTGCAAAAAGAAACTCATTGAATATTGATTGGTTTTCTATTCCGGCTGCAGTGTCGACTCATAAATGTCGTATCCGTGTATTTGAGTGTGTTTCCAGTGCTTTGCCATGAATACTTGTAATCTGTATTTATTGAGCAGATATGGGTTAATGGTACCGATATATCACAAAATTGATAAAGAATGAGCAGTATTGAAATGCATCTTTTCGTGATGAACAAATACCTCTAAACTTATCATTTGCTCGTCCCGAGCAAAACAAAATCATAATCTCACTTTCGCAGGGAACGCGGTTGCACTGAGCTCATGCAACAAGCCGTTAAATCTCTAGGTGTCCCCAATAGGAGGAGTGTTGTCTCCTGAGGGTTTTCAGAGAATTACACCCACAAAATCCCTTTAAGCTAGATTTTGTGAAATAACTGTCAATTCTTAATCTTAGGGTTTAGTATTAAAACTCGAAATTCTATTATCCTATGTTTAGAAATATCGAACCTTGTTTTTCATACCTCACTTTTTATTCAACTTAAGATCTTATATGTCTTTAACGTGTGGTGCAATAGTGTCATTATGTTTCGAAAAGTTTAATTTAAAGTCAACATATCACAAAAAAAGACCGGATTAAAATATTAAAAGGATCATACCAATTTATAAAAAGTTAAGTTTTTCTCAAGTTTCGTTTTCCAGCTAGGTTTCAAATTCAGAATTTCAATTAGTTTTAACAGAGAACTTGGTCTTATACTTCACTCCACATTTTACTTGTTTTTGTTTCATACACACCTTCGTGAACGCGCAAAAGTCTTGATTATCAAATAAAACCTTCATATCTCTGTTTGAAAATATTTTTATGAAAACTTGTCTTTTATCAAGAATATTCACACGCAAAGGACCGTTAGGAATTTTAACTTGGAGAGAATACTTGCTTGACTATATTTTAAATTGGACTTTCTAAGATTCTTAGCGAGCTTTGGGACAATGCACCCAAACCAGTTGGTTTTAGGGCATTAGGTGTAAAAACACGCCGGCGGACTTAATTGCCTAAGTTACTTAGGTCCTAAAATAAAAAGACTCGTTTTGGCGTGAGAATTATGACAATTCAATATGAACGGAGATATAGCCAGTTGTTCAATTCTTTTTTCAAGATATAAGATGTGTTTTTGTAGATAAGGTGTGTAATCTCTCCAATCAAGATTGAGATGGGTTATTTTTCAGACTTAGTTTTTTATTAAAGTATCAGTAATATCCTTTCATATCCGCTTTGCTTTATAAACTCTTCTTGATATTACATATCTCAGAAAAACTAGCTTGATCCTGACGGAGTTCACAATTTTAAAAGTGTTTTAAGACATATCAAACTTTTCATCTAATTTTTCAAAACTCACAACACGTGTAGTATGATGAAAAAGACGTATATTAGCTACTGTTAAATTCCAAGGAGGGTTATCGTTCGAGTTTTCAATATCTAAACATAAGATTTAGTTATTCATATCTTATCATATTAAACCGTCGAAATTATGAATTTAAGCTTTTCCACATGCTAACTTAACAACAAAGTTTTTATATTTTTGGAAATTTTTCAATTTTTATGGTTTTTTCAGTTGTTCTTTTTGGATACAGATGGCATAATGCAATACAAAAGCAAACGTGCAATGCAACTACATGCAAAATAAAAGAAAAAATACATAATATGAAATGCTGAAAATGCAGGAAATATGCAAATGCAATATTATAAGCTGATACAAGATAAAACCCCATATCAAATTCACCCCCAAACTTGAAGTGGATGATGTCCTCATCGTCGCTTGGCTTTTTCCTTTCCTTTGCTTTTGTCGCTTCCATTAGCCTCATCTTGGTTTGCTAGGATCTAGCTCAACTGCTGTTTGATTTCTTTATTTTGCCTGATTAGTGTCTTGATACCGCGGACCTCCATCATGTGCAAATTATAAGGATCAGTCGGTATATCCTCATTCAGGTAGATCTCTGAAGATGTCTGCGGTGCCGCATGCTCGCTAGGGTCGGAGGGTGACCATATATGCTGCTCACATCTGGTGTCAGTATAACCCTGTGAGATCCTCTCAACCATGACTGGGACTATGTCGTAAATGGTGACACAGGCATCGAAATCTTCCTCCTCCATATAGTAATGGAAGATCTGAGTGATGAGGACTGGAAGTAACAGTTTGCGCCTTGCAACACCCTCCATGATTGTTGTAAACAACATGCTTACAATGCAGAATTGATAGTTTTTCATCATTAGACAGTGGACAACATGACCCAGAATCGCCAGGAAAGAAGAAACTCGGATGAGTCCTTTGATATTTCGGTATACCCAGCGGCAAGCAGTATAGACGTTTCGATACATCTGCTGGCCATTCAACCCAGCATCTCGTAGTTCGTACCTCGATCCCAAATCGTTCTATACTCGACGAGCTCTAATGGATATTGAAATCCAGGTCGGGTGAAGATGTTGGTGACTTTTTAAATTGTTTCTGCGGAGAACGCCCTCCTTCTTCCCCGAAAATGAAAACGGACACGATCCTGCAATTGCTCGCCTACTCGCAACGCAACATAGAATTCATCTACTAATTCTTCAATGGCACACAACCCCTCATTGCCATATAACAGAAATTCCCAACCCATTTGATAAATCGCATCACAAAAATAGCTCCCATATAGCTTATGGGTGAACACATCGACAAAAAAAATTTCGCAATCAAAGAGAGCCATTACAGTGGGTAATTGAATTTTTCAGGAAAATCAAACAACAGAGGAGATGCGAGGAGAGAGAATCTTACAGCGGGGAAGAAGAAAATCGTCAATTTGTGCAATGAGGACCGGCGGCGACGGGAATTTTGAGGATTTCGCCGGTCGATTCGAGGTGATTAGAGCTAGGGTTTCTGTGGTGAGTTAGGGGAAATTAAGGAAAACAGAAAATGTTGTTTGAGTTTTTTAGAATGGGGCTTGGGTCAGTGGTTAGGGTGGTATAAGAAGATATTTTTACAAAAAAACCCTTTTTCAAACAAAAAAAACCCTCTTTTCTCTTCTCATTTTTTTTCTTTTTCTTTTTCCTTTTCTGAAATAAACATTCCCCTCCCTTTTTTCTCTTTCTCTTTTCTTTTTTGTTTTGTTTTTTATTTCAAAAACCGAGCATCACCAGACAAGATTGCTCGTCAAAAAAGAAAAATGGATATGCACCGGACAAGAATATCCACATATATATACAAAATAGTATATATATATATATATACATATATATATATATACCCCCAAACTTATTTGAAACAGTGTTCTACTGTTTATGGCTGGATGACCGAAGTTTAGTGGTAAACAGAGAAAGATTAAGCAGGGTAAACCGGCTCCTGCAATATCAGGAGCTCCTCTGATGGTTCAGCAGTAAGGAACGGTTTCAATCTGTGTCCGTTTACTTTAAAAATCGAACTGTCCTTTAGATTTTCCAAATCCACCGCTCCGTGCGGGTATACACGTTGCACAAGAAAGGGTCCCGTCCACCGAGATCTGAGCTTACCAGGATGTAAGTGAAGTCTTGTGTTATAAAGAAGTACCTGTTGACCAGGCGTGAAAGTTTTGCGTATAAGTGTTTGTCATGAAACACCTTCTTTCGATTCTTTATAACAATCGCATTTTCATAAGCCTCATCCCAAAGCTCGTTTAGCTCGATAAGTTGCAGCTTTCGATAGCTGCCCGCATCTTCAAGGCTTAAATTCAGCTCTTTGATCGCCCAAAATGCACGATGCTCGATTTCCACAAGGAGGTGGCAAGACTTTCCATACACAAACCAATAAGGAGACATGCTAAGATCAGTCTTATATGCGGTTCAAAATGCCCTAAGGGCATCGGTTAATTTCAAAGACCAATCTTTACGGTTCTTAGAAACCGTTTTCTCCAATATCTTCTTGATTTGCCGATTTAAAACTTCGGCTTGGACACATGTTTGGGGTGGTAGGGCATGGATAGCTTATGATTAATCGAGTATTTCCGCATCAAGGTCTCAAATGGCTTATTGCAGAAATGTGTCCCATTATCGCTAATGATAGCGCGAGGGTGCCCGAACCGGTAAAAGATGTTTTCTTTTAAGAATCTAACGAAAGCATTGTTGTCGTTCGTCTGGCTCGTCACTGCCTCGACCCATTTGAAGACATAATCAACAGCTAAAAGAATGTACAGGCTCCTAAAAGAGTTGGGAAACGGGCCTATGAAATCTATCTCCTATACATCGAACATCTTAACAATCAGGATTGGTTGGAGCGGCATCTCGTTTCTCCTGGAAATCCGGCCTAAATGTTGGCATCGGGAGCAAATCTTGCAGTAATCATGTGCATCTTTGAAAAGTTTTAGCCAGTAAAAGCCACACTGTAAGACATTCTCAGCTGTCTTTCTTGGGCCAAAATGCCCGCCACATGATTGATCGTAGCAAAAAGACAATACACTCTTGAATTCGTTTTCCGGAACACACCGGGGATGATTTGGTCTGGACAATACCTGAACAAGTAGGGTTCGTCCTACTAAATGTGTTTTACTTGAGAGAAAAATCTAAGTTTGTCCTGACTCGACCATTCACTTGGTACAAGTCCAGTTGTTAAATAATTCACAATATCTGCGAACCAAGGTTCGCAAGATACCGTCAAGAGTTGTTCATCAGGGAAAGTGTCGTTAATTGGGAGAGGAGGTGTCGGTGAAGAAGGAAGTCGTGAAAGATGATCGGCCACTACGTTTTCACATCCTCTTCTGTCCTTAATGACAAAGTAAAACTCTTAAAGTAAGAGGATCCAACGTATTAGCCGAGATTTAGCATCCTTTTTCACAAAAAGATGTCTCAGAGTGGAATGATCAGTGTAGACAACGACTGGGGAGCCGATGAGATATGGCCTGAATTTCTCTAAAGCGAATACAACCGCCAAGAATTCTTTCTCGGTGGTTGTATAATTCAATTGAGCGTCATTCAAGGTCTGGCTCGCGTGGTAGATTACGTGCGGTATCTTATCGATGTGTTGTACTGAGACCGCACCGATAGCAAAGCCGGATGCATCGCACATAATCTTAAAAGGATGCATCCAGTCTGAAGAAGAAAGAACAGGAGTAGTGGTGAGTGAGCTTCTCAACGATTCAAAAGCAGTTAGGCAACCCGAGTTGAAATTGAATGGAGTTTCCTTGGCCAGCAGAAGAGTCAAGGGCCTAGCAATCTTGCTAAAGTCTTTAATAAACCGTCTGAAGAAACCGGCATGGCCAAGGAAATATCGGATATCTTTGACGCATTTGGGAGGAATGAGGTTGGAAATGACATCAATATTTGCTTTGTCAATCTCGATGCCATTTCGCAAAATGATATGTCCTAAGACAATACCTTCACGCACCATGAAGTAGTATTTTTTCCAGTTTAAAAAGAGATTTTTATTCTTACATCGGATAAGGACAGCCTCAAGATGTTGTAGACACTCGTCGAAGGAATCGCCAAAGATGGAGAAATCATCCATGAATATCTTCAGAAATTTCTCCACCATATCAGAGAATATTCCCATCATACATCGCTAAAAATTAGAGGAGGCATTGCATAGCCCAAAAGGCATGCGGCGATATGCGAACGTGCCGAAAGGACAAGTGAAAGTTGTTTTGTCCTGGTCTTTCTCGACGATAGGAATCTGGTTGTAGCCTGAGTAACCGTCCAGAAAATAGTAGATCTCATGTCCAGCTAATCTTTCGAGCATTTGGTCAATGAATGGTAGTGGAAAGTGATACTTCCGCGTTGAAGTATTGAGTTTTCGATAATCAATACATACTCGCCACTCGGTCTAGGTGCGAGTAGGGATCAACTCATTTGCCTCGTTTGTGATGACCGTAGTGCCCGAATTTTTAGGGACAACGTGTATAGGACTAACCCATTGGCTGTCCGAAATAGGGTAAATGATACCACTATTCAGGCATTTGACGATCTCTTTTTTCACAGCCTCCTTCACGACTGGATTTTAATCGCCTCTGTGGATCCCTAGCTGGTTTGGCATCATTCATCATGTGAATGTGATGTTCAACGATCAGGAGACTAATTCCCTTGATGTCCGCCATAGTCCAGCCGAAAGCTTGCCGATTTGATTGTAAGACCGCGAGAGGGATTTCTCTTGCTCTAGAGCTAGAGAAGCAGAAATGATCACTGGAAGAGTTTCATTCTCACCTAAGTAAGTATACTTGAAGTGAGACGGCAGTGGCTTGAGTTCGAGCGTCGAAGGAGAAACAACTGAAGGCAAGATCGGCGAACGCGTCTCGAACTCAAAGGATTCTAAGAGGGGTTCAAAACAAGTGTATGCAATGGAGTTGGATGGTTCAACCAACTCCTCCAAAAATTCAAAAGATTCAAACTCGGGTGGTGACATGCCAAGATTGTTTAAAACATGAAGCACTCGTATTCGTTGTCAGATTCAGAAGCAGCAGGTTCAAAAAGGAACGTACTATTGGAATCAAGATCACTGTGGTCAAATATAAATTCTTCAAATTCACAGTCTTCGGGAGCGATCTCCTGAATAGAGCAAATATCTAGTATATGAGCATTCGGTTCAAGAGGCTGATTCCCTAACCTAAAAATATTGAGTTCAATTGTCATATTTCCAAAAGATAGGTTCAAGAAACCATTTCGACAATTGATCACCGTATTTGAGATTGCAAGGAATGGGCGACCAAGTATCACCGGAATTTGATTCCGGGGGTTAGCTATAGATTGTGTATCTAAAACAATGAAGTCAACCGAGAATATGAAGTCCCCAACTTTAATTAACACATCATCTAGCTCACCCCTAGGATGGGTGATAGATCGGTCAGCCATTTGAAGAGTACAATGGGTAGGTTTCAGTTCTCCTACACCGAGTTGCTCATAAACAGAATAAGAAAGAAGGTTAACACTGGCACCGAGATTCAAAAGAGCGCGATTGATGTTCTTATCCCCAATGGTAATTGAAATCGTAGGACAATCAGGATCCTTCCATTTTTGTGGTATCTTGGGTAAGAGCATCACTCACGTTTCTTGCCAAGAAAACTTTCTTCGGTACCTGGGATTTTCTCTTCTTAGTGCACAAGTCTTTCAAGATTTTTGCATAAGAGGGGACTTATTGGATTGTATCTAAGAGAGAAATATTTATGTTAACCTGTTTGAATAACTCCACAACCTTCTCCATTTGTGGACTTTGCTTATTGGATCGCAACCGGTTTGGGAATGGAGTTTTGTTTAAATTGGTTGAGTTCAATATTTATGGAGGAGATTGTGGAGTTGGAACGAAACCCAAAACTAGAGTTTGAGTGGAGTGAGAGGTGGTTCCGTTCGAAGCAGTGGTTTTTGAAGAAGAGCCCGGCGAAGAATGGAGAATGGGCCTAGACAAAGAAGAAGAAGAAGAAGCCGGATTGGCATCATCCTTATTATTCTGTGCGCCGATGTTGTTGTTCAGCATTCTTCCTGATTTCAACATAGTCACGGCACTCACATTATAGTTTTGTTGTTCGAGAGCAACATGTGCATTATGTGGGTGACCAGGGTTGGGTAATGTTTGAGACGGAAGTTTTCTTTTTTCTCGCTCGCTTAATGTCGTGTTCAACTGTGCAATCGGGGTCTCAATGGTTTTGATGCTCTGCCCATGAGAAGCTGTGTGTTGCCCAAATGATTGAATGGAAGATTGAATGTTCACAGTGGATTGAGTTGATTGTTTCACAAAATCATCAAGACTCTGTTCTAGCGGGAAACCTTATCGTTGTTTGACGGAACAAAGTTGTTTTGAGAAAAAGAATTGTTGTAAGGTGCAAAGTTGTTTGTCGGATTTTGAAAAGGTTGCTGAAATTGTTGCTGAGCTTGTTGTTGTGGAGGGGCCCTCCGAAAGTTGTTCTGTCCTTAGAAATGATTCTGATTCTGAATTTGGTTCTGATTTTGGTTCCAGGCAAAGTTAGGGTGGTTCCTCCATCCAGGGTTATACGTGGAAGAGTATGGATCGTTTCTTGGTCTTTGCTGAAATGCAGCATTAACCTGATCTTGTTCTTGAGATAGTGAATTGTAAGGACACTCTTCGGTCAGATGAGATGGATCTGAACAACATACAGATGGTGCGAAAGGGAGCCACAGGGCTAGGAGAAGGAGATGAAAATTTTCTTTCAATTGCATCAAGTTTTCTCGTGATTACAGCCATTTCGGCTGTCATTGCAATAGAGATATCGAGCTGGTGAATGCCTGCCCTAGACTGACCGGAAGAAGAAGTAGAAGAAGATGAAGCATTCGGTCTGGTGCTCTCTCATTGTAGCGTTTGCTCCGCAAGATCATCGAAGAATTGCCAAGCTTCCACATCGAATTTGGATAGGAAGTAGCCTTGACAAATGGTTTCCATCAACTATCTAGTTGCTGGATTCAGGCCCTCGTACAAAGTCTGGAAAAGTTGACATCTCTCAATAACATGATGAGGACACTAAACAAGGAGGTCCTTGTACCGGTGAAAACACTTCCAAAAAGGTTCGGTTGGATGCTCGGTGAATTGTTTTATTTCGTTTCGGATCCTGGCGGTTTTGTGATTCGGGTAGAATTTTTTCAGGAACGCTTTCACAAATTCATCCCAACTGGTTATCGAATGAGATGCGGTGATATACAGCCACTTTTCAGCAAGGTCACAGAGAGTGAAAGGTATAACGCGTAGCCGTATAGCATCATGAGACAGTTGGGTTGTCTTCATCATCGCACACACATTTTGAAATTTGTTAATGAAGATATAGGCATCTTCAGATTCAAGCCCATAAAATTTAAGCAGCATGTTGATGAAATGGGGTTTAATCTCAAAGTTGTCCCCATTGGCCGGTGGAAGTGAAAGACAAGTCGGAAGTGCAGCGCGTATTGGGGAGAAACGATCTTGGAGCGCAATTCGCCGTGGCGTGCTGCAACAAGAGGTGGTCGCGGGTTATTCACACCAAGTGGAGGTGAAATTATTCCCGTTGTAGGTAACGTGATGTTAGGAGGAAATCCTGACATCTCGGAAGAAGAGCTTGGTGAAAGTGAAGGTGAAGAAGTATGGACAGAATCACGGTCTACATCGGAGTTGACCGGCAAAGGTAAAGCTGAAAAAAAGTTTCGACTTCAGGGTCGATCGCGTAGTCCGTAACGACTAATGAAACGCAAACTAAACGAGCACTAGGGTCCCGAGTCCAAACGGACATACACTAAATGAGTTTAGTGTAGTCAAAGCGTAGAATATGAGGGTAAGAAAACGTAAAAGGAGAAAAATATGGGTGAAGGAGATAAAAGTAGCGAACTTGTGTTTTGTTTCGTAAGAATGTGAAAATTAAATGACAGCTCAAACAAACATAATCACAAATGCACAGTCACAAATGCACAATCAATACCTAGACTAGGGTCCTCAAAGTCCACTAGACCGCTCCTAACTGTTCCAAAGTGACAAATTGTGAGATAACCCTCAAATTGTCTCTTCACATCCAATTGTGGCCAAGTAAGAGATTGATCTTTTCTTGTCGTGTTAAGTAAAATGTTTCACAACCAAAGAAATTTATAACCACAATCAATTAACGGTGTCGATGTAGCTCGTTAATGAATACGGATTGTCCACTGAGATGCGTGTACTTATTCGATCTTGCTTTAGATGAGTCGAAATGAAAATATAAAAGAAAATGATTCAAGATTTATAAGATTTATTTTCAAGAAACATCTAGAAAAATATCAAGAATTTATCCAATATCAATTTGATTTATCAAGATTAAGAAGAATAACTTGTAGGATTCGATCAAATTAGTAGTAGTGATGAATGTAGAGATGACTAATCTTATCTATTGATAATTTGTAGCTAGAACGATGGTAATGAATGAAGATTAGGGATCTATTGAAAAAACTAGGGTTTCTCCTTTTCTATCCCTTGTCTTTTCATTGATCATCATTCAGATTTAGCCTTTAGCAAAGATAATCATCAATCATTTAATCCCTAGTTTGCAACGAAATTATCAAGAATATGATCTCGCTCCAAATTAGGTCATTGATGATTCTTTTTCCTAAAGTTCATAAATCTCATAAGACATAAGATTAGTAAAAAGATCTTATCATCACTAGATCTACCGATTCTCTTGAATCCTCCACAAGCGAAGAATTCACTCACACATCATGAAAATAGAATAATCAGGAATGAAGAATTTCATAATGCAAGAATGTATAGAAAGCGAGAATTACAATTATCACCTTTATTTAAATCTCCTTCAAATTACACCTCTCAACTCGAGTTTACAAGACTAGCTCTAGCACACTCCTTTGAAAGGGATTTGTCGTCGATCTTTGCGTGGCTCAATCGCCGTGAGTCGCGGATCGTCGTGGATCTCTTGCTCGGATGATGATCGGTGTTGCAATAAAGGATCTTCGATTGTCGCTTGATTTTTCTCTCAATGGATCTTGATTTGGCTCAAGTTGTGTCACTCAACTTGAATTTGAATTTGTGATTGCGTAACTAATTTGCTAACCTCTAATTGAACCAATTAATGAACCTTAGATCTAGATCCCCTTTTTATAAATCTCAAATGAATCTTCCCTCATAAGCTAGGTTGTTAGAGAGAGCATTCTGGAAGAAGGTTGTTACAAGGAGCCTTCTAGAAGAAGGTTGAGTCTTCTAAAGAAACCACGTGGTAATTAAGCATCTTGAGGGAGCAAAGTTGTTACGGAGAAGGTTCTGGAGATGTTACGTCACCGGCGCCCCCAACTAGGCCGCGGATCCACGGCGGATCTGGCTGGATCGGCCGCGGTTCCGCGGCCGTTTAAGGAGATCTTTGCATCATGTTTCTGGGGTGATTTGAAGTTGGTCTTTGGGTGTCCTTTTGATGTCTGGAATCATTTTATCTATTCTTAATCTCTGCTAGATTTCAAATCTTTGACTTTCTGCATTTTATCGGCACGTTTGCGATTCCGGTTTTTTGACCTGAAGAATTTTCTGCACACAATCTCGATAAAAATGTGTTGAGATATACAATATTATGCGAGTAGTAATAAACACACAATTTCCTGTAAAGAATATTGAATATAACTATAACACGTGGTATTTAGTATTCTCCAGACAAACTGGTAATATGTGTTATATTTATATCAACTATTCTTAGATGATTAGAAAAATGAGGAAATTGATGTGTTCTTGATTGCATTATTTTCGACTGAACAGTAAGTACAAGTGAGGTAAGGAGGGTTCCGCTCACGAATCACCATGAGACGGGCCTTTTAAAATTACCTCCTCACTTGTCTAGCCTAGGCACCACAAGAGTCACGTTTAGATAAACGACCGAATGTTCACAATCTTTCTTTGTCCTATTGAGCACAACAGGTCCTTAATTGGCTGAGTCTAGATATTTTTTATTAAGCTCAAGGTGACGCTTATGCAATTAGTGATTTCCGGGGTCTTAGGAAGGGTGATGAAATCCCTACCCAATCTGAATTGGTGTTATAACCCCTTAAGTCCATATTAATAATGCAATAAGGTTTTGTTATCAAACAATCGATTTTTTTTAATTTAAGTGTGGCACTGCAACAAATATGGTTAGTTTTCCTTTGGTTTTGGCGGCGATATTGCAAAAAATCCTGCAAAGATAAGAATATTGGAGCGTTGGATTTGAGAAGGAGTTTAGAAAGAAATACGCACCAAAAGTGTCGAGTTAAGAAACTCGTGTTGATATCGTCTCCGAACGCTTGAATGGTTCGCTTGCGCAGGTCAAACTACCCAGATCTTTGACACTATAGTGTTCCATCACCTTATATTTGAAAATGCCCCCTTCTCCGCACGATCGCTGCTCTCCAATTCGTCAAATCTGCAAATGATGGAAAATACAGATATTTGAGCTTAGAAAGCGATATAGATAGCCAAAGTTCTGCACAAAAGAAATTTTGAAAATCAAAATAATAAAAATGGAGTACTAACAGAACAGTGGAGGTATCACAAAAAGAATATTTTCAAACACCCACAAAGGGGCTGGCGGTGACGGGAATTTTCAAGAAACCGCTGGTCGAATGTAAAAATTGGGTGCTCAAGTTTTGTGTGGTTCCTCTATATTATAGTAGTATTCAACTGTTATACTTTGATTTTCCATTTAAAACACAGTATGCTAGCAGATCAAAATCCAGAGAACAAAATGTCATAAATTTTTAGTTCACGTGTCGATTTTTTTTTTTAAAATGAGTTTTTGTTGAATCTGTTAGAAAGTTAGTTTGTTTTATACAAAATATTCACAAATTAACCCAAGACTACAAGTATAAAAGCGTTACCGTCTCCCCGGCAACAGTGCCATTTGATTAGCATGTTTTTTGCGTGTCGTTTTAAAGTTTGAAATAACCACAATCAAAATGGTGTCGCGTGTAGCGAGCCGAGATGAGTACGGGTCGTCCACAAGGAAATGGTATGTTTTTACGCTTGTTTTATTAAGTTAAGTCTGTAACTTGAGTTGTTTTTATTCTGAGTATCGTAAAAAGGATATGTTCAAGAAAAAGACTTGTTAGGGGTAGTTTTAGGTTAGCTTGAGTTAGGTTAATGTTTTTCGTTTCCTTATAGACCTAACTTGATATTGATGCTAAGGTAATTGGCAATAACGTGGAGTAGGGAACTTGAAATACGTTATTTGCGATTGTGCGCTAAATCCGTATTTCTTGTCTCTTATCCTTCCGTTCTTGTCCCGTAGCCTTAGCCTCCGGCAAATCACTCACAACCGGTCATAATTAGGAGTCACCACTATCGTGGTAGGATAGGGTACCTAACGGAGCGGATTGTGAATCGTTTGGTAGGAATTTCAATTACGAGTTAAGGGGTTTTTAAGGTTTTTAGCAAACACTTCTCCTAACAAAAACTAACCATATCCTACCCTTAACAAGTAAATCAATTACTAACACATATTTACAATACCAAATAAAACATGAAAAGAGAAAGGCACATAGTAAAAATTGCAAGAAAAGTAAATCAGGGCTTAAAAAACTAGGAACCGATATATCCGATATGCAACTCTTCAAGTGTCTTTAAGTCCAAATCTCAATATGAAATCAAAATACCAAATTTTAAACTTGCAAGCTCTCTTAAGAGGTTGCAAGATCAAAGAAAAGCAAAGGATTTCACTAGATCACAACTGTAATAAGCAAGTGACATGAAATGAGCAAATGAGAACTTTTTATTGATTTTCAATGAAGATACAAAATAACTTGAATTCAAGAACATAAATCCTAAGCTTATAAGTTCATTGAAGAAGTTACAAGGTCAAGATAGAAGGCAAGAGCTTAAGAGTACAAAAGGAAATACAAGTTAACATCTACAAAATGAAAAACTTGTTCTAAACTAAAAACATCCACCCTTTAGCCTCTCTTCTGTTATTTATTTATAGGCATCTCCTCAGAATAAACAAACAATAAAATAAGGATGATGTGACAATATATAATAACCAGAATAAAATTGGAGCCAAATAGAGCTAGTGGGGCCGGTGGTAGCGGGCCAAAAAGGAATTCCGCCGATTTTTCTTGGTGTGGTGGGGCTCATATTCAAGTGATAATCTTATGTCCTTTCCATGATCTCTCTAGCACTGTTTGATTTTTTTTATAAAAGCTTGGTTTGCAATCTATAGATTTGGAGGGAAATGTGACTTTAAATCACATCATATCTTTTTGCTTCACTCATCAACACCCACTTGCCTCATCCACTTGCACAAGTCATATTTATATGCCCACTTGTGCAAGGCTGCCCCACCAAGGTTCATGCATCAAAAAGGGTTTTGTGTTCACACTTGTTTTGTTGCATTTGTCTTGATAAAAAAAAGTGTACACATGTTGGAAAAATAAACTCATTGAATATTGATCGATTTTCTGTTCTGATTGCAGTGTCAACTCACAAATGTCGTATCCGTGTATTTGAGTGTGTTTCCTGTATTTTGCCACGAATACCTGTAATCTGTATTTATTGAGCAGACATGGGTTAATAGTACCGATATATCATAAAATTGATAAAGAATGAGCGATATTGAAATGCAGTTTTTCGTGATGAATAAGAGGCAACTTCTGCAAAAGGGATGATGGGGTTACGGAATAAAGAACTGCTTCAAATCCGCATCAGCAGTCGGCAACTTGTCCAAGCCAAACCCGAACGATCATCAAGCTTGGCAAACTTCACAGCCTTCTTCGATAAAACTTCCGGACGAAGGAAACGGGCAACGAAATCCCTAAAGCTAACCCTATTCCCCCCAAACTCCAAAAACAAGCTTTCGTAAATATTCAACACTTTCATCTGACTCGGGAATTTATGTTGGATAGCATTTTCCGGCGTAAGGCCCATGACGGGCGATTCGATGGCAAAGATATACTCATCAGGAAGAAGTATCTCCTCATAATACTCCCCTCCGATGGGTAATCCAGAAATATCCGCGAATTCCTCCAGCGAAATCAATACTTCCCGGTCCGATAGTAGAAACGTGTGGGTTGGGATATTCCACTGTTCCAAGAAAGACTTAACCCACCACACATGAGGAGTATGGTAATAAAAAAGAGACGCGTAGACCGTTGGATATAACCCGGTTTTCAACAGCAACGATTTCCTAGCTGATAAGATGAAGCGGGACCAAATGAGGTAACCAGCCGGATGTTGACGGGTCACTCCTATTGTATAAACTTGACCCCAAGGACGTGCCTTACCTTGACATATACGACGCCCTAAAATATCTAGGGCCATCGGCGGTTGGATTAGTATCGATGCCATAGAAGATTGAAGACGATTTTCTGCAGTCCAATTGATCTCTTCCACAGCATAAGCAACTGGCGGAAGGTCAACATACTGAATCGAGGGGATCGGTTCTGATGGCATCTCACAAGTAAAGATGCGACGACCCCGGATAATATAGTTATACCACGCCCCCCTATAGATGAAGAGATTTCCATTCCATATCATAGTCCCAGATTAAAGCAAAAGACTTCGCGATCAATAGGAGCATCAGCAAAAGCACGATCCAAGCGGACATAGGGAAAAAAGGAACCAAAAGCCATGGTACCTGGAAAAAAACCAGTGGAGGATTAGCAATCAAAATGCTAAAATCACTAAGTCTAAAAAAACAGTGGGCCCCGTAAAATCAAGATGGTGACTTATCGATGATGAGACATGTGCCCGTTGTGAGAATCCAAAAGAATTATCATTAAATGAATAATGCTCATTAAACAGTGGAGTTAAAAACTCCCAATATTCCCCAAAAGACGAGCTCTTTAAAACAAGTAACAGATTCAAATCTGTGAATAAAAAGGATTAAAACCCCAAAAATTCTATAAAAGTAAAAAACATCCAAGAACAGTAAAGGGAATAAAATTCCCAAAGTTCTTAAGATTCAAATAAGAGCTAAGCTCTGCAAAAAAAAATGGAATTAAATTCCCCCAAATAGTGGGATTAAATCCCAGAGAACCCCATGTTAGAAAAACTCATAGGATGAATGATGGAATCAAATTCCAGGAAATCTCAGATGTCAAGATTGACAGTAGGGTAAAACCCTAAAGAAGAGAATCAAAGATTCTCAAGAATGGATATGGACATCAAGATCCACGATCTATAAAAAAAGAAGAGGTTTTTTTTAAGATCTCCAAGAGATCGATTCAAAAAAAAGAACTAAGCACTGTCGAATATGATAATAGATTTAAAATCCAAAAATAAATATATATATATATATATATGATCAAAATAGGTTAAGAGCTAAGCTATGTTCATAATCTTCACCAAGAAATTTGGCAGAGTCTACTCTGTTGAAAAGAGATTCTTGAGGACAGAGATCTAAGCTCTGGAATGAGAATTAAATTCACAAAAGAAGAGCAAGACTCAAGGAAGAAGATGATGAGACAGCGGTCATCTCAAGGGCCAAAGGCCCTATTTATAAGACGTGAGGGAACGGTTCAGCTTCCTAAGTGATCCAACAGTGGTAAAAGTGACGCCGTTGCACTCATGTGTAAACCACGTGAGAACAACGGTGGGGCGAATTTGTTCCCCTAATAATAATAAGAGCTAATCTCTGTTAATTCCAATGAGGCAGCGCCTCACGTGCTCCCCACGAGAGCACCGGCGTCGGTGCTAGTCTTATAGGACTAAATCCTATAGTGGCGCCGCACGTGAAGTTCACATGAGCGCCAATGTGCAAAGCATAGGAGTGCATGTCATATATAAGATTTAAATTCTTAAGTAATGCCCACGTGCATAACACGTGAGCGCCAGCGCCTAAACTAAAGCAGGTAGAATTAAATTCTACATGAGGATTATTTCCTAAAACTTGGGATATTCTCTGTTAAACAGAACCGTTGGATCAAAGATCCAATAGTGATGATAAATCATCAAATGATGGAATTAAATTCTATTAGGAGAAAATATCTCCCTAATTTTTCTAAATGGGAAACATATTTTCTGTTAAACAAAAAGTTGTTGGATCAAACATCCAATGAAATGGAAGAATATATTTCCCTAATTTTTCTAAATAAGAAAGATATGCTCTGTTAAATAGAGCACCCTTGGATCAAAAATCCAATAGTGATTAAAAATCACCGTTTGACAGAATTAAATTCTGTATATAGGAAAATATTTTTTTAATATTTTCTTAACTTGTTAAAAACAAAAAAAACATATTCTATAAAATAGAAATCACTGGATCAAAAATCCAACGGTAGATAAAATTCCCCAAATAATGTTTGAGACCAATAAAATCAATTGGAATATCTCAATGAGAGATTTTCAAAAAACTAATCAACAATTTTTCTTGCCTATAAAATGGACCAGAGACTTCAAGTCTCACACGAACACACAAAAAAAGGAGGAACCCCCCATAAGCTTCTGCAAATAAAAGATAGAAGCTACAACTGAGAATTCAATTCTCTTTCAAAGAAAATCCACTTGTTCTTTCAAACCCTAGGTAAAGAAAAAGTAGAGATAAAATATATCTCTTTTGCTTAGCATAAAGAAAATAAGGGTTCAACCCTTCACGAAAAGAACTTAGTTCTTTCTCTGATCTAAGATTTGCAAGGCAAATCTCCCCACAAGTTGAGAATTTAATTCTCATCGGGAGATTTTGTTCTTCAAATTCAAAATCTGGGGGGAAAACTAGATTAAAAGGAAAAAAAGAACTTATGGTTCTAAGAATTTAATTCCTCTACAAGCAGGGTTTAACCCTATAAAAGAAACTTGGTATAAAAAGAAACTTAGTTCTCCAATAAAAAAAAGAAGAAAGAAAAGATTCTAGATTTTCAAAAAACAAAGATCATAGCGATCATTATTGGCCAAAATGCCGTTAACAGAGATTCAAACTCTGAAAAGAAAAGGAACTCGGTGCCTCACGTGAATGCCCAAAAGATTCCCCAAAGAAAGGACTCAGCGCCTCACGTGCTTCCCACATGGACGCTCAAAACAGAAGACCAGCGTCTCACTTGAAATACACGTGAGCGCTAAGTAAAAGTGCTTAGCACTTCATATTCAGTCAAAACGGCTGATTGTTTAGCACTGATTGGGTAACGCCCACGTCCTACCGCCTCACATGAAATACACATGAGCACTGAGAAAAAGTGTTTAGCACTTCATATTCAGTCAAAATGGCTGAGTGCTAAGCACCGATTGGGTAACGCTTACGTCCTAGCACCTCACGTGAAATACACGTGAGCGCTGAGTAAAAGTGCTTAGCACTTCATATTCAGTCAAAATGGCTGAGTGCTTAGCACTAATTGGGCAACGCCTATATCTCAGCGCCTCACATGATACACACGAGAGTGCCATATAAAAGTGCTTAGCACTATATATTCAGTCAAAATGACTCAAGTGCTTAGCACTGATTAGGCAACGCCCATGACTGAGTGCCACACATGATACACATGTGAGCGCTAGAGCTCCAAATAAGTGCTTAGCACTTCTGCATAAAGGAAAATGATTGAGCAAACAGAACCACAAATAAGTGCTTAGCACTTTTAAAATAAAGTGAGCAAACCAAGCACAAATTGGCTAAAAGTCTCTCTGAAATTTTCTTGCAGCTGAGCCCAAATGCTATGTTATTGGATCTCAACAAAAATTTGATCCATGAGATGTTGCTAAGTTAATCTTAGTCTCAAATAAGGCTAATGTATCCTTAGTTAAAAATAAATTGAGCCCAAATGCTCGTATATTTAAGTAGATCTTAATCTCAAAATAGATTAACGGTCCTTAAATAAAACAAAATATTTTTGAACTAAAGGAAAATATAACTTAAGTTCAAAACTCCAAATCTAAAAATATACGGATTTGGACTGATCCGCGCCCTATGGGCAATGACATAAACTAGTCTCCATATACAATCCACGGGCACCCCAAAATAAATAAAATAAACACACGACACGAAGTGAACTACTGGAGAAGGAGAAAATGGTTATCGCAATGTGATAACGTAATTAACTGCAGGGGATTGCACCTACAGGGAAGAGCATCCCCACAATCAAAAACCCCTCACAAATGAGAAAGGGATCTGATGAAGTCTGCTACAACGGTCACATCTATCTAAACCTCCGATATATACTGCCATAAATCAACTTGGTATGTTCGAAGAGGTGGATGGATGAAGTGGTCCCTACGGTAGATGGAGAATCAGCAGTGTCGCCAAATAGCAACTGCCCCCAAATTCAGGCAAGACGATCTATCCCAGTTCGTCTCTGTTTTCGGCGGTAAACAGATTCTGGCACGTCCGATGGGACCTTTTCCTCTTTCCACTCCACATTTCGTGTGTCGTGTTTCGCGAACAAAATCGCGGTTCGCTATGGTTGCCCTTGGATTCAAGGTACTAAAACTTTGTGTCTTGCTCCTGTGCAGAAAATCAATAACTTTCAACTGCACCTCATGCAACAGCAACTCCCACTCCACCTCAACTGGAAGAGTGGCCTATGAGCCCAACGCGACCTCTATTTTCCCAATACTGGTGGGGCATGTCACCGAAGCCACTACCGGACTATTCTTCGGGACCATGCTCCCATCTGTGAGTTTCGGTGCCTCAACGCCGTAAGAAGAAGCTCCTAAAAGGTTGGTCTTCAATCGAGTAGCAACCACGACGGCCCCCATCAGCAAGCCATCAAACTCTGGCATCTCGGTCTTCAACAGGCTGAGCAAGAACTCAAACGGTCCCATAAAGAAGCTCGTGATACCTGAAGGGGGTATCCCAAAAAAGGCTAGCCCTCCCTACGCCTGCTACATACGAAGCCGTCAAAAGTGCTTCCCCTATCAGACGATCAGTTTTTGAAAGATTGGTCGGCTCTCCTCAAACTCCATCAAGGACGTCGATCTTCAACAGGCTGATGCTGATTGAAACCCCTCAGCAAAGCCGGGGGCATGATAAAGCCACTTCCAAGACTGAGGCGGTCCCTTCTGTGAGGTACGCTCGACATCGCTACTAGCGCCGAGTAAGAGAAGCTGGGGGCAACTCCCCCTCTAGGCTCACCCCACCAGCTCCTATGGTGGAGGTCGATACTGTTGTTCCAACTCGAAACAGTTTTGAACTTCTTAAGAGGGTGTATAAAAACTCCCCAACGGCGGTGCTAAAGAAATCTCCCCTACCTGCAAAAGTTACAGTGATGGCAAAGCCGGAGCGACCTTATTAGCGGCTCTCCTCGCAAATTCATAGGGTCTGGCAAAAATTCTAACACTCTGTGATTGACAAAATCTACTCTTGTCAACCAAAGAAATCGAAGGTTTGACAAGAAAAAGACCACTCCTCCGCCATACAACGGGGGACTTCTCCTAAACAGGTGCCTGTCACAATGGCTCCTTCAACTCCAATCTCTAATAAAAGAACGATACTGGAGAAAACTCTACCGCCCGTGGCAAATTCCAAAAGCAATAGATCCAAACGCCCCAAGTCTGGGGGTATAATCGTACATACGGTCTATATGGCTTCAGGAAAAGAAGAGAGCCGTGCTATGGTAAGTCACCGACCGCAATCCCAATCGCTAACTAAGGCTCAGGAGCAACAGCAAAAGCTCCAGGAAATGCTGACCAAAATGGCAGCGCCTACAAGACAAAAAGGTCCGAACAAAGAATCCGAATAGCGCCAAGAGCAGGAGACCGATACAGTGTTTCTGCGAAGTGTGCTCGAAAGAAAGGACAAAGAGGCTGCTGAGTAAGCTGCTAACATAAAACAGATGGCTCTCTTGTTCCAGGACATGGTTGGAATGATGATCCAACTGTTGGGGTAAAAATTACACCCCGGTTGACCAAGTTAAAATCAAAGTCAACCCCAAGCCAGGTGGGCCCAAGCCCAGGTCAAGTGGGCCAATGCCCGGAGCGAGCCCGAGCATTAAGCGGCCGGCCTCCCCCATGCCAAAATAAAAATTTTGTAATAAATAATTTTGTTGTATTTCTTGTATATTTATTTTATGAATAAATGTAAGAAAATGGGCATAAAGCCAAATTTTTGTAAAGCCCGTGGCTTATGTGCAAAAAGAAATAGCACATGAGGTATGGGATGGGCAAAATGCCATTTGTAAAGCCCAAGGGGCTATATGTAAAGTGTATAGCCTATAAAGGCAAGGATAATGAAAATATCCCAACAACTTTTTCTCTCTCCAAAAAATTCCAGATCTGAGATCTCTCTCCTTCCTCAAGGTTTTAAAACCTTCTTCTTTCTTTTGAATTAAATCAAGAGTTTTACTCTTCCTTTTATAAAACTGAATAGTTTTTCACAACAAAACCCACAAAAGGGAACTCAGATCTTCCATCAGACCTCAAAAAGAAGAGATTTTTAAAAATCTCATATCTCTTGATCTTCAAGATCCTGCCAACAGAGGAGGAAGAGGGAGACACATCTCCAGAAACCCCACTTTGGGGAAGAACTAGGGCTCAAGGGGAGAAGCCCTTCATCAACTTCAAAACACCCTAGGAGTTTAACTCCTCACACACACACACACACACACACACACACACACAAAATAATAAGCGCTCCTTTCTGGGAGTACAACTCCCATTGTACGGACCAAGTCCCTTTTGTAGCCCGATCGTCCACGCGCTGATACGTGGGGCGCTAGCGCCCCTTGCGCTCAGAGTGCTAGCGCCCAAAGCGCTAGCGCCTGAGCACCCACGTGCTGACACGTGGGGCGCTAGTGCTCTTGCGCTCAAAGCGCTAGCGCCCAAAGCGCTAGCGACCAAGCACCCACGTGCTGACACGTGGGGCGCTAGCGCTAGCACCCAAGCGCCCACGTACCTGGCACGTGGGGCGGTAGCGCTCAAAGCGCTAGCACCCAAAGCACTGGCGCTTTTTCCCATGCATCATTTGAATGCTCTTTCCTTTTTTATTTTATATATATGTATATATACATATACACACACACATACTCTACAACACTCTCGCTCCCAAAAAAATTTTAGGCCGAGGCGCTGCCCCGCACCCCGCAAGGGGGCTGCTTGCCCCCTTGACCCCCAGCCCGCTATCTGGGTAGTGGGACCCCCGTAAAAACTCTACGGGGCCCCCGATATATCCAAACCCCCCTTTTAAAACAAAACACACCACACTGCACATTGAGTTCGCGTGACCTGTTTGACCCGTGAATAGGAGGTTCTCTCACTTTAAATGCGAGGGGTAATTAACGGCAGCTTAGTCCGTGGCTACCGGAGATTTGGATCCCCGCAATCAATAAACCCCGGTCTACCCTAGGCAGAGGGAGTTTGTAATGCGCCTAACAACCGTGTGCGTATTCCCATCTCGACGGGGTGACGAAAAACACCCTACAGATCCTGGCACGTCCGGTGGGACCTTTCTCTCCTCCCATATTTCAGGTTAAACGTTCATGCGAACTCAATCAATATACATATCGATTGCCTATACCGAAATGATGTTTTCTTTTCGTTCAGCAATCAACTTTCAACGACAATGTCTCCGAAGACGAATTCAGCTTCCAACGCGACCCCGATGCCGTACATGGTCAAGATCAATGCACGTATGGTTCTCCCCGCAAGCCTCAGTCGACAGTGGGAGGAACGGCCCTGCCAGTTTGGCTCCGTCATCATCTACCCTGCCGGAAGCGCTCATCTGGCAAAAATACCGGCAAAACAGGTGGCCAAGCCGGTCTCAAGGGGCAAGAGGTCGAATGTTGTGATCGCTAAGGCACCACAACTGAAGCTTAAGACGGTGTCTGAATGACTCTTTGGCACTCCAGCTGGGGGCAAGACTTCCGGTACAAAGGGCAAGATCAAATGTTGTGGACGAGCTCAGGCGATGACCCCAACAAATGCACAATCAAGCGTATCTCCAAAATCCTCCATCGCTCGGTCTTCGGCGTCTTCCCAAAGAGCCGAAGTCTGCCAGGTGCTTAAAGCAGAAAAGTTAAGGCAGAAGTGGCTCAGGTATCGAGCCAACAAGAGGGCCAGGACTCCAGCCAAGTGGAGTCTTGTGAGGTTCTGAAAGCAGGGTTACTCCGCGACAACGGCTGAGTCGGCCGTAAAAATCAGCAATTCCTTCGAACCTATGAAGTGGGTTCAGAAAAATGCCATGACCGCTAGGATCAAGAAGGCAGCGGTCCAAACGTTGCTACAAAGAGACGTGTCCCGGCCCCCAACAGAAAAAGTATGACACTGGCTCTTCAAGAGTCTATCAGGCGCTCTGTGCCGCGCGAAAGCAGCGGGGCAAATCCAGAAAAGAAGCGCCAGCACCATTCAAGAACCTGGTCGGGCCAGCCGCCTTCAATCGACAGCCCGCGACCGAAACAGGGGGGTCAAGACAGCGATCCGTCAAATTAACTGCCGATAATAAAAAGATGTCTGGATATGTTATCCATACGGTCTATATGGCGGGCGGGCGCCCCAGCGACATCCTTCGCAGCAAAAGCAAGGAGGGGGCCACCACATCCCAAGCCCTATCTGGCTTGAATGTGGTTGTCGCTTCCTAAGAACAGCCGCCTCCGTCGGATGATGAAAACCCCCTCGATGAGGACGATAGGCAGAAAGACCCCTCGGTCCATGCAGAGTCAAGCTCGGACAGTGAGGAAGATCCGACTTTCCGTCCCCGGATCGCGGAGCAAGAGCTTCGAAAATAGCTCAGGAGCAAAGATAAAGAGATGGCCAAGCTCTATTCGAAGATTGACGACTTAACGAACGTTGTGATGCAGCTTACGGCTCAAATTGCTTGAGCGCCTCCCAATCAAGCACAAGTCGCTACTCATTAGCCGGATGATGACAATCCGAAGCGGCCGATGCCTGTCCCTTTGGGTCCAAGATTCGTCGAGCCGCACGAAAGCCGGCCATATTCCGCTTCGAGGGACTCCTTGGCCCCAGATAACACTATCCCGCTAACACAAGATCGGATAATGGATTTGGTCACCAGCAAGGTTAAAACATTGGTGGCCAAAGCTGAAGCCCAGAAAGAGATTGGCAGTAGTGGGCGGCCATATCCCGCACAGTACGATCTGATCGAGTTCCTGAGCGGCTACGTCATTCCTAAGTTCGGAAGATTTGACGGAACGGGGAATGCAAATCAGCACGTCGCCCACTTCAAAGCATCGTGCGGAAATACAGGGGACAATGATGCGCTCCTTCTTCGTCAGTTTGTCAACAGCCTGACCGGTATCGCTTTTGACTGGTACGCGAGTATATCAGACGGGTCTGTCATTACCTTTGCCCAAATGGAGTCTCTGTTTCGGCAAAGGTTCATGAGTGTCAGTGATAAAATCTCCATTGCCGACCTTGTGAGGACCAAACCGGGGAAGAATGAAAGCAACACCGACTTTATCGCCCGATGGCGTAATCTCACAGTCAAGTGTGAATTGCCGCTGGAGCAGGACCAGTCCATCAGCCTTCTCATTGGAAACCTCAGCAATTGGATGGTCTCGTTCTTGTGTACAACAGGCCTCAAGACATTTCAAGAGCTAACCAAGAAAGTCTAAATGCTGGAACGCTCGAAGCAAGAGTCTACCCCGGACTCTCAGAGAGACAAAACTTGGAAAAGCAAGCGGGACGACAGCCATAGAAGCGGGAGTTCCAGCAGTACCAATGTCTTCAATGCGTCCGACAATGAAGAAAAGCGAAGGGCGGGCGAATCCAAAACCAACCGGTCTCGAAAGCCATTGCTGGGAGGAGATGGGCCTTCCCTAGAGGAGAAAAAGAACAAGGTTTACTCTTTCAAAAGGGAAAAGGTCCGCAAGATATTTAAAGATGCCTTGAACAACGGCCTACAATTGCCAGAGTCGAAAAGACCCCAAGAAGCAAAAATGATCGACAATCCCCTGTATTGCCCGTACCACCGAGTAGTGAGCCATGCGATCGAGGATTGCTATATCTTCAAGGACTGGGTCGAAAAGCAGTACAAGGCTGGAGAGATCGAGCTGTCCAAAAGCGTGTTGGTGAACAATCAAGTTGCAACCACCAACTTTATACAGACAGAAACTGAAACCTTCTGGGAGCGGACAGCCGAACCCGCTGCCCTGAGAAATGGAGCGGACTTACCGCGGCCTCCGTGGAGTACGCATATATCTAATAAGACGAAGAAAATGATAAAGCTACTTCGGAAAGTTCCCAGGACGGAATGGGAAGGGCAGAAGAAGCCTACCTTTCCAGCTGCCAAGGCGGCTCCATCAGGCTCAAAATCCAAAATGCTCAAGAAGAAGAAAAGTGCAGCTCGGCGCGAAAAGGAGTCTGCAGGGAGATCGACCATTCAAAAATATATCGATTCTCTCGAAGAATATGAACAGAAGGAAAGAACTCTGATTCAATTAAAGGAGTTCCTCCCTGTATGAGCGGCTGAAATTCTGGAGGAGTTAGAAGAAGACTCCAATGAAGAGATCCCAGTAGTGACCTGCTACGCCATCCATCTTGGCAGCGACTCTGAGGAAGAGCTCTGTTTTCCCGAAGAGGACGAGGAGCTCGCCACAAAGGCCAACCAAATCCAGCTTAGAAGCGGCAGGGCTATACCGCCAAATCAGGACAGCGCCCCAAAAGGGAAGGAAAAACAAGTCGCTAATGAAGAGGATGGCAGAGAACTTGCTCATGAGGATTTGAGTCCTTCCCCAGTAGACTATAATGTCTTGGCTCACCTCCGAAAGCTTCCGTCTCTCCATAGTATCTACGATGCCTTGGTTCTATCTCAAGAGCTTAGAGATGTTCTCATTCATGCTCTACAAAACCCTGAGTGGTATCAGGCTCGCTTTGCGGAAATTAATATGAAAGAAGCTTAGTACACTTTGCAAGCCGCCGCAGTCATGTTTAAGGATGAAGACTTGCTACTGGGAACGGCTGAGCATAATCGGCCGCTTTACGTGACCGGGTACAGCGACGGAGATCGGATTAATCGCATATTGATTGATCCGGGGTCCTCAGTGAACATCATGAACTTGCGGACACTGAAGAGTTTGTCAATGGACGTCCGACACCTGTCGAGGGAAAGGATTGTCATTCAAGGCTTCAATCAAAACTGTCAGCAAGTTCTGGGGTCTATAACTTTGCCAATCAAATTCGGGGATCTGCAAACTGAAACTAAGATATACGTGATCGACGCCAACACGTCTTATAAGGTTCTCTTGGGACGGCCATGGCTCCATGATTACGGCATCGTTCCGTCAACTCTCCATCAATGCATGAAGTATACTAAAAATGGCGAAGAAAGATGCATTGACGGAGACATCCAGCCTTTCAGTGTGCATGAAGTCCGATATGAAGATTCTCGGTACTTTATGAACCACCAAAATGCTAAGCCACAACTGATCGAGGATAGAGCGGCCCCAAGACTCAAAAGCAAATCGGAGCCAGCTGTCACTTTCAAAAGAAAAAACGCCCAAGTGCGCCCGCGTTTCGGTAGTGACACTGATGAGTCCGACGCTGGAAGTCCGTCCTTTAGTAAAACTCGCCCTCGTTTCGGTAGCGATACGGAAAAATCCGATACTGAAGGCCCATCTAGCAGCAAAGTCCTCCCTCATCTTGGCAGCGGCACTGAAGAGTCGGAGGAAGAGAACCTACCGTGCAACAGCGGTGCAGATTGGACCCCCATGCAACAAGCGAAACTACGAGAGACCTTCGAAATTGTGGAAGGTTTCCTAGCCATCACAAAGGTACCGGAGCAGATGTGTAAAGAGCTCGATGCGTTGTCAGTCTCCACCGTAGACCAGCTGAAAACTTTCTACGTCCCCGGAAGGAAAAGTGGACAGAAAGGCATCCTGTTTTATGGGTCAAACCCCGTTGTGCACCCGGACGATTTGTCCGTCGCGTGCCTTCCATATGAGAGAGGCATAAGAGCCGTCCTCAATCCCAGATACTATGCGCCCGGGATGCGGGAATACTTTAAAAAGTGCGGATGCCGGTTATATCAAACGGAGTCCGAAGCAAAGTTTTACGAAGGGCTATGGCATCCACCTCTGGTCCGAGCACTCATCGATGGACGAATTCCAGATAGGCGGGGCATAGGTTTCATCCAGCCTGATTCTAAGGCATGCTACATGACCCATATTGGGGAAGCCAGTGAAGAGTCAAATGATGCAGACGAGCTAGCCGAGCCAGAAGAAGCTCCTTAAGAGCTCGAAGATGGCGGACAAGCAACCTTTGACGAGCTAACCGAGATTGACTTAGGAACGCCCGATAATCCAAGGCCGACCTGCATCAGCTCACTCTTGCCGGAGGAAATGAAAGAGCAGATAATTGCCCTGCTGCATGAGTTCGTCGACTGCTTCGCATGGACATACAAAGAAATGCCTGGCCTTTCCCCTAAAGTGGCCATGCATAAGCTGGCTATATCTTCTGATGCTAAGCCAGTCAAACAAACTACTCGAAGAATGAGAAGGGAACTAGAAGAAAAGGTCATCGAGGAAACCAAGAAGCTCATCGATGCCGGCTTCATTAGGGAAGAGAAATATGCGGACTGGATCGCATGCATAGTCCCAGTGAAGAATAAAAATGGGCAGATCCGAGTTTGTGTCGATTTCAGGGACCTCAATAAGGCATGTCCTAAAGACGACTTCCCGCTACCGGTCATGGAAATGATGGTCGATGAAACCTCAAATTATGAGTTGTTCACCTTTATGGATGGCTCGTCTGGATATAATCAGATCAAAATGTCACCTGAGGATGAGAAATACACAACATTTCGAACCCCGGTCGGAATATATTGCTACAAAGTGATGCCGTTCGGACTGAAGAACGCAGGTGCTACATATCAAAGGGCAATGACCAATATCTTTTATGACCTAATTCATAAGATCGTCAAATGTTATGTTGATGATCTGGTCATCAAGACTAAAGCCAAGGCCGATCACATCCAAGATCTTAGGACTGTTCTCACCAGACTGAGGGAGTATGATCTGAAAATGAATCCTCTGAAGTGCGCTTTTGGCGTGTCATCGGGAAAATTCATGGGCTTCATAGTTCGACATCGAGGGATTGAAGTTGACCCTTCCAAGATAAAGGCCATCATGGAGATGCCCCCTCCGAAGAGTCTGACGCAGCTAAGATCTTTTCAAGGCAAGCTTGCTTATATACGGAGGTTTATCTCAAATCTATCAGGGAGATGTAGGCCCTTCTCAAAGCTCATGAAGAAAAGAGCTCCTTTTGTCTGGGATGCCGAATGTCAAGAAGCATTCGAAAGCATCAAACAGTACTTGTTGCACCCTCCAGTACTGGCCGCTCCCATTCCAAATAAACCGCTGATTCTCTACACTACCATGCTAGATGAGTCACTCGGTGCGCTCCTTGCCCAGAACAACGAGGAGGGAAAAGAGAATGCCCTCTACTACCTCAGTCGAACTCTAGTCGGGGCGGAACACGACTAATCCCCGATCGAAAAACAATGCATGGCTCTGATGTTCGCTGTGAAGAAGATGAGGCACTATCTGCTCGCTCATCGGGTTATGCTGATCTCTAGGGTTGACCCGCTCAACACTTAATGACCAAAGCAAGCCTAGCCGGTAGAATGTCGAGATGGGTTGTCATGCTGCTTGAGTTTGACATAGTTTATACTCCTCAAAAAGCAGTAAAAGGGAAAGCTCTTGCGGACTTTCTCGCTGCTCATCCCATACCAGAAGGGTCACCGCTCAATTGCGAGTTACCCGACGAACAAGTGCTGCACCTCGAGAATGACGAGCCATGTTAGGAGCTCTACTTCGATGGGGCCTCATCGATAAGGACCTCCAGTAAATCAAGCATCCCGGAGATAAAAGCAGGGATATGATTGGTGTTCATCATGCCATCGCTGGGAACCCAACGGCGTTCTTTTTCTCTCACCGAGCCTCACACAAACAACGAGGCTGAGTATGAAGCTCTGATAGCTGGTCTGGAGCTCGCCATAGAAATGGAAATCCTTCGGTTACGGGTTTACGGTGACTCCCAGCTTGTCGTCAACCAAGTAAGCGGCGAATATAAGATATACAAACCCGAGTTAGCTCGGTACAGAGGCCGAGTGGTGGAACTCATGAAACGGTTCACTTACATTGAACTAATGAGAGTCCCTAGAGCGTTGAATGGAAAGGCTGACGTACTCGCTCGCTTAGCCAAGGAGCTGGCTGATCCTGACATGGACAAAATTCTGATCACAGTCAGGAGCCAGCAAATTCTACCCCCAGTCTCTCTACAAGAAGAGGAAAGCACGGAACAGAAGGGCAGTCCTGCCGAAGAAGCTTCGATCATCCAAGACGAGCCTGATTGGAGAGAACCCTTCATAGAGTACCTCCGATACGACAAGCTGCCCGAAGGAAAATCTGTAAGGATCCAGCTGAAGAAGAGAGCTCTCCGATACGTGTTTGTAAATGACACGCTATACCGCAGGTCATATGACCAACTCTGGCTCAGGTGTCTGTCATTGGCCGAAGCCCAAAAGGTCTTGAAAGAAGTTCACTCGGGCGTTTGCGGTGCTCACCAATCTGGCCCCAAGATGCGAATTCAAATTAAACGGCTTGGGTATTACTGGTCCACCATGATACGGGATTGCGGAGAGCATGCAAAGAAATGTTATATCTGCCAAATTCACGGTGATTTCATTCACAAGCATCCCAATCCATTACATCCTACGGTGGCGTCGTGGCCCTTCGAAGTCTGGGGAACCGACATAGTTGGCCCAATTGATCCTCCGTCATCCAAAAGCCACCGGTTCATACTGGCCGCAACAAATTACTTCTTTAGATGGGCTGAAGCTGTCCCGCTAAAAGAATTCAAGACATGAGATATTCTGACATTCTTCCAGCATAATATTCTATACTGCTTCGGTACACCAAGAAGAATCATTTCTAACAACGGGCCTTCTTTCAAGAGCTTCAAAGTCTCAAGGTTCGCTACTCAGCACAAGATAGACTGGAGATATTCCTCCATCTATAATCCAAGAGCCAATGGGCTAGCCGAAACCTTCAATAAGACTCTATGCAAGCTCCTGAGGAAAAATGCTTCAGCCAACAAGAGAGACTAAAATCTCAAACTTCACGAGGCGTTGTGGGCATATCGTACCATGCACCGTACTCCAACTCAGTCCACTCCATATTCATTGCTCTTCGGAGTGGAGGCGGTCATCCCCCTCGAAGTCGAAGTTCCAAGCTTAAGAATGGTCGTTCAGCACGAGTTAACGAAGAAGGAAAACGCGCTTCTTCGACTTGAAGAGCTCGACGCCCTCGAAGAAAAGAGGCTTGCGGTGCAGCAAAATCTGGAGCTATACCGAGCCCAGATGTCACGGGCCTATGACAAGATAACCTATCTCCGCGCTTTCAAGAAAGGTGAATTGGTGTTGGTCCTCAAAAGACCGATCATCCCCAATCGACATGCCAAGGAAAAATTCTAGCCAAACTGGGAAGGACCATACGTCATCGAGAAAGTGTTCGACGGAGGATCCTACCAACTAATAAGTGCCGAGGGAGAAAGGCCCATGCCACCCATCAATGGCCGATATCTCAAAAAATACTATGCGTGAATGCTCCAAGTAGCAGGCGAATTGATCACACCGGCCCTACGGTCTGGATCATACACCCTGCAAAACTGTATACAATCCACGGGCGTAAACAACCTCTATCTCCAAAAAAAGGAAAGAAAAAAGAAAAAAAAATGGTATGTCCACAAGAAAAACGGGCACGGATGAAAACCCGAAAGGGCTCCGTGAGTAAAAACAGCAGGACTGCCGGCGAGTTTGTGAAAAGCCGAAAGGGCGCAAACTCGTGAAAAGAGATAAAACACACTCGCAAAGTCCTCTCGACCTTGTGAGGAGAAAATCCCTGCGTGAGATCCTTACGACTCATAAAGGGGCAACACACTTAAGAATCCTCACAATTCCTATGGAGAATATACACCTGCGAGATCCTCTCGACTCGTAGGGAGAAAATACTTTTATGAGACTCTTATGGCTCATAAAATTGAAAAGCCTTAGGTGATAGGGACCCAAACCTATCTCCTAAGCCATCGTTCCCCAACGGGCAATGGCAAATGATGAGTCGCTCCTGGCATTTCGCTTCAGTGTTAGCGGTGCTGATGCCGACCAAAAACCCAAATCCCAAGTCCTCCCGAGGCAAATGATGAGTTGCTCCTGACATTATTCCAATGCAGTAATGCTGATGCCAAACAAGATCCAAATTTCAAGTCTCCAAGCGGCGAATGATGAGTCGCACCTGGTACCATATTCCGGTGCAGCGATGCAGGCGCCAACCAAAATCCAATTTCTCAAAATTCACCCGGCCCTATGGTTAGTCCCAAAATTGATTGCCGTATACAATCCACGGGCTCAAATAATTCTCAACATACCTATGCCCCACCGCAATCACCAGTTACGCGGCTGGTCTCCGCCATCAGAATTATGCTCCATTTGGGAAGACCCACTCATGTGTCCTCACGATACATGAGGAGAACAAAACTTCGTGGGATCCTTACGACTCACAAAGGAAAAACACACTTGGGAGTCCCCACGACTCCTAAGGAGAAAGTGCACCTACGAGATCTTTTCGACTCGTAGGGAGAAAATGCTTTTATGGGACCCTTACGGCTCATAAAATTGAAAAGCCTTAGGTAATAGGGACCTAAACCTATCTCCTAAGACACCGCTTCCCAACAGGAAAAGGCAAATGATGACTTTCTCCTGGCACATGTGCTTCATTGCTAACAACGCTAATGCCTACCCCAATCCCTAAATTCTAAACTTTAATTCAATAGACCCCTAAGTCTTTAAACTGGGAACAAATGATCTCTAAGTCGTTAAACTGGAAACAGATGACCCCTAAGTCGTTAAACTGGGAACGAGGGAAATTCCCTCATGGCAAATGATGATTCGCTCCTGGTACCATATTCCAGTGTAGCGGTGCTGATGTCAATCCAAATCACATCAAATCAGCAAAACAACCAATGACCTCCCTGGCAGAATCAAATTCCACCTCGGAAACAAGTCAACTTCATCCCTGACACCACAAGAAGCGGAGCAAGTCAAATCCAGAACCGACCATCCAAGTCGCTAAAAGGGCAAAACGGACCGTCCACATCGCTAAAATGGTAGCATCGACCGTCCACGTCGCAAAAAGGGCAGCACCGACCGTCCAAGTTACTAAAAGGGCAGAATCGACCATCCAATTCGCAAAAAAGGCAGAACCGACCGTCCAAGTCGCAAAATGGGAAGCACCGACCGTCCACGTCGTAAAAAGGGCAGAATCGACCGTCCAAGTCGCTAAAGGGCAGAACCGACATTCCAAGTCACAAAAAGGGCAGCACCGACCGTCCATGTCGCAAAAAGGGCAGCATCGACCATCCAAGTCACTAAAAGGGCAGCACCGACCGTCCACGTCGCAAAAAGGGAAGTATCGACCGTCTAAGTCGCTAAAAGGGCAGCATCGACCGTCCACGTCGCTAAAAGGGCAGCACCGACCGTCCACGTCGCTAAAAGGGCAGCAACGACCTCCTCGTCGGAATTACGCTCCGCCTTGGAATCAAGTCAACCAGACACTCCATCTCGGAGGCACGTCAAGCATCGACCGTCCATGTCATAAAAAGGGCAGTGCCAACTTCCCCAAAAAGCGGGAACCAAATCAAGTCGCCTCCACGTGAAAGAAGATCCATCAATTTCATGCACACAACCCACATATGCTGTGTGCATTTATTGATGGGGGCAATTTGTTGGGGTAAAAATTTACACCCCGGTTGACCAAGTCAAAATCAAAGTCAACCCCAAGCCAGGTGGGCCCAAGCCCAGGTCAAGTAGGCCAATGCCTGGAGCGAGCCCGAGCATGAAGCGACCGGCCTCCCCCATGCCAAAATAAAAATTTTGTAATAAATAATTTTGTTGTATTTCTTATATTTTTATTTTATGAATAAATGTAAGAAAATGGGCATAAAGCCAAATTTTTGTAAAGCCCATGGCTTATGTGCAAAAAGAAATAGCACATGAGGCATGGGATGGGCAAAATGCCATTTTGTAAAGCCCAAGGGGCTATATGTAAAGTGTATAGCCTATAAAGACAAAGATAATGAAAATATCCCAACAACTTTTTCTCTCTCCAAAAAAATCCAGATCTGAGATCTCTCTCCTTCCTCAAGGTTCTAAAACCTTCTTCTTTCTTTTGAATTAAATCAAGAGTTTTACTCTTCCTTTTATAAAACTGAATAGTTTTTCACCACAAAACCCACAAAGGGGAACTCAGATCTTCCATCAGATCTCAAAAAGAAGAGATTTTTAAAAAGCTCACATCTCTTGATCTTCAAGATCCTGCCAACAGAGGAGGAAGAGGGAGACCCATCTCCAGAAACCCTACTTTGGGGAAGAACTAGGGCTCAAGGGGAGAAGCCCTTCATCATCTTCAAAACACCCTAGGAGTTTAACTCCTCACACACACACACACACACACACAAAATAATAAGTGCTCCTTTCTGGGAGTACAACTCCCATTGTAGGGACCAAGTCCTTTTTGCAGCCCGATCGCCCACATGCTGACACATAGGGCACTAGCGCTCAAAGTGCTAGCGCCCGAGCGCCCCACGTGCCTGAGCGCTAGCACTCGAGCGCCTACGTGCCTGGCACGTGGGGCGCTAGCGCTCTGCGCTCAAAGTGCTAGCACCTAAAGCACTGGCGCTTTTTCCCATGCATCCTTTGGATGCCCTTTCCTTTTTTTATTTTGTATATATGTATATATACATATACACACACACACATACTCTACAACCCTCTCCCTCCCAAAAAAAATTTAGGCCGGGGCGCTGCCCCGCACCCCGTAAAGGGGCTGCTAGCCCCCTTGACCCCCAGCCCGCTATCCGGGTAGCGGGACCCCCGTAAAAACTCTACGGGGCCCCCGATATATCCAAACCCCCCTTTTAAAACACAACACACCACACTGCACATTGAGTTTGCATGTCCTGTTTGACCCGTGAATCGGAGGTTCTCTCTCTCCAAATGCGAGGGGTAATTAACGGCAGCTTAGCCCGCGGCTGCTGGAGATTTGGATCCCCGCAATCAATAAACCCCAGCCTACCCTAGGCAGGAGGAGTCTGTAATGCGCCTAACAAGCATGTGCGTATTCCCATCTCAATGGGGTGATGAAAAACACGCTACACCAACCAGAATCCCCGGCCGAAGATCCATCGATAATCATCGAGGATGACAAAGGGGAAACAGCAAACCCTCCTCCGGCCTTATCAGCGTCCAAGGAGGAAATGATCTCCAAGACCGCCCTTGATGATTATATTGCTCAACAAATAAAAGCTCATCAAGCTAATGAAGCCGTCGGCTAAATTGCCAGAACCGAGAGACCATATCCAGGTTGGTATGATCAGATCAAATACCCGCCAGGATATACGATCCCTAAGTTTTATGTCTACAAAGGAACAAGCAACTCTCACCAAAACGTCGCTCAATTAAGATCTCTGTGCAGCAACACTGGAGGCAACGACAAACTGTTGTTTCACCGGTTCATTGGCAGCTTGTCAGAAATAGCCTTCGAATGGTAATCAGAGCTCCCAAATGACTCCGTGAAAACATTCGCGGAAATGGAACTGCTGTTCACACAGCGTTTCGCTAGCGCGAGTGAGCGCACTCCGATCACGGTATTAATCAATGCCAAGAGGGCCTGAGGATGGCCCAACAAACTGCTATCACAGCAGCTGCCAGACCAACACAGCGTGAGGGCACCATGGAGGACTTTAGGAAGCTCGGTCCGTCCACATTTACAGGATTAGAGGAGCCTTTGCTAGCAGAGCAGTAGCTATTAGATACAGAGAATCTTCTTATTGCCACGCAGATTCCAGATGAGAAAAGAGTGGATGTAGTACGCATCCAATTCGTAGATTACGCTCGCAAGTGGTGTCTTGTTGAGGAGACCCGTTTGACCAAGCTGATCAACTGGGCAACTTTTTCGTGAAGTTTCTTATAGAAGTTCTTTCTGCAATCTGCTAGGGAAGAAATGGAGGAGAAGATCATTAGCTTGAAGCAGAATGGCGGATCTGTTGATACCCATGCGGCTGAATGGACCCGACTCAATCGATTTGTAGGGCCCTTGGTTGCAAATGAGGCAGATAGGGCAAGGAGTTTTATGTGTAGCTTGAATGTGTAGATTCAGAGACACATTATATCGTTGGGATTGACCACCTTCTCCCAAGTTCTCAAGATGGTTAAGGAACAACAGAGTTTATCAGTAAGAGTAAAGGGTACTCAACAGCAAACAGTTATAGTGTGGAAGACTCCGTATGCACCAACCAGAGCTCCTGTACGTAGAGGCATTCCAGTAAATAAAAAGGGGATAGTACCTATGAAAAGGACCTTTGTTTCAACGCAGAAGAAGGATGTGATCTGTGATTACTGCCAACGACCGGGTCATTTCTGGAGGGAGTGTCGGATGAGGCTTGGGCAGTGTCTGATTTGCGGAGCTGCTGATTATCGAATTAATACTTGTCCATCGAGAGTTCAGTTGAAGGGTGATGCTCCAAGAGCACGGCAGAAGCAGATTACTCAGGTCTAATCAGGGGTGGGCCTTCACCTTGACGGCCGAGGAGGCTAAGGCTTCAAACTATGTTGTTTTAGGTACCCTGCTTGTTTATAATTTTTCCGCATTGGCATTATTCGATTCTAGTGCATCTCATTTCTTTATGTCGTCCAAGTTTATTAGTGCACACTCTATCTCATATACGGCCCTATCTAGTTGTTTGGACATACACACTGGAAATGGGAGAATTATATCTAGTAGTGAGTGTAAAGGTTGTTCGATTGTTATTTGCGGACGGAAGTTATTTGCGGATTTCTTGGTGATTGATACTGGCAGTTATGATGTTGTCTTGGGAATGGATTTTCTTGGCATTTTCCATGCTCACATTGATTGTAGAGCGCAGAAAGTGATTTTTCGGATTCCCAGACATCCGGAGTTCGTATTCTTGGGAGGTAGCAAATCTGTCGGGCCAATCGAATTTAGGGTTAAGCCGACAAGTGCCTCTTTCTCGTCGATGGAACTAATCAAAGAGGAAGCACCAGTAGTAGTTCGGGATTTCATGGATGTGTTCAAGAATATCTCAAGTTTACCGCCAAAATGAGATGTGTGGTTTGCGATTGATCTTATTCCTGGAGCAGAGCCGATTTCAAAGGCTTATTATCCGATCGCACTGGTGGAATTGGAAGAGGTAAAAAAACAAGTTTTCGAATTACTAGAGAAGGATTGGATTCGCAACAGTGGTTCACCATAGGGAGCTCCAATTCTTCTAGTCAAAAAGAAATATGACATGCAGAGATTGTGCATCGACCATCGAGAGTTAAATCGGGTGACTGTTAAGAATAAATACCCAATCTCTTGCATAGGCAAATTATTCGATGAACCCAGTGGCGCGAGAGTATTCTTGAAGTTGGATTTGCGATCGGGATATCATCAAGTTCGGGTGAAAAAATAAGACATTTGCAAGACGGCGTTCCGAACTCGATATGGGCATTATGAGTATTTGGTTATGCCATTTGGAGTTACTAATGCATTGGCGAGATTTATGGACTTGATGAACCGAATTGTTTCACCATTTCTAAATCAGTTCGTGGTGGTATTCATTGATGATATTTTGGTCTATTCGAGGAGCAATGAAAAGCATGAAGAACACTTGAGAATCGCACTGCAGACGTTGAGACAAGAAAGGTTATATTCTAAGATTAGCAAGTACGAGTTTTGGCTCGAAGAAGTGAAGTTCTTGGGTCATGTTGTATCTGGAGATAGAATTGAAGTTGACCCCGAAAAGATTGCAGTTGTTCATGATTGGCCGATTTCAAAGAATGTAAGGGAGATTAGAAGTTTCCTTAGGCTTACTGAATATTATAGAAGGTTTTTGGGGAACTTCGCTCGAATAGCAGAACTGTTGACCAAGCTAACACGTAAAGAGATACCGTTCGGATGGACTGATAAGTGTGCTTCAGCTTTCGAAGCGCTAAAATAAAGATTGACAACCGCTCCTATTTTAATAGTGTCATATGGTTCTGGGGGATTAATTATTCAGCGATGCATCTGGGAAATGCTTGGGATGTGTTTTGATGCAGCATGGAAAGGTCGTAGCTTATGCGTCGAGGTGATTGAAGACTCATGAGAAGAACTACCTAATTCATGACTTGGAGCTAGCAGCAGTAATGTATGGATAGAATAATCTTACTCGAGATGATAGTATACTAACTGGTTTTTAAATATGACATAACTCGAGCTCCCGATGTCGGTTCGGGACAAAATTTAGATGTATAGATACATAATTGACAGACCTATAGCTTTCCTATATACTAGGTGACTCAGAAATGCAAAGAACAACCCGTTATATGTCCTGCAAGACAACCCATAGTTGCTGTCCAGAAATCAGAATTTTAATATGACCATAACTAAAGTTTTAGAAATCCAAATCGCGCAGAACTGAGTTGTTTGGATAACTATACCGAAAGACCTATAAGTTTCTAATTATTTTCGAAACCTAAAAACCGACGGAATTTAACTCAAACTGTGTTTTAAAAATGTGCGACGGTGTGGACAGATTTTGATCTGTTCTGCGCGACGATACGAAACCGGGTATATCTCCCAAACTAGTAGTCATAATTATTCGAGACTTTAATTCGCGTTTGTATAACATCTAGGTCTATGTTTCTTGTTTACATTCTGAATTCAATTAACTTGAGTAATTAGCATTTCACAACATATCGTTGCAGTACTATTTTTTTATCATTACTTGAATATTATACTTGCCTCATTTCATACCAAGTGACTTATTTATTGCACCTACATGAATCACGTGTTTAGATATATTGCATACAAGGTACAAACTTGACTGAGTTGTGAATACACGCTTACTTGTATACTTGAATACTTGAATCCTTGAATACATGAACATGTGAAATTAACATGAGCATGAAATTGATTGATTTGGGTATCGTGTTTAGAACTAAGTGTCACGTGGAACAGAGTGCCATGCCCTAGCCGGGTGGGGAACACCTTTTGAATCCACAGGGGCCACCTCTAGAATCCATGCATAATTATGAAATGAAATATGGGTCGTGTATGGAACAAAGTGCCACATGGGACAAAGAGCCACATGGAGAAAATTGCACGCCATGACGATGGTGAAGGTTACCTCTTGAGTCTGTGGAGTCTACTTCTTGAATCCGCATATGACATGGGATCTACAAGAAGAAGTCCGTGGATACCACACAAACATGACAAGAATAATGACATTGATCCCTGACAATATGATTATGTGTTTCAGACAAGCTATTTTATAGTATAGAGCTTAGGTTATATTTTTAAGATTTGCATACTGCATTTCCTGCGTTATATCATTACCCTAGTAAACTTTGACATTGAATTTCTGAATAACTGCTGATCCGCCATGCTATTCATGCTTACACTTGTTATTGTATTATTATGTTTAAATTACTTTATTATGTTTAATCACTTTATCATGTTATCCATTACACTGCCATGTATAACGCATAACTATCTATATGTTTTACTGTTAAATTACCTTGCATTATAACACTATTTAATTTGGGGACTTAACGAGCGCAAATTCGCTGACGAAAATTCCTTGTTTTCTTTTATTCTTTGGAAATGTTCATCAGGTGGCTTAGTGATAGAGGAGATTGAACCGACGGAGGAGGAATACTCTCAGTTGTCATCGCTGGCAGATTAATAGTCTTACCTTCAGCCTTTACTTTTCAGTATGCCTAATTGTTCGGGCTTTGTTATTTTATTTCGTTGTATCTTATTTTCATACTCTTGTCAACAGTTTGATCATTGTGGGTTTTGAATGTAATAATTGGAGTTGGATTTTGTTCTTTTGCCTTATTCTTGTTATATATTTATATTGCTTATAATACACTTAACGTATTTATTTTGAGAAAGACCCTTATTGGCATAAATACGTCATGGACCTCGTCACATGTCTGCTACCATCTTTTGGAAAGCAGGACGTGACAGGTTCTATTGGTGGCCCATGTGGGTCAGTTCTGCATGAATATCGAAAGCAATATATTACAAGAATTTAGAAATCCAATTACATTCAATATTTTCTTTGAATCTCATCCTATTCCTTTGAATCCATTTGAAATTCACTTTCAACTTCCTTGAAGATCACCTCTCAATTTTTAAATCCTTAATTCCTATTCATTCCTTCTACTTGTATCTCTTAGATTATTCTTTGCATGTGTTCTAGAATCTTCTATGTTGACTTAGGAATTATTCTAGAAAGCATGTACCGGTCTTCAAATATTTTTGAATAATGATTATTTGGTCCTTTTAAATTTGTTTCACCGCGATTTACGCAAGTCATCTGTCTTCTTACCAATTGGAGTATCAATCAATGGAGCTCGAAAACGACATGTCACGACATTATTTGGTCCTTATTGCAACGTACTTCTTAAGAGAATTTCGGGGACAAAATTCTTTTTAAGGGGGGTGGACTATAACGACTACACCATGATGTCATTCTTAAATCTATTTCGCTTTCATACTTATATTTTCTTGAAGATCACTTCTCAATTTCTTGAATTCCTAAAATTCCTGTCTGTTTCTTCATACATCTCATAGGCCATCTTTTACATTCTATGTTCCGGCTTTCAAACTTTCTGATTCAGAAGCATCTCTTGTTTATACGTATTCCTAATTCGTTTTGTCACAATCTACGTCCCTCTTGACTATCATCAAGGGATGGTAGAGTTCAAGATTCCCGATCCCTTGATATTCGTATTCGGAAGTCCTTTAATATTTCAATCAAGTTAACCTCTTGCTCGCATTTCTTAGAACATCCTTCTTTCACCTTTAAAACAAGCCGATCGAAACTAGTAACCCCGACTTCAGCCTTTATGACTGCACTATCTTTATCTGTTTGTAACAACCCTAAATTTTCTGTACAAAATTTTTTCTTCTTAAAGTACAGGAAGGAGTTTGTAAGCCTGAGCACAATTTAAAATTTTTTCTTCTTAAAGTACAGGAAGGGCTTTGTAAGCCTTGCACTGCTGTGACTTAGCCCATGTGTTCGAATCCCATCAGTCACATATATTTTTTACTGATTTTTTTTTCTTTTAAACTTTTTGGAAGCTCAAAAGTTTACACACATAATACACGTAAAATGAAAAGTCACAGAAAATCAAACATGTGCAAATTAGAACTAACACCAGCATGGACACGTGGCACAAATCCAAGCCCCTAACCCATCAACTCGACCGGCAAGATTGAGCTTTTGGCCGGAGACGCCGGGTCATCTGTAGGGGATGAGGCCCGGGCTTTGCACAATAAACCCTTGGCCTACCCCCGCTACTCCTGTTCTGTTTGATTTCTCTGCAATTATCCAAAGAACTTAAAATCACCCTTTAATCCAATTTTTAATGAATTTTAATTCTTTCTTCAATTCCAAAACCCTAATTTTATACTATAAATACAACCACATACCCTAGCCCCTCTTCATTCTGAAATCCATTGCCAAAATTCTCAAAAAAAAATTCTAAGTCTAAGAAGATTACAGGTGTAGTTAGCCCTAGGTCAAATTCCGGCGAGAATTCGAGACGTTTCCGGCGACCTCGCGACTCCACGAAGGCTACTACCCTCATCCTCTACCTCCCCTATGTCCTTTTAACTTGTAAGTCCCATCTCCCCTCTTCTCTTTCTACCATAAAATTCTTCTTTTCAAAACTTGTCGGTAAGTGGAGTTATACCGATATTCAATTCTATAATCTTTAAAATTATAATTTCTTCTTAAGAATCACTTGTACTCATATATATACCTTACTTGTAATCATTCAACTAATGTTTAGAAACCAATTTCACTCTAAAACTCCATGTTAAATAACTTTAATTAAGCTTTTACGTTTAAATACCATGAAATTTACATACGACATCTTTTAATTGTTTTGCTTAATATTACCTTTAGAAAACCTCATGAGGTAATGACCTACCTCTCACATACACACATCTTGACATAGCACGATTCTCTTAAACAATATTTTTGTGACAAAATACGACTTTTCATCAAAATACCTTAAACTATTAAAAAGCCGGATTTCCTTAAATTGTGTTACTTAATTCTTTGTGATTATGCCTCGACAACCCATTTTAGGAAATCTGGTTTGGATGGTGCGGATTATCGCACATCCTCGGGACTAGTAGGGCGAGATGTAGACCTCCTCACGGAGCATACGATCTCGATGGAATATTGATACAATTTTTAAGAAAAACGAGGATTTCTATTTAATAATAAAAATTTGTTTTTAATAATTATATAAATATTATAAAACCATATATTTTTAATATATAATAAAATTCCATGTTTTCTAGAAAATAAATGAATTACAAGTTTCATGAAAATACCATCAAGAATCAATATAAGTCAAACTTTACACTAAAATACCTTGAACTATTCAAGTTTCACTAATATTCTTCATTCCTTAAAAATTTACATCCATGAAAACCCTATATAATATAAATAAATACTTGAAGTTTATTTTGAAAGTATACTAAAAATATTTTTCATAAAAACCCCTCAAGTTATATTAAATTACAATAAGGACCCTAGTAAATATAGGTTTAAGTAGGACCAATTCTCTTGAGTCTCGGGGAGCCGGAAAAAGTGGATGCTTGCCTATTTATGGTAGAAAACTAAAACGGGGTTATCTGAAAGGTTTGCCTAACACCCTATGTAGAGTTTTGAAGCATCACATGTCCCAAAGTTTAAATTTTTATGGTGCTAAACAAGCATACAAAGGAATCGATCCTAGAAAATTAGGGTTTCGAAAGTTAAAGCGAATAAAAACTAGGGTTTCGAGACTACAACCTTTGTAGCTCCCTTTCGCTGGACTCTTTGGTCTCTTGGGTGTTGGAAGAAGGTCCTCTTGAAGTCCTCTCACGTCCACGACGATCTACCCGAAGTTCCTCGTCCAAGCTCGCAACTTCGATTGTCAAGAAGAGAATCGAAGAGAACACTCTAAACAAGTTGGCTAAACTTGTGTAGAATGATGTTGTGGTTAAGATTCTCACTTCAAAAACCTTTCTTTATGTGTGTTTTACTCACTAGAAGAAACTAGAGAGCAAATGGTGAAGGAGGAAGAAAATGGAGGCTTTCTTTTAACAAGAGTAGAATGATAACCATTGAAAAGAAATGAAATATATCTATATATATTTTATTTCTTCTCACTACAAACCATGGTTAAATCTTTGAGTTATTATTTAATTAGGGTTTAAAACACATAAGGAAAGTTTAATCCAAGGTTAAGGGTAGGTGAGAATGGTTAGGTTAAAGAAGAGTGTAGAAACAACTCAAGAATTATCCTTTCCTTTTCTATTTTGTTTTAAACATAAAATTAAATAATAATCCATATATTTATCCATGGTGTGATTCTTATATTGCCACCATTTTCATGTGTAAACAACCATGATAGATGGGTGTATGTATGTATGTATGTATGCACATCCATATGTGCATGAAACTAGAAAGAAAGAAAGAAACTCATACATGCATTCATACATCCATCATATTCAAGAAAGGTTTTAAGTGAGAAAACTAATGGTTAAATGATAAATCAACACTTGATTTATCAATCCGGCCATATCACATATGACCCTACCAAAAGCAAGCCGCCCGATCAATGTACGGTATCATATACGCGTATTTTAATCGGGTCCATGCGCATATCGCATACGCGCACCACAACGTTTCGCCTGGACTAGGTAACTCCTGTGTGGGACTCTAAGACTCGTCAATACGCCGGCAGAGGGTGATGATCATATCAAGCACCCCCAAGCCCCAAGCGGTCAGCTAAACGTAACGGCCACCCGGGTATTGAGCGATCAGAAGAAAACAAGCGAACCTGCTACAACTCCCGTCGAGCCAACCGGCAACACTACCGTACAGTCCGGTCTCTTCGTCAGATATGCTGCATATCGAGCCTAGGGATGGTCACGTCGACCCCAATAACTCAATAAGTCGTGCCGGTGAATGGTCTATAACAGATCGAGAAACTACTGATAACACTTATCAGCAAATCTCAGCAGCCCTGGCCAGGGACTTACTGATACAACCAGTCGGGCACAGCACAGCATCAACTCCCAATACCGGGAGAGATGAAACCCCTCCTATCGCTCATTGCCTTCGTGTGTCTCGGGACTGCACCCAACGGCCACCTGTTTGCACGACTCGGTAGAGCCGTGGTAGGGTGGCAAACAAAGTACAGTGGGAGAACACACAAGACTCTATGACGATCTCGGGTCTACAGACTAACATGTACCAGTGTCACCTGAGAACTGCTATCCGACGATAGATATAATTCCATATAGGAGTTCTCGGTGAGTCCGTCCGGTGTACCCAGTCACCACTGAGCACCCGTATATGATCTTGATGTCAAATATCGATGAATGTGGGAACATTCATCGCCCATTGTATGGGTCTAGTATCATATACGCTAGTCTACTCTGGTATATCAATGCCCCGTCTAGATATACCTACGACTAGGGACTTTCCAGGATATGCTTATAGACTACAGATGTCCCACTAGTATGATCTCTATCATAATCAGAGCGGTCAAGCCGATATCCTCAGGGCTTTATCAGCATGTATGAATGAATAAAAGCATGATCAAATCAACATGTCAGATAAAGAAGAACCAGATAGCATACTATCATGTCGAGCAAGAATACATACTGAATATATATATATATGTATAGATACATCCACTATCATATAATGGTCTTTAGGGCATACATATATCCAATATTATCAATGGTAATTGTCTTGGAAAAAGACACAAATTCTGCCATCCATGTGCAGTAGTTACCGATAACACCAAAATCTAATTCATGATCCAAATCTGTTTAAGTGTCTGACTCAATCTGAGTCAGTCTAATCTGAATACAATCCAAACATGAATCCAATCATAACTCCAATTCAACATGAATCCAATATACCAAACATGAACACTTGAACTTGAACATGAATACCAAAACAATATCAACATGACTTGACTTGACCGAACCATGGCTATATCTTGAACTTGACTATATGACTACCGTTTACATCCTGAATCTGTTTACATGAACAACTTATACCATGGTCTCGGTAAGTCTGATAACTACAAATCAATACAATATACATTACGGGGTTTAACGGAGTAATTTGGTACGGAAAGTATTAAAAGTGGCACGATGATGGTCACTAAAAGACGTAGATTAACATCCATTGATGTTATCCCATAGGTATTGATGGGGCCTTATACTACGGGTTACCATAGTCCACGGGAAAAGTTGAACTTCTTTCGTATATACTGATACCTTCTATACCAAGCTACAAACAACTACATTAGTATAACAAACATAAACCTGTACAATTTACCAGTTATATTCTCTCTATTTGTTCTAATCTATTCTATCTTTTGGTACTTACCGAGCGCTAGTTCGCTGACGACATTCCTGTCTCTTCTTTCTTTGGAATGTTCGTCAGGAGGACCCGACTCTCAGGAGACCGAGCCTAGCCAAAGCAATTTGGAGCAGTTCACAGAAGAACCAGACTTCTAGGCTTTTACTTGTACTTATTTTCTTTTCAGTTCATATGCCAATGTTTAGGCATCACTTTCTATCATTGTACTTTTCTTTTCAGTTGTATCTAAAGAATGATTATCAATAAAAAGTTGTTGTTTTATTACATATCTTCTCATTCTTGTGCTTTATATTTATATTGCTTATTTACGCTTAACGTGTTTACTTCTGACTAAATATATCGCGGCCCGCCACGTTTCCTTCCCCGTATACTGGGAAGCGGGGCGTGACAGGTTTTGTTGGCGGCCCATGCAGGCCAGTTCTGCATGGAAATCTAAGCAATATATCACAAGAATTATAAGAATCAGCAACTATACATTTTTTACATTTCAATTCTTTGAATCTATCCCAATCCTACTTTTTCTCTCAAGGTTATGGATCCTTCCAACAACACAAGCACCAATGTAAACGGCAACACTCCACCACCTATACTACCACCCATTACAGTTGAAGACTTACTGATAAGATCAACGCCGTTCTTTGAAGCAACCAGGAGTCTAGTTGAGGGACAGCAAAAGCAGGTTGCTCTCTTTCACCAAGGACTGGTCCGCACTAAGGCATCTTTGAGGGCAGCGCATGATTATATCAAGAAGAAGGAAAGGACACCGTCAGCAAAGACTTGCTATTATTGTAAGAAACTCGGACATGAAATAACGGGCTGCAGGTGAGCTAATGGTCTTCGTATGATTTGTAGATCTCCTGAACACACTCTGAGGGCTTGCTCAAAGTACAGAGCACACACAAACCCCACACCAAGACTGACTATACAAACTCCTACTACTGCACCACCTTCGCAAGGACCACATTTACCTCGTCGGTCCGAAGTGTACCAGCAGGCACAGAGAAAAGTGCCAGGAGGTCAACCATCCACCATTTCAGATGGAGAAGCTGAAACCACTAGCCAAGTTAGCACTGGTAATTCCCAATCCTTTCATCTTTTCAAATCATTATATACCTCTATATTTTTCCTTGTATCTAAAACCAACCTCACACAACTTAAGCACTACACCAGTAGCCACTATTACTGCACTTGCACTGTTCGACACTGGAGCGTCATAATGCTTCATGTTGCAACTTGAGAGAATTTCGCAGACGAAATTCTTTTTAAGGAGGGTAGACTGCAGCGCCTGCAACAAGATTGCATTCCTTTGAATCTTTTCTTGTTTTCCCTGATAATCTTGTCTCGACATAACACAAACTACAAACTCTTAATTTTCCTTTGATTTTTTTTCTTAAACTATATCACCTTGACTCTGATGGTAGGATTTGGGTGATTTAAATGGAGTTATGTGATTGTAATTATGAACTGCACTATAAATACAATACGGTACTCTACTTGAGTGACTTAGAATTTTGGTTTTGATTCTCTTTCCTCTTGATTCAACTATGTTCTATCATATAACTATAATTATCAAATCATATCTCCTTGATAACTCATCTTTTCAGCCTTTTTCAAAACCTTGCATCCTTTCGTTCTTTCAAACTTTTTCTTGCACTTTCGGTATTATACTAATAATTCTTTCACCTCCACTGTAATCAAATTTTTCTTAAATCTGTTACAACTTCCTTCTATAAATTTCGAGAACGAAATTTTTATAAGGAGGGTAGAATGTAACAACCCTAAATTTTCCGTACAAAATTTTTTCTTCTTAAAGTACGTAAGGAGTTTGCAAGCCTAAGCACAATTTAAAAGTTATTCTTGTTTAAGAACAGCAAGAAACAACTTGCAACTCATTGGTAAAGTCTTGCACTGCTGTGACATAGTCCCTGTGTTTGAATCCCATCAGCCACATATATTTTTTACTGATTTTTTTTAAAACTTTTTGGAAGCCAAAAAGTTTACACGTATAATACACGTAAAATGAAAAGTCACAAAAAATCAAACATGTGCAAATTAGAGCTAACACCGGCATGGACACGTGGCACAAATCCAAGCCCCTAACCCCTCAACTCGACCGGCGAGATTGAGCTTTTGGCCGGCGACACCGGGCCTCCGTAGGGGATGAGGCCCAGGCTTTGCAAACTAAACCCTTGGCCTAACCCCACTACCCCAGTTCTGTTTGATTTCTCAGCAATTATCCAAAGAACTTAAATTCACCCTTTAATCCAATTTTTAATGCATTTTAATTCTTTCTTCAATTCCAAAACTCTAATTTTACACTATAAATACAACCCCATATGCTAGCCCCTCTTCATTTTGAAATCCATTACCAAAATTCTCAAAAAAATTCTAAGTCTAAGAAGAGTACAAGTGGAGTTAGCCCAAGGTCAAATTCCGACGAGGATTCGAGATGTTTCCGGCAACCCCGCGACTCCATGAAGGCTACTATCCTCATCCTCTACCTCCCCTATGTCCTTTTAACTTGTAAGTCCCATCTCCCCTCTTCTCTTTCTACCATAAAATTCTTCTTTTCAATACTTGTCGGTAAGTGGAGTTATACCGACATTCGATTATATAATCTTTAAAATTACAATTTCTTCTTAAGAATCACTTGTACTCGTGTATATACCTTACTTGTAATCACTAAACTAATGTTTAGAAACCAATTTCACTCTAAAACTCCATGTTAAATAACTTTAATTAAGTTTTTACGTTTAAATACCATGAAATTTACATACGACATCTTTTTATTGTTTTTCTTAATATTACCTTTAGAAAACCTCACGAGGTAATGACCTATCTCTCACATACACATATCTTGACATAGCACGATTCTCTTGAACAATATTTTTGTGGCAAAATACGACTTTTCATCAAAATACCTTAAACTATTAAAAACCTGGATTTCTTTAAATTGTGTTACTTAATTCTTTGCGATTATGCCTCTACAACCCATTTAGGGGAACCCAGTTTAGATGGTGCAGATTATCGCACATCCTCGGGACTAGTAAAGCGAGATACAGACCTCCTTACGGAGCATACGATCTCAATGAAATTTTAATACAATTTTTAAGAAAAACGAGGATTTCTATTTAATAATAAAAATTTATTTTTAATAATTATATAAATATTACCAAATCACATATTTTTAATATATAATAAAATTCCATGTTTTCTAGAAAATAAACGAATTACAAGTTTCATGAAAATACCATCAAGAATCAATATAAGTCAAATTTTACACTAAAATACCATGAACTATTCAAGTTTCACTAATATTCTTCTTTCTTTAAAAATTTACATCCATGAAAACCCTATATAACATAAATAAATACTTAAGGTTAATTTTGAAAGTATACTAAAAATATTTTTCATAAAACCGCCTGAAGTTATATTAAATTACAATAAGGACCTTAGTAAATATAGGTTTAAGCGGGACCAATTTTCTTGAACCTCAGAGAGCCGGAGAAAGTAAGTGCTTGCCTATTTAAGATAGAAAACTAAAACGGGGTTATCAATGGTAATTGTCTTGGAAAAGGACACAAATCCTGCCGTCCATGTGCAGTAGTTACCGATAACACCAAAATCTAATTCATGATCCAAATATGTTTAAGTGTCTGACTCAATCTGAGTCTTAGTCTAATCTGAATACAATCCAAACATGAATCCAATCATAACTCCAATTCAACATGAATCCAATATACTAAACATGAACACTTGAACTTGAACATGAATACCAGAACAATATCAACATGACTTGACTTGACCGAACCATGGCTGTATCTTGAACTTGACTACATGACTACCGTTTACATCCTGAATCTGTTTACATGAACAATTTATACCATGGTCTCGGTAAGTCTGATAACTATAAATCAATACAATCAATACAATATACATTAGGGGTTTAACGGAGTAATTTGGTACGGAAGGTATTAAAAGTGGCATGATGATGGTCACTAAAAGACGTAGATTAACATCCATTGATGTTATCACATAGGTATTGACGGGGCCTTGTACTACGGGTTACCATAGTCCACAGGAAAAGTTAGACTCCTCTCGTATACACTGATACTTTCTATACCAAGCTACAAACAACTACGTTAGTATAACAAATATAAACCTGTACAATTTACCAGGTATATTCTCTCTACTTGTTCTAATCTATTCTATCTTTTGGTTCTTACCGAGCACTAGTTCATTGACGACATTCTTGTCTCTTTTTTCTTTAGAATGTTCATCGAGAGGACCCGGCTCTCAGGAGACCGAGCCCATCCAGAACGATTTGGAGCAGTTCACAGAGGAACCAGACTTCTAGGCTTTTACTTGTACTTATTTTCTTTTCAGTTCATATGCCACTGTTTAGACATCGCTTTCTATCATTGTACTTTTCTTTTCAGTTGTACGTAAACAATGATTATTAATAAAAAGTTGTTTTATTAATAAAAAGTTGTAAACAATGTTTAGGCATCGCTTTCTATCATTGTATTTTTCTTTTCAGTTGTATGTAAACAATGATTATTAATAAAAAGTTGTTGTTTTATTACATCTTGTCATTCTTGTACTTTACATTTATATTGATTATTTACGCTTAACGTGTTTACTTCTGAGTAAATACATCGCGGCCCGCCACGTCTCTTTCCCCGTACACTCGGAAGCGGGGCGTGACACTGTTCCTTATCCTTTTTATTGTTTTATTCTTGTTGGATTTCTCTTACTTTTTTAAATTCTAGTCAATTCTTTTCCTTCTTATTTGCATACATAATTGCTCTCTTACATACATCCTTGAATCATTCTTATCGACTTAGGAAATTATCCTAGAAACGCTATGCCAGACTTCAAATTATTTCATAAGGAATATCTTAACATTTTCATTCTTCTATTTTTTATTCCCTCACAGTCTATTACTGCCGTACACCTTCTTATCGATTAGAGTACCGAATGATAGAGCGCGACGATGAATCGTGACTGCGTTATCCTGATCATTTTCCTTACTCTGCTGCAACATCCTCCTTGAGTAATTTCGATGTCGAAATTATTTTTAAGGATGGTAGATTGTAACGACCATGTTTTTACTGTAATGCTTTTTAATAAATAAAAGTATATTTGCATCGAACTGATTCGTTTGTAAAAAGAAAAGCTTTTGAAAGATTTTTTTAAAAAAAGATTTATTTGATTTCTTTTAATATAAAGAATTTATTATATTTTGTTTTGAAAGGAAAATTTTGAAAAGAGAACTTGTTTTAGTGAGAAAAAAATAGTTTAAGAAAATGATTCATTCCGTTTATCTTTTAAATTATTCTCTTTTGAAACTCTATATATATTTGTTTCTATTTAATTATATGTAATAGAAAGCTTGCATCCCATTGGTTAAGTCATAGCATGGCTAGTCCATAAGCTATAGGTTCAAACCTTATGTCTTGCAATCATTTTTATCAATTATTTTTTGAACCTATCTCATAACCTACAAATGGCCTTTCATTTCCTCTTTTTTCTAACTCCCAAAATCAATTACAATGGTTATGAATATATAATCAATTAGAATTATGATGAACATTATATGTTCACTCCCACCTTCTTCATTTTCCTCAAATCCTCCACTCTTAATTCTCTCCCTTTACTCTTAATTCAATACTCTTAATTGCAATTTCTATTTATTTGTTTTCTTCTCTTTCTTGTAATACTAAAAATTCAGAGAAAAAAATCTTAAGCAAAACCTAGTCATCTTCATCATTAGATTCCTCATAGTCCCAACGTCATCGGAGCTTTTCATCTGCTAGGATTCAAGGTGAAGCGAAGGATTGCACCTTTCACAAACTTCGCTAACGGGATTTGGTTTCATCGCTAGAATCAAATCGGCGATACGGTTGTTATACCATATCGCGCCGCATGTAAGTCCCCCTCTCCTCTTCTTTCCCCTTGTTCCTCTCGTTATCTTTCTCTCTTTCCGTCTGTACTTGCATGATGCCGGCAACCCTTATTTAAATATTTTTAGTAAAAAGAATTCACTATGCATAATATTTACATGAATGGTTGTTTATATAATCTATATGATTTTTTTATGCTTGTAGTATTTGTGCGTAGCCTATAGTAATTATCGCATTTTATTAATGTTGTAAGTAGCAATACATAAGAATTTCATGAAATGATATATGCGAAATGTTTGTTATGGTAGTTTTATGAAAGGTCGGTTCGTATGTATTTCTTTTGATAAGCCAATCGCATGCTTGAAACATTGATGACACCTTTCAATTCGCGATATGTTTTTTATGGAATCACCTGTGTATTTTATTATGTTTGTAAATATAAAAGAAAACAAAGTTGTAAACTAATACCATGATTTTATCACTTTCAAATACGATCCTACATACCTTTATATTTAAATAAGTTTTAGAAATTAATTCCAAATTCTGGAAATTTCAAGAAATTTATCTATGATAGAATATATTTTTGTGTATGTGCTATAAAAATTTCAGGCCGAACCGAATAACGGTTTAAGATTTACGTCGTTTTTATCAGTCACCTTCAAAGACACATAACTCGGTTTACCGAGGTCCATTTTGAACAAACTCAAGTGTTTTGGATATTTAGATCGAAAGATATAGATTTTCTTAGTTGTAAAGATTTCCTGAAAACCGGCATAAATTACAGAAATCCGCGTTATAAAACTATGTGATGAATCTGGACAAAATATGTCCTGATTCGTATCCTGTTTTTGTTAGTAGACCTTGGGATCTCTACTAGGGTTTTAGAACATGCACAAATAGGATTTTAAAAACTCAAGAGAGCTCAAGTCTACAAACTAGGAACTTTCGGTGAAAGAATTGAACTTGCAACTAAAAAATTAGGAGTTTCCATATAAGGTAGAGAGCATACAATCTTTGCAGCATCTTCATATGCTCCAATTTGTATTGGACTCTAACTAGGCTTCTAGGATGAGAGAACAAGTTTAATGAAGACCTTTCCTTTGTCATAGATGATCCACCTGAGGAAACTCTTCTCTAGCTTCATTTCCACTTCATGCTCAAAACAAAATAGTGAATAAACTAACACTCTAAGCTTGCGAGTTTTGGAGTGTTAGGAATGTAGCAAGTCGCTTTAATATAATCTCATCATCTAACTTTCCTTTTGAATACTCCTTGAATTTTAAAGGAAGAAGAAGAGAGGAGCTTGAAGAAGATGGGAGTTATTATGCTAGAATAAAAACCTTAACCATTTTTCAAAGTGGTTGTAAATATTTACCATAACATAAACAAATCTCATCCATTGGATTTAATCCTTCTTCCAAGTGTCCACTCTTTTCTCTTCCCTCTACTTGTCACCATGTAGACAGGCTATGCGTGTGCTACACCTTTGGCACAAGATACCTTAAAAGGGAATGAAAAGGGAAAAGGAGAAAACAATATGTGTGTGTGTGCGCGCGCGTGCGCTTAATTTCCATATGTATTATAAATACATGAGTGAGACATAAATAAATAGTGACAAAATACTAGTAAATACATATATCCAATACATGTATTAATATATTAAATCGGCACTTGATTTAATATCCGTTCATTCCAAAAGACTGGCTAGTATTTACACGTGTCCGATTACCGTCAGTGTATCCAATACACTAGTTTTAATCGAACCCCGGTAGCATCTAATACACACGGCTACATCATATCGCTAGAGTTGGAAAAACCTCTGTGCGGGACTCTAAAAACTCGACAATACGCTGGCAGTGAGTTACTGGATCTAATCCATAACTTACAAGCATGTCAGTGGCACTAGCTGTACGTAATGGCTACCCATGTATCTGTTGAAATGAAAATCGACAAGCATGTCCGTCCGAACCGCTACAGAGCCTATAAGTGACAGTCACCGTATAGTCTGGTATATGAGAGTATCGCATATCATGTCTAGGAGGGTGGTAAATGTCAGACCCAAATAATCTGATAAGTCGTACCGATATCAAGCGCATCACCAACCAAGAAACTACTGATTCTCAATCGGTAAATCTCATCCGTTGTGGCAAGAGACTTATAGTGATAGCCAACCGGACATAGCATGATATCAATTTCCAATACCAGGAGAGACAAATCCCCTCAATCCGGTAACTGCCTCCATGTGGCTCGAGACTGCACCCAACTAAAACATGTTTGCATGATTCAGTAGAACCATAGTAGGATAGTAATCAATGTACAGTAGGAACTCATACAAGAAAAATGACGATCTTGGGTCAACAGACTAATCTGTACTCATGCTACCAGAGAACTACTATCTAACGGTAGGTATAATACCAACTAGCAGACATGTTTGCATGATTCAGTAGAACCATAGTAGGATAGTAATCAATGTACAGTAGGAACTCATACAAGAAAAATGACGATCTTGGGTCAACAGACTAATCTGTACTCATGCTACCAGAGAACTACTATCTAACGGTAGGTATAATACCAACTAGCAGATTCTCGGCGAGTCCGTCCAATATAACTCATACTCTAATGAGCACCTGTATACAATATTTGGTGCCATAAACCAATGGCTGTGAGACCGGCCACCTCCCCTTTCGGGAATAAGAAACGTATATACTAGTCTACTCCGGAGTATCGATACCCAGTCTTGATAATCCAACGACTATGGACTTTTCAGAATGTGCGTATGCACTACCCAGGCCTCACTAGTATGATCGCCATCATAACCCTGGTAGACAAGCAAGAATCATATAGGCTCTATCAACATGTAATAGCGATCCGTAATACCACATAATACATGTACATGATGATAAAGTGAAACCAGATAGCATACTTCCTCAATTATCATAATCGTCTGCCTGCAATTACAATAATTACCTTGAGGGCACTATAGCCAACAGTTTTTAAATATGACATAACTCAAGCTCCCGATATCGGTTCGGGACAAACTTTAGATGTATAGATGCATAATTGACAAACCTATAGCTTTTCTATATACTATGTGGCTCAGAAACGCATAGATTAACCCATTATATGCCATGTAAGACAACCCATAGTTGCTGTCCAGAAATCAGAATTTCTGTTTTAAACCTTGATTTTAATATGACCATAACTAGAGCTTTAGGAATCCAAATCACACGGAACTTAGTTGTTTGGATAACTACACCGAAAGACCTACAAGTTTCTAATTATTTTCGAAACCTGAAAACCAACGGAATTTAACTCAAACGGTGTTTTAAAAATGTACGACGGTGCTGGACAAATTTTGATCTGTTCTACGCGACGATACGAAACCGAGTATATCTCCCAAACCAATAGTCATAATTAGTCGAGACTTAAACTCACGTTTGTATAACATCAAGGTCTATGTTTCTTATTTACATTCTGAATTCAATTGACTTGAGTAATTAGCAGTTCATAACATTTCGTTACAGTACTGTTTTCTGATCATTACTTAAATATTGTACTTACCTCATTTCATGCCAAGTGACTTGCTCATTTATTGCACCTACATAAATCACGTGTTTAGATATATTGCATACATGGTACAAACCTGACTGAACTGTGAATACACGCTTATTTGTTTACTTGAATACTTGAATCCTTGAATACATGAATACTTAAATACATGAACATGCAAACTTAACATGAGCTTGAAATTGATTGATTTAGGTATCGTGTTTGGAACTAAGTGCCATGTGGAACAGAGTGCCATGCCCTGGCTAAGCGGGGGTGTTCCCCTCCGAACGGACACGCGGGACGTGGGGCCTGAGGTTCGGGGCAGATGCCAATAGGTGCTATCCGTCCACCTCTCCGAAGATGCCAAGTTGATCCATGGCGCCACGTATCGGAGGTTTAGACGGATGCGTCCGATGTAGCAGACTTCGTCAGATTCCCCCTCGTTTGAGGGGTTTTTGATTGTGGGGACGCTCTTCCCTGCAGGCGCAAGCCCCTGCAGTTAATTACGCTACCGCATCGCGGTAACAACTTTCTCCTTCTCCAGATGGTCACTTCGTGTCGTGTGTTTTTGTTTTATGTTTTATTGCCCGTGGATTGTTTACGGAGACCGAGTTATGTCGTCGCCCGTAGGGCGTGGACTAGTCCAAATCCGTGTTATCTTAGATTTGGGTTTGGGGGTTTGGTTTGAGGACACGTTAGCCATGCTTGAGGCTAAGATCAACTCAAACATTTGTTAAGGATACGTTAGTCTAGTTTGAGACTAAGATCAACTTAACGGGATCATTTAGATCCGACAAAGGAGCGTTTGGACTCCATTGTTCCAGATTAAGGACATAGTGGTCCCTCGTGTGTGTGACCGTCGGGACCCGTCACCTCTCTGACGATGTTGAAGGATTACAACGACGGATGTCAGAGGAGTTCAGAGATGTACCCTCGAGCCAGAGTTAATTAGGGGGATTCATAGTCCAGTCTGCTTGAAGGTTTAAGGACGCGTTAGCCATCTTTGAGGCTAAGATCAACTTAAACAGGACCGTTTAGATCCGACGAAAGAGCATATGGAGGCTCTATGGATCTAGTTTAAAGACATTGCGGTCCCTGGGTAGTTTAAGGACATTGCGGTCCCTGGGTAGTTTAAGGACATTGCGGTCCATGGGTAGTTTAAGGACATTGCGGTCAAGGTTAAGGACGTCATAGTCCATGGGTTTAAGGACTCCACAGTCCGGTATGTGCTCTGGATGCTTCACACGGGTTCACTGCCGTGCTTGGCGAGGACCAGGCTCCGCTCTGGGCGTTTTCCGTGGGGTCAAAGAGTGACGTTATCCACGTTCCACGTAACCAGGAATTTTGCACTAGATGCTTCACACGGGTTCATTGCCGTGTTCGGCGAGGACTAGGCTCCGCTCTGGACGTTTTCCGCGGGGTCAAAGAGTGACGTTATCCGCGTTCCACGTGACCAGGAATTTTGCATTAGGCATGGGTTTAAGGACCCCACAGTCCATGTCAATGTGTGGTCGTCGGGACCCGTCACCTCTTTGAAGACATTGAGGGATTACAATGCCAAGTATCAAAGGAGTGAAGAGATGTACCCTAGAACCGGAGTGGCTTAAATAGTCTTTGGCCCAGTTTGGGATCAAGACCCATTAATTATGTTATGAGCCCACTGGCCCAGTTAATCATGAATCGAGGACTTATGGCCTGCTTGGGATAAGTCCAGTCAGGTCTGGAATATTGGTTTCTTGTTGGTCCATTGAGGGGGAGGCTTTGCCTCTATCCCTTTAGCCAATTGGGCCAAAGCCTAGTGTTAAACACTTCAGAGCAGTCAGTGTTGAACACTGGGAATGAGGTTGATAAGTTAGTGTTCAACACTAAGAGATAATTGGTGTTAAACACCAGCAATAAGGCTTTCTCAAATTAGTGTTAAACACTAAAACAGATCGGTGTTGAACACTGCCAATAAGGCTTTCTTAATCATTTTTGAATGCTAAGGCCCAACAGCGTTTTAACACTGGGTTTGAGAGCTCCAATTTAGTGTTGAACACTAAGGCAAAAGGGGTCACGTGGCAACACGTGAGAACGCCCCCTTTCCATTTATTCTGCTGAAATCGCTGCATTTTTCAGAGCATCACGTGCCATCACGTGACGGGCATTCATATGCTCATTTGGTAGAGCTTTTGTTAAGGGTCACGTGGGTCATGTGAGGGACCGCCTCAAAGAGGTTTTCCATAGATCTCTTGGGGGGGTCACGTGGTGGCACGTGACCCTGCCTCTATGCATGTTGTTTTTAGAGGATCTGTTGATCTTTTTTCAGGAATTAAATTCCTCGAGCTTTAGATTTCGGAGGAATTAAATTCCTACTTCCTTTCGAAGATTTATATTCTGAAATAGAGTTGAACTCTGAATTTTCTGTAGGAATTAAATTCCTCGTATATGTGAAGAACTGAATAGGGTTAAACCCTAGTAAAAGCTTTTAAGGAATTAAATTCCCATTCTCTGTTAAATTATGATCAAGGGAATTAAATCCCTGCTGTTCCAACAGAACTAGGTTCTTAATTAGGGTTAAACCCTGGTTTCTTTTTTGTTCTGAAGGAATTAAATTCCCATGATACAGGGTCAAGCCCTACTTTTATCTTAAAGGAATTAAATTCCTATAGTTCTGTGAGAATTAAATTCTCATGCTTGCATTCCTTCTCTATGTTTTGGATCTGCATGGCAGGATCTCGACCCATTGAGAATTAAATTCTCAACCTTAAGGGGAGATGTGCACTTTGCAGATCCTCTATTAAAGAGAGAAGAAATGTGCTCTTCTGTTTTATGTATCAGAGTTAAACTCTGTTGAGAATTAAATTCCCCCTTTCTTTCAAAAGGCCTTCCCTTCCTTACCTAGGGTTTTTGCAGAAGATCCAAGTCTTTTCAAAGTATCAAAGCTTTCCTCCTTTTTTCTTTCTTTTCTTCTCTGCGCATGTATGTATCTCTCTCTATCTATCTCTTTTTTGTGTCTCTTGGCTCCTATTTATAGGAGAAGCAGCCGAATGAATTAGTTTTTGATGAATCTTCACTGAGAGATTTGATTTGCATCCATCATTCGTTTTGGACCTTTGGATTATTGGGTGAATTTTATTCACCATTGGATTTTAAATCCAGAGATTCTCCTTTGTTATTTTGGTTAGATTTAAGGGGGAAATCTTTCCAAACCCGAGATTTTCCATAGATAGATGATATTTAATCATCTCTGAATCTTTAATTTGATTGGTCCCAGATACTCACTTTCCTTTGGAAGGATTCAAATTTCCTTCAGAATTTAATTCTGCCGTCAACATGGGCTTTGAAAGCCGGTCACGTGTGACCACGTGACCCATGGTCACGTGCGGACACGTGACCCCCTTTTGGAATGAGCCTTCCTCTTTCTCTTGCGTCTGTCTTCTGATTGCTGCTTCAATGTCACGTGCTACCACGTGACCCCTGGTCACGTGTGAGCACGTGACCCTTGTTTGAACTCTCTTTCTTTAGTTCAACGGGAGAACTGATCTGCTGTCTTGCACGTCACATGGCAACACGTGACCTTGGTCACGTGGGAGCACGTGACCTCTTCTGAGGCTCTTTTCCTTATCTTGATCAGGGGACTAATGTGTGCTTTTCTGCCGCCTTATATGTCACGTGTCGACACGTGACTGCCGGTCACGTGTAAGCACGTGGCCCCTTTTTGAAGCTTTTCCCAGATGCTTTCCTGATTTTAAATCAGGAAACAGTGGCCCCTTTTTGAAGCTTTTCCCAGAAGCTTTCCTGATTTTAAATCAGGAAACAAATGCCCCCACAGCGTTGTTCTCACGTGTCTGCACGTGAGTGCAACGCTGTCATCTTTGTGACCGTTGGATTCATTTAGGGATCTGGGGAGATGAAACGTTTCCATTGCCTTCTATAAATACCTCTGTCTCTTCATAGGAGCCTTCACTCTGCTCGTCTTCTTCCTCTGAGAACTTTTCTTTGAGAATTTAATTCTCTTCTTCCAGAGCTTAGTTCTCTGTTTTAAAAATTTTCCAGAGTTTAACTCTGTTGACGGATCCCTTTTCCTCAGGTAATAATGTTGAACGGCCGAAGCGCCTTCGTCCTTAAAAGGACTCTTTGGATTTTAAATCCATATTAAGGGTTTCGTAACGAACCCATTTTTCTTCAAGTTTTTTCGTAAGAACAGGAAACCACCTAACTTTCGAACTGTAGATCTCTTAGGGTTTAGGTGATCTTCGGGGAGATGATGACAGTGTTTCAACTCCATGGAATTTAATTCCGTCCAAAAATATTTCTGGGAATTTAATTCCCTTTTCTTAATAAGGAATTTAATTCCTATGAAGAACTTAATTTCTTCACACAGAGGCTCCCTGGGGTCTCTTTGTCATTCCGTGATTGGTGAGGAAGAAGGGGGTTTGTAATAAGTCGTTCTGATTTCTATTTCAGGTGTCATGGACGCTCATTTGTATAATCTCAACGAAATTATTTCCTACGGGAATATTCGTGCCCTGGGTCGTAGTCAGAATCAGGAGTTCACCGATGCTCAGTGTGCCGAAATCATGAGCCGCTTCGACGAGTACAACCATAGGCTACTCCCCCGTCGCTCTTCTCTTCTGAGGCTGATCGTGCTGGCGATCCGGGAGGCACTTCCTCTCTTTTGTGCCGGCATACCGCTCGGGGACTTGGACATTGCTGAGGATAAGGTGCATTCGGTGTACCTTATGGGCTTGATCTCAAAGAGAAGGCGGGATGATCTCATTGATCTCCTTCATCAGATTTTTCAGCAATCAGCCGTATTGGGCGCCTACCGGAGGGTAGAGGACATCCGCGGGGACCCCGATGCCTGTGACCGTGAGAGAAAGCATACTCGGGAGGTTCGAAATGCTTGGAAGATCTTGAATAAAGTTAATTTCGAGTTTCTCAACCCATGCCCCGCGTCTGAAGCCTTACCATTGTAAAAGTTTTTCTTTTATTTTGTATCGCCTTCTTGAAGTCTGGATGATAAGCTTTGTTGTATCTCTGTGTGTTTGCATGCTTTTTCTCTGAAATCTTATTATTCTGTTACTATTGTTGTTTGTGCTTTAATATGCAGGGTACTACTCCATATTCTTCCTTTTAAATACACTGCAGGTTTGGGCCTCACGTGTTCTACACGTGAGATCTCTTGATGCGACGGTTCACAAGATTTTCCTCATGCCATATTTTCAGTGCACAATATTAGGTGCTGAAAAAGGGGCTTGGAAATCGTTCCATCTCCTTGACTTTCGGTACCTTTCCATTTTTAGGCCCTGAAAATAAATTCACCATGCAAGATTTTCCGCGCATAGCACTTAATGCGCTTCATTATATATGAGGCTATAGCCTTCTTCTCCTTTCTCAGAGAGATTCATATATATATATATATATATATATATATATATATATATATATATATATATATATATATATATATATATATATATATATATATATATATATATATATATTTTAAGAGAGAAACGAGTGCCATGGCTTGTAATCGCCCTCATGCTCGTCGACAGCCGTGGGAAGTTCCTCTTGAGGAGATGATCCCCCGCTTTGCTGCTCGGTTGGTGGACCCCCTTCTTTCTGACAACGAATGTGACTCGGCCATGCACGAGCTCTCGATCCGTAGAGGGTCTCCCCTCCCGATGGGTTCTCTCTGGCTCCGGATGATTCTCACGGCCGTGCTTGCCGATATTCCTCCTCACCCGGCGGAGATGACCCTGGCGATGCTCGACGCGGCAGAAGAAAAGCTCGAGGGCTTTCATGAAGCGTGCCTGATTACTCAGGCTTTGAAGGATTGCTCGATTCATCTGCTGGGCCAGATTAAGGCCCGGCGAGCTATTATGTTTGCTTTTGCAGACGAACACGGCACCAATCGATGGGGAGCGACTCCTCGTGAGAACCGTCGCTTTGACGTGCTGGAGAAAGCAGAGAGAGATGGGGAATTTTGTTCTTTGCTTTGTTAACCCTTGTGCCATTGATCCGGTGTTCCTTTAGCGTAGTGTTTTTAAATTAGTCCTCTCTTTTGTATGCTTTATGCTGAATCCCTATGTAGGCTTGGTGCTCGTATGCATGTTTTCGCTTGCATGAATAAACATTGTGTTCTTCTTATGCAAGCTTCTTCTAATTATCAACATTGTCATTATGTCGCATGCAAATTAATGCCTCGAACTTTATTTCTCCTTCGGATGCTCATATAATCGTGAACACATGCTTGATAGGATAAACACTGGAAATTTTCTCATTGCTTTTCATACCAGGTGATGTGAACACGTTTCAGATCGATCATCGCTGTCGACCGGAAGCCCATTTATACGGTCTTGTAAATGTCTTGTGTTCGAGGCCGTGGTTGCGAGTGCAGGCTTTCGTGGCCACGTAGCAAACATATTGTTGTGTGAGAAAAGGGTTCGGTCGTAAATTTTCGGAGAGGGAGCTAGCCTCCAAAGCGTTGGGCGAGCTTCAGGTCAGCCTCACAGCCAAGGCCAATAAAACGTATGAACTCTGGCGGGTGCTTCAGGAGTCCATCAAAAAAGTGGTGGCTCTCGATAAAGCCGCCACGTTCACTCGTGAGAGGGTTGAGGCTCATAGGGCCACCGAGAAAGAGCTCGAAGCTCGGCTCGCTTCGTATCAGGCTCAGCAAGCTCAGGCGGAGGCTCGTCTTCTGGAGATCTTGCGTCATGAAGCCGTGGCTCAGCAACAGAACGATGAGCTGGTAAAATTACTGCATCGCCCGCCGGCTTGAGGGCTTGTATCTTTTCTCTTTCCCCCTTTTTTGTACATACTCATGAATAAGAGTATCTCTTTCTTTGTTTCTTTCATAAATTGTACTTTGTATCCATTTTGGTCCATGAATAAAAGATACAATTTTTCTCCCAATGATGTGTCCCCTTTTTGTTGAATGCATTCTGCGGATATTCTATCTTGATCTCCTTGCAGGACAGCGATGGCTCAGGATTCAGGGTTAAGATCTGCTTCCTAGGGCTTTTACATTTTATGAGCCACGAGGGTCTCATAAAGAGTTTTTTCTTCCTTACAGGTCGTGAGGGCCTGCAAGTGCCGGGCGTGATCATCCTTATCCGTGTTTTACGGGGTCAGGGGCTGCTTCAGGTATCGTAGTTTGAAGACGTCGCGGTCAAGGTTAAGGACCTCATAGTCCGTGGATTTAGGGACTCCACAGTCCGATGTTAGTTTTAAGACATCACGGTCAAGGTTAAGGACCTCATAGTCCGTGGATTTAGGGACTCCACAGTCCGATGTTTGGTTGCAGGGACCCTTCACCTCTTTGAAAACGTTGAGGAATTACAACGCCAGGTATCAAAGGAGTGAAGAGATGTACCCTTAAACCAAGGCGGTATCCGTAGGGAATCGGGGTGGTTGATCGTTAGTTTTAAGACATCGCGGTCGAGGTTAAGGACGTCATAGTCCGTGGATTTTAAGGACTCCACAGTCCGATGTTTGCTCTGGATGCTTCACACGGGTTCACTGCCGTGCTTGGCGAGGACCAGGCTCCGCTCTGGATGCTTCACACGGGTTCATTGCCGTGCTCTGCGAGGACCAGGATCCGCTCTGGACGTTTTCCATGGGGTCAAAGAGTGACATTATCCGCGTTCCACGTAACCAGGAAGTTTGCACTAGATGCTTCACACGGGTTCACTGCCGTGCTCGGCGAGGACTAGGCTCCGCTCTGGATGCTTCGCATGGGTTCACTGCCATGCTCTGCGAGGACCAGGCTCCGCTCTGGGCGTTTTCCGCGGGGTCAAAGAGTGACGTTATCCGCGTTCCACATAACCAGGAAGTTTGCGCTAGATGCTTCACACGGGTTCACTGCCGCGTTAGGCGAGGACTAGGCTCCGCTCTGGATGCTTCGCATGGGTTCACTGCCACGCTCTGCGAGGACCAGGATCCGCTCTGGACGTTTTCCACGGGGTCAAAGAGTGACATTATCCGTGTTCCGCGTAACCAGGAATTTTGCACTAGATGCTTCACACGGGTTCACTGCTGTGCTCGGCGAGGACTAGGCTCCGCTCTGGATGCTTTCCACGGGGTCAAAGAGTGACGTTATCCGCGTTCCGCGTAACCAGGAAGTTTGTTGATTGTATCCGCATTTCACGGGATGGAGGTTTGACTCTTGGTGATATGTATCGCCGAGCCATGAAACTTGGGGTTGCCGCCGTTCCGTTTCGCTTGATATTGTGTCATCAAGACGTTGAAGCTAGGAATTTGGCCTTCGCTTCGTTTGCTGGCATTGCGTCCTCTGTATCGAGACGAATGCCGCAGTGGTGATCACTAGGCTATCTGTGAACAGCCGAGATTTGGCTTTTCCTTATGATGAAACTCGGAGGAGGAGTATGATTCCTTCTTTTGATTGCGCCCCTGGATTGTATACAGGGTTAGATGTAACATCACCTGTAGGGCGAGGATTTCACTTTTATTTTATTTCTTTTTCCGCGATGCTCTATCATTTCAGCTTTTATACCGCGAAGGTCGCGATTGCCCCGTCATTTCGGCCATTTTGTAGGCATGTGTGGCTTGCTAGCTTTTTCGCTGCCAGTCTGGGTTTAAGGTACCGATTTCGGCATCAGCATCGCCACAACTGGAATTTTGCCAGAGGCGAATCATCATCTGCCTCTGTCGATGACGAACAAAGGTGGCTCAGCAAACAGGGTTAAGGGTCCCGTCGACCAAGGCTTTTGACTTTATGAGCCGTAAGGGTCTCACAAAGGTATTTCTCCTTACAAGTCGTGAGGATCTTGCAGGTGTGTTTTCTCCTTAGGGATCGTGAGGATTCCTAAGCGTGTGTTCCTCTGTAAGTCGTAAGGATCCTACAAGAGGGCTTTCTCCCCTGGGTCGAGAGGACCTACAAGGGTTGGACTTTACTGGGGAAATGTTTATTCGCGCCCGTGGATTGTATACAAGGGTCAGTATTGAGCCTCTTGTAGGGCAGTATCGAAGGTTGTGAGGGATTTGCTTAAGAACAGGTTTAGGTTTCTGTAACTTAAGACTTTCAAGTCTCATGAGCCGTGAGGGTCTCATAAGAGAATTCTCCTTACAAGTCGTGAGGATCTCGTAAGTGTATTTTCTCCTTAGGAATCGTGAGGATCCCTAAGTGTGTTGCTCCTTTGTGAGTCGTAAGGATCTCACGCAGGTGATTTCTCCTTACAAGGTCGAGAGGACCCTATAAGTGCCTCTTAACGAGGTTGCGCCCTTTCGGGTTTTCACAAACACTCGCCGGTAGTCCTGCTGTTTTTACTCACGGAGCCCTTTCGGGTTTTCATCCGTGCCCATTTTGCTTATGGACATACCGTTTTTCTTTTATTTTTTTTTCTCTTTTTTTTTATCTCGTCAACCTGACGATGCTGCGGTAGTAGTTTTAGGGACGTCCGGTCCGTCGCTAGTTTAAGGACGTTTCGGTCTGTCGTTAGTTTAAGGACGTTTCGGTCCGGCGTTAGTTTAAGGACGTTTCGGTCCATCGTTAGTTTAAGGACGTTTCGGTCCGTCGTTAGTTTAAGGACGTTTCGGTCCGTCTTTAGTTTAAGGACGTTTCGGTCCGTCGTTATGGGAAGGCCGGCTGTTGCTTGTAAAGTCCGAGCCTAGGAAGATAGCGAGCGGACATAGTCGTCATCATCTATCATTGACCCAGGCTATGGCTCGTTAAGCGTAGTATTTCTTTAAGAAACGGCCGTTTATTGGCCTGAAAGGTCATTCACCGTGCATGTCCATGAGTAGATAGGCTCCACCCTGGTAGACCTTGTCTATGATGTAAGGGCCTTCGTAGTTTGGCTCAAATTTTCCCCGTTTGGCACGATTGGGGATCATAGGTCTCTTGACCACTAGCACGAGTTCGCCTTGTCGGAATGTCCTCGGCCTGGTCAATCTTTCGTACGAGCGCGTCATCTTTGCTTTGTAGGCTTCCAGATGTTGTTGCGCTATGAGCCGGATTCGTCTAGGGCATCAAGCTCCTCAAGCCGAAGGTGAGCATTTTCTTCGTCCGTCAGCTCGTGGTGGACTGCCACTCGCAGAGAGGGTAACTCTATCTCGAGGGGGAGTACTGCTTCCGTCCCAAATACCAACGCGTACGGCGTTGTGTTCGTGGCCGTCTTGAATGTAGTTCGATAAGCCCAAAGGGCTTCTTGCAGCCTCTCGTGCCAGTCTCTCTTATTCCGGGAAACGGTCTTTTTTATGATCTTCGTCAAGGTCTTATTGAAGGCCTCGGCCAGACCGTTGGCTCGTGGGTTGTAAACCGAAGAATACCTCCAATCTATATTGTGCTGTTGCGCGAAGCGGCTAATCTTATGGCTTCTGTAGGCTGGCCCGTTATCGGAGATAATTCGCCGTGGGGTTCCAAACCGATAGATGACGTGCGTCTTGAAGAAATGGAGGATATTCTCCGTCTTCACTTCCCTCAGTGGTACTGCCTCTGCCCATTTGTAGAAGTAATCAGTTGTCGCCAGGATAAAACGATGTCCCCGAGATGATGCTGGTTCAATGGGGCCGACTATGTCAGTCCCCCACATCTCGAATGGCCAGCTGGCCACCGTTGGGTGTAGCGGATTCGGATGTTGGTGGATGAAGTCTCCATGAATCTGGCATGAGTGGCATTGTTTTGCATACTCGAGGCAGTCCTGGATCATCGTGGGCCAGTAGTAGCCCATTTGTTTAATCTTTAACTTCATCTTCGGGCCTGCTTGGTGAGAACCGCAAAGTCCGTCATGAACTTCCTGAATGACTCTTTCTGCTTTGTCAGATCCTAAGCATCTCAGCCATAGGGAATCAAACGATCTCTTGTATAGGGTATCGTTGACGAGAGCGAAAGATAGAGCTCGTTTCATGAGCTGATGTCTTGAGGACGCTTCTTCGGGCATTCAGCGGGACTTAAAGTAGTCTATGAAGACTTCCCTCCAGTCCTCGGCCTTCTCTTGGTCTTTTATTTGTAGGGTTGTCTGCTCAGTTGCTCCCTCTTTATATAATTCCGGAGGTATTTCTGCCGGGGTGAGCACTCGACGGCTTTGTACCACGATTCTGACATCATCGAGGTTCTCGTGAGCCAGTTCTTTAGCAAGCTTAGCCAATGCGTCTGCTTTGCTGTTTTCCGCGCGTGGTATGTTCTCCAAAGTGTAGGAGGGAATTTGGGACAATAGTTGTTGCACCCTTTCGCCGTACTTCACCAGCTCCGGTTTGCACGTCTGGTAGTCACCATTTACTTGACTAACGACCAGCTGAGAATCCCCGTATATGAGGAGGTCTTCAATTCCCATGTCAATGGCAAGCTCGAGGCCTGCTATCAGGGCTTCGTATTCGGCTTCATTGTTTGTCCTCGGCTCTGTTAAGGAGAAAGCGAAGCGCATTATCCCTCCTTGTCGAGTCGCAAAGATGAGGCTTATCCCTGACTTGATCATTGGGATACCTTGTTTCTGTTTCTTTACGGAGGACGCTCCATCGAAATAGAGTTCCCATCGGGTGCTTCTGCCGCTAATCGCGTCAAATGCATGCTCGTCCGGCAAATCACAATTCAAAGGAGAATCGGCCGGTATCGGATGCTCAGCGAGGAAATCGGCAATGGCCTGGCCTTTCATTGCCTTGAGAGGTTGATATGTTATCGAGAACTCCATCAAGAGCAGGGCCTATTTAGTGAGTCGTCCCGTCAATATGGCTTTTGACATCAGATATTTAAGAGGGTCCACCTTCGAGATGAGGCAGACTTCGTGTGCCAACGCATAGTGCCTGAGCTTTGTTATCGCGAAGATTAATGCCAAGCAATGTTTTTCAATGGGAGAGTAATTGCTTTCTGCCCCCAGTAGAACTCGACTTAAGTAGTAGAGTGCTCTCTCTTTCCCCTGATCGTTCTCTTGCGCCCATAATGCGCCTAAGGAACCTTCGAGGGCGGTTGTATACAGAATGAGGGGTTTTCCCTTGACCGGCGCAGCCAATACCGGCGGGTTCTGCAGGTACTGCTTGATCTCGTCTAGTGCACCTTGGCATTTTTGATCCCAGACGAATGGGGTTCCCTTCTTCATCAGGTGACTGTAGGGGCGGCATTTTCCTGAAAGATTTGCGATAAATCGTCGGATGTATGCGAGCTTCCCTTGGAGAGACCGCAACTGTTTGAGGGTTCTTGGTGGAGGCATTTCCATGATCGCTTTAATCTTTGACGGATCTATTTCAATACCTCGGTGTCGAACGATGAATCCCAGGAATTTGCCCGAGGAGACTCCGAACGCGCATTTGAGGGGATTCATTTTCAAATTATATTGCCGAAGGCGTTGAAACACGGTCTCCAGATGCTTTAAATGCTCTTCGTATGACATGCTCTTTACTACGAGGTCATCGATATAGCACTCAACGATGTCATGTATGAGGTCATCGAAGATCTTTGTCATGGCCTTTTGATAGGTAGCGCCAGCGTTCTTTAGACCAAAGGGCATAACCTTGTAGCAGAATATACCCAAAGGGGTCCGGAAAGCGGTGTGCTTCTGGTCTTCGGGGTGCATCTTTATCTGATTGTATCCTGACGAACCGTCCATAAAGGAGAAAACCTCGTGAGTGGACGTGTTATCTATCATTAGCTCGGTTACCGGTACTGGGAAATCATCCTTTGGACAGGCTTTATTGAGATCCCTGAAATCTACGCATATGCGTACCGTCCCATTCTTTTTCATTACCGGGACGATATTGGCGATCCAATCGGGATATTGGACTTCTTGGATAAATCCAGAATCGATCAGCTTTTTGACTTCGGCGTTGATGCTCATCTCCAGCTCGAGTCGCATCCTCCTTGGTGCCTGCTTGACTGGCTTGATATCTGGGGATATTGCTAATCTATGCACAGCGACCTCCGGATCTAATCCTGGCATCTCGGAATAGTTCCACGCGAAGCAGTCTTTATGCCGTAGTAGCACGTTTTTTAACGCGGCCACCTTTTCTTCAGAGAGTAGCTCGCTGACGAATGTCGGTCGCGGGTCATCTGCCGATCCCAACTCAATCTTCCTGAGGTTATCTGCCGTAGTATGTATGCCATCTTCCAGTTCTTTCGGAGCGGGCGGAAATTCTGAGATCACCTCGTCATCGCCGTTCTCAAAGCATTGGGGAAGGTCATCCATGTTCTTGGGCTCTTCTTTTAATATCGTAATCGTATAACAGGTACGAATCCGCTCCCAGGACTGAGGTGGATCCGGTTTCGTTCTTGTGGCCTTGGGTTCGTGCTTTCGGGGTGGCGTTACCCTCCAGCTGTTGGATAAAGCGAATCTGCCCCGTCGGTACTGGTCCTCGACCCAGTTCTTGAAGGTGAAGCAGTCTTCGGTAGGATGTCCTATGGCTCGGTGATAAGAGCAATAGTCCGAGCGAGAGGCCTTATTAGCTTGTTCAGGGTGTCTAGACTCTGGAAGCGTGATCATCTGATGTTTTAGGGCGAGCTTGAGTAACCTTTCCGTCTTGTCTCGGGGGAAGGAGTACGCTCGACTCATCTTTTCTATGAAGGGCGAATCCGAGCTGTGGAGTACCCGATCACGTAACCCTCTAATCTTGCGTCGTTGTTGTCGGCTCTTCCTTCTGCTTCTCGACTTATTTCCGTCTCCGCATCGGGCCTTTCGCGTGATGGGTTGACAAGGATGAACATCTTTGTCTTTTGCAGTCTGTTGAAATAGACGTTGCGTCCTGGCCTTCTCATAGATGGCCGTTTCGCGGCTATGGTCTTCCCGAGCTTTCTGACCCCCTTTCCTTATAGGCTTGCCCGTTTATTCTTCAAACGACGGACTTGGTGCTTCAATCGCAGGGTCTGGTTTTGATGAGGGATTGGCATCTCCTGACAGGGCGTCCTCTTCTTCATCAAAGGTATATATAGCGTAGCTGCTGTGGGCCCGCTCCCGTTTTCCGGTTCTCGCGTATCCAAGCCCGAGTGTTTCCATTTTCCCGTTGGGCAATTTGCGTTGGGTTCCAGGGACGTCCCAAATCCTGTTGTAGAACCGAGCCTGTCGGACAGTTTGTTTTAAGGGTACTCCTTGGCGCTTCAATAGCTTCTTTAATCCGTTCGTATAGTATCTAGGCAGACGGATGGGTTGGAGTCTGTCGCATGTAGCATCTGCGCCATGCCAGATCTCTTTCTCTATTTTCGACTCTGAGGATCGGTAAAATAGGATCACCTTCTCGCCCCTACGTCTGGGAGGGACGTAAAACGTTTGCAGGTCCTGCACACTGTGAGCTTGAAGCGGGTCGAGATCTTTGTAGTGTTCTCGCGGTACCATGGTGATTTGCAAACTATGGTCATCGCTAAGGGGTGCTTGCATTGAAGGCCGATTGGAGAATACGGCATTGACCTCATCTTCTGAATCACTTCCGAAGACCAGTGTGGGGGTGGGCGTCCCCAGGTTGTTGCGTTGAGATGGCCCTGTATAAACTATCTCTTCCTCTTCCTCGGTATCGCTCCCGAAAACAGGGATGGTGGCGGCGGCTTTGTTCTCCGGGTTGTGACACCTTTCTGTATCCTCGAAATCTGGCAAAAAGTATTTCGCATCCTCGTATTTGCGGACTTCGTTCACGGAAAATGGGTTCAACTCGCCTGTTACAGTATACTCGAAACCATCTTTAAAGTACTTCATACACTGATGTTGTGTAGAAGGGATGATGTTGTACTCGTGCAGCCAAGGACGGCCGAGCAAGGCGTTGTAGCAGGTCTTGGCGTCAATGACATGGAATTTGATGTCTGTGACGAGAAGCCCGAAGCGTAACGTTAGTATTACGGACCCGAGAGTCCGTGACGATTGTGAGTCGAAACCGGAGATAGTAATTTTGTCACGAGCGAGATGTTGCACACTCATGCAGATTTCCTTCAACACCCGAACATTAAGGAGATTGACGGAGGATCCATTATCCACCAGGATCTTGCCTATCTTGATGTCATGGCAGTATCCGGAGACATATAGGGGACGGTTGTGGTCGCACGTCCCGAGAAGGAGGTCTTCATCACCGAAAGTGACGTCGGCCGTATGCACTTCCTCCAGTTCGTCCTTCATCTTTTCAGTGGCGAGAAAGGCTTGGAATTGCTCAGGTTCTTGTAATGCCTTAATTAGTGAGTCCCGTGCTTCTTTTGATAATAGGAGGGCGTCGAGAATGCTAAGCTGAGAAGGTAGCTTCCTTAGATGCGCGAGGATGTTATAGTCCACTTTACTCCTCCTAGGAGGGTCTTTGGCAGCCAGTTCTTTCGCGACTTGGTCATCCAAAGTGATATCTTCAGTGACCTTTTCCTTTCCCTTATCTTTTCTGTTCGTAGGCCCGAGATTCTTTTCTGGGAGTGTGCGATTGCGCAGTTGAATGTTTTCGCAGGCTTCTGATTCCTCATCTTTCCCTAACGCGGATTCTTCAAAGAGAGGGCCCAGAGTCACTTCTTCATCAGAGTCGCTCCCAAAGGTGAGAACTTGCGACCCCTCGGCATGAGCCATATAACAGTTGCCAGTAATTCTGTTGAGCCCGTCGACAGTGCTTCTTTGCTCCCGACGGATCTTGCGTTTCATGCGCTTATAATGTTGCTGACGAGCAACATATCCTTGCCACCATATCTTAAAGGCGCCGCACTCTTCTATGGGGTGTGAGATTTTCCGATGATATGCGCAATAGTTAGGGTGCCTTTCCGCCCCATCGTGCCTATTTCCTTCCGAAGGTGGTAGCTTCATTCCCATTGACATGGCTTTGGCGAACCTTTTCCTTGTCTTGAATATCTTCCTGTCCATTTCGGACGCCTTTCGTTCTGGCAGGGGTAGCTCAACTCTTTCGTTCAGTCGCCCGCATTTGGTTTCTTCTGATGCTGCCATCTCACGCTCCTGATCCGCTTTACTTTTTAGGCGAATCTCGTCTAGGAAGGCATTGATCATATCAGTTGTCAGCCTCGCACGCTCTGGTTCGGGCTCTGCTTCCGGCTCCTTAGTGTCAGGAGCTGTCTCGTCATCGGTAAGCGAGTGGGAGATTACGTTACAACTTGCCACATACTCTTCGGATTCATCCGATGAGCTCTCTTCATCATCTTCGTCTTGAAAGATGTGATCGAGGAATTCTCGGAGTGTGACAGGAGTTCGCGCCTTCTGATTATATTCTTCCAGCGCGTCGATTTGCTTCTGCAATTTCGTGCGCTCGTCTCCAAGCCTCGCGGGCTTCTTGGATTTCTTCTTCTTCTTCGATGCTTTTGACGGCTGGGCGTGAGTATTTGGATCTTTATCATGAGTCTTCATAGTTGGGCGGGGCCTCCACATCCCTTCGATAATTTGAGGTTCAAGAGGGTCCTTCCATTCGATTGCAGGGCACGCATGAAGGTCTCTCAGCATCCTTTTGGTTTTAGTTGATAGTACGACTTCCCATGGAGCTTCTTCAATAAAGGAGCAGGTTGCCCCCGGCGTATCTGCTTTCTTAGGAATATGCGGTTGTGGTGGGTTCACCTTCCACTTTTCGGACAGTACAAACTTCCCCTGGAGGTATTGATCTTCAATCCATCCTTTGAAGACGAAGCAATCTTCAATCGGATGACTTACCGTTTGATGGTAAGGGCAGTAGTTAGGGTTATTCACCTCAGTGGGTTGTGGCGGTCGCCTTGGATTTGGTAGGTTTATAAGTCTGTTGCGTATTGCCAGCTCAAATAACCGTTTCGTCTTGTCTCGTGGGAACGAGTAGGGACGCTTCATCTTTTCATTATAATACCGGTGTCTTTCTTCCAATTGATCTGCCGGTTTTGGGGCGTTAGGTTGCTGTTGGGCATTCGCGACAAAAGTTGCCCTTCCTTTACCCTTGTCATTCCGAGGTTCTGGCTTCGGGGCAGGTGGTCTATGACCCATCTGGTCCATCTGAGCCAACTTGTCGATTAAAGCCTGGAATGTGGTTGGCTTAAAGAACATCATAAACTCATCATAAACTGGGAGATAGTTGCGTGGGGGTCTAGGGTTCCCACGAACATGCCCACTGCGGGTGCCTCCTCAATGCGTTGCTCGCATCTTGACCACAAATTCCGCCAGCGTATAGCATACTGGACCCAGATTTCGCCTGGTTTTACTCTGGCGTTAATCAAAGCAGTCATTGGAGTGCGTTCGCTGGCACTCGCAAATCGCTGAGTGAATAACAATTCCATTTCAGCGAACGTTTTGATAGAATCGTTCGGGAGTTCCGAATACCATTCGAACGCCGTTTCTGATAAGCTGCCCACGAACTGGCGGAGCAACAGTTTATCGTCACCGCCGGTGTTACCGCAGAGGGCCCGGAACTGGGCGACGTGTTGATGAGGATTGCCGGTCCCCTTATACACATGGAATTTCGGTATCGTATAGCCTTGCGGGTATTTGATTTGATCGTACCAGCTTGGATACGGCCGCCCCGTTTTCACGACTTGACCAGCTGCCTCAGTCGCATGATGGACCCGGATTTGCTGGGCTATGTAGTCGGCCAAGTCAGCTTTAGAGATCGTCTCCTCCCTGGCCGTAGAGAGGGCTGGTGGTGGATTTGACGTTTCTCCTCAGTCATCTTCCAGAACGATTGGGGGATCTTCAGCGGGTAGGTCCTGTTGGATCATCATTCCTATCATATCTTGGAAGAGAAGGCCCATGCGCTGTATATTAGCCGCTTGTTCAGCAGCCTCTTTGTCCTTTTTCTCCAATGTCCGGCGAAGGAATTCAGCGTCGGTTTTCCTCCTCCCGGCGTGCGTCTGAGGACGTTTCTGGGCTTTCTTTTGGCCCGGTAAGTGCAGCCATAGCACTCATCATTTCCTGCAACTTTTGTTGTTGTTCCTGGGCTCTCGTCACGGATCGGGTCAGCGGTCGGTGGCCCGTAGAAGTGCGGCTCTCCTCCTTTCCAGAGACCATGTAAACAGTGTGCACCACCGTGCCCCCAGACTTAGGGTGTCCGGGCTCATTGCTTTTAGCCGTCGTTGCATGTTGAGGGATCTTCTCTGGCTCCCGCCTTTTATGAGCCATGGAGGTTGAGGGGGCCGTCGAGGTGGGCGTCCAGACAGCCTTTTGGGGTTTAGCCTGGTGACCAGCCTTCGGTTGGATTTTCAGCTTCTTATGCTGGCGGGAGAAGTTTGGATCGATGATTGAGTCTCGGGCCTGCCGCCAAACCTTATAGATTTTGGAAGACAGCCGTTGAGGAGATCGGGGTTGGTCTGATTTTATTTCCGCAACCTTTCCTGATGGGGGAGGAGACCTCTTTAGCACTGCAGTAGGGGAATTCCTTCGCACCTTATTTAGCATTTCGAAGCTGTTCCCAGTTGGAACAGCAGCATTAACTTCTACCACCGGGGCTGGTGGAGTCAATCCAGAGGGGGAGTTGCCCCCAGCCTTCCTTATTCGGCGCCAATGACGACGTCGAGCGCGTCGAGCAGACGGTGTAGAGTCAGCTATAAGAATGGTTTCGTCTTGCCCCCTGTGTGGGTGGGGGGTCGTCGTTGGTGTTAGTCTGTCAAAGACCGATGTCCTCTGTGCAGCGGGAGCGGGAGTCGAAGCTGTTAATCTTGTGAAAATCGATTTCTTGACCGGGGAAACCGCCTTGGCGATTTCAGAGGCAGGAGCGGCCGCTTTCTTAGAAGCAGCCTTCTCTGAGATTGTAGGCCCCATGATGAGTTCGCAAGATTTCTGGCCCAATCTAGAGAAGACCGAGGTGTTGACGTTGGGCGACTCGTTGAGAGGAGCCGCGGCAGGGGTAAGACGATCAAAGACCGACTTCCTGAGAGTTTCCTTTGTCAGCACCGGCGCCACGAAGCTTGATGGGGGGAGCATAGTCCCAAAGAACAATCCGGTAGTGGCTTGAGTCACTTGGTCCACCGGCATTGTGAACAACGAAGCAGCTTGGGGTCCATAGGCTATACCTCCTGGCGAGGTAGACGTTGGTCGCCATTGCAGTTTGAGCAGTTGAAGGATTTCGCGGAAGTAGCAGCCATCGATCCTTTGTTTTCTGCAACAGGCAAGACGCCAATTCTTAGTATCTTGAAACCCAAGGGCAATCATTGGCGAACCGCGATTGGTTCGCGAATCACGACACACGAAGTGTGGAGTGGAAAGAGGAAAAGGTCCCACCGGGCGTGCCAGAATCTGTTCCCCTCCGAACGGACACGCGGGACGTGGGGACGTCTCGCCTGAGGTTCGGGGCAGATGCCAATAGGTGCTATCCGTCCACCTCTCCGAAGATGCCAAGTTGATCCATGGCGCCACGTATCGGAGGTTTAAACGGATGCGTCCGATGTAGCAGACTTCGTCAGATTCCCCCTCGTTTGAGGGGTTTTTGATTGTGGGGACGCTCTTCCCTGCAGGCGCAAGCCCCTGCAGTTAATTACGCTACCGCATCGCTGGTAACAACTTTCTCCTTCTCCAGATGGTCACTTCGTGTCGTGTGTTTTTGTTTTATGTTTTATTGCCCGTGGATTGTTTACGGAGACCGAGTTATGTCGTCGCCCGTAGGGCGTGGACTAGTCCAAATCCGTGTTATCTTAGATTTGGGTTTGGGGGTTTGGTTTGAGGACACGTTAGCCATGCTTGAGGCTAAGATCAACTCAAACATTTGTTAAGGATACGTTAGTCTAGTTTGAGACTAAGATCAACTTAACGGGATCGTTTAGATCCGACAAAGGAGCGTTTGGACTCCATTGTTCCAGTTTAAGGACATAGTGGTCCCTCGTGTGTGTGACCGTCGGGACCCGTCACCTCTCTGACGACGTTGAAGGATTACAACGACGGATGTCAGAGGAGTTCAGAGATGTACCCTCGAGCCAGAGTTAATTAGGGGGATTCATAGTCCAGTCTGCTTGAAGGTTTAAGGACGCGTTAGCCATCTTTGAGGCTAAGATCAACTTAAACAGGACCGTTTAGATCCGACGAAAGAGCATATGGAGGCTCTATGGTTCTAGTTTAAGGACATTGCGGTCCCTGGGTAGTTTAAGGACATTGCGGTCCATGGGTAGTTTAAGGACATTGCGGTCCATCGTTAGTTTTAAGACATCTCGGTCAAGGTTAAGGACGTCATAGTCCATGGGTTTAAGGACTCCACAGTCCGGTATGTGCTCTGGATGCTTCACACGGGTTCACTGCCGTGCTTGGCGAGGACCAGGCTCCGCTCTGGACGTTTTCCGTGGGGTCAAAGAGTGACGTTATCCACGTTCCACGTAACCAGGAATTTTGCACTAGATGCTTCACACGGGTTCATTGCTGTGTTCGGCGAGGACTAGGCTCCGCTCTGGACGTTTTCCGCGGGGTCAAAGAGTGACGTTATCCGCGTTCCACGTGACCAGGAATTTTGCATTAGGCATGGGTTTAAGGACCCCACAGTCCATGTCAATGTGTGGTCTCGGGACCCGTCACCTCTTTGAAGACATTGAGGGATTACAATGCCAAGTATCAAAGGAGTGAAGAGATGTACCCTAGAACCGGAGTGGCTTAAATAGTCTTTGGCCCAGTTTGGGATCAAGACCCATTAATTATGTTATGAGCCCACTGGCCCAGTTAATCATGAATCGAGGACTTATGGCCAGCTTGGGATAAGTCCAGTCAGGTCTGGAATATTGGTTTCTTGTTGGTCCATTGAGGGGGAGGCTTTGCCTCTATCCCTTTAGCCAATTGGGCCAAAGCCTAGTGTTAAACACTTCAGAGCAGTCAGTGTTGAACACTGGGAATGAGGTTGATAAGTTAGTGTTCAACACTAAGAGATAATTGGTGTTAAACACCAGCAATAAGGCTTTCTCAAATTAGTGTTAAACACTAAAACAGATCGGTGTTGAACACTGCCAATAAGGCTTTCTTAATCATTTTTGAATGCTAAGGCCTAACAGCGTTTTAACACTGGGTTTGAGAGCTCCAATTTAGTGTTGAACACTAAGGCAAAAGGGGTCACGTGGCAACACGTGAGAACGCCCCCTTTCCATTTATTCTGCTGAAATCGCTGCATTTTTCAGAGCATCACGTGCCATCACGTGACGGGCATTCATATGCTCATTTGGTAGAGCTTTTGTTAAGGGTCACGTGGGTCATGTGAGGGACCGCCTCAAAGAGGTTTTCCATAGATCTCTTGGGGGGGTCACGTGGTGGCACGTGACCCTGCCTCTATGCATGTTGTTTTTAAAGGATCTGTTGATCTTTTTTCAGGAATTAAATTCCTCGAGCTTTAGATTTCGGAGGAATTAAATTCCTACTTCCTTTCGAAGATTTATATTCTGAAATAGGGTTGAACTCTGAATTTTCTGTAGGAATTAAATTCCTCGTATATGTGAAGAACTAAATAGGGTTAAACCCTAGTAAAAGCTTTTAAGGAATTAAATTCCCATTCTCTGTTAAATTATGATCAAGGGAATTAAATCCCTGCTGTTCCAACAGAACTAGGTTCTTAATTAGGGTTAAACCCTGGTTTCTTTTTTGTTCTGAAGGAATTAAATTCCCATGATACAGGGTCAAGCCCTACTTTTATCTTAAAGGAATTAAATTCCTATAGTTCTGTGAGAATTAAATTCTCATGCTTGCATTCCTTCTCTATGTTTTGGATCTGCATGGCAGGATCTCGACCCATTGAGAATTAAATTCTCAACCTTAAGGGGAGATGTGCACTTTGCAGATCCTCTATTAAAGAGAGAAGAAATGTGCTCTTCTGTTTTATGTATCAGAGTTAAACTCTGTTGAGAATTAAATTCCCCCTTTCTTTCAAAAGGCCTTCCCTTCCTTACCTAGGGTTTTTGCAGAAGATCCAAGTCTTTTCAAAGTATCAAAGCTTTCCTCCTTTTTTCTTTCTTTTCTTCTCTGCGCATGTATGTATCTCTCTCTATCTATCTCTTTTTTGTGTCTCTTGGCTCCTATTTATAGGAGAAGCAGCCGAATGAATTAGTTTTTGATGAATCTTCACTGAGAGATTTGATTTGCATCCATCATTCGTTTTGGACCTTTGGATTATTGGGTGAATTTTATTCACCATTGGATTTTAAATCCAGAGATTCTCCTTTGTTATTTTGGTTAGATTTAAGGGGGAAATCTTTCCAAACCCGAGATTTTCCATAGATAGATGATATTTAATCATCTCTGAATCTTTAATTTGATTGGTCCCAGATACTCACTTTCCTTTGGAAGGATTCAAATTTCCTTCAGAATTTAATTCTGCCGTCAACATGGGCTTTGAAAGCCGGTCACGTGTGACCACGTGACCCATGGTCACGTGCGGACACGTGACCCCCTTTTGGAATGAGCCTTCCTCTTTCTCTTGCGTCTGTCTTCTGATTGCTGCTTCAATGTCACGTGCTACCACGTGACCCCTGGTCACGTGTGAGCACGTGACCCTTGTTTGAACTCTCTTTCTTTAGTTCAACGGGAGAACTGATCTGCTGTCTTGCACGTCACGTGGCAACACGTGACCTTGGTCACGTGGGAGCACGTGACCTCTTCTGAGGCTCTTTTCCTTGTCTTGATCAGGGGACTAATGTGTGCTTTTCTGCCGCCTTATATGTCACGTGTCGACACGTGACTGTCGGTCACGTGTAAGCACGTGGCCCCTTTTTGAAGCTTTTCCCAGATGCTTTCCTGATTTTAAATCAGGAAACAGTGGCCCCTTTTTGAAGCTTTTCCCAGAAGCTTTCCTGATTTTAAATCAGGAAACAGGGGGTCACCTCTTGAATCCACGGAGGCCGCCTCTAGAATCCATGCATAATTATGAAATGAAATATGGCTCGTGTGTGGAACAAAGTGCCACATGGGATAAAGTGTCGCACGGAGCAAAGTGCACGCCATGACGGTGGTGGGGGGCCACCTCTTGAGTCCGTAGGGGCCATCTCTTGAATCGCATATGACATGAGATCCACCAGGAGACGTCCGTGGGTACCATACAAACATGACAAGAATAATGACATTGATCCCTGACAATAAGATTATGTTTTTCAGATGAGCTATTTTATAGTATAGAACTTAAGTTATATTTTTAAGATTTGCATACTGCATTTCCTGTATTGTATCATTTACCTAATAAACTTTGACATTGAATCTCTGAATAATTACTGATCCGCCATGCTATTCATGCTTACACTTGTTATTGTATTGTCACGTTTAAATTACTTTGTTATGTTTAATTAGTTTATCATGTTACACATTACACTGCCATTTATAACGCATAACTAACTACATGTTTTACAGTTAAATTACCTTGTATTATAACACTATTTAATTTTGGTACTTACCAAGCGCAACTTCACTGACGGACATTCTTTGTTTTCTTTCTTTCTTTAGGAATGTTCGTCATGTGGTTTAGTGACAGAGGAGATTGAACCGACAGAGGAGGAATACTCTCAGCTGTTATCGCAGACGGATTACTAGTTTTACCTTCAGTCTTTACTTTTCAGTATGCATAATTGTTCAGGCTTCGTTATTTTATTTCGTTGTATCTTATTTTCAGACTCTTGTCAACAGTTTGAACATTGTGGGTTTTAAATGTAACAATTGTAGTTGGATTTTATTCTCTTGCTTTATTCTTGTTATATATTTATATTGCTTATAACGCGCTTAACGTATTTATCTCTAGAAAGACCTTTCTCAGCATAAATACATCGCGGAACTCGTCACGTGTTTGTTATCGTCTTTTGGGAAGCGGGGCGTGACAAGTTCTATTGGTGGCCTATGCGGATCAGCTCTACATGAACATCAAAAGCAATATATTATAAGAATTTAGAAATCCAACTACATTCAACATTTTTTTTGAATCTCATCCTATTCCTTTGAATCCATTTGAAATTCACTTTCGACTTTCTAAAGATCACCTCTCGACTTTTAAATCCTTAATTACAGTTCATTCCTTCTACTTGTATCTCTTAGATTATCCTTTGCATGCGTTCTAAAATCTTCCATGTTGACTTAGGAATTATTCTAGAAAGTATGTGCCGGCCTTCAAATCTTTTTTACTCCAGATTATTTGGTCTTTCTAAATATGTTTCACCACGATTTATGCAAGTCACCTGTTTTCTTACCAGTTGGAGTATCAATCGATGGAGTTCAACAATGACATGCCACAATATTATACTTAGTTTTTCCCGTGGCTTATTGCAACGTACTTCTTGAGAGAATTGCAAGGACGAAATTATTTTAAAGAGGGTGGACTGCAACGACTGTACCATGATGTCATTCTTGAATCTATCTCGCTTCCTTCCTTAGATTTTCTTGAAGATCACTTCTCGATTTCTTGAATTCCTAAAATTCCTGTCTGTTTCTTCTTACATCTCATAGTCCATCTTTTACATTCTATGTTCCAGCTTTCAAACTTTCTGATTCAGAAGTATCTCCTGTTTACACATATTCCTAATTCGTTGTGTCGCAATCTACGCCACCTTTGACTATCGTCAAAAGAAGGTAGTGTTCGAGATTCCCAATCCCTTCATATTGGTATTCAGAAGTCCTTTAAGATTTTAATTAAGCTATATTCTTGCATGCATTCCTTAGAACATCCTTCTTTCACCTTTAAAAAAGCCGATCTATACAAGTAACCCCGACTCTAGCCTTTACGACTGCACAATCTTTATCTATTCCTTACCCTTTTTATTGTTTCCGTCTTGTTGGATTTCTCCTACTTTTTAAATTCCAGTCAATTCTTTTCCTTCTTGTTTGCATCCATAATTGCTCCCTTGCATACATTCTTGAATTATTCTCGTCGACTTAGGAAATTAACCTAGAAACGTTATGCTGGACTTCAAATTATTTGACTAGGAATATCTCATCATTTTCTTTCTTCTATTTTTTATTCCCTCGCAATCTATTCTTGTCGCACACTTTCTTATCGATTAGAGTACCGGCTGATGGAGCGCGACGATAAAACGTGACTGCGTTATCCTGACATTTTTCCTTACTCTGTTGTAACATCTTCCTTGAGTATTTTCGAGAACGAAATTATTTTTAAGGAGGGTAGAATGTAACGACCATGTTTTTACTGTAATGCTTTTTAATAAATAAAAATATATTTGCTTCGAAATGATTTGTTTTGTAAAAGAAAATATTTTTAAGAAAATATTTATTTGATTTCTTTAAATATAAAGAATTTATTCGATTTTGTTTTGAAAGGAAAATTTTGAAAAAATAATTTGTTTTATTGAAGAAAAAATAGTTTAAGAAAATGATTTATTCCGTTTATCTTTTAAATTATTCTATTTTGAAACTCTGTATATATTTTTTTCTATTTAATTATATGCAATAGAAACTTGCATCCTATTGGTTAAGTCATAACATTTCTAGTCTATCAGCTATAGGTTCAAATCTTATGTCTTGCAATCATTTTTATCAATTATTTTTTGAACCCCTCTCATAATCTACAAATGACCTTTTATTTCTCTTCTTTTTAACTCTCAAAATCAATTAGCATGATTATAAATATATTATCAATTAGAATTATGATGAACATTATATGTTCACCCCCTCTTCCTTCATTTTTCTCAAAACCTCCACTCTTAATTCTCTCTCTTTACTCTTGATTCAATACTCTTAATTGCAATTTCTCTTTATTTGTTTTCTCCTCTTCTCTTTTATACTAAAAATTTAGAGAAGAAAAATCTTAAGCAAAACCTAGTCATCTTCATCTTTAGAGTCTTCATGGTCCCGACATCATCGGAGCTTTTCATCCGCTAGGATTCAAGGAAAAATGAAGGATTGCGCCTTTCACAAACTTTGCTAACGGGATTTGGTTTTGTCAGTAGAATTAAATCGGCGATACGGCTGTTATACCGTATCGCGACTCTTGTAACTCCCCCTCTGGTCTTCTTTCCCCTTGTTCCTCTCGTTATCTTTCCCTCTCCTTTCGTCTAGACTTGCATGATGCCGGTAGCTCTTATTTAAATATTTTTAGTAAAAAAGAATTAACTATGAATAATATTTACTTGAATGGTTGTCTACATAATCTATATGATTTTTTATGCTTGTGGTATTTGTGCGTAGCCTATGGTAATCATCGCATGCCGAGCCTTTCCAGCAATGGGGCCTAGGGACCGCTATTAACGTTGTAAGTAGTAACTCATAAGAATTTCATGAAATGATATATGTGAAAAGTTTGTTATGGTAGTTTTATGAAAGGTCGATTTGTATGTATTTCTTTTGATAAGCTGATCGCATACTTGAAACATCAATGACACCCTTCAATTCGCGATATGATTTTTATAGAATCACTGGTATATTTTCTCATGTATATTCTTAATTATTATGTTTGTAAATATAAAAGAAAACAAAGTTGCAAACTAATACCATGGTTTTATCACTTTCAAATTCAATCCTATATACCTTTATCTTTAAAATAATTTTTAGAAATTAATTCTCATTTCTGTAAATTTCAAGAAATTTATCTATGATAGAATATATTTTTGTGTACGTGTTATAAAATTTCAGGCCGAACCGAATAATGGTTTAGGATTTACGTCGATTTTACTCACTGTTTTTAAAATCAGAAAATTGTTTTATCAGTCACCTTCGAAGACACATAACTCAATCTACCGAGATCCATTTTGTGCAAACTCAAATGTTTTGGATATCCAGATCGAAAGATCTAGATTTTCTTAGTTGTAAGAATTTCCTTTAAATAACGTAAATTGTAGCAATCTGCGTTATAAAATTATTTGACGAATCTGGACAAGATCTGTCTTGATTCACTCCCTGTTTTTAAATATGACATAACTCGAGCTCCCGATGTCGGTTAGTGACAAAATTTAGATTTATAGATGCATAATTGACATGCCTATAACTTTTCTATATACTAGGTGTCTCAGAAACGTATAGAACAAACTGTTATATGCCTTGCATGACAACCCATAATTGCTGTTCAGAAATCAGAATTTATATTTTAAACCAAGATGTTAATATGACCATAAGTAGAGCTTCAGAAATCCAAATCGCGGAGAACTTGGTTGTTTGGATAAGTAGATCGAAAAAACTACAAATTTCTAATTATTTTCGAAACCTGAAAACCGACGGATTTTAACTCAAACCGTGTTTTAAAAATGTACGATGGTGCTGGACAGATTTTGATCTGTTCTGTGCGACTATACGAAACCGGGTATATCTCCCAAACCAGTAGTCGTAATTACGTGAGACTTGAACTCACATTTGTATAACATTTAGGGCTATATTTCTTATTCGCATTCTGAATTCAATTGACTTGAGTAATGAGTAGTTCACAACAGTACTGTTTTCTAATCATTACTTGAATATTATACTTCATTTCATGCCATATGACTTACTCATTTATTGCGCCTACATGAATCATGTGTTTAAATATATTGCATACATGATACAAACCTGACTGAACTGTGAATACACCCTTACTTGTTTACTTGAATATTTGAATCCTTGAATACCTGAATACTTGAATACATGAACATGCGAACTTAACATGAGCTTGAAATTGATTGATTTGGGTATCGTGTTTGAAACTAAGTGCCATGTGGAACAAAGTGTCACACTTTGGCCAGGCGGGGGGCCACCTCTTGAATCCACGGGGACCATCTCTAGAATCCATGCACAATTATGAAATAAAATATGGGTCGTGTTGGAACAAAGTGCCATATAGGATAAAGTGCCACACGGAGCAAAGTGCACACAATGAAGATGGTGGGGTCACCTCTTAAGTCCATAGGGGCCATCTCTCAAACCCATGGGGGCCACATCTTAAATACGCATATGACGTGAGATCCACCGGAAGACGTCTGTAGTTACCATACAAATATGACAAGAATAATGACATTGATCCCTGACGGTAAGATTATCTGTTTCAGATAAGCTATTTTATAGTATAGAGCTTAAGTTATATTTTTAAGATTTGCATACTGCATTTTCTGCATTGTATCATTTACCTAGTAAACTTTGATATTGAATCTCTAAGTAACTGCTGATCCGCTATGCTATTCATGCTTACACTTGTTATTGTATTGTCACGTTTAAATTACTTTGTTATGTTTAATCACTTTATCATGTTTTCCATTACACTGTCATGTATAACGCATAACTATCTATATGTTTTACTCTTAAATTACCTTGCATTATAACACTATTTAATTTAGGGACTTACCGAGCGCAAATTCGTTGACGGACATTCCTTCTTTTCTTTCTTTCTTTGGGAATATTCGTCAGATGGCCTAATGACAGAGGAGATTGAACCGAAAGAGGAGAAATACTCTCAGCTGTCATCACATGCGGATTACTAGTCTTACCTTCAGCCTTTACTTTTCAGTATGCCTAATTATTCGGACTTCGTTATTTTATTTTGTTGTATCTTATTTTCGTACTCTTGTCAACTATTTGAACTTTGTGGGCTTTCAATGTAATAATTATAGTTGGATTGTATTCTGTCGCCTTATTCTTGTTATATATTTATATTTTTTATAATACGCTTAACATATTTATCTTGAGAAAGACCCTTCTCGGTATAAATATGGCGCGGGTCTCATCACGTGTCTGCTATATGACAACTCTGTTGGCATTAGGCTTAATCGGGCCGGCCTAATTGCCCGTCCAAATCGAGTGGACGGGTCTAGGGGTCGGCCGGCTCGACTCATTATGGGAAGCCGAGTCCAAGTCGGACTCAAGCTCCATTATGAGATCAACCTTGGAGGTAGCTCAACTCTATTAAAGGATTTGGGCCCAATGCAATCTCAACCGTCTGTTTGCTTCTCTACCTATATATACAATAGGTAGAGACTAAGCTTTGCACTAATCATGTTGGATGATGCTATTGATGAGAAATCAATGAGAGTGAAACCTATGGAGATTAGGGTTCTAAGGTTTTTTATCGTCTTCCTCAAAGTCTCTAGCAGCTGCGGCGGAGTAGGGGACTTTCCGAGTGACACCGTGATTGATCCCTGTACGGCCATCCGAAGAAGAAGACAATCATAAAGAAGAGATCAGCGGTCCAACGGTTGTCAGATGATCTACTACCCTGCAAAGGTACATAGATCTTAGTGCTTGTAGGACACTAATTGTTTATTTATTTCCGCTGTTTATATGAAATTCTCTTACGGATTGGATCTGCATGAGTTGATCGGCGATTTAGAGATCGCTCCACCATTATCCTACAATTGTAATAAAGCCATTAGGACTGTCTGATCCGTTCAATCAAGTTTTAATTATGTTTAGGTTAAGTTCCGATCATAAAAATTGTATTTTAATTAGATATGTCTATTATGTAAATCTTTAAGTTTTTAAGATCTAGAAAGTTTATATTTTTGTTAGATCTATAGAAAGCGCATGAAAAAAATGAGATTTTTTCTTGTTGATCGATCCCAATCCCAGGGATTAAAATTATATATTTTTATTTGGATAAACATAATTTTTGGCAATAAAAATTAATTTTTGCATGTGATGATGGCGCCGCGATGAAGCGGCTGCCATCATCTTTGGGATCATGTTTTCGCAGAGAGGTGATTGGGACGATGACCGCAACTCCCAACGCTAATTTTTTATTTTTAAAATAATTTAGATTTTTTGCAAATTATGTGCAAAAGTGGATTTTTCTAAAGATTTTTTTAAATTTTGCAAGAGATTTTTCTGAAAAGATGAGATAAAATTTTAGAAAAGATTTTTTGAAAAGATTTCTAAAATTTTGAAGATTTATTGAACCCACTGAGATTTAATAAAGAGTTTTTGAAGGATTTCTAAAATTCTAAAAGATTGAGTAAATTTATGTTTCTAAAGATTTAATCATTTTTTAAAATAAAAAACGAAAAAAAATTTAGGCTCTGCTCTGAGCCGGAGCCGACCGGATTGATATTATATCACAAGATCAACTCGATTCGGATCGGTTGCTAAAGGGAGAATACGAACCCTAACGGAACAACTTTGTTTGGTCAATGTAATTTGCTTCTCATGCATCATTTAATGGGCTGTTTGACAAATGTATACCATATTGCTTTGTCTTTCTTGTTAGTTTAAGTACCAATTAAGTCTATATGTACACTTGATCTAAATTAAGAAAGATCTAACAATATTGGATTAATCTTTGTATCCTAGCCTTTCTTCATTGATTGATAAGGAATCTTTTGTGACTTGGACTAGATCGAGAGGATTAATAATGAGCAACTTTTGTTTAACATGCATTGGGTAATACTTTTCCAATCCACAATTTGTCCATCCAAAAGTTTATCCAAGAAACAAAATGTTATGACCCACAACATCTAAATAATAGCGTCAAATAGATGGGTCCACGGTATTTGTCTTTTTGGTAAACTTTTAGATAGATAAATTACGGTAGTAAAAGTATTTTTGTCATGCAATTGGATGAAAAATTACTCCAAGGTTTTTTTTATTCTTTATGGATTCATTCATCCTAGAAGTATACCCAGCATGATATGGATGACATGAAAGGTGCTCATCGCGTAGGGTTCACTACATTATGAATGTGATCCATAACACAAACGTATCCTCTCCGCTCATCGATCTGTACCATAAAATGTGTTCAAAATTAATTAAAAAAGAAGTCGAATGATTGTACAATTTTTGTTTAGACCTTGATTTTATTGTTAGGGTTGAATTTGGGGGGTTTCAAGCAATAAGCAAAGGAGGTACTTGTAGGGACGGAGGCATAAGGGGGCACTGGCTTCCATTGAAATTTTGTAAATGTAGACTCTGATTTCGATCACAAATGAGCCTAAGTAGGAATATCATGAAAGTTGACACTTAGGGTATACATGACATGTAGATCACGGTAAACGGTATGAATTGGCGAAATATTCATGGTAGAGTATTATAGAGCGCGTCTCACATGAGAAAACGTCTCACCGGATTGTGTGTGTGTGTGTGTGTGTGTGTGTGTGTGTGTGTATATATATATATATATATATATTTTGAAAGAGAGAGAGAGAGAATTATAATTCTTTAGCACAAGTTGAAAGAGTTTACGGTTTCCCAACAAAAGATTTTGTGTTCAATTCCCACCACATGCAATTTTTTTTAGTGGATATTAATTTCACTTTGATTTCTCTTTATAGGGGAAGGTTTTTTCCCATGTTTGAAACTAAATAATTTTTTAAAAAATTCCGTGAGAATTCGTGCCTCTACCTCTGGGTGTCTGCTCCAATAAATCACTCAAGGTAGTGTAAGTGCCGCACAGGGTCACAGGGATCATTTGTGCAATTAACCTTTAAGAAGTAATTGAAATGCCTAAAGATTATATAATAAATGTTAGTCTGATCACATCATAGCATCTGTAGTCATAGAATCTTACGCATTGGTCCAAATAACTTCTTCTTTTTAGATAGATTTTACTAGTTAAGCCTTTTATAACCATCGCTACTACTCTTTCCTTTCTCTCTTTTTTGTATTACTATTTCCTTTTCTTTTGTTTGATGCAAAATGTTTTGCAAGACTTGACCCAAAAAAAAAGGCAACCATGACGGTTGCTACGTGCAAACTGCAATAAAACACAAACGTATCAAACCCAACAACATCTATTGTTCACACATTTGCTAGAAAATCATTTCCTTGATAAAAAAAATGCTGAGAACTCATTTATTGGTGTCATAAAGTAAAGAATGCACAGGTGAGTAAATTTAAATTCTAGCTATGCACAAAATACAATCCCAAATTAGAGTGTAGCTCGATTCAAATTCATCTGTTACCCAGAGAGCAAGAACCAAACTTATCTAATTCCTAACCTACAAAACAAATACAACCGTATTACCCAATAATACCATATTTCTCAATTCAACAATAGTAACTAGATCCAAAAAAGGAAGGAAAAAAATTACACTCACGAGCTATCAACCATCGCTCGTCAATATAAAAGCCAAGAGCACGATGGCGAGGGCAAAAATAATAGTAAGCCCTGCAAATGCCCAGATAGCCCATTGTGAAGAACTCCGTGTCTCTTGAGCAGCTAACTCCACTTCTTGTAGAACCTCTCTAATCCCATCTATATCAGAATCCTTTGCGGCATGCATCAGTCTTCCTTGGACCTCATCAAGTTTAGATAGTCTTCTAGCTTTAGATGCGTCTTTAGATGACCATATAAAACCGGTCATTTTCCAAAGAAGGATGCCGACGTAGATTGCTGCAACACAATCGACAGTGTAATGGTGGCGCTCACGGACTTCTCTCTGAGCGCTGTGCATGACAAGGAGCCATATCAAAGCAGATGTCCACCCGCCATATGCTTCCTGATTTTAATAGTATCAAAATGTTAGATACTTAACAAGTGAGAACAAAATTATGCTTACAAAAAAAAGTTAATTTAGCGATTTCAATGAAAGTTGTGCAGGAAACCGTACCTAACTTTTGTTTGTATAGCAATATAGCACCCTAACCTTTATAAAAGATGCATTTTATGATAATTTTTCTGTTTCAGCACCTTTTCTTCCCAAAACACCCCTCGGTAAAAGAATTAGATTTGCAGTGTCAGTTAAATAATGGGAAAAAGTGTGACAAGAAGAATAACGTTGAGAGCCTATCCAGCTATAGAAATGAGGAGTCTTTTCACAATGTAGCTTGATGAATGCATGAGCATTATCATATATTGCAAATGAAACGCTTTTCAAGTTTACATGACATTTCAGGGTAAAGTTTTATTTTACAGCATGACTAGAATTTAGGCTTTTTGTGGCACAGTTTCTATTTATTTTGGTTCTCTTTTGTAATTATTGACACCAATTGATGGTCAAGTATAAACGTTTGTTCGAAGCCTGGAATGTTTGATCTGAAGTATTAACATTGAATATTTATGCGCTAATAGTTTTCTTATCAAATATTAAACTTATCATATTTGAGCATGCTTCCGCTATACTTGGCTAAACTTTTTGATTCCCCTTTTGTTTTAGTTTATCCACTTAGTTCTTTTGTTGCTGAATGCTTCTTTAGAATAAAAATGCTGCAATTTCTCTCTTTGTAGCTAAATTATAGAGTTTCTGTAAATCAATTTCTTAAAACCCGTAGATAACAATTTCAAATTCAAGTTGCTTTCTATAGTCAACTAGGAAGCATAAGTTTTCATGGAACATAGGTTACATAGCTATTATAAATCAGGATTTTTGTGAGCATTTTAAAAAAGACATGGCAGCTTGTGAAATGTCTACTTATTACACATCATGCAAGAGTAGCTTATACATTGTCGCCTTGTGTTTTGCTTAGACTAACTTGTTGCCTGCATGCTACATGCGCACTAATTGTTTTATCACACTGTTATGTTAGGTGATCCATTGATACTGAGACCTCAAATGTGTTTTTATGACGAGGATGATCACATGTTTTTTTTTATAGCGCAGTAGATGTTTCTAATATAATTCTGCAAGATAATGCGCCGAGGTTGCTTTACACAGTACACAACCTTTGTTGAGCATTCAAAACCAAATATCTGATTTGGATCTTGTCTAAGGACCAAGTAGAAACAAATCCCACTAAACTTAGAACGATTATTATATTCACGATATTGTTTATTGTCTTCAGCATGTGTGGTTAAATTCATGATACTCTAAATGTCAGTGTAAAGGAGATGGTAGCTATGTATATGTTAAGTTTAGGGCAAAATCGAAGATAATCATGGACCGACTAACGCCTTCACCGATCAAGGGGGGCAGTGGGTATTGGAGTTCAAACAGCTGTGACTATATTGGTAGATCTATCTGAAACTTTGATGGCCAGCCCAAATCCTATGACTGTAGAAAAAGTTAAGACAGAATGCTCACTGCTATTCGTACATCAAAGTAATTGTTTTACACTACTCCAAAAACTGTTTTCTCCTTGTTCTTACATAAATTAATCATGAATATATTGGAGCAGTTGGTGGGACACATAATATAGCCACAGTTTATAGTGATGATATTACCCGATATCGTAATTTCTATGAATTTACTAACAAAATGACAAAATGTGCAAGCAGCATGCAATGATGAGCTCCAAAATATTAGGTGTTGAAAAGGTTAGCCTAATAATGCTTGAGTTACAAAGCCTGCATATCATGAACAAATGGACTTCTGCTTCCATATGGTAATTTTTTCTATTTCCTTTTTCTAAGTTTGCTTTTATTTACTTATTTTTTTCAAAACATCCACATTTATCATCCGACAAACTATTTGATTGCTTTTAAATGAAATGACAGAAAACATTATTTAACGTTGTTCATTGTTGGTTTTATTATAGACCACAATATCTGGTCCCTTTTCAAAGCATGAGACATTATCTCAAGGAGAATGGATCTCAATTCTCAACATAACTATCCAAAGAAGTAGAAGATTATTCAATTTCCGTCACGCTTCCCTACAATAGGCATGAGAGCGAATTTTAAATCTTATGCCACAAATTTAAGAACTGCACCATCAGGTTTTCAATATCTTACACGAGTCAAGATGGTACAATCATGTGTTGGGGTACAAAATTTTCTTAAAAGGAGAATACGAGGATGAGTTCAATATTGGTATGGTAGAAGTTGAGGCACCACAAAATATGTCCATGTAGACCCCAATGAAGGTTTAGATGTTGATAAGCAAACAATGCAAACTCAAAGAACACCTGCAGTGGAATGGAGAAACAAGCTGGCAAAGGATATGTGTAAATTTGCCACTCACTCATGTTACTAATGACAATAGTATTTGTAGCGCGGTATTACTAGGATAAAGTAGCATAATAGTGTTTTTCTTTGGCTTTGTTTAAATCCAACCATGTGTTTGCACTATCTTAGTTGTGCTCACTGATGTAGAACTTCATTTCTAAGTTTAAACTAATGTATTTAAGTCGAATTGAATTTCACAATCCTATGCATGTTCATTCTGAATTCTGGAAAATTTGAAAATTCGGTTTAGAATTCCGGATCACTAATTCCATGGTAGTTTTTATTGTGATTCATGTTTGTTTGGTTCACATTTCAGTTGATGGTTAAGTTATTTCTGTTAGGATTTTTAATTGTTGATTTAGTTGTTTTTGTTATTTAATTTAGTGGTCGGTCCATAAATTTTTAAGATGGCAGTTGGTTGCATTTATTTTTCAAGGATAATCCATATATGAACAAGTGTTTTCAAGCATCAGTCTGTCATCTATAATACCAGTTATTGGTTTAGACCATATGCTAATTAGAAAAAGAGAATAATGGAGGAAAGATGCCATAGGAGGGAATTTCCTCCTATGGCGTCGAAAAAATACCCCCTCCCTCATTTTTTTTGACGATCGGCACCCACCATCTTCATCGTTATCATCTAAAATGTGGGTACACCAAATTTCATGTGATTATACAACCTTTTCACCATTGATTTAGCAATGTAAAAAGTTCTATTGTCGGTAAACCGTTAATTTTGAACCACTAAATCAACGGTGAAAAGGTTGTAGAATCACATGAAATTTGGTGTACCCACATCTTAGATGATAACGATGAAGATGGTGGGTGCCGATCGTCAGAAAAAATAAAGGAGTGTATTTTTTCGACGCCGTAGGAGGAAATTCCCTCCTATGGCCTCTTTCCTCCATTATTCTCTTAGAAAAATAAAAATTATAATAAAAATGGGTATGTGCAATGTCAGCTTCTATTAATTCTACTTGATAATATTTCTCATAGTTCAGATCATTGACAGCCTATAACCAAAAGGCCCCAAACCCGTGTGCATTAACTAATCCTTAATCCAAAATCTAACTCTAATATGAACGATTATAGATAAGAACACCGACATTTGGCATGAATAAAATGCTAATTCATCATTTAAAGTTAGAAAAGGCAGAATAACATACTTTCCATGCCATAGCAGTCAGTACAGCAACAAGCATGTGGCCACTGTACATGAGGTCATTGCAGCCACCACTGGCCCTCTTCAACAACTGATACCATGAAGATGTATCAGAAACTGGAGGCCTCAATATATCTTGAAGGAAGCTCATTTTACCCCAATCTGGCCGGTATTCACCAGGATATTCTCCAACAGTTGCTTTAAGAACACCAAACAGGAAAATGTACATCAGACAAGTTTTGCAGCATTTCAAGCCACTTCTAGCACGTGCTCTACGTGTGCATCAAAGAAAATATTGGAATATATAATTATAATTTTTCATCTTTAAAATATAATGAACGGATTTATACCATTTTAAGGGTCTATGGCCAAGAAAATAAATTAGAAGCAAAATGTTTTTTTTTTAAAATTATTACATACCTACAAGGCTACATATATTCAAGGACTTAAATTGCAGAGAGGGTTAGATTGAAAGTAATGGTGCCATATATCATCTATAAGAGTTGACCGGATGGCCCTCAAAGAGTTCCATGACTAACAAATTGGACCCAAAACTGCAAACTCTTGCATTTAAATAACATATATAATAGTTTTATGGGTAAATTGTCAAAAACCCCGAGCACTTTTTTCTGTTGTCAAAACACCCGGCCTCGAAATGTTAGTCAAAACCACTAGAAAAGATTTTAGTTGTCAAGAAACCCCTTACCTGTGATATTTAGTAGTTGCATGCTATATCTAGTTTCCTGCGATATCTAAGCAGTATCCAGCGATATCTAAACCGCTACCTACGATATCTAAATAGATTGTATGAATTGGTTAGATATAGCAGGCCACTGTGTAGATACTGCAGGAAAAATTTCCGGAGGATTTTTGACTACTGTTTCGAGGCCATGGGTTTTTTGAAGGTTGAAAAAAGTGCTTGGTTTTTTTTTGACAATTTACCCTAGATTTTTTAATCTTATTTGAGGACTTGCCATAATGTGTATCACTCTGGATTAGCCTGCGAATGGCCATAGGATCAGAAGCATATGGCATGAAATATTTCTGAGCCCAGGGGTGCGGATGTGAAGGAACTTGATATCGGGAATCGGCACACCAAGGACGAAGTGATGGAAGAATAGTAGAAACAAACGTTATGAGCCGAAGAAGACGGCCTATAGCCATGGTGAACATGTACCTTGCAGCAAGTCCAAGGCCAGGAGCTTTGACAGACTCGAATAGCACAGAGAAACCCAGCATCATAAACAACATTAAATAATGATGAAGCCCAATGATGCGAGCTCTTAATATATCAATCACCACTTGAGGAAGTTTCTCGTTAAGTGCTAAAAGGAGCCACTGGCCAGTATCAGGAAGAGGAGACGTAGATCTGTCAATAAATAATAAGTCTCTGGATATAAATTCAACATTGACTAAAAAAACTTGCTACTGTATCATCTGTAACTTATATGATGGTGTAAATCTTCAAGAAATTGGCTAGAAGCTTATTTCGAACAAAGAACAGAATGGCATGTCACCAATATTAAGGGTAAGTTTTGAGGATTCTGTTCGCTAAAAGAAAAGGCTTGCAAATAAAATTATATAACGGTATGCCTACTTCATGAGAATAAGCATAAGAACTGCATTGAACCCAATAGGTTAAGTAAAAAGAAAGAAATGGGGAACAAAAGTTAAAACCAAATAATTTTTCTTTGTTCGATTAATTAGAAATTTCATTCCAAAACTTCCAGAGTTTCAGCTGCCTGATATCAGTGTGATAGCGATTAGAAAAGTGGTAAACAATAGAAAATCCAACAAGAAGTGAAGAGGCATTCCTGCTGAATGCATGCACAATGCTCCATAACATTTTGCAAAACAGCATAAACCATAGTCTGTTGTCAAATCGACATAGATAACACATTAATCAAATTATTGGTTTACAACAGCTTAACATTACTTTCTTGTCTTAGATGAGATTAAAAAACTTCCATAAATGTCAGAATTCAAGAAATGGATACGTAATATTCAGGCATGTCAGACCAAGTGCTTGTTGGAGTTCAAATTTGTAACTCCCAAACGAAGTTTAAATACTTATTTTAACCCCAATGATCAAATCTTTGATCAAGACATGATCAAGAACAAGACAAAGGCATGTTCATCACGGGTAGGACCCCCTACCTAGGGCAACCCCCCTTACCACAACTCAAAATGAGTTGTCATGAGGCATCCCCTATCCCTATCCCACCCTCTCCCCTATCGGGGGATGCCCTTTCCCACCCTCTCCCAATACAAGGAGGCCCCCTCCCGATACCGGGAGGCCTCTTGATGAGGAGTGTCGGGACCGCCCTCTGCCGAAATAGGTGTTTGACCTATTCTTCATAAGATAGTGGGGGGATTTCCACCCCTCCCCTGATATCTAGAGAGTAGTTATACACTTCTCCCCACTCACAGAAGGGTATAAATACCCCCTGTGAGCAACTGATCAAAGGATCGGAACTTTTTGCTCGAAATCCTAGAACTTTAACTAGAGTTCTCTGAAGAGAAAGAAGACGGAGGAGGAAGGATAAGAAAGAAGGTGAGATGCAGGAATGGGTATCCCCATTCCTTCACTTTTCTCTCTCCCTCTATCTATCTCTCTCTACTGTCTCCCTCCCTCTATCTTTTTCTCTCTGTCTTAGACATGTTTGTGAAGATACGGGCTACCTGCACTTGGACAGAAAAAACCTATGAAACTTCACTGTTTCTTGGGATTGGCTTTGGGCCTTTCTCTGATCAGAGAGAGATTGATGGAAATTTATATAAGTTTCCAGCTCTTAGTCGAAGAGCTTGAAAGCCATGGCTATGGCTTTTACAGAGAAGGCAGAAGATTTAGAACGCAAAAGTGTTCTTAACTCTTATGGACTGAACCAAAGACATGGGCCACCCTATCTTCTGCATGCTTTGAAATAGACCACCATATTTCTTGTATATAAAGAGAAATAGAAATCTATTTCTTACACAGAACATAGGCCAAAACCCCTATGTTCTGTTTTCATAAAATGAACCAAGAATAGGAAAATCATATTCTTCCATAAGATATGAAAAAGCATGTCTTCATATATAAGAATGTATATATGAATGGAGAACTCCATTCATGTCCAGAGACATGAGAATCATGCCCTCGGGATCTCCATGAATAAGAAAACCTTATTCTTAAGACATTTAAACATGTCTTCCTCCAACCGGTGAATAGGAAAACCCTACTTACCCTAACATATGCAGAACATTTCTTCTTAAAAGAATATAGTGCCAAAAAGCACTGCATTCACCAATAAAACATGGCCCAAAACCATGTCTATACCTTTGAACACAAATCTATGTGTTCATGTTGCACAAAACTGTTGAGAATGATGCTATAGATTCTCGGCATGTAAAGGAAACTCAAATAAAATAGTATCAAGTCAATAACAAGTAATATGAAATCAAACTGACCAAGTACTATATGTATCAAGTAATGACACATGTGTTGCAAGAATCACGAATAAATGAATATCAATTAATAATATGGATTTTGAGTGTCAAAATAACATGAACATGAACGGACTCGCATATAACCCGGTCTCGTCCCATACCGGTATCTAAGTATAAGTAGTCGCTCAAGTTGAGCATTAAATAATTCATTATTTAGTTTGTGGAAGTCTTTGATATTTAGTTTGTTATTGTTTTATTTAGTTCGTGGGCATGAACTGCCTCGTATATACCCTGGTACCGTCCTATACCGGCACCTGAGTATACGTAGTAGCTCACGTCAAGTTTTAGATAGTTTGTTCTTATGTTTGTGAAAACCCGTGATAGCTAACGGATAACAATGGAAAGCGTCTTATGCATACCCGGGACCACAGCCCCATATTCCTGGTGCTGACCCAGGACGCACCGCTAGACGCTAACAATGAACATTGTATTGCAGCTCGGTAAACTTTAAAAAAAACATTTCTATAGAGTAGTAAAACATTAACAATACGATAGGGAGCTACCCGAACCACTATTGCTAGCCCAAACGAGCTGTAATAATAACTGTAACATTATGGTAGTTCAGCTACTACCCCGACCTCCATGATTGGGTCATAACATTTTGTACCATAAATAAACTTTCCAAAACTATTAACCGAGTCTCCCAAGTCCTTTCCCCATCCCCAGTTGTATCAGTTTTATAAATGGAATTAAATAAGTTAAATCATGATTTCATGTCAATGTCAATAATTGGAACTGTATCAGGAATTGTATCGGTGTTTAGGTAAACTTGTCATGTCATGGAATGGTAAATATATTAACAAATTGTAACAAGTAATCAATGGTAATTGTACAATGTCATGTATCATTGTTCAGGTATCAGTGAAATGTCGTGAAACTCACAAACATATAAATAATGTTTTGAAATAGATCTATATATATATATATATATATATATATATATATATATATATATATATCATGTCACAGTACTACTGATGAATATATAATTCTTTTCATGAAACAAATGTGGGTGTATACAATATCAGGTAAAGAAAAGTAGTTCAACTTAAATATTTATGAACCTTTGGCTAACGCGTGCTATTTGGGTGTCAAATTTAGGATTAACCCCTCATAATCGACATGCAGACACGATATAATTTTGAATCATGGATTACCGAAATCAATATCCTAAGCTAAAACTATTCCAGATCTCAATACTTAAATATTTCGGAAATTTGAGATATAAAATTGGCTAGATTTTCAAGTGTTCTAGACCATGTAAAAACCCCATACCTTAACTCGACTTTTGGGCCGACCTGGGGCCGACTGGGGCGGCCTGGCATGGGAAGAAATGTCGTTTTGCGTGCATACCTCAATATTTGTCCAATTAACCCTAAATGATACTTCTAAAATTTTCTAGAGATTTAAATTTATTCTAACAATGACTTGATCACTAGATTTCATGAAAACCCTAATAAATTTTATTTATTTTTATGATGTATACTCGCGATACTTGATATGGTGACTATGGAAGATGAATTTAACAATCAAATAAGCAAAACTAATCTAACTGTCAACTATCTACACAAACAAGTGATAAAAACATCAACTTCATATTAACTAAAACAATTAATCAATTAAAATAATTAAAGTTAACAAAATAACTTTATATCACTTGCCTTAATCTCCAATTCTCTCTATTTTACTTCTTGAAAATTTGTAAAGCTTTGATTAGGAGAAAATCATGAGAAGAGAAGAATATTGAAAGTGAATTTAAACAATCAATAACATGAACTAATCAAGTTAACATTCATAACAAAACTATCAAGTATTCAAATAACTAATTATATATCAAATAATTAAACAAATCAATTAGATAAGCTAAAAATGATTCTACATGAATAAACACTTGCCTTGATCTACTATTTTCTTCTCACTTCCTCTTTTTGTTGGATTTTTTTTTTAAAAAATTGGGTTGATTGAAATTATGAGAAAGGAGGAACAAAGAGGAAAAGATGGTTTAAAGACAAGATTAGATATGAGAGAAGAAAAGAAATTAAAGAAGAGAGAGAGTTTAATTTTAAAGAGAAAGGAAGAATAATTTTTAGAGTGAAAGAAAGATGTAGAGAATTAAAGAAGATAGGAGGAAAAAGAATCCTAAAGAAAAACCTAGAAAGTGTAATGTTGCAATTTACCCCCCTCTAAATCAATAATTACACATAAACCCCTTTATTTGTATAAATAAATCTTTTGTTTTTAAAATGTGTAATACACACACACACTACAGAATATAAATATAATCATAGGTATATTGGGATTTGAGGGTTACATGACCCCACCCAGGATGTCCTACCTACACTTCAAAATTATGCACTTCAAAAAAAGTGATGTGGCCCCCACATAGGGCAGTGCCCATTAACTTTGACTAAATTGATACTAAAATATCCCCAAGAATTTAAAATGCAACTCTGAAATTAGAGTTCTATGTAATTTACATTCAAACTGTACACAAACTTGAACAAAATTAATGAAATATATGTTCTTTTGCTTAATTTGCATTCTGTATTTACTTAACTGCTATATGTGCATCCCCTCTCTAAAAACGATGTGATATGAAGTTAACTAGTACGGTATCCCGTCTAGATGCATCCTGCGACAATAGGATGTAATTAACGGTACGCGCTTGCACTGCTGGAAATCTCGAACCCATAACCTTCTGGTGAACTTTTAAAACACTAAATAACTTATTTTGTTTAAACTCGTTTTTGTGTCAACGTTCAAGCGTTGAAGGTCCTGAAGAGGGTAAACAGTGCTCTTTATGGATCATTTTGTAAGCTGAAGTTAAGGAGAAGAGGGATGTAGTTATGATAGTGGAAGAATACTATCTGTAGTGGTAACTATAAGAAGTCCAACAAAATAGAAGAACTTCCATTAAGTAAGCAATCCCTTCCTCCTATTTTTGTTGGCAACTGCAATGCATGAACAACAAATTTCCAACTAATCGGCTTATTAACGAGAAGCCAAGAAGAGGGAATTGGTGTATAAGCATAGCATGGAGGAAAGAAATCCAGGGTTCGAATCCTGTAAGGGGCAAATGGGGGTACACCTCTTTCGCAAAAGGGTATGTATATACATGATAAAGATTAAAAGGAAATGCTAGCAAATGCAGATCTTCAAATTCTGAATAAAGAATATATGCCCTTGTAGACATCATGGAAATCTTCTTCACTTGAGCCTTTGCAAGCCAACCATGACACCGCTACCAAGACGCAGAAACACTGTCTAACAATCACAGACATCATAGAAATCTCCATCACTTGTGCCATTTGCAGGCCAACCAGGACACCGCTGCGAAGATGCATAAACACTGTCTAACAATCACATCCTACAAAGTCGTGATAGAATGCTACAAACAAACCTCTTACCCCAACCCCAACCCCTCCAACAAAGAAAAAGAAGAAAAAAATCATGCATCTAAACATGTACAAAGTATTATTGCTCAAGACTGTGTTGGCAATTGTGTTGCCCTAGGATTGCATGGCAACCTAGAGTAAGTTTTGGAACATCAGGATAAACAACGAGAATAAACACTTGCATGTAACATATTATGATAACTTTTAAAACCTCCTGAAAATGTGAATTTGCAACATTAACAGCAAAAAGAAAAGGCTTTATGACAATTCTTTGGTTTGACTATGTTGTGACCTTATAATTATATGTTAAAGCTTAAAATATATTTGAGGGTAGGGAGAAAAAATGTTTATAACTAAACTACGATAGTCCTCCAACTTACCCCATGCGGCCCCTCTAATACTATGGCGGGAACAAGTATAATGAATAGCTGTTAATGGTTTCTTACAAATTTGAATACGTTGATGCCACTGCATCTACTGCCGATATCAAATCACATTAAATTATTTTAATTCTAGTCTTAACCATTATTTTGCTTTATTTATATTATTTTTAGTTTGTATTAGTTTCGTTAATTTATTTTTTAATGAAGTGCGTGGGAATTTGCCTTCGTTTTGGTCTAAAAATTATACTTTAACTGCTTTTTTGATAATATAGTTCAAACATATCCACATTATTCTTATATTTCAATAGGTATAAAAGGATATTTGATGATTCTATATATTGCAACTAGATTTTGATTGGTTAAAAGGTGTTGATCAGTCGAAAATATTGCATTTTTAACATGTCAATTTCCCTACCATTTGCACTCATCTAGAGGTGTTCGGTATTAATATAGCACATATTAGCAAATTGACTGTAAAATACCAAATAACTTGTGTTATATATTAAAACCGACATTTCTGAGGGAAATTGAGTGTTTATCATTGCATCGTATAATCTTTGTATAGCGCAACACTTGTCTCGAGAATCTTTGCAGGAAATTCCAGGAGAAAAGCCGAAACTGTCAAATGCGCCGATAAAAATGCGCCAAGTCCAAGACTTGAGATCTGGCAGAAATAGAGAAAGCAAAATGAGATTCAACACAACAGAAAAAGGCCAATATATCAGCCCAAGAGTGACAGAAATTTGATGCACAGAGGGCACCAAAGGACCGCGGATCCGCGGCTAATGGCCCATTCCCGCCGCGGATCCTCGGCTTGATGACGTCATCAGGGCTTCAATTTTCCACACATGCCTCCCCGTAACAGACAAGCTTCCAGAAGACTTCAGAAACGCCGCGTGACTTCTTCTAAAAGGCTCTCTCCAACAACCTTCTTCTAGAAGCCTCCTTGTAACAACCTCATTCTAGAATATTGCCTCCAACAAACTTCTTCTAGAAGATTCTTTCTAACAACCTCATTTTGGAGAGAAAATTCAAATGAGGTAGTTCATTTTGGAGGAAAAATTCAAATGAGGTGGTTCATTTTGGAGGAAAAAGTGGTTCATTTTGGAGGGAAATTTGAAATTTGAATTCTAGATCCTAGGGTTGAGGTGGTTATAAAAGAAAACCTAGATCTAGAGTTTTGGGTTGTTCATTGTTCAATCTTCATCTCTCCCACAAGTTGAGTGACACAACTTGTGCATTCAAAACCCTAATCCTAATCCAAAATCCAAAGCCAAATTCAAGATTTCCGAGTACAATTCAAACAAGAAGCCTTCAACCTTTTAGGAGCGAAGCCGATTTTTATCCGAGCAAGTGATCCAAGACGATCCGCGACTCACGAAGACGAGCGAAACCAAATCGACGATCGAGGTCTTTCCTCATTGTAGTTCTTGAGAGAATTGTAACAAAATTGTTGATAAATAAAAGGTGAAATTCTTTTATCTTGCTTTCTTTACATTCTTGCATCATGATTCGATCTCAATTCTTGATTGTGTTTCTTGTTATGATGTTTGAGTAAAACTCTGCTCGTGAAGAAGTCGAGAGAATCAATAGATGATGATGTTATAAATCTTGAAACGATTCTTAAGTCCTATGAGTTTTGTAAACTTTAGCAAATTGAAGAATCGACGACCTAGTTTCGAGCGATATTTTCTTGATTGTGTTCGCTCTTAATTAGGAATCCACGATCGATTCTTGAATTTACTAGAGGCTAGAATGTGAATGAAATCAACGAAAGGACAAGGGATAGATGATGAAACCCTAGTTTCTGCAAGAAATCCCTAATTCTCGTTGATCATCATCGATCTAGTATCAAATTATCGATGGATAAGAATACGTAATCAATAGATTTCATCACGTCTATAGATTCGATCGATTCCTACGAGCCTCACTTTGATTCTTGATTATTGGATTGGAAATCATCAATTCTTCATTCTTGATTTTAAATGTTTTCTTGATTTTAGATTTAGATCTAGATTTTGCTAATTCTTGAACTTCAATTTTATAAATCTTGAATTGAATTGTCTTTTCTTTTCTTTCTTTAATTTTCAAATCATGTAATTCAAATTCGAACGGATCTCACTTTCCCTGTGGACGATCCGCACTCGCTAACGCGCTACAATCAACACCGTTATTGATTGCGGTTAAAAATTTCTTTGGTTGTGATTTCTATACATTTTCTACACACACTCCGAGATATCACTCAATCAGGTGTGTATAAATATCTTAATGTTTTCTTTTCCATTTTATAAAATCAAATATATATACACACCTCCTAACAACAAACACGTGCACATGCATAATTAATGCTAGTTGCCTGTAATATCAGGTTTTTATCTGTGCTTTGCTTTGAATTGCCATGAAGTGTAGAGTTTAATTGAGATTGGGAGTGTTTCATTGGGATTGATCAATGGATTTCCATGAATTATCATGAATTTGGGATCGTTTCAGCATGCATTCCATGAAAAATCAGGAATTTGGACTTTTTTTGTGTTTGAATATGAAGTGGGTCTGCTTTGAATAAGCTCTGCTATGAATTCTACCAGGTTGTCGTTCTAATTTCAGAATATATCCCATAAATTTGCAAGAATTTGGGCTTCTTAGCATGTATTCTTTGATTTTCAGGCTTTCGGTTCGCAACGAGTATGTATTGCAGTTCTTGCCATGTTTTCTTGCTTAAATTAGCATAGGTTGCCATGATTTTCAACCTGCTTTGATTACTGGTGTTTCTTTCATCTTCTTTCCAGGCAGTTCGGTGAGTTATTTTCTACAATAATTGCACAATTCAAGCAAGCATGCAACTTCTATAATTCACATTAAACAATGGCGAATTAACAAACGATGAGGGGGGGTTTGTTTTTGTTTTTGTTTTTTTGCAAAAATCAAACAAATGGATATCACCTCACCTGTGCCAATCGAGGCCGAGAACGGCGGTGACGAATCGAACGGAGATCATCTCGCAGAGCAGGGAGCAGAGCATGAAGATCAGGGAGGCGACGAAAGGGATCGCGGCTCTGATCTCGAGGGGCCAGTAGCGATAGAAAGGGGCGCGGGCGGCCGCAGCCAGGGCCAGCGCCGCCCACAGCGCCGGCTGGAGGCGGCCGTGCCAGTAGGGGGACACGTGGCGGAGGTAATCGATGCCCACGTAGGAGATCGCCGCCAGCCCAAGGCCGCACTTGATCTTCGCCATTTCTTAGCTTCTCATCTAATCACAGGAAGGTGGGATCTGTTGAGAGGGGAGACTCCACAGTAGAAAAAAAAGGCTACGAATTTGTTGGAATTGGGGGAAATTACTGCAGAAAGTAGCCGAGGGTGCCTTTAAAAAAGGACAAGTTTTGCCTTGGCAAAAAAAATAAATACCGGTCCCAAACTGTTGTTTTGAGAAAACCCTTGGCACTTAAGATTTAATTTTTATGTGATTTGTATGTATGTGCTAATTAGATATAACAGACAACTATATATATACTGCTGGAAAATTTTCCAAGAGGATTTTGACAACCGTTTTGAGGCCAGAGGTTTTTATCAGCAATAAAACCTGGGGTTTTTGACAATTTACCCAAAAAGGCTAGGCTATGAATTCGTTGGAATTGGGGAAAACTACTGCAAAAACTGGTTGAGGGCAGGGGAAAATGCTTTTAAAACCCTTTCCATCCAAATCCTAAGCCCGACCCGGACGAAGCTCGTCTAAAATGTTTGTCCCAACTCAAACCAGAGTGTGCATCATAAACATTTAAATCTCAATATGAAACTATAAACAATGCAAATTGGTTATTTTTTCTTTTTTTGAATATAAAGTTATGGAAGCTAGTTCCGGCCTTATTTCTTATTTTGAGGTCGGCTTTTTAAACACCCAAACCCCCAGTGTTTTTCAACTATCCGTACTGGCCACCGTGATCTATATGTGCTAGATAAGTTACATATCAAATTTTACAAGATTTGGAGATTTCTAACACATCCATTAAGCCATCTTGTTTTTCATGCATCATAAAGCCGTCGATTTTTTAGTCCATTTGATGGATTAGTTAGAGATCTTCAAATCTTGTAAAATTTAATACATAACATATCTAACATGTGTAGATTATTGATAATCGGTGAACACGACGGATTGTGTGTTTGAAAATTAGACCAAAAAATAAGAAATGAGGCTGGACCTCATATGATTGGCTCCCATTAAGTTATAAATTATTATGCTGTATTTAGTTAGTATAATCTTAAGGTTTAATTTCTGATTTATAATCTAAGTGCTCTTATAAGCAAATTGACACTTTTTTTGGGTCGTATGTTTAGTTAAAATTTGGTAAAATATCCTTATAATAACAAAATCAAATATAAAATTTAAAATAACAAACACAATATAGAAAATCCTTATACATTATGCATTTATCTTTAAATTTTTAACTCGTGCACTACTATTTTTATATAAAAGCCTTATTCTTTCTCCCAAATCTTCCCTTTGCTTTTTCACGATTTGACAAGCCTCGACGAAAAAAAGAGATGCAGGCAGGGATCCTTCCTTTGCTTTCTCACGCTGAGCGATCAAACCCTAAGATGGTTTCAGAGCAAGCGACCAATGATTTGAAGACGGAAAGAGAAATTCTTCAAGATGGTACCCTTTTTACTTTTTGATGATTCGGTTTTTATTTGACATGGAATTTGTAATCTCTCGTTGTTTATTGAGGTATTTTCTTTTGCCATTTACACTCTAAATTTCTTAACTTCAGTATTTATTTGTCTTTAAAACTATAAATTTTATTTAGGTTTGAAGAAATCTAAACTTGTCATTTGTTTTGTTGATCTAATTTGGTTATGAATTGAATCATAATTCTGTCAAAACTGTAATCGTCTTCGAAGGTATTTTCGTTTGTCCTTTACTGTCTAATTTCTGATTTTAGCATTTATTTGTTTTTAAACTGCAATTTTTATCTAGATTTGAAGGAATCTGAACTTGCCATTTGCTCTATAGATCTAATTTAATTATGAATTGAATCATAAATTCGTCAAAACACAAAATTATTTTCGGAAGCACTTTCTTTTCCCAATAACTCTCTAAATTTCTGATCTTTAGGTTTTCGAATTTTAATTTTGTGTTGGAAATTTTTTTTCGAGCTGGCAGGAATTTATTGCATAGTATATCCTTGTTCGATCAGAGTCAAATCTCATGGTAAAGATGAGATTTTATTGGATTGATCAAACCCCTATTTGATTATCTCTGAAGGTAATTTCTTTTATCCTTTACTCTCTAAATTTTTGCTTTTTACATTCTCGGAAATAAATTTTGCTTTAAAAAAAATCGAACTTTATGGCAGGAATTTGTTGCATGGTATTCTTGTTCTAATTTTGCTTTTAAAAAAAAGTTCGCACTTTGCGGCTGAATTTTTTTGCATAGTATCCTTGTTCAATCAGAGTTTGATCTCATGGTAAAGATGAAAATATATTGTATTGATGAAACCCTTATCCAATTGTTTCCGGAGGTACTTTCTTTTACCCTTTATTCTTTAAATTTCTGATTTTTAGGTTCTTGAATTTTAATTTTGCTTTAAAAAATTTCGAACTTTGTGGCAGGAATTTGTTGTATAATATCCTTATTTTAGTTTTGCTTTTAAAAAAAAAGTTTTAACTTTGCGACAGGAATTTGTTGCATGGTATCCTTGTTCGATTGGAGTTCGATCTCATGGCAAAGATAAGAATTTATTGGATTAATCAAACCTCGGGTAAATCGTTTGCCCTTTACTCTCTAAATAAATTTTTGATCTTTAGGTTCTCAAATTTTAATTTGTGTTAAAAAACCTTTATGGGAGGAATTTGTTACGTGGTATCCTTGTTTGATCGGAATCTGATCTCATGGAAAAAATTAAAATTTATGTTCTTACTTTAGAAATTAGAGCGAAACTTTATCAGATCTTTTAGGGGTATAGATGCCTTTAGACTTGAAATTTAATAATTATTGCATCAGCAGTTTGCGATTATCAAAATTCATTTCCATGTTTAAACTATCTTAATAATGAATATTTGGTCGTATAATTTTTTTATTTGCTGACTATATGACTCTTGGTTTTATGGTAATTGGAAACACTGATGGATTTGGATGATTTTTGACGATAAAGTAAACATCTTAACGTGGGAATTATGAATCTTAAAGGAATAAGTTAGAAAATAAAGTGCCTTTCGGGGTCATCCTCTATATCTGAGTAGGAAATTGTTGCTCAAGATGAATCCACAAATTTTATTTGTGTTATCAAGTTTTTTGAGAATAAAATTGAAATTCTTATATGCATGTTTTCTCAATTTAAATCATTTATTATGAATTTTACAGATTTTGGTTAAGTACCACAAGTCAGAAAGAATCAAGAAGAATTCAATCCTTGTATTCCAATCATCCATCAATGGAATCTGTCACGCCCCGCTTCCCAAAATATGGAATACGAGAGGTTGACAAGGCCAGCCATGCTCCTACGGTCGAGAAAACTGTTGGAGATAGTGCCCTCATAGTCAATTATTGGATCGCAGGTACGTGATTGCAATGATTGCGGAGGACCTATCCCGGTAGCACAGTCTTACTCAAGATGATAGTATGCTATCTGGTTTGCCTTTATCAGTCGTGTACATGTTCAGGTGACTGATTGCATGTTACACTTTGATAGAGCCCTTAGGATCTTGCTTTACTACCAACAGTATGATGGCGATCATATACGTGAGAGTTGGGTAGTTTATATGCATATCCTTAATTGTGGTCCCTAGTCGTGGGAGTTTCGAGACAGGGCATCGATACGCCGGAGTAGACTAGTGTGTACAGTCGAGACCCCGACGAGGGGCGGTGGCCGGTCTCACAAGCCACTGGTGTCAGTTGGATCACCTAAGATGTATACAGGTGCTCATTGGGTTATGAGTACACCGGACAGGACTCGCCGGGAATCTGCTAGTTAGTATTATATCTACCGTCAGATAGCAGTTTCCTGGTGACATGTGTACAGGTTAGTTCATCGACCTGAGGTCGTCATTTGTCTCGTGTGAGTTCCCACTGTGCTTTGATTTCTACCCTACCACGGCTCAAAGGAGTCGTGCAAACAGGTAGTTTTTGGGTACAGTCCCGAGCCATATGGAGGCACGTGAGCGGATCGGCAGGGGATTCGTCTCTCCCGGTATTGGGGGCAAGATCGTGCTGTGTCTAGGAGAGCCATTACACAAAGTCCATGGCCATGGCAGGAGATTTACTGGTAGGTACTCCAGTAGTATCTCAGGGTGTTATTGGGCTTCACTCCGACACGACTTATACTGCTATTGGGGGTCTGACGTTACTAGCCCACTAGGCGGATATGCGATACTCATAGACGAACGGACCGGACTGTATATACATTGTCACTGTTAGGCTCAGTAGGGTTTCTGGATGAGTTCGCTCATCGGCCTCCCTTGAGTGCGCTCATCGGTCTCCCTTGAGGTCAGTCCGTGGGCAGCCGTTACGCATTGCTAGTGCCGCTGACGGTTTGTGGTTAAACCCACTGCCAGGGTACTGACGAGTCATTAGAGTCCCCCACAGACAGTTTCCCAAGTTCGGGCGAAACGTTGTAGAGGCCGTATGGTTTTATGGCAGGGTTCGGAAAATGCACGTGCGTTTACGCACGTGTTATTTTTCGGGCAGATAATACTGGTCGGCTTTGGTTTAAGCCGGATCCGAGTATTATATTGAGTAGGTATAATATCTTTGTCTCAGTTGCATTTGTATTCGGTCGTAATACAAATGCGGGTATATTTATACAGTTTCGGGGTTGTCCTGAAATTCGTTTCAGGATCACTTTTGGAAGTTGACAGTTTCCAGTTTTCTATCAGCCGTCTTTTAACATTCTGTTAAAGACGGATTTATCTTTTCTTGGATGAGAGTGAGTCGTGCTTCTAGAAGGTTCTAGATATGGTGAGGTGTCTTGTGACTCATGCTTTGATTTCTTATCATTCTTGTTTTGATTAAGATCTTTATGCTTTGATATTAATGCTTCTTGTTTTCCTTAGGATATTTAGTGAGAAGCTTTTTGCTTGTAGTCACCCCCTCTCCTACGGTCGCCCCCCTCTTGTTATAAGTGGCCGGCCCCCTTCCTCTCTCTCTCACTTGATGGTTTTCCACTTGAAAAGATTATGATAGATTTTTGGGGTGTATGGAATTCACAGCTCATTTCATTCCATCACCCGATTTCCACGGCAACTTCATTAACCGATCGTCCACGGATTTGGACGAAGTGAGACAAAGTCATCTACTCATTCTCTACATCATTCTTGGTCGTCTCTTTTAGCAAACTTGACGATCGAGTTGCCTCGAGTCAGAGGCGGGAGCCCGTTTAAAGAATCGGTGATGTGGTGCCACCTCGACGAGGATATCGGAGTTCGACGAGATCGGAGCAGCCGCAACGGAGCGTGGGATGATGGTTGAAGAACGAAGGACTCGGATCGTTCGGTACAACCTTTCTACACTCTTTACTGTTTGTTAGTTTAGCAATAATGGCAGATCCGGGTTAAAGTATACGATAGCGCCAGTTAAAAGTTTTTTGTTCCGCATTTTGGCGTCGTTCGACGGCCGGGGCGCTAGCGTAGACTTACAGTGGTATCAGAGCCTAACCATTTTGCTATGCTAACTTGTGCTAACGCTTTTAAAACATCGATCGAACCGGAAATCGAAAACTACAAAATTCTAACTTGACAGTTTCTGTTGTTTTCAAATGGTCTCGAAAATTAATTCTGCATGTCTCAGAAAACTGTGCAGGCTTTTATTAGAACGACGTAGAAATTTGGGCATGTGATTCGATGGGACAGCCGCGGAAACGCGGTCAAACCTATGGTTTGACCGCGCATCCGCGGCCACACAGTGAGCTCGTGGCCCCAAATTTTCACAGTGGGTTCTTGGTTAGATTTTGGGGTTTTTGGTAAATATCGTTTTGGCCCAGATTTTGTTACTGTTCACCAGTAAGCCGTGGGGCCCACTTTTTGATATTTGGTCTTTGGTCGATCGAAATTTAAACACGTTAGTTTACAGTGCTTACATTATATCTCCGACCGGGAATGTCATTTGATCGGTAAACCGCGTCTGATTGCTATAGTTCTTTTAGACGGGTTTGCGAACGTGACATTCGCGTTGATGTTCTGTGTTGTGCTGTGATGTTGCGGATTTGTCGTGGTGGATAGCAGTGTGCAATGGTAGTACAGTTTGTGTTTATTTGTACATTTGATATTGCGGGGCGAGCGTCCAACTTGTGGACTGCCGTCACTGCCTGTTGTATAATATTCTTTTTGGGGCACGACCAGGTTGCGGTCGATGTACCTATTGTACTATTTTTCATTACTGTACTAGGTTTTGCCCCGAGACGGAGTGCACGGATAGCCGGGTTCTGGGGGGCAACGGGTCCGCATCTCATGGCTTTGAGAGGCAGAGGGGTCCCACTCTAGAATTGGCAGACTATTCGCCGCACTCGTAGGGGGTACAGGTTGACCCAAGGAGGGGTGCCCAAGATTACCGGATTCCGTGGAGTGCCGGGTGGTCCATTCACTATGCTGTAGGGGGCTGCCTCGCTTCAGGTTTTGGCGGGTAACTTGCCGCACCCGTAGGGGTCTAGGTTTCATTGCACAGGCTATCCACACGACAGGGGAACGTCGAGTTTCAGCAGCGGCTCTGTGAAACTCGGGGATCCCAGATTATCTGTATTGTTCTGTGATGCTTATTACTTTTCTGTAATGTTGCATACTATCACGCCTGGAGCGATTATTGTATATTGGTTTATATACTATTAGATGTTGTATATGTTTTACACCCGTGCTAGTCCAGTCCCCGCTCTGTCGTTAGTTAAGTAACCTAACGGGTGATGACGGGACCCAATGACGAATGCGGATGGCATATACGTACATTTTATTTTCGTTCTTTTCTGGTGTGATTAAATGATGGGACTGCGTTGATTCTGATCAACGCAAAGTTAAAACAAACCTGTATACAGTTGTTGGAACAAATTTAAAAAGTGTTATTGCAAAGACGTTTTCTTTTGTTATGCATAGCGGTATTCAGTGGAATATCCTGCACCTCATTCGACGGGGCAAGGGCCGATATCCCTTCACCGGGACTGACCCCTTGGACAGAAGTTTGCGTCAGAGTAATAACTTCACTATAGTCGATTACAAGTTGCTTTGCATAGCGGTATTCAGTGGAATATCCTGCACCTCATTCCACGAGGAAAGAGCCGAGATCCCTTTACCGGGAGTGACCTCTTTAGCAAAAGGTTTTCGTCACTATATTTTAAAAAGCTAGCAGGTTCCTTCAGCGATATCAAGTTCACTACGCTAAAGGTTTTTCGCCAAAAACCAGCCGTAGCCCTCCGTCACTTCTTTTGGGTATTCAGTAGTATTCAAGCTATGTATTTTGACCAACGCCAAGGCATAGTGTTTGGTAGCTGCTGGGTATTCAATTGTTGCATAGATAGATGAGTTAGTTTGGGACAGTCGTTCTGCCATTTTGGCCAACGTCAAGGGCATGTGCGGGTGGGTTCAAATTGACAAGATAGTGATGGGTAGAACTTGGCATGTGACTTATGACATTTTGACCAACGCCAAGGTTATAAGAGCATGGGGCAAAAACAATATCGGGAGTTTCTAAAGAAACTGAAACTTGCTAAGTATGCGCATACCATCTGGAGTATGAGTAACGTGGATGCATTTCCATCACGTTATCATGCGATGAGAGTTGGATCCCGATTCCCACTGATGAGTTGGTTTACTCTTCGGGTGATCCCGATTGATTCTTCTTTAGGTTTGGAGGAGAATTTGACAGGACAGTGGGAGGTTTCCGGATTAGATAAAATGATGACCATTCTGATCTAGGTTAGAGTGCACGCAGAGTGTTTCTTTTCTCTCTCTCTTTGGCAGCGACCTTTGACCGACCCTAGACTATGACTCAGTGACCAGGTTGACCGAACCTTCTTAAAATACTGGCTTTTGGATTGTCTAAGTTGCATAAGTCATTGCCACTCCTTCTTTTACCCTTTGAATTTCTCAGAACACCCGTATTACTACGGATATCCACTTCCATTGGATAGAGCCATCGTATGGTTATATACGAACTCGAAGGGACTTCTTCGAGGATGGATCCAGGTTCAGGAGAAATAGAATTGGTTTATTCAGTTGTCTTTTATTATCACCTTCTCTCAGGTTGCGAGAGCTCCTTGGTTTAGGAGAGTACACCTATTACGCTTATTGGATAGTCTTATTCCAAACCATAGGCTGGTGCCGAAAGGTAGGGAATGAAGAAAACCAATTAGCCTAAGTAGGGTGTGCAGAAGGTAATATGTAAAGACAAAATAAAGGGATTAGAAAGAGGGCAAAGTAAAATTGCGACTGATATCATTCACGACCAAAACCGCGTACTTCATCGCCACTCCTATTTCACTTTTAAAAGAATAAGGTATTATTCAGTTGTCTTTTATCATCACCTTCTCTCGAGATGCGAGTACTCCTTGGTTTAGGAGGGTACACCTATTATGCTTACTGGATAGTCTTCTTCCAAACCATAGGCTGGTGCCGAACGGTAGGGAAGGAAGAAAACCATTTAGCCTAACGATGGTGTACAGAAGGTAACGACTAAAGGCAAATAAAGTGATTTGGAGAGATGGCAATAAAATATACGGTTGAAGTCATGAATTGGATTATGGAAGAGGCATTGCTATGAATACCAGGATACCCCTACGAAACATTTTCATGTTTCAGTGCATTGTTAAAAGAAAATCTGTTTTCCCGATTAGACACTTACTCCAAGGGTATGTATTTACCAGGTTTCATTCTCATATCTGTATGGTTTTACAGAAGATGAGTGGGAGTAAGATATTGGGAATTAGGTGATCATCCTCATTATATCGGAATTCGTTGAAATTGATGATATTTGAGGAAATCGCCAGGGTACAGTTTTCAACCTACGACGCACAGGTTTTGAGTTGTTTAACTCAGTGGACTTATACAGAGTATTGTATGTTGTCCAAGTGTCCTTTAGGACAAAGGGGTAAGTCCTCGTACTATGTTCTGTTTACTTATAACTTCTCTAGTATTTAGACAAGTGTTTCGTAGAAATACATGGTCTAAGTTTTGAGAAGTTGTGGGTATAAGAATAAAGTAGAGAACCAGGTATCACAAGTATCGGGATTCTTCAAAGAGATCGAAGATGTAGATTCTTGTGATTGGTATTCAGATGATAGTGATGGTTTTGAGAAACGTGTTTCTCTTTCAGGTTACTCATAATTGGATGGATTCCTAAGTTGAGTAATGATGATTAGCCTCTTTCCATTAAGTTGATATGCACTGGAGACAGCTGCATGATTTGAATATGGTTCCAATTAAATACGTGCCAAAGTTTCTGTATTGGATATAGAATGGATCGTACCTTAAAAGAAATTAAGGTACGGGGAGTTGTCCAGCTTATGCTTAAAACCAGACTCTGGATAACTCAGGGCACGTTTCTGTAGTGGCTGTTTGTGGGTTGACCCTGGCTATGACGAGGGTTGATATTCTACCATTTGGAAGATCAATAGTGATATTGTTCTTGACTCGCCACAGTTTTAGTAAAATGGATCTTTTTCAGAAAACAGTAGTGGGAGTATGGTAGAACTGGAAGTGATTCCAGAACCGCGAACGATTACGGAAAATTTAATAGGACCTATACATTCAATCAGGTTTGACATTCCAATAGCCACTCCGCAGATATGGTGGGTAACCTCAGACACCCGAGAGGTACTTCGGTAGCCTCAAGGATGGTGACAGGGAGGTTCTTATCTACCAAGACTTGACACTACTGTTATTCCAGGTTATGAGACCCGGTAGGAGGGTTGTCGTAGTCAGTGGGAGCAGCAGAAGCATAGCGGGCAAGTAGCTTATATCTATTTATAGACTTGAGCAGTTTTAGCGGAGATAGATCATCTAATTTTGATGTGACAGTCATGGGTTTGACTTCAATCAGAATAGGGGATGGATCAGTTAAGAAGGTAGTAGGGTGTGATGTCATGGTATCTGGATGACATACACAGAGTAGGAAGTAAAATTCCTATACTACGATCGGTTGTACTGTGGTCGTCACATAGTTGTTTCTCCAGACAGGATATGGATATAATATTTGACATTCTGGTTTCTGGGTCTATGGTTTTAGATCTGGATTTGGGTAGTTTCCCAATGTGGGTACTTTGACAGATATTCTAATGGTTTTTAGAATAGTTGACTCCTAGCATGGTGGTGTACCTGCAGGTGATGGAGTCACCCTCTCTAAAGGTGTCGTATAGACTAAAGGGGAGAGGGATGTGCATGATTGACAGATCACTTGCTTAGGCAACTGAGTCAATCGTGAGATGTCAAGTACCACACCAAATGTTGTTTTTGCACTAGATGCAATAAGTTTGTATTAATCCAATCCTGGAGAAACATAAGGAAGCAGTTTTAGAACATAGGTGCATGTTCTACGGATTTGATGACGGCAGCCTCCTTCGGGAGACGATTATCATTCCAAGCTTCAAAGGTGACATGGATGACAGAGTGATTGTCAGAGTTATAGTTTTTCCCTCTGACGAAGATGGACAGTATTATGGACAGATGGTTCAAGAGGATACTGTGGGTGGCATGGTGTCGGATACTGATTAGGTTCAGTGATCCATACAGTCTAAGAAGTTTGGATATGGAGTTCATTTATGAACTAAGGTCCCATCAGATATCCAGACATATTCTAAGACAGGTATTACTCAATTCGGGAGATGGCTTTCTCCGCGAACTTGAGATTAAGAGAGATACAGAAAGAAACTTCTAGGCGGATCCACTCACCGAGGCTATTTCTCGAACACAATAGTTTTACAAACGGGCTTTGTGAACTGATTAGTAGAGGAGTTGGATGTTCGGTTTCACACGGGCTGTGAGTAGTCGACATCGCAATATTAGCCTTGAGTGCAAGTGGGAGATTGTTGGAGATAGTGCCCTCATAGTCAATTATTGGATCGCAGGTACGTGATTGCAATGATTGCGGAGGACCTATCCCGGTAGCACAGTCTTACTCAAGATGATAGTATGCTATCTGGTTTGCCTTTATCAGTCGTGTACATGTTCAGATGACTGATTGCATGTTACACTTTGATAGAGCCCTTAGGATCTTGCTTTACTACCAACAGTATGATGGCGATCATATACGTGAGAGTTGGGTAGTTTATATGCATATCCTTAATTGTGGTCCCTAGTCGTGGGAGTTTCGAGGCAGGGCATCGATACTCCGGAGTAGACTAGTGTGTACAGTCGAGACCCCGACGAGGGGCGGTGGCCGGTCTCACAAGCCACTGGTGTCAGTTGGATCACCTAAGATGTATACAGGTGCTCATTGGGTTATGAGTACACCGGACAGGACTCGCCGGGAATCTGCTAGTTAGTATTATATCTACCGTCAGATAGCAGTTCCCTGGTGACATGTGTACAGGTTAGTTCATCGACCTGAGGTCGTCATTTGTCTCGTGTGAGTTCCCACTGTGCTTTGATTTCTACCCTACCACGGCTCAAAGGAGTCGTGCAAACAGGTAGATTTTGGGTACAGTCCCGAGCCATATGGAGGCACGTGAGCGGATCGGCAGGGGATTCGTCTCTCCCGGTATTGGGGGCAAGATCGTGCTGTGTCTAGGAGAGCCATTACACAAAGTCCATGGCCATGGCAGGAGATTTACTGGTAGGTACTCCAGTAGTATCTCAGGGTGTTATTGGGCTTCACTCCGACACGACTTATACTGCTATTGGGGGTCTGACGTTACTAGCCCACTAGGCGGATATGCGATACTCATAGACGAACGGACCGGACTGTATATACATTGTCACTGTTAGGCTCAGTAGGGTTTCTGGATGAGTTCGCTCATCGGCCTTCCTTGAGTGCGCTCATCGGTCTCCCTTGAGGTCAGTCCGTGGGCAGCCGTTACGCATTGCTAGTGCCGCTGACGGTTTGTGGTTAAACCCACTGCCAGGGTACTGACGAGTCATTAGAGTCCCCCACAGACAGTTTCCCAAGTTCGGGCGAAACGTTGTAGAGGCCGTATGGTTTTATGGCAGGGTTCGGAAAATGCACGTGCGTTTACGCACGTGTTATTTTTCGGGCAGATAATGCTGGTCGGCTTTGGTTTAAGCCGGATCCGAGTATTATATTGAGTAGGTATAATATCTTTGTCTCAGTTGCATTTGTATTCGGTCGTAATACAAATGCGGATTTATTTATACAGTTTCGGGGTTGTCCTGAAATTCGTTTCAGGATCACTTTTGGAAGTTGCCAGTTTCCAGTTTTCTATCAGCCGTCTTTTAACATTCTGTTAAAGACGGATTTATCTTTTCTTGGATGAGAGTGAGTCGTGCTTCTAGAAGGTTCTAGAAGGTTCTAGATATGGTGAGGTGTCTTGTGACTCATGCTTTGATTTCTTATCATTCTTGTTTTGATTAAGATCTTTATGCTTTGATAGTAATGCTTCTTGTTTTCCTTAGGATATTTAGTGAGAAGCTTTTTGCTTGTAGTCACCCCCCTCTCCTACGGTCGCCCCCCTCTTGTTATAAGTGGCCGGCCCCCTTCCTCTCTCTCTCACTTGATGGTTTTCCACTTGAAAAGATTATGATAGATTTTTGGGGTGTATGGAATTCACAGCTCATTTCATTCCATCACCCGATTTCCACGGCAACTTCATTAACCGATCGTCCACGGATTTGGACGAAGTGAGACAAAGTCATCTACTCATTCTCTACATCATTCTTGGTCGTCTCTTTTAGCAAACTTGACGATCGAGTTGCCTCGAGTCAGAGGCGGGAGCCCGTTTAAAGAATCGGTGATGTGGTGCCACCTCGACGAGGATATCGGAGTTCGACGAGATCGGAGCAGCCGCAACGGAGTGTGGGATGATGGTTGAAGAACGAAGGACTCGGATCGTTCGGTACAACCTTTCTACACTCTTTACTGTTTGTTAGTTTAGCAATAATGGCAGATCCGGGTTAAAGTATACGATAGCGCCAGTTAAAAGTTTTTTGTTCCGCATTTTGGCGTCGTTCGACGGCCGGGGCGCTAGCGTAGACTTACAAAAACATCCTGCCGTAGTCACACTTCGGCTTCTAGCTTTACGTGGTAATCAGTAATCAATGCACAGGTACTGAGAAATGCAGTCACTGAATCAAATCGGATACAAAAACTAACCAGATAGAGATCAAGGAAGTATAGCGCTGAGTCGCTGACATAGATATCCGCAATGTCCTCGGGGTACGTCAGGTCCTGGTCCGAACTAAATCCACTTCTCACTTTGAGCATACATACTCAGGTCGTCAGAGTGACACAATACCAATAAATATAAATACATATGTAACAAGTGTAGTAATGATGAATATGAAACAGTAAGCATGGAGTGATGATATGAGCATGAAGGAGCCAGTACAGGTAAACAGTAAAGCGGGTAAACAGTTAGACAGGTGTATCAGTCAGTAATCAATACATGTTACTAAACCTATCAGTCTCTAAGTCCCACTGTCCAACTCGCTAAACCTATCGTCAGTCCAAGGGTGAGAGTCAACCACTCGTGAGTATCCCCCACCCAAGGGTAGGGCCCCAGGGGTAAGGGAACACAGGCCTGAGTCGCTGATAGTCAGTAATATCACCCATATAATTCCAGAATTGCTGTGTATGCCGGCAATGGGACTCCCGAGATTCTGTTGAACTCACACTCAAACTATCCCACACCCCGTAATCTACATCAAACACCAACCATAACTCAAATACTAGTCGGTCCATGACAAGTCTACACGAGAACTGAAGACATGATCTACATCAAGCATGTCTCGACTGGTACCTAAGATAAATGGACAATATTTGGTGCCTTACCTATGTAGCGTCTTGAAAAGTCGTTTTGGTGTTTTCCTGAAATTCGGTGAAAATTCGGTATTTTTCCGAAAACCGTCTTTCTCGATATTTTGCAGTTTAGGGCTAATTATACTTAAAGTGGATAGATAATTACTTGTTTTTAGTGACTAATGAGTTAATTATGAAATTTTGGTCATTTAAAAATTTTTCCCTATTTTTCATTTTTTTAATATTATTTAAGCCGGTAAGAAAATACATTAAATAAGCAATAAATACAAATTTTTCCGGGCTAATTTTAATCTCTAAAATTATGATAATTATATTCTAGTGATAACATGAATTTTTAGTAATTTATTTTGATTTTTAACCAATTTTTATAAATTGAAACGAAATTATTGAATTTTGGGCTAAAACTTGCAATTTTTGAGTTGTAGGGGGCCTTTTTGCATAAAATTTCTTTTGTAAAACCCCTCTATCTTTTCCCTCAGCCCTATAACAGCCCAAGTCTTGGTCAAGACCAGAAAATTCTGGGCTCTTTCTTTAGTTGCCTTCTTGTGTGAATTGGAGTTGTTTTTTTTTGGATTTATTTTAAATATAATAGTTAAAATATGATACATTGACTTTAGAAACTTGACCATGACTTTCCCCACTTGCCCATACCCTCCCCCATTCCCCTCCTCTGGCCGAAACTGAACCCTCCCCTTCTTCATCTTTTTCCTTTTCATTTTTCTTCAATTTTCTTCAAAATTTACAAGAAAATTCAACAAATATCCATAAATCCTTCTCTTTTTCAACACAAAATCCTTATGCTACCTCTTCTCAAGCCTAATATGGTTGAAATCATGTGGAAAGGAGGCATTTTTGGAGGAAACTTTCTTGCTTGATCTTTTGATCAAGAGGTATAAATTCCATCTTGTTAAATTTCTTGTTTAAGTGCTTATATAATATATGGTTTAGTGTTAATTTAGTGTAGTTAATCTAGATTTCTTAGATTTTGTGAAAATTGATACTAGGTTTTGAGCCATGATAATTAATTAAGTAGTTTATTAGTTAATCTAGTTGTTAGTAAACTAATCTATATAGTTACCTTGTTGTTGTAGTTTCAACTTTGCTAAATTAGTTAACTTTTGAAATGTGAAATTGTTGTTTTAGGATTTCAAGAAAAGGTTTTTGGTATGGAATTGGTATTTGGAACTTGATTAGTGAGTTGATTAAACCTAATTTGTGTTGATTAGACCTAATTTGCTATTTAGTGTTTTGCTAACCTTAAGCTAAGTGGTTAATTTGCTTATTAGGCTAAATTATAGTGTTAAAGTAAGGATTTCTTATATAATTTGAGTTATGTTTGCTATTTATAAGAATCAAGAGAAGGGTTGGTTGTGGAAAATATGTTTTTAAGCATAGTTAAGGGTTTAAAATTAGTGTAGTGGCTATCTAGTGAGTTAGTTTGGATTGTTGTGTTGGATTGTGTTAACTTTGTCGCAAATTGTCGATGTTTGCACTAAATTGCAAATTAGTGCTTACTAGTTTTTACTAAAATATTGTGATGAGTTAATTGTGGTATCTTGATGATCTTGTTGGCTTGTCCTACGACTTTTAGGATGCGTGAGTGCGGTTTTTGGGTAGTCGGGTTTTAGTTTTGCCGGGTGACCCAAAATCGGCGTTTTTGGCAGTTTTTGCGATTTTCGCGTGTGTCCGCGCACTTTGTGCACGTTGTACCCAGTTAGCGAACTTTAGTAGTTTCGTTGGGGTTTTGCGTCGTTCTTGATACGTCACCTTATATTTGGTATTGATGTAAATTCCAGGTTCGGTCGCGGAAACGTCAGACGCGGCGCGAAAGGGAAAGGCGGTGATCGGACACAGCTAGCCAGGGATCCCGGTGAGTAGATTTAACATCTACGGGGGACGATCGTCTGGATGGCGCAAGTCGCCCGATAGATTTAGTAAACTGGAAGATAGTAAATTGGATAATCACTTGTGACATAGAATAATAATACTGGCATGAAAATTTCTGCCATTAGATCAGTAGGTTATACCCATATACGCAAACTTAATTGTAGGACACATGCACCATTACCAGGTTTTTATATGCAGCACGAGCACTATTCATGTTTACACACACACCCTGGTAATTGCCATGCCACCACACTAGATAACCTTTAATTTAAACCTTTTATTAATTGGTACTTAAATTGTGCTATTTCCTTAAAATGAAACCCTAGGATTGCTATTCATGTGCATGTAATTCATCATATTAATTGTTCATGCTTAATACATTAATCACACATCGTAACTTGATTATTGATATCATACGCATTCATTATCATTGATATATGCACTTTTGAGGATTTTCGTGAGATTTCTGGATTTCGGGGGAAAGCCGCAAAATTTCCAAACTTATGATATTTTTAAAAAACATGTAAATTGCGGTTTTCTAGTGATGTAAGTGTCGTCCACCATGAGTTTGCTGTGGTTTTTGGAGACCCGTTTCGAGGAGTTGGATGAACCGTTTCGGGTACATGGTGGACCCGGTAAGGTACCCCGGGGCAAGAAGACGTGGTGTTGACGATGAGCCTGGCAGGGGACGGATTACCTACCGGTGATTTCATTGGGCACGGCGGATATCCAGAGGATACCGACCGGGGCCGTGAGAGGATGATATATTGATACTGAGATGGGTCAGCCGGATGGCTGAGGCCAGAGACACTATGACATGGATTTATGAGATTTGAGACAGCTTTTGGGTGTCGTTGCTGGACACCGATTTTTGTCGATTCATTGACATTATGCTGGCATTCTAAAAGAGTTTCAAAAACAAAAAGAGATAAGATATTTTATATATATACCTATTGAGACCTCAGATTTTCATGTTGCATACATATTGGCACACTGATATTGTATACACACCTGCTAGTGCATCTAGTCATACCTGTATTTTAGATGCTAGGATGCTTGTGTGCATGCTTACGATAGCCTTTATAGATGTTATTTATTACTCACGAGTTGGCAACTCACCCCCGTTGTGCCACAGTCTTTTGCAGGTCCGCTCCGTCAGTTCAGTAGCGGCGGGCGCACTTGTCTTTTGCCTCTTTTGCCTGAGCTCGAGATTTGCTCATAGGTGGGTTATGTTACTTTTTGTACCACCTTGTATATTCTTGTATCTAGTGTACTCCATCTACTGTTCTACCAGATATTTGTATATTGACCTAGAGATGAGACTGTGAGGTTGTGGATTTTATGCTGTATTTTGGGGTCGAGCTCACTTGAGCCGACATATTACTTTTTCATGCTTCCTTATGCTTTATTATGCTTTATTATGCTTGTTGTCATTTACATTGCGTGGGATTTGTGACCGCCGTATGGCGAAGAGCTAGCTCCCGCTTGGGGATGCCCTATTTTGTTGGATTCATGTATATATATTTTGTTGTACCCATTTTTGGGGGCCAGTATTTACAAAGGAGACTCTGCCGAAATTTTCGGGAAAATTTGTATTGTTTTTAAAAAGTGTTTTACATGACTTATTTGATAACTCGCTTTCAATTAATTGGGTTTTCTTCACTCTTTTGCTTCATTGGTTTTGTTTTCTGGGCTTTGGCTTACTTATTTTACGGACGCCTTTAGACGTTTCGTGAACTTAAGTGCCAGTCACGTTCCGTACCCTGCGGGTCGTGACAAAGTTGGTATCAGAGCAGGCAGAAATCGTATGCAGACAGGCGCCGTCGCAGTTTAGAGTTCGCAGTTGGCGACCATGTTTTTCTGAAGGTCTCACCGATGAAGGGCGTGATGCGTTTTGGGCGAAAGGGGAAGCTTAGCCCTAGATTCGTAGGTCCCTTCGAGATCCTCGAGCGTGTCGGCGCTGTTGCATATCGTTTGGCTCTTCCACCCAGCTTTCCCGATGTTCACCCCGTTTTCCATGTTTCGATGCTCCGCAAGTACCTTCACGACCCTTCGCATGCGATTCAGCACCCGACAGTCCAGCTAGAGCGCGACCTTTCCTTTGCAGAGCAGCCGGTGGCCATCCTGGATCGGCAGGTGAAGAAGTTGAGGTCGAAGATTATACCAACCGTCAAGGTCCTTTGGCGTAGCCCGAGCAGCGAGGAGGTTACCTGGGAGACCGAGGGCGAGATGAGGAAGAAATATCCCCATCTCTTTGAAGGTACGCGTAGCTATATTCTTAAATTCGGGGACCGAATTTCTTTAAGGGGGGAAGATTGTAGCGTCTTGAAAAGTCGTTTTGGTGTTTTCCTGAAATTCGGTGAAAATTCGGTATTTTTCCGAAAACCGTCTTTCTCGATATTTTGCAGTTTAGGGCTAATTATACTTAAAGTGGATAGATAATTACTTGTTTTTAGTGACTAATGAGTTAATTATGAAATTTTGGTCATTTAAAAATTTTTCCCTATTTTTCATTTTTTTAATATTATTTAAGCCGGTAAGAAAATACATTAAATAAGCAATAAATACAAATTTTTCCGGGCTAATTTTAATCTCTAAAATTATGATAATTATATTCTAGTGATAACATGAATTTTTAGTAATTTATTTTGATTTTTAACCAATTTTTATAAATTGAAACGAAATTATTGAATTTTGGGCTAAAACTTGCAATTTTTGAGTTGTAGGGGGCCTTTTTGCATAAAATTTCTTTTGTAAAACCCCTCTATCTTTTCCCTCAGCCCTATAACAGCCCAAGTCTTGGTCAAGACCAGAAAATTCTGGGCTCTTTCTTTAGTTGCCTTCTTGTGTGAATTGGAGTTGTTTTTTTTTGGATTTATTTTAAATATAATAGTTAAAATATGATACATTGACTTTAGAAACTTGACCATGACTTTCCCCACTTGCCCATACCCTCCCCCATTCCCCTCCTCTGGCCGAAACTGAACCCTCCCCTTCTTCATCTTTTTCCTTTTCATTTTTCTTCAATTTTCTTCAAAATTTACAAGAAAGTTTCCTCCAAAAATGCCTCCTTTCCACATGATTTCAACCATATTAGGCTTGAGAAGAGGTAGCATAAGGATTTTGTGTTGAAAAAGAGAAGGATTTATGGATATTTGTTGAATTTTCTTGTAAATTTTGAAGAAAATTGAAGAAAAATGAAAAGGAAAAAGATGAAGAAGGGGAGGGTTCAGTTTCGGCCAGAGGAGGGGAATGGGGGAGGGTATGGGCAAGTGGGGAAAGTCATGGTCAAGTTTCTAAAGTCAATGTATCATATTTTAACTATTATATTTAAAATAAATCCAAAAAAAAACAACTCCAATTCACACAAGAAGGCAACTAAAGAAAGAGCCCAGAATTTTCTGGTCTTGACCAAGACTTGGGCTGTTATAGGGCTGAGGGAAAAGATAGAGGGGTTTTACAAAAGAAATTTTATGCAAAAAGGCCCCCTACAACTCAAAAATTGCAAGTTTTAGCCCAAAATTCAATAATTTCGTTTCAATTTATAAAAATTGGTTAAAAATCAAAATAAATTACTAAAAATTCATGTTATCACTAGAATATAATTATCATAATTTTAGAGATTAAAATTAGCCCGGAAAAATTTGTATTTATTGCTTATTTAATGTATTTTCTTACCGGCTTAAATAATATTAAAAAAATGAAAAATAGGGAAAAATTTTTAAATGACCAAAATTTCATAATTAACTCATTAGTCACTAAAAACAAGTAATTATCTATCCACTTTAAGTATAATTAGCCCTAAACTGCAAAATATCGAGAAAGACGGTTTTCGGAAAAATACCGAATTTTCACCGAATTTCAGGAAAACACCAAAACGACTTTTCAAGACGCTACAATCTTCCCCCCTTAAAGAAATTCGGTCCCCGAATTTAAGAATATAGCTACGCGTACCTTCAAAGAGATGGGGATATTTCTTCCTCATCTCGCCCTCGGTCTCCCAGGTAACCTCCTCGCTGCTCGGGCTACGCCAAAGGACCTTGACGGTTGGTATAATCTTCGACCTCAACTTCTTCACCTGCCGATCCAGGATGGCCACCGGCTGCTCTGCAAAGGAAAGGTCGCGCTCTAGCTGGACTGTCGGGTGCTGAATCGCATGCGAAGGGTCGTGAAGGTACTTGCGGAGCATCGAAACATGGAAAACGGGGTGAACATCGGGAAAGCTGGGTGGAAGAGCCAAACGATATGCAACAGCGCCGACACGCTCGAGGATCTCGAAGGGACCTACGAATCTAGGGCTAAGCTTCCCCTTTCGCCCAAAACGCATCACGCCCTTCATCGGTGAGACCTTCAGAAAAACATGGTCGCCAACTGCGAACTCTAAACTGCGACGGCGCCTGTCTGCATACGATTTCTGCCTGCTCTGAGCCGCTCTCATCCGGTCTCGGATCAACTGTAGCTTCGCTGTATCCATAAATCCTTCTCTTTTTCAACACAAAATCCTTATGCTACCTCTTCTCAAGCCTAATATGGTTGAAATCATGTGGAAAGGAGGCATTTTTGGAGGAAACTTTCTTGCTTGATCTTTTGATCAAGAGGTATAAATTCCATCTTGTTAAATTTCTTGTTTAAGTGCTTATATAATATATGGTTTAGTGTTAATTTAGTGTAGTTAATCTAGATTTCTTAGATTTTGTGAAAATTGATACTAGGTTTTGAGCCATGATAATTAATTAAGTAGTTTATTAGTTAATCTAGTTGTTAGTAAACTAATCTATATAGTTACCTTGTTGTTGTAGTTTCAACTTTGCTAAATTAGTTAACTTTTGAAATGTGAAATTGTTGTTTTAGGATTTCAAGAAAAGGTTTTTGGTATGGAATTGGTATTTGGAACTTGATTAGTGAGTTGATTAAACCTAATTTGTGTTGATTAGACCTAATTTGCTATTTAGTGTTTTGCTAACCTTAAGCTAAGTGGTTAATTTGCTTATTAGGCTAAATTATAGTGTTAAAGTAAGGATTTCTTATATAATTTGAGTTATGTTTGCTATTTATAAGAATCAAGAGAAGGGTTGGTTGTGGAAAATATGTTTTTAAGCATAGTTAAGGGTTTAAAATTAGTGTAGTGGCTATCTAGTGAGTTAGTTTGGATTGTTGTGTTGGATTGTGTTAACTTTGTCGCAAATTGTCGATGTTTGCACTAAATTGCAAATTAGTGCTTACTAGTTTTTACTAAAATATTGTGATGAGTTAATTGTGGTATCTTGATGATCTTGTTGGCTTGTCCTACGACTTTTAGGATGCGTGAGTGCGGTTTTTGGGTAGTCGGGTTTTAGTTTTGCCGGGTGACCCAAAATCGGCGTTTTTGGCAGTTTTTGCGATTTTCGCGTGTGTCCGCGCACTTTGTGCACGTTGTACCCAGTTAGCGAACTTTAGTAGTTTCGTTGGGGTTTTGCGTCGTTCTTGATACGTCACCTTATATTTGGTATTGATGTAAATTCCAGGTTCGGTCGCGGAAACGTCAGACGCGGCGCGAAAGGGAAAGGCGGTGATCGGACACAGCTAGCCAGGGATCCCGGTGAGTAGATTTAACATCTACGGGGGACGATCGTCTGGATGGCGCAAGTCGCCCGATAGATTTAGTAAACTGGAAGATAGTAAATTGGATAATCACTTGTGACATAGAATAATAATACTGGCATGAAAATTTCTGCCATTAGATCAGTAGGTTATACCCATATACGCAAACTTAATTGTAGGACACATGCACCATTACCAGGTTTTTATATGCAGCACGAGCACTATTCATGTTTACACACACACCCTGGTAATTGCCATGCCACCACACTAGATAACCTTTAATTTAAACCTTTTATTAATTGGTACTTAAATTGTGCTATTTCCTTAAAATGAAACCCTAGGATTGCTATTCATGTGCATGTAATTCATCATATTAATTGTTCATGCTTAATACATTAATCACACATCGTAACTTGATTATTGATATCATACGCATTCATTATCATTGATATATGCACTTTTGAGGATTTTCGTGAGATTTCTGGATTTCGGGGGAAAGCCGCAAAATTTCCAAACTTATGATATTTTTAAAAAACATGTAAATTGCGGTTTTCTAGTGATGTAAGTGTCGTCCACCATGAGTTTGCTGTGGTTTTTGGAGACCCGTTTCGAGGAGTTGGATGAACCGTTTCGGGTACATGGTGGACCCGGTAAGGTACCCCGGGGCAAGAAGACGTGGTGTTGACGATGAGCCTGGCAGGGGACGGATTACCTACCGGTGATTTCATTGGGCACGGCGGATATCCAGAGGATACCGACCGGGGCCGTGAGAGGATGATATATTGATACTGAGATGGGTCAGCCGGATGGCTGAGGCCAGAGACACTATGACATGGATTTATGAGATTTGAGACAGCTTTTGGGTGTCGTTGCTGGACACCGATTTTTGTCGATTCATTGACATTATGCTGGCATTCTAAAAGAGTTTCAAAAACAAAAAGAGATAAGATATTTTATATATATACCTATTGAGACCTCAGATTTTCATGTTGCATACATATTGGCACACTGATATTGTATACACACCTGCTAGTGCATCTAGTCATACCTGTATTTTAGATGCTAGGATGCTTGTGTGCATGCTTACGATAGCCTTTATAGATGTTATTTATTACTCACGAGTTGGCAACTCACCCCCGTTGTGCCACAGTCTTTTGCAGGTCCGCTCCGTCAGTTCAGTAGCGGCGGGCGCACTTGTCTTTTGCCTCTTTTGCCTGAGCTCGAGATTTGCTCATAGGTGGGTTATGTTACTTTTTGTACCACCTTGTATATTCTTGTATCTAGTGTACTCCATCTACTGTTCTACCAGATATTTGTATATTGACCTAGAGATGAGACTGTGAGGTTGTGGATTTTATGCTGTATTTTGGGGTCGAGCTCACTTGAGCCGACATATTACTTTTTCATGCTTCCTTATGCTTTATTATGCTTTATTATGCTTGTTGTCATTTACATTGCGTGGGATTTGTGACCGCCGTATGGCGAAGAGCTAGCTCCCGCTTGGGGATGCCCTATTTTGTTGGATTCATGTATATATATTTTGTTGTACCCATTTTTGGGGGCCAGTATTTACAAAGGAGACTCTGCCGAAATTTTCGGGAAAATTTGTATTGTTTTTAAAAAGTGTTTTACATGACTTATTTGATAACTCGCTTTCAATTAATTGGGTTTTCTTCACTCTTTTGCTTCATTGGTTTTGTTTTCTGGGCTTTGGCTTACTTATTTTACGGACGCCTTTAGACGTTTCGTGAACTTAAGTGCCAGTCACGTTCCGTACCCTGCGGGTCGTGACAACCTATAACACTAATATAAGTGCTTCCATAATCGTCCTATACCAATTATAGTCACGCTTATATATGTCCCATAGACGTCGACAATGCAATAAATTAACTGGGTCCGTGGATTGTGTACAAGTACGTGTCACTTTCACTTATTCATTCACGCTTTAACACTAACGTACTTGCCACATTCAAACGCTAATATCTAACACCGGGTAATGTACACGATCACTAGGTTACCAATGCAATGACATCTACATGATGTGAATGGAATACAATGATTACGATATGAATAGAATATCATCAGTCGGTGTCATGCCACTTGCATAATTTACTATAAATCATATATGCATAATTAAGCGAAACAATGTAAAAGGAGTAAGCTGTATGTTTAATTATCTGTCCATCAAAATTGGTTTTGCGTCAATCAGGTTTCAGGTTTGCTAGTTATGGCCATTTCATTTTAAGTGTTCATTACTGGAAATCCAATTTCTGAATCGGAAGTCCGTTTCGTAACACATTTTAATCGCAGTTGGGATCGTAATTAGGCGACGCTATAGTTAAACAATATTTAGATTTATCAGTTAGGTTTCCAATTCACCAGACGGATCGATAATATCTGTAACGACCCTAAAATCTTTATACATTTGTATTATCCCTCTTCAATAATATATCGTATTTATTTGTACTTGGTATTTTCCGTTTTCTCCTAAATTTATTATTATTTTATTCCTCAATCTATTATGTATATTTTTCTAGGTACAATTTCTTTTTCTTATATTTAAGTTTTTAACTTCTCATTCTTATTTTTCCTTTCATAAATATTTAACCCAAATCCATTATTCTTATTCTCTACAGCCCATCTGAAAAGCCCACTTTCTTTTTAAGCAACAATATATATTTAATTCTAATTAAATATGTTCATGAACAATCTTGTAGCACATTGGTTAAGTCCTTACATTGTTATTCCATATGTCAAATGTTCAAATCATCATTCTTGCAATTATTTTTTATCATTTTTTATTCTTCTCATAACCTACAAATGAGACCTTTCATTTCCAAAATGAATGGTGACCTTTCATTTCTCTTTTAATTCTCATGTTAAATGCATATATTATTATTCACCATTACACCATTTTTATTTGTCCTCTTCTATCTTTTCCTTCCTCACATTTTTCTATCTCTCACTTCTCTCTCTTCACCTAAAGTCCAATAAGAAGAACATGAAGAAGTCTTCAAGAAGGTCTTGCTAGTAACGCGAGGCTATCGGCGGATAGACAAGCACGGAGACAATACCGACTTGTGTATGTAAGTCTCTTCTCTCTTTCCCTCCCTCCATCTCTCTCTTTTTCTCTTTATATTTCTCTTGTTTTATATTGCCATGAAAAACTTTCCTTGACATATCATAGTTCCTAAATAATTAATTAAATGGATACATATATAAATGATAAACACACAAACATATACACATATATAGTTTGTAAAGTCTTTTTCATTATTCTCAATTCACATGTTAAGATTTCATAGTGACCAATTAGTATTGCATGTTTGTTGTTTTATTTTAAATCACTTTATTTAAAGTTTGTAAAAAAAAATTTAGAAGTTACGAATAAATACCATGTTTTCTCATTTCTCACATATGACATATCAATACCTTTAGTTTTAAAATAATTTTTATAAATTAATTTTTAATTCTGAAAATTTCAGGAAATTTACATATGATAAAATATATTATTTTGTACACTCTGTAAAAATTTTAGATCGAACCGCATAACGGTTTAGGAATTACATCGTTTTTATTCACTGATCGTAAAACAGAAAACTGCAGTTATTGGTCAACTTCTAGGACACATAATTTGGTATACCGGTATCCAAATTGAGCAAAGTCAGGTGTTTTTGATATCTACATCGAATTATCTATATTTTCTTAGTTTTATAGTTTTACTGAAAACTATCTAGGATAAAGAAAACTGCGTTACAACATTAAGCGACGAATCTGGACAGAATCTGTCCTGATTCGCACACTGTTTTTAAGTTGGACATAACTCGAACACCCGATGTCCGTTTGCGACAAACTTTAGATGTGTAGATGCATAATTTATAGAACTATAATTTTATATATATTATATTAGTTAGAAACACATGAAACAACCCAATATAGGCTTTGCAATATAACATATAGTTGCTGTCCAGAAATCTGAATTTCTGTTTTAAACGCTGATATTAAAATGATCATAACTAGAGTTTAAGAAATCCAAATTATGTAAATCTTGGTGTTTTGTATAAGTACATTGAAATACCTACAATTATCTAATAATCTTCGTAACCTGAAACCCGATAAAAATTAACTCAAACAGCGTTTTAAAAATATGTGACGGTGCTGAACAGATTCTGATCTGTTTTGCGCAACGATACGAAAACAGATATATCTCTCAAACCGGTAGTCGTATTTAGGTGTAATTGGAACTCATGGATGCAAAACACTTAGAGCCATATTTTTGTTTATGTTCCGCATTCGTTCGACTTGATTAATTATTCATACATAATATTTCTTTATAGCATTGTTTTTGGTAGTTACTCGTATAATATACTTGACTCATTTCATGCTATTCAAACATGTATACATATTTATCTTTATCTTTAAATTGTTGGATGACATAAAGAAGATAATTAAATACTTGATTTGTATTTTTAAAATTATACAAAATTATTTTTACATAAAACCCCCTCAAGTTTTATAAATTACAATAACGACCCTAGTAAATATAGGTTTAAGCGGGACCAATCTCTTGAGCCTCAGAGAGCCGGAGAAGTGAGTGCTTGCCTATTTAAGGTAGAAAACTTAATAATGGTGTTATCAATACGGTAATCGTCTTTGAAAAAGACACAAATCATGTCGTCCATGTGCAGCGGTTACCGATAACATCAAAACAATCAGGACTTCAATTTACTTTTCTAACTGTCTGACTCGGGTTTGAGTCTGATCATAATCCGACTTGAATATGATTCAAGTACCATATAAATCTACAATATTACAATTCAACATAAACACACGAATCCATGAATCCAGTTATCAATCTATTCAACTTGACTGAACCAAACCATGGATATACTTTCCATTTACATGAATCCAGTTTACATCCATTACATCTGTTACTGATATCATGGTTTCGGTCAGTCATCCAACTATACAACTTATACAATACAATATAACAATACAATCAAAACACTACGGGGTTTAAGGGGTAGATTGGTACGGAAGGTGTTAAAAGTGGCACGAGACAGTAAGATTAAGACACCTAACATGAATCTTGTTGCTGTTGTACCGTGGCATAACGGTTCCTTGTACTTTCAGTTTGCCCTGGTCTCTAGCATATAGAAACCCCTCTCGTATACACTGGCATCCTTCTGTACCAAGCTACAAACAACAGCGTTAACACAATATTCTACAATATTATACAACTTTAAAAGATACATTCTTATTCTGTCTTTTCTATTTCTCCCTTAACTTTGGGACTTACCGAGCGACCTTTTCGCTGACGACATTCTATTTCTTTCTTCTTTGAATATCGTCAGGTGATCTAGACACAGCAGAGATCGAGCCCACCAGTGAAGACTTGGATCAGTTCCTCGAAGACCCCGAGCTCTATACATTATACATTTCCATTCAGTACCTTTAATTTCCTGTTATGCCATTTTTTAGGCATCGTTTTTACTTCAGCTGTATTTCCTTTTCATGCATTGTACAAAAGAATGTTAATAAATAAAGTTGCTGTTATTTTTATATCTCTCGTCCCTTGTGATTACTTTTATATTGCTTAGATACGCTTAGCGTATGTACTTCTGAGTATATACGTAGCGGACCTCGTCGCGTCCCCTTCGCCGTACACTGGGAAGTGGGGCATGACAATATCCATGGTGTACTGGAAGTTATGCATTGTACAATAAAAGGGTATACGTTCTGTCCCTGTTTGGGACAGCTATGTGTTCTGTTGATTTAAAAATATAATTTAAATAGTAAATGAGAGTAAAAAAGAATGAAACCACTTTCAATGATTAGCTAACAGATTTATCTTCGCTATGGTATAGGATTCCGCATTATAACATTTTCATACAGCAGAGTAAAGCATTACAAAACGAGACTCGATAGCCAGAGCTGCTCCGGACTGCAGTCCAGAGCCGCACTCCGAACAAGTTTCTGTCACCTTTTTTAGCATAGAAATAGATTAAACTCCTATGGTGTTCTAGTTCGTCGAGTCGGCTTCGATATGATCCCTCGAACGCAACATTCCGATTGTTAGTCAATTAACTGTGATTTTTACAAGGTTCAGGTACGGGAAAAGTTTAGTTTTAACGGGTCAAAAAGGGAAGGACATATCACGTTGTTAAAAACCATATTTTCACGCCAAATCATAACACCGCATTCGTTATCACTCGGGCCATCAGTTGTGATTAGTTTCCGTCAATCTAAAGGGGGTTTTCTGTCACGCCCCGCTTCCCAGAGTACGCAAGATTGGGCACGTGACATAGCCAACCATGCTACCTGTGGGTAGGAAGTATCCATCCACAGTCACATTACGGTTGTAAGGATATCAAGAACAAGATAAAACTAATCTAATACATGTCCAAATCCATAATAACAAGAATCAATAAACGATAAGTGCGGAAGCTAATGATCCAATACAATGAATAAACAGTACGTCCCATAATGCGGGCTCACATCTGGAAATGAAAAGCAATAAATAAACTAAATCCTAAGGACTCACTGTTCAGCCTGCTGGCTGAAGTACTCCTGCTCGGTCGACGACAAAGGTACGGAATCTGGGCCATGCAAAACCCAGACGTCAGCGCGTCATGACATCAAATATATAGTATAACATGGTAATAAACGATGCAAGCATGAACATGAGTAAAGCAGTAATAGGAAGTAACAAGCAGGGTAATGTGCAATGGTGACTAAACTGTTCTATCAGGTTTTCTACTCTATAGTCTTTGAAACCAATTGATGAATCGTCGATGTGACTCACTAGTATCCCGTGCGTGCCCGGGACCACGGTCATGACCCTCGGGGCTGAGTCCGAGACGTGCCGCTAAGCAGTAAAAGGTAGTAGGATGGACGAGTAATGTCAGCATCATCACTCCCGGACTGGCCAAGCCCGTAAGACTGATCAGAACAATGTATCGAACTGTTGAGTTACAAGTCGGTTTCACCTTTGATTTCCCCATACCCCCAAACTATGCATGTCAGGTCAGGTATTCAGTAGTCAAGGACTAATGCCAACAAAGTCAAGTAAAGTAGGTCTGTCTGGATCGACAGCAGGAATGGTTAGGGTTGTCGGCATTAGGCATGAAATCAGGGAACAAGTAATGTCATGGTACAACAGGATGGGTCGGTATGTATGTATATGTCAGGTGTATCAGGGCCAGGCCAATATGTCGTGTAATCGGGTAAGTGCTCACAACAGGTACACGATCAATAATGAACAACAGCAGGAAACAGTATTTAACCACAGTATTTCATATAACCACAGTGTTGTTTATATTCTCTTATTAACAGGTTCAATCATCTTAAGGGTGTAATAGCCACAAGGTAAAGCAATATTCACAATTATAAATTAAGGAACTACATGAAATTATACTAAATGTAATGATTGACTCAAGAATGGTTCAACAGTTCAAGCAGATAGAAATCAGTCGTTTTATTTAGTTAAAGCATGGATTGATGTGGGTTAATTAATTACGAGAAACGGTTGTAACGATTCCAATATACTGATAACATTAATAATACGATATCAAATGCCATCATTAAGTTACAGTATTAAATAGTGTGAATTAAATTGCATGGCAAGACTAGATCTCGCACGCTAGCATGTTCAAGCAAGTATTCAGATACTTGCCTCGACGGTCTGCAAACTGGAATACGGATGCGATGTCGGCAGAAAACGCGATACGGAAGCACGGTTCACGGATCGAGTCCCAACAGAGGTCAACGGGATCACACGGACCAGGGGGCTTCACTGGAGCGTCGGGTTCGTCAGACGGCACGGTCGGATTCCGGCAAAAGTTATCGGCAACAAGTTAGCAATAAGATAAACATACAAGAATCAGCGGGGTTTTGCACCAAAGGAAGTAAAGTGATGCTTACAGAGGAGAAACAGGGGTAACTATGACGGGCCCGACGGCGATGAACCCACCGGCGGTGAACAGGAGGTGCGGCGAGGGTGTTGGACGGCTGAAAGGGCTCGGGGTCGCTGGAAAGGGGTGCTGCGGTGAGTGGGGAAGAGTGTGGTCGGCTCTGATGGTCGAGGGAGAGAAGGAGGTGGTCGGAGGTGGTGTCGACGAGGTCGCCGGCGCGTTTCTCCGGCGAACAGCGGGGTAAGCGATGGATGAAGGCTCGGGTTGGTGGTCCGGCGAGGAGAAGAAGGGAGGTGCTGACGAGGTCTCGACGAGGAGGGCGAGAGGGAGTCGTGGGAGGCGTCGACGGTGAGAGGCGACGTCGGCGGCGACGTCTGCGAGGGTGGAGGCGAGGTCGCGGTTGGGTGCAGGCGCGGGAGTCGTCGGGAAACGGGAGGAGGAAGGCGCGGGGGTCTCGTGGTGGCGAGGGCGGCGACGGCGAGGTCGCGGGGGATCGGCGGTGAGGTCGCGGTAGGCTAGGGTTAGGGTTTGAGGGGGTTTCTCGCGATGAAGGTTGGTTGAGGGAGGCGGCTGCATGCGATAGAAATATAGGGAAGAGAGAGAGGATGAAGAGAGAGAGAGAGATTTGATTGAGGGAGAGATTGAGGGAGGAGAGAGACAGAGAGAGAGATGGAAAGGAGGGGGGCCCACGAGCTCGATTGTGAGCTCGTGATTGGCTGAGGGTGTGTGAGTGGGAGTTAGAAAATATTTGTGTAAAGATTTTGAATGGATTTGGCCGTTGGAAAAATATTCGTATATGAATATATTAGTTTATAAATTAAATTGAAACGGGCCCTTTTTGGCGCGAAATGGAACATTTCTAAATCGCGCCCGGGTTGCGCCCAAATGTTCCAAATTCAAATTATAGGATTTTAAGCGAGTTCCAAATTTTGAAAATAGGTGTTTAATGATTAAAATGCATGCCCCCAAGTCGGACACTTGCACGCGCGTGTAGTCGCCCAAACTTGCCCGTTTAGCCAAACGGAACGGAATCTCGACACGCGGACGCTACCACGCGACTAGTGGCGACGAGTAGGCTAACATGGACATCTTAAATTTCATTTTCGGAGTTAAAATTTGTTATGGGCCAAAATGACTTAACCGGGTAAAATTTAGCAATAAACACCAGAAAATCAGGAAAATTGGAATGAGCAATATATAACCCTCAACTAGTAATATAAATAGTACTATTGGGCTCGGGTGTTACATCATACCCAACTACAAAAGAATTTCGTCCTCGAAATTCCTCGAATACAAGATAACTAACTACTGGAAAAGATGAGGGAATTTCTGCCGGATCTCGTCTTCTCGCTCCCAAGTGGATTCTCCATGCGATCGATTACCCCAAGAAACTAGCACAAGAGGGATAACCTTGTTCTTGAGAACCTTTTCTCTTCGATCCTTGATTTCGATTGGTCGCTCCTCAAAAGTCAGGTCTTTCCGAACGGTCAACTCCGAATGATCCAAGACATGAGTCTCATCACGAACATACCTCCGTAGTTGAGACACATGAAACACATCATGAACTCCTGCTAATGACGGCGGTAATGCCAACCGGTACGATACCTCTCCAACACGCTCCAATATCTCGAAGGGTCCCACGAATCGGGGGCTAAGCTTTCCCCGACTTCCAAAGCGAATCACCCCTCTAGTCGGTGATATCTTCAGAAATACCAAATCACCCACGGCGAACTCCAGAGGTCTTCTTGACGTGTCGGCCCAACTTTTCTGTCTGTCTTGAGCTGCCTTCATATGCTTCCTGATGATATTCACCTTCTCGACTGTCTGTACCACCAAATCTGGTCCCAGTAACCTTCGTTCACCAACATCATCCCAACAAACAGGTGAACGGCACTTACGACCATACAGTGCTTCAAACGGGGCCATCTGAATAGTTGCTTGGAAGCTGTTGTTGTACGAAAACTCCACCAGGTGTAGATGATCTTCCCAAGAACCTTTGAAGTCCAACATGCAAGCCCTCAACATATCTTCAAGGGTCTGGATCGTTCTCTCTGATTGTCCATCGGTCTGAGGATGATAAGCCGTGCTAAACTTTAATCGAGTCCCCAAACTTTCTTGTAAACTCCTCCAAAAGTGCGACAAGAACCGAGTGTCCCGATCGGACACGATGCTTACCGGTACCCCATGCAATCTGACAATCTCCTGCATGTACCGCTCTGCCAAAGTCTCCGTCGATTGACCAACCCGAAAAGGAATAAAGTGAGCTGCCTTGGTCAACCGATCGACAATCACCCATACTGCATTGTTGCCCTTTGGACTCCGCGGTAAAGCCGTCACGAAATCCATGGTTATATGTTCCCACTTCCACTGAGGAATCGGAAGTGGTTGCAACAAACCAGCAACCCTTTGGTGTTCAGCCTTGACTTGCTGACACACCAAGCACTTAGCCACAAAGCGAGCAATTTCCCGTTTCATACCTTCCCACCAAAAATGCTGTCGAATATCTCGGTACATCTTCGTCCCTCCTGGATGTACAGAGTAAGCTGAACTGTGTGCCTTCATAAGCTCTTCACGCACATCTCCTTTTGGCACACACACACGGCTACCATATCTCAACGAACCATCTTCGTGGATCAGTAAATCGGTTCGTAGTCCAGCTCCAACTTGCTCTCGAAACTTTTGCAGTCTAGGATCCTGCGATTGCGCCGCTTTAATCTTCTCAACTAAGGACGATTGTACTTGCAACTGCATCAACTGTCCTGTAGCACGCGGTAGCACAACCTCCAAGTCAAATCTCCGAAACTCCTCAATGATCTCTCTCTGTGCAGTCAATAACTGAATTGCTGGTAACCGACTTAGTGCATCTGGCACGACATTAACCTTTCCCGGGTGATACTTAAGATCAAGGTCGTAGTCGGCCATCAGCTCCAACCATCTGCGTTGCCTCATGTTCAACTCCTTCTGAGTGAACACATATTTCAAACTCTTGTGATCCGTAAATACTTCAACTCTCTCGCCCAGAAGGTAGTGTCTCCAAATCTTCAGGGCGAAGATCACGGCTGCAAGCTCCAAGTCGTGAGTCGGATAGTTCTTCTCATGCGTCTTCAGTTGTCTCGATGCGTAAGCGATGACTTTCACATTCTGCATCAAAACACATCCCAATCCTTTTCCAGATGCGTCGCTGTGAATCACCAGTCCTCCTGAATTATCCGGTACGGTCAGGATCGGGGCGGTTATCAACTTCTGCTTCAACGTCTCGAAGGCCAATGCACATCCATCTGTCCAAGCAAACGGTACCTCCTTACGCGTAAGCTTGGTTAACGGCTCAGCTAAACGAGCGAAGTTCTCCACAAATCTTCTGTAGTAACCGGCGAGTCCAAGAAAACTTCTTATCTCTGCAACATTCCTTGGGACAGGCCAATCTCGAACTGCTGCAATCTTCTCGGGATCAACGGCGATTCCATTGCCCGACACAACATGCCCCAGAAACTTCACTTCTTCCAGCCAGAATTCGCACTTACTCATCTTCGCGAATAATTTCTCCTGTCTTAGCGTTTGCAGTGCGATCCTTAAGTGCTCAGCATGCTCCTCCGGACTCTTTGAGTACACCAGAATATCGTCAATGAATACCACAATAAACTGGTCCAAGAACGGTGAAAAGATCCTGTTCATCAAATCCATAAATATTGCCGGCGCATTAGTCACTCCGAAGGGCATCACTAAATACTCGAAATGCCCATACCGAGTCCGAAACGCCGTCTTGCAAATGTCTTCTGCCTTCACTCGGACCTGATGATATCCTGATCGCAGGTCCAGTTTCGAGAATACCCTCGCGCCACTAAGCTGCTCAAAAAGTTCTCCAATGCGAGGGATCGGGTACTTGTTCTTGATAGTCACCCGGTTCAATTCTCGATAATCGATGCACATCCTTCTCGTGCCATCCTTCTTCTTTACTAAAAGAACTGGAGCTCCCTAAGGTGAGTTGCTGCTTCGAATCCATCCCTTCTCGAGTAATTCACCCACCTGTTTCTTAACTTCCTCCAATTCCACCGGTGCCATCGGATAATAAGATTTTGATACTGGCGCTGCACCAGGAATAAGGTCAATCGCAAACTCCACATCTCGCTTCGGCGGTAAGCCCGAAATATCTTCAAACACATCCGTAAAGTCGCGGACAACTGCCGGCTCTTCATTACTATCCGCAACCATAGCCGCAAGAACATTGTTCGTCGGCCTAGCCCTAAACTCGACTGGCCCGACAGAACCGCTTCCCCCAATGAAAATAAACTCAGGGTGTCCGGGAATCTGGAAAATTACTTTCCTTGCCCTACAATCAATGTGTGCGTGGAAAGTGCCAAGAAAATCCATTCCCAAGACTACTTCATAACTGCCCGTATCAATCACCAAGAAATCTGCAAAAAGCTCCCGTCCACAAACAACAACCGTACAATCTTTACATTCCTTACTAGCTATGATTTTCCCATTCCCAGTGTGTATGTCCCAGAAACTAGACAGGGTCGTGCAGGTGATCGAGTGTGTAGTTATAAATTTGGATGACATAAAACAGTGGGATGCTCCGGAATCAAATAATACCAATGCAGGAAAACCATGGACGAGCAAGGTACCTGAAACCACTTCTCCTGATGCCTTGGCTTCCTCAGCTGTCAATGTGAACGCTCGACCCTGGTTGGGTCCTTGTGTCATCTGCTTCTGCCCTTGGAACGGTCTCTGCGGAGGCTTCTGTATATCATCTCTGGTGCGAAGCTTCGACGGACAAGCACTGACTGCGTGATCGGCTGCTCCACAAACCAGACAAAGTCCCAGTCTTCTTCTACACTCCTTATGCACGTGCCCAGGTAAGTGGCAGTAGGCACAGGTCACGCTCTTCCTTCGGTCAACGATCACAGGCTTCTTCATTGGCGCTACACCTCGACGGTCCGCTGGAATACCTTTGCGCCCATGATCTCGGTTAGGCACAAATGCAGGCTTCCTGGCTGCAACTGCTGTCTGGTGAAGGTTCCCTTTCGATCCTGATAAACTCTGCTGCTCTCTGGCTGCCGTAAGAACCTGCGAGAAGGTGGTCAAACCCAGGGAGACAATCTGCCTCTGGATGTCCACATCCAAACTGCGCAAGAACCTTCGCGCCCTGTCTGCCTCCTTGGCGACTAAGGGTCCAGCGAAACGGCTAAGTCTCGTCCACTCCGCTGCATGCACATCCACAGCTGCTCCATTTTGTTTCAGCCCAATAAATCTCTCCTCCATTTCCTCCCGAGCAGTCCGTGGGAAGAACTTTTCCAAGAAACTTTTGGAGAAATCCGCCCAACTGATTGGCTTGGACAAGCGGGTCTCCTCCACAAGCCACCACTCTCGGGCGTAATCTACCAGCTGAATGCGCACCACATCAACTCTCTTGTCTTCTGGGATCTGTGCTGCAATCAATAAATTCTCCGTGTCCACGAGCCACTGCTCGGCTGGCAACGGCTCCTCCAAGCCAGTAAAAGTAGTAGGACCCAACCGTCTGAAATCTGCCACGGTCCCTACTCGGTCGACTGGCTTCGCTACAGCGGTGTTTACAGACTGCTGCATAGCCTGCAAACCCTCCTGAAATGAATCTGCCTGCTGCTGGATCAGCTCAGTTTGCCTCTTCTGGTTTTCCAACATCCCTCGTATCACTCCTAACATGGCGGCTTCATCCACACGCCTCTGATACGTCTTGAAGTTCTTATCTGCCATGGTCCTGAAATCAAAACAAACAACATTAGCATGATGATAGATTCAATATATAAACCAAAACTAGAACTCCAAGATACTTAAATAGAGTACTGCATTGTAGCTATGCCGCGGTATCATAGCCGCAATTACTTAACTCCACCCAAGTCGCCTAAGTCCTAGAGATAACAAGAAGTTGGGTTTTCGAGTTAACAGTGCAAAGTAAGTTTGCATGTCGACATGATCCGGAAGAATGATTCAAGGATGGTAAAACGGTCAAGGTGGCAGGACATGTTTCCTAATCACGGTTATTCTGATTCGTGTATCGGGTGCGATACCCAACTACAAAGAATCAACCCAATTAACCTATGGCTCTGATACCAAAAGAACCATGTCACGCCCCGCTTCCCAGAGTACGCAAGATTGGGCACGTGACATAGCCAACCATGCTACCTGTGGGTAGGAAGTATCCATCCACAGTCACATTACGGTTGTAAGGATATCAAGAACAAGATAAAACTAATCTAATACATGTCCAAATCCATAATAACAAGAATCAATAAACGATAAGTGCGGAAGCTAATGATCCAATACAATGAATAAACAGTACGTCCCATAATGCGGGCTCACATCTGGAAATGAAAAGCAATAAATAAACTAAATCCTAAGGACTCACTGTTCAGCCTGCTGGCTGAAGTACTCCTGCTCGGTCGACGACAAAGGTACGGAATCTGGGCCATGCAAAACCCAGACGTCAGCGCGTCATGACATCAAATATATAGTATAACATGGTAATAAACGATGCAAGCATGAACATGAGTAAAGCAGTAATAGGAAGTAACAAGCAGGGTAATGTGCAATGGTGACTAAACTGTTCTATCAGGTTTTCTACTCTATAGTCTTTGAAACCAATTGATGAATCGTCGATGTAACTCACTAGTATCCCGTGCGTGCCCGGGACCACGGTCATGACCCTCGGGGCTGAGTCCGAGACGTGCCGCTAAGCAGTAAAAGGTAGTAGGATGGACGAGTAATGTCAGCATCATCACTCCCGGACTGGCCAAGCCCGTAAGACTGATCAGAACAATGTATCGAACTGTTGAGTTACAAGTCGGTTTCACCTTTGATTTCCCCATACCCCCAAACTATGCATGTCAGGTCAGGTATTCAGTAGTCAAGGACTAATGCCAACAAAGTCAAGTAAAGTAGGTCTGTCTGGATCAACAGCAGGAATGGTTAGGGTTGTCGGCATTAGGTATGAAATCAGGGAACAAGTAATGTCATGGTACAACAGGATGGGTCGGTATGTATGTATATGTCAGGTGTATCAGGGCCAGGCCAATATGTCGTGTAATCGGGTAAGTGCTCACAACAGGTACACGATCAATAATGAACAACAGCAGGAAACAGTATTTAACCACAGTATTTCATATAACCACAGTGTTGTTTATATTCTCTTATTAACAGGTTCAATCATCTTAAGGGTGTAATAGCCACAAGGTAAAGCAATATTCACAATTATAAATTAAGGAACTACATGAAATTATACTAAATGTAATGATTGACTCAAGAATGGTTCAACAGTTCAAGCAGATAGAAATCAGTCGTTTTATTTAGTTAAAGCATGGATTGATGTGGGTTAATTAATTACGAGAAACGGTTGTAACGATTCCAATATACTGATAACATTAATAATACGATATCAAATGCCATCATTAAGTTACAGTATTAAATAGTGTGAATTAAATTGCATGGCAAGACTAGATCTCGCACGCTAGCATGTTCAAGCAAGTATTCAGATACTTGCCTCGACGGTCTGCAAACTGGAATACGGATGCGATGTCGGCAGAAAACGCGATACGGAAGCACGGTTCACGGATCGAGTCCCAACAGAGGTCAACGGGATCACACGGACCAGGGGGCTTCACTGGAGCGTCGGGTTCGTCAGACGGCACGGTCGGATTCCGGCAAAAGTTATCGGCAACAAGTTAGCAATAAGATAAACATACAAGAATCAGCGGGGTTTTGCACCAAAGGAAGTAAAGTGATGCTTACAGAGGAGAAACAGGGGTAACTATGACGGGCCCGACGGCGATGAACCCACCGGCGGTGAACAGGAGGTGCGGCGAGGGTGTTGGACGGCTAAAAGGGCTCGGGGTCGCTGGAAAGGGGTGCTGCGGTGAGTGGGGAAGAGTGTGGTCGGCTCTGATGGTCGAGGGAGAGAAGGAGGTGGTCGTAGGTGGTGTCGACGAGGTCGCCGGCGCGTTTCTCCGGCGAACAGCGGGGTAGGCGATGGATGAAGGCTCGGGTTGGTGGTCCGGCGAGGAGAAGAAGGGAGGTGCTGACGAGGTCTCGACGAGGAGGGCGAGAGGGAGTCGTGGGAGGCGTCGACGGTGAGAGGCGACGTCGGCGGCGACGTCTGCGAGGGTGGAGGCGAGGTCGCGGTTGGGTGCAGGCGCGGGAGTCGTCGGGAAACGGGAGGAGGAAGGCGCGGGGGTCTCGTGGTGGCGAGGGCGGCGACGGCGAGGTCGCGGGGGATCGGCGGTGAGGTCGCGGTAGGCTAGGGTTAGGGTTTGAGGGGGTTTCTCGCGATGAAGGTTGGTTGAGGGAGGCGGCTGCATGCGATAGAAATATAGGGAAGAGAGAGAGGATGAAGAGAGAGAGAGAGATTTGATTGAGGGAGAGATTGAGGGAGGAGAGAGACAGAGAGAGAGATGGAAAGGAGGGGGGCCCACGAGCTCGATTGTGAGCTCGTGATTGGCTGAGGGTGTGTGAGTGGGAGTTAGAAAATATTTGTGTAAAGATTTTGAATGGATTTGGCCGTTGGAAAAATATTCGTATATGAATATATTAGTTTATAAATTAAATTGAAACGGGCCCTTTTTGGCGCGAAATGAAACATTTCCAAATCGCGCCCGGGTTGCGCCCAAATGTTCCAAATACAAATTATAGGATTTTAAGCGAGTTCCAAATTTTGAAAATAGGTGTTTAATGATTAAAATGCATGCCCCCAAGTCGGACACTTGCACGCGCGCGTAGTCGCCCAAACTTGCCCGTTTAGCCAAACGGAACGGAATCTCGACACGCGGACGCTACCACGCGACTAGTGGCGACGAGTAGGCTAACATGGACATCTTAAATTTCATTTTCGGAGTTAAAATTTGTTATGGGCCAAAATGACTTAACCGGGTAAAATTTAGCAATAAACACCAGAAAATCAGGAAAATTGGAATGAGCAATATATAACCCTCAACTAGTAATATAAATAGTACTATTGGACTCGGGTGTTACATTTTCAGTTCGTGTTTTGCATCGAACACTTGCGTTACTTGATTCGCAATCGAAATATATATATGATATTGAAGTGCAATCGAATTGAATAGGTATAATTAACATGAAGCAAGTATTAAACTTGCCTGGTGACGTATTGGCGACGGTACGGCAGCGGCAATGGCAACAGTGCGATCGCGACGCACGCGCGGTTAGGGTTCGCGGCCTCGGCTCGAGCTTGGAGATGGATCTGCTGCGACTAGAGCTTGGGTGCGAACGAGAAGGGGCCAGCGGGCATCGAGCGCAGAGAGGGGGTTGGCCGGCGATGACTCAGGGGTACGGCGAGGGCTGCAAGGTGGTGGTGCCGTCGAGGGAAGTTAGGGAGTTTGGTTGCTGGAAGGAGGTGGTGAAGGGAGGAGGTCGTAGTGGCCGGAGGTGGCTGAGGGGGGTCGCTGGCGACAGAGGAGGAGCTCGGCGGTTTCGTCGGCGATGGAGGTTGGTGGCCAGCGATGCTCACGGTGGGGATGCAGTGGGTTCGGTTGTGCAAGCGGGTAGTGGAAGGTGACAAAGAGATGGCCGGTGGTGTGAGGAGTGGCGATGAGAGGAGGAGCTGTTGGGGAGAGTGGTCGGCGTGCAGGTGAAAGGTTGAGGAGGAGGCAGGGGTGCAGTGGAAAAAAGGAGGTAGCGAGGGTGAGGGGCTCGGCTTGTATGAGGGAGAGAGGGAGACGAGGTCGAGAGGAGTGAGCGGGCGGGCGCGAGATCGTGGGTCGAGGAGCGGGGACGTGGTCGCGAACGAGGAGCGGGGGCGTGGGGCGAGCGGCGACGTGGGAGCGAAGGAAAAGAAGCAGGAAAAATATGAGGGAGTGGGAAAGAAAGGAGGCGGGTCGGGTATGGGCACGGGGCCGGGTCGGGCATGGCATGGGATTGAGGTTGGGCTGGGCTGGGAAATAAAGGAAAAAGGGGTTTTGTTTTGGGTTGAGGGTTTGGAACAAGAAAAAGAATGAGGAGAGTTGGGGTTTGGGCTTGGGTAAATTTTTTTAGAAAATAATAAAGAGTTAAGGTTTAATCAGGGTAAGGTTTAGAAAAATTAAAATTAGAATTATTTAAATTGGGAAAAATATTGGAAATATTTATTTATAAATACCGAAAAATACTTTTAAAGAAAACTGGGTATTACATCATACCCTACTTATATAAAATTTCGTCCTCGAAATTTATAACAACGACAAGCCCTAAGATGTCACGTGCAAAGCATAGAACAAATATTACTTTATAGCGATTTACGTAAAAGCAACTAGGCGAAAGTCATAGGTCTATATATGTATAAGAAATAAAGCAAGTAAAGGAATAGGCATAGAAAGCACAAGGCATAACCATCTACAATGAAAAACCATATACACAATACATGAAAAAATGAATATCAATAATAAATAATAGTGAAGAATTGGATGATAAGCCAAAAATATTTTAGTAAAATTATCGATCAAGCAATTTAAAGTAACTTGAGAAAACCCGTATGGCGAAATAAGCAAAAATAAAACAAGTAGTATGTGATGGCTATATTTGCGCTATTGAAAATTCAAAGAATAGTAAAGTATTCATAGTAAGTAAAACGGAAGTAGTTAATAACACGCAATCTTTTTCGATAAATACAAAATAACAAAAACTAAATTTCGAATAGCGACGTCACTGAATGTAATCATCGTAATAAGAAATAGCACTAATAATGTATAAGGGCTAGTTAGGGTATGGATTACAATGGAGTATGGCCCATTCAAAAAGGTCAGAGTGCGGTACTTTAATCTGAATGTTGAAGAGGCTGGGGTCAGGTCAGCACAAGGTGCTAGGGTGAAGAGTAATGAATTTCAGGATGGAAAGAAATTTATTGGGGAGGGAAAACAGTCAATGCATCATGCGAATCAATATTCAAAAGATTAGCGAACTCAGAAACTTTATTATTATTATTCCAGAAAATTTCAAACAAGGCATTCTCGAAAGATAAAAGGTAGCCCTAAACTATACATAAATTTATTTGGTCAGAGGAAACAAAAGATAAATCACGTCATTCGCGGTTATGAAAGTTCAGCAGGTTATGGTAAGCTCGCACGCTAAGATAGGGGCGTCCATTTCCATAGCGCCCCACAGGGATCGCCACTGGGGTTCTTCTGCCATGAGGCCTTCCTCTCCTGGTCCTTCTTCCTCGGCTGGAGCTTCTTCATCGTGATATACTTCTATGTGATTCACCTCTTCTGGATTTTCTTCTACGGGATTTCCTTCCACTGGATTCTCCTCAGGGTCTTCCTCTCCTGGATTTTCTCCTACCGGGTCTTCCTCGGGATCTTCCTTTTCGGGGTCCTCTTTCTCCTCGTCGGAGTCACTGATCATGTCGACTTCTAGGGATGCGACTCCCTCGTCCTCAGAATCTCTATTGCTGAAAATAACCCGTGGGCCGTTGATCCCGTCATCTGAACTCACCAGCATGCAGTCCAAGGAAACGCAGGACCGAGTGTCCTCATCGATAAGCGGCGCTGCTCCAAGACTGGCCATGGCCTGAAAAGAAATAGTCATAATCAGACAGTGGAACACACTAAGAAAATAACCAAGGATATGGAGCATCAGGAAAATATACGGTAGGTAAGGACTGAAAATCAAAATTTAGAATACTGATGCAATAAGCAGTATAAGGAAAATGAATGGCAAGGGGACGATACATACATCACAACTCACAATTTTATTGTATTCAAACTAAGAAGTTCAACGAATACAAGATTTTAAACGAAAGGAAACATTTACTAAAGAGTGACGATATTTTTATTGAAAGTAGAAAAGGTGATAATTCTTCGTTGATATCTAGATCGCTGCATTCTCGTCAAGCGAGTTGAATCCTGCACTGGGTCCGTACTATCCTCGAAGCTCGAACTACGAAATAACCAAGTCACTTAGCAGTAGTGGAGGGTGTGGGTGAATCTCTTCCTTGCAGCTCCTTCCTTCTAGGGTGACCGTTGACAAGATATTTATTGGATCCGCAAATCAGACATTGCCCTTTTTCCCTGTGACAATCCCTCTGAAGGTGTCCTGGTCTCTTACGGTATCCACAACGTTGAGTTCTTCGTTGCTTCCGTTGTTGAGGAACAAATTGGCATTTCATCTTCACATCTCTTCTTTGCTTATCAGGGATTCTCTTACGATTGGAGGCTTTCGCCGGTGTCTGAGCCATTTGCCTTCTTAGTCCTTCAGCTAAGAGATCGTTTGTTCGCTCCCGGGCTTCCTTCAAGCCTTGCAGTACATTCAAAATCTCGACGGTCTGATCCTGGGGAGTAGAGTTGGAAGAAAGGTCGTTGGAAGTCATGGTCCTAAAACAACAAATTTGAGGACGATATAAGGTACAAGGAATAAGAATCAGAATAAGATATAGAATAGACAACAAAACAAGAATATCGAGTGAGGTGAAACTCAAACGAGTGGAAATCAAATGTAGAACTCCAAGTCACTTAAACAGAGTACAGTATTGTAACCATGCTGCAGTTCATAATTACAATCATATAACTCTACTAAGTCACCCAAAACTCTAGCGGATGGATCAAAATATGCAGCAGAACACACTATGCGAATCAAGATCAAGAATAACAAGTTTACAATCTAGACCGAAGGATATCTTAGATTGTCAAGCCCTACACGAAAACTGTAATCCCATTCTATACCTGGCTCTGATACCAACAAAACCACGTCACGCCCCGCTTCCCAAAATACGGAATACGAGGGGTTGACAAGGCCAGCCGTGCTCCTACGGTCGAGAAAACATCATGCCGTAGTCACACTTCGGCTTCTAGCTTTACGTGGTAATCAGTAATCAATGCACAGGTACTGAGAAATGCAGTCACTAAATCAAATCAGATACAAAAACTAACCAGATAAAGATCAAGGAAGTATAGTGCTGAGTCATTGACCTAGATATCCGCAATGTCCTCGGGGTACGTCAGGTCCTGGTCCGAGCTAAATCCACTTCTCACTCTGAGCATGCATACTCAGGTCGTCAGAGCGACACAATAGCAATAAATATAAATACATATGTAACAAGTGTAGTAATGATGAATATGAAACAGTAAGCATGGAGTGATGATATGAGCATGAAGGAGCCAGTACAGGTAAACGGTAAAGCGGGTAAACAGTTAGACAGGTGTATCAGTCAGTAATCAATACATGTTACTAAACCTATCAGTCTCTAAGTTCCACTGTCCAAATCGCTAAACCTATCGTCAGTCCAAGAGTGAGAGTCAACCACTCGTGAGTATCTCCCACCCAAGGGTAGGGCCCCAGGGGCAAGGGAACACGGGCCTGAGTCGCTGATAGTCAGTAATATCACCCATATAACTCCAGAATCGCTGTGTATGCTGGAAATGGGACTCCAGAGATTCCGTTGAACTCACACTCAAACTACCCCACACCCCGTAGTCTACATAAAACACCAACCATAACTCAAATACTAGTCGGTCCATGACAAGTCTACGCGAGAACTGAAGACATGATCTCCATCAAGCATGTCTCGACTGGTACCCAAGATAAATGGACAATATTTGATGCCTTACCTATGATACTAATATAAGTGCTTCCATAATCATCCCATACCAATTATAGTTGCAATACCCTAGTTCATTTATACCAGTTCTAGTTCATGTATTTCTTTATTTATGGTATTTTCCTGATTTATTGTGTTTTGGGTGCGAATAGTGTATTTGAAATTTGTATTTGCATCCGACCCGACCCGCATGCTTGAAACCAGTCTTGATTCATGTTTATGATTTATCCTGACCTGTTACATGGACTCATGCACTTTCATTTTAATTTATACATTTTGAATACTGGCATTTTATTTGGTATTTGCATTTTTACAATATAACATCTTAAGTCACATAAAATATTTTAAAAATACATTGCATGGCCTGCATGATACCCTTAGCCCCGTGATAGCATCCGCACATCTTGTTCTCGTCCCGTTCAGTGAAACATACTTGTTTGGATGGCTACGCGTACGTGCGTGCATCCGTTCTTGGGGATATGCATTTTTCGTTATCCGGACATTCATTTTTTATTTTGGTCGACATGTATATTTTTTTCGTATTTTAAAACTGAATTTTAGACCCGACCCGGGCATATTTTGGACTATGTTTGTATTTACCAGAATATCAAATTTTATTTATATAATATTAATTTTATAAATTGATACAAATTAAAATTAAGTTAACTAATAATTTTTTTTAATTTTAATCTAAACTAATTTCCTAACAAACTAACAACCCCTTTTTCTCTCTCCTCTGCATATATATATTTGTATATTTTTTATTTATTTATTTTTCTTTCCTTATTTAATACACATTACTTCTTCTTCTTCTTTCTTCTTCTTCTTTCTTCTTCTTGATCTTGTTTTTTGATTCCGGTAATCATCGCCGGAACCGTGCTCGTCGCTGACGATCCGAGTGATCCAGTGAACGTACCTGACTTGTGTGATCACCCTCGTGCGTTGTTTGGAACCGTTCCGTGTACCGTGTGCACGTCGCGACATTTCACCGACGAAGGACGTTCCGTACACATCCGTTCTTGTTCCGTCTAGGAAAGGTAATCTTGCTACATGCTATATAACTCATTATATATCTATTTAAATAAATATCGCATCTGTATTTTAAATCAAGCATCCCATGTTTCATATTACAGCCTTTCGACGTTCCGTTTACATTTGTATAGTGCATTTCAGATCTAGGGCATGCAAACCAATTTTAATTACATGCTACATTACTTTAGACGCATATATTTTAACAAATGGAATACCTGTATTTAAAATCATGCACCCCATATTTAGTTTTATAACTTTTCGATGTTCCGTTTGCATCCATTCATATCATTTCATATCTAGGTCATGAAAACTTATCTTGTTACATACTATACTATAATATACTGCATCAAATTGAATAGTTACATTTCATATTGCTTAGTTATATGTTCCGCACTTGTTAGTTTATCATTTTACGATTATGTGATACCCGTTTGCATCCATATCATTTAAAATATATATCGTTGTAATATTTCTTCTTATTATTTTTAATTAGTTTATAATCTGCATTTTATAATGTTATACATTTAAAAATATTATAGTTTACACATGAAACGTCGTTGAAAAGCGGATACGACAAATCTGAAATTTACTGTACACCTTACCTTATAAAATTCATTATAAATAATAGAAAAATCATTAGTATACGTTCTTTAGTTCGTTACGAAGATAATTCAGAATACTATAACTCCATGAAATATTTACTTGCAAAATAAATTGTTTAAATAATGTAAAATGCAAATAAAAATGTCTCTAAACTGCTGTCCAGGGAAATTCCAGCAGCAAACTTTCAAATTCGAATGTTCATAGCTTTTTGTAGGGACAACCTGAGATGCTTATACTTATAAAAATGAAAACCTTATTGAATTATCTTTGTTTTGGTATAAGACACGTCCCTTTTGGAGAACGTTTGTTATTTTTAAGTTATTTTACAAATCAGGGTGACGCTGAATTTCTGAACGGAACTTTCTTGTGCATGGTTAATCAATACCACTTTTATAGTTATTAATTGGTTTGAATATGTTATCCATGTTAATATTATTATGTCAATATCTATTTAATAAATAACAGTGCTTATGTTTTAATATTCAACAAATTTTACCGATTTACAGTTTTATAGTATCCATCTGTATCCGTACGGTTTATTACATATCTAGTTGCACGCCGAGACCATATTATTTCATGTTACTGTTGTATTAGTGCACCATGCTTGATAATTGTGCATCTTACTTAGTCATGATGTGACCCCTGATCGATATTTGTGCATCCATGCTTTTATTGTACATCCGTACTTTCACCTTGATTCAATACTTGCTACAGTTTGATTATGAGCACCCGTTTGACACCTGTGCACTACTTAACATGACCTGATACACCACTACTTAACATGACTTGATACATGTACACTACCTGACATGACCTGATATATTACTACTTGACTTATTACCTGATCTTGTTACTAATGACGACAATCTTGACCTGCTGTCCCTACGGACATTTCCTGTTGTCTATTCAGACAAACCTGTACCTGCTTGATCCTGTGTTGGCATTAACTCCAGATTTATCAATACCCGACTTGAACACATAACCTGGAGGTATGGGGAAATCAATGATGAAACCTGACTTGTAACTCGACAGTTCGATGCCTTTACTGATCAGTCTTACGGGCTAGGCCAGCCCCGGGATGATGCTGCTGACATCATTCATCGTTGCATGCCACCTTTTACTGCCTAGCGGCACGTCTCGGATTCAGCCCGAGAATCTTGACCGTGGTCCCGGGCATGCACGGGATACTATTGAGTTATATCGATGATTCATCAAATTGATTTCAAAGACTTGAGAGTAGTTAACCCAGTAGACCAGTTTAGATTACTCATTGTATATCACCTGTGCCTTACCCTTCACTGTCATTATTTATATTACTGCTATACCTGTTTTACCGTTCATACTCTGTAACACCCGAGCCCAATAATACTATTTATATTACTAGTTGAGGGTTATATATTGCTCATTCCAATTTTACTGATTTTCTGGTGTTTATTGCTAAATTTTAACCGGTTAAGTCATTTTGGCACATAACAAATTTTAACCCCTAAAATGAAATTAAAAGTGTCCATGTTGGCCTACTCGTCGCCACTAGTCGCGTGGTAGCGTCCGCGTGTCGAGATTCCGTCCCGTTCGGCTAAACGGGCAAGTTTGGACGACTACGCGCGCGTGCAAGTGTCCGACTTGGGGGCATGCATTTTAATCATTAAACACCTCTTTTCAAAATTTGGAACCCGCTTAAAATCCTATAATTTGAATTTGGAACATTTGGGCGCAACCCGGGCGCGATTTGAAAATGTTTCATTTCGCGCCAAAAAGGGCCCATTTAACTTAATATCTTTAAAACTATATAATTATACGAAATATATTCATAACCGTTAAATTCCTGCAAAATCTTTCAAATCCTCTTAAATCCCTTCTTAAATCGTGATCAGCCAATCGCTGCGTGGGAATATACCCGCGTGGGCCCCGCCTCCCGTTCCCTATCTCTCTCTCTCTTCCCTCAATCTCTCTCCAATTTCTCTCTCTCCCTATATTTAAACTCTCCTCCTCATTCTCATGCAGCCGCCTTCTCTTCCCCACGCGACCACGAGAAACCCTTCAAACCCTAACCCTAGCTCCTCCGCAACCTCACCACCGATCTCCCCACGACCTCGCCGTCGCCGCCCTCGCCACCGCGAGCCCAGCCGCACCTCCTTCCTCCGTTCCTCTTCCCGTGCCTGCAACCAACCCCGACGCCTCCAACCACTGCAGAGCTGACGTCGACGCCGCCTCTCGCCGCCGACGACTCCCACGACTCCCTCTCACCCACCTCGTCCCGACCTCGTCGTCGCTTCCTTCCTCCCCTCGCCGGACCACCAACCCGAGCCCTTAACCCCATCGCCTACCCTCCTCTGGTTCGCCGGAAAAGGACACCGTCGACCCCCTCGTCGTCACCAGCACACCGACGAACACCTCCTCTCCTCCCTGCAACCCAAACCAGGCCTCTACCTCCCCCTACTCACAGCACAACCCGACCCAGCCGTTTCCAGCCCTCGCCGCATCTCCTGTTCACCGCCGGCGCGTCCATCGCCGTCGGGCCCGTCGTAGTTGCCCCGGTTCTTCGCTGTAAGCCTCCCTTTAGCTTTCCATTCATGTTTAATCCCTCGCTGGTCCTTGTTGCGTTTATCGTATTTGCTAACTTCGCTACTTTTGACTTTTGCTGGTTTCCGACCGTGCCGTCTTTTGGACCCGACGCTCCAGCGAAGTACCCTGGTCCGTGTGATCCCGTTGTTCTCTGTTGGGGCTCGATCCGTGGCCCGTGCTACCATATCGTGTTTTCTGCCGACATCGCATCCGTGTTCCAGATTGCAGAACCGTCGAGGCAAGTATCTGAATACTTGCTCTAACATGCTAGCGTGCGAGATCTAGTCTTGCCACGCAATTGATTTCATACTATATAAGACAACAACTTAATGATGGTAATTGATATCATACTATTGCAGTTATCTTTATCATGGAATCGTTACAACAGTTCCTCGTAATTAATCAACCCACTATCAATCCATAGCTCAACCAAATAAAACAATTGGATCATATCTACTTTAATGGTTAAATCGTTCACGAGACAATTATTATACTTAGTATAAATTCACGTAGCTTCATTACTTTATGATTGTGGATATTGCTTCACCTTGTGGCTATTGCACCCCAAAGGTGCGTGAACCTGTTAATAAGAGAATACAAACATCACTGTGGTTACATGGAATATTATGGTTAATTACTGTTTCCTGCTGCTGTTCATTATTGATTGTATACCGGTTGTGAGCACTTACCCGATTGCACTACATATTGGCCTGACCCTGCTACACCTGACATATACATACATACCGACTCATCCTGTTGTACCATGACATTACTTGTTTCATGATTTCATGCCTAATGCCGACAAACCCGACCATCCCTGCTGTCTATCCAGACAGACCTACTCTTACCGGATTTTGTGTTGGCATTAGTCCTTAACTACTGAATACCTGACCTGACATACATAGCTTGGGGGTATGGGGAAATCAAAGATGAACCTGACTTGTAACTCGACAGTTCACTACCGTTCGAGTGTACACATTCCTATTCTGTGCCTAACGGCATGTCTCGGTTTCAGCCGAGAATATTGTGGCCGTGATCCCGGGTATGTACGGGGTAATACCGAGTGTACACTTTCTTATTCTGTGCCTAACGGCATGTCTCGGTTTCAGCCGAGAATATTGTGGCCGTGGTCCCGGGTATGTACGGGATACTAACACTTTCCTATTCTGTGCCTAACGGCATGTCTCGGTTTCAGCCGAGAATATTGTGGCCGTGGTCCCGGGTATGTACGGGATACTAACACTTTCCTATTCTGTGCCTAACGGCATGTCTCGGCTGCCACCGAGAATATTGTGGCCGTGGTCCCGGGTATGTACGGGATACTTTTGGGTTACATCGACGATTCATCAATTGGTTTCAAAGACTATAGAGTAGAAAACCTGATAGGACAGTTTAGTCACCATTGCACATTACCCTGCTTTGTTATCTCTTATTACTGCTTTATTCATGTTCATACTTGCATTGCTTATTACCATGTTTATACTATATACTTGATGTCATGACGCGCTGACGTCTGGGTTTTGCATGGCCCAGATTCCGTACCACTGTCGACGACCGAGCAGGAGTACTTCAGCCAGCAGGCTGAACAGTGAGTCCTTAGGGTTTAGTTTATTTATTTCATTTCATTTCCAGATGTGAGCCCGCATTATGGGACGTACTGTTTATTCATTGTATTGGATCATTAGCTTCCGCACTTATTGTTTATTGATTCTTGTTATTATGGATTTGGACATGTATTAGATTAGCTTATTATCTTGTTCTTGATATCCTTACAACCGTAATGTGACTGTGGATGGATACTTCCTACCCACAGGTAGCATGGTTGGCTATGTCACGTGTCCAATCTTGCGTACTCTGGGAAGCGGGGCGTGACATGGTTCTTTTGGTATCAGAGCCATAGGTTAATTGGGTTTATTCTTTGTAGTTGGGTATCGCACCCGATACACAAATCAGAATACCCGTGATTAGGAAACATGTCCTGCCACTTGACCGTTTTACCATCCTTGAATCATTCTTCCGAATCATGTCGGCATGCAAACTTACTTTGCATTGTTAACTCGAAAACCTAACTTCTTGTTATCTCTAGGACTTAGGCGACTTGGGTGGAGTTAAGTAATTACGGCTATGATACCGCGGCATAGCTACAATGCAGCACTCTATTTAAGTATCTTGGAGTTCTAGCCTTGATTTATATATTGAATCTATCATCATGCTAATGTTGTTTGTTTTGATTTCAGGACCATGGCAAATAAGAATTTCAAGACGTATCAGAGGCGTGTGGATGAAGCCGCCAGGTTAGGAGTGATACGTGGGATGTTGGAAAATCAGAAGAGGCAAACTGAGCTGATCCAGCAGCAAGCAGATTCATTTCAGGAGGGTTTGCAGGCTATGCAGCAGTCTGTAAACACCGCTGTAGCGAAGCCAGCCGACCGAGTAGGGACCGTGGCAGATTTCAGACGGTTGGGTCCTACTACTTTCACTGGCTTGGAGGAGCCGTTGCCAGCCGAGCAGTGGCTAGTGGACACAGAGAATTTACTGATTGCGGCACAGATCCCAGAAGACAAGAGAGTTGATGTGGTGCGCATTCAGCTGGTAGATTACGCCCGAGAGTGGTGGCTTGTGGAGGAGACCCGCTTGTCCAAGCCAATCAGTTGGGCGGATTTCTCTAAAAGTTTCTTGGAAAAGTTCTTCCCGCGGACTGCCCGGGAGGAAATGGAGGAGAGATTTATTGGGCTGAGACAAAATGGAGCAGCTGTGGATGTACATGCAGCGGAATGGACGAGACTCAGCCGTTTCGCTGGACCCTTAGTCGCCAAGGAGGCAGACAGGGCGCGAAGGTTCTTGCGCAGTTTGGATGTAGACATCCAGAGGCAGATTGTCTCCCTGGGTTTGACCACTTTCTCACAGGTTCTTACGGCAGCCAGAGAGCAGCAGAGTTTATCAGGATCGAAAGGGAACCTTCACCAGACGACAGTTGCGGCCAGGAAGCCTGCATTTGTACCTAACCGAGATCATGGGCGCAGAGGTATTCCAGTGGACCGTCGAGGTGTAGCGCCAATGAAGAAGCCTGTGATCGTCGATCGAAGAAAGAGCATAAGTTGTAACTACTGCAATTTACCGGGCCACATTCAAAAGGATTGTCGGAGGAGACTGGGACTTTGTCTGGTTTGTGGAGCAGCCGATCACGCAGTTGGTGTTTGTCCGCCTAAGCTTCGCACGAGAGATGAGATACAGAAGCCTCCGCAGAGACCGTTCCAAGGGCAGAAACAGCTGACACAAGGACCCAACCAGGGTCGAGCTTTCACGTTGACAGCTGAGGAAGCCAAGGCATCAGGAGAAGTGGTTTCAGGTACTGTACTCGTTCGTGGTTTTCCCGCATTGGCATTATTTGATTCCGGAGCATCCCACTGTTTTATGTCATCCAAATTTATAATTACACACTCGATCACCTGCACGACCCTGTCTAGTTTCTGGGACATACACACTGGGAATGGGAAAATCATAGCTAGTAAGGAATGTAAAGAGTGTACGGTTGTTGTTTGCGGACGGGAGCTTTTTGCAGATTTCTTGGTGATTGATACGGGCAGTTATGAGGTTGTCTTGGGGATGGATTTTCTTGGCACTTTCCACGCACACATTGATTGTAGGGCAAGGAAAGTAATTTTCCAGATTCCCGGACACCCTGAGTTTATTTTCATCGGAGGAAGCAGTGCTGTCGGGCCGGTCGAGTTTAGGGCTAGGCCGACGAACAATGTTCTTGCGGCTATGGTAGTGGATAGTAATGAAGAGCCGGCAGTTGTCCGCGACTTTATGGATGTGTTTGAAGATATTTCGGGCTTACCGCCGAAGCGAGATGTGAAGTTTGCGATTGACCTTATTCCTGGTGCAGCGCCAGTATTAAAATCTTATTATCCGATGGCACCGGTGGAATTGGAAGAAGTTAAGAAACAGGTGGGTGAATTACTCGAGAATGGATGGATTCGAAGCAGCAACTCACCTTGGGGAGCTCCAGTTCTCTTAGTAAAGAAGAAGGATGGCACAAGAAGGATGTGCATTGATTATCGAGAATTGAACCGGGTGACTATTAAGAACAAATACCCGATCCCTCGCATTGGAGAACTTTTTGAGCAGCTTAGTGGCGCGAGGGTATTCTCGAAACTGGACTTGCGATCAGGATATCATCAAGTCCGAGTAAAAGCAGAAGACATTTGCAAGACGGCGTTTCGAACTCGGTATGGGCATTTCGAGTATTTAGTGATGCCCTTCGGAGTGACTAATGCGCCGGCAATATTTATGGATTTGATGAACAGGATCTTTTCACCTTTCTTGGACCAGTTTATTGTGGTATTCATTGACGATATTCTGGTATACTCGAAGAGTCCGGAGGAGCATGCTGAGCACTTAAGGATCGCACTGCAGACGCTGAGACAAGAGAAGTTATTTGCGAAGATGAGTAAGTATGAATTCTGGCTGGAAGAAGTGAAGTTTCTGGGGCATGTCGTGTCTGGCGATGGAATCGCCGTTGATCCCGAGAAGATTACAGCAGTTCGGGATTGGCCTGTTCCAAAGAATGTTGCGGAGATAAGAAGTTTTCTTGGACTCGCCGGTTACTACAGAAGATTTGTGGAGAACTTCGCTCGTTTAGCTGAGCCGTTAACCAAGCTTACGCGTAAGGAGGTACCGTTTGTTTGGACGGATGGATATGCATTGGCCTTCGAGACGTTGAAGCAGAAGTTGATAACCGCCCCGATCCTGACCGTACCGGATGATTCAGGAGGACTGGTGATTCACAGCGACGCATTGGGGAAAGGATTGGGATGTGTTTTGATGCAGAATGGGAAAGTCGTCGCTTACGCATCGAGACAACTGAAGACTCATGAGAAGAACTATCCGACTCATGACTTAGAGCTTGCAGCCGTGATCTTCGCCCTGAAGATTTGGAGACACTACCTATTGGGCGAGAGAGTCGAAGTCTTTACAGATCACAAGAGTTTGAAATATGTGTTCACTCAGAAGGAGTTGAACATGAGACAACGCAGATGGTTGGAGCTGATGGCCGACTATGACCTTGATCTTAAGTACCATCCGGGAAAAGTTAACGTCGTGCCAGATGCGCTAAGTCGGTTACCAGCAATTCAGTTATTGACCGCACAGAGGGAGATCATTGCGGATTTTCGGAGATTTGACTTGGAAGTTGTGCTACCCCATGCTACAGGACAGTTGATGCAGTTGCAAGTACAGTCGTCCTTAGTTGAGAAGATTAAAGCGGCACAATCGCAGGATCCTAGACTGCAAAAGTTTCGAGAGCAGGTTGGAGCCGGACTACGAACCGATTTACTGATCCATGAAGACGGTTCGTTGAGATATGGTAGCCGTGTGTGTGTGCCAAAAGGAGATGTGCGTGAAGAGCTCATGAAGGAGGCACACCGTTCAGCTTACTCTGTACATCCAGGAGGGACAAAGATGTACCGAGATATTCGACAACACTTCTGGTGGGAAGGTATGAAACGGGAAATTGCTCGCTTCGTGGCTAAGTGCTTGGTGTGTCAGCAAGTCAAGGCTGAACACCAAAGGGTTGCTGGTTTGTTGCAACCACTTCCGATTCCTCAGTGGAAGTGGGAACATATAACCATGGATTTCGTGACGGTTTTACCGCGGAGTCCAAAGGGCAACAATGCTGTATGGGTGATTGTCGACCGGTTGACCAAGGCAGCTCACTTTATTCCTTTTCGGGTTGGTCAATCGACAGAGACTTTGGCAGAGCGGTACATGCAAGAGATTTTCAGATTGCATGGAGTACCGGTAAGCATCGTGTCCGATCGGGACACTCGGTTCTTGTCGCACTTTCGGAGGAGTTTACAAGAAAGTTTGGGGACTCGATTGAAGTTTAGCACAGCTTATCATCCTCAGACTGATGGACAATCAGAGAGAACGATCCAGACCCTTGAAGATATGTTGAGGGCTTGCATGTTGGACTTCAAAGGTTCTTGGGAAGATCATCTACACCTGGTGGAGTTTTCGTACAACAATAGCTTCCAAGCAACTATTCAGATGGCCCCGTTTGAAGCACTGTATGGGCGTAAGTGCCGTTCACCTATTTGTTGGGATGATGTTGGTGAACGAAGGTTACTAGGACCAGATTTGGTGGTGCAGACAGTCGAGAAGGTGAATACAATCAGGAAGCATATGAAGGCAGCTCAAGACAGACAGAAAAGTTGGGCCGACACGTCAAGAAGACCTCTAGAGTTCGCCGTGGGTGATTTGGTATTCCTGAAGATATCACCGACTAGAGGGGTGATTCGCTTTGGAAGTCGGGGAAAGCTTAGTCCTCGATTCGTTGGACCCTTCGAGATATTGGAGCGTGTTGGAGAGGTATCGTACCGGTTGGCGTTACCGCCGTCATTGGCAGGAGTTCACGACGTGTTTCATGTGTCTCAACTACGGAGGTATGTTCGTGATGAGACTCATGTCTTGGATCATTCGGAGTTGACTGTGCGAGAGGACCTGACTTTTGAGGAGCGACCAGTTGAAATCAAGGATCGAAGAGAAAAGGTTCTTAAGAACAAGGTTATCCCTCTTGTGCTAGTTTCTTGGGGTAATCGATCGCATGAAGAATCCACTTGGGAGCGAGAAGACGAGATCCGGCAGAAATTCCCTCACCTTTTCCAGTAGTTAGCTATCTTGTATTCTTGGAATTTCGAGGACGAAATTCTTTTTGTAGTTGGGTATGATGTAACACCAGAGCCCAATAATACTATTTATATTACTAGTTGAGGGTTATATATTGCTCATTCCAATTTTACTGATTTTCTGGTGTTTATTGCTAAATTTTAACCGGTTAAGTCATTTTGGCACATAACAAATTTTAACCCCTAAAATGAAATTAAAAGTGTCCATGTTGGCCTACTCGTCGCCACTAGTCGCGTGGTAGCGTCCGCGTGTCGAGATTCCGTCCCGTTCGGCTAAACGGGCAAGTTTGGACGACTACGCGCGCGTGCAAGTGTCCGACTTGGGGGCATGCATTTTAATCATTAAACACCTCTTTTCAAAATTTGGAACCCGCTTAAAATCCTATAATTTGAATTTGGAACATTTGGGCGCAACCCGGGCGCGATTTGGAAATGTTTCATTTCGCGCCAAAAAGGGCCCATTTAACTTAATATCTTTAAAACTATATAATTATACGAAATATATTCATAACCGTTAAATTCCTGCAAAATCTTTCAAATCCTCTTAAATCCCTTCTTAAATCGTGATCAGCCAATCGCTGCGTGGGAATATACCCGCGTGGGCCCCGCCTCCCGTTCCCTATCTCTCTCTCTCTTCCCTCAATCTCTCTCCAATTTCTCTCTCTCCCTATATTTAAACTCTCCTCCTCATTCTCATGCAGCCGCCTTCTCTTCCCCACACGACCACGAGAAACCCTTCAAACCCTAACCCTAGCTCCTCCGCAACCTCACCGCCGATCTCCCCGACCTCGCCGTCGCCGCCCTCGCCACCGCGAGCCCAGCCGCACCTCCTTCCTCCGTTCCTCTTCCCGTGCCTGCAACCAACCCCGACGCCTCCAACCACTGCAGAGCCGACGTCGACGCCGCCTCTCGCCGCCGCCGACTCCCACGACTCCCTCTCACCCTCCTCGTCCCGACCTCGTCGTCGCTTCTTTCCTCCCCTCGCCGGACCACCAACCCGAGCCCTTAACCCCATCGCCTACCCTCCTCTGGTTCGCCGGAAAAGGACACCGTCGACCCCCTCGTCGTCACCAGCACACCGACGACCACCTCCTCTCCTCCCTGCAACCCAAACCAGGCCTCTGCCTCCCCCTACTCACAGCACAACCCGACCCAGCCGTTTCCAGCCCTCGCTGCATCTCCTGTTCACCGCCGGCGCGTCCATCGCCGTCGGGCCCGTCGTAGTTGCCCCGGTTCTTCGCTGTAAGCCTCCCTTTAGCTTTCCATTCATGTTTAATCCCTCGCTGGTCCTTGTTGCGTTTATCGTATTTGCTAACTTCGCTACTTTTGACTTTTGCCGGTTTCCGACCGTGCCGTCTTTTGGACCCGACGCTCCAGCGAAGTACCCTGGTCCGTGTGATCCCGTTGTTCTCTGTTGGGGCTCGATCCGTGGCCCGTGCTACCATATCGTGTTTTCTGCCGACATCGCATCCGTGTTCCAGATTGCAGAACCGTCGAGGCAAGTATCTGAATACTTGCTCTAACATGCTAGCGTGCGAGATCTAGTCTTGCCACGCAATTGATTTCATACTATATAAGACAACAACTTAATGATGGTAATTGATATCATACTATTGCAGTTATCTTTATCATGGAATCGTTACAACAGTTCCTCGTAATTAATCAACCCACTATCAATCCATAGCTCAACCAAATAAAACAATTGGATCATATCTGCTTTAATGGTTAAATCGTTCACGAGACAATTATTGTACTTAGTATAAATTCACGTAGCTTCATTACTTTATGATTGTGGATATTGCTTCACCTTGTGGCTATTGCACCCCAAAGGTGCGTGAACCTGTTAATAAGAGAATACAAACATCACTGTGGTTACATGGAATATTATGGTTAATTACTGTTTCCTGCTGCTGTTCATTATTGATTGTATACCGGTTGTGAGCACTTACCCGATTGCACTACATATTGGCCTGACCCTGCTACACCTGACATATACATACATACCGACTCATCCTGTTGTACCATGACATTACTTGTTTCATGATTTCATGCCTAATGCCGACAAACCCGACCATCCCTGCTGTCTATCCAGACAGACCTACTCTTACCGGATTTTGTGTTGGCATTAGTCCTTGACTACTGAATACCTGACCTGACATACATAGCTTGGGGGTATGGGGAAATCAAAGATGAACCTGACTTGTAACTCGACAGTTCACTACCGTTCGAGTGTACACATTCCTATTCTGTGCCTAACGGCATGTCTCGGTTTCAGCCGAGAATATTGTGACCGTGATCCCGGGTATGTACGGGGTAATACCGAGTGTACACTTTCCTATTCTGTGCCTAACGGCATGTCTCGGTTTCAGGCGAGAATATTGTGGCCGTGGTCCCGGGTATGTACGGGATACTAACACTTTCCTATTCTGTGCCTAACGGCATGTCTCGGTTTCAGCCGAGAATATTGTGGCCGTGGTCCCGGGTATGTACGGGATACTAACACTTTCCTATTCTGTGCCTAACGGTATGTCTCGGCTGCCGCCGAGAATATTGTGGCCGTGGTCCCGGGTATGTACGGGATACTTTTGGGTTACATCGACGATTCATCAATTGGTTTCAAAGACTATAGAGTAGAAAACCTGATAGGACAGTTTAGTCACCATTGCACATTACCCTGCTTTGTTATCTCTTATTACTGCTTTATTCATGTTCATACTTGCATTGCTTATTACCATGTTTATACTATATACTTGATGTCATGACGCGCTGACGTCTGGGTTCTGCATGGCCCAGATTCCGTACCACTGTCGACGACCGAGCAGGAGTACTTCAGCCAGCAGGCTGAACAGTGAGTCCTTAGGGTTTAGTTTATTTATTTCATTTCATTTCCAGATGTGAGCCCGCATTATGGGACGTACTGTTTATTCATTGTATTGGATCATTAGCTTCCGCACTTATTGTTTATTGATTCTTGTTATTATGGATTTGGACATGTATTAGATTAGCTTATTATCTTGTTCTTGATATCCTTACAACCGTAATGTGACTGTGGATGGATACTTCCTACCCACAGGTAGCATGGTTGGCTATGTCACGTGCCCAACCGTAATTGTGTTTTCTCTTGAGAGTCGTAAGGACCTCACAAGAGAATTTTCCCGCTTACAAGTCAAGATAATTCATAAGTGGTTGTTTCCCTCCTTGTCGATGTTCGGCTTCGGAGAGTGTGGCCCGTGAATAGTATGCAAGCGCCCATCTTAGACTGACTTGCAGGGCCCCAGTGCCTAGGAAACAAGTCCTTATCCCCATTGCATAAGTCTTTTCCCTACGAGTCGAGACGAATCGAGAGGTTCTCGCAAGGACATTAATTTCCTCACAAGTTGAGACGAATCGAGAAGTTCTCGCAAGAATGTTCTAACGTCACAGTTAACCTCTGCTCTTTACGACAAAGGTCCGTTAGGATCTGTGGTACTAGGGTTTTGTCCGTCGTACCGTCACGTTGGCAGATGTATTCCTCGATGGGCAATCTTGCTGTTCGAGCATCCTTGCGACTGTCGTGTCTCTGATCCCTTCGGAGGCTGGACAAGACGTCTTCAAGCAATCTTCCTAGGCAGTTTAACCGTTGGAATAGCAAGCGTTAGGAATTTTGCCATGCCGCTTTTTACTTGAGGTTAGGCTCGGTTTGGAGAGCCCCTGATGAGTCATAACCACTCCGCGCTGGTGTGGGATGATCTCCGATAGTCTTTCAGGTTTTATTTGAGTTGCCGTCAAGACCCTGAAGCTAGGAATTTGGCATTTGCTTCATTTGCTGGCATTGCGTCTGCTGTAACGAGACGAATGTCGCAGTTGTCTCTAGGTTTCCTATGAACCATCGAGGCTTGGAACTAGGGATTTTTCCATGGCTCCGCTTTGCTGACGTTGTGTCTGCTGTAACGAGACGAATGTCGAGGTGGTCTCTAGGTTGTCTGTGAACCGTCGAGATTTAGAACTAGGGACTTTGCCATGGCTCCGCTTGGGTGACGTTGCGTCTGCTGTAACGAGACGAATGTCGAGGTGGTCTCTAGGTTGTCTGTGAACCGTCGAGATTTGGAACTAAGGATTTTGCCCTGGCTCCGCTTTGCTGACATTGAGTCTGCTGTAACGGGACGAATGTCGAGATGGTCTCTAGGTTGTCTATGAACCGTCGAGATTTGGAACTAGGGACTTTGCCGTGGCTCCGTTTTGCTGACGTTGCATCTGCTGTATGGAGACGAATGTCGAGGTGGTCTCTAGGTTGTCTGTGAACCATCGAGATTTGGAACTAGGGACTTTGTCGTGGCTCCGTTTTGCTGATGTTGCATCTGCTGTAACGAGACGAATGTCGAGGTGGTCTCTAGGTTGTCTGTGAACCGTCGAGATTTGGAACTAGGGACTTTACCGTGGCTCCGTTTTGCTGACGTTACATCTGCTGTAACGAGACGAATGTCGAGGTGGACTCTAGGTTGTCTGTGAACCGTCGAGATTTAGAACTAGGGACTTTGCCGTGGCTCCGTTTTGCTGACGTTTCATCTGCTGTAACGAGACGGAACGCCGTTATTGGTCTTCTAGGATGCAGATGTTGCTGTTGAGATCTGACTTTCCCTTTTGACAGGATCTGGTGGGGGGCATTTGGTTTCCTTTTCGTTTATGCCCATGGATTGTATACAGGGGTCAGTATGGACTTACCTGCAGGACAAAATGTTTCATTGTATATGTATTATATTATTTTTTTTCTTTCCGCGATGCTCAATCATTTCAGCTTTTTATATCGCGAAAGTCGCGATTGCCCAATCATTTCGGCTATTTTTCGTGGTGCCCAATCATTTCGGCTATTTTTTCTTTTTACTCGCTATTTTTTTATTGCGGGTTGCCCAATCATTTCGGCTATTTTTGTATGCATATATTTTACTTGCTGATTTTGTTGCAAGTTACCCCATCATTTCGGTTATTTCATATGCATTTATGGCTTACTGATTTTTTTTATCGCGAGTATGAAACTTGGAATCTGGTACCAATCTCAGCATCAACATCGCTATGACTGGAATATTGCCAGGAGCGAATCATCATTTGCCGTTAAAGGGCTTGGAATTTGATACTGATTTAGGCGTCAGCATCTCTACAACTGGTACATTGCCATGAGCGAATCATCATTTGCCTTTGTCGATTCGAACAGGGCCCACATGACCTGGGCTTAGGCCAGCTTACTTGGGGTTGACTTTGACTTGGTCAATCGGGGTGTAATTTTTTACCCCAACAAAGTGCCCCCATCAATAAATGCACACCGCGTATATGAGTTGTGTGCATGAAATTGATGAAACTTGGAGTTGGACTTCGAGGTGGAACATCATTCCGGGGGCGGATATATTATGAGACAATGCATGGTTTCGACACAGAATTCCAGAGCGAAGCATGATTTTGACACGGGATATATTCTGAGACGAAGTATGATTTCATCGCAGAGCATGTTGGCTGGCTTGATTCTGAGACGGAGCATAATTCCAACGGGGAGGTCGTTGCTGCCCTTTTTGCGACTTGGACGGTCGGTGCTGTCATTTTAGCGACGTGGACAGTCGGTACTGGATTTGACTTGCTCCGCTTCTTACGGTGTCAGGGATTAGATTTGACTAGCTCCACTTTTCACGGTATCAGAGTTGAAGTTGATTTGCTTTGCTTTCTACGGTGTCAGGATTTGACTTGTTTCCGAGGTGGAGCTTGATTCTGCCCGGGAGATCACTGGTTGTCTTGCTAATTTGATATGATTTGGGTTGACATCAGTATCACTACACTAGAATATGGTACCATGAGCGAATCATCATTTGCCATAAGTGGATTTGGGGATTTTGGTTTTGGTTTGGCATCAGCACCGCTACACTGGAATATGGTACCATGAGCGAATCATCATTTTCCATGAGGGGATTTCTCTCATTTCCAATTTAAAGACTTAGGGGTCATCTGTTCCCAATTTAATGACTTAGAGGTCATATGTTCCCAGTTTAAAGACTTAGGGGTCTATTGGATCGAAAGTTTGGAATTTTGGCGTTGGGGTCGGCATCAGCGTTGCTAACACTGAAGCACAGGTGCTAGGAGCAATTTATCATTTGCCTCTGCCTGTTGGGGAGTGATAGTTTAGGAGACGGTTTTAGGTCCCTATCACCTAAGGCTTTTCAATTTTATGAGCCGTAAGGGTCCCATAAAAGTATTTTCTCCCTACGAGTCCAAAAGATCTCGTAGGTGTACTTTCTCCTTAGGAGTCGTGGGAACTGTTTACCGCCGAAAGACGCGACCGAGACGTTAGAATGTCTGGCCTGAATTTTGGGGGCAGATGCTATTTGGTTTTATCTGTCCACCTCTCCGAAGATACCAAGTTGATTTATGGCACCGCATATCGGAGGTTTAGACGGATGCAGCCATTGTAGCAGATTTCGTCAGGTTCCCCTTCGTTGTGAGGGATTTTTTGATTGTGGGGATGCTCTTCCCAGCAGGCGCAAACCCCAGCAGTTAATTACGTTACCGCATCACGGTGACCACTTTCTCCTACTCCAGAAGGTCACTTCGAGTCGTGTGTGTTTGTTTTATTTTTTGGCTGCCCGTGAATTGTATACGGAGACTGATTTATGTTGCCGCCCATAGGGCGTGGATTAGTCCAAATCCGTATATTCTTAAATTTGGGTTTGGGTTGATTTAATGATCATTAATCTCGTTTGAGATTAAGATCAACTTAAATGTTTGTTAAGGATACGTAAGTCCGATCTTGGACTAAGATCTACTTAACGGGGGTTCGGGATCATTTTTGATCCAATGAAAGAGAATTTGGGCTCTGTCGTTTTAGTTTAAGGACATTACGGTCCATGGGCTAGTTTAAGGACATTACGGTCCATAGCTAGTTTAAGGATGTTGCGGTCCATAGCTAGTTTGAGGACGTTGCGGTCCATAGTTAGTTTAATGACATTACGGTCCATAGAATTGTTAGTTGTCGGGACCCACCACCTCTCTAAAGACGTTGAAGAATTACAATGACATATATCAGAGGTGTGGGGAGATGTACCCTTGAACCAATGTCATTTGGGAGATCTGTAGTTGGATTTGGCACTAAGACCAATTTAGAAAGAATGTGAGCACATGGGCTCGGTTGATCTGAATTAGGGACTTTTGGTAAACTTGGACTCAGTCCACTTAGTATTGAATAAAGTGTTAAACAATTGTTTGGGCTCGGTCCCTTTTATGTGTAACAATACTAAGCATTGATATGGGCTCTGACTTTCACCCCATTTCTTTGTTTTTTATGGAGTGTTAAACACTCTTTATGGTGTTGGGCTCTATTTACAGAGCACTTTATGTTAAATAGTGCCCACGTGAGGGGCACGTCAGGCGCTTGGCGCCGAGCGCCAACCACTGAGTGCATAGCACTCTCTATTTTATTAGCGCCCACGTGAAGGGGCACGCGGGGCGCTGGGCACCAACTATTGAGTGCAGAGAACTCTTTATTTTATTAGCAACGCCCACGTGAGGGGCACGTGAAGTGATTGATTCGAAAAAGTGTATTTGTTTGTAGTTAACCGCAATCAATACGGTGTCGCGTGTAGCTAGACCGAGATGAGTACGAGTCGTCCTCTGGGAAACGTGGAACTTTTTACTTTTACTTTAGACGTGTTGAGAGAGAGAGGGGGAATAAAGAATATTGTAGAATGTTTCTAGATCTACGTTAAGCACTAATGCAAAATACAGATCTAGATTATTTTAAAGATGTAGATAATATAATAAGAGGGCTTGTAGGGTTCGTTAGGATTTAGTAGTTATGGACGATTAATTAAAAGTTACCCTTTTTATCCATTAATAGATTTAGAACTAGAACGACGGTGGTGCGTGTAGATTAGGGTTTCTGGAGGGAAAATGAATCCCACTCTTAACCCTTATCTCGACACGGAACTCCGTTCATATCTAGCCTTTACCAAAACAATCATTAATCCAATCTCTAATTGCGGTCGGAACTAGTAAAGAATTGCTAGCGCGCCCGATTAGGATGTTAATGATTCTTTTGATAAAGTTCCTAAACTTTATAGGATTTAAAAAGGGTTTAGTTATTTTCATCGTCCATTAGCCTACCCTAATCCTACGAACCCTAACAAGCGGAGAATTACTCGCGCATGTTGGGAGAAGAAGAGATGGAGAGAAAATGCATAATTAAACTACGAAGAAATAGAATAAGAAAAAGAACTACCTTTATTAATCAACAAGATCAAGTACACTTTGATTCCTTAGAAAATGATTACAAAAACCTAGTTTGCTTCTCGATCTCTTCTAAGGAGGTAGACGAACAGTTGATGATCAGCCTGGATGCGTGAGCCGTCTTGGACTTCGTGATCTCTTCGGCTTGATGATTTTTCCAAGAGGCTCTCGGTGCCTTTTTATAGTGCAAAGCCAGAATCTTATTGTTGAAAACTTGGTAAAATATAGCTTGGATTCACACCAGAAAATCTTGCCTTCCAATTCCACAAAAGTGCGGCGGATCCGCGGCCCAAGGGTGGGTTTGGCCGCGGATCCGCGCTCAATGGATGAGATCTTTTGATCAATTTTCTTTGGCTCTCTGATTTTGACATTTGGCAATCCTAGGCATCTTTAGAATTCAGAAATCTTCTCTCGGTTGCTTCCAGACTTGGTCTCCAAGTTTTGCTTCTTAATTTGGCAAGTTTTCTTCAACAAATTGATTTGTTTGTTAAATCCTTCATAACAACTTGGAAATATTCTGCACAACAACTCAAATAAGATTTTAGTAGACTTTGTTCTACTAGGATTAGATCAATAATATTATTTGCATACATTTTCCTACCAAATGATAATTAACTTATATTAACACATGGAAAATAATGTTTTTACACATAAACCCTCATATGTATAATATATTATAATATAGTCATTTTTTAATATAAAAATGGTAGGAAAAAATGTACTACAAATGTGCAGTTTTATCGACTGAACAAATACCCCCAAACTTATCTTTGATCGTCCCGAGCAAACTAGTTTATTTAAGAGGAGAAAAAGAAAAGGAGAAAACTAAGCACACTTTCGTAGGCAGACACGATTGCACTGAGCACGTGCAACAAGCCGTTAAACCTCTAGGTGTCCCTAGTAGGAGGAGTGTTGTCTCCTGAGGGTTTTCAGCGGATTACACCCACAAAATCCAATAACAAAAGAAATATGGTGAAATTTACATATAAAGACAAGAACCATAAAAGAAATACTTTGAAAAGAAGAGTTTCCAACTATGCTAGCTTTTCAGTTGTCATGAGCCCTATCTTAATAGTCATGAAAAAATGTTAGAAATCACATTATCCCTCAATAAAACATCGTCTTTATTCTTCATTCCTACCTTTCATCCAAACATTGATCATATAACCCTACGTGTGTGTAAAGAACATCCCTACACTCGGAGAATTCAATTCAAGCTATCATACTCTTGTCCATCTACCTTAGTACTTTTTAATTTGATGAAGATTTAGATTTGCTCACACATTTTCATGCGACCGTTAATACTTCTTGAGGTACTAACCAACCGATTACTTATGTGCTTGCTGATTAGGTGATAATATTTTCCTCGTCTTGCACCACCTAAGGCTTAGCAGTGACTCCCAGACCAGTTGGCCTTAGGGCACTAGGTGAAGAGGCACCCTCGCTATATTTTTTTATTGCTGCCTTGGCGATAACAAAACCAGTGTTCATTTTTTTCCACCATTTTTATATTTTCTTCATTTTTTTCACTTCCTTCATACTTTGGCTTTTAGACAAGAGCATTTCAAGGCATCCTCTACTATCCCGAGTTTCAAGACGTGTGTAAGTGCATATAGTAGGGTATCAATATTCAAATGTTCGGCTTCCAGAATAGAAACTATTTTTCAGACTTATTTTTATTCTCAGATTAGTGACTTCCTTCATCTTACTAACCCTTGGGACAACAGCTCATAACTACTTATTACTAGTTCGTTTAAGAAAACTTCTAATTTTCTTGGTTTTCTTAAACTATTCCTATCTTTTGGATGTAATTTTTCACTTTCTACTCTTTTGTTATAATTTTTTTTTAAATTTTAAATTTTTTGAAAATTTGTGCTTATGCAAAATATGATGCAACTTGATGTGTAAATAAGCACAAACCTCCCCCAAACCTGTTTACAGCAGAGTTCTCACTGATGTCATCTGTTAAGCTCAAAAACCTGTAGACTTGGGAGGAAATTATTAATGGGGGCAAGAATATATGAAAGTGAAAATCCTCCCCCAAACTTATTTTTGGCTCACAAATTTGAGGACAAAAGTTATGATCAAGAGCCAAAAATATACCCCTCCTCAAACATGAGTTAGACAATATGAAGCATTTTAAGAGGGGGTGAGTCATTTGGTCAAAGTAAGACTTTACAAAGACCAAAAGTTAACACCAACCATTCAAAGATTTTATCAGTATATCGTATAGGTTGGTGGAAGAATGTGTTGTATCGAGTCAAGAAAAAGTGGGGAAGGGATAAGAGGTGGTCAAGAAAGGGTTTGAATTTAGAGAAAAGAAAGAATGAGGAGGAATGTGAATGATTAGGAAGAAGGAATGGTGACGGTTCAACCTCTATAGGTGGAGATTGATCAATCACAAAATCCGTATCGTTTAAAAATTCAAGTTCGTCAGCAAAAAGTTCTTCAAAACTTTTATCAATGGTGTGATTGAACATTTTGCTGTCAAAGAGTTTTATGCCAGAATTTATTCTACTTGATTCACAAAAAATCACTGAGGTAGAGGACTCGAAAAACTCATCTACCTCTTTTTCAAAAATATCCAAATCAAGTTGAATTTCTGGTATTACTGAACTTGAATTAACGGATTGTGATTTATCAAAGCTCACTGAAACTATAGGAACAGAAGAAGAACCGGAGAAAGTAGAAGGTGAAATGGGTAAACAAATTGTTGGTCGAGTGTTGCTGAACCAGATGTAGAAGATGGAGGCTGTATTTCGATCTGATCTTCGGGTATACCTTTATCATCAACTTCAAGACATATTTGGGGTTCGGGAAGAATTAAAGGCTCAAGATGATGACCACAAGGAAGTGAAAGGATTTGATGAATTGGTGGGACAAAATCATCCAAAATTTCGGGTTCATCAATCAATATATCCCCAATGTCAATTACCTCATTCAAGTGAAGGTTAAAATTCTCAAACTCCTCATCAAAAGTATGGTTTTCAATCAGTTTTGGTTCAAGAGTGGAGGTGTAGAGATCACAAGGGTTGGGTATGGTTTCACTTGAAAGGGACCCTTCACAGTTGGGTAAATCAAACACTACAAAGTCACACAACTTATCAGTCATTTTATTTGGTGTACTTGATGAATCTATGAAACTGGAGTTGTGGATTTCAGTTTGGAAAGGGGAGGTTTGATTAGGAAGGGTGTACAGTTCTGTCTTACTACGCAAATCCTTCATAATTTGATTCGTCAGTTCCATATATTTTTCTAATGTCTGCTCCAGACTAGTCTTGGGTTGATAAGGGGTTTCAGTATAAGATTGAAATTCATGTGGATAATTAAAACTCCCAAATAACTGATTAGAAGAACTGTCTAGAGTAGGTGGAAAAATCGGATTGGATTGATAGGAACAGAATGGTTGCTGAACTTGGGTAGGAGTAGGATCAATATTATGATAAGAAGAATATTGATATGGGTTGGTTGGTTGGCTATATACAAACCGCATATCAAACTCTTCTCCGGACAGTGGTGGTGATGGTTGATATTGGTCCGGGTTGAAACTTTGGCCTCTAGACCTAGCTATGTGCTCAGCAATGGACATTCGTCTAGGGGCTTCCTCACTCTGGGTATGAACTGAAACAGGTGTAGGATTAGGATACGGTTGATAAGACCTAGACTGAGGTGGCCAACTGTTTCTTCCTGCTTGTTCTATATGATCTCTTAAGGACATGGAAGAGCCGGACGGTATACCGAAGGGATTTCGAAAACAAGAGATATCTGGTTGTGGACAGCAAAGCTCGGCAAGTGTTCTTTTGTTTAGGTCACCCATTATAAGAAGAGAAGAAGGGGGAAGGGGTAAAAAGGAGAGAAAGTAATTGGTTTGTTTTAAAAAAAAAAGACGGATTTAGACAAATCACAAAAAATGCACAACCCTAGAACTATGGTTACCTAGGTCCAGTCTCTAGACCGCTCCTAGACTTCCAAAAGACAAGCCGCAGGATAAATCCTCAACCTCCTCCGTACTACCCTTGTAGCCAGGTAAGTGGGAAGGAACCACGTCGTGGGCCTAATTAAAAACCACTAGCCTTCGACACACTTGCCTAGGCACTACAAAAATAATGCGGATAAACGATAGATTACCCACGACCTTCCTCTGTCCTTATTGAGCGCGACAGTCCTTAGAGTCTGGTCTAGATATTTTTTAAATTAATGAAGGGTTGATCTATATGCTTGGTTTGTGATTTGTGGGCTCAGGAAGGGTGATGAAATCCCCACCTAATCTTAATTTGGTCCATGCCCCTTAAAGATCCGTATTAAAATATGCAAAAACAAAACTTTGCAAAAAGATTTTTGAGCGGCGATATTTTGCAAAGAATCCTGCAGAAAATATATTTTATTGGATTTGAGAGGAGAGGGAATGAGTTAAGAAAGATACCAGAGAAGTGTGAAACCCTAGATCTCCTGTTTCCTCAAGTCCGTGACTCCAGATCCCCTCGCAAAATTCACACACAAATCGTTAAATATGCAATTTGCAGTTTTGTTTTAATAATGATATGGCTCGTCTAAGAATTCAACACAAATAGTAAAAATAAAAAATTACGCACGTATCCCCAGCAACGGCGCCATTTGATTGGTTCGAAAAAGTGTATTTGTTTGTAGTTAACCGCAATCAATACGGTGTCGCGTGTAGCTAGACCGAGATGAGTACGGGTCGTCCTCTAGGAAACGTGGAACTTTTTACTTTTACTTTAGATGTGTTGAGAGAGAGAGGGGGAATAAAGAATATTGTAGAATGGTTTCTAGATCTACGTTAAGCACTAATTTAAAATACAGATCTAGATTATTTTAAAGATGTAGATAATATAAATTAGCGAAAGGCCATGGCCCATCTGATCCATTTAGGCCAGCTTGTCTATTAGCGCTTGAAAGGTTATGGGTTTGAAGAATGTCATGAATTGGGACACAGTCGATTGAGGATCGAGAGTCCTGATGAACATGCCTACAGCTGGATACTCTTTGACGCGCTGTTCGCACTTAAACCACAGGTTCCGCCACCGAGTCGCATATTGGACCCCAAGTTTCTTCCGGCTTTACCCTGACATTGATCGGTGTCGTGATCGGAGTTTGTTCACTTGCGCTGGCGAACCATTGAGTGAATAGTAGTTCCATTTCGGTGAAGGTTTTCACGGAGTCATTTGGGAGCTCCGAGTACCATTCGAAAGCTATTTCTGACAAGCTTCCGACAAATTGGCGAAGTAACAGTTTGTCGTCACCTCCAGTATTACCGCATAGTGCTCTGAATTGTGTGACATGCTGGTGGGGATTTCTTGTTCCTTTGTAAATGTGGAAATTCGGGATCGTATATCCCGATGGGTACTTGATTTGGTCATACTAGGCTGGATATGGTTGCCCGGTTTTGACGAGTTGTCTGGCGGCTTCATTTGCCTGGTGAGCTCTGATTTGTTGCATAATGTAGTCATCCAGGGCCGTCTTGGAGATTGTTTCCTTTTTGGCCGCTGATAAGGCCGGGGAGGATTTAATGTTTCTCCTCTGTCATCCTCGTTAATTATCGGCGGGTATTCGGCCGGTGGTTTCGGTTGGATCATCATTCCAACCATGTCTTAGAATAGAAGAGCCATCTGCTTAATGTTAGCATCTTGCTCTGCAGCTTCTTTATCCTTTCTCTCCAGCACTCGTCGCAAGAATTCTGTATCGGTCTCTTACTCTTGGCGCTATTCAGCTTCTTTGTCGGTGAATGCTGCCATTTTGGTCGGCATTTCTTTGAGCTTTTGTTGTTGCTCTTGAGCCTTTGTCAATGACCGAGTTTGCGGTCGGTGACTCACTGAGGCACGTCTTTCTTCTTATCCTTAGGCCATGTAGACCGTATGTATTGTTATACCCTCGGACTTGGGGCATTTAGATCTTTTGCCATTGGATTTTGCCTCTGGCGGTGGAATTTTCTCCGGTCTCGTTCTTTTATGAGAGGTCGGAGCTGAAGGAGCCATTATGACAAGCGCCTATTTAGGATGGGTCCCCCGTTGTATGGCAGAGGAGCGGTCCTTCTCTTGTTGGCCCTTGTATTTCTTGGGTCGACGATAGTAATTTTCGTCAAGCACAGAGTCTTTAGACTTTTTGCCAGACCCTATGTATCTGTGAAGAAAGCCATTGGCGAGGCTGTTCTGGCTGTCACTGCACAGGGACCTCTGTTGGCGGAGTTGATTTCTTTAGCACCGCCATCGGAAAGTTCTTGTGGACTCTCCTGAGCGGATCAAAGCTATTCCGTGTTGGAACAGCAGTGTCGACATCCACCATAGGAGCTAGTGGGGTAAGCCCAGAGGGGTAGTTGCCCCCAGTCTGTCCTACTCGGTGCTGGTAGCGACGTCGAGTGTACCTAGCTGCAGGGACCGCCTCAATATCAGAAGCGGCTTCATCATTCCCCTGGCTTTACAGAGGAGCTTTAGTTAGCATCAGCCTGTTGAAGACCCATGCACTTGTTGGTGTTGGAGCGGAACTGGCCAATCTTTAGAAGACCGACTACCTGGGAGGGGAAGCACTTTTGCTGACGTCACCTGTAGCAGGAGCAGGGAAGGCTAGCCATTTTGTGGTGGCTCCCTCAGGTATCACGGGCTTCTTTAGGGGTCCGCTTAAGTTCTTCCTCAGCCTACTGAAGGCCGAGACTTTAGAGTTTGACGGCTTGCTGGTAGGAGCCATCTTGGTTGCCGGCCGATCAAAAACCGACCTTCTGGGAGCTTCTTATGGCGCTGAAGTGCCAAGGTTCACAGGCGGAAACATGGTCCCGAAGAAAAGTCTAGTAGTAGCCTGAGTGACTTGCCCCACTCGTATGGTGAAGATAAAGTCCGCGTTGGGCCCGTACATCACTCCTCCAGCCAGGACGGAGTGGGAGTCGCTGTTGCATGAGATGCAGAGGGAAGCCATTGATTTTTGCACAGAAGCGAAGCACCTAGTTTTAGTATCTTGAATCCAAGGGCAACCATGAATACAGCGAACTACGATTTTTTTGCGATCACAACACACAAAGTGTGGAGTGGAAAGAGGAAGAGGTTCTACCGGACATGCCGGAATCTGTTTACCGCCGAAAATAGAGACGAACTGGAGTTGAACGTCTTACCTGAATTTGGGGGCAAATGCTATTTGGGCATATCCACTCACCTCTCCGAAGCAACCAAGTTGATTTATGGCACCATATATCGGAGGTTTAGATAGATACGACCGATGCAGCAGATTTCATCAGATTCCCCTTCATTTGTGAGGGTTTTTTTAATTGTGAGGACGCTCTTCCCTGTAGGAGCAAGCCCCTGCAGTTAATTATGTTATCACGTTGCGATAACCACTTTCGCCTGCTCCGGTAGTTCACTTTATATCACGTGTTATTTTGTTCATTATGGTTGCCCATGGATTGTATACGGAGACTAGATTATGTCGTCGTCCGCAGGGTACGGATTAGTCCAAATCCGTATATTTTAGATTTAGGTTTGAACTTAGGTTGTATGTTCCGTTAGTTCAAAGAATATTTTATTTTAATTAAGGATCATTAACCTAATTTTAGATTAAGATCAACTTAAATATATAAGCATTTGGGCTCAATTTATTTTAACTAAGGATACGTTAGTCTTATTTGAGACTAATATCAACTTAGAAATATTTTAAGGATCATTACATTTAGTTAAGATCCAACAACAGAGAATTTGGGCTCGACTGCAAGAAAACTTCAGAGACTTAGCCAATTTGGGCTCGTTCTTGGGATTTTTCCTTTTATTCAAAAGTTCTAAACACTTATTTGTTGCTCTGGTGCTCACATGGGAAGCACGCGAGGCACTCGGATATGGGCACTGCCCAATCAATGCTAAGCACTTAGTCATTTTGACTACATATATATAGTGCTCAACACTTTTATACAGCACTCAGTTTCACGTGAAGCGCTGAATTTTGACCTCTGGGCTCTCACGTGGGAAGCACATGAGGCGCAGAGTTTATGTTTTGGCACGCTCACGTTGGACTCACGTGAGGCGCTGTGCTCTTTTTTTGTTAAGCGCTCACGTGGGAAGCACGTGAGGCGCTGAGCATTCTGTTTTGGGCGCTCATGTGGGAAACACGTGAGACGTTGAATCTTTTATTTTAGAGATTTTAATCTCTGTTGATGTTTTCTGAAGAAGTTTTAACTTCTATTAACGGCATTTTGACCATTAATGATCACCAAAATCTCTGTTTTGAACATCTGAGATCAGTTTATTGGAGAACTAAGTTCTTCTGTTCTTTTTATAAGAACTAAGTTTTTTATGTAGGGTTAAACCCTGTTTTCAGAGGAATTAAATTCCTAGAGCATATGTCTTTTCTCTCTGTTCTTTTTACCTAATTCTTTCCCCTAAATTTTGAGTTTGAAGAACAGGATCTCCCCGATGAGAATTAAATTATCAACTTGTGGGGAGATCTGTCTTACAGATCTCAGATCCAGAGAAAGAACTAAGTTCTTTTAACGAAGGGTTAAATCTTTGTTTTTACTTATGCCCGGCAAAAGAGATATGTTTTATGTCTGCTTTTTCTTTACCTACGGTTGGAGAGAACGAGGAGACCTTCGAAGAAGAATTAAATTCTCATCTTGTAGAAAACTTATGGGGTCTATTATCCTCCTGAGACTTAAAGTCCCGGGTTCTTTATATAGAGGAAGCAAATTGTTAATTAGTTTGAGAAAATCTCTCATTTGAGAAATACCAATTGATTTAATTGGCCTCAAAAATTATTTGGGGGATTTTATCCACAGTTGGATCTTTAATCCAGAGAACTTCTATTTTACAGAATATGTATTCTTGTTTTTTAACAAGACTAAGGATATATTTTCCCATATATAGAATTTAATTCTATTAAGCGACGATTTTTAATCACCGTTGGATTCTTAATCTAAGGGTTCAAAGTATATCTTTCTCATTTGGAAAGATTAGGAAAATATTTTTCTAAATTTAGAATTTAATTTTATTATTGGATCTTTGATCCAACATCTTTCTGTTTAACAGAGAAGATCTTTTTTATTTTAAAAAAAGGCCAGGAAGATGTTTTCCCCTAATAGAATTTAATTCTATCTTTCGATGATTTTTTAATCGCCATTGGATTTTTGATCCAACGGCTCTGTTTAACAAAGAATATCCCCAGATTTTAGGGAAATAATTCCCCATGTAGAATTTAATTCTACCTGCTCTTAATTTGGGCGCTGACGCTCTTGTGCTATGCATGTGGGCGCCGCCTAAAAATTTAATTCCTACACATAAACAGGCATACACGTGCTTTGCACGCCGGCGCTTACGTGTGTATCACGTATGGTGCTGCCATAGAATTTAATCCTATCAGAGATTAGCATCGGCGCTCACGTGTCTTTCACGTGAGGCACCATCTGATTGTGTTTATTTAAACAAAGGGTGATTATAATTTTTTTACGAGGGAATAATAATATTTTTCACTTGCGCACACGTGCATATCACGTGATGTGCATGTCTGTGTTAGTGATATATGCCCTAAAGGCCATTATTGTATCATACTGGTTTGTATATTGCATATTTGAAGCTTGGGATATACACGGATATAGTAACAGTCTTGCTCGAAATGGTAGTATGCTACCTGGTTTGTTTCTATTTCAATATGTGCATGTGTTTTTTTAGCATATCTCTTATACATATTGGTAGAGCCCTTAGGATCTTTTCTTGATTACCAGCGTTGTGATGGCAGTCACACTAGTAGGGGCTGGGTAGTCTATAAGCACATCCTTATACAGGTCCCTAGTCGTACGATTATCGAGACAGAGCATCGATACTCCAGAGTAGACTAGTGTATACGCTTTTCATCCCAGCATGGGAGATGGTCTGCCAGCTGTTGGTGTACAGCATACCCAACATCTTAAAAAGTTGCTTGAACTGTGCTTGAGGGAGGGCCTTGGTAAATGGATCCTCCGTTTTGTCATTCGTATCTACTCTCCGGACCTCAATCTCTCGGTGATCTACGATCTCCCTGATCAGGTGATACCGCCTCAAGATGTGTCTGGATTTCTGATGGGACCGTAGGTCCTTCGCTAAACCTATAGCCCTATTGTTATCACAATACAAAGGTATTGGATCAACAATGGAGAGAACCACCTCAAGTTCAATAATGGACTTCTTCATCCAGACTGCTTCTTTTGCGGCATCGTTCGCAGTAATGTATTCAGCTTCCATCGTCAAGTCTGCGACGGTGTCATGTTTGAAGCTTTTCCAACACACCTTCCCTTCATTGAGGGTAAATACAAAAACCGAGATAGACTTGTTGTCATCCTTGTCACTATGGAAGCTTGAGTCGGTAAAGGACTCGACCTTAAGGTCTCCATTGCCTTATACTAAGAGCATCTCCTTAGTCATTCTCAGGTACTTGAGAATGTTCTTCACAGCTGTCCAATAATTCTCATCCGGGTTTGACTAATACTGGCTCACTACGCTAAGCGCGTATACTACATCTGGTCTGGCAGCAATGACAAGTAGGATTCAAATGGATTTCAGTATAGCCACTGGAGAAAAGGATTCATCATAGTCCAATCTTGGGTTTTTGACGAAAACCTTTTGGAAACCTATAAGTTTCCTCCGCTTGTTGCAAAAGGTTTTCTCCTATCTATCTATCCATCTGCACCAATCTTCCTTTTGAAGATCCACCTGCATCCAATGGGTTTCACCCCAGCTGGAGCAACATCCAAAGTCTAAACTTTGTTGGTGTACATGGACTCCATTTCGGATTTCATAGCTTCAAGCAATTTTATAGAGTCCTTACTGTTAATGGCCTGCTCATAACTAGTAGGATCATCTTCTTCCAAGATGCAATCCTCTCGATCCCTATCTATGAGAAAATCGTAGTATCTCTCTGGCGGACGAGAAATCCTACTAGATCTGTGGAGTGGCTGAGATTCGTTTAAGATTATTGAATCCTGTTATTCTATCAGATCTTCAGTTGTTGTCTGTGTATCTGGAATCTCTTCCAGTTCCACCATACTCCCACTGGTTTCTTTTGCTAGAAACTGCCATTCCAGAAAGGTGCCATTCCTAAAGACAACAATCTTTTGTTCCTCTGCATGGTAGAAAAGATATCCTCGCGAATGTTTGGAATATCCCACAAATTTAAAGAACACTAATCATGTATCGAGTTTGTCTGGATTGTGATTTTTAATATAAGAAGGACCCCCCCATATCGTAATGAATATAAGACATGGTTTCTTTCCACTCCATATTTCATATGGAGTTTTAGGCACGGATTTAGACGGAATCTGATTCAATAGGTACGCTGCTGTTTCAAGCGCAAGTCCCTAAAATGAAAGAGGCAATTCAGCATTACTCATCATTGAGCAAACCATATCTTATAGGGTACGATTCCTCCGCTCCGATACATCGTTGTGCTGTGGTGTATACGGAGGAGTAAGCTGAGAAAGAATACCATTCTCTTTTAGGTATTCTAAGAATTCCGTGCTTAAGTGCTCTCAAGATCTATCAAATCTGAGGATCTTGATAATTTTTCTAGTCTGGTTCCCTACTTCGTTCTTATATTCTTTGAATTTTTCAAAATCTTCATATTTGTGTTTCAAAAGGTACACATATCCGAACCTAGAGAGATCGTCAGTGAATGTAATGAAGTACGAGAACCCACCCCTCGCATGTATAGACATCGGGCCATATACATCACTGTGTATAAGTCCCAAGAGCTCTCTAGCTCTTTTTTCATGTCCGGTGAACGGAGATTTGGTCAACTTTCCCTTGAGACAGGACTGACAAGTTTCATAGGATGAAAATTCGAACGGATTCAGATATCCATCCTTATGCAACTTACTTAGTATTTTCTCACCGATATGACCAAGTCTACAATGCCATAAGCAGGCTTCGTTCACATCTGAACTCTTCCTCTTGCGTGTGTTTTGTACATTGAAAACTGTGTTTTGATTTAGAACGTAGATACTATTACATAGTGTACCTTCTACAACCAATACCTGATTAAGGTGAATGTTCATGATATTTCTATCTAGAACAAACTTATATCCATCTTTATCAAGTAAAGAAACCGATATGATGTTGCAAAGCATGGAAGGTACATGGTAGCAATTGTTCAAAATCATAGTATTGCCGCTTGGCATAGGTGATATTCACCGACGGCGGTAGCATCAACTTGTGCTCCGTTCCCTACTCTGGGGGACTTATCACTCGGTCCAACCATTATACTTTTTCTTAATCCTTGTAATAAATTACATGTGTGAGATCTTGATCTGGTATCTATTACCCAGGAGGTAGGGTTGACCGAAAAATAGTTTTCAATAACAAATACACCCGAAGAAGACACATTAGAATGCTTCTCCTTCAATAGGTTTATCTGGAATTCCTTACAGTCCTCTTTCCCTTGCTCGTACTCATGACAGTTGTCATAACTTAGAGTCGAACCGACGTTTCCCATCCCAGTGTAACAAGCTGGTTCGATCAAGTCAATCATTTTATTATCTTGATTAGGGCGTGAAATGGTTGCTACCTAAAGAGAGAGAAAAGAAACACCCAGTGTGCACTCTTGCAAGATCAGATTGGTTATTAGTTTATCTAATCAGGATGGCTCCCACTATTTCCTTGAATTTTCTTTCAAACATATTAAAGGAAAATTAGTCGGGATCATTCGCACCTCACAAGTTCGCTAACCGTTCAGCCAAGTGAGTGTCAGTACTTTAAAGGAGGTTCCCCATGCTCTCGCATGGACCTAATTAAAACAAACCTCATTTCCGCAGAGGAGTATCCCCGTTAACACTTTTCTAGACACCTAATAGGTTAGCTAATTATAAAGTGAAAAATATCTTCCAAGAGTAATCCTACTCATCAGTGGGATCGGGATCCAACTATCATCGCATGATAACATAGATGGAAGCCACTCTAGTTACCATACTTCAGAAGGTATGCAACACCAGCAAGTTTCATGTATGTTTGAAACTCCCGATGTGGTTTTTGCCCCTAGGACCCAAGTGAACTTGACTAAAGATCAAAATATCAAAAGGTCCTAGTCAAATTCTACTAGTCATTTTCTTGATTGCGTTAGACCCACCCGTACAAGCCTTGACTAAAGATCAAAATGATCACATGACCGTCCTAACCAATCACATTATCATACAACAGAAAAGTATTACATAACTATCAAACACTACGCCTCGACTAAAGGTCGAAATGCGTAGCACGAATACTAAGCACTACCAATCCGAAATGACGGAGGGCTACGGCTGGGTTTTTGGTGAAAAACCCTTTAACGTAATGAACTTGATATCGTTGAAGGAACCGAATGGTTTTGAAAAGGAGTGGTTTAGGCTCCGCTTTTTGAAAACTAATGGTTTTGAAGAAAACCGAGTAGTCTATAGAAGCATAAACTTTTGCTTAAGGGGTCACTCCCCGTAAAGGGATCTAGGCACTTACCTTCTCGAATGAGGTGCTGGATATTTCTAACCGAATACCACTTTGCAAAGCAAAAGAACATGACTATAGTTTTTCGAAATTTATTCCAACAATATCTTTTAGGTTTCTTTTCTTGTATTAATTAAAATTAACACGGTCCCATCAATTTATTCCTATCACCCCAGAAAAGAACGAAAATAAAATGTACATATATGCAATCCGTATTCGCCACGGGGCCCCGTGTTCAGTCGAAAATATCGCGCATTTGATATAACATTTTCCTTACTTTTCTTAAAAACCTAAAGGTGTTTATTATAAATATAGAATATATATGGGTTTATCTGTAAAAATACTATTTATCATATGTTTATATATTATAATTAACATTATGAAGGAAAATATATGCATATAATATTTATATAATATTTTGATAATTTAAATATGCATATAATATCAAATATTCTTAATCAATGTTCTTAAAATATAATATCATATCAAATTGGTTAGGATAATAACTCAAAAATACCAAATATTACTAACATTATTCATTAAAATATTGTGCAAGGTTTAGTTTAGGTCAGGAGATCGAGATGTTGAGATGTCGGGAATCAAAAATCTGCCGATAAAATTAAATAAAATCGAAGAATCAATACTGGCAGAGACTCAGAAAAGATATGAAGATTCCAGACATCAAATAAATCTCCATGTGTCAAGACAAATCACTCCAGAATTTTGAAGCCAAGATCTCACCAACAAACCACGGATCCGCGGCCAAACCATGCAATATGCAGCGGATCCTCGGCCGATTCACTGAGTCGGGATTTGGGATTTTTAGTTGTGATTTGCAACAACAAACCCTAATTCTAGGGATCTATAGTTTATGGTTTTGGGGCTATATAAAGGACCGAGGACTAAATTTAGAAATCATCAATATTTTACACAAAGCAAATCACCGTCAAAGAACAAGTGATCCATGACATGTCCGCGATTCGACGTGATATGGCGACGTGAGATTCGACGGAGAATCTACTTCTTACGAGGCAGAGATCGAGAGAAACTTCTTCTTCCTCTTGTAATCTAAACTCGAATGTTTTGTAATTGTGTAGTTGATTAATAAAGGTAGATCATTAGATTAATTATTTAGCATTTAATTTCTGCATTATGATCTCTTTCTCTATACATTCTTCTTCTGTCTCCATCATGCGTGAGTAATTCTCTGCTTGATAAAGGTCGTAGGATTAGGGTAGAACAATGGATGAGAAAATATTTTCACTTCTTTTAAGTCTTATGAAGTTTATAAACTTTTGCAAAAGAATCATTAACATCCAAATCGGGCGCACTACCAATTTATTGCTAGTCTCGACCGCGATTTGAGATTAGATTAACAATTGTTTTGTTAAGTGCTAGACATGAATAGAGATCAATGAAAGGACAAGAGTCAATAGTGTGAAAACCCTAGTCTCTTCCAAAAACCCTAATCCTCATGCATCACTATCTATATAGTTTTAAATCTATCAATAAATAAAAGAACTAATCTTTATTAGTCATCCATGACTACTAAATCGTAACGAACCCTACAAGCCCTCTTCTTATAAAATCTACATCCGTATTTAAACTAGATCGGTATTCCATATCTGTGTTTGACGTAGATCTAGAAATTATTCTTCACTATTCTTTATTTTTCTATCCTTCCTCTTTTTCAGCACGTCTAAAGTAAGATTGAAAGATTCCACATATCCCTGAGGACGACCCGTACTCATCTTGGTTTAGATACACGCGACACCGTTATTGATTGCGGTTACTATACTTCTCTAAAATACAGAATCAATCAAATGGCGCCGTTGTTGGGGATACGTGCGTAATTTTTTATTCTTACTATTCGTGTTGAATTCTTATTTTGATCTATATCATGAAACAAAACAAAACCACATCTTGCATAGTTAATGATTAGTGTGCTATTTTTGCGAGGGAATCTGGAGTCACTTTAGAAAGGAAATCAAGATTCAGAGACTTTCAAAGTATTCCACAGAAGCATAGGAGGGCAAGGGAACATTTTTTTTCAAACGATCCCACCAAGGCGCGACGGAACCGCCGCAAAATTGAGCATTTAGCCGCGGAACAGTGGCCACTTGGTGGACTTGACTTCCAATATTTCTCCGGTATCTTTCTCTGTACTTTCTCTCTCATCTTAAAATCCTATAATATATTTTTCTGCAGGATTTTTTGCAAAATATCGCCGCTCAAAAATCTTTTTGCGTGTTTTATTTTGTGGGTTGTTTTTGCATATTTTAATACGGAGTTTAAGGGACAAAGACCAAATTCAGATTAGGTGGGGATTTCATCACCCTTCCTAGGCCCCACAAATCACAAAACGAGCATCTGCATCACCCTACATTAATTAAAAAATATCTAGACTAAGACTTTAAAGACCGTCGCGCTCAAATAGGACAGAGGAAGGTCATGGGTAATCTATCGCTTATCCGCATTTCTTTTGTGGTGTCTAAGAAAGTGTGTCTAGGCAAGTGGTTAGATAATTAGGCCCGCTATTTTCGGTGATTCTTATAGAGGATACCTCCCACTTACCTGGCACTTACTGGCTACAGGAGCGATAAAGAGATGGTAGAGAATTGATCCTGCGGCTTGTCCTTTGGAAGTCTAGGAGCGGTCTAGTGACTTGACATAGGTAACCTTAGTTTTAGGGTTTGCATGTGCATTTTGTGATTTGTTGAGTCAACCCTCAAGTCCCACTTTCAAAGCAAAACAATCCAACTAAAGCTTAAATCTTTCCCTTTTCACCCTCCCTCCTCTTTCCTTCTTATAATGGGCAACCCAAATAGAAGAACTTTTGCCGAATTTTGCTATCCCGAACCAGATATTTCTTGTTATCGTAATCGCTTCGGTATACCATCCGACTCTACCATGTCTTTAAGAGATCGGATAGAGCAAGCGGAAAAAAACAGTTAGACACCTCACTCTAGGTCCTATCAACCGCATCAAAATTCTACATCTTATTTTGTTGATACTCCATCTAAAGCGTGTAAGGAAACTCCTAAATGCATGTCCATCATTGAGTATATAGCAAGGACTAACAGCCAAAATTTCAATCCGGTCAAACCGTTAGGACAACAAATGCCACCACCTTCTAAAGAAGATTTTACTGCTCAGTTTGTGGCGTATATGACATCTGTTGACAGTCGTCAACCACACAACCAATATCAATATTCTTCTTATCACAATATTGATCCTACTCCTGCCCAATTTTCACAAGCATTCGATTCCTATCAATCCTACCCGACTTTTACACCTTCTCGAGACATTCCTTCTAATCAGTCATTTAGGAGTTTTACTTATCCACAAGAATTTCAATCTTATGCTGAAACCCCTTACCGACCCATGTCTAGTCTTGAACGGACTGTGGAAGAATATGTGGTAGCGTCACGCCGCACCAGAGAGGAATTGAATGAGTGCATGGCCGTTCTCAATAAACAAATCAAACTAGCAACTAGTTTCAAACCAGCTCAAAATTTTCCAACGTATGATACGGCCATAGGACAAATTGAGAATTTGGGTAGTGAGAGAGAGCGGTACACCCTTCCAAATCAAACCTCCCCATCTCAAATTTAAATCCAAACTTCCAGTTTCATAGATCTATCGAGTACACCAAATGATTCACCAATTGAAGATAGAATGTCTGATGAGTTGTGTGACTTTGTAGTGTTTGATTTACCCGATTGTGAAGGGTCCATTTCAAGTGAAACCACACCCAACCCTTGTGATCTTTACACCTCCACTCTAGAACCCAATTGATTGAAAACCCTGCTTTTGATGAGTTGTCTGAGACTTGTATCCTTCACTTGATTGAGGATATTGACGTTGGCGATATATTGGATGATGAACCCGAAATTTTGGATGAGTTAATCCCACCATTTCATCAGGTCCTTTCACTCCCGTGTGGTCATCATTTCGAACCTTTAACTATTCTTCTTGAACCCTATATGCGTCTTGAAGTTGATGATAAATGTATAGCCGAAAAGTAGAACGAAATTCAGCCTTCATTTCCCACATCTGGTTCAGCAATACACGACACCCCAATTTGTTTACACATTTCATCCACTTTCTCCGATTCTTCTTCTAATCTTCCTTTAATGATAGCGAGTGTTGATGAATCACAATCAGATATTTCGATTTCGATAATTCTAGAAAGACAACTTGATTTAGACTCTTTTGAGAATGAGGTAGATGAGCTTTACGAGTCTCCTACCTCCATAATTTTTAACAAATCAAGTGTGTCGAATTCTGACGCGATACTTATTGACATTGAAACTTTTAATTGGACCATCGATAAAAGTTTCGAAGATATTTTCGCCGAAGAACCCGCATTCCTAAACGACACAGATTTTGTGATTAATTAACCTCCACCTGAAGAAGTCGAACCACCACCATTTCTTCTTATCCCATACGAGAATGTGACCATTCTTCCCATTTCTAATCATCCACATTCTCGTTTCCGTTCACCATTATTGTTTCGTCTCTATCAACCGAGACGTAAATCATACCGCCTCCATGTTGGGGTTGAAAATTGCACCCCGGTTGACCAAGTCAAAGTCAAGGTCAACCCCAAGCCAGGTGGGCCCAAGCCCAGATCAAGTGGGCTCATGCCCGAGTCGAGCCCGAACATGAGGCGGCCGGCCTCTCCCATGCCAACATAAAAATCATATAATAAATAATTTTAATGTAATTTATTTATGCATGACTGGGCATAAAGCCAAATTTTTCTAAAGCCCGTGGCTTATGTGCAAAAAGAAATGGCACATGAGCCATTGGATGGGAAAAATGCCATTTTATAAAGCCCAAGGGGCTATATGTAAATATGTAAGCCTATATAAGGCAACATGATGAAAATATCCAAGATACTTATTCATTCCCCCAAAAATTAGGGTTCTTTGTGTCTCCTGCTCCTTCATCAAGGTTCTAAACCTTCTTCCCATTTTTCAATTAAATCAAGAGTTTTACTCTTCCTTTTCCCAAACTAAATAGTTTTTTACCACAAAACCCACAAAGGGGAACTTAGATCTTCTATCAGATCTTAAAAATAAAATATTTTTAAAATCTCATACTTCTTGTTATTCAAGACCCAGCAAATAGAGGAGGAAGGAGGAGACTCATCTCCAAAAATCCCATCATGGGAAGATCCAGAGCTAAAGGGAGAAACAAAGCAGCCCCCTCTGATCATTTCTAAACTTTTTAGGAGTTTAACTCCACAAACCGGGAGCATAGCTCCCAGTGAAGGGACCAAAGTCCCCTTTTCTGTTTGATGCCCAGCGTCCAGCGCCCAGAGCGCTAGCGCCTACGTGCCGAGCACGTGGTGCGCCCAGCGCCCAGAGCGCTCGCGCCCACGTGCCGAGCACGTGGTGCGCCCAGCGCCCACATGCCGAGCACGTGGTGCACCCAGCGCCCACATGCCGAGCACGTCGTGCGCCCAGTGCCCCGTGCGCTAGCGCCCACGTGTCGAGCACGTGGTGCGCCCAATGCCCACGTGCCGAGCACGTGGTGCGCCCAGCTCCCAGAGCGCTCGCTCCTACGTGCCGAGCATGTGGTGCGCCCAGAGCGCTCACGCCCAGCGCCCAGAGCCTGCGTGCCATGCACACGAGGCGCTGGCCCCCACGCATCCTTTGGATGCCCTTCCCCTTTACACACACACACACACGCACACACATACTCAACGACACTGTCCCTGTTAGAAAAAAATTTCTAACGGGGCACTGCCCCGCACCACGCAAGGGGGCTACTAGTCCCCTTGACCCCCAGCCCGCTATCCGGGTAGCGGGACCCCCGTAAAAACTCTGTCGGGCCCCCGATATATCCAAAACCCCTCCAAAACACAACACTGCACATTGAGTTCGCATGACCAATTTAACCTGTTAATCGGAGTTCCCCCGCCCCAAAGGCGAGGGGTAATTAACGGCAGCTTAGTCCGCGGCTGCCGGAGATTCGTATCCCCACAATCAAAAAACCCCCGCCTACCCTAGACAGGGGGAATCTGTAGTATGCCTGACCAGCGCACGCGTATTCCCATCTCAATGGGGTGATGAAAAACACCATACACTCCTATCTCCCCACTTCTTCAAATCTCTAATTTCCACCAATCAGCGCATTACATCAATAAAAGTTTTGAATGGTTGGTGTTGACTTTTGGTCTTTGTAAGGTTTACTTTGACCAATAACTTTAACCCCCCCCCCCCCAATAATTTTAAATGCTTAATACTATTTTACTCAAATTTAGGGGGGGTATTTTGGCTCTTGAAAGAAAATTTTTATAGAATTGTGAGCCAAAAAATAAGTTTGGGGAAGAATTTTACTTTCACTATTTCATGTCCCCGTTACTAACTTTTCCTTCCAAATCTGCAGTTTTTAAGCTTAATAGATGACATCAGTGAGGACACTACTATAAACAGGTTTGGGGGAGGTTTGTGCTTATTCACGCATTACTTTGCATTATACTATATATAAGCACAAAAATTTTTGATAATGAAAGTTTGAAAGTAAAAATTTATATATGAAAGATATGAATAGTTTGAGAAAAGCAAGAAAGTTAGATATTTTCTTAAACGAAGCTAGCAATAAGTAGTTATGAGCCGTTGTCCCAAGGGTTGGTAAGATGAAGGAAATTACTAATCTGAGGATAAAAATAAGTCTGAAAAATATTCCATATTCTTAAGGTCAAACATTTGAACGTTGATACCTTACTGTACGCACTTATACACATCTCGAAACTTGGGATAGTAGAGAATACCTTGAAATGCTTTTGTCTAAAAGTCTTAGTATGAAAGAAAAAAAAATTAAATATAAGTGGTGAAGAAAAAAATGAACATTGGTTTTGTAATTGCTTAAGGCGGCATAAAAAAAATATAGCGAGAGTGCTTTATCACCTAGTGTCTTAGACCAACTAATTTGGGAGCCACTGCTAAGCCTTAGGTGTTTCAAGACGAGAAATTACGTCTTAATACGCGAGCACATTTTGTAATCGGTTGGTTAGTACCTCAAGAAGTATTAACGGTTGCATGAAGAATGTGTGAGCAATTCCATCTAAAAAATTCACCGACTAAAAAGTACTAAAGAAGATGGACAAGAGTATTATAGCTTGAATTGAATTCTCTAAGTATAGAGATGTTTTTTACACACATGCAGGGGTATATGATCGATGTTTGATGAATGGTAGGGAGGAAGACTAAAGGAGATGTTTTATTGAGGGATGATGTGATTTTTAACATCTTTTGACGATCATTAAGTTAAGGCTCATGGCAACTAAAAAACTAGTATAGTTGAAAACTAGTATAGTTGGAAACTCTTATTTTCAAGTTCTTTTTTTTTTATAGTTCTTATCTTTGTACGTAACTTTCATTTTCTTTATTTTATTATAGGATTTTGTGGGTGTAATCCGCTGAAAACGCTCAGGAGACAACACTCCTCCTACTATGGACACCTAGAGGTTTAACGGCTTGTTGCAAATGCTCAGTGCAATCGTGTTGCCTATGAATGTGTGCTACTTAGGTGTTTCTTTTTCTTTTTCCCCCTCTCTTGAATAAATAAGTTTTCTCGGGACGATCAAAATTAGGTTTGAGGGTATTTGTTCAGTCGAAAATATCGCACATTTGATATAACATTTTCCTTATTTTTCTTAAAAATCTAAAGTTGTTTATTATAAATATAGAACATATTTAGGTTTATCTGTAAAAAAAATATTTATCATATGTTTATATATTATAATTAATATTATGAAGGAAAATATATGCATATAATATTTATATAATATTTTGATAATTTAAATATGCATATCATATCAAATATCCTTATTCAATATTCTTAAAATATAATATCATATCAAATTGGTTAGGATAATATCTCAAAAATACCAAATATTACTAATATTATTCATTGAGATATTATGCAAGGTTTAGTTCAGGTTAGGAGATCGAGATGTTGAGATGTCGGGAATCAAAAATCTGCCGATAAAGTTAAATAAAATCAAAGAATCAATACTGGCAGAGACTCAGAAAAGATATAAAGATTCCAGACATCAAATAAATCTCCATGTACCACAACAAAGCAGCTCCAGAATTCTGAAGCCAAGATCTCACCAACAAACCGCGGATCCGCGGCCAAACCATGCAATATGCGGCGGATCCCCGGCCGATTCACTGAGTCGGGATTTAGGATTTTTAGTTGTCATTTGCAACAACAAACCCTAATTATGGGGATCTATAGTTTATGGTTTTAGGGCTATATAAAGGACCGAGGGCTAAACTTAGAAATCATCAATCTTTTACACGAAGCAAATCACCGTCAAAGAACAAGTGATCCACGACAGGTCCATGATTTGACGTGATATGGCGACGTGAGATTCGACAGAGCATCTACTTCCTACGAGGTAGAGATCGAGAGAAATTTCTTCTTCCACTTGTAATCTAAACTCATAGGTTTTGTAATTGTGAAGTTAACTAATAAAGGTAGATCATTAGATTAATTATTTAGTATTTAATTTCTGCATTTTGATCTCTTTCTCTATCCGTTCTTCTTCTATCTCCGTCATGCGTGAGTAATTCTCTGCTTGATAGGGGTCGTAGGATTAGGGTAGAACAATGGATGAGAAAATATTTTAATTTCTTTTAAGTCTTGTGAAATTTATAAACTTTAGCAAATGAATCGTTAACATCCAAATCGGGCGCGCTACCAATTTATTGTTAGTCTTGACCATGATTTAAGATTAGATTAGCAATTGTTTTATTAAGTGCTAGACATGAATAGAGATCAATGAAAGGACAAGGGTCAATAGTGTGGAAACCCTGGTCTCTTTCAAGAACCCTGATCCTCATTCATCACTATCTATCTAGTTTTAAATCTATCAATAGATAAAAGGAGTAATCTTTATTAGTCATCAATGACTACTAAATCCTAACGAACCATACAAGTCTTCTTCTTATAAAATATACATCCGTATTTAAACTAGATCTGTATTCTATATCCGTGTTTGACGTAGATCTAGAACTATTCTTCATTATTCTTTATTTCTCTATTCTTCCTCTTTTTCAACACGCCTAAAGTAAGATTGAAAGATTCCTCATATCCTTGAGGACGACCCGTACTCATCTCGTTCTAGCTACACGCGACACCGTTATTGATTGCGGTTATTCTACAAACACTTTTTTAAAACAAATTAATCACCCTGTCATGCACTGTTAGGTTACTTAACTACCAGCAGAGCGGGGGCTGGACTAGTGTGGATGCAAAACATATACAACATGTACTAATATATATAAATATATATATATATATAACCATTCATCCCAGGCATGATATAAGCAACATTACAGAACATTAATAAGCAATATGGAATAGCGGATAATCTTAGAGCCTCAGGTTTCATTTGAGCCGCAAATGAGACCCGACATTCCTGGTCGTGGTGATAGCCGGTGTAATGAATGCAATGAAAAACCTAGACCTCTACGAGTGTGGCAAGTTACCTGCCAATCCCGAAAGTGAGGCAACCCCAATCAACAAAGTAAATGGGCCACCCAACACTTCACGTAATCCGGTAACTTGAGCACCCCTCCTTGGGTCATCCTATACCCCCTACGAGTGCGGCGAATAGCCCGCCGATTCTAGAGTAAGGCCCCCTCCATCTCAACGTTAAGAGATGCGGTCCCGTTGCCCTGTAGAACCTGGCTATTCGAGCACTCCACCGTGGGGTAATTCTAGTACAGAAAAGGAAATATATATATATATATATAACGGTGACATCGACCTCAACCCAGTCGTGGCCCAATGAAAGAATATACAATCTGGCAGAAACGGCAGTCCACATGTCGGACGCCCGCCCCGCAATAATGAATATACAAATGAATCTGAACTATACTGCTACCATTACACTATAGGCTATCCACCACGACAATCCATCCATAACATCAACGCAACACAGAACATCAATGTGAATATCATGTTCGTAAACCCGTCAAATTGTACATATAACAATTAGTCGAGTTATACCGCTCAATGATATTCACGGTCGTAGATACTAACATATATACTGATAAACACGAATTCAAAATTTCAATCGACTAAAACTTTCCGCATTTGCCCCAAATACAAACCAGTATTCAAACAAATCTGGGCCAAAACCATACATGCCAAAAATCACATTTCCATGACATAGAGCACTAGAAAATTTTTTGGGACCAACGGACAAAATAAGATCGCGAAACCGCCTCCAAATGGCATGTTTAGCCACGGTTCCGCCGCCAAATTTTTGGGTTACGTGCCCAAAAATTTTTCTGGTCACTTATTTCGCCTGCACATAATTTTAAAGCAAACTAAATGATTTTTTGAACAACTTTCAAATCCGGACAGTGGGCATGTAAACGGAGATGCAATTCAGAAAATTTGGTCGATCGAGACCTTAAACATGTACAAACTAGCTAGTAAAGGTTTATGGAGTGGCTCTGATACCATATTGGGTTTCCTAGTGCCCTGGCCATCTACCACAGCCATTACGGAATGAAAAACTTTCAATTTTAAAAATCCGGCACTAGAAAATGTTCGGAATATGTATGCCCTAGAGGCCATTATTGTATGATATAGTGGATACTTGGACATATATATAGAGAGGACTTTCTTGCTTGACATAATAGTATGCTATCTGATTGCATTTTATCTTAACATGTACACTTATATTATTATACTGTCTCTCTGTTACATGTTGATAAAGTCCTTAGGATGTAGACTTGACTACCACGACTATGATGCAGATCATACTAGTAGGGTTGTGTAGTACGCAAGCACATCCTTTAACAGTTCCTAGTCGAAGGAATATCGAGACAGGGCATCGATATTCCAGATTAGACTAGTGTGTACGTTTCTTGACCCTGTATGAGGAGATGGTTGATCCCACAGCCATTGGTGTTTAACATCAAAGATTGTACACAGATGCTCATTAGAGAATGGGTACACCGAACAGGACTCGCCGAGAACTCCTAGATGGTACCATACCTATTGTCAGATGGCAATTCTCTGGTGACACTTGTACAGGTTAGTCTGTAGACCCGAGATCGTCATAGTGTCTTGTGTGGTTCCCACTATGCTTTGATTTCCTCCCTACCACGGCTCAAAGGAGTCGTGCAAACATGTGGATTTTGGGTACAGTCCCGAGTCACATAGAGGCAGTGAGCGATAAGAGGGGTTTCATCTCTTCCGGTATAGGGAGTTGGTGTTATGCTATACTCGATTGGCTATAACAGCAAGTCCCTGGTCAGGGATGATGAGATTTACTGGTAAGTGTTATCAGTAGTTTCTCGTAAGGTTATAGGCTACACATCGGCATGACTTATCAAGTTACTGGGGTTTGATGATTCCACTACTAGACTCGATATACGACATATCAGACGAATAGACCGGACTGTACGGTAAATATTGCATATAGGCTTCACGAGAGTTTGGACAAGCTTTCTTGTTGATCTTCTATTCGTTTAATACCTGGGTAGCCGTTACGTCCAGCTAGTACCATTGACGGCTTGTGGGTATCTGATATGATCATTACCTACTGCTGACATATTAACGAGTCTTTAGAGTCCTACACAGAGGTTTCCTAGCTCAAGCGAAATGAAGTAGGGCACATATGGTGATATGTACGGGAGCTTGATTAAATACGAGTATGAGATACCGTATTCTAATCAAGCGATATTTGATATCTGTTAGCTTATATGTGATATAACCGGATTATTGAATCAAATGTTGATTCAATGATTTGACTTATATATATATATATATATGTGTGTGTGTGTGTGTGTGTGTGTGTGTGTGTGTGTGTGTATGTATATGTATGTATGTATGTATGTATGTATGTATATATGTATGTATATATATATATATTTGATACTGGCCGATTATATATGATATGACCGAATTATTGAATCAAGTGTTGATTTAATATCTAGTATTGAATATTAGTCGGTTATATGTGATATTGTTGGATATAGTGCCCTCAAGTCAATTGTTGTAATCGCAGGCATGCGATTGTGATAATTGAGGGAGGACCTATACAAGTAGAACAGTCTTACTCAAAATGATAGTATGCTATCTGGTTTGCCTTTATCATCATGTACATGCATTATGTGGTATTACAGATCCAATGGGCTCTATTACATGTTGATAGAGCCTATAGGATTCTTTCTTGACTACCAGCATTATGATGGCGATCATATACGTGGGAGCTGAGTGGTCTATAAGCACATCCTTAAATTTCCCTAGTCGAGGGAGTATCAAGACTGGGCATCGATACTCTGGAGTAGACTAGTATGTAATTATCAAGACCTCGACGAGGGGTGGTGGCCGGTCTCACAAGCCATTGGTGTCAGTTAGTCACCTATGATAGTATAACGGTGCTTATTGGGTTATGAGTACACTGGACGAACTCACAGGGAACATGCTAGTTGGTATTATACTTATTGTCAGATAGTAGTTCCCAGATAACATAAGTACAGGTTAGTCTGTCGACCTGAGATCGTCACATGTCTCCTGTGAGTTCCCGCTGTACTTCGATTACTACTCTACCATGGCTCAAAGAAGTCATGCAAATGGGTTTTAGTTGGGTACAGTTGTTAGTTATATGTATGCCCTAGATGCCATTATTGTACATATGATGTATATTATAGTGGATGCTTGGACATACATAGGGAGGACTTTCTTACTCGACATGATAGTATTGTTAGTTATATGTATACCCTAGAGGCCATTACTGTACATACGATGTATATTATAGAGGATGCTTGGACATATATAGGGATGACTTTCTTGCTCGACATAATAGTATGCTATCAGGTTGCTCTTTATCTTAACATGTACGCTGATTGTCTCTATGTTACATGTTGATAAAGCCCTTAGGATGAGTACTTGACTACCAGGACTGTGATGCAAATCATACTAGTGGGGACAATGTAGTCGATAAGTACATCCTTCAAATATTCCTAGTTGAGGGTGTATCGAGACAGGGCATCGATATACCAGAGTAGACTAGCGTATAGCTTCTTGACCCATGTAAATGGGCGATGGATGATCCCATATCCATTGGTGTTTGACATCAGAGATATTATACGGGTGCTCAGTAGAGACTGGGTACACTGAACGGACTCGCCGAGAACTCCCAGATGGTACTATACCTAACGTCAGATGGCAATTCTCTGATGACATTAGTACAGGTTAGTCTGTAGACCCGAGATCGTCATAGAGTCTTGTGTGATTCCCACTGTGCTTTGATTTCCACCTTACCACGTTCAAGAGAACGTGCAAAACGGTGGATTTTAGGTACAGTCCCGAGTCACATGGAGGCAATGAGCGATAGGAAGGGTTTCGTCTCTCCCGGTATTGGGAGTTGATGTTGCACTGTGCTCGATTGGCTATAACAGGAAGTTCTTGGCCAAGGCTACTTCAGCGATATACTGGTAAGTGTTATCAATAGTTTCTCGACCCGTTATGAGCCTCATATCGACACGACTTATCGAGTTACTGGGGTCTGACGTTTACCACCCCTAGACGAGATATGCGACATATCAGACGAAGAGACCGGACTGTACGGTAGTGTTACTGATTGGATTCGCAGAAGTACGAGAAGGCTTGCTTGTTGATCTTCTGATCGCTCAATACCCTGGTAGCTGTTACGTTTAGCAGACCGCTTGCAGCTTGTGGGTATTTGATATGATCATCGCCTACTGCCGGCATATTGACGAGTCTTTAGAGTCCTACACAGGGGTTTCCCGGCTCAAGCGAAACGGAGTAGGAGCATATATGTGATATGTGCGGGACCGAGATTGATACGATATGAGATACCGTATTCTATTTCACGATATGAGATATCGGTCGGTTATATATGATATAACCGGGTTATCGGATCAAGTGTTGATTCGATAAGTTGATTCATATGATATTAATCTGTTATAGGTGATATAGCCGGATTATTAAATCAAGAGTTGATTTGATAATCTAATGTATAATTATATATTTGATATATTACATTACATTAACTATTATTAGCTCACTTATGATTTCTTTTCTCACTTTGGATACATTGATGTATATGTGATATATGTTAAATGTATCATGCTAGGTTACAAATGCAACTAGGGTTATTAAGGGTACTAGGGTTATTAAGGGTTAAACCATGCTAGGGTTAAGATTAGGGTTTTATATTTATCATTAAGTTATTCAAAATTATGGATTTTATCATGGTTGATATTTGTTGAAAGCTTGTAGAAGCTTGTAAGCATCTTTGACTTTGTCTACTCTTTTGTCTAGCTTAGGATATTTATTTAACCCAACCCTTTAACCCATGGCCATGGTTAACTCTCTACAAGGATTAAGCATGACATGCTTAACTCTTGGTTGCATTTTTAACCTCAACAATAATTCATATGATGAGTTCATTCTTCTTCTTATTATTCCTCCTCAAAAAGCTTTCTAGCTTCAATGGAGGTATGAGAAAAGGTGTGAGAAAATCAAATCTAAAGTGAGCCCACTTCCTACTTCATCATCCTCTACTACTTTCAATTTAGTATAGGGTGTTTGCTTCACTAATTCCATGATTAGTGAAGAGATAGCTTGGGTTAGTGTCTCCTCGACGTAGATCATTTTCGGCCTCGAAGAATTCGAAGCAAGCATGTTCGTTTCTTCATCGGAGCCTCTCTAGAGTCTGGGACTTCTTGATCGCAGCGAAGGGACAACTACACGGAGCTATTGAAGTGAAGGACCGGTGTATAAAGGTTGTATTCCTAGCTCACTTTACTTTTAAAGTGTTTGCATTTTATATTCCTTCGATTTCTAGTTAACGATTCTTTGTTAGGGTTAGCTAAAACGGAAAAATTTTGAATTTGCATGGAAGATGCCTCCCGAAAGCTTGCCGTCGTCTTAGGTAACCCTACAAGTATGCTATCCGGTTGCTCTTTATCTTGACATATACACTTACTGTCTCTCTGTTACATGTTAATAAAGCCCATAGGATGTGTACATGACTTCCAGGATTATGATAGAGATCATACTAGTGGGTTCTGGGTAGTCTGTGCGTACATCCTTCAATTGTTCCTAGTCATAGAAGTATCAAGACGGGGCATCGATATTCCAGAGTAGACTAGCGTATGCGCTTCTTGACCTATATGATGGGCGATGGATGATCCTACATCTATTGGTGTTTGACATCAGAGAAGGTATACGGGTGCTCAATGGAGATTGGGTACACCGGATGGGACTCGCCGAGAACACCTAGATGGTATTATACCTCACGTCAGATAGTTGTTCTCTGGTGACACTGGTACAGGTTAGTCTGTCGACCCGAGATCGTCATAGAGTCTTGTGTGTCTCCTACTGTGCTTTGATTTCCACCCTACCACGGCTCTACTGAGTCGTGCAAACAGGTGGTTTTTGGGTATAGCTCTGAGTCACATGGAGGCAATGAGCGATGCGAGGGGATTTCGTCTCTCCCGGTATTGGGGGTTGATATTGCGCTATGCTCGATTGGTCATAACAGGAAATCCTTGGCCAGGGTTGCTGAGATCTACTGGTAAGTGTTATCTGTAGTTTCTCGAACCGTTATGGATCTTGCATTGGCATGACTTATCAAGCTATTGGGGTCTGACGTTTTACCACCCCCAGGCTGTGATATGCGATATATCAGATGAAGAGACCGGACTGTACGGTAATGTTACTTATTAGATTCACAGCAGTATGAGCAGGCTTGCTTGTTGATCTTCTGGTCGCTCAATACCCGGGTGGCCGTTATGTTTAGCAGACCGCATGTGGCTTGTGGGTGACTGATATGATCACCACCTACTGTCAGCGTATTGACGAGTCTTTAGAGTCCTACACAGAGGTTTCCTGGCTCAGGCGAAACGAAGTAGGAGCACATATGTGATATGTGTGGGACTGAGATTAGTACGTGTATATGATACCGTATCCTAATCTCGCGATATATGGTATCGTTCGGTTATATGTGATATAGCCGGGTTATCGAATCAAGTGTTGATTCGATAAGTTGATACATATAATATTAGTCGGTTATATGTAATATAGCCGGTTTATTAAATCAAGTGTTGATTTGATAATGTAATGTATAAATATATATTTGATATATTAACATACATTAACTAATATTGGGTCACTTAAATATTTCTTTTTCTTACTTGTGACACATTTAATATATATGTGATATATGTTATTATGTCATGCTTGTTTATATATGCAACATGGGTGTATGAGACTTACACTATACTTAAGATAATATTAAGGTTTTTATTTATTTAAGTAATTCAAAATTGAGTGGAAGTTTGTCATGCTTAAAAGCTTGGAGAAGCTTAATGCATTTTTTGACCTAGTCCACTAATTTTGTCTCACTTGAGATATTTATTAACCAAACCATTATCTTAAACTATAGTTTAGTCTCTACAAGAGTTAATATGAGATATTATCTCACCATGGTTTCTATTCTCACAATATTGATTCACCATTCTTTCTCCACTTCATCTTCTTCCTCATCTACAAAAGCTTTCTAGGGTTTAGAGAGATGAAGAATCCTAGTGAGAAAAATTAATCTAAAGTGAGCCCAATTCCTAATTCTTCATCCTCTACTATATTAGCCATTTAGTTTAGGGTGTTTGCTTCACTAATCTACCATTAGTGAAGAGGTAGAATGAGCTTGAGTCTCCTCGACGTAGATCATCTTCGGTCTCGAAGTCTTCAAGCAAGCTTGTTCATTTCATCATGTGAACCCTTACTAGAGTTCGGGTGTTCACTACTTGAAGCGAAGGGACTACTACATGGAGCTTTAGAAGTGAAGGACCGATCTATAAAGGTTGTATTCCTCATTCACTTAGTATGTAAAGTTGTTTGCATACTTGATTCGTATAATTCTCTAGTTAAGATTCTAGGTTAGGGCTATTAAGTACGGAAAAATTTTGAAATTGGTATGGACGATACCTCCCGAAACCTTGCTGCCGTACTGGGAATCCCAGCAGTTGTATCAGAGCCAAGCTAGTGAATTAGACGATGTTTGTTAAATTATGAAATTGAAATTATTCCGAAACTTAAAACAAGAAAATCTAGTTTCTATCGATTTTTAAATGGCCTCTAAAATTTTTTTAAGCAACCGAAGAATGTTATATGAGATGTAACATGAACACAGTAGAAATTTGAACCCTTCCCACTTGTTTTTGGCCGACCACAAGCCATGAAAATCCGAACTCACTGGTTTTCCTGGGGCATTTTGGCTTCAAATTTCTGTGGTGTTACAGTCTCTGGGTTTTGGTGTTTCAGGTATTGCTTGTTTTTGCTGAAATTGCATGAGATGTTAAATTTCTGTAAAGGCAATTTGGAGTGTTTCGTAATCGTAATTCTAACATCTATTCGGGTTATTTAGACGACGTTAAAAAGTTCGAACGGATATCAATAATCCATATTTTCTCTCGCCGGAAATTTTCCAAGAGTTGGATTTTTTCCAAGTTTGAAATCTTCAGAAAATCGTGCAGGTGCTTTCTATGGACCCTCTAGAAGAACGAAACCCTAACTCGATTCTGTGACGTCGGAACCGCCACCAAACCCTAGGGTTTGTGACCGTTCCGCGGCCCCACAAGCGAGGTAAGGGTTGACCCTTATACGGTTGGTCCATAGGTACTATGGCATGTTCTGGGTACTTTTTGAACTTCGCTCAAGTATTGAGCTCTTTGGGAAATTTTGGATGTTTGTTTATTCGATCGAAAAGTTTGACACCGTCTAGCTATTTGTGATTGTGATACAATATTTGGAATCCACATAATTAGTTATGTGATAACTGGTTTGAATTTTATAAATCTAGCAATTTAGTCTCATTTGATCGGTTGCCATGGAATTGATGTGGACCAAAAGTCCGTCGCAATCACGTAGCATATATGGATACTTGCCGAGTAACTTTACTAGATAGCCACGCCCCATAGCCCCGACCAAGTGAATGTAGGAGAACCCCGTCGCCAAAAGCATTCGTTCGGGTGCTCGCGGCCGCGGCGTTCCTCCTTAGTGCACTTCATCAACGGCATCGGGGGTGCAGCCGTCTACTAAAGTTTTCGACGAGCATTCGATCAGGTTGTCGGGAATCTTGTTGAATTACCCGACTGGTTATTGAAAAGTGTTTTCAATATCGAGACTAAAATGCGCGGTTTATAATTGTTAGGCGTATGATGTCTAAAGAATATATTTGGTTAGGCATGAAATCCAAAGTATGTGATACATTGGGTTTATGATGTCTAAGGTGGTTGTGGATTCCAATTGTTGTCGTTTTTCACTTTCTTTTCTACGACCGTAAGTGTAATATGCGATATATCGCCGGTTTCGTTACTATACGTCAACGACAATTGGGATATGCATATTTACTTACGTTGATGACATATGAAGTTATGTGTTGCTGTGATATGTTATATTGGATCGTCGTGTTTTGAATAGCCGGGGGTTTTATGTGAGATGAGAGTTTTTCATTTTCTTTCATTTAAAAGTTTGTATGTAATATTCTTTTATTGGGACACTTCCGGGTTGAGGATGATGTCACCATTGATGTACATTATTTACTTTTCCGCATTATAATAGACCCAAGGTGGGGAGCATAAGTAACCGGGTTCTAGGGTCCAGTGGGAGACCATCTCGAGGAGTCAAGACCGGGTCTCCTAACTCTAGAATTGGAAGGGTTGCTTGCCGCTCTCGTAGGGGTCTAGGGATGTGGGTTTGGCTATTCATCGCGAACGTGGAATCTGTGTTTTTTACGGGCTTAATTTAAAACACGGAAATCCTAGTATATCCAATATTTCATATGTTATCTTCTGCTGCTGATATTTTGTGATGTGATCACTTGATGTTCTGAGACGAATGCTTATATTATATATATATGATATAAAATAAATATTGTTGTTTTCGTTTCTTTTGATGATGCTTAGGAAGCATAATTTGATGGGAATTCATTAATAAGATTAATGATAGAAAATAAACCTAAAAGATGTTGTAGAATCAAATTTGAAACTCTCTCGGCCTTTTTATGAAAAAGCAAGTTTCAAAATAAGGAGCTTAAGCCACTCTTTTTAAAACCATTCGATTCTACAACGATATCAAGTTCAAAGCGTTAAAGGTTTTCTTAAAACCATCTGCAACCCTCGGTTATTTTAGAAAGTAGAGTACTTAGTATTCGTGCTGCGTATGTTGACCATAGTCAAAGCGTAGTGTACGGTAGTTAAGTGATGTCTTCCTACATAGCATATGATGCGATTAGTTAGGACATTCATATGATTATGTTGATTATAGCCAAGGGTCATGCGGGTCTAATTAATCACGAAATGACGGGTAGAACTTGACTAAGACTTATGATATGTTGACCATAGCTAAGATCATAAGTTCTAGGGGTAAAAACCATTATCGGGAGTTTCAAGATTTGAAATTTACAATGAGATTGCATACCTCTATGAGATAGTTGGATCTCGATACCCACTGCAAGTAATTGTTACTCTTGGAAGAGTTTTACACTTTATAATTAGCTAACCTTTTAGGTGTCTAGATAGGTGTCAACGAGATTATTCCTATGGGAAAATGAGGTTTACTTTAATTAGGTCCGTGCGAAAGCACGGGGAACCTCCCTCAAAGTACCAACACTGGCCTGGCTGAACGGTTAGCGAACTTGTAGGGTGTAATTAATCCTGGCCAGTCTTTCCTTCTAGAGTTTGAAGGAAAATTTGATAAAAATAGTGGGAGCCATCCTGATTAGATAAAATAAATAACCAATCTAATCTTGCAAAAAAAAGCGCACGCAAAGTGTTTTCTTCTCTCTCTTTCTCCTGGTAGCGACCATGTCATGCCTTAATCAAGATAAAAATATGGATGTATTGATCGAACTTGCTTGTTATACTGTGTTGGGGAACGTTGGTTCCGTTCTTTCTTATAATTGTTATAAGTCTAAACAGGAAATAGGGGAATATTCGGATTCCCATGCCACCCTATCGAAGAAAGTGTATGTTGATGCATTTTCTTCGGGTGTGTTCATTACCAAAAACTGTTTCTCAGTATTCTCTGCATCTTGGGTATGTGATACCGGAACAGGATCCCGCATATGTAATATGTTACATGGGCTACAGAAAAGTAGAGAACTGGGAATGAGTGATATATCTCTAAGTGTAGAAAATGGTGCAATTGTTGCAGCCAAATCAGTTGGCAAATATCACCTTGTATTACTGAATGGTAAATACATTGATTCTAAACGAATGTTATTACATACCGAACCTGATATATAACATTACATCAGATTTTATTAAGTTAAAGAAGAATATAATTATGTATTGGAGGATAATGTTGTGAACATTTTCCTTAATCAAGAGTTGATTGGATCAGGCACGTTATATAATAGCATATACATTCTAAATCAAACTACAGTTCAAAGTATATAGAACACACACAAGAGCAATAGTTCAGAAATAAATGAATCCTTCTTGTGGCATTGTAGACTAGGTTATATCAATGCGAGGCAACTAGCTAAGTTGCATAAGGACGAAATATTTGAATCTGTTCAAATTTTCATCTTTAATACTTTCCAGTCTTATCTCAAAGGTAAAATGACCAATACTCCGTTTACTGGAAACAGAGAAAGAGTTAATAAACTCTTAGGATGGATACATGATGATATATATGATCCTATGTCTACAAATGCCAAGGCTGGTTCTTTGTACTTCATTACATTCATCGATGATCTCTCAAGATTCAGACATGTGTTCCTGTTGAAACACAAGTCTGAAACTTTTGAGAAATTCAAAGAATATAAGCTTGAAGTTGATAACCAAATGGGTAAAAGTATTAAGTCTTACGATGTGATCGAAGAGGCGAATACTTGGGAATAGAGTTCCTGGATTTTCTAAACAGAGAATGGGATTCTCTCTCAGCTTACTCATTCGTATACACCACAGCACAACGGTGTATCGAGGCGGAGGTATCACGCCCTATGAGATATGGTGCGTTCTGTGATGAGTACTGCTGAGATACCTATTTTCTTTTGGAGTTATGCACTTGAGAATTTGCATACCTATTGAATGGGGTTCCATCCAAATCAATGCCCACCACTCCATATGAGATATGGTATGGGAAGAGACCATGTCTTAAACGAGTTAAGATATGGGGTTGTCCGGCCTATGTTGAAAGGCAGAATCCAGACAAGCTCGAGATAAGGTCAGTTCTGTATAAGTTTGTTAGGATTTCCCAAACATTTGTGAGGGAATATCTTCTACCACTCTGAGGAGTAAAAGGTATTTTGTTTCTCGGCATGCCACCTTTTTAAAAAAGGAATTTCTTATGAAGAAATTTGTGGTCATGAGGTAGAACTGGAAGGAGTTCCAGCTAGACAAACTAACAGCTGATGATTTGGTGAAACCAAAGGATTCAATAGTCTCCAACGAACCTCAGCCTCTCTGCGAATCTGGTAGGGTTCCTCATCCACCTGAGAGATGCTCTGGTTTCCTCGGTGATGGCGGGAGCGAGAATTTCATCATGGTAGATGATGACCCAACTAGGTTCAGGCAGGCCATCACGAGTAGGGACTCTGTGAAATGGTTGGATACTATGCGATCATAGATGGAATTCATCTACACCAACAAAATATGACTTTGAATATTGCACCTAAAAGGGTAAAACCCATCGAGAGCAAGCGAATCTTGAGAAGGTTCTTGGTGTAAAAGGAAAAGTTGAGACATTAAAAGCTATGCTTAAGTCCATCAGGATTAAAGCAAGCATCGCGGAGTTGGAACATCTGTTTTGATGTAGCAGTCAAAGAGTTTGACTTCATCAAAAGATAGATGAACCTTGTATATACAAGAAGGTTGTAGAGAGTAAGGTTGTCTTCCACGTATTATACGTAGATAACATACTCTTGATAGGAAAGGGTTTCCTTTTCTACACTCGGTCAAGCTCCTCTTATCACGTAGATTCTCCATGGAAGATCTCGATGATACCTACTATATCTTATAGAATTTAATCTATGATGATAGATCTATGTGGATGTTGGGAGTGTCCCAAATCCAGGTACATTAACACCATACTAAAGGGGTTTAGTATGGAGGATTCTAAGCGTGGTGGTTTGCCCACTTACTCAAGAATCACTCTCTCTAAAAAGATGTCTTCCAAGACTAATTTGGAGAGAGCTCACGTACAAGAGATAACATATCCTTCGGCAGTAGGCTTTATCATGTGTGTGAAGTTATGTACCACATCAGATGTAGCTAACTCACTAGGTTTAGTGATTAGGAATCAATCGGATCTTAGAAAAATCACTGGACAGCTGCGTAGGACATTCTTAAGTACTTGAGAAGCACTAAAGAAATGTTCTTGGGGTTTAGTGACGGTAGACTCCAGTGGGAGTCCTTTACCAATTTGAGCTTCCAGAGTGATAAGGTCGACTGAAAATCAGTCACGGGCTTTTTCTTTACCCTCAGTGGAGGGACGGTATGTTAGAAGAGCTCCAAGCTATATACCATGGCAAACTAGAAGATAAAGGCTGAATACATCGCTACCAACGATGCTACCAAAGTGGATATCTGGATATTTCTTGTTCATAAGATGAACATAGTTACTACCATTGAGCGTCCAATAATTTTTATTATGACAACAATAGAGTTGTGGCTTTGGCCTAGGAACGCCGGTCCCATCAGCGATCCAGACATATTCGGAGGACAGTATCACCTGATCAAGGAGATGGTTGATCTCCAAGGGATCGAGGTAAGGAGAGTTGACGCAAAGGATAACACAGCGAATCCACTCACAGAGGTCTTTCCCTAGAGAGACTTTTATGGGGCATTGGGTATGAAATACTATAACAAATGGCCTTAGTGTAAGTGGGAGATTGTTAGTTATATCTATGCCCTTGAGGCCATTATGTACATATGATATATATTATAGTGGATGCTTGGACATACATAGGGAGAACTTTCTTGCTCGACATGATAGTATGCTATCTGGTTGCTCTTTATCTTAACATGTACACTTACTGTCTCTCTATTACATGTTGATAAAACCCTTAGGATGTGTACTTGACTTCCAGGATTATGATAGAGATCGTACTGGTGGGTTCTGGGTAGTCTGTGAGTACATCCTTCAATTGTTCCTAGTCATGGGAGTATCGAGACGGGACATCGATAATCCACAGTAGACAAGCGTATGCGCTTCTTGACCCATATGATGGGCGATGGATGATCCCACATCCATTGGTGTTTGACATCAGAGAAGGTATACGGGTGCACAGTGGAGACTGGGTACACCGGACAGGACTCGCCGAGAACTCATAGATGGTATTATACCTTACGTCAGATAGCTGTTCTCTGGTGACACTGGTACAGGTTAGTCTGTCGACCCGAGATCGTCATAGATTCTTGTGTGTCACCCACTGTTCTTTGATTTCCACCGTACCATGGCTCTACTGAGTCATGCAAACAGGTGGTATTTGGGTACAGTCCCAAGTCACATGGAGGCAATGAGCGATGCGAGGGGATTTCATCTCTTCCGGTATTGGGGGTTGATGTTGCGCTATGCTCGATTGGCCATAACAGGAAATCCCTGGCCAGGGTTGCTGAGATCTACTGGTAAGTGTTATCAGTAGTTTCTCAAACCGTTATGGACCTTGCATCGGCATGACTTATCAAGCTATTGGGGTCTGACGTTTTACCACCCCCAGGATGTGATATGCGACATATCAGACGAAGAGACCAGACTATACGGTAGTGTTACTTATTGGATTCGCAGGAGTATGAGCATGCTTGCTTGTTGATCTTCTGATCGCTCAATACCCGGGTGGCCGTTACGTTTAGCAGACCGCTTGCGACTTGTGGGTGATTGATATGATCACCACCTACTGCCGGCGTATTGACAAGTCTTTAGAGTCCTACACAGAGGTTTCCTGGCTCAGGCGAAACGAAGTAGGAGCACATATGTGATATGTGCGGAACTGAGATTAGTATGTGTATATGATACCGTATCCTAATCTCGCGATATATGATATCGTTCGGTTATATGTGATATAGCCGGGTTATCGAATCAAGTGTCGATTCGATAAGTTGATACATATAATATTAGTCGGTTATATATGATATAGCTGGATTATTAAATTAAGTGTTGATTTGATAATTTAATATATAATTATATATTTGATATATTAACATACATTAACTAATATTGGATCACTTAAATATTTTTTCTTCACTTGTAACACATTTAATATATATGTGATATATGTTATTATGGCATGCTTGTTTATATATGCAACATGGGTGTATGAAACTTACACTATACTTAAGATAATATTAAGGTTTTTATTTATTTAAGTAATTCAAAATTGAGTGGAAGTTTGTCATGCTTGGAAGCTTGGAGAAGCTTAATGCATTTTTTGATCTAGTCCACTAATTTTGTCTCACTTGAGATATTTATTAACCAAACCATTATCTTAAACTATAGTTTAGTCTCTACAAGAGTTAATATGAGATATTATCTCACAATGGTTGCTATTCTCACATTATTGATTCACCATTCTTTCTCCACTTCATCTTCTTCCTCATTTCCAAAAGCTTTCTAGGGTTTGGAGAGATGAAGAATCCTAGTGAGAAAAATTAATCTAAAGTGAGCTCAATTCCTACTTCTTCATCCTCTACTATATTAGCCATTTAGTTTAGGGTGTTTGCTTCACTAATCTACCATTAGTGAAGAGGTAGAATGAGCTTGAGTTTCCTCGACGTAGATCATCTTCGATCTCGAAGAGTTCGAGTAAGCTTGTTCAATTCTTCATGTGAACCCTTACTAGAGTTCGGGTGTTCACTACTTGGAGCGAAGGGACTACTACACGGAGCTTTAGAAGTGAAGGACCGTTCTACAAAGCTTAAATTCCTCATTCACTTAGTATGTAAAGTTGTTTGCATTCTTGATTCGTATAATTCTCTAGTTAAGATTCTAGGTTAGGGTTCTTCAGTACAGCAAAATTTTGAAATTAGTATGGACGATGCCTCCCAAAAATTTGCTGCCGTGCTAGGAATCCTAGCAACAGTCCCAAGCCACATGGAGGCAGTGAGCGGATCGTCCGAGATTCTCTGCCGGTATTGGGGGTTGATGTCGCGCATTGCACAGGTGGTCATCGCCAGAAATCCTTAGCCAAGGTAGACAAGAATTACTGATTTGGATCAGTAGTTTCTCTGTAACACCCTAGTTCATTTATACCAGTTCTGTTTTGGGTATTTCTTCATTTATGGCTATTTCTTGATTCATTGTGTTTTGGGTGCGAATAGTATAATTGGTATCCGTGTTTGCATCCGACCCGACCCGTATGCTGGGAAACCCGTCTTGATTCCTGTTTATGATTTATCCCGGTTAGTTATGAGGATCCGTGCACTGTCATGTTGTATACCCTGTTCATCTGTATTATATCTGGCATCTGCATTTTTTTAATATAACATATAAAGTCTAATAAAATCTTTTTAAAATATCTAGCATGACCTACATCATACCCCTAACCCTGTTTTAGCATCTGTACATCTTGTTCTCGTCCCGTTCAGTGAAATGGACTCGTTTGGATAGCTACGTGCACACTGCGTGCATTCGTTCTTGGGGGTATGCATTTTCGTTATCTGGTTATCCTATTTTGGTTTTGGTTGATACGTATATTATCCGTATTTTCAAATCGTAATTTTAGACCCGACCCGGACGTGTTTTGGACTATTTTTGTATTAGCCAGAAAACTCAAATTTACTTAATATTATATTCTTATAATATATACTATTCGATTTAACAAACATATATTTTCTTAAATATTTTTTATATATTCTATCCTAACTCTCAGTCTCTTATATATATATATATATATATATATATATATATATGTATATATATATATATTATTTTTATCCCCACGCTCTCTCTCTCTCCTCCCTCATCTTCTTCTTTCCCCAATTCACGCGCGTGAACTCGAACACAAGCGCTCGCTCGTCGCCGTCGCCACCACCGCCAGCCCTCGCCTCGCCGGAGCTCCGTTCCCATCGCCTCCATCACCTCTCTCTCCTCTCCCCGGCAAACTCAACCCTTGCACGACCCCAAGAACCCACTGCAACCATCGCCTCTGCCTTCGTCTGCGCACCTCACCACAGGAGCTCTGACCCATCGTCGACATTCCCTTCGCCTCGCCTCTGTCCCCAAGAACCACTCCAAAGAACCCAGAGAGCACATCCCCTTCTCTTTCTTCTTCTTCTAAATCTTCTTCTCTTCCTGATTCGTGCGTTTTTCGGTGATCGTCGGAGCCGTGCCATCACCGACGATCCGGGCGACCCAGTGGACGTTCCCAGCCAGCGTTGTCTTGTTTTTGCAAGCCTGGTTCAGTTCTGTATGCGCGTGTGTGCACTGTGACGTTTACCCGACGTCGGACGCAGCGTACGCACCCCATCCTAAGATCCGTTCAGGCAAGTTTATCTTGCTACATGCTATAATACATATTTTACATCCATACATGTTTACTGCATTGTACATCCATATTACTGTTTTACTGTTTTCGGATAGCCGTACGCATCCATATCATTAATTGCATATCTGGTTGCATGCAAGTTTATCTTGTTACATGCTATGATACATATTTTGTATCCATATGAATAAAAATATCACATGTTTACTGCATTGTACATCCATATTATTGTTTTACTATTTTCGGATAGCCGTATGCATCCATATCATTAATTACATATCTGGTTGCATGCAAGTTTATCTTGCTACATGCTATGATACATATTTTGCATCCATATGAATAAAAATATCACATGTTTACTGCATTGTACATCCATATTACTGTTTTACTGTTTTTTGATATCCGTTCGCATCCGTATCATTTATTGCATATCTAGCTACATGCCATATCATATCATTTCATATTACTGTTACATTAGCACCCCATGCTTGATAATGTGCATCCTACGTAGTCATGGATTTGCAGATGAAATCCCTGATAGATATTTGTGCATCCGTGTTTTACTGTGCATCCATACTTTTATCGTGCATCCGTACTTGCTATAGTTTTATTATGAGCATCCGTTTGATACATGTGCACGACCTGTCATGACATGATACACCACTACTTGACATGTTACATGATCATGTTTCTAATGCCGACGATCCTGTTTCTAATGCCGACAATCCTGACATGTTGTCCTGACGGACGTATCCTGTTGTCTGTATAAACAAAACCTGTACCTGCTTGATCCTGTGTTGGCATTAGATAGCGATTGACAATACCTGACTTGAACACATAACCTTGGGGGTAAGGGGAAATCAAGAATGTAACCGAACGTAACTCAAAGGGCTATTATATTGTTTGCCGTTTTTCCGGGCGTTACAGAATATATTGTTTGCCGTTTTTCCAGGCATTACGGAATATATTGTTTGCCGTTTTTTCCGGGCGTTACGGAATAATCCTGTTACCATGGTCCCGTGGGGAATGAATGGGGCATAGACCGATGGGTTACGATGAGGATTACATTAATTGATTTCGAAGACTTTAGAATAGATAACCCAGTAGTATAGTTTAGATTACTCACTGCACTTCACCTGCACGTATACACTTCACTGTTGCATATCCATGTTTACTGGTTTTATTCATGTCATCGTTTATATTCATGCCTGCATATCTCGTGTATCCTGTTCATTTATTATTGTTGATATTATGACGCACTAACGTCTGGGTTCTGCATGGCCCAGATCCTCTGTCTCCTTCGCAGGCCGATCAGGAGTATTTCAGCCGACAGACCAAGCAGTGAGGATACTGTTAGTATCTAGTTTAGTTTAGTTTTATTCCCGTAATTTCATTTCCTGATGTGAGCCCGTATTTGGGACGTACTTTCCAGATGTTATTGTTTATTGGATTTATCGCTTCCTCATTTATATTTCTTGACTCGTTTATTCTAGCATATGGACATGTTCTAGATAGTTTATTTTTATTTTATTGCTCTTGATATCTTATAGACAGCCGTAATGTGACTGTGGAGGGATGTTTCCTAGCCACAGGTAGCATGGTTGGCTCTGTCACGTGCCGATCTTAGCGCACTCTGGGAAGCGGGGCGTGACAGGGTTTGTTTGGTATCAGAACCATAGGATTTAGATTAATCGGGTTTGATTCTTTTGTAGTTGGGTATTGGACCCAATACACGAATCAGAAAACCTGTAATTAGGAACATGTCCTGTCACATTGTTATCGTGATTCTTGAATCATATCTTTCTCTTGGCCCTTATCTTGACGATATGCAAACAACTTTGCATTTCGGCTTGAAAACTTTTGGTTCCCTATTGTTTCTCCCTACTTATTCTTTCGATTCTGATACTAGGATTTGGGCGACTTGAACGGAGTTATGTGATTGTAACTATGAACTGCAGTATGGTTACAATGTGATACTCCATTTAAGTAACTTGGAGTCCTAGTCTTGATTCATTTCCTTAATTTATGGACGTGATTTTACTTTACTTCTCTCAGTTTCATTGCTTACCAGTTCATGTTGTATCGCAAGCTTGAATCATGTTTATCGTGCTTATCTTCTTCGGTGTTTGGCTTCAGGTGAAGTCATTTCGGGTATCCTATTTATTCATAATTTCCCGGCATTAGCATTATTCGATTCTGGTGCATCCCATTGTTGTATGTTGTCCAAGTTTATTGTTGCACACTTGATTGCTTGAACGACACTGTCTTGTTGTTGGGACATACACACTAGGAACAGGAAAATCATATCTAGTAGTGAGTACAAGGATTGTTCGGTTGTTATCTGCAGACGAGAGTTATTTGTAGATTTCTTGGTGATCGATACCGGCAGTTATGATGTTGTCTTGGGAATGGATTTTCTTGGCACTTTCTACGGTCACATTGATTGTAGGGCAAAGAAAGTGATTTTCAAGATTCCCGGACATCCGGAGTTTGTTTTTGCTGGAGGTATCAGTTCTGTCGGGCCAGTCGAGTTTAGGGCTAGGCCAACAAACACCTTTCTTTCGTCGATGGAAGTTGATAAGGAGGAAGCGCCAGCTGTAGTTCGAGAGTTCATGGACGTGTTCGAGGACATCTCGGGTTTACCGCCAAAACGAGATGTGGAGTTCGCGATTGATCTTGTTCCTGGTGCAGCGCCAATCTCAAAGGCGTATTATCTAATGGCACCAGTGGAGTTGGAAGAAGTAAAGAAGCAGGTTACCGAATTGCTAGAGAAGGATTGGATTCGCAGCAGCAATTCAGCCTGGGGAGCTCCAGTTCTTCTAGTCAAGAAGAAAGATGGCACAAGAAGGATGTGCATCGATTATCGAGAATTAAATCAGGTGACTATTAAGAACAAGTACCCGATGTTCCCGCCAAAATATTCGGCCAAGAGCTATTAGTTCCTGTTTATACCGGCTTATGTTTCGTTTATAAATATGTGTGAAACCAGGCTCATTCATGTACGCACATGCACACATCATAGGAAGAACAGGTGTTCAACGACAAAAACAAAGTATTTAATTGAATCTTTTATTCTACAGGAAACAAATCACCAAACATGGGATCGAAAGTACAGGGATTTACAAAACTATGGATAAAATTATCTAACTCCCTCTCTGCCTTCTCCACAATGACAAAGCGGCGATCTTCACGAAGAGTAGCTACCCATCGGTCAGTACCGCACCCATCAGCAAAGGCAGACATGACGACCCGTTGAGCCTGTATATGGCTTAGCAGCCGAACAGAGCGATCCCTCAGAGCTATGGTGATTAAAAGTGCCTCGTGGAAGCACTCGATCTTGTCTTCCGCGGCGTCGAGCATTGCCGGAGTTATCTCTGTTGGAGGAAGAGGAATATCATTGATCACAGACAAGAAAACCATCCGCAGCCAAATGGAGGCAATGGGGAAAGGAGATCCTATACGAGTCAAGAGCTCGTGCAGCACCGTGTCGTATTGGTCATCCGTAAGAGTAGGCTTCACCAAGCGTGCAGTAAACCGAGGAACAATTTCCTCAATGGGCACCTCCCATGGCTGACGGCGAGTATGTGGGCGATTACAAGCCATAGCTCTTCTCTGTCAAAATGATTCTCTAAAAAGTGAGAAAGAAGAGAAGAATTACTTCAGAATATGAATGGAGACATTTAAGTCTAGGCACAGAAAATGCTGTGCATGATGGAACTATTTCCAAGCTCTGGGAAAGAGAAGCTTGACTCAGGAAAAGTGGAGAAGGAAGGTGAAAAGACACCTTCAGTAATGAGGCAGTGCCTCACGTGCAAAGCACGAGAGCGCTGAGCGCCAGCGCTAAAGAGTCAAAGACTCTAAAGCAGCACATCACGTGCAAAGCACGAGAGCGCTGAGTGCCAGCGCTAAAGAGTCAAAGACTCTGAAACAGCATATCACGTGCAAAGCACGAGAGCGCTGAGCGCCAAGCGCTAACAGTTAAAGACTCTGAGGCAGCGCTGACGTGCAAAGCACGAGAGCGCCAAGCGCCAGAACTAAATGTTCTCCACCATTGTATCAAAGACCCGACTAAGATGAATAAATCATCAAATTACAGAATAAAATTCTGTTGAGAAAATACTCCTCAAATCTTTCTAAACAGGGAAGATTGTGCCCTGTAAATTAGAGCACCGTTGGATCAAAGATCCAATGGTGATTAAAAATCACCAAAATACAGAATAAATTCTGTATGGGAAAAGATTTCCCAATCTTGTTAAAAACAAGAAGATTGCCTTCTGTGAAACAGAAGCCCTATATAAAGATCTCTTCAACTGATTCAACAAATCAACCTCTACTATATAAAGGACCCAAGACTTCAAGTCTCACATAGAGGAACCCCCCATAAACTTTGAGAAACTTCAGAGAGAAGAGCAAGCTCTCGGCAGAAGAAGAACTTTTCTTCAAGGTAAAAAACAGAGAGATATAAAATCTCATCAAAAAAAGAACTTAGTTCTTATGCTAGATCATAGATCTTTAAAACAAATTGTCTTTCACAAAAAAGATTATAATATCTCATTAAAAAGTGGGGAGAATAATTCAATTCTCTTAGGATCACAGATCCATAAAAGCAAAGCCTTTCACCAAGAACATAGGAGATTGAAACATCTCCTATAAAAATAAGAACTTTGTTCTTAGATCCACGAGATAAAGTCTCTTATAAGAGAGAACTTAATTCTCATAGCGCAAAGCTGCCTAAAAAGAGCCTTAGCACTCTAATTAAAAGAAGCGCCTCAGCACTCCAAATGTAGCGCACAGCGTTAAAGAAGCCCTCAGCGCGCCAAGTTTAAAGAAGCCCTCAGCGCTCCAAGTCTGGCGCACAGCGCCAAGCGCGCCACGTGCTCCTCACGTGTGCGCTACTTAAAATAAGCGCTCTGCGCTCATTGATCTGGCGCTCAGCACCAAGCGCGCCACGTGCTCCTACGTGTGCGCTATTTTAATAGAAGCGCTCTACACTCATTGACTGGCGCTCAGCGCCAAGCGCGCCACGTGCTCCTCATGTGTGGCTACCTAAGCAGAAGCGCTCTGCGCTGATTGACTGGCGCTCAGCGCCAAGCACGCCACGTACTCCTCACGTGTGCGCTACCTAAGTAGAAGCACTCTGTGCTCATTGACTGGCGCACAGCGCCAAGCACACCACGTGCTCACGTGTGCGCTAAGAGAACATAAATTGTTCTTTAAACAATAAAACCCAGAGCTACAATGAGTGCTCGGCATTTAATAAAAGACAAAAAGTTGTCAAGACCAATGCTCAGCATTGTTAAGTGAAAAAAGACTGAGCCTAATTAAATGTCTAACATTTTAAATGAATGGGCCGAGCCCAAAGTGGTCACAGAACCCTACCCCAGATTAATTGAGCCCATATGCTCATAAATCATTGATCTTAGTCCCAAATTGGACTACAGATCTCCCAACCAATATTGATTCAAGGGTACATCTCTTCACTCCTCTGATATTTGTCGCTGTAATCCTTCAACAACTTCAAAGAGGTGACGGGTCCCGACAATCAGACATTTCACGGACTGTAGGGTCCTTAAACTCATGGACTATAATGTCCTTAAACTTTATGGACTATGGGGTCCTTAAACCCATGGACTATGATGTCCTTAAACATTACAGACAATGATGTCTCTAAACTACCACAGACTGTGGGGTCCTTAAACCCATGGACTATGATGTCCTTAAACTTTACAGACTATGATGTCTCTAAACTACCATGGATTGTGAGGTCCTTAAACTCATAGACTTTGATGTCTTTAAACTTTACAGACTATGACTGGACCGCAAAGTCCCTAAACTAAAACAATAGAGCCCAAATGCTCTTTTGTTGGATCAGAATGATCCCGTTAAGTTGATCTTAGTCTAAAATTAGACTAACGTGTCCTTAACAAACGTTAAGTTGATCTTAGTCTAAAATTAGACGAATGTATCCTTAACAAACGTTTAAGTTGATCTTAGTCTCAAATGAGATTAACGATCTTTAAACCCAACCCAAAACCCAAATCTAAGAAAATACGGATTTGGACTAATTCACGCCCTACGGGCGACAACATAAATTAGTCTCCGTATACAATCAACGGGCAACAAAAAATAAAACAAACATACACGGCACGAAGTGGCCATCTGGAGAAGGAGAAAGTGGTTACCGCGATGCGGTAGCGTAATTAACTTCAGGGGCTTGCGCCTGCAGGGAAGAACGTCTCCACAATCAAAAACCCCTCAAATGAGGGGGAATCTGACGAAGTCTGCTACAACGGCTGCATTCGTCTAAACCTTCGATACATGTTGCCATAAATCAACTTGGTATCTTCGGAGAGGTGGACGGATAAAACCAAATAGCATCTGCCCCCAAATTTAGGCAAGACGTCAGTCTTTCCCGGCTTTCGGCGGAGAACAGATTCTGGCACGCCCGGTAGGACCTTTTTCTCTTTCCACTCCACACTTCGTGTATCGTGTTTTTCCCATGATCAGATAATCGCGGTGTGTATGTTTGTGGTTGCTCTTAGGGGAGAGGATACTGAAGCCGGTGCTTCGTCTCTACGAAGAATGGTGTTTGTTCCTGTTAGTTATATGTAAGCCCTAGAGGCCATTACTATACATAGGATGTATATTGTAGTGGATGCTTGGACATATATAGGGAGGACTTTCTTGCTCGACATGATAGTATGCTATCTGGTTGCTCTTTACCTTAACGTGTACACTGATTGTCTCTCTGTTACATGTTGGTAAAGCCCTTAGGATGTGTACTTGACTACCTGGACTATGATGCGGATCATACTAGTGGGGACATGGTAGTCCATAAGTACATCCTTCAAGGTCCCTAGTCGTGGCTGTATCGAGACGGGGCATCGATATACCAGAGTAGACTAGCGTATACCTTCTCGACCCATACAGATGGGCGATGGATGATCCCATATCCATTGGTGTTTGACATCAGAGATGATATACGGGTGCTCAGTGGAGACTGGGTACACTGGACGGACTCGCCGAGAACTCCCAGATGGTATTATACCTTACATCAGATGGCAGTTCTCTGGTGACACTGGTACAGAGTAGTCTGTTGACCCGAGATCGTCATAGAGTCTTGTGTGATTCCCACTGTGCTTTGATTTCCACCTTACCACGTCCAAGAGGGCATGCAAAATGGTGGTTTTTGGGTACATTCCCGAATCACATGGAGGCAATGAGCGATATGAGGGGATTCGTCTCTCCCGGTATAGGGAGTTGATGTTGCGCTGTGTTCGATTGGCTATAACCGGAAATCCCTGGCCAGGGTTGCTAAGATTTACTGGTAAGTGTTACTGGTAGTTTCTCGAACTGTTATAGACCTCATATCGACACGACTTATCGAGCTACTGGGGTCTGACGTTTACCACCCCTAGGCGAGATATGCGACATATCAGACGAACAGACCGGACTGTACGGTAAGTGTTACTGGTTGGATTCACAGGATTGTGAGCGGACTTGCTCGTTGATCTTCTGATCGCTCAATACCCGGGTGGCCGTTACGTTTAGCAGACCGCTTGCGGCTTGTGGGTGTTTGATATGATCATCACCTACTGCCGGCGTATTGACGAGTCTTTAGAGTCCTACACAGAGGTTTCCTGGATCAAGCGAAACGAAATAGGAGCGCATATGAGATATGTGCGGGACCGAGAATAATACCAGTATGTGATACTGTATTCGATTCTCGCGATTTGTGATATTGATCGGTTATATGCGATATAGCCGGGTTATCGGATTAAGTGTTGATTCGATAAGTTGTTACTATTGATATTAGTCGGTTATATGCAGTATGACCGGATCATTAAATCAAGTGTTGATTTAATGATTTAATGTATGATTATATATTTGATATATTACTTTACATTAACTAGTATTGGTTCACTTAAGATTATTTTCTCACTAGATTGTGCACATTGTATATATGATATATGTTTGTGCACTAGTTTGTATCATGTTTGATGATACATGCAAACTTGGGTGTGCATGCTTTAAACCATTGTTTAGATTAATGGTTAAGGTGTTATTTATTTATTTATTTATTTATTATGGCAAGAAATAAAATGGTGGCTTATTTTGTTTTATACTTGAAGCTTCATGAAGTTTTGAAAAACTTTGACCATTTTGTTTCTTTCCTAAACCTAACCATTACCTAAACCCTAGTTTATTCTCTATATGAGTTTACTAACCCATGGTTGCTATATGATAAGCATCACTTGAATTTTCTTTTTAAGATAATTCATAATTCTTTTTTTTTCTTTCTTCTTCATCTTCTTCATGAAGAAGAAAAAGCTTTCTTGAAAATTGTCAAGTGATGAAATCAAGTGAGAAATACAAATCCAAAGTGGACCCACTTCCTATTTCTTCATCCTCTACCACTTGCCATGTTGTATTAGGTGTTTTCTTCACAAGTTTCATGACCTAGTGAGGATGGAGCTTGAGTTAGAGTTGCCTCGACGTAGATCATCTTCGGCATCGAAGTCAACGACCTAGCCCGCTCATTTCCCCGACGAAACCATAGCTAGAGTCCGGGATCTCGGTGATAGCAGCGAAGGGACGTCATTACGGAGCTAAAGAAGTGGTGGACCGGATCTACAAAGGTTGTATTTCCAATCACTTAGCAATAAAGTTGTTTATTTGCATGTTTCGCCTTTGCCTCTAGTTAACGATCTAGCATTAGGGTTTCTCGGCACACGGAAAATTTGATTTTGCCATGTTTGATCAGTTGTGGAACCTCTTGAGTGTGCCTAGGAACCCTACAGTGGTATCAGAGCCTAGCTAGAGCCTTAGGCGAAGTGTAGACGATGTTTGAAGTCCGATCGAACCCGGAACCCTAATTTTCAACCCTCTCTGTACATTTTTGAAAATTGTGGATTTTTCTGAATTAAAAATACCTGAAAAATTCAGCAGGGAAATATAAGAATTGTGGTGAAAAACGGCAGCCTACTCCGTACATTCCACCGCGGAACCGCGGCAATACCCTGCTTGGGCCGCGGTTCCGCGGCCGTACAGAAGAGATAGGCCATCATTTTTACACCATAATTCCTATTTCTGTGATTTATATTTTATGGGTATTTTTATTATGACTCAAGAGTTGAGTGTTCTGGGGTTGTATTGGGGACTCGATGATTCGATCGGATTATTTAATTTTGTTTACTTTGTTTTCCGGGTATTCTTAGAACATGTTAAAAAGTTCGAATGGATATAAATACTCACTTTTTCCCCTGCCGGAAAATTTCCAAGTGTTGGATTTTTCCGTGGTTTAAGAACGTTCTAAGTAGTGCAAGTAACGCGATGGTCCCTCTAGAAGACAACAAACCTTAACTCGATTATGTGACCGTCTTGAACTGCCCTTTGAACCTTAGGGTTTGGGGCAGTACGGCGTGCCACATGTGAGGCGTTGGCTTGGCCCTTCTACGGCTGGACCGTTGGTACTGAGGCATGAAGTGAATGTTTTTAAACTTATTTCATGTGTTGATCTGTTTCAGGAAAACATTGGTGTTTGATTGTTCGATCGGAAAGTTTAACATTTTCTATTTATCTGGAATGTGATACAATAATTGGAATTCACAAGTAGTTATGAGATAACTGAATGAATGTTATAAATCTAGCGGTTTAGTCTCACTTGATCGGTTGCCACGGAATTTTGATGTGATCAAAAATCCGTCGCAATCACGTAGTGTACGCGGATACTCGCCGGAAAACTTAATAGATAACCACGCCCCATAGCCCCGACCAAGTGACTGTAGGAGAACCCCGTCGCCAAAAAGCATCAGTTCGGGTGCTCGCGGCAGCAGTGTTCCGCCTTAGTGCACTTCGTCGACGATATCGGGGGTGCGGCTGTCTACTAAAGTTTGCGACGAGCGTTCGTTTTGGATGTCGAGAATCTTGTTGAATTGCCCGACTTGATATTGAAAAGAGTTTTCAATATTGAGACTAAAATGCGGGGTTTATAATTGTTAGGCATGTAATGTCTAAGGAATTCAGATGGTTAGGCTTGCGATGTCTAAGGATGTTGCGGATTCCAACTGTTGTAGTTTTACACTTTCTTTTCTGTGACCGTAAGTGTAATATGTGATATCGCCGGTTTCGTTGCTATATGTCAACGACAATTGGGATGCGCATATTTACTTACGTTGATGACATGTGATGTTATGTGTTGCTGGATATGTTATATTGGATCGTCGTGTTTGAATAGCCGGGGGGTTTTTATGTGAGATGAGTGTTTTTCATTTTCATTCATGTAAAAACTTGTATGTAATATTCTTTTATTGGGACACTTCCAGGTTGCGAATGTTGTCACCATTTGTATATTATTTACTTTTCCACACTAGGATAGACCCAAGGAGGAAGGCACAAGTAACCGGGTTCTGGAGTCCAGTGGGAGACCAACTCGAGGAGTCGAGTCCGGGTCTCCTAACTCTAGAATTGGTAGGGTTGCTTGCCGCTCTCATAGGGGTCTTGGGGTGTGGGTTTGGCTATTCATCGCGACCGTGGAATCCGTTTTTTATACTGTCTCGTATTGAAAACACGGACGTCCTAGTATATCCAATGTTTCATATGTTTCTTCTGCTGCGATATCTGTGATGTGATCATTTGATGTTCTGTGATAAATACTGTATATAGTATATATGATATATTATATAGACGTTACTTATGTTTTACACCCGCGCTAGCCCTGCCCCGCTCTGCCGTTAGTTACCTAACCTAACGGTGCACGAGGGGACATCGAGGCGAATGCGGATGGCATAAGTGTACGTCGTATTTATCTGTGATGTTTAGGTGGACTTAAATGATGGGACTTCATTAATATGATTAATGAAAGAAAAGAAACCTAAGATGTTGTGGAATCGAATTTTCAAAAAAAAAAACAGGTAGCTACAGTTCTTGCTTTGCATCGCGGTGTTCCTTGTAGAACATCATGCACCTTATTCGATAAGGAAAGGGCCGAGATCCCTTCACCGGGAATGACCCCTTTAGCAATAACTGGCAGATGCTACAACCCTCGGTTTGTTTTTGGATTGCTTCTATAGTTTTTGCTTTGCACAACGGCATATATGATATATCCTGCACCTTATTCGATAAGGAAAGGGTCGACGATCCCTTCATCGGGAGTGACCCCTTTAGCAAAACTAGAAAAGCCTCAAAAGCACTCCATTTTAAAATCATTTGATTCTACAACGATATCAAGTTCATTATGCAATAGGTTTTCAGAAAAATCTGTCGTAGCCCTCCGTCATTTCAGATAAGTTGTATATAGTATTCGTGCTACATTTGTTGGCTTTCGTCAAGGTGTAGTGTGCGGTAGCTATATGCTGCTTATCTGCAGCATACGATGCGATTGGATTAGGGTAGTCGTGCGGCTTTGTTGGCTTTCGTCAAGGGTCGTGCGGGTAGGTTTAATTCAATCAGGAACTGACGGGTTGAACTTGACTAGCGGGCTATGGTTTGTTGGCTTTCGTCAAGGTCATAGCACGTTAGGGGCAAAATATTATCGGGAATTTCAAGTGTTGAAATTTGCAATGAGATTGCATACCTTCTATGAGATAGTTGGATCCCGATACCCGCTGCGAGTAATTGTTACTCCTGGGAGAGTTTTACACATTACAATTAGCCGATCAAGTAGGTGTCTAGAAAGGTGTCAACGGGGTTACGCCTCTGGGAAAACGAGGTTTACTGTAATTAGGTCCGTGCGAAAGCACGGGGAACCTCCCTCAAAGTACAGACACCGGCCTGGCTGAAAGATTGGCGAACTTGTAGCGTGTAATTAATCCCGGCTAGTCTTTCCTTTTAGGGTTTGAAGGAGGATTTGATAAAAACCAGTGGGAGCCATCCTGATTAGATAAAATAATAACCAATCTGATCTTGCAAGAGCGCACGCAGAGTGTTTTCTTCTCTCTCTCTCCAGGTAGCGACCATGTCACGCCTTAATCAAGATAATAAAACGGATATATTGACCGAACCCACTTGTTATACTGAGCTGGGGAACGTTGGTCCCGCTCTAACTTATAATTGTTATAAGACAGAGCAGGAAATTAGGGAATACCAGAATTCCCGTGCCACCCAAACGAAAAAAGTGCATGTTGATGCATTATCTTCGGGTGTGTTCGTTACAAAGAACTGTTTCTCTGTATCCTCTACGTCCTAGGTATTAGATACCGGATCAGGATCCCGCAAATGTAATCTGTTACATAGGGCTACAGAAAGGTAGAGAACTGAGAACGGGTGATAAGTTTCATGAGGCAGAAAACGGTGCAAGTGTTGCAGCCAAGTCTGTTGGTCACTGTCACCCTGTATTACCAGAATACATTGATTCTGAACAAATGTTATTAGATACCGAACCTGATATACAAAATCATATCAGTCTCTTTATTAGTAAAAAAATGATAAAATTTTGTATTGTTGGATAATGTTTTGAACATTTCCTATATCAAAAGTTGATCGATTCAGGCACGTTATCTAAAAGCATTGACATTCTAAATCAAACTACAGTTCCTAGTATACAGAACACACACAAGAAGAAGAGTTCAGAAATGAACGAATCCTTCTTGAGGCATTGTAGACTAGGACATATCAATGCGACCCGACTGGCTGAAGTTACATTTAGATGCATATTTAAATTAGTTTGAATTTACATCTTGTGAAACTTGCCAGTCATGTCATAAAGATTAGATGATTATAGCTCTGTTTATTGGAAACAGAGAAAGAGTTAGTAAACTCTTGGGACTGATACATGATGATGTATGTAAGGTCCCCTGTCTACATATGCCAGGACCGGTTCTTTGTACTTCATTACATTCTCTGATGATCTCTTTAGATTCAGACATATGTTCCTGTTGAAACACAAGTCCGAACCTTTTGAGATATACACAGAATATAAGTTAGAAGTAGAAAACCAAAAACTGGGTATAAGTATTATGTCCTATGATAAGATCAGGGAGGAGAATACTTGTGCAAAGAATTCCTGGACTATTCTAAAGGAGAATGAGATTCTCTCTCAGCATTACTCCTCCGTATATACCACAGCACGTCGGAGTATCGGGGCGGAGCAATAGCACCATATGTGATATGATGTGCTCTATGATGAGTACTACCGAGTTTCCTATTTCCTTTTGAGAGTTGTGCACTTGAGAAGTTGCATACCTATTGAATAGGGTTCGAATCAAATCAGTGTCTACCACTCCATATGAGATATGGTATGGAAAGAGCCTATCTCTTAAGTAAGTTAAGATTTGGGATTGTCCGGCCTATGTCAAAAGCAAAATCCGGACAAGATCGAGGCAAGGTCAGTTCTGTAGAACTGGAAAGGTTCCAGCTATACAAACTACAGCTGATGATTTAACAGAACCAAAGGATTCAATAGTCCCCGACGAATCTCAGCCTCTCCGCCGATCTGGTAGGGTTCCTCATCCGCCTGAGAGATACTTTGGTTTCTCGATAACAGTGGGAGCGAGGATTGCATCATATGATGATGACCCAACTAGTTTCGAGCTGGCCATCAAGAGTGGGACTTTGTAAGAATGGCTGGATGCTTAGCGATCTGAGATGGAATCCTTATACACCAACAAAGTATGGACTTTGGTTGCTTTATCTGAAGGGTTAAATCCCCATCAGGAGCAAGTATATCTTGAAAAGATTACTTGGTGTACATAGAAAAGTTGAGACTTTCAAAGCTAGACTTGTTAAAGGTTTTCGTCATCGACCAGGTATGGATTATGATGAAACCCTTTCTAAGGAGCTATGCTTAAGTCCATCCAGATCCTACTTGCCACGGCTACATACCATGACTACGATATCTGGCGGTTGGGTGTCATGACTGCTTTTCTAAATGATGTTTTAGAAGAGAGAGTCTATAAGTACACAGTCAGAGGGCTTCGTAGACAGTGGGAGAAGCGGAAACGTGTGCAAGTTGCTTTACAGATTTAAAGCAGGCATCGCGGAGTTGGAACGTCTGTTTTGATGTCTTAGTCAAAGAGTTTGACTTCATCAAAATGGTAGATGAACCTTGTATATACAAAAAGGTAGTAGGGAGTATGGTGGTGATCCTCGTAGAGTACGTGGATGACATACTCTTGATAGGGAAGGAGTTTCCTATGCTACGCTCGGTCAATCTCCGCTTATCACAATGATTCTCCATAAAGGATCAAAATGATACCTACTAAATCCTGGGTTTTGGATCTATGAGATAGATCTAATTGGATATTAGGATACTCACTAGTTGTAGTGAGATGGTATCAATTGATCCTGGGGAGAATCACTGAAAAGGTTCCAGAGTGATAAGGACGACTGAATGTCAGTCACAGGCATTGTCTTTACCCTCAGTAAAGGGACGGTATGTTGGAAGAGTTCCAAGTTAGATACCGTGGCATACTAGACGATAAAGGCTGGATACATCGCTACTTAAGATGCTACCAAAGAGGCAGTCTGGATGTATATTAGTTCATAAGATGACTGCGTTCCTCCCATTATGTGACAATGAAGTTGCGGCTTATGCCAAGGAACGCCCGTCCCATCAGTGATCCAGACATATTCTAAGGCAGTGTCACCTGATCATGGAGATGGTTGATCTCCAGGGTGATCGAGGTTAGGAGAGTAGACTCAGAGGACAACACGGCGGATCCACTCACAAAGGCCTTTTCCCAGAGAGAGATTTTATGGGATGGTTGAGTATGAGATACTGCAACCACTGCTACAGATGGCCCTAGTGCAAGTGGGAGATTGTTAGTTATATGTATGCCCTAGAGGCATTACTATACATAGGATGTATATTGTAGTGGATGCTTGGACATATATAGGGAGGACTTTCTTGCTCGACATGATAGTATGCTATCTGGTTGCTCTTTACCTTAACGTGTACACTGATTGTCTCTCTGTTACATGTTGGTAATGCCCTTAGGATGTGTACTTGACTACCTGGACTATGATGCGGATCATACTAGTGGGGACATGGTAGTCCATAAGTACATCCTTCAAGGTCCCTAGTCGTGGGTGTATCGAGACGGGGCATCGATATACCAGAGTAGACTAGCGTATACCTTCTCGACCCATACAGATGGGCGATGGATGATCCCATATCCATTGGTGTTTGACATCAGAGATGATATACAGGTGCTCAGTGGAGACTGGGTACACTGGACGGACTCGCCGAGAACTCCCAGATGGTATTATACCTTACGTCAGATGGCAGTTCTCTGGTGACACTGGTACAGAGTAGTCTGTTGACCCGAGATCGTCATAGAGTCTTGTGTGATTCCCACTGTGCTTTAATTTCCACCTTACCATGTCCAAGAGGGCGTGAAAAACGGTGGTTTTTGGGTACAGTCCCGAATCACATGGAGGCAATGAGCGATAGGAGGGGATTCGTCTCTCCCGGTATAGGGAGTTGATGTTGTGCTGTATTCGATTGGCTATAACCGGAAATCCTTGGCCAGGGTTGCTGAGATTTACTGGTAAGTGTTACTGGTAGTTTCTCGAACTGTTATAGACCTCATATCAACACGACTTATCGAGCTACTGGGGTCTGACGTTTACCACCCCTAGGCGAGATATGCGACATATCAGACGAACAGACCGGACTGTGCGGTAAGTGTTACTGGTTGGATTCACAGGATTGTGAGCGGGCTTGCTCGTTGATCTTCTGATCGCTCAATACCCGGATGGCCGTTACGTTTAGCAGACCGCCTGCGGCTTGTGGGTGTTTGATATGATCATCACCTACTGCCGGCGTATTGACGAGTCTTTAGAGTCCTACACAGAGGTTTCCTGGCTCAAGCGAAACGAAATAGGAGCGCATATGAGATATGTGCGGGACCGAGAATAATACCAGTATGTGATACTGTATTCGATTCTCGCGATTTGTGACATTAATCGGTTATATGCGATATAGCCGGGTTATCGGATCAAATGTTGATTCGATAAGTTGTTACTATTGATATTAGTCGGTTATATGCAGTATGACCGGATCATTAAATCAAGTGTTGATTTAATGATTTAATGTATGATTATATATTTGATATATTACTTTACATTATCTAGTATTGGTTCACTTAAGATTATTTTCTCACTAGATTGTGCACATTGTATATATGATATATGTTTGTGCACTAGTTTGTATCATGTTTGATGATACATGCAAACTTGGGTGTGCATGCTTTAAACCATTGTTTAGGTTAATGGTTAAGGTATTATTTATTTATTTATTTATTTATTATGGCAAGAAATAAAATGGTGGCTTATTTTGTTTTATACTTGAAGCTTCAAGAAGTTTTGAAAAGCTTTGACCATTTTGTTTCTTTCCTAAACCTAACCATTACCTAAACCCTAGTTTATTCTCTACATGAGTTTACTAACCCATGGTTGCGATATGATAAGCATCACTTGAATTTTCTTTTTAAGATAATTCATAATTCCTTTTCTTTTCTTTCTTCTTCATCTTCTTCATGAAGAAGAAAAAGCTTTCTTGAAAATTGTCAAGTGATGAAATCAAGTGAGAAATACAAATCCAAAGTGAACCCACTTCCTATTTCTTCATCCTCTACCACTTGCCATGTTGTATTGGGTGTTTTCTTCACAAGTTTCATGACCTAGTAAGGATGGAGCTTGAGTTAGAGTTGCCTCGACGTAGATCATCTTCGGCATCGAAGTCAACGACCTAGCCCGCTCATTTCCCCAACGAAACCATCGCTAGAGTCCGGGATCCCGGTGATCGCAGCGAAGGGACGTCATTACGGACCTAAAGAAGTGGTGGACCGGATCTACAAAGGTTGTATTTCCAATCACTTAGCAATAAAGTTGTTTATTTGCATGTTTCGCCTTTGCCTCTAGTTAACGATCTAGCATTAGGGTTTCTCGGCTCTCGGAAAATTTGATTTTTCCATGTTTGATCAGTTGTGGAACCTCTTGAGTGTGCCTAGGAACCCTACAGCTCCCACCTTAGCAACTCAGGCTCTGTCATATCTGGTGGAGTCAAGTACAGGCCACTTGCAGGCTCAAATCTCTGCAATCTGGCTCTTCAAGAAATCAACGGGCTTCTCTTTTGGGCGATGCTCCCAACTCCCACCCTCGGTGCCTCAACGCCGATGGAGGAAGCCCAGAGGAAATCTGTCTTCCACAGGCTGGTTCCCCAAGCTGCAACTTTGCAGACAGAATCAGTCCTCCAACAACTGGCACTTGCCAAAGACCATGGTCGACGCAGGGGCATAATATTTAGGCTCTCAAAGGAAACTGGGGGCAGGCTCGGCAAAATCCCGAAGCTAGTCAAATCCCGGCCGTAAGAAACGGTCGACGTCGATATCAGCATCATACAAAATGAGCTGGGGGCAGTTCTCCGTATGGTCCTGTTTCAACCCCAGCGGTGAATGTTGTTGTTCTAACTGGGAACAGCTTCAAATTGTTGTGAAGGGTCAGACAAAGTTCTCTTACCTCAATATTGAAGAAGTCTCCGCAACCCATAGAGATCCCACGAGAGCAGAAACCAGTTCGCTCCTTGAGACAACTTTCCTCATCTATATATAAAGTGTGGAAGCAGGTGAAGGGGACTCACCCCAAGACGGATCCTGATACAGCGGTTCCTCCCAAAACCAAAGCGGCTTTTTACAACAAGAGGCCCAATAAAGCTCAAGTGCCCGAAGCAAACTCCAAAGGCCAAAACTCCAAACACCCCAAGCCTGGGGGCATGGTAGTTCACATAGTCTATGTGGTGAATTCCAAAGACAAAGTTCGAGCTTCTACTAGTCACCGACCTCAAACTCGGTCCTTGACAAAAGTTCAACTGCAAACGTGAAAAGCTATAGGATATGCTCACTTAGGCGGCAGCAAACGCTAATCCATCGCCTAAGGAAAGTCCCGAGGACGCACCCGAAGAAAGAATAGAGAAGGAGTCGGATATTGATTTACTAAAGTGCACTCTGAAAAAGAGAGATAAAGAAACGTCAGAAATGTCCACTAAAATGAATCAGATGGCCCTTCTGATTCAGAATATGGCTGGAATGATGGTTCAATCGGAACCACAAGCGAATGAACTACCGGTAGTCACTCTTAAAGACAAGGGTGACATTTCAAATCCTCTACGAGTCTCATCAACAGCCGAAGAGGAAATGTTCTCAAAAGCAAAAGTGAACGAATATGCCGCTCAGCAAATCAAGACTCACTACTCCAGTGAAGACGCAAATAGATCAATCAAGCCCGGTCGACCGTATCCGACATGGTACGATCAAATACAGTACCCTCCAGAATACACACTTCCAACGTGCCATATGTATAAAGGAACTGGGAATCCTCGCCAGCACATTGCGTGATTTGAACCCATGTGTGGCAATACTGATATACTTCTCCTCTGACAGTTCATCGGTTGTCTGGCGGACATTGCCTTCGAATGGTATGCGGAACTCCCGAATGAATCCATGAATACCTTCGACGAAATGAAGATGCCCTCCTGTCAGAGATTCGCTAGTGTGAATAAACGCACTACCGTGACGGCACTGGGCAACGAAAAGGTTAGACCGAATGAGACTTGGGTTCAATGTGTTACCCGATGGCGAAATCTTTAGTCAAATACAAGCAACGCATCGATTAAGTTGCAGCCATGGGAATGCTCATAGCCACCCTTGACCCAAATTCAAAAGCATCCTCGTATATGGCCCTCTTCAAGCCGACCGCCTTCCAAGAGCTCATGGATAAAATGACTCGATTGGATCAGCTGAGTCAAGACCCTTCATCATCTGATGAAGATGAATGAAAAGCGGAGGTAAGGTGGTATTTGTTGCCGATGCTCAAAAAAAATTAGCGACTTTGAACCAACCTGTCACCAAAATAGTGATGGCGTGGGTGCTCGCTCCCCTCCCGAGGTATAGACAGGGGGCATATTTCTCACTGGAGGAAGAATCTCTACGTAAGATGGTCCTTTCTTCTCAAAGAATAGAAAGGATATCAAGGGGATTACAAACGAGTCCTGCAGTCAAGTCGAATATCCCACTTGAACCCCAAAAAAAAGGTATGTCCACAAGCAAAATGTGCACGGATGAAAACCCGAAAGGGCGCCGTGAGTAAAAACAGCAGGACTACCGGCGATGTTTAAATACTTGAGGTGTATTTTGAAAATATATCAAACTATTTTTACATAAAAATCTCTCAAGTTATACTAAATTATAATAAGGACCCTAGTAAATATAGGTTTAAGCGGGACCAATTCTCTTAAGCCTCAGGGAGCCGGAGAATGTGGGTGCTTTCCTATCTAAGGTAGACAATTTAACAAATAGTGTTATCAATACGGTAATTGTCTTGAAAAAAGACACAAATCCCGCCGTTCATGTGCAGCAGTTACTGATAATATCAAATCTAATTCGGAATTTCAATTTCTTTCAAAGTGTCTGACTCAGACTGAGTCTCACTCTAATCAATCTGACTTGAATATGATTCAAGTATAAACTACAATACAACATGAATCCGTGAATCCGTCTATTCAATCTATATTGACTAAACCGGACCATGGATATACTCCGTCTACATGACTATCCATTTATATTCATTGCATTTACTGATATCATGGTTTCAGCAAGTCATCCATCTATATAACAAAACATTGCAATCAATACAAAAGACATCACGGGGTTTTTAAAGGGCTGGATTGGTATGGAATATGTTAGAAGTAGCACGAGACTGTAACCTTAATACAGCTAACCTGAATATCCATTGCCGTTGTACCGTGGCTGAACGGTTCCTTGTGCTCTGTATACCTTAGTCTCTGGAATAGTAGGATTCCTCTCGTATACACTGGCATATTCTATACTAAGCTACAAACAACTGCGTTAACAATATATTCAAACATTACTAGTCTTATTCTCTTCTGTCTATTCTATCTCTACTCATCATGGGGACTTACCGAGCGATTGTTCGATGACGACATTCCTTTCTTCTTTCTTTGGAATGTTGTCAGGTGATTTGGACGCACAAAAGACCGAGCCCAGTACAGAGGACTTGAAGCATTTTGCTATCGATCCAGAGCTGTAGGCACTTGTACATACTTTTCATTTCAGTTATGCCATTGTTTAGGCATAGCTTTCTATTCATGTATTTACATTCCAGTTGTACCTGTAAATGAATGTTTAATAAATAAAGTTGTTGTTCATTTATATTCATGTCTCTTATGTACTTTTACTTTATATTGCTTAGATACACTTAGCGTGTTTACTTCTGAGTAAATACGTAGCGGGCATCGCCGTGTTCCCTTGCCGTACACCGGGAAGTGGGGCGTGACATAAATCGAATAATGCCAATACGGGAAAATTATAAACGAGTAGGATACATAAAACAATGTCATCTGACGCCTTGGCCTCCTCGGCCGTCAAAGTGAAGGCCCGTGCTTGATTAGGCCTTTGAGCGATCAGCTTCCCCGTGAATCTGCTTCTACGATTGTTTACGAATCTCATTTCTCAATCGTAGCTTCGAAGGGCAAGCACTGATGGTATGGTCAATTGATCCACAAACTAAACAAAGTTCGAGCCTCCTTCGACAGTCTTTCTAAAGGTGTCCGGGTAGATGGCAAAAGTCACAAATCACACTTATTTTCTGATCGGATACCACATGCTTCTTCATGGGTGTAGTGGCTCGCTTGTTTACTAGAATGCTTCTGCGTATAAGAGCTCTGTTCGGCGTAAATGCCGGCTTCTACACTACAACTTCTTGCTGCAGATTATCCTTTGATTTCACCGATAAACTCTGCTGTTCTCTGGCTGCCTTGAGAACTTGGGAGAAGGTGGTCAATCCTAGAGATATGATATGTCCTTGAATCTCCACATTCAAACTGCGCATAAACCTCCATGTCCTATCTCCTCATTGGCAACCAAGGGCCCCGCAAATCGACTGAGCCGGGTCCACTCAGCCGCTTATGTATTAACGGATCCGCCATTTTGCTTCAAGCTAATGAACTTCTCTTCCATTTCCTCCCCCAACAGATTGCAAAAAGAACTTCTTCAAAAAGCTACGCGAAAAAGTTGCCCAACTGATCGGCTTGGTCAGACGGGTCACCTCTAGGAGCCACCACTCGTGAGCTTAATCCACCAATTGGATGCGTACTACATCCACCCTTTTCTCATCCGGAATCTACATGGCAACGAGCAGATTCTCTGTATCAACTAGCCACTGCTCCATTGGAAATGGCTCCTCCAGTCCTGTAAATGTGGACAGACTGAGCTTTCTAAAGTCTGTCATGGTGCCCTCATGCTGTGTTGGCCTGGGTGCTAATGCAACTACGGACTGCTGGACCATCCTCAGACCCTCCTGGAAAGCCTCGGCCTGCCGTTGATTCAGCTCAGTTTGACGCTTCTGGTTTTCAAGCATACCATGTACAATTCCAAGCAATGTATCGCTATCAACACGCCTCTAGTATGACCGCAAATCTCTATCCGCCATGATTATGAAGCCAAGACACTGCAGGGGATTAGTAACGGTAAACATGATTCAATAAACAAGATATTGATAGCTAAAAATTCAAGACTGGCAAGATAGTAATGTGGAAGAACATGTTCCTAATTCCGAATTTTCTGGTTAGTGTATTGGGTTCAATACCCAACTACAAAAGAACCAAACTTGACTAACCCTAAATCCTATGTCTCTGATACCAAACAAACCCTGCCACGCTCCGCTTCCCAAAATACGTAAACACGGCATGTGACAGAGCCAACCATGCTACCTATGGCTAGAAATAATCCCTCCATAGTCATATTACGGCTGTCAATCGGATATCAATAACAGTAAAATAAAATCTAGTTAACGCATGTCCATCTGCCACAGTAAATAAAATCAAGAAATGCATATAACGGAAACAAATTAAGATCCAAATAAAAACAATATTTGAATCATGTCCCTTATTTCTTACATCGATAAGAATAAAACTACATAAAATAAAAGAAACTAAGCATCTCTAAACTAAACAGCTAGCTCCTCATTACTCGGCTTGCTTGCTAAAATACTCTTGATCTGCCTGTTGCGCCACGGCAGCGCCCCGGCCTCTTGCTCGAGGCCAAAATGCGGAATGAAAATTTTCCTTACTCGGAAACCGGCGCTACCGCGGACAAAGAAAACCCGGATCGTTTACCATTAACCTAAGCTAGCTAACAAGAGAGGGGAAGAGAAGTATACCGACTGATCCGAGTCCTCCGGTCTTAATCTCCATCGTCCCGATCTCCCGCGGAAAGTGTTGCCTCCACATCGTCGCCTCCTCGCCGGAAAGGGCACCACATCGCCTTCTTCTTTTACGGGCTCCCGCCTCAATACCGAGGCAACTCGCGCATGAAGCCGGCAACTCGACATGCTCAAGATGTGCTGTAGAATGTAGTGTAGAAGATGCTTGTCTCTTTTTAGGGTTTGTAGTTGCCTTGATGGAGGAATGGGATTAGGAAAAATGGTGCTTTCATTTTTCCAAAACAAGAAGGAGAAGGAGATGAAGAATTCCTCCCAAAACTAAGATGAACTCTCTCATTCTTTTTCTTTCTCTCTTTTCTTTTTCTTTCCTTCTCACTTATGAAAAACTTATCATCTCAAATGAGAATGGTGGAGGAGAGGTTATGAAACAAGAAGGGAGGTGAGTGTAGGAAGTGAAAAGAGATGACCACATCCTAGACATAATAACATCAACCATGCTTTTCTTTCCATCAAAACCATACCCTTTCCAATCTCATTTAATGCAAGTAATGGATGAAAGATATCATAATCCCACAATTGCAAGAAAACCCTCCACAAATGTTATTTGCACAATTGCAAATAACCCCCTCCATCGGAAAAGTCCGGCCGGGAAAGAACAAAGGAAAACCGGCCGGAACGGAATGCAAACTGGCAACTCCAGAAAACTGGTCCCGTAATAAATTACAGGAAAACCCCATATTGTGCATATACACTCGCATCTGTATTCCGTCCGGATACAAATGCAATGAGACAAAATCTACACTGTACTAAACTAGGACCGGCTTAAACCAAAGCCGGCTAGTAATATCCGTTCGATCCTGATCCGTGCAATACCGCACGTATCAGATCGAACTCTGCCATATAACTATACGGCCACTAGTACAAACTGTCCGATCTTGATCCGTGCAATACCGCACGTATCTGATCGGACCCTGCCATATCTCCATACGGTCTCTACAGCGTTTCGCCCGAAAGCCTGAGTAACTGAAAGTGTGGTGGACTCTAAAGACTCGTCAATACTATGGCTGTGGATTTAACCACTAGCACGTCAGAGGTATAAGCCAATACGTAACGGGCCACCAGCTATTGACTAAAAGGGACGTCGATGAGCGAACTCATCCTGACACCCTACTGAGCCTGTCAGTGACAATATCCGTACAGTCCGGTCCGTTCGTCTATGAGCATCACATGTCGGGCCTAGGGGGTTGGTAAAAGTCAGACCCCCAAAAGCGGTACAAGTCGTGTCGGAGCGTAGCCCAGAACGCCCTGAGATACTACTGGAATACCTACCAGTAAATCTCCTGCCTCGGCCGAGGGCTTTGCGTAATGGCTCTCCTGGACACAGCGCGACCTCACCCCCAATACTGGGAGAGACGAACCCCTGAAGATCCGCTCACTGCCTCCATGTGGCTCGGGACTGTACCCAACTAAAACCTGTTTGCACGACTCCTTTGAGCCGTGGTAGGGTAGTAATCAAAGCACAGTGGGAACTCACACGAGACAAATGACGATCCTCAGGTCGATGAACTAACCTGTACACATGTCACCAGGGAACTGCTATCTGACATCAGGTATAAGACCAACTAGCATGTTCCCGGCGAGTCCTGTCCGGTGTACTCATAACCCAATGAGCACCTGTATACATCTTAGGTGAACCAACTGACACCAGTGGCTTGTGAGACCGGCCACCGCCCCTCGTCGGGGTCTCGACTGTATACACTAGTCGACTAATGGAGTATCGATGCCCTGTCTCGAAACTCCCACGACTAGGGACCTTTTAAGGATGTGCTTATAGACTACCAGCTCCCATGTATATGATCGCCATCATACTGCTGGCAGTCAAGCAAGAATCCTAGGGGCTCTATCGACGTGTAATAGCGACATGTCAGGTCACCTAAAGCAGTACACGATGATAAAGGTAAACCAGATAGCATACTATCATCTCGAGTAAGACTGTCCTACCGGGATAGGTCCTCCCTCAATCATTGCAATCACGTGCCTGTGATCCAATAATTGACTCTGAGGGCACTATCTCCAACAATCTCCCACTTGCACTCAAAGCTAATTATTGCGATGCCGCATACTCACAGCCCGTGTGATACCGAACACCCAACTCCTCTACTAGTCAGTCTCATAAAGCTCGTTTGCGAAACTATTGCGTTCGAGGAATAGCCTCAGTGAGTGGATCCGCTGTGATGCTTCTTTCTATGTCTCTCTATATCTCAAGTTCGCGGAGAAAGCCATCTCCCGAAATGAGCAATACCTGTCTTAGAATGTCTGGATGTCTGATGGGAGCTAGCTCATAAATGAACTCCAAATCCAAACTTCTTAGACTGTATCGTCAACTGAACTTAATCAGTATTCTGCGCCAGGCCACCCTCAGTATTGCCTTGGACCACCTGTCCAAAATAATGCCCCTCGTCAGAAGGAAAACTATAACTCTGACAACCTCCTTGTCGTCCATGTCACCTTGGAAGCCTGGAATGATAACTGTCTCCCAAAAGAGGCTGTCGTTATCATATCCCTAGAACATCCACTTATGTTCTAAGACTGCTTCCGACTGTTTCTCCAGGATTGGATCAATATCAACTTATTGCATCAAGTGCAAGAACAACATCCAGTGTGGTACTTGACATCTCATGATTGACTCAATTGCCTAAGCAAGTGATCTGCCAATCATGAGTATCCCTCTCCCCTTTAGTCTATAAGACACCTTTAGAGAGGGTGACTCCATCAACTGCAGGTACACTACCGTGTCAGGAGTCGTCCATTCTAAATACTCATAGAGTGCTTGTCAAGGTACCCAGATTGGGAAACCACCCAAATCTAGATCTAAAACCATAGATCTAGTAACCAGAATGTCTGATATAATGTCCAAGTCCTGTATGGAAAAACCACTGTGTGACAACCAAAGTATAACCGATCGTAGTATAGGAATATCACTTCCTACTACCTTCTCAACAGATCCACCCCCTTATTCTGATGACGTCAAGCCTATGACTGTCACATCAGAAATAGATGATCTATCTCCGCTACATCTGCTTTAGTCTATAAATAGACATAAGCCTGATGTCCACCAATGCTTCCGCTGCTCCCACTGACTACGACAACCCTCTGGCAGAGTCATATAGACGTGCACTTCCAAAGCTAGTTTAGAACGACGCTATACTCATCCTCCTGCCGGGTCTCGCAGCCTGGAACAACAGCAATGGCAAGTGTGGGTAAACAAGAACTTCCCTGTCACCGTCCTTGAGGCTACCGGAGTACCTCTCGGGTGCTTGAAGTTACCCACCGTATCTGCGGAGTGGCCAATGGAAAGTCAAACCAGATTGAATCTTTATGTTCCTTATCAAATCTTCAGTAATCGTTTGCGGTTCTGGAATCACTTCCAGTTCTACCATACTCCCACTGCTGTTTTCTGAAAAAATCCATTTTTGTTAAAACTGTGGCGAGTCAAGATGGTAGAAAATCAACCCTCGTCATAGCCTGGGTCAACCCACAAACAGCCATTACAGAAACGTGCCTTGAGTTATCCAGAGTCTGGTTTTAATCATAAGCCGGACAACTCCCCGTACCTTAACATCGTTAAGATATGAACTGTTCTATATCCAATATAGAACCAGAGGCACTGATTTAATTGAACCAGATTCAAATCATGCAGCTGTCTCCAGTGCATGTCAACTAAATGGAAGGAGGCCGATCAGCGTTACTCAATTTAGGAATGCTTCCAATTATGAGTAACCTGAAAGAGAAGCAATTTCTCTTTATCATTACTATCAACTGAATACCATACACAAGTATCTACATCTTCGATCTCTTTGAAGAATCCCGATACTTGCAATACCTGGTTCTCTACTTTATCCAAATACATATAACTTCTCAAAATTCGGACCCTGTGTTTCTACGAAACACTTGTCTAAAAACTAGAGAAGTCATAAGTAAACCGAATATAGTACGAGGACCAACCCCTCTGTCCTAATGGACATGGACAACATACAATACTCTGTATAAGTCCGCTGAGTCTAACAACTCATTCACTGCGTGTCGTAGGTTGAAAACTGTACTTATGGTTAAGAAGAATTACACCGCTGTTTAATGCTCCTTACCTAACCATCCACTGATATAGGTAAATGTCATCGACATAACTTCAAAAGGTATATCTCACTCTATAAAAATAGACGTGCAGATATATCAATTTGAAATTAGTGCATAACCGCGGATATTCAAAACCAAATAATTGCCGTCCGGCAAAAAACCCAGGTGACTTCCTCAAACAATGAGGATGATCACCTAATTCCCAATAACTTACTCCCACTCATCATCTGTAAAACCATACAGATGTGATAATCATACCTGGTAAATACATACCCTGGAGTAAGTGTCTAATCGGGAAATCAGTTTTCCATTAACAGTACACAACCCCTTTGTGGGACTCTAAGACTCGTCAATACGCTAGCAGTAGGCAATGATCACATCACATGCCCACAAACCGTCAGTGGCATAAGCTGTACGTAACAGCTCCTAGGTATTGAGCGATCAGAAGAAACACAAGCGAACCTGTCAAAACTCCGTCGAGCCAACTGGCAACACTTACCGTACAGTCCGGTCTCTTCGTGAGATATGCTGCATATCGAGTCTAGGGATGGCATCGTCGACCCCAATAACTCAATAAGTCATGCCGGTATATGGCTCATAACAGATCGAGAAACTACTGATAACACTTATCAGTAAATCTCATCAACCCTGGCCAGGGACTTCCTGTTATAGCCAATCGTACATAGCGCAACATCAACCCCCAATACTGGGAGAGACGAAACCCCTCCTATCGCTCATTGCCTCCATGTGCATCAGGACTGTACCGAAAATCCACCTGTTTGCACGACTCGGTAGAGCCGTGGTAGGGTAGAGATCAAAGTACAGTGGGAGGACACACAAGACTCTATGACGATCTCGGGTCTACAGACTAACCTGTACCAGTGTCACCTGAGAACTGCTATTCGACGATAAATATAATACCATATAGGAGTTCTCGGTGAGTCCGTTCAGTGTACCCAATCTCACTGACCACCCGTATACGGTCTTTGGTGTCACCACACCAATGGATATGGGATCATCCATCGCCCATCATATGGGACAAGTAACGTATACGCTAGTCTACTCTGGAAATATCGATGCCCGGTCTCGATACACCCACAACTAGGAACATTTTAAGGATATGCTTATAAACTACACATGTACCACTAGTATGATCCGCATCATAATCTCAGTAGTCAAGCAAATATCCTAAGGGCTTTATCAACATGTACCAAATGAATAAGAAGCATGATCAAATGAACATGTCAAGATAAAGTACAACCAGATAGCATACTATCATGTCAAGCAAGAATATCCCCTGAATACACACACACACATACACACACACGCACACGCACACACATCCCGATACATACACTATCACATAATGGCCTCTAGGGCATACATATATCCAACAATCTCCCACTTGCACTAAGGCCGATTATTAGCGTATCTCATACCCAACATCTCAAAAAGTCGCTCATGCTGCGGCAGAGGGAGGGCCTTGGTGAGTGGATCCGCGGCGTTATTCTTTGTATCTACTCTCCGAATCTCGATCTCGCGGCAATCAACTATCTCCTGGATTAGATGATATCGCCTGAGGATGTGTCTGGATCGCTGATGGGACCTGGGCTCTTTGGCCAACGCCATAGCCCTATTATTATCACAATACAATGGTAGTGGATCGATAATGGTTGGAACTATTCCTAGCTCCAAGATGAACTTCCTCATCCAGATGGCTTCCTTGGTAGCATCATTTGCAGCAATATACTCAGCTTCCATCATGGAGTCTGCAACGGTATCCTGTTTAGAACTTTTCCAACATACCGCCCCTCCATTGAGGGTAAATACAAACCCTGAGATAGATTTGTTGTCATCCTTATCACTCTGGAAGCTCAAATTGGTAAAGGCCTCCATTTGGAGATCCCCGTTATCATACACCAAGAACATTTCTTTAGTCCTTCGCAAGTACTTAAGAATGTTCTTCACAGCTGTCCAGTGATTCTCCCCTGGATTGGATTGATACCTGCTTACTACACCCAGTGCATAAGCTACATCAGGGCGTGTACATAACATCGCATACATTATAGATCCTACAGTTGAAGCGTAGGATATAATACTCATGCAAGCTCTCTCTTCATCAGTCTTTGGGCAATAGTCCTTGGAGAGAGTGACTTCATGACTGGCGGGTAAGGCACCCCGCTTGGAGACTTCCATACTAAACCTCTTTAGGATGGGGTTAATATACCTGGTTTGGGACAATCCCAACAACTTTTTAGATCTATCCCTATAGATCTTCATGCCCAATATGTACGAGGCATCACCCAGGTCCTTCATGGAGAACCTTTGTGATAAGAACAGTTTGACCGATTGTAGCATAGGAACATCGTTTGCTATCAGAAGAATGACATTCACGTACAATACGAGGAATGTGACAGTACTTCTTACAATCTTCTTATAAACACAAGGTTCATCTGGATTTTTGACGAAATCAAACTCTTTGATAACATCATCAAAACAGATGTTCTAACTCTGTGATGCCTACTTTAATACATAAATGGATTTAAGCAATCTACATGCTTTCCCGCTGCTCCCACTGTCAATGAAGCCCTCTAGCTGATCCATATAAATGCATTCTTCTAAATCACCATTTAGAAAAGCAGTTTTAAGTTCCATCTGCCAGATTTTATAGTCATAGTGAGCAGCAATAGCAAGTAGGATCCGAATCGATTTAAGCATGGCTACAGGAGAAAAGGTTTCATCATAGTCCAGTCCTGGTCTTTGACGAAATCCTTTCGCTATAAGCCTTGCCTTATAGGTCTCCACCTGCCCATCTACACCGATCTTTCTTTTAAATATCCATTTGCACCCTACGGGTTTTACCCCAGAGGGTACAACATCCAAAATCCATACTTTGTTGGTGTACATAAACTCCATTTCGGATCTCATGGCATCCAGCCACTTCACAGAGTCACCACTCATGATATCTTGCTGAAAACTGGTAGGGTCATCATCATCCATGATGCAGTCTTCTCCATCACCATCAATGAGAAAACCGTAGTATCTCTCCGGTGGGCGAGAAGTCCTACCGATCTACGGAGTGGCTGAGCTTCATAAGTTTCTGTTGCAACATCAGGTTCAACCAAGTCGTCATTTGTAACTTGTGTTTCTAGAACCTCGTCTAGATCTACCACATTGCCATCAGTATCATTTGGAAAAATCTCATTTTCTAAAAATGTGGCATACTGAGAAACAAACACCTTTTGTTCCTCCTTGTGGTAGAAAGGATACCCAAACGAGTATTTCGGATATCCTACAAATATACACTTGACTGATCGTGTCTCGAGTTTGTCTGGATTCTGCTTTTTAACAAAAGCCGGACAACCCTAAATCTTAACTCGTTTAAAAGATGGTCTCTTCCCATACCATATCTCATATGGAGTGGTAGACACGGTCTTGGTTGGAACTTTGTTCAACAGAAAAGTTGTAGTCTCCAATGCATGCCCCCAAAAGGAGAGAGGCAACGCAGTATCACTCATCATGAATCGCACCATATCTAATAGGGTGTGATTCCGCTGCTCTGACACACCATTGTGTTGTGGTGTGTAAGGGGAAGTGAACCGAGAGAGAATCCCATTCTCTTTTAGGAAGTTCAAAAACTCTGTACTAAGATATTCTCCACCTCGATCTGATCGAAGTATTTTGATACTCATTCCAGTTTGTTTTTCTACTTCAAGTTTGTACTCCTTGAATTTCTTGAAAGTTTCAGACTTATGCTTTAATAAAAACACATGACCGAATCTTGAGAAATCATCAGTAAAAGTTATGAAGTAAGAAAAACCGCCTCTCGCATGTGTAGACATCGGCCCACATACATCACTACGTATGAGGCCCGAGAGCTCTGTAGCTCTTTCTCCATGTCCAGTAAACGGAGTTTTGGTCATTTTCCCTTTGATACAAGACTGAAAAGTCGCATAAGATTTATACTCAAAAGAATTTAAATATCCATCTTTATGAAGCTTGTTTAGTCTTGTTTCATTAATATGGCCAAGTCTGCAATACCAAAAAAAAGCTTCATTTATATCTGAAAATTTTCTTTTATTTGTGTATTGTATGTTGAAAACTGTGTGTTGATTTAGGACATATATCCCGTTATTAAGTATACCAGACCCAATCAACTCTTGATTTAGTTTAATGTTCATAACATTATGCTGCAATACAAAATGATATCCTTCATTGTCTATCAAGGAAACGGATATAATATTACAAAGCATACTTGGTACAAAATAACATGGGTTCAAAATCAATATACAACCCGATAGCAACCCTGAGTGATACTCTCCCACTGAAACAGCATGTACATTGGAACCATTTCCAACTCAGAGAGTGTGATCACCGGTCTTCAAAACTCTGCTATTTCTCAAGCCCTGCACAGAATTGTAGATGTGAGAACCTGAACCGGTATCTAATATCCAGGAAGCAGAATTTATAGAAAAACAGTTTTCAGTCACAAACACACCTGAAGCAGAAGCATCACCATGCTTCTTCTTATTGAGATCAGCAATATACACGGTACAATTCCGCTTCCAATGCCCTGTCTTCTTGCAATAGAAACATTCTCCTTTTCTCAACTTGTCAACCTTGGATTTGTCTCTTCCTTGTGCCTTCTTGATTCCACCTCTCGGTTTGGTGGATTTCTTCTTATTCTTTCTCTTGGTCTTAGATTTTGGGACAGAAGAAGAAGATTATCCAACAATCAGAGAGGGAGACTTCGCCTTAAGCGTGCTCTCCGTATTTCTCAACATATTGACGAGTTCGGGTAGTGACTTCTCCATATTATGCATGTTGAAGTTCACTATGAATGGAGCAAAGGCAGAGGGAAGAGACTGTAGAACAATATCAATATATTGCTCGTTGTCCATTGTCCATTCGAGGCCCTCAAGCTCTTCAATAAGAGCTATAATCTTCAAAACGTAGTCACCTACTGGTGTGCCAGGAGCCATCCGCATCTGAAACAGCTTTCGAGACGCTTCGTATCGTAGGATATGAGATTACTCCCCATACAACTCTTTTGTATGGAGAAAGATGGATTGAACATCCATCTCCTCATGCAGCTTTTGATGTGTATTGTCCATTGATGCAAGTGCGAGGCATTTAGCAGTAGCACAGTCAATATCCCACGTTTTGAGGATCTCCTTATCCGCAACAGAAGATTCAGGGCCTGGGGTAGGCGGGGCTGAGGCGGTGAGGACATATGATATTTTATCATATGTGAGAGCAATGTTAATGTTCCTCAACCAGTCTTTATAGTTCAGTCCGGTAAGCTTATTTTTCTCTAATAGTAGATTAAGTCTAGTCATGGTTATCTGCCATTAGGAGAGTGAAAAGTATACACTTAGCGAAAGCTCTTGCAAAGATCAGATTGGTTATTATCTTATCTAATCGATGTCTTCCACTGCTATTATCAAATTTTTCTTCAAATCTTAAAAATAAAATTTAGCCAGGATTAATTACATTCTACAACTTCACTAACCGTTCAGCCAGGCCAGTGCCGGTACTTCTGAGGGAGGTTCCCCGTGCTTTCGCACGGACCTAATTAAAATAAACCTCATTTTCCCAGAGGCGTAGCCCCGTTGACACCTTTCTAGACACCTAATGAGTTAGCTAATTGTAAAGTGCAAAACTCTCCTGGGAGCAACTTTTGCTCACGGCGGGATCGGGATCCTACTATCACATAGAAGGTATGCAATCTCATTGCAAATTTCAACTCTTGAAACTCCCGATATGGTTTTTACCCCTAGCACTCATGACCTTAACTATAGTCAACATATTATAAGTACTAGTCAAGTTCTTCCCGTCATTTCATGATTAACTAGACCCACCCATATGACCCTTAACTATAGTCAACATAATCATATGAATGTCCTAACTAATCGCATCATATGCGATGTAGGAAGACATCACTTAGCTACCGTACACTGCGCCTTAACTATAGTCAAAATACGCAGCACGAATACTAAGTACTCTACTTCCTAAAATGACAGAGGGCTGGGAATAGTTTTTAAGAAAATCTTTAACACTTTGAACTTGATATCGTTGTAGAATCTAATGGTTTTAAAAAGAGTGGCTTAAGCTCCGTAATTGGAAAACTTGCTTTTTCATAAAAAGCCGAGTAGGTTTCAAATCTGATTCTACATCATCTTTATAGGTTCCTTTTTGTTTACATTAATCTCATTAATGTAGTCCCATCATTTAAGTCCTTAAGCCATTACAGAAAAGAAACGAAAATTGAACGTACGCTTATGCCATCCGCATTCGCCACAATGTCCCGTTATGTACCGTTAGGTTACTTAACTAACGGCATAGCAGGGCGGGACTAGTGCGGATGCAAAACATAAGCAACGTTTATTATATATCATATATATAATACATCATTCGTCTTAACATATAAACTGATCACATCATAGAATATCAACAGCAGAAGCATATATATGAAAATACAGGATATACTAGGAGGTCCGTATTTTGTATTTAGCCAAAAATAGAAAATACAGATTCCACGGTCGCGATGAATAGCCAAGCCCACACCCCTAGACCCCTACGAGAGCGGCAAGTGACCCTACCAATTCTAGAGTTTAGGAGACCCGGTCTCGACTCCTCGAGATGGCCTCCCACTGAACCCTAGAACCCGATCACTTGTGCTCCCCTCCTTGGGTCTATCCTAATGCGGAAAAATAAATAATATAAAACAATGGTGACATCATACTCAAGCCGGAAGTGCCCCAATAAAAGAATATTACATACAATTAATTTTACATGAATGAAAAGAAAAACTCTCATCTCACATAAAACCCCCGGCCATTCATTCACGACGATCTTATACATCATATCTCAGCAACACATAATATCACATATCATCAATGTAAGTAAGTATGCGTACCCCAATTGTCGTTGATGTATAGCAATGAAACCGGAGATACACCACATACTACACTTACGGTCGCAGAAAAGAAAATGATAAACTACAACAATTGGAATCAACACTGCCTTTAGACATCATAAACCCGGAATATCACATATTCTGGATTTCATGCCTAACGATGCAAATCTTACATTTGGGTCTCACCTATGAAAACACCTTTTCAAAAGAAGTCGGGTAATTCAACAAGATTCCCAATTCTACCGAGACCAAAATATTAGATTTACACGCAACTAATTACTTATCACAAAACTAATTAGTGTAGATTCCAATTATTGTATCATATTCACAAAAACTAGGCGATGTTAAACCATTCGATTGATTGATCAATTACCCAAAAATTCACAGAGAAGCTCAACATTTGGGTTGTATTAAAAATACCCAGAAGCATGACCTAGTACTTATGAACCAACCATAGAAGGGTCGACCCGTGCCTCACAAATGGCACAGCGGAACCGCCGCCAAAAGTGGATTTTAGCCGCGGTTCCGCGGTCATTTGATCGAGTTAGTGTATCGTTCTTCTAGAGGGTCCATAGAATTACCTGCATGATTTTTTGAACATTTTTAATGTGAAAAATTCCAACATTTTGAAAAATTTCCAGAAAACAAATTTTCGGAATAATCGATGTTCGTTCGAAGTTTTTAACGTCGTCTAGGTTACTCTAAAGTTCTAGCTTGGCTCTGATACTACTGTAGGGATTCTCTAACACCATCCTAGGGTTTGGGTTGCATCACACATGCTATAATAAAATTTTTGGGGGTGCTAAACAATTCCAACGATGAATCGAACTAGAAAATTAGGGTAACAACATATAGTATCACATATTAAGTAGTGTCTAATACTAAGTTGGGAGAAATACAACCTTTGTAGACCTCCTCTTGTGACTCCTTGGATCGAGTAGGGTTTGAACCGGTTCGCTTGAATCCTTCCAAGTCCACGATGATCCACCACGAAGTTCCTTTGCTCAAGCTCCTAGCTCCACTTGATCTTTGAAGAAATGGAGCAAATAACCTACACTAATGGGCTAGACTAGTATAGATCGGTGATGTGGGTTTGGATCTCACTTAAAAACCTTTTCTTTGTATTTTCTTCTCTCACTTTTGAAACCCTAGAGAGCTTGAAGGAGGAAAAAGAAGGAGATGGCTAAACTTGACTCTAGTGAGAATAATAATATGAACATAATCCAAAGAGAGTAAGTCAATTATATCCTCCTTAACCATGGTTATAAAATATCTAGATATTTTGTGACTTGAGTTTAAGCAAAACCATGGGCTACAAAACCATAGGCAATGAAACCATGGTATTGATTTTAGTCAACACAAGAGAAGAGAGTTGAATAGTCAACCATGATTTTATTCCCATTTTGCTTTTCTCAAATAATCAAAATATATAAATATGTTACTACGTGAGTCTTGCATTTCCACTACCAATGTATCATCAACCATGACACATGTATGCTTGCATGTGTGCATCCATATCAACATATACATACACTCATGCATGCATCATAAAGAAATAGGTTTTAATAAATGAGCTAATGGACTTAATATTAAATCAACACTTGATTTAATAACCCGGTCATATCACATACGAACGCCCGATTAAAATACGGTATCTAATACACACATTTAATCGAGCTCCCACGCATATCCCATATGCACCCCACATCTTTTCGCCTCAGCTAAGAAACCCTTTTGTGGGACTCCAAGACTCGTTGATACGCTAGCAGTAGGCAGTGATCACATCACATGCCCACAAACCGTCAGTGGCACAAGCTGTACGTAACGGCTCCCAAGTATTGAGCGATCAGAAGAAACACAAGCGAACCTGTCAAAACTCCCGTCAAGCCAACTGGCAATACTTACCATACAGTCCAGTCTCTTCGTCAGATATGCTGCATATCGAGTCTAGGGATCGCATCGTCGACCCCAATAACTCAATAATTCATGCCGGTATATGGCTCATAACAGATCGAGAAACTACTGATAACACTTATCAGTAAATCTCATCAGCCCTGGCCAGGGACTTCCTGTTATAGCCAATCGTACATGGCACAACATCAACCCCCAATAGCAGAAGAGACGAAACCCCTCCTATTGCTCATTGCCTCCATGTTCCTCTAGACTGTACCCAAAATCCACCTGTTTGCACGACTCAGTAGAGCCGTGGTAGGGTCGAGTTCAAAGTACAGTAGGAGGACACACGAGACTCTATGACGATCTCGGGTCTACAGACTAACATGTACCAGTGTCACCTGAGAACTGCTATTCGACGATAGATATAATACCACATAAGAGTTCTCAGCGAGTCCGTTCAGTGTACCCAGTCTCACTGAGCACCCGTATACGGTCTTTGGTGTACCACACCAATGGATATGGGATCATCCATCGCCCATCATATGGAACAAGTAACGTATACGCTAGTCTACTCTGGAAATATCGATGCCCCGTCTCGATACACCCACGACTAGGAACATTTTAAGGATATGCTTATAAACTACACATGTCCCAATAGTATGATCTGCATCATAATCTCAGTAGTCAAGCAAATATCCTAAAGGCTTTATCAACATGTACCAAATGAATAAGAAGCATGACCATTCCGTCAATTCGTAAATCTACAATAGCGATCTTGACCAGCTCGTCCCAACAGAGTGAAGGCCTCCTCAGCGCGAAATCCTGACATGAATACACAATCAAGTGAACATGTCAAGATAAAGTACAAGCAGATAGCATACTATCATGTCGAGCAAGAATGTCCCCTGAACACACACACACACACACACACACACACATACCGGTACATACACTATCACATAATGGCCTCTAGGGTATACATATATCCAACACTCAGCACTAATTAGGCAGCGCCCAGCACCGCAAGTGCTCCTCACGTGGGCGCTATAAAAATAATAAGAGTGCTTAACACTCCATAAATAGCCAAAATGGTTGAGTGCTCAGCACTGATTGGGTAGCACCCAACGCCTCACGTGCTCCTCACGTGGGCACCACAAGATTAATAAGAGTGCTTAGCACTTCTTAAATAACCAACATGGCTGAGTACTTAGCACTGATTGGGCAATGCCCAGTGCCTCAAGTGTTCTTCACGTGGGAGCCACTAAAAAAAGAAAAGAGAAAATGCTTAACACTCCATAAACAGCCAAAATGGCTAAGTGCTTAGCTTTCATTGGGCAGCGCCCAAAATTGAATGCTTCACATGACATCCATGTGAGTGTTAGAGCGTCAAATAAGTGCTTAGCACTTTTGCATAGAAAAGGGGGACTGGATAAACAGAACCCAAATAAGTGCTTGGCACTTTTAAAGAAAGAAAACACTAATCAAATTAAATCCCAAATTGGCTAAGTCTCTAAAGTTTCTTGCAACTGAGTATAAATACTCTGTTGTTGGATCTTAATAAAATGTAATGATCCTGAAAATGTTGCTGAGTCGATCTTAGTCTCAAATAAGACTAATGTATCCTTAGAGTAAAAATAAATTGGGCCCAAATGCTCATATGGTTAAGTTGATCTTAATCTCAAACTAGATTTACGGTCCTTAAACCAAACAAAAATATTTCTGAACTATAGAAATATACAACCTAAGTTCAAAACCCCGTCAAGCAAATCCTTGACCCAAACCCAAATCTAAAATATACAGATTTGGACTGAACCGCACCCTACGGGCGACGACATAAACTAGTCTCCGTATACAATCCACGGGCAACCAAAATAAAAAAAAATACACACGACACGAAGTGAATTGCCGGAGCAGGAGAAAATGGTTACCGCAATGCGGTAACGTAATTAACTGTAGGGGCTTGCGCCTGCAGGGAAGAGCGTCCCCACAATCAAAAACCCCTCATAAAGTGAAGGGGAATCTGATGAAATCTACTACAACGGCCGGATCCGTCCAAACCTCCGATATACGGTGCCATAAATCAACTTGGTATCTTCGGAGAGATGGACGGATAAATCCAAATAACATCTGCCTATAAAATTCAGGCCAGACGTCCTAACGTCGCGGTCTGGTCTTTCAGCGGTGAACACTCTCCTAAACAGATCAAAGTTGTTTCCGGTTGGAATAGCAGCGTTGATATCCACTATAAGAGCTGGTGGGGTGAGCCCAGAGGGAGAGTTACCCCCGGCTTCTCTCACTCGACGCCAGTGGCGATATCCAGCATGCCTTGGAGTGGGAATTGCCTCAGTTTTAGAGGCATTTTCGTCATGCCCCCTGCGTTGCTCAGGAGTTTCGGTTGGTGTCAGCATGTTGAAGACCGACGTCCTTGTTGGTGTTGGAGCGGGATTGGCCAATCTTTCGAAGACCGACCGTCTTGGAGAGGAAGCACTTTTATCGACCTTACCTACAGTAGGAGTAGAGAGAGCTAGACGTTTTGGGGTAGCTCTCTCTGGTATCATGGGCTTCTTTACGGGCCCGCTTGAGTTCTACCTCAGCCTGTTGAAGACTGAGGCTTCAGAGTTTGACGGCTTGCTGATAAGAGCCGTCGTGGTTGCCAGCCGATCGAAGACCAACTTTTTGGGAGCTTCTCCTTGTGGCATTGAGGCGCCAAAGTTCACAGGTGGGAGCATAGTCCCGAAGAACAGTCCGATAGTGGCTTGTGTGACCAGCTCTGTAGGCATTGAGAAAATGGAGGCCGCGTTAGGCCCATATGTCACTCCTCCAGCTGGGACGGAGTGAGAGTCGCTGTTGCATGAGGTGCAATGGGAAGCCATTGATTCTCTAGAGAAGTGAGCCACAAAGTTTTAGTACCTCGAATGCATAGGCAACCATGAATACAGCGAACCACGATTTTGTTCGCGATCGTAACACACGAAGCGTGGAGTGGAAAGAGAAAGTGAACCTACCAGACGTGCCAGAATCTGTTTACCGCCAAAAACAGAGACTGTTGGAGTCAAAAATTGCACCCAGGTTGACCAAATCAAAGTCAAATTCAACCCTAAGCAAAGTGGGCCCAAGCCCAGATCAAGTGGGCCCATACCCAAGTCGAGTCCGAACATGAAGCGGCCAGCCTCCCCCCATGCCAAAATGAAATCATGTAATAAATAATTTTGATATGATTTTTTTATGCATGAATGTAAGAAAAATGGGCATAAAACCAAATTTTTGTAAAGCCCACGGCTCATGTGCAAAATAAATGAGCACATGAGGCATGGGATGGGCAAAATGCCATTTTCTAAAACCCAAGGGGCTATATGTAAATTTGTAAGCCTATATAAGGCAACATGATAATGAAATAAAGCATAACTTTTTCATTCTCTCAAATTCTAGGGTTTGTGTCTCCTCTTCCCTCCTCAAGGCTCTAAACTTTCTTTCTTTTTTTGAATTAAAACAAGAGTTCAATCCCTTTTTTTCCAAAAAGAAACTGTTTTTCACCATAAAACCATTAAAGGGGAACTCGGATCTTTCATCAAATCCCCAAAAAAGAAGATTTTTGAGTTTCACCCCTCTTCTTCTTCAAGATCCAGCCGACGGGAAAGAGGAAGAAGGAGACCCTTTTCCAAAAATCCTATTTCGGGAAGATCCAAGACTCAAAAGAAGATCTAGGACTAAAGGGGAGAAGAAAGGGGTCCCCTCTGATCATCTTCAAAGATTTCTATGAGTTTAAATCAATTCAAGATCTGTTGGAGTTTAATTCCATAAACAAAACCCTTTTTAGGAGTTTAACTCCAAACCTATACATAATCCATGTTAGGAGTTCAACTCCAAAAACCCTTAAGAGTTCAACTCCCAGCCCAGGGGCTAAGCCCCTTTTCTGCTGGTGTTTCTAGCGGTCGCGTGCCGCGCACGTGACCCGTGGGCGCCCTGCGGTCGCGTGCCGCGCACGTGCCCCATGGGCATCCAGCGGTCGCGTGCAGGGCACGTGACTCGTGGACACTCAACACCCACGTGCGCCTCATGTGACCCGTGAGCACCCAGCGCGCAGCGGTCGCGTGCAGCGCATATGACCCACAGGCGTCCAGCGCTCAGCGATAGCGTGCAGGGCACGTGACCCACCGGCGCCAGGTGCCTACATGCCAAGCACATGACCCGCGGGCGTCAAGCGCCCACGCGCCTGGCACGTAACCCACGGGGGCAAAGCGCCCACGCGTTAGGCACGTGACCCGTGGGCGTCTAGCGCCCACGTGCCATGCATGCGTCTTTAAGACGCTCCTCACCCCTCATTTTCCATGCACTCCACACCCAAAACACATCCCCCATTGGAATAAAATTTCTAACGGGGTGCTGCCCCGCACCCCACAAGGGGGCTGCTAGCCCCCTTAACCCCCAGCCCACTATCCGGGTAGCGAGACCCCCGTAAACTCTGCGAGGCCCCCGATATATCCAAAACACTTTCAAAACAGAACACACACACATGGCATATTGAGTTCACATGATCAGTTTGACCCGTCAATCAGAGGTTCCCTCGCTCCAAAGGCGAGAGGTAATTAACGACAGCTTAGTCCGCGGCTACCGAAGATTCGGATACCCACAATCAATAAACCCAGGCCTACCCTAGACAGGGGGAATCTGTAGTATGCCTGACAAGCGCGTGCATATTCCCATCTCAATGGGGTGATGAAAAACACCCTACAGATTTTGGCATGCACGGTGGGACCTATCTTTCCTCCCATATTTCGGGTTAAATATCCATGCGAACTCAATCAACATATACATTGATTGCCTGTTCTAAAATCATGCTTCTGCTTGCAGGTTAACGACTTTTGACTGAATCTTCGGACGCAAAAAAATGTCTCCAAGGACAATCTCAGCTCTCAGCACAGCTCCCATCTCCTACACGATGAAGATGGACGCTGATTTAGTACGAAAAAGTGTTTTTGTAGTTAACCGCAATCAATAACGGTGTCGCGTGTAGCTAGACCGAGATGAGTACGGGTCGTCCTCTGGGAAACGTGGAACCTCTTATTTTTACTTTAGATGTGTTGAGAAGGAGGAAGAAATACGAATGGTTGTAGGATGGTTTCTAGATCTACGTTTAATAAGAATGTAAATATAGATCTAGATTAGTTTAAAGATGTGATTAATTATAATAAGAAGGGCTTGTAGGGTTCGTTAGGATTTAGTAGTTATGAGAGATTAATTAAAAGTTACCCTTTTTATCCATTAATAGATTTAGAACTAGAACGACGGTGATGCGTGTAGATTAGGGTTTCTGGAGGGAAAAGGAATCCCACTCGTAACCCTTATCTCGACACGGAACTCCGTTCATTATCTAGCCTTTACCAAAACAATCATTAATCTAATCTCTAATCGTGGTCGGAACTAGCAAGGAATTGCTAGCGCGCCCGATTAGGATGTTAATGATTATTTTGATAAAGTTCCTAAACTTTATAGGACTTAAAAAGGGTTTAATTCTTTTCATCCCCCATTAACCTACCTTAATCCTACGAACCCTAACAAGCGGAGAATTACTCGCGCATGTTGGGAGAAGAAGATGAAAAGAAAGAGAGGAAGAACATAATGTAAAAACAAACAATTAAAGAAAACTACCTTTATTAATCAACTCCTTCAACTACACTTTTAATCCATAGAAAATGATTACAAAACTTGATTTGCTTCTCGATCCTTCCTAGGGAGGTAGTCGAACAGTCGATGATCAGCCTGGATGCGTGAGCGTCGGGAGCTTCGTGATCTCGTCGGCTTGATCCATTTTCCAAGAGGCCCTCGGTGCCTTTTTATAGTGCGAAGCCAGAATCTTTTTGTTCAGAAGTTGGTAAAATTCAGCACTTGAAAATCTCCCAAAATATTGCATTCTGACCTCATCAAACCGCGGCGGATCCGCGGCCCAAGGGTATGTTTGGCCGCGGATCCGCGCTCATAGGTCGAGATCTCTCTGTTATTTTTCTGGGGCTCTCTGATGGTGACATTTGGCAATCCTAGGCATCTTCATATTTCAGAAATATTCTCTCGGTTGCTTCCAGACTTAGTCTCCAAGTTTGCTCTTTAATTTGGAAAGTACTCTTCAACAATTTGATTTGTTTGTTAAATCCTTCATAACAACTTGGAAATAATCTGCACAACAACTCAAATAAGATTTTAGTAGACTTTGTTCTACTAGGATTAGACCAATAATATTATTTGCATACATTTTCCTACCAAATTGATAATTAAATATATTAACATATGGAAAATAATGTTTTTACACATAAACCCTCATATGTATAATATATTATAATAAAGTCCTTTTTTAATATAAAAATGGTAGGAAAAATGTATTACAAATGTGCAGTTTTATCGACTGAACAAATACCCCCAAACTTATCTTTGATCGTCCCGAGCAAATTAGTTTATTTAAGAGGAGAAAAAGAAAGGAGAAAACTAGGCACACTTTCGTAGGCAGACACGATTGCACTGAGCATGTGCAACAAGCCGTTAAACCTCTAGGTGTCCCTAGTAGGAGGAGTGTTGTCTCCTGAGGGTTTTCAGCGGATTACACCCACAAAATCCTATAACAAAAGAGAGATGGTGAAATTTACATATAAAGATAAGAACCATAAAAGAAATACTTTGAAAAGAAGAGTTTCCAACTATACTAGCTTTTCAGTTGTCATGAGCCCTATCTTAATAGTCATGAAAAAATGTTAGAAATCACATCATCCCTCAATAAAACATCGTCTTTATTCTTCATTTCTACCTTTTGTCCAAACATTGATCATATAACCCCACGTGTGTGTAAAGAACATCCCTACACTCGGAGAATTCAATTCAAGCTATCATACTCTTGTCCATCTACCTTAGTACTTTTTACTTTGATGAATACTTAGCATTGCTTACAAATTTTCATGCGACCGTTAATACTTCTTGAGGTACTAACCGACCGATTACTCATGTGCTTGCAGATTTGGTGATAATATTTTCCTTGTCTTGCACCACCTAAGGCTAAGCAGTGACTCCCAGACCAGTTGGCCTTAGGGCACTAGGTGAAGAGGCACCCTCGCTATATTTTTTTATTGCTACCTTGGCGATACAAAACCAGTGTTCATTTTTTTTTTTCTTTTCACCATTTTACATTTTCTTCATCATTTCCTTCATACTATGGCTTTTAGACAAGAGCATTTCAAGGTATCCTCTACTATCCCGAGTTTCAAGACGTGTGTAGGTGCATATTGTAGGGTATCAACATTCAAATGTTTGGCTTCCAGAATAGAAACTATTTTTCAGACTTATTTTTATCCTCAGATTAGTGACTTCCTTCATCTTACTAACCCTTGGGACAACAGCTCATAACTACTTATTACTAGTTCGTATAAGAAAACTTCTAATTTTCTTGGTTTTCTTAAACTATTCCTATCTTTTGGATGTAATGTTTCACTTTCTATTCTTTTGTTATAAAAAAAATTATTATTATTTTTTTTTTATTTTAAATGCCCGGTGTCAAAGATAATTCAGTGAATACAAACCTCCCCCCCAAACCTGTTTTCAGCAGTGTCCTCACTGATGTAGCCTTTTGAGAACATGGACCTGTATACTAAGGGAGAGATACAAGGGGTAAAATAATAGTTAAATGATAAATTCCCCCAAACTTATTCTTTGACACGCACAGATATTCAATCAAATCATTTTTCACTCACCTCCATTCTTAAAATGTGAAAAAAAGTTATCAAAATATGGAGGTGAGGCGGAGGAAATTTAGTTTTGATAAAGCGGCTCCTGTAAAAACAGGAGCTCCTCCGCGGGGTCAGCAGAAAAATACGGTTTTAATCTATGCCCATTTACTTTAAAAATCGAACCGTTTTTCAAATTTTCGACTTCAACCGCCCCATGCGGGTGTACATACCGCACCACAAAAGGTCCTTTCCAACGAGATTTAAGCTTACCCGGATGAAGATGGAGACGTGAATCATAAAGAAGGACTTGTTGCCCCGATGTGAAGGTTTTTCTAGAAAGATTTTTATCGTGAAACACTTTAGTCCTATTCTTTACTATCACTGCATTATCGTAAGCTTCATCGCGGAGTTCGCTTAGCTCATTCAATTGCAGCTTCCGATAGCTGCCTGCATGATCAAGATCAAAATTAAGCTCTTTAATAGCCCACATTGCCTTATGTTCAATCTCGACAGGGAGGTGGCATGCCTTCCCAAACACAAGGCGGTATGGAGACATACCAAGATCGGTCTTATAAGCGGTGCGGAATGCCCAAAGAGCATCCGTCAATTTGGTTGACCAATCTTTACGGTTCTTAGAAACCGTCTTCTCCAAAATCTGTTTGATCTGCCTATTTGAGATCTCAGCCTGCCCGCTTGTTTGGGGATGATAGGGTGTAGAAAGCTTGTGAGTGATTGAATATTTCCGCATCAAGGCCTCGAAAGACCTATTGCAGAAATGCGTCCCGTTGTCGCTAATGATAGCGCGAGGGTGTCCGAATCGCGAAAAGATATTTTCTTTAAGGAACTTAATGACAGCTTTGTTGTCATTAGTGCGACACGGTACAGCTTCCACCCACTTCGAGACATAATCAACCGCTAACAAGATATATAAATTCCCAAATGAGTTGGGAAAAGGGCCCATGAAATCAATACCCCAAACATCAAATATTTCCACAACCAGTATAGGTTGGAGCGGCATCTCATTCCTTCGTGAAATCCGACCCAAATGCTGACATCGCGGACAAGTTTTGCAATGTTCAAATGCATCTTTAAATAATGTTGGCCAATAAAAGCCACATTGCAAAACTTTCTCCGCCGTTTTTCGAGGTCCAAAGTGACCGCCGCATGCCTGATCATGACAAAATGATAACACGCTCTTGAATTCATCGTTAGGGACACACCTACGAATGATTTGATCGGAACAATACTTGAATAGATATGGTTCATCCCAGTAAAAATATTTTACTTGGGATAGAAATCGAAGTTTGTCTTGTTTCGACCAATCGCTAGGTATAAGTCCCGTTGCAAGATAGTTCACGATATCCACGAACCAAGGTTCGTAGGATACATTCAAGAGCTGTTCGTCGGGAAATGAGTCATTTATCGGCACGGTCACAGTTGGCGAAGAAGTGATGCGTGAAAGATGGTCGGCTACTACGTTTTCACATCCACTCTTGTCTTTGATAACAAGATCAAATTCTTGTAACAATAGGATCCAACGTATTAGCCTGGCCTTTGCATCCTTCTTCGTTAAAAGATGTCGTAGGGCGGAGTGATCAGTGTAAACCACAATAGGCGAGCCAATCAAGTAGGGCCTGAATTTCTCTAATGCAAATACAACTGCCAAGAGTTCTTTCTCGGTAGTTGTGTAATTTATTTGTGCATCATTTAAGGTCCTACTTGCATAGTAAATTACATGTGGCATCTTATCAATATGCTGTCCCAAGACAGCACCAATAGCAAAATCTGATGCGTCACACATAAGCTCGAACGGGTGGTTCCAATCCGGAGATGATAGAACGGGGGCTGTAGTGAGTGATTCTTTAAGTGATTCAAAAGCAGCCTCACAATCCGAATTGAAGTGAAAAGTAGTGTCCTTGGCCAATAGAAGGGTTAAGGGTCTAGCAATTTTGCTAAAGTCCTTAATAAATCTCCTATAAAATCCTGCATGACCAAGGAAGGATCGTATATCTTTGACGCAATTGGGACGAGGGAGGTTTTGAATGACATCTATTTTAGCTCTGTCGACCTCAATGCCTTTATGTGAAATTATATGTCCAAGTACAATACCTTCTTGAACCATAAAATGGCATTTTTCCCAATTCAAAGTCAAGTTCTTATCCTTACAGCGGGTAAGAACAGCGTCAAGATTACGAAGGCAGTCCTCAAAGGAGTCCCCAAAAATGGAGAAATCGTCCATAAAAATTTCTAGAAAATTTTCCACCATATCTGAAAATATCCCCATCATGCACCGCTGAAATGTAGCGGGAGCGTTGCATAACCCAAAGGGCATGCGTCTATAAGCAAAAGTTCCGAAAGGACAAGTAAAAGTGGTTTTATCTTGATCCTTTTCGGCGATGGGGACCTGGTTGTAACCAGAGTATCCGTCCAAGAAACAGTAGTATTCGTGTCCCGCTAATCGTTCCAACATCTGGTCAATAAAAGGTAGAGGGAAGTGATCTTTCCTCGTCGCGGCATTGAGTTTCCTGTAATCAATACATACGCGCCACCCAGTTTGGGTGCGCGTTTGGATTAACTCATTAGCCTCGTTAGTGATGACCGTGATGCCAGACTTTTTAGGGACCACATGAATTGGACTTACCCATTGACTATCAGATATGGGGTAAATTATTCCACTATCAAGACACTTGACGATTTCTTTCTTTACCGCCTCCTTCATAACTGGATTTAACCGTCTTTGTGGGTCTCGGGTTGGTTTGGCTTCATCCATCAGATGTATGTGATGTTCAACAATTAAGGGACTAATCCCTTTGATGTCAGCCATAGTCCAACCAAATGCTTCCCGATTCGATCTCAACACTGCCAAAAGTGCATTCTCTTGCTCTAAGGCTAGAGAAGCGGAAATAATCACTGGCAAAGTCTCATTCTCTCCTAAATATGCATATTTAAGATGAGAAGGTAGCGGTTTGAGATCAAGAATTGGCGGAGAGACAATAGAAGGAGGAGTAACGGAATGATATTCGGACTCCTTAAGAGGTTCAAAACTTGCATAAGATATTGACTCGGAAAGTGCTGCTGACTTTTGCAATGAGTCAACGGGTTCAATCTCAAGGTCGGACTCATTGAACATATCCTCACTGTGAAGTGGTGCAAGATCAAACGATGTCTCATTAGTGTTGTCGAGAACATCAAAGCAAAGTTCCTCATCCATGCAGCTTTCGGGAGCTATCTCGTGGATGGAACAAACATCCAGCAGATGAGCAGAAGGTTCTGATGGCTGACTTCCTAGCTTGTAAATATTAAGCTCAATTGTCATTTTCCCGAAGGATAAGTTCATAGAACCGTTACGACAATTAATCACAGCGTTAGAAGTTGCTAAGAAGGGTCGACCTAGTATCACCGGGATTTGATTGCGTGGGTTTGCCACAGGTTGTGTATCTAAAACAATAAAGTCCACGGGAAATATGAATTCCCCGACTTTAATTAACACATCCTCTAGTTCGCCCCGAGGTTTGGTGATAGATCGATCAGCCATTTGGAGAGTACAATGGGCGGGTTTTAACTCTCCAATTCCTAACTGCTCGTATACCGAATAAGGAAGCAAGTTGACGCTGGCGCCTAGATCGAGTAAAGCACGATTTATATTTTTACCCCCAATAGAAATAGAGATTGTAGGACAGCCGGGGTCCTTACGTTTCTTTGGTATTTGTTGGGTAAAAGCTGTGCTAACATTACTCGTCATGAAAACCTTTTTAGGCACTTGAGTTTTTCTCTTCCTAGTGCACAAGTCTTTAAGGATTCTTGCATAAGATGGGACTTGTTGAATAGCATCTAGGAGAGGAATATTCACGCTAACTTGCTTAAACATTTCCACAATCTTCTCCATTTGCGGGTTAGGTCGGTTGGCCCTTAATCGGTTTGGAAATGGAGCACGATCAATAAGTTTTGGGTCCAACGTTTGTGGAGAAGACTGTGGCGACGGATTCGATCCCAAAATTGGAGTGGGAATCGACTTAGATAGATTTGGTGAAATGTTTGAGCCTTGGGGAAAACGGAGAATAGGCTCGGATGAAGGTGGGAGACTAGACGAGTTAGGGGAAGAAGAAGAAGAAGGGGTATCAAATGTGTCACTATCATCAACTTGCTCACCCACTTGGTTGTTCAGCACTCTCCCCGATCTCAACGTAGTGACGGCATTCACATTATGACTTTGTGAATGGCCAGGATTAGGTAGGGGTTGAGATGGGAGTTTCCCTTTCTCTCTTGCACTCATTGCGGCGTTTAACTGTGCGATTTGGTTTTCTATTGATTTAATACTCTCACCATGGGAGGAGGAGTTTTTCGTTAGGGCATCAATAGAAGACCTCATATCAGCCGAATTTTGCATGGATTGTTTCATGAACATATCCAAAGTTTGTGCAAGTGAGTTGTCAATACCGGCCACTTGTGGTGTAGAAATGTTGGCCGGATTTTGGAAATTCTGTGACTGAAAGGGGGGCTGATTCTGTGGTTGTGGTTGCTGTGGAGGAGGTCTTTGATAATTATTTTGTTGGTTTTGATTCCAAGCAAAGTTAGGATGATTCCTCCATCCTTGATTATATGTGGAAGAATAAGGATCATTTCTAGGTCGCTGCTGAAAAGCAGCATTAGCTTGAAACGATGCATTCATAGGACATTCTTCCGTTAAGTGTGAAGGATCCGAACAGCAACCACAGACAGTCTTGGGAAGCGTAACCTGATTTAGGGAGAATGATGAAAATTTGTTCTCCATAGCATCGAGTTTCTTCTGCATCGCTGCCATTTCGGCTTTCACTGCGATGGAAACATCGAGTTGGTGAATACCTCCCTTAGTTGAAGGTGGTCTTACGCTTTCCCACTGCAACGTGTGTTCAGCGAGATCTTCCAGATATTTCCATGCTTCACCGTCATCTTTAGACATGAAATTGCATTGACACATTGTTTCAAGCATCTGCTTTGTCGCTGGATTAATGCCCTCATAAATAATCCGACATAAATCCCATCTTTGTATCCCGTGATGGGGGCATTGGACAAGCAGATCTTTGAAACGTTCAAAGCACTTCCAAAATGGTTCATTGGGAAGCTGGGTGAACTGGTTAATCTCGCTCCTAACATGTGCAGTCTTATGATTTGGGTAAAACTTCTTAAGAAATGCTACGACGAATTCATCCCAATTAGCGATAGAGTGTGCGGCAGTATTATAAAGCCATTTTTCTGCCAAGTCGCACAGTGTGAATGGGAGAAGACGTAAGCGCATAGCATCTTAAGTCAATTGTGAAGTACCCATCATTGCGCATACGTTTTCGAATTTGGTGATGAAAACGTACGCGTCTTCCGATTCAAGCCCGTGAAATTTGGGCAGCAGATTGATGTAGTGGGGTTTAATCTCGAAATTATCCCCGTTAGGTGGTGGAAGAGATAGACAAGTGGGAAGGGGACCACGAATAGGATAGCATCTCTCTTGGAGAGAGATGCGCGGTGGATTCTGCGCACCTGCGGGTGGTGGCAGCGTGGTGTTATACTCTGATGGAGTGCCGTCCATCTCGGTCGATGTGGTGTGTGGTGGGGGAAAAGAAGATGAAGAAGTACCGACTTCGGTGTCGATAGCAGGAACGCGGACAAGACGGGCACTAGGATCCCGTGTCCAGCCGAGCATGCACTAAGCGGGTTTAGTGCAAGTGGCAGCGTGTGTGTGATTTAAAATTGGCTTGTTTTGAAAAAGTGGGACTCAAGACAAATCTCCCTAAAATGCACAAGCAACCCTAGAACTAAGGTTACCTAGGTCAGTCTCTAGACAGCTCCTAACTAAGGCTAGAAATAGACCTCAAACCGCCTCTTCACGGACAAGTACGGCCAGGTAAGTGGGAAGGAACCACCACTACAGTGGGCCTAATTAAAAACCACTAGCCTAGACACCGCAATGTCAGTTAGGATAAACGGCCGATGCCTATACTAGTCTTTTTCCTATTGAGCTCGACAGTCCTTAGAGTCTGGTCTAGATATTTTTTAAATTAATGAAGGGTTGTGCTATATGCTCGGTTTGTGATTTGTGGGGCTTAGGAAGGGTGATGAAATCCCCACCTAATCTTGATTTGGTCCTTGCCCCTTAAAATCCGTATTAAATATGCAAAACAAACCAAACACAAAACTTTTTGCAAACAGATTTTTGAGCGGCGCAATTTTGCAAAGAATCCTGCAGAAAATAGATTTTATTGGATTTGAGGAGAGAGAGAAGGAGTTAAGAAAGCTACCAGAGAAGACAGAAGCCCTAATTCCTCCACCCTGCCGCGCTTCCGCCGCCAAAGAGGCCCTTCTGCCGCGCTTACGCCGCGAGGTGGTTGGATCACTTGATGAAAATTTTTCTGTGTCCCTCTGTGCTCCTCTGGATCTCTAAAAAGGTCTCTGTTTCCTGTTTCCCTCAATTCTGTGACTCCAGATCTCCTTGCAAAAATCCACGCACAAATCGTTAAATATGCAATTTGCAGTTTTGTGTTAATAATGATATAACTCGTCAAGGAATTCAACACAAATAGTAAAAATAAAAAATTACGCACGTATCCCCGGCAACGGCGCCATTTGATTGGTACGAAAAAGTGTGTTTGTAGTTAACCGCAATCAATAACGGTGTCGCGTGTAGCTAGACCGAGATGAGTACGGGTCGTCCTCTGGGAAACGTGGAACCTCTTATTTTTACTTTAGATGTGTTGAGAAGGAGGAAGAAATACGAATGGTTGTAGGATGGTTTCTAGATCTACGTTTAATAAGAATGTAAATATAGATCTAGATTAGTTTAAAGATGTGATTAATTATAATAAGAAGGGCTTGTAGGGTTCGTTAGGATTTAGTAGTTATGAGAGATTAATTAAAAGTTACCCTTTTTATCCATTAATAGATTTAGAACTAGAACGACGGTGATGCGTGTAGATTAGGGTTTCTGGAGGGAAAAGGAATCCCACTCGTAACCCTTATCTCGACACGGAACTCCGTTCATTATCTAGCCTTTACCAAAACAATCATTAATCTAATCTCTAATCGTGGTCGGAACTAGCAAGGAATTGCTAGCGCGCCCGATTAGGATGTTAATGATTATTTTGATAAAGTTCCTAAACTTTATAGGACTTAAAAAGGGTTTAATTCTTTTCATCCCCCATTAACCTACCTTAATCCTACGAACCCTAACAAGCGGAGAATTACTCGCGCATGTTGGGAGAAGAAGATGAAAAGAAAGAGAGGAAGAACATAATGTAAAAACAAACAATTAAAGAAAACTACCTTTATTAATCAACTCCTTCAACTACACTTTTAATCCATAGAAAATGATTACAAAACTTGATTTGCTTCTCGATCCTTCCTAGGGAGGTAGTCGAACAATCGATGATCAGCCTGGATGCGTGAGCGTCGGGAGCTTCGTGATCTCGTCGGCTTGATCCATTTTCCAAGAGGCCCTCGGTGCCTTTTTATAGTGCGAAGCCAGAATCTTTTTGTTCAGAAGTTGGTAAAATTCAGCACTTGAAAATCTCCCAAAATATTGCATTCTGACCTCATCAAACCGCGGCGGATCCGCGGCCCAAGGGTATGTTTGGCCGCGGATCCGCGCTCATAGGTCGAGATCTCTCTGTTATTTTTCTGGGGCTCTCTGATGGTGACATTTGGCAATCCTAGGCATCTTCATATTTCAGAAATATTCTCTCGGTTGCTTCCAGACTTAGTCTCCAAGTTTGCTCTTTAATTTGGAAAGTACTCTTCAACAATTTGATTTGTTTGTTAAATCCTTCATAACAACTTGGAAATAATCTGCACAACAACTCAAATAAGATTTTAGTAGACTTTGTTCTACTAGGATTAGACCAATAATATTATTTGCATACATTTTCCTACCAAATTGATAATTAAATATATTAACATATGGAAAATAATGTTTTTACACATAAACCCTCATATGTATAATATATTATAATAAAGTCCTTTTTTAATATAAAAATGGTAGGAAAAATGTATTACAAATGTGCAGTTTTATCGACTGAACAGACGCCAAGACGGTCCTCCCGGCCAGTCTCAGGCGACAGTGGGAGGAGTCGCTACACCATTTGATTCTATTCTGTTCGTACCAGCTAACACCATCTCAACTCTTCAAACTCCGGTGATAGACAAACTGGCCTCGAAAGGCAAGAGGCCAAATGTGGTAGTCTCGAAGGCGCCCCAACCCAAACACAAGTTGGTGTTTGAACGACTTTCCTTGGCCCCAACTGGGGGCAAGGCCATCAACACCAATAGAGCAATAAGGCGTCTCGATCAAGCTCCAGTAGTGCCCTTGACAACTGCTCGATTAGGTATCTTCTCTAAGCTCTCCGTCAATCGACTCATGATGGCTTTCTGGATGACGGATGCCCATCAAGCCCTCAAAATCGAGAAGCTAAAACAGAAAAGGCTCAGATGTAGAGCTAACAAAATGGCTAGGACTCATGCTAGGCTGAACTTCATGAGGTTCCAAGAACAGGGTTACCCCGCCAAAGATAAAGAGAGTGATAGATATATAGTCCACACTGTCTACATGGTGGGCACGCGCAGCAAGAGCAAGGACGGGGCCACCACATCTCAAATCCAATCTGGTATGAATGTGGCTGCCACTTCCCAAGACCAACATCCTCTGGGAAGTAATGAAAACCCTTCCAGTAAGGCTGATAAGTAGAGAGATCCCTCGGTTCATGAGAAGTCGGGCTCGGAAAGCGAAGAGGAGCCAATCTTCCATCCCAAGAACGCAGACCAGCAACTTCTCTAAGAGCTCCGAAAACAGCTCAGAAGTAAAGAAAAGGAGATGGCCAAACTTTACTCCAAAATTTACGACTTGATGAATGTCGTGATGCGGCTCGTGGCCTAAGTTGCTTCTCATCCGTCCAATCAAGCGCGGGGTTCTGCTCATGAACCATGAAATGGTGTCCCGAGACAGCCGACGCCTATTCCCTCAAATCTTAAGGTGGGAGGACCGCATGAAACTCAGTCGCATCCTATCTCGGGAAATGCCTTGGCTACCAATGACAGTAGCCCGCTAACTCAAGATCAAGTCATGGATTTGGTTGCCAACAAAGTCAAAACATTGGTAGACGAAGCCGAAGCGCAAAAAGATATCAGCAGTAGTGGAAGACCATATCCTGCTCAGTATGGTCTGATAGAATTTCCTAGTGGCTATGTCATCCATAAATTCGGAAGATTTGATGGGACGGGAAATGTGAATCGGCACATCGCCCACTTTAAAGCCTCGTGCGGGAATACTGAGGGCAATGATGCGCTTCTCCTCCGCCAGTTCTGTTAGTTATATATATGCCCTAGAGGCCATTACTATATATGAGATGTATATTGTAGTGGATGCTTGGACATATATAGGGAGGACTTTCTTGCTCGACATGATAGTATGCTATCTAGTTACTCTTTACCTTAGCGTGTACACTGATTGTCTCTCTATTACATGTTGGTAAAGCTCTTAGGATGTGTACTTGACTACCAGGACTATGATGCAGATCATACTAGTGGGGCCATGATAGTCCATAAGTACATCCTTTAAGGTCCCAAGTCGTAGGTGTATCGAGACGGGGCATCGATATACCAGAGTAGACTAGCGTATAGCTTCTCGACCCATATAGATGGGCGATGGATGATCCCATATCCATTGGTGTTTGACATCAGAGATGATATACGGGTGCTCAGTGGAGACTGGGTACACTGGACAGACTCGCCGAGAACTCCCAGATGGTATTATACCTCACGTCAGATGGTAGTTTTCTGGTGACACTGGTACAGGTTAGTCTGTAGACCTGAGATCGTCATAGAGTCTTGTGTGATTCCCACTGTGCTTTGATTTCCACCTTATCACGTACAAGAGGGCGTGCAAAACGGTGGTTTTTGGGTACAGTCCCGAGTCACATGGAGGCAATGAGCGATAGGAGGGGTTTCGTCTCTCCCGGTATTGGGGGTTGATGTTGCACTGTGCTCGATTGGCCATAATAGGAAAGTCCCTGGCCAGGGCTGGTTTAGAGATTTACTGGTAAGTGTTACCAATAGTTTCTCGACCCGTTATAAGCCTCATATCGGCATGACTTATCGGTTATTGGGGTCTGACGTTTACCACCCCTAGACTTGATATGCGACATATCAGATGAGGAGACCGGGCTGTACGGTAGTGTCACTGTCAGGCTTTTGCAGGAGTTGGAGCGGGCTTGCTTGCTGATCTTCTGATCGCTCAATACCCGGGTAGCCGTTACGTCCAGCTAGTACCGCTGACGGCTTGTGGGTGTTTGATGTGATCATCACCTACTACCGGCGTATTGACGAGTCTTTAGAGTCCTACATAGAGGTTTTACTGGCTCAGGCAAAACGAAATAGGAGCATATATGTGATATGTGCGGGACCGAGAATAATGCGTGTATGTGATACCGTATTCTATTCTCGCGATGTTTGTATCGATCGGTTATATGCGATATAACCAGGTTATTGAATCAAGGGTTGATTCGATAAGTCGATACATTAGATGTTAGTCGGTTATATGTGATATAACTGGATTATTAAGTCAAGTGTTGATTTAATAATTTAGTGTATAATTGTATATGTGATATACTAATTTACATTAACTAACATTGATTCACTTAAGCATTTGTTTTTCTCACTTGTGCACAACTTAATATATATGTGATATATATTAAATTGTGTTTTGTTTGTATCATGGTTGTTGATACACACTACATGGGTGTATGAGACATACACCATGCTAATTATGATGTTGGGTTTAGTATTTTAAAGTAATTACAAAATTAGTGGATTATTGGAAAAAGGCATGAAGCTTATGGAAGCTTGTGGATGCTTTGACCAAGTCCACTAGGTTTGTTTTACTTTAGATATTTGTTAACCTAACCATTCTAATTAGCTATGGTAATGTCTCTACATGAGTTAGGATATGATACAAACTCACCCACGGTTCACTCTCTCTCTTGATTAGTTTTCATTCTCATTTTTCTTGAGCTCATCTTCTTCCTCCTTCAAAAAACTTGCTAGGAATTAATAAAGAGAGAGAAATAATGTGAGAAAAGAAATTCTAAAGTGTACACACTTCCTATTTCATCATCCTCTACTAGACTAGCACTTTAGTATAGGGTGTTTGCTTCACTTTGGTGAAGTGGTAGCTTGAGTTAGTAATCCCCCGAGGTAGATCATCTTCGGCCTCGAAGACTTCAAGCAATACCGTTGCTATCTTCTCATGGAGCCGTCTGAGAGTCCGGGAGCACGATGATCGCAGCGAAGGGACTACTACAAGGAGCATATGAAGTAAAGGACCGATCTACAGAGGTTGTATTTTCTCTTCACTTAGATAGTAAATGGTTTACTATATGTTTTCTGTATTATATTCTAGTTATCGATTCTTGTTTAGAGTTCCTTGAAACGGCAAAATTTGAAAATGGCATGGACGATGCCTCCCAAAACCTTGCTGCCGTCGATGGGAACCCTACAAGTTCGTTAATAGCTTAACCGATGTCGCTTTCGACTGGTACGCGAGCATAACGGATGGCTCCGTTACTACTTTCGTCCAAATGGAATCTCGGTTCCGACAAAGGTTCATGGGTGTCAGCGATAAGATCACCATTGCTGACCTCGTAAGGACCAAGCCAAAGAACAATGAAAGAAGCATGGATTTTATAACCCGCTGGCGCAATCTCTCCGTCAAATATGAACCGCCGATAGAGCAGGACCAATCTGTCAGCCTCCTCGTCGGAAATATCAACAATTGGATGGCCCGTTTCTTTGCACCGCGGGTCTCAAAACATTCCAAGATCTGACTAGGAAATTCCAGATGTTGGAGTGCTCAAAGCAGGAGTCCTCTTCTGATTCTCAAAATAACAATAAGTCCTGAAGAAACCGAAAGAACGATAATCGCAAAGCCGGAAGTTCCGATGATATTGAATCTTTCAACACTTCGGCTAACCGAAATAAGCGAGGGATGAGCGGTCCTAATGCCAACCAGCCTTGGAAGCCAGTGTTCGGAGAGGGAGGAGAAACTCTACTGAAACAGAAGCTGGATAAGGTCTATTCCTTCAGAAGGGACAAAATCCGTAAAATATTCAAAGACGCCTTAAGAAACGGTCTACAATTGCCAGAATAAAAAAACCGCAAGAAGCGAATATGACCGATGACGCCAAAAACCGCCCCTATCATAGGGTGATAGGTCATGCCATTGAGGACTATTTCGTCTTCAAAGATTGGGTAGAAAGCAATACAAGGCAGGAGAGATAGAACTGTCTAAAGGTGTGTTAACAAACAGTCAAGCTGCGACCACCAATTTCATACAAACGAAGACCGAAGTCCTTCGTGAACCTGATTCTCTCAGACATCTGCCTTTCTCTGAAAAGAGCGGACCAAGGCAACAAGCCAAAAGCCCAACGAGCAACATTGCCGATGAAGAAGCAATAGACGGGTACACAACTCATACGGTCTACATGATGGAGCTGTCCTCCTACGCCTTATAGCCATGACAATGATGCGGTTGTTGCCATCCAACACCGGCTCGATCCAAATGATGAAGAGCTCGCTCATGCAATTAAGCCAAAAGAGCCCGTGGTTCCTGCAGAATCGAGCCCAAGCTCCAACAAATGACCACCAAGTCGTTAAACTGGGAACAATCGACCTCTAAGTCGTTAAACTGGGAATGTAAAAAAAATGTGTAAATAAAAAAAAGCCGAAATGATGGGGCAACTTGCAATAAAAATCACCAAGTAAAATAAAAATGAAAATAAACAGCCGAAATGATAGGGCAACCGTGAAGGAATAGCCGAAATGATAGGGCAATCATGACCTTCGCGATAAGAAAAGCTGAAATGATAGAGCAATCGCGGTAAAAAAAACCTCCAAAGGCGAATGATGAGTCGCTCCTGGTACCATATTCCAGTGCAGCGATGCAGACGCCAACCAAAATTTCAAATCTCCGAATGTCCCAACGGCGAATGATGAGTCGCTCCTGGTACCATATTCCAGTGCAGCGATGCAGACGCCAACCAAAATCCAAATCCCCAGACGGTGAAGGATGAGTCGCTCCTGGTACCATATTCCAGTGCAGCGATGCAGATGCCAACCAAAATTCTCCCAGCCCTACGGTTGGTCCCCGAACTGACTACCGTATACAATCCACGGGCTCAAATAATTCTCATCATACCCATACCCTACCGCAATCACCAGTCCAACGGTGGCTCTCCGCCCTCGGAATTATGCTCCATTTGGAAAGACCCACTCATGTGTCCTCACGATACATGAGGAGAACAAACTTACGAGATCATCTCGACTCGTAAGAAAACACCTTCATGGGATCCTTACGATTCACGAAGGAAAAACACACTTGGGAGTTGTAAAATTTCAGAAAATATAAAATATTATTTTTGGAATTTAATATTAAAATAATATATTTCCCGAAAACTACCCGATTTGCGAAATTGGGGTTTTCGAAAAAGGGTATAAATATATACCAATAATTATGAAATAAATGGAAATTAAAATGATTTATTCATTTAATAGTATATTTAAAGGATTTTGCATTTTTAAAATTTTTATATGCAGTTTCGATAAAAACCCGATTAGTGCACTGCTAATCACGATTAAGCCAAATCCGTGTTTCTACAGTTTTTCATGGATAGTGCACCATGTCATGTTGCATTTTGGTTACATGTTGTTTTCTTGTGTTGGTTTGGGTATTTTATGGTTTGGTTTTAAAAGAAATGAGAAAAGAAAAGAGAAAAGGGTAAAAGGGTAAATAGATGAAAGAGTGGGTGAGAATAAGAGAGGAGAGAGAGAGCTGCCTCATTTTCATCTCCCCCATCATTTTCTTCTCCTTCTTCTTCCCCACTTCCCTCTACCTTCACCCCATGGTATAATCTCAAAATATCCATCAAAACCCTAAACCCCTTTTACAAAAATTGATCACCTCTTTCTGCTCTACACATTGGACCAAGAAAAGTTAGATTTTGACAACCTTGAGGAGCTAGGGTTTTTCTTGAGTTGGATCCATGAGTTATAATTTCTACCATTTAGATAATTTTAAGTTTCTTTATATTCTAGTTAGTTAGAAATGGGTTTAAGATGTGGATTTGTGAACTTGGAAAATCCTAGTGAGGGTTTGAGTGAAATTGTGGATTGATGATGTTTTGTGGCTGTCAATGCGACTTTTAATGTGATTCTTGACCTGGACCATAGCCTAGAAACCAAAATACGGATTTAGGAATTGATTATGTCGGCTTTATGTTGATTTGTTAGGGTATATGGAAATCTAGAGTAACTCGGGGGCACTAAAAATTATTTAGCGAACACAGTGACACATGCAGGCACCCAGGAAGCTACCACAGAGACCCGAGACCCCAACTCCACCAAATGGCCGCAGATTTAATCATTCTGGCCGGAATTTTGCGGCCAGAGTAGGGTGGATTTGATCCATGTTGGTTCCAGGGATTTATCTTCAGTAATTTAGACCCTCCATATGTGCAAAATTGACCAATTTAGCCTAGGGTAAAATCTGGGAGCACATTGGGGTGTTTTTGGCTATGTTTTCCGTATTTTGAATGATGAGTTTTGATATTTGGATTTATATTTGGTTGTTGAATGTTTGTACATCAACGACTAGGGGTAATTTGTCGTGTTTTGCACGCGAAGCTATAGGTTTTAACTTATGAGCGAAACGTGTGCCGTTTTGGTTTTCCGTCTTGATTTTAACACGCATTGCGATTGTTTATTATTGAAGGTACCTTCACGTAGATTCCAAGGCAACGAAGCGTGGCGTCATTGACTTCGGCAAGCAAGAAGCAAGGTGAGTGGATCTATATCCATGGGGGAAGTCGGGTGGATGGCGTATAGCACCCCCGCAAAATTTTGGTGGAAACCGATTTGTAGCTTATGGTTAAGAAAACCTAGATTTGGAAATTAGGGTTAGAGTTAACTGATAGTTAGTGAAACCATATTAGAAACTAAGGATAGTTAGAAGTGATATAATACGGCTAATATGTGATGACGGTATTTGAGGATGATGTTTGACGATATTGCCGTTTAGGATACTATAGGACTAGATAGTCAACGTAGATGTGTCATCCGAACCATACATATTTCTAAGCTGAAGAATCGTATGCATTTTTTAAACAGTTACCTTGAGGGACGTTATGGAATTTCAAATGATATCTTTTCCTTAAAAACACCGTAACCCCTATTTTCAAAACTACGATTCACTTCTTTAAAAATCTGATTGTATGGTTCAGGTGTGTATGTTAGATTAGATACTTATACTTATAGTGGAGATAGAATGTTTATGTGAACTCGACTTGATGTAAGATATAAATGCGATGACAAGAATATAAGACGAATATAATGACCTGAAGATATGTTGGTATACGGATGCGAGTCGATTGAGATGATTGATAGCTTGCCGGTCCCCTGATATGAGATTGTTATGGATGTGACCTGGGATATAAGTATATAGATATTTATTTTGTGGTGAATCTGGAATGATAAGCCGTACGAGACGTTAGGTCCGTACCCTCATTGTCGTAAAGGTTGATAGGATCCCTATTTGTATTATGCCGCCGTACGATGATTTTCCGTACGTGATGAGTTTGACTTGATGATTGATCCATACCCTTGACTAGAGGATGTCGTACGATGGATTATACCGTATGTGATACTGTGAGGCTAGATGCCGATTGATAGATTCACCGACTCAGACATATGATAGTTACGTATACCTTATAGGTTTTAGCTGATGATTTACCTTATGCTGCATTCATGATATTATCATTGCATTGCATGTACCTGTGTTAGTACACTTACACCATTATCGATGATGCGTATGTTACATGTACACGGATTTGCCGGCTCACACACTTCATCATCGATAATTGCCATGTCACTACACAGTAGGATTGCTGCATCATGATATGACTCTCTGCATGATTTACTTGCTACAGTTAATTGTAGACTTTTATATGATGTTGCATTTGACTTTGGAGATATTGGGAACCGCAAGACATATTTTCAAAACTGGAATCATTTAAAGGAGCGGTTTTCCCTTAATATGATACATCACGGTTCCATATTGCATGATATACGGATATGCTTACGTTTCCATCATATGTCGCATACATCATGCTTTATGATTTTACGCATTGAGATATACTGTTTTCATGAGATTTCTGGATTTGAGAACCGTGGTCATTTTAAAAGAAAGTATGTATTATTTTAAAAACCCGGTTTCTCTTGATATGATATTTCAGTGCGTCCACCATGCGTTTTCTCGGTTCTGAGACGTGTGACATGCGAAACCCGATTCGAGGAGCTGGATGAGGCCGATTGCGGGTACATAATGGACCCGGTATGGTACCCCGGGGCGAAAACGGATTGTTGTGCTACAAACGGTGAGCCTGGCAGAGGGACTACTATCTACCGGTGATAGTATTTGGGCTCGGCGGGTATTCGGAGAATACCGACTGGAGTCGAGAGATGATATGAGCCGATCCGGACTGACGGAGCCCATGGGCTGATCCGGATTGACGGAGCCCGATATATGAGGATTTACGTGTCGATGCTGGACACGGATTTCATGATATTTTCGGGTGTCGATGTTGGACACCCAGATTCCATGATTTTGATGTGTCACGAGGGACACCGTTCATTTATATTCTCATACTTTTATGCATACTCTTTTATGATATTTAAGTGCATACATACCTTGATTATATGGTTGGACGAGATCCACATGCATACATACCTTGATTATGGTTGGACGAGATCCATATACATGCATTGATTATATTGTTAAATGATATCCACATGATGATTGACATTGGTATTAGTGTTGGCACATATACGACCCGGTCACCCTAGATATCATAGTATTACCTTTATGATATAGTCGACCTAGGAGTCGTTGTTTATTCGATTTCTATCTGTTGATATTTTTCCACTCACGAGTTGGCAACTCACTCCCGTTATGCCACAGTTCTTGCAGGTTGACCGCACGGATCAGTAGCGGTATCGCTGGCACACAGCTTCATTTGGGTGTTTTGCATTGATAGGTGGGGCATTTGTATCGTACCCACTCTTGTATTTATATTTCATATTGTATATAGTCGACTCCATCAATCAAAATTAGTAAATTGTATAAGTAGTGAGACTTAGTGGGATTGTGGTTGCGAGACTTAGAGCGAAGGGTTTTCCGCTACTTGTGGTTTAATGTCTTGTTTATTTATTTATCTTTTGTGGTGAACTTCGCCGTCGGGCGTCGTAAACTTATTTATATTGTCTTGCGTGGTTGTGATCCGCCGTTTGGCAAAGAGCTAGCTCCCGCTTGGAAACTTCACCTCCTTTATTTTCTTAAAAAGGGTTTAGACTTCTGGGTTTCAGCTTACTTGAATTACGTTACGCCTTTAGACGTTGCGTGATTTAAGTGCTGGTCACGAGCTAATATTTCGGGTCGTGGCAGGAGTCCCCATGACTCCTAAGGAGAAAGTACACCTACGAGATCCTTTCGACTCGTAGGGAGAAAATACTTTTATAGGACCCTTACGGCTCATAAAATTGAAAAGCCTTAGGTGGTAGGGGCCTAAATCTGTCTCCTAAGCCATCGCTTCCCAACAGGGAAAGGCAAATGATGAATTGCTCCTGGCACCTGTGCTTCAGTGTTAGCAACGCTGATGCCGACCCTAACCCCGAAATTCCAAATCGATCCAAAAGACCTCTAAGTCTTTAAACTGGGAACAGATGACCCCTAAGTCGTTAAACTAGGAACAGATGACCCATAAGTCGTTAAACTAAGAACAGATGACTCCTAGGTCGTTAAACTGGGAACGAGGGAAATCCCCTCATGGCAAATGATGATTCGTTCCTGGTACCATATTCTAGTGTAAGCGGTGATGATGCCGAACCAAAACCAAAATCCCCAAATCCTCTCATGGAAAATGATGATTCGCTCCTAGTACCATATTCCAGTGTAGCGATGCTGATGTCAACCTAAATCATATCAAATCGGTGGGTCAACTTCAACCCTGACACCGCAAGAAACGGAACAAATCAAATCAAGCATCGACCGTCCAAGTCGCAAAAAGGGCAGCACCGACCATCCAAGTCGCTAAAAGGGCACCGACCGTCCAAGTCGCTAAAAGGGCGGCACCGACCGTCCAAGTCGCTAAAAGGGCAGCACCGACCGTCCAAGTAGTAAAAAGGGCGGCACCGACCGTCCAAGTCGCTAAAAGGGCGGCACCAACCGTCCAAGTTGCAAAAAGGGCAGCAACGACCTCCCCGTCGGAATTATGCTCCGATTCGGAATCAAGTCAACTAACGACCTCCTGGTCGGAATTATGCTCCGACTCGAAATCAAGTCAACCAACGACCTCCCCGTCGGAATTAAGCTCCGCCTCGGAATCACGTCAACCAACAAGCTCTGCGATGAAATTATGCTTCGTCTCAGAATGTACCCCGTATCGATATCAGGCTTCGCCTCGGAGTATCTTCCTTCCCTATCGAAATTATGCTTCGCCTGGGAATCAACCTCTGCATCGAAATTATGCTTCGGTCAGAATGTCTGCCACTCGTCGGAATTATGCTCCGACCCATTGGAATCATGATCCGCTCGTCAAAATTATGCTTTGATCCTTGGAATCATGCTCCACTCGTCGGAATTATGCTCCGATCCCCGGAATTATGCTCCGCTCGTTGGAATTATGCTCCAATCTCGGAATTATACTCCGATCACCGGAATTATGCTCCCAGAATGATGCTCTGCTCTTCGGAATTATGCTCTGATCCTTAGAATCATGCTCTGGTTTCAAGAATTATGCTCCGATCTCCGAAATTATGCTTCGGTCCTCGGAATTATACTCCGATCCCCGGAATTATGCTCCCGAAATGATATTCCACCTTGAAGTCCAACTCCAAGTTCCATCAATTTCATGCACACAACTCATATACGCGGTGTGCATTTATTGATGGGGGGCACTTTATTGGGGTCAAAAATTGCACCCCGGTTGACCAAGTCAAAGTCAAAATCAACCCCAAATCAAGTGGGCCCAAGCCCAGATCAAGTGGGCCCATACCCAAGTCGAGTCCGAACATGAAGCGGCCGGCCTCCCCCTATGCCAAAATGAAATCATGTAATAAATAATTTTGATGTAATTTTTTTATGCATGAATGTAAAAAAAATGGGCATAAAGCAAAATTTTTGTAAATCACATGGCTCATGTACAAAAGAAATGAGCACATGAGGCATGGGATGGGCAAAACGCCATTTTGTAAAGCCCAAGGAGCTGTATGTAAATCTGTAAGCCTATATAAGGCAACATGATAATGAAATAAAGCATAACTTTTCATTCTCTCAAATTCTAGGGTTTGTGTCTCCTCCTCCCTCCTCAAGGTTCTAAACCTTCTTTCTTTTTTTGAATTAAATTAAGAGTTCAATCCCTCTTTTTCCAAAAAGAAACTGTTTTTCACCATAAAACCATTAAAGGGGAACTCAGATCTTTCATCAAATTCTCAAAAAAGGCGATTTTTTAGTTTCACCCCTCTTATTCTTCAAGATCCAACCGACGGGGAAGAGGAAGAAGGAGACCCTCTTCCAAAAATCCCATTTCGAGAAGATCTAAGGCTCAAAAGAAGATTTAGGATTAACGGGGAGAAGAAAGGGGTCCCCTCTGATCATCTTCAAAGATTTCTAGGAGTTTAACTCCATTCAAGCTCTGTTGGAGTTTAACTCCATAAACAAAACCCTGTTTAGGAGTTTAACTCCAAACCTATAAATAATCCCTGTTATGAGTTCAACTCCAAAAACCCTTGAGAGTTCAACTCCAAGCCCAGGGGCTAATCCTCTTTTCCGCTGGTGTTTCCAGTGGTCGCGTTCCTCGCACGTGACCCGTGGGCGCCCAGCGGTCGCGTGCAGGGCACGTGACCCGTGGGCGCTCAGCGCCCACGTGCGCCTCACATAACCCGTGGGCGCCCAACGCGCAGCGGTCGCGTGCTGCGCACGAGACCCACGGGCGCCCAGCACTCAGCGGTCGTGTGCAGGGCACGTGACCCGCGGGCGCCAAGCGCCCACGCGCCTGGCACATGACCCGCAGGCGCCAAGCGCCCACGCGCCAGGCAAGTGACCCGCGGGCGTCTAGCGCACATGTGCCATGCACGCATCTTTAAGACGCTCATCACCCTCATTTTCCATGCACTCCACACCCAAAACACATCCCCCATTGGAAAAAAAATTCTAACGGGGCGCTGCCCTGCACCCTGCAAGCGGACTGCTAGCCCCTTTGACCCCCATCCCGCTATCCGGGTAGCGGGACCCCCGTAAACTCTGTGAGGCCCCCGATATATCTAAAACCCTTTCAAAACACAACATACACATGGCATATTAAGTTTGCAAGATCAGTTTGACCCGTCAATCGGAGGTTCCCTCGCTCCAAAGGCGGGGGGTAATTAACGGTAAGTTAGTCCGCGGCTGCCGGAGATTCGGATACCCACAATCAATAAACCCCTGCCTACCCTAGACAGGAGGAATCTGTAGTACGCCTAACAAGCGCGTGTGTATTCCCAATGGGATGACGAAAAACACCCTACAGAGACGAACTGGGATTGAACGTCCTGCCTGAATTTCGGGGAAGATGCTATTTGGACATATCCATGCACCTCTCCGAAGATACCAAGTTGATTTATGGCACCGTATATCGAAGGCTTGGATATATGAGAACGATGTATCAGACTTTATTAGATTCCCCCTCATTTGTGAGGGGTTTTTTATTGTGGGGACGCTCTTTCCTGCAGGCGCAATCCTCTGCAGTTAATTACATTATCGCGTTGCGATAACTACTTTCTTCTTCTCTGGTAGTTCACTTCGTGTCGTGTGTTATTTTTTTTGTTAAGGTTGCCCGTGGATTGTGTACGGAGACTAATTTATATCGTCGCCCATAGGGTGTGGATCAATCTAAATCCGTATATTTTAGATTTGGGGATTGAACTTAGGATGCATGTATTCCATCAATTCAAAATATATTTTGTTTTGTTTAAGGACCGTTAATCTAGTTTGAGACTAAGATCGACTTAAATAAATGAGCATTTAGGCTCAATTTATTTTAACTAAGGATACGTTAGTCTTATTTGAGACTAATATCTACTTAGCTACATTTTTAGGATCATCAAATTTTATTAAGATCCAACAACAGAGTATTTGGACTCAATTGCAAATAACTTCAAAGACTTAGCCAATTTGGGCTTAGTCTGCTCAATATTTTTCCTTTTATTCAGAAGTGCTAAGCACTTGTTTGTGGCTCTGTTTGCTCAGTCTTGGGCTATCTCCCTTTATTCAAAAATGCTAAGCACCTATTTGTGGCTCTGCCGCTCACGTCTGTATCATGTGAAGCGCAGACATGGGCGTTGCCCAATCAGTGTTAGGTACGTAGTCATTTTGACTAAATTCATAGTGCTCGGCACTTTAGAATAGCGCTCACGTGTATTTCACGTGAAGCGCTTAGTCTTCTGTTTTAGACGCTCACGTGGGGCGTATGTGAGGCGCTGAGCGTTCTACTTTGAGCGCCCATGTAGGAAGCACGTGAGGCGCTAGATATTTGTTTTTGGGCGCTCACAAGTGTTTCACGTGAGGCACCGAGCAGTCTGTTTAGAACGCTCACGTCGGAAGTGTAAGTGCACGGTAGCGTCCCGGCTATCTTTCAGACGCCAAATGCGGAACAAAAACTTTTTAATTGGCTACTATAACCCGGATCTGCCATTATTGCTAAACTAACAAACTACAAAGTGGGTAGAAATGTTATACCGAACGATCCGAGTCCTTCGGTCTTCAACCATCATCCCACGCTTTGTTGCGGCTGCTCCGATCTCCTGAATCTCCAGTCTCCTCGTCCAGGTGGCACCACGTCAACGGATCTTTAAACGGGCTCTCGCCTCTGAACCGAGGCAACTCGATCATCAAGTTTGCTAAAAGAGATGACCAAGATTGATATAGAGAATGAGTAGAACACTTTGTCTCACTTCGTCCAAAGGTATGGACGAACGATTAATGAAGTTGCCTTTTGGAGTAGAATGAAATGAGAAATTGGTATATGAAATTTCCATGAACCACTACTATAATCTTTTTCCTACAACCATAATCTTTTTACCAACCCATCATCATCCCCAAATGAAAGGGCCGGCCACTTAATAGGATGAGGGAGGTGAGTGTAGGAGCAAGGAGAGTGACCATTAGCATTAAAGAGAAGAATGAGTCATATAACACCTTGCACTAATCATTTAATGATTCATAACAACACATCATCACACCATTAAATGAACAATTAATGCACTAAACCACCTCACCATCCTAGTCACCATCTAGAAGCATCCACACACATCACCCTCATGACTCACCCTAGTAACGAAAAGATAAATCTGCATTTAACCGAATGTTAAATACGGGCGATAGAAAACTGGAAACTGGCAACTTCCAAAAGCGATCCCGAAACGAATTTCAGGATAACCCCGTAACAGTATAAACATACCCGCATTTGTATTACAACCGAATACAAATACAACTGAGACAAAGATATTATATCTACAAAGTATAATACTCGGATCCGGCTTAAACCAAAGCCCACCAGTATTATCTGCCCGAAATATGACACGTGCGTAAATGCACGTGCATTTTCCGAACCCTGCCATAAAACCATACGGCCTCTACAACGTTTCTCCCGAACTTGGGAAACTATCTGTGGGGGACTCTAATGACTCGTCAGTACCCTGGCAGTGGGTTTAACCACAAGCCGTCAGCGGCACTAGCTGTGCGTAACGGCTGCCCATGTACTGACCTCAAGGGAGGCCGATGAGCGAACTCATCCTGGAACCCTACAGAGCCTAACAGTGATAATATACATACAGTCCGGTCCGTTCGTCTATGAGTATCGCATATCGGCCTAGGGGGCTGGTAACGTCAGACCCCTAATAGCGGTATAAGTCGTGTCGGAGTGAAGCCCAGAACACCCTGAGATACTACTGGAGTACCTACCAGTAAATCTCCTACCTAAGCCGAGGGTTTTGTGTAATGTCTCTCCTAGACACAGCGCGATCTCACCCCCAATACCGGGAGAGACGAATCCCCTGCCGATCCGCTCACTTGCCTCCATGTGGCTCGGGACTGTACCCAAAAAAGACCTGTTTGCACGACTCCTTTGAGTCGTGGTAGGGTAGAAATCAAAGTACAGTGGGAATTCACACGAGACAAATAATGACCTCAGGTTGATGAACTAACCTGTACACATGTCATCAGGGAACTGCTATCTGACAATAGATATAATACTAACTAGCAGGTTCCCGGTGAGTCATGTCCGGTGTACTCATAACCCAATGAGCACCTGTATACATCTTAAGTGATCCAACTGACACCAGTGGCTTGTGAGACCGGCCACCGCCCCTCGTCGGGATCTCGACTGTATACACTAGTCTACTCCGGAGAATCGATGCCCTGTCTCGAAACTCCCACGACTAGGGACCACAATTAAGGATATGCTTATAGACCACCCAACTCTCGCGTATATGATCGCCATCATACTGTTGGTAGTCAAGCAAGATCCTAAGGGCTCTATCAACATGTAACAGTGATCAGTCACCTGAACCTGTACACGACTGATAAAGGCAAACCAGATAGCATACTATCATCTCGAGTAAGACTGTACTACCGGTATAGGTCCTCCTCAATCATTGCAATCACGTGCCTGCGATCCAATAATTGACTTTGAGAGCACTATATCCAACAATCTCCCACTTGCACTTAAGGCTAATTATTGCGATGTCGCATACTCACAGCCCATGTGATACCGAACACCCAACTCCTCTACTAATCAGATTCACAAAGCTCGTTTGTAAAACTATTGTGTTCGAGAAATAGCCTCAGTGAGTGGATCCACCCTGATGTTTCTTTCTATGTCTCTCTTAATCTCAAGTTCGCGGAGAAAGCCATCTCCCGAATTGAGTAATACCTGTCTTAGAATATGTCTGGATATCTGATGGGACCTAGTTCATAAATGAACTCCAAATCCAAACTTCTTAGACTGTATCGATAACTGAACCTAATCAGTATCCAGCACCATGCCTCCCACAGTATCCTCTTGGACCACCTGTCCATAATACTGTCCCTCGTCAGAGGGAAAACTATAACTCTGACAATCACTCTGTCATCCATGTCACCTTTGAAGCCAGGAATGATAACCGTGTCCGAAGGAGGCTGCCGTCATCAATTCCGTAGAACATTCACTTAGGTTCTAAAACTGCTTCCTTATGTTTCTTCAGGATTGGATTAATATAAACTTATCGCATCTAGTGCAAAAACAATATCTGGTGTGGTACTTGACATCTCATGATTGACTCAATTGCCTGAGCAAGTGATCTGCCAATCATGCACATCCATCTCCCCTTTAGTCTGTAAGACACCTTTAGAGAGGGTGACTCCATCACCTGCAGGTACACCACCATGCCAGGAGTCATCTATTCTAAAAACTATTAGAATACTGTCAAAGTACCCATATTGGGAAACTACCCAAATCCAGATCTAAAACCATAGATCTAGAAACCAGAATGTCTGATATTATATCCATATCTTGTCTGGAGAAACAACTGTGTGACGACCACAGTACAACCGATCGTAGTATAGGAATTTTACTTCCTACTCTGTGTATGTCATCCAAATACTAGGACATCACACCCTACTACCTTCTCAACAGATCCATCCCCTATTCTGATGAAGTCAAACCCATGACTGTCACATCAAAATTAGATGATCTATCTCCGCTATATTTGCTCAAGTCTATAAATAGACATAAGCTTCTTGCCCACTATGCTTCCGCTGCTCCCACTGACCACAACAACCCTCTGGCAGAATAATATATATGTGCACTTCTAAACCTAGTTTAGAACGACGCTATACTTAACCTCCTGCCGAGTCTCATAGCCTGGAACAACAGTAGTGTCAAGTCTGGGTAAACAAGAATCTCCATGTCACCGTCCTTGAGGCTACCGGAGTACCTCTCGGGTGTCTGAGGTTACCTACCATATCTGCGGAGTGGCTATTGGAATGTCAAACCTGATTGAATCTGTAGGTCCTATTAAATTTTCCGTAATCGTTTACGGTTCTGGAATCACTTCCAGTTCTACCATACTCCCACTACTGTTTTCTGAAAAAATCCATTTTACTAAAACTGTGGCGAGTCAAGAACAATATCACTATTGATCTTCCAGATGGTAGAAAATCAACCCTCGTCATAGCCTAGGCCAAACCACAAACAGCCATTACAGAAACGTGCCCTGAGTTATCCAGAGTTTGGTTTTAAGCATAAGCCGGACAACTCCCCGTACCTTAATATCGTTAAGATATGAACCATTCTATATTCAATATAAAAACTTTGGCACTTATTTAATTGGAACCAGATTCTAATCATGCAGCTGTCTCCAGTGCATATCAACTTAATGGAGAGAGGCTAATCAGCAGTACTCAACTTAGGAATCCATCCATTTATGAGTAAACTGAAAAAGAAACAAGTTTCTCAAAACCATTACTATCAACTGAATACCAATCACAAGAATCTACATCTTCGATCTCTTTGAAGAATCCCGATACTTGCGATACCTGGTTCTCTACTTTATTCTTATACTCACAACTTCTCAAAACTTAGACCTTGTATTTCTATGAAACACTTGTCTAAAAACTAGAGAAGTCACAAGTAAATAGAACATAGTACGAGGACCAACCCCTTTGTCCTGACGGACACTGGACAACATACAATACTCTGTATAAGTCCGCTGAGTTAAATAACTCAAAACTTGTGCGTCGTAGGTTGAAAACTGTACCCAGGCGATTTCCTCAAATATCACCAATTACAATGAATTCCGATATAATGAGGATGATCACCTAATTCCCAATAACTTACTCCCACTCATCATCTGTAAAACCATACAGATATGAGAATGAAACCTGGTAAATACATACCCTGGAGTAAGTATCTAATCGGGAAAACAGTTTTCCTTTAACAATGCACTGAAACATGAAAATGTTTCGTAGGGGTATCCAGGTATTCATAGTAATGCCTCTTCCATAATTCAATTCATGACTATAACCGTATGTTTCTTTTCCTTCTCTCCAAATCCCTTTATTTGTCATTATTCATTACCTTCTGTACACCATCGTTAGGCTAAATAGTTTTCTTCCTTCCCTATCGTTCGGCACCAGCCTATGTTTTGGAAGAAGACTATCCAGTAAGCATAATAGGTGTACCCTCCTAAACCAAGGAGTACTCGCAATTTGAGAGAAGGTGATGATAAAAGACTACTGAATAATACCTTATTCTATTTCTCCCGAACTGGGGAAAAAAACAAAGGTGAAATAGGAGTGGCGATGAAGTACGCGGTTTGGTCGTGAATGATAACAGTCGCAATTTACTTTGCCCTCTTTCTAATCCCTTTATTTTGTCTTTAGTTATTACCTTCTGTATACCCTACTTAGGCTAATTGGTTTTCTTCATTCCCTACCTTTCGGCACCTGCCTATGATTTGGAAGAAGACTATCCAATAAGCGTAATAGGTGTACTCTCCTAAACTAAGGAGCCCTCGCAACCTGAGAGAAGGTGATAATAAAAGACAACTAAATAAACCAATTCTATTTCTCCTGAACCTGGATCCATCCTCGAAGAAGTCCCTCTGAGTTCGTATATAACCATACGATGGATCTATCCAATGGAAGTGGATATCCATAGTAATACGGGGTGTTCTGAGAAATGCAAAGGGTAAAATAAGGAGTGGCAATGACTTATCCAACTCAGACAATCCAAAAGCCAGTATTTCAAGAAGGTTCGGTCAACTTAGTCACTGAGTCATAATCTAGGGTCGGTCAAAGGTCGCTGCCAAAGAGAGAGAGAAAAGAAACACTCTGCGTGCACTCTAACCTAGATCAGAATGGTTATCGATTTATCTAATCGAGAAAGCTCCCACTGTACTGTCAAATTCTCCTCCAAACCTAAAAGAAGAATCAATCGGGATCACCCGAAGAGTAAACTAACTCATCAGTGGGAATCGGGATCCAACTCTCATCGCATGATAATGTGACGGAATCCACTCACGTTATCACACTCCAGAAGGTATGCACATGCCTGGCAAGTTTCAATTTCTTTAGAAACTCCCGATATGATTTTTGCCCCATGCTCTTATGACCTTGACTTTGGCCAAAATGCCATAAGTCACATGCCAAGTTCTTCCCGTCACTATCTTGTCAATTTGAACCCACCCGCACATGCCCCTGACTTTGGCCAATCAGCAGAACGACTGTCCCAAACTAACTCATCTATCTATGCAACAAATGAATACCCAGCAGCTACCAAACACTATGCCTTGACTTTGGCCAAAATGCATAGCTTGAATACTACTGAATACCCAAAAGAAATGACGGAGGGCTACGGCTGGTTTTTGGCGAAAAACCTTTAACGTAATGAACTTGATATTGCTGAAGGAACCTGATAGCTTTTTATAAAAATATAGTGACGAAAACCTTTGCTAAAGAGGTCACTCCTGGTGAAGGGATCTCGGCTCTTTCCTCGTGGAATGAGGTGCAGGATATTCCAACTGAAGACCGCGATGCAAAGCAACTTGTAATCGACTATAGTGAAATTATTACCCTGACGCAAACTTCTGCCCAAGGGGTCATTCCCGGTGAAGGGATATCGGCCCTTGCCTCGTCGAATGAGGTGCAGGATATTCCAACCGAATACCGCGATGCAAAGCAACTTGTAATCGACTATAGTGAAGTTATTACCCTGACGCAAACTTCTGCCCAAGGGGTCATTCCCGGTGAAGGGATATCGGCCCTTGCCTCGTCGAATGAGGTGCAGGATATTCCAACCGAATACCGCGATGCAAAGCAAAAGGAAACGACTTTGTAATAACACTTTTTAAAACTGTTCCAACAACTTCAAAATAGGTTTGTTTTCCTTTGCATTGATCAAAATCAACGCAGTCCCATCATTTAATCACACCAGAAAAGAACGAAAATATAATATACGTATATGCCATCCGCATTCGCCACTGGGTCCCGTCATTACTCGTTAGGTTACTTAACTAACGACAGAGCAGGGACTGGACTAGCACGGGTGTAAAATATATACAACATCTAATAGTATATATACCAATATACAATAATCGCTCCAGGCGTGATAATATGCAACATTATAGAAAAGTAATAAGCATCACAGAATAATACAGATAATCTGGGATCCCCGGGTTTCACAGAGCCGCTACTGAAACCCGACATTCCCCTGGTCGTGTGGATAGCCTGTGCAATGAAACCTAGACCCCTACGGGTGCGGTAAGTTACCCGCCAAAACCTGACGCGAGGCAGCCCCCTACAGCAAAGTGAATGGACCACCCAGCACTTCACGGAATCCGGTAACTTGAGCACCCCTCCTTGGGTCAACCTGTACCCCCTACGAGTGCGGCAAATAGTCTGCCAATTCTAGAGTGAGGCCCCTCTGCCTCTCAACGCCATGAGATGCGGGCCCGTTGCCCTCTAGAACCCGGCTATCCGTGCACTCCACCGCGGGGTAATCCTAGTACAAAAAAGAAAATAAATACAACGGGTACATCGACCTCAGCCCGGTCGTGCCCCAAAAGAATATTATACAAACAGGCAGTGACGGCAGTCCACATGTTGGACGCTTGCCCCGCAATATCAAATGTACAAATAAATCCAAACAGCACTACCATTGCACACTGCTATCCACCACGACATATCCGCAACATCACAGCACAACACAGAACATCAACGTGAATGTCACGTTCGCAAATCCGTCTAAAAGGACTATAGCAATTAGATACAATTTACCGCTCGAATGACATTCACGGTCGGAGATATAATGTAAATACTGTATACTAACAAGTTTAAAATTTCGATCGACAAAACTTCCCGAAGTGGACCCCACGTACATCTGCTGTGCAGTAACAAAATATGGGCCCATAAGAAATATTCCAAAAACCACAATTTGCCATGTAGAACATACTGTAGAAATTTGGATCACTGTTCCCACAAACGCGCGGCGGATCCGCGGCCAAACCCTGGTTAGGGCCGCGGATCCACGGCCGTTATGTGGGATCACGTGACCAAATTTCACCAATTTGCTTAGAATTGCCTGCACAATTTTCTGTGATGCTCAAAATAATTTTTAGGCCAGATTTAAAATCGACATAAACTTTTGTACAGAAAATTGTAGTTTTCGAAATTCCGTTCGATCGATATTTTAAACACGTTAGCACAAGTTAGTAAAGCTTAATGGCGAGGCTCTGATACCACTGTAAGTACACGGTAGCGTCCCGGCTGTCTTTCACACGCCAAATGAGGAACAAAAACTTTTTAATTGGCGCTATCGTATACTATAACCCAGATCTGCCATTATTGCTAAACTAACAAACTACAAAGTGGGTAGAAATGTTATACCGAACGATCCGAATCCTTCGGTCTTCGACCATCATCCCACGCTTTGTTGCGGCTTCTCCGATCTCCTGAATCTCCAGTCTCCTCGTCCAGGTGGCACCACGTCAACGGATCTTTAAACGGGCTCCCGCCTCTGAACCGAGGCAACTCGATCATCAAGTTTGCTAAAAGAGATGACCAAGATTGATGTAGAGAATGAGTAGAACACTTTGTCTCACTTCGTCCAAAGCTATGGACGAACAGTTAATGAAGTTGCCTTTTGGAGTAGAATGAAATGAGAAATTGGTATATGAAATTTCCATGAACCACTACTATAATCTTTTTCCTACAACCATAATCTTTTTACCAACCCATCATCATCCCCAAATGAAAGGGCCGGCCACTTAATAGGATGAGGGAGGTGAGTGTAGGAGCAAGGAGAGTGACCATTAGCATTAAAGAGAAGAATGAGTCATATAACACCTTGCACTAATCATTTAATGATTCATAACAACACATCATCACACCATTAAATGAACAATTAATGCACTAAGCCACCTCACCATCCTAGTCACCATCTAGAAGCATCCACACACATCACCCTCATGACTCACCCTAGTGACGAAAAGATAAATCTGCATTTAACCGAATGTTAAATACGGGCGATAGAAAACTGGAAACTGGCAACTTCTAAAAGCAATCCCGAAACGAATTTCAGGATAACCCCGTAACAGTATAAACATACCCGCATTTGTATTACGACCGAATACAAATGCAACTGAGACAAAGATATTATATCTACAAAGTATAATACTCGGATCCGGCTTAAACCAAAGCCCACCAGTATTATCTGCCCGAAATATGACACTGCGTAAACGCACGTGCATTTTCCGAACCCTGCCATAAAACCATACGACCTCTACAACGTTTCTCCCGAACTTGGGAAACTATCTGTGGGGGACTCTAATGACTCGTCAGTACCCTGGCAGTGGGTTTAACCATAAGCCGTCAGCAGCACTAGCTGTGCGTAACGGCTGCCCATGTACTGACCTCAAGGGAGGCCGATTAGCGAACTCATTCTGGAACCCTACAGAGCCTAACAGTGATAATATACATACAGTCCGGTCCGTTCGTCTATGAGTATCGCATATCGGCCTAAGGGGCTGGTAACGTCAGACCCCCAATAGCGGTATAAGTCGTGTCGGAGTGAAGCTCAGAACACCCTGAGATACTACTGGAGTACCTACCAGTAAATCTCCTACCTCGGCCGAGGGTTTTGTGTAATGGCTCTCCTAGACACAGCGCGATCTCACCCCCAATACTGGGAGAGACGAATCCCCTGCCGATCCGCTCACTTGCCTCCATGTGGCTCGTGACTGTACCCAAAAAAGACCTGTTTGCACGACTCCTTTGAGCTGTGGTAGGGTAGAAATCAAAGCACAGTGGGAACTCACACGAGACAAATGACGACCTCAGGTCGATGAACTAACCTGTACACATGTCACCAGGGAACTGCTATCTGACGATAGGTATAATACCAACTAGCAGGTTCCCGGCGAGTCCTGTCCGGTGTACTCATAACCCAATGAGCACCTGTATACATCTTAGGTGATCCAACTGAAACCGGTGGCTTGTGAGACTGGCCACCGCCCCTCGTCGGGGTCTCAACTGTATACACTAGTCTACTCCGGAGAATCGATGCCCTGTCTCGAAACTCCCATGACTAGGGATCACAATTAAGGATATACTTATAGACCACCCAACTCTCACGTATATGATCGCCATCATACTGTTGGTAGTCAAGCAATATCCTAAGGGCTCTATCAACGTGTAACAGTGATCAGTCACATGAACCAGTACACGACTGATAAAGGCAAACCAGATAGCAAACTATCATCTTGAGTAAGACTGTACTACCGGTATAGGTCCTCCTCAATCATTGCAATCACGTGCCTGCGATCCAATAATTGACTTTGAGGGCACTATATCCAACAGGAAGCACAAGAGGCGCTGAGCTCCTTTCTTTTAGAGATTTAATCTCTATTAATGACGTTTTGGCCCTTGATGATCACCAAGATCTCTGTTTTGAAAATCTGAGATCGATTTTATTGGAGAACTAAGTTCTTCTATTCCTTTAATAAGAACTAAGTTCTTTTAATAAGAATTAAGTTCTTTTGTGTAGGGTTAAACCCTATTTTTAGAGGAATTAAATTCCTGGAATGTATACTCTTGTTCTCTCCTTTTTCTTTTAATCTAGTTGTTTCTCCTAATTTCTGAGTCCAAAGAACAGAATCTCCCTGATAAGAATTAAATTCTCAATTTGTGGGAAGATCTACTTTGCAGATCTCATATCAGAGAAAGAACTAAGTTATTTTTTGTGAAGAGTTAAACGCTTGTTTTTCTTTATTTTATACTAGGCAAAGAAGATTGTTAATCTCTGTTTTCTTTACTTAGGGTTTGGAATGAGTGAGGATCTTTTTCTTTGAAAGAAGAATTGAATTTTCGGTTTTGTGGCTTCTATTTTTTTATTTTTTTTGCAGAAGTTTGGGGGGTCAATCTTCTCTATGAGACTTGAAGTCTCGGTTCCTTTATATAGGAGAGGCAAATTGTTAATTAGTTTGAGAAAATCTCTCATTTGAAAGATACCAATTGATTTAATTGGCCTCAAAAATTGTTCGGGGGATTTCATCCGCCGTTGGATTTTTGATACAAAGAATTTTTGTTCTAACAGAATATATTTTTTTGTTTTTAACAAGATTAGGGATATATTTTTCCATAGATAGAATTTAATTCTATCAAACGGTGATTTTTAATTACCATTAGATTTTTAATCCAAGAGTATTCTGTTTAACATAGAATGTCATTCTTTGTTTAGAAAGATACATGGAAATATTTTCTATATTAGAATTTAATTCTATCATTGGATTTTTTATCCAATCGAGAATATTTTTCTCATTTAGAAAGATTAGGGAGATATTTTCCCCTAATAAAATTTAATTCTACCATCAGATCTTTGATCAAACGGTTCTGTTTAACAGAGAATATCCCCAGCTTTTAGGGAAATATTCCCCATGTAGAATTTAATTCTACCCTCTTTAATTTGGACGCTGACACCCATGTGTTATGTACGTGGGGGCCGTCTAAGAATTTAATTTTTATATAACAGGCACTCATATGCCTTGCACGCCGGCGCTCACATATGTTTCACGTGAGGCGCCAGTATAGGATTTTTTAATCCTACTAAATGCCGGCGCTGGCGCTCATGTGGAAAACGCGTATGGCGCTGCCTCAATTATTATTATTTTTCCTGAGTCATCATTTTCCTTTCCAACGCCTTCACTTAGTCAGAGCTTAGAAACAGTTCCACAACATTTTCAATGCCGAGAGTTGAATGCTTTCTCTTTATAATGTGAAGCAATGTTCTTCTCCATCACAAGAAAAGAACCATTTTAACATAACAAGAGTCATGGCATGTAATCGCCCATTTTCTCCTCGGCAGCCATAGGAGGTGCCTGTTGAGGAAATTATCTCCCGTTTTACTACACGTTTGGCAAATCCCGCTCTTATGGATGATCAATACGATATGGTAATGCACGAGCTCCTGACCCCGTAGGGGATCTCCTCTCCCCATCGGCTCTATTTGACTCCGGGTGATCTTTCTAGCCATGCTTGATGATATTCCTCCTCATCCAGCGGAGATGACTCTGGCGATGCTCGACGCAGCGGAGGACATGAACGACTGCGTTCATGAGGCATGATTGATTACCAAGCCTCTAAGGGATCACTCCATTCATTTTCTGAGCCAGATACGGGCTCAGCAAATCATCATGTCTGCTTTAACGGATGAGCATGGCATTGATCGATGGAGAGCAACTCTTCATGAGGATCGCCGCTTCAATATGATGGAGAAGGCTGAGAGGGTTTTAGGAAACTTTGTTTATTGTTTTGTAAACCTTTGTAGTTTTGATCCCATATTTAGTGATCTCTTCCCCATAGAATAAAAATGTTTATTTTAATGCATTCCTTTTATCGTTAACTACCGAATGCTTCATTTCCAACACATGTTCTTCCTCTGATTGTATTATTTAAATATATATGCATCCTGCACGTATGCACGTGTCATGCGCTAACCTTCCACACGCGTTTATAAATCAGCATGCTTTCAACGCTATTTCTCATCCAAATACGCATATGTTTGTAAGTGAACGCTCAAACAGGTGTGAACAACCGTCAGCGTATTGTCAAGTGTTTAGAATCCCATGCCGAAAGTACCCGTTCAAATAAAATGATGATGTACGTATAGTTGATACGTGCTGGAGTTCGATTAAGCACGTGTATATGATACGCGTATCGAATGTCTGATAATACTAGTCGGTAAAATATATATATGATATATATTATAAATAATATTATACACACATACTCTTTTTCGGGTATTTGTATTATGTATATGATACATATATGTAGAAATCAAAACTAGAATTAATTTTAAGTGGATGGAAGAAGAGGTGGAGAAGAAGAAAGAGAGAAATTTTATTAATTATATTCCAGGATAAATTTCCATAGGGATTACAACTCTCTATATACCTGAAATATTCAACTCAATTATTTGGAAATAAACTCTAATAAAGTAACCTAAAATATGGAAATAACTAAATTAGAAAAGAACCTATTTAGTAATAACTATATTGGAAATACCGGTCGACCTTCCCTTTTCTTCTCCACTGCACTCCCCCACAAGTGGAGCATATATGTCCTTCATGCGAAGCTTGCTTAGTAAAGGTTGGAATAAGGATCCTCGAAAACCTTATGTAAATATATCGGCAACCTAATTCAGTGAAGAGATGTAGATCAAGCACAATTCCTTTGAATCGACTCGCTCATGGATGAAATGCCAGTCAATCTCAATATGTTTTGTTCTATCATGTTGCACTAGATTGTTGGCAATATTGATTGATGCCTTATTATCAAAATAGAGACGCAAAGGTGACTGAAGTTGTATGCCAATTTCTCCCAACAAGATGCAGATCCAAATAGCTTCTGTAACACCAAGGACTATTGCCCTAAATTCTTCTTCTGCACTCGAATGAGATACCCCTCCTTTTTTTTACTTCTCCAAGTTACCAAATTTCCAGCTACAAATGAGCAATAACCAGTAGTAGACCATCAATCGTCAATCGATCTTGCCTAGTCTGCATCTATAAAGACCTCAACACCAAGATGATGATTGGCTGTAAACATTAAGCCTTTGCCAGGATAAGTCTTCAGGTATCTAAAAATTCTTTCTACTGCTAGAAGATGAACATCTGTAGGAGAATGCATAAACTGGCTAACAACGCCAACATCATAAGTGATGTCAGAGTAAGGGAGAGATATAGAAGTTTGCCCACAAGTCGCTGATATTGTCCTACATCTTTCAGAGACTTCCCACTTTTAAAACTTAGCTGGTGTTGGGATCAAAATTTACACCCCATTGACCATAAGTCAAAGTCAAACCGGGAACAAGTGAGCCCAAACCCAAAACTAAGTCAAGTGGGCCAAAGCTCGGTCCAAGCAAGTGGGTCCAAGCCCGACCCAAGCAAGCGAGCCTAAGCTCAGAGCAAGTGGGCTCATGCCCAAGTCGAGCCCAAACATAAAAAGGCCGGCCTCTCCATGCCAAGAAGAAAATTATGTAATAAATAATTTTAATGTAATTGTTATGAATAAATGTAAAGAAAATTAGCATAAAACCGAATTTATGTAAAACCCATGGCTCATGTGCAAAAAGAAATAAGCACATGGTCATGAGATGGACAAAATGTTATTTTGTAAAGCCCAAGGCGCTGTATGTAAAGTGTGTAGCCTATAAAAGGCAAACATAATGAAAAAATTAATAACAACTTTCATTCTCTCCATCTTTCTAGCGTTCTGTGCCTCTTTCTCCTTCCTCAAGATTTTAAACCTTATTTTCTTTTTTGAATTAAATCAAGAGTTTAACTCTTCTTTTCCCAAAAACAAATAATTTTTCGCCATAAAACCCTTGAAGGGGAGTTCAAACCTCCTATCAAATTTCTAAAATGGAAGATTTTGAATCCCACCGTCTCTTTTTCAAGATCCAAGAAAAAGAGAGAAGGAAGGAGGAGACCCATCTCCAAAAGTTTCATTTTTAGAAGGATTCAAGACTCAAAAAAGAAGAAAGGGGCCCCCTTTCATCATCTAAGTTCCAAAATTTAGATCTTAAAATTTTAAGAGACCTATTTCTTTAGTTTTCGTCTCAAAAATTTTTGGAAGTTCAACTCTATATTTTAAAATCTTTTAGAGTTCAACTCCATTAAAAAATTTTAGGAGTTCAACTCCAAATCTGAGGGTTTAGCCCTCTGGGTCTATGCAAACCGAGTCTACGCCCGCGCACTGCGCGCTCATGCATTGCGCGCTTGCGCTTCATCTCCATACTTGTTCTTTAAAAAATAAATTAAAAAATTAAAAAAATGTTTCTTTGAAATAAAAAATCTTTTGTCACAAATAGAATAAATAAAAAATAAAATAAAACACGCCCTTCTGTATTTCTTTAAAACACTAGCCTCTCATATTGAGTTTGCATGACCAGTTTGACATGTTAATCAGAGATTCTCTCGCTCCAAAAGCGGGAAAGGGGTAATTAACGTCATCTTAGTCCGCGGCTGCCGGAGATTTGGATCCCAACAATCATTAAACCCCAACTTACACCAGACAAGGGGAATTTGTACATGCCTGACAAGCGTGCATATTTTTATCTCAATCGGGTAACGAAAAACACTCAGCTGATGATTTAAATCAATTGGGGTGTTGGCTGGCTTGCACCCTAATTTTCCAGTATCCTGCAATAAGTCTAGCATACTTTCTTTGACAAAAAAAGACGCCCTCCTTGGACCTAGCAACCTCTGTCCCTAAAAAATACCGCAGCTGTCCGAGGTCTTTGATCTCAAAATCATGGGCAAGGTACTTCTTTAGGGCTTGAATTTCTGAAGACCAATCTCCGGTAATAACCATGTCATCAACATAGACTTTCAACATAACCACACTCTCCCCTTCTCTCTTTATAAATAAAGTGTGGTCTGCATGACTTTGATAGTATCCATACTGCTTCATGGCACCACTCAGTCTAGCGAACCAAGCTCTTGGGGATTGCTTCAAACCATACAATACTTTCTTGAGTCTGCAAACCTCTCCTTTAGTGTTGATCCCCGACGGTGGACTCATGTACACTTCTTCTTGAAGATCACCATTTAAGAAAGTATTCTTCACATCAAGTTGATGGAGTTTCCAAGAGTGATGAGCAGCAAGTGAAAGGAGAATCTTGATAGAGTTCGGCTTTGCCACTGGTGCAAAAGTTTCCAAGTAATCAATCCCATGTGTTTGTGTACAACCTCTTGCTACCAACCTTGCTTTGTACCTATCCACAGTGCCATCTGATTTATATGTTATAGTAAACACCCACTTACTGTCAACTGGTTTATTTCCATTTGATAGTGCTACTAACTCTTAAGTCTTTTTTTTAGTGAGAGCTTCCATCACTTCTTCCATAGCTTTTCGCCATTTGGGATCCTGTGCTGCTTCAGAAAAACTAGAAGGAGCAGTTGTAGTAGACAAACTAGAAACAAAGACCATATATTCTGGTGATAGACAATCATTTGAGATGGAATTTGCAATAGGATGTATTGTGGAATGTGTAGCATATCTTGCTGGAATTATGTGTTGTCAAGTTGGCTTTCGAATAGCAATAGGAATATGAATATCATCAATTGAGGAAGAAGAAACAATAACTGATCTTTCTTGGTCCTGAGACAAGGGATCAAGTTGAGAATGGTCATTAGCTAGTATTGGCTCTTCTTCCGGTGGAGTTGTATCATCAGTAATAGAGTCGCATGGAACTTGTAGGGGAGAATTATTGATGACAGGCCGTGAAGACTTTTGAGGAGTTGATTCTATGGAATATGTCTCAAACTCACTAAATGTTACATCAAGTGTTACATACTTCTGACCACTCTTTGGATCAAGACACTCGTAACATTTTTGGGTTGGAGAGTAACTGAGAAAAATTCATTTAATGGCTTTGGGATCAAGTTTGGTTCTTTTAGGATCTTTCACATGAATAAAGCATAAACAACCAAAGACACGAGGATGAAGATCAAAAATAGGTTGGCCCGGTTTTAAGATAGATATTGGAATCCTCATTTGAAGCACTCTAGAAGGCATACAGTTGATCATATATGCAGCTATAAGAACAGTTTCCGCCCAATACCGTTTTGGAAGGTGGTGCTACAAAAGTAATACTCGAGCAGTCTCTATCAATTGTCTGTTCTTCCTTTCTTCTATTCCATTTGGTTGTGGTGTCTTTGAACATGAACTTTGATGAATTGTTCCTCGATCTTCCAAGAATGAATTTAATGAGCTCTTAAAGTACTCTTTAGCATTATCAGATCTTATCACCTTAATTTTTTTCCGAACTAAGCTTCTACCATCTTATGAAATATCTTGATAATTTGTGGTACTTTGTCCTTTCTTTTCATTAAATAAACCCCTGTACATCTCGAATAATGATCAATGAAAGTAATAAAATAACGATGCCCATTCAAAGACACAACAGGAGAAGAACCCCTAAACATCAGAGTGGACCAAATCAAAAAGGGGATTAACTTTATTAATTGATGGATGATAAAAGATTTTTGTTTATTTGGACATATCATAATTATGACATTGAAGACTCTCAACATTTTATTGACTCAAACGGATATGGAAACAAAATTTTCAAGCATTTAAATGGTAGATGACCCAACCTGGCATGTCAAAGCATGACCTTAGTAACAGACGCATTTGCATGGCTAAATAACTAATTTACAGAAAAGATTGTATAATCTAGAAAATAAAGTCTGCCAAACTCATGACCACTCCCAATCGTTCGCCTCGTTTGCAGGTCCTGAAAAACACAGTGTAAAGGAGAAAATGTGATTGAACAATTTAAAACTTTTGTCAAACTACTCATAGAAGGAAAGTTTGTAGACAACTTTGGAACATGAAGTGCAGATGAGAGAGTAAGATTTTCAGTTACACGAATGTCTCCCTTCCCAGCAATGGTAGAAAGGGATCCATCGACAACTTTAACTTTACCTTGTCCAGAACCTAACTCATATGTGAAAAAACAATGATGAGATACTAGTCATATGATCAGTAGCCCCTGAATCGATGATCCAGGGAGTACCAAAAAAAGCTAGAAAAGAAATACCAGAACACGAGATGGCGGTGGAAGCAGCTGGGCTATTTAGTGTGGCCAAGAATCGGTGGAGCTTCTCAATTTCACCTGTGGAGATGGAATCATTAGAAGCGCTTGGGATAGTAGATTGTCCTAGAGATGATGAACCAGAAATGAGCATAGATTTAGCAGAGTTTTCTTTAGGCAAGTTATTCCCTCTAATTTCCTTATCGCAGTAACCTTCAGATACAACATTTGACCCAACACTTTGCTTCTGTATGCCCCGGTTTCTTGCAGTGTGAGTATTCAGAAATAATTCTTCCCTTGTTAGGGAACTTCTTTCCTCTTTTAGATGAGGAAATTAATAGCGGCTGATCATAAGAGGGTTTGGTTTCAACCATCTTCTCAGCACTCATCTCCTTTTGACGATCTGCCTCGCTTTGAACTGCTTCAAACACTTAGTCCAAATTAGGGAGTTAAGAATCTAAGACTCGAGCTCTGATAGACTCAAAGTTAGGATTAAGGCCAGCAAGAATTCGAAAATTCTACCTTCCTCCGCTTGCTTGAGATACGTATCATGATCCTCCTTGACCTTCCACTCTATGTTGGACTAGTGATCAAGTTCTTCCCACGATTCTTGTAAAGTAGAGTAGTACGTTGCTACATATAACTCCCCCTGTCTGAGATTGTTCATTTCTTGCTTGAGACGATAGACTTGAGCCACATTACACTTCTTCGCATAGGACTTATTCAGCTTCTTCCGAATTTCATTAGATGTTTTGTGGTACTGAACAACCTTTCGAATTTGGGGAAACAATGACCTAAGAAGCCATGACATCACCTTCGAGTCCTCTTGATCCCACTTATCATAAAAGGAATCCTCCTCCTTAGGTTCCTTGTTCTTTCCAGTCAAATAACCTTTCTTCCCACACCCTGTGATGTAAAGAAGAGCTGCTCTAGACCAATCGTGGTGGTTGTTCTCGTCAAGCTTCATGGAGGTAATTTGGATATTGGGATTACCATAGAAATTCTCCCCCGGGGACATGGATCCACCTGATGAAACCTCCACTTCGAACACTGACGATGACATCGTCATAGGATGAATCTAACAAAAACCTTGAGCAATGCTAGGTTGAATTATTCAACCTGTGTTTATGCCAAGCTTGGCATAAAGAAAATATCTAATCTTCAGAACATGCCTGAAGATTAAAAAAAACGAATGAAGAATTGTTTGGTTTGTGGCTAAGATGGAATATGCAGTTGAATTTTTGTTTAAGATGCAAAAGAAAGAAAGAAAAATATCTAGATCTAATTTCTATCAAGAACGTTCTGATACCATGTAAAATCAAAACTAGAATTAATTTTAAGTGGAAGGAAGAAGAAAGAGAGAAATTTTATTTATATTCCAGAATAATTTTTCATAAGGATTACAACTCTCTTTATATAGCTGAAATATTCAACTCAATTATTTGGAAATAAACTCTAATAAAGTAACCTAAAATATAGAAACAACTAAATTAGAAAAGAACCTATTTAGAAATAACTATATTGGAAAGACCGGTCAACCTTTCCTTTTCTTCTTCTCTACAGTATATACATCTTGAATATCCTTCTAGAAGGGGACACCTCATTTCTTTATATGATAAAGAAATAGGTATGTCTAAAGGGATGGTTGAAAGAGGTATATGTATTATTTTATATTGATAATATCAATATGCTCTTTTCATTCTCTGTCTCGTTCCATCATTCATCTTTTCTCTCATTTGTTGAGAACAAAAGAAGAACGAGAGAAAGAGAGAGAGTTCACTTCATCTTCTTCCTTTCACTTAGCTATTTGTGAAAGCAAGTTGCTTCACAAAAAAGAGTTATTATGTGGAGTTGAAGTTTATGGTGGGATTCTTTTAAGGTGAATCATTTTCGACGAGGAGGTCGTTGATCAAACTCGATCCATACACCGGGAAACAAAACTTGGGTATTTCACTCGAGTGTGAACACGCTATAAAGATTGTAGCTCGCATACTTTCTACTATAGTTTGTTGTTTTCTTTTTTAATTGCTATTTGATAGATATGATTTTGTTTGGTTTAGAGTTTTTGGTGTTTAGTTTGAAATTTTTGTTCTATATTCCACCTTGGTTGCTAACATAGTGACCATAAGCATCGTCAACTTACAACAGATATGTTAATAATTGGGGTTCTTTTTTAAAAGAATTGGATCACTTTGATCAATTTCTTGTGCATTTGAATGTTGAAGGGGTAAAAAGGTAAATTCATGACTTTAAGAGAATGAGTTGGCATGCTTTGGAGCTTGAATTTCATAAACAAATTTTATCCAGTTTTTGCATAATTTAAAAGAAAAATGAGAAACTTTTTACCATACTCTCATGAGTTCTAGTTATAATTTTTGCACGTGTAATGCACATGTGTATATTAAGATATGCGTATAAAAATATAAGTGCAAAATACATAATTATAATTTATTCTGTTATCCTTAAAATATATGATATCTAATATTCATTAAAATAAATGTGTTTCCATTTAATATTAGCATGCTATTTTATTTTCATGACCAACTCTATTTCTGAATGAAATGTAAAATAGTTTATGATACTATTAAAAATTAATTTAGGGTTCATATGTAAGTTATGTTATAAATATATTAATTATTGGGTTCTTTTTTAAAAGAATTGGCCCACTTTGACCAATTATTTTTGCATTTGAATGTTGAAAGGGTAAAAATAGAAATTCATGTCTTTAAGAGAATGAGTTTTCATGCTTTGAGGCGAGTTCCGTGAAGAAATTTTCTCCCTTTTGGAATTTTTTTTGGAAAAAAAATTGATCGAGAAACTTTTTATCATACCCTCATAATTTTTAGTTATAATAGTAAAGATGATAATAAAGATTTTGAGCTGGACTAAATTATTGAAGCCATCCACTTGAGTTAATGTTTGGATTTTTTAATGGAAATGATTATAACTTATCAATGCATGAGTTAGGATTTACAAACAATGCAATGATTATGACTTAGATCTAGGTCTCTAGGTCTAGATGAGATTGAAATAACCAATGACACAAACACAAATAATATCAATCCCTTTTTTGCCTAATTATAGATCTGGAGTTGAAAACATATTTGATCAGGATTGACGAGAAAACATTTCAAGAAAACAATCATGTTGATCAGACAAGAAGTTTTCTATTTCCACCGGACAACAAACACTTGCGCATCCCATGCGGATACCGTTTTGGGTTTAGGACCCCAACTTAAAACGTCCACTTGGTTGGCACATCAAACCGGGTCAGACCCAATAGGCAGCGTATATTATACTAAAAGATGGACTAAACCGAACATTTGAAAAAAAAGAAAGCGTCTTGTATTGGTTATTAAGAAACGCCAAACCTTTTGTGGAGATCATGAGGGCTTATGGATCTATTGCAAGAGAGTTTCCTCTCTTGGTCTTTTCTCTAGTCTTTTTTTCAAAAAGCTAAAGCCTGACAACGTGATGAGCAATGACGAGTGTTTGTTGGAACACGGGTGTTGACGCGGTCTGAATCACGCCAAGATATTACCTTCCGTTGATCTGCTGACGGTGGCGATGGACGGCTGAGATTGGATCTGGAGGCAGGCTCCTGAAGCGTGTGGATCTCAATGGGTTTGAGGTTGTTGTTGCCGAGTTACCTCCAAGGAAGTCCCGAGGTAGTTGTACCACCGAGGACCCTCTGACGGTCAAGTTAGAGAGAAAATCCGAGCAAAATAACGGCTTAGTGGAGTAAAAATGGCTTACTTGAACCGTCTGAAGGAGGGGTTCATATAGCGGTGGCAGCAGGCAGGCGGGCGCGAGAATTACGCCGGCCGTTACGCTCCCGACTTCACGCCCGCATGATGAGCGGGATCTCCCATTAATGGCGAGACAGGCTCGTTAATGGGGGATCGTGATGGCGTGGAACGTGAGATGTGACCGGTGGATATCTCGAGCATGGCGAGATTCGCGGGATGGCGGTTGCGCCTATGAGTGGTGTCGTTGGTCGGTGGATGAGACTGAGGAAGATGACATCGGCAGGAGAGCTCGCGGACGAGCAGGAGAGCCGAGATATCTTGGTTCTGCTCGAGCCCGGAGGCGAGCTGAGAGGGCCGAGGAGGCTCGGGCCTGCGATAGCTCGGAGTAGAGCAAAGGGACAGTTGGCTTGGATGCTGAGGTGCTCGGGGGCAAAGAGTGGGATGCAACCTCAAAGACAGGGTTTGAGCGAAGCCCCCACTGTAGCATACTGGTTCTCCCCCCGTGGCCCTCAGGGGCCTAACCGGTTTACGCATGTGACACGTCACCCGCCACGTGTCATGATCTAAGGAATTACCGTTATTGAGCATCATCATTAGCCCCCCACTCTCGTTCCGATCTATTCATGGGTCGAGTTGAGAGTGGACTGCTTGATTCTTTCTGTGCGGCTTGGCGCTGGTAATTTCTCATGGTGGATTGTTCGGGGACGACACGACGTTCTTGTTGTCGCGCATCGAGTATAAGTCGAATGAAGGACGAGTGTGGGAAGGTCGGTATCATCCCTTTGCCGGAGTTAAGGCGCTGATCGCGCGTTGAGTATGAGTTTATTCGGCGGGCCTTAGATCTGTGCCTTTGTAGGGCAGGAAGCTACCCACTGCGGATGCGCCAAGCAGGAAGCTACTCAGCGGTCTCGCGAGGAGGGCTTTGGACCCACCACGTTGATAGGCAGGAGGATGCCCGCTGGGGATGCGTCGGGCAGGAAGGAACTCGTCGGCCTCACGATGAGGGCTTCAGATCCTCAGCGTCTGATGGGCAGAAGGATGCCCGCTGGGGATGCACCGAGCAGGAAGAAATTCGGCGGCCTCGCGATGAGGGCTTCAGATCCTCAGCGTCTGATAGGCAGGAGGATGCCCGCTGGGGATGCACCAAGCAGGAAGGAACTCGGCAGCCTCATGATGAGGGCTTGAGGTCCTCAGCTTCTGATGGGCAGGAGGATGCCCACTGGGGATGCGCCGAGCAGGAAGGAACTCGGCGGCCTCACGATGAGGGCTTGAGGTCCTCAACGTCTGATGGGCAGGAGGATGCCCGCTGGGTGTCACGCCCCGCTTCCCAGTGTACGGCGAAGTGGGCGAGACGAGGCCCGCTACGTATGTGCTCAGAAGTACATACGCTAAGCGTAACTAAGCAATATAAAATAAATACACAAGAGACAAGATATAAAAGAACAGCAACTTTTATTCATTAACATTCTTTGTACAATACATGAAAGGAAATACAACTGAAATAAAAAGATGCATAAATAGTAGCATAACAGGAAATGAAAAGTACAGAAAGAAGAAAAAAAAGTGTACAATGAACTAAAGTGCAGGGTCTTCTGCAAATTGCTCCAAGTCTTCTTGAGATGGCTCGATCTCCGCCGGGTCCAAACCACCTGACGACATTCAAAGAAGAGGAAAACAGAATGTCGTCAGCGAACAGGTCGCTCGGTAAGTCCCAAAGATAAGGGAGGATTAGACAGAGAGTAAGAGAGAGAGAGAGAGAGAGTAGCTTTTACAGTTGTATTATATTATTATATTGTTGTATTTCATGTTAACGCTGTTGTTTGTATCTTGGTACAGAAGGATGCCAGTGTATACGAGAGGAGTCTCACTTGCCCCGGAGACTAAGGTATCAGGAACTCAAGGAACCGTTTATGCCACGGTACAACAGCAACGGAATATAAGTTAGGTGTCTTAATCTGACCGTCTCGTGCCACCTTTAACACCTTCCGTACCAATCTACCCCTTAAACCCCACGATATCTTGTTTGTATTGTTATCCTGTAAACTGTATTGGTTGTATGATTGATTGACTGACTGACCGAAAATATGATATCAGGAAACGGTTATAACCGTAGAGTCATGTAAATGGAATACTGGGAATCATGTAAAAAGGAATATATCCATGGTTCGGTTCAGCCAAATTGTATAAATTGATAATTGTATTCATAGATTCATATGTTCATTTTGAATTGGAATCTTGTAGATTATAGGTTGACTTGAATCATATTCAAGTCAGATTATTCAGACTCAAACCCGAGTCTGACAATCGAAGTCTTATAATTGCTAGGGTCCTTAGGGTAATTTATAAAACTTGAGGGGGTTTTATATAAAAATAATTTTAATTTATTATTTTCTAAAAAATCTCATTTTCTTAAAAATGATATTAAATTCCATCGGAATCGGAATGCTCTTTCTTGGATGTGAAAAGTAGCCAAATGCAGGTGAATTGATGAGTTTGCTTAAACAGCAATAACATGTAAAATTAGGCTCATATCAAGTAGGAAGATGTTTCCAAATACAGTAATATAATTTATAAGTGAATAGCCCTGCAAGGGATATTCCATTTTCCCTCTCGGGTGAAATTGTACGCTGTAATTCCCTCCAACCTCGCATGACATTTAAGTTTCAATCCGCAAGGACATTTACATGGTATCAAAATATAAGGTTCAAAAGGTCATCGGTATAACTCTCATCAATGACTATTTGAAATATGTTAATTATGCCCATTTATTCTACTTGCAAGTGAGCCATGAATTATTATAGCATGGTGGCCTGTGGATATAGCCAAAAAGTCCTAGGTGAGGGGTCCAGCTACAAGTGTTAAATTTGCTTGAAAACAAAAAAAAATCCCAGACTCATTGCTTAAGTTCCACGACAAAATGTGTATATGATATAACAAAAGGTTTTAGAGGAAATCTATCAAATAGAGACACCTTCAGTTGCTAACTAATACTGATAAAAACGAAATTCTGTACTCCCTAATCTTTGATAACTTCCAAAGATTAAAAAAGAAGGATTGACAACTTACTATTATTTTACATTATTATTGTAACTGCATTTTCATGTGTGTGATTTTAGCAGAGGAAATTGTTTTATCTATGAAAGCTAGAAGAGAAGCAGAAAGAAGGGGACTTACATGCGCAGGAAACGACGGATATCCCGTATGCGGCATTTCATCGAACAGCACGCGAGCGTTTTCAGGGCGTAAAGAACGGCGGCGTCGAAGTCATGATCGTTGATTTATCCCTACAGGTGCAGCAGAGGAGCTCAGTGCGGTCGATGTCGACGGCGATCTAATGATCGGAAGCATGAGCGAGGCACGTGATGGCAGTACAGGCGATGCGGGCGAGGTCCACTTGCCGCAGTATCCGAAGGCACGGGTGAAGCGACGGTGATGAGGTTGGTGACGACGATGCCTGGGTGTTAGGTTTCGTGAGGGAGATCTCGGCCATGGGTGATGTGAGAAAGGAGGACGACGGGGAAGTTGTGAGTGAGTGTGTGTGTGTGTGTGAGATAGAGAGAGACTAAATGATTAAATAGAAAAGAGAGGAATTTATGAGAGAGGGAGTGGGGAGAGAGACAGAGATCGGTTTCAAAGGGAAGGGGAAGAGGTGAAGGGAATTTAAATAAAGGGAGTAGAATAGAAAAAGAATTAAAAGATGGGAATGAAGAAGAAGAGGAGGCAGATGAAAAGGAAGGAGAGGGAAATGAGATGGGTATTTTTTTTTAATGATAATTAATAAAATTTAATAACCACTATATAAAATTAATCATTGTTAATCAAAACGTGAGGAAATATGAATGGATATGTGATTTTGGGCTTGTGGGCCAAGGGAATAGATAAATTGTAAGAAAAATAGAAAAGTGAATTCGGTCTTTACATTTCAAATAATAACATTTGTATACTATCACTTGACTACAAATAAATTAACACTTTATTACAATATGCCAAATAAAATATGATACATTTCAACATATTTAATCAGTACTATCAAGTTAACTTAAACTATTAAATATTACTAATTGAAATAAAACTAAAATGATAATAAATAGTGTAAGACATTACCAAATTAGCAAAAGAAATAATATATTAATTTACTTAATAGAGAATAAAATATACGGAAAATTAAATACAGTATTTTATTAATATGAAGGTATATGAATTTTAGAGTCGTTACACTGGGGATGCGTCGAGCAAGAAGGAACTCGGCGGCCTCGCGATGAGGGCTTCAGATCCTCAGCATCTGAATGGCAGGAGGCTGCCCACTGAGGATGCGCCGAGCAGGAAGAAACTTGGTGACCTCGTGATGAGGGCTTCAATCCTCAGCGTCTGATGGGCGAGAGGATGCCCGCTAGGGATGCGCCGAGAGGGAAGAAACTCGGCGACCACGTGAGGAGGGCTTCAGATCCTTAGCGTCTGATGGGCAGGAGGCTGCTCGCTGGGGATGCGCTGAGCAGGAAGATACTCGGCGGCCTCGCGATGAGGGCTTCAGATCCTCAGCGTCTGATGGCCAGGAGGATGCCCGCTGGGGATGCGCTGAACAGGAAGAAACTCGGCGGCCTCGCGATAAGGGCTTCAGATCCTCAGCGTCTGATGGGCAGGAGGATGCCCGCTAGGGATGCGCCGAGCAGGAAGAAACTCGGCGGCCTCGTGATGAGGGCTTCAGATCCTCAGTGTCTGATGGGCAGGAGGATGCCCACTGGGGATGCGCCGAGTGGGAAGAAACACGGTGGCCTCGCGATGAGGGCTTCAGATCCTTAGCGCGGGAGGGGCCATAAGAGGCCTACTAAGGACGGGCCGAGAAGGATTACTGCCCGGTACCTCTTGGTGAGAGCTTTTGATCCCTGGCGTCATGGGGTAGGGAACTACCAGCTGGGGATAGCCGAGCAGAGTAGCCGCTCAGCTGCCTCTTAATGAGGGCTTTGATCCCTGGCGTTGTGGGGTAGGGAACTACCAGCCAGGGATAGCCGAGCAGGGTAGCCGCTCAGCTGCCTCTTGGTGAGGGCTTTGATCCTTAGCGCGGGAGGGGCCGTAAGAGGCCTAATAAGGACGGGCCGAGCAGGGTTACTGCCCGGTGCCTCTTGGAGAGGGCTTTGATCCTTAGCGTGGGAGGGGTCGTAAGAGGCCTACTAAGGACGTGCCGAGCAGGGTTACTGCCCGGTGCCTCTTGGCGAGGGCTTTGATCCTTAAGGATGGCCGAGCAGGGTTGCCGCCCGGTGCTTCTTGGCGAGGGCTTTGATCTCTAGCATTGTGGGGTAGGGAGCTACCAGCCAGGGATAGCCGAGCAGGGTAGCCGCTCGGCTGCCTCTTGCGAGGGCTTTTGATCCTTAGCGCGGAAGGGGCCGTAAGAGGCCTACTAAGGACGGGCCGAGCAGGGTTACTGCCCGGTGCTTCTTGGCGAGGGCTTTGATCCCTGGTGTGTTGGGGTAGGGAGCTACCAGCCAGGGATAACTGAGCAAGGACGGGCCCGGTTGTCTCTTACGAGGGCTTTTGATCCTTAAGGATAGCCGAGCAGGGTTGCTGCCCGGTGCCTCTTGGCGAGGGCTTTGATCCCTGGCGTTGTGGGGTAAGGAGCTACCAGCCAGGGATAGCCGAGCAGGGTAGCCGCTCAGCTGCCACTTGGCGAGGGCTTTGATACCTGGCGTTGTGGGGTAGGGAACTATCAGCCAGGGAGAGCCGACCAGGGTAGCCGCTCGGCTGCCTCTTGGTGAGGGCTTCGATCCTTAGCGCTGGAGGGGCCGTGGGAGGCCTGCTAAGAATGGACCGAGCAGTGAAGATGCTCAGTTGCCTCTTGGCGAGGGCTTTGATCCCTGGCGTTGTGGGGTAGGGAGCTACCAGCTAGGGATAGCCGAGCAGGGTAGCTGCTCGGCTGCCTCTTAGTGAAGGCTTCGATCCTTAGCGCTGGAGGGGGCGTAAGAGGCTTGCTAAGAATAGGCCGAGCAGTGAAGCTGCTCGGTTTCCTCTTGGCGAGGGCTTTGATCCCTGGCATTATGGGGTAGGGAGCTACCAGCTAGGGATAGCCGAGCAGGGTAGCCGCTCGGCTGCCTCTTGGTAAGGGCTTCGATCCTTAGCGCTGGAGGGGCCGTGGGAGGCCTGCTAAGGATGGACCAAGCAGTGAAGCTGCTTAGTTGCCTCTTGGCGAGGGCTTTGATCCCTGGCATTGTGGGGTAGGGAGCTACCAGCCAGGGATAGCCGAGCAGGGCAGCTGCTCGGCTGCCTCTTGGTGAGGGCTTCGATCCTTAGCGTTAGAGGGGCCGTGGGAGGCCTGGTAAGGATGGACCGAGCAGTGAAGCTGCTCAGTTGCCTCTTGGCGAAGGATTTGATCCCTGGCGTTGTGGGGTAGGGAGCTACCAGCCAGGGATAGCCGAGCAGGGTAGCCGCTCGGCTGCCTTTTGGTGAGGGCTTCGATCCTTAGCGCTGGAGGGGCCGTGGGAGGCCTGCTAAGGATGGACCGAGCAGTGAAGCTGCTCAGTTGCCTCTTGGCGAGGGCTTTGATCCCTGGCGTTATGGGGTAGGGAGCTATCGGCCAGGGATAACCGAGCAGGACAGCTGCTCGGCTGCCTCTTGGTGAGAGCTTCGATCCTTAGCGTTGGAGGGGCCATGGGAGGTCTGCTAAGGATGGACTGAGCAGTGAAGCTGCTCAGTTGCCTCTTGGCGAGGGCTTTGATCCCTGGCGTTGTGGGGTAGGGAGTGATTTGTCTCAAAAACTATCTATAACCGCAATCAAGAACGGCATCGCTTGAAGCTAGCCAGTGAGTACGGGTCGGCCGACAGGGATGTTGTGACTCTCCTAATCACGCTAACGAGTTAATTCCGAAGGGTGTTCGGATTGGTTATTAAATCTAAAAACCTAATTAATCTATATCTAAGTCTTGCTAGGGCTAGGTCTAGGTTAAGTTTGGAAAGTCTATAAATCTCACCGCTTTCTATACCCATATTAATAAAAGGGATTAGGATGACTGGGAAGATTGTTCTTCCTCTAGATCCTTGTCCTTCCTTTCTTAATCTTTACCCTAACCTCCATGGAAAACCTTAAAATCCTGGCCTTTAGACTACGGCATCACCGCTACCTCGTGGGTAGAGTGCCGTAGGGAGCGGAATAAGAAGGTATGCATGGAGTTCTATGAAAATATATGACGGGCAAGAAAGGGGATGAGAGATCTTCGTCTCTCAAACCTTCCCCGGATCTAACCCTAACAATCGAGGAGACTATTCACTCATTAGGGAATTAAAATACATTTATCTAGGGCAGAGAATAAAAGATTAACTAGGGCAAGAAATTAAATTTATCTAGGGCAAGAATTGAAAATTAACCTAGGGCAGAAAATAAAGAACTTACAACTTGATGCTCTCCAAAAGAATGCTGAAATTTATTAATGAAGGGAGGCATAGGGAGGTATGAAAAGAATACAATGATTTGGGCTTCTATTTATAAGAGATAGAAACTCTAGGTTACAATTGATTCGCATGTCTACATTTACCAAAATATTCTTAGGAAGACCTAGTCAACGTAGACTTCTAAGCTTTGGTAAAATTTTATGTCTGGAAATTTTTGAACTGATTCTGGGCTTCTTGGGCTTTTTATTTCTTTGGATCTTTATTCAATTTGGCTTCTCTATTTCTTCCAGATCTCCAGTGAACAATTGCAGTGGACTTTTAACCATTTGCTTTGTAATCTTGGACCTTGCATTGCCTTGTACTTTGTGAATTTTATCTTTGATGTAGGCTTGATCAAGAGTCTTCTGTTTGTTGGTCAAAGTCCCTTTTTTGTATCGTCTTTTGTTTTTTCCACTGTTTTAGATCCAAGAACCTGTAACCTGTAATATGTAGCAGACATGCGTCAAGAGCACCTGTTTATTTATAAAAAGAATAAGAATGGGGAATATAATAATACAATATTATGATGTGAACAAATACCCCCAAACTTATCTTTTGCTCGTCCTCGAGCAAACTTATTTTTATTCACTAAAATCCTAACCACACTTTCGCAGGGAAACGCGATTGCACTGAGCACGTGCAACAAGCCGTTAAATCTCTAGGTGTCCCTAGTAGGAGGAGTGTTGTCTCCTGAGGGTTTTCAGCGGATACTACCTACAAAATCCTATCAACTCGGCCCATTGACTTTTGTTCTCCAATTAGGTTTTCTGACAAGGACTTCTATTATCTTTTGACTCGCAAATTATCCACCCATATTCTTCACACTTCCTCATCATTTAACTTAAGATTATATATGTTCTATAGACTTACTTAGCTTTCGGCATTTCTTAAGTTTTCCTTCTAAGGTTCCATCTCCACTTAGGAATTTTTCTATCAACTCTACTAAAGATACAAGTTCTATTCTTCATTCTTTCTCTTATCTAAACTCTAATCACATATCCCCACGTGTGTGTATAAATCACCCCTACACTTGGAAATTCAAATCAAGCAATCATGCCCTTGTCCGTTGTCCAAAGTACTTATTAGTAGGTGAATTTTTAATTGAATTTTTTGCTTACACATCCTTCATGCGACCGTTAATACTTCTTGAGGTACCAACAACCGATTACAAGATGTGTTTGCACATTAAAGCGTAATTCCTAGTCTTGCAACACCTAAGGCTTTAGCAGTGACTCCCAAACCAGTTGGTCTAAGGCACTAGGTGATGAAGCACCCTCGCTAAATATTTTTCTATTTTTGCAGCCTCAAGTAATCACAAAAACCAGTGTCCATTTTTTTATTCTTTATTCACACTTACATTTTTTTTTATTGTACTAAGGACTTTAGACAAGAGCATTTCAAGGTCTCTTCTACTATTCCAAGTTTCAAGGTGCGTGTTAGTGCAATTTGTAGGGTATACATTTTCATAATCTAGAATTAAGCTAGGAATTATCTTTCAAACTTATACTCTAATAAAAGCATCAATACTTTTCTTTTGTTTCGACTTAGCCCAAGAAACGAACCCAAAATTTGCCTATCTCTAAATAAACTACAAGGCATATACTTTCTACCGTTAAACTTTAAAGAATCTTATTTTTAGGGTTTTTAATTTACTAAGTCTAAGATCTAGTTGGTCCTAGCTAGTTAACCTATCTGTCAAACTCAAGTCAACTAGCCAATATTGAATACATTTTTTTTTATAATTTTTAAAAAATTTCAATTTTTTATGGGTTTTCAAATAAGTATGCAAATGCAAAAATATGTACAAATGAATGCGAAGGAAGAAGACCTACCGAGCATACCCCCAAACTTGAACTTGACAATGTCCTCACTGTCATGCTAAACCAAGAGGGTCAAAATACCGGCACTCCCCTGTTTATTTATAGTTTTTTTTTATATTTTTAATGTTCTGAAATTTTTATTTTTTTTATATAAAAAGAAAACAAAAAATATATATACATATATACAACAAGGCTCCCCCCCCAAACTTAAGCTTGGCCTTACACAAGCCAAAGGTTAGCACCAACCATTCAAAAATCTTATCGTGGTAATGGCCGAGTTGGTTAAATAACGGGGTGTAGAGGAAAGAAATGAGAAACACACGAGACCGTGTGGGAAGAAAGGTAGAATATGGTCTCGGTGGAGGAGAAGAATGGCGGAAAGAAGAAAGAAGTGGAGTACGAACTTGAGAGCGTAAAGCGAGTGAATAAATTAGCGCAATATGTGATGACCGATGTGTTAAAAGCGATTGCGCTAATCTATCAACCCGTCGAGAAATGGGGTCAAATCCTTCAAGATTCGCAAGAAAGCATGGGTACGCCGAACTTGGTATAGGAGATGAAAGCGTAACGGTCACTTGTACGGTCGGAACAATAGGAAGGACGAACGGAAGTGAATTAGGGATAGTATCATTCTCACCGTAGTAAACTGTCTCGAACTTGAAAGATTCCATTAATGGTTCGAAACTACTGTAAGCAACCGAGTCTGATGGTTTAACTAACTCATCTGAAAATGTAAAGGACTCAAACTCGGGCGGTGAGTTATCAACATCGTCCGAAAAAGTGAAACACTCGTAAGTGTTATCGTCTGTGAGAACAGTATCAGATTCAAAGGAAAAATTTTCAAGCTCACAGTCTTCAAGCGTGGTCGGGACGATGGAAAGGAGGGAGGGTGATCTAACAGTTAAAGGTTCAAGAGGCTGAATTGGAAAATCCGACATATCAAACAGAAATGATTCAACCTCAATATGATCCTCAAAACTCTCCTCAATACTATCCTTATAATTCTCCTTAAAATTCAACCCATCCATGCCATCATCATCAAAATCAAGACGCATATGAGATTTGGGAGAAATATTTAAAAACTCGGGATGATGATTTGAACATAAAATCTCAATTAAATCGATGGGTTCATCATCCGAAATATTCCCGGCGTCTATATCCTCAATCAAGTGAAAATCAATTTTCTTAGACACCTCATCAAAAGCATGGATACTTATCGATTTAGGTTCTAGAGTGGAGGTGTAAATGTCAAAAGGATTAGGTGCGGTTTCACTCGAAAGGGGTTCTTCACAATTTGGCAAATCAAACACTACAAAGTCGCACAACTCATCATTTTGGACACATGTTTGAAAACTGGAGTTGTTGGATTCAATTGGGTATGGGTAGGTTTGATTTGGACATCCTCTCACATTCTCACTCTGTCCAACCGCCTCCTTATACATTGAAAAAATTTGAGCTAGCGGGAAACTAGCTACCGGTTCAGCAGGTTGCATAAGGGCGGCCACGGACGCTTCCACATTCCTAACCATTTTGTTTGTTGCTGCGATATACGCCTCCAACGACTCTTCCAAACTAGACTTGGGTGGTAAGGGGGTTTCAGGAAAAGATTCGAAATTGTGTGGATATGCAAAACTCCCAACAGTCTGTGTTGAAACAGTGTCTAGTGAAGGTGGGAAAGTCGGGTATGACTGGTAGGAAGTGGGTAGTTGGGCAGGGATAGGGTCAACATGTGGATAACAAGGTGAATAATCGTGCGGATCACTAGAACTAGATGAGTGGAGAGGGGTGAAAGATCGACTGCGAGATTGAGCAATATGCTCAGCAATGGACATCGGCTTAGGAGTGACAGAAGGACTTGAAAAAGTGGTATCAACATATAGAAGTGGTAAAGGTTGACTTGGTTGACACAAAGTGGGTTAAACAGTCAAACTGTTTCTCCTAGACGCCTCTATTTGATCTTTCAAAGATATTTTAGGCAAGGAAGGATCGTCTTTAAATTGACCGAACAAATTGACGTACGACGCAAAATTAGGTTCGGGATACCAAAGTTCGGCAAGTGATTTATTGTGTGGGGTACCCATGTTAGAAGAAGGGGAAAAGAAAGAAGGTTGGTTGGTGCAAGGATTTATTTGCGGCAAAAGTTTGGAAGTTTTCTAATACTAATTTTCCTTTTTCTTTATTTGAAAATTGTTGCAAAAAGATTTTTAATTAAAGATATGCAACCCAAAAATATTACTTGCAACCAGTTATTATTTTAAGCATATCACAAGAATCTTTATTTGGAAAAAATAGTTGCAAAAAGATATTCGAGAAAAGATATGCAACAAAAAAGATTACTTGCAATCAATTTCTATTTTAAGCGGGGCCCAAAAATCCTGTACAAGATTGTTATTTGGAAAGAGAATATATTTTATAGCTTACGGAATCCTGCAGGAATTTTTCAGAAAAGATTTATCTAGATTTCCAGGACAAGAACAGAGGAACTTATAGTGCAATTTTCTCCAGCTGATAACACAGGGGGACCGCGGATCCGCGGTATGAGCGGCTTGGCGCGGCGGAAACGCGGCGGCTACGGAGGCGCAGATCCCGAGACTTGACCAGATGACCGCGGAAGGGCGGCAAAAGGCTTCTAATGCCGCGGAATCGCGGTGGTCTGGGCTGCTTGCGTCTGGAGAATTTTTCTGTTGTTCTGTTCCTGAAATTCTCCTCTGTTCTGATCTTCTATTTTCTGTTTTGCTTTCTGGAAATTTCCAGATCCGAGTTTGTTCCTGCAAGATTTCACACAACAAAGTACCCTTTCCAAAAAATAACAATTGACAAAATTTTATAGTTTTTTTTTATTTTTTATGATTTTTATGATTTTTTTGGTTTTAAGATTAACCCGAAATTGCAAAAAGGAAATAACACGCCATCCCTGGCAACGGCGCCATTTGATTTGTCTCAAAAACTATCTATAACCGCAATCAAGAACGGCGTCGCTTGAAGCTAGCCGGTAAGTACGGGTCGGTCCACAGGGATGTTGTGACTCTCCTAATCGCGCTAATGAGTTAATTCCGAAGGGTGTTCGGATTGGTTATTAAATCTAAAAATCTAATTAATCTATATCTAAGTCTTGCTAGGGTTAGGTCTAGATTAAGTTTGGAAAGTCTATAAATCTCACCGTTTTCTATACCCATATAAAGATCTAATTAGGTGTTATGGTAAATATTAATAAAAGGGATTAAGATGACTAGGAAGATTGTTCTTTCTCTAGATCCTTGTCCTTCCTTTCTTAATCTTTACCCTAACCTCCATGGAAAACCTTAAAATCCGGACCTTTAGACTACGGTATCACCGCTACCTCGTGGGTAGAGTGCCGTAGGGAGCGGAATAAGAAGGTATGCATGGAGTTCTATGAAAGTATATGACGGGCAAGAAAGGGGATGGGAGATCTTCGTCTCTCAAACCTTCCCCAGATCTAACCCTAACAAGCGAGGAGACTACTCACTCATTAGGGAATTAAAATACATTTATCTAGGGCAGAGAATAAAAGATTAACTAGGGCAAGAAATTAAATTTATCTAGGGCAAGAATTGAAAATTAACCTATGGCAGAAAATGAAGAACTTACAGCTTGATGCTCTCCAAAAGAATGCTGAAATTTATTAATGAAGGGAGGCATAGGGAGGCATGAAAAGAATACAATGATTTGGGCTTCTATTTATAAGAGATAGAAACCCTAGGTTATAATTGATTCGCATGTCTACATTTACCAAAATATCCTTAGGAAGACCTAGCCAACTTAGACTTCCAAGCTTTGGTAAAATTTTATGTCTGGAAATTTTGGAACTGATTCTGGGCTTCTTGGGCTTTTTATTTCTTTGGATGTTTATTCAATTTGGCTTCTCTATTTCTTCCAAATCTCCAGTGAACAATTGCAGTGGACTTTTAACCATTTGCTTTGTAATCTTGGACCTTGCATTGCCTTGTACTTTGTGAATTTTATCTTTGATGTAGGCTTGATCAAGAGTTTTCTGTTTGTTGGTCAAAGTCCCTTTTTTGTGTCGTCTTTTGTCTTTTTCACTGTTTTAGATCCAAGAACCTGTAACCTGTAATATGTAGTAGACATGCGTCAAAAGCACCTGTTTATTTGTAAAAAGAATAACAATGGGGAATATAATAATACAATATTATGATGTGAACAGGGAGCTACCGGCCAGGGATAGCCGAGCAGGGTAGCTGCTCGACTACCTCTTGGTGAGGGCTTCGATCCTTGGCCTCTGCTGTTGGAGACCTGTGTGGTCGCGGCCCCGGTTCCTTTCAACGAAGTTCCTTAGGTCCCCTGGCGAGGTAGTCTTCGAGCTGCCGTGACAAGTCCCGTCCGTGCGACACTCATCGAGGGAAGGGGTGTTGGTCATGCCTGGGAGCAGGCGAACTGATCGACATCTCCTCGGGAGGGACAGGAGCACGTAGGGGCTCGGGACGAGGCACTCGGGCGACAGACCTCGGCGCTGATGCGGGTTGCAGAATGTATTGGCCCGGAAGATCTGCGGCCGTGGGAGGTAACGAGGCGGTAGTCGGCTGTACCGACGTGAGCAGAGTCTTCTCTCCCTCTGCAAGGGTGCTGGTCCCGAGGTGGGGGAGCAGCGACCTGTGGAGCTTGCCACGCCATCTGGACACGGACGAGCGCGTTCGCGACGGACGCGAGTCGATCTATCCGGGCTGTAGACGCTCGACGGAGGATGGGATTCGTCCGCGTCTCCGTTGAGGAGGAGGCGGCGGATGGTGCTTGGATCGTTGTGATGACCGCTCGCCATTGCGTTGGGATCGGAAGATGAACTTTTTGTTTTTGTGGAATTAAGTATTCCCACAGATGGCGCCAGCTGACGCGACCTGAATCACGCCAAGATGTTACCTTCCGTTGATCTGCTGACGGCAGCGATGGACGGCTGAGATTGGATCTGGAGGCAGGCTCCTGAAGCGTGTGGATCTCAATGGGTTTGAGGTTGTTGTTGTCGAGCTACCTACAAGGAAGCCCCAGGGTGGTTGTACCATCGAGGACCCTCCAACGGTCAAGTTAGAGAGGAAATCCGAGCAGAGTAACGGCTTGGTGGAGTAAAAATGGCTTACTTGAACCGTCTGAAGGAGGGGTTTATATAGCGGTGGCAGCAGGCAGGCAGGCGTGAGAATCACGCCGGCCGTTACGCTCCCGACGTCACGCCCACATGATGAGCGGGATCTCCCATTAATGGCGAGACATGCTCGTTAGTGGGGGATCGTGATGGCGTGGAATGTGGGATGTGGCCGGCGGATCTCTCGCATATGGCAAGATTCGCGGGATGGCGGTTGCGCCTATAAGCGATGTCGTCCGTCGGTCGATGAGACCGAGGAAGATGGCCTCAGCGAGAGAGCTCGCGAACGAGCGGGAGAGCCGAGGTATCTTGGTTTTGCTCGTGCCCGGAGGCGAGCTGAGAGGGCCAAGGAGGCTCGGGCCTGTGATAGCTCGGAGTAGAGCAAAGGGACAGTTAGCTTGGCTGCTGTGGTGCTCGGGGATAAGAAATGGGGTGCAACCTCGGAGACAGGGTTTGAGGGAAGCCCCCACTGTCGCATACTGGTTCTCTCTCCGTGGCCCTCAGGGGCTTAACTGGCTTACGCATGTGACACGCCATCCGCCACGTGTCATGATCTAACAAATTACCGTTATTAGCATCATCAGGTGTTCTTCTAACTAGTAAGAAGAGGACGTCCAATTCGTAAATTACACCATGATCCTAAATCAAATGTAAGCAAATCGATGAGCATATACATGGTTCTGTATACGAGCCCCGATAATTAAGTATAATAATGTTTTGCACGTCCAAAGCACATGTGCGTGTTTTGAATTCATGATTTGGCAAATGCATATGTAGAAATTTTTATTTTTGACACTAAATGAATTTTTAAAAAAATATTCATAGTTTTCTAAATTTAAATTAAATAAACACGGTTAGTAATAATATTAGAATTGAGAAATTTAAAACGTGAGCAAAATAACAAAGATATAAAGGTTTGTATATAAATTTATAAGTCATCTTTCTTTTTGGGCTTTTGAGAATGAGAGAAAATATGCAGAGAATGAAAGAAGAGAGAGGGGGTGTTTTGTTGACTTTTCATTTCCTCATTTTCGTCTTTTGTGGCGGATGATGAGACAGACATCTCCAATGCTCAAGTTTGGCTATTGGAATATTGCCATTTTTATATTTTTATATTTTGTTGATTAATGATATCGTTTAAATACTCTAGTTTTAATATTAAAGAAAATATATATTTTTTATTTATTTATTTTTTATAAAAAGGCCTTGACCTTTATATATGCTAGTTTTTTGCACGTGCGATACACGTTTTTAGTAAAATGTGTAATACTTATATAAATGTATCCTATTTTGAGCCCAAAAAAAAATTCTTTGGCCCATGGATAAATATATGTGGGGTTTTTGGTTTAGAATTATTTTAAATGTTAATAAGTGAAGAAAATGGTCGTTTTAATAATCTGGATCAAGAGTATTCTAGAATATATTGTAATATGCTATTACCATATTTAAGTAAAAAGAAAGCAGTTTTAAGTAAATGAAAGTAGAAGTTGAAAAATGATAAGATTAAAATAACTTCTAAAAAGTTCTTTTTTGTCTTAAGTTTGAATATAATGTAAATTAAATTTTGAATTTAAACTAATTTCTAGAAAGTTCTTTTTTGTCTCAAGTTATAGAGAACGTGGAATTGTCATTTTCTTTGATGATGTGCAGACTAAGATTTGAGAAATTTTCTAAAAATGGAGAAGGCGTACTCTAACTAATGTAATTTGCATTATATTATAGAATATCATAGATAGTTTATTATAATTCCCAATAAAACTAACTGACCCCGTATTCAAACTTTTCTGTCTTTACAAGGAAAACATATTTTGTACCCAAAAATTGCAAATAAAACACTCATAAAGTCTTTTTTGGCACGACACGGCAATCCCCAATTTTTTTTTATAAAAAAACTAAAAACTAAAAATAAAAAAAACCAAAATAGGAAATTTATCCGGCCAAGGCCGGTCTTGTTGCGTCCCCGCGCTTTCCATTTATAGCAAACCCCAAACATTTTCGCATCTTATCTCCAAACTGTCCCCATATATTCGCAAGACTCGAATTGAAGCTCAAGAGATCTCGAGTCCCTTCGATGGGATCGCAATTCAAAACCCTAGAATTGCGTTGATGGCCTCGGTGATGCCATCGTCCTCAACGGCGGCGGCGAACTCGGATCTCGCGCGCAGATCCCCTATTTATTCGCTGGATCCGTCGCCATCGTCGTCCAAGATCCACCACGGGTCATCGATCATGGACGATCTCATTCGCAACATGTACGAGTCGTCGGAGGGCAACAAGAGCGTCGATGGGGTTTGGAAGGAGATCGCCGGCCGGAAGATCGACGGAGGGGAGATCACGCTGGAGGAGTACTTGAGTAAGGAGGAGATTATGGTTCCGGCGGGGTTCGAGGTGGATCCCGCGGCGGTATTGGCGGCCGAGGGACAGGATCCGGCGGCGGCGCCGCCACTAGGGTTTGGGAATGGAGTTGAGTGTGCAGGGAGAGCGAGAGGGAGGAAAAGGCAGGTCCTTGATCCAGTGGAACGAGCTGCATTGCAGAGGCAGAAGAGGATGATCAAGAATCGGGAGTCTGCCGCCAGATCGAGGGAGAGAAAGCAGGTTTCTCTCGATTTTTTATTTTCCAACTGTTATTGTTCAGTGCTTGAGAAAATATTTTGTGTTGATTGTGATTGATTTTGGTGCAGGCTTATACCGGAGAGCTTGAGAATTTAGTGACGAGGCTAGAGGAAGAGAATGCTAGCCTTTTGAAGGAGCAGGTACCGGCTATATTGTTATGCTTGTGGTTATAGTTAATTTAATTCATTTAATGGAAATCTTTTAACATAATAAAAGTTAAGAGAGAAACAGAATTGAGGTTGGTCCTATGTGAACAAGGAGCTTGTTTTGACATGAGTTGTGTAGGATACATTTTCAATAACCGTTGTCAACAAAAACTGATTTTTTTAATAAACAAAAATGATTCTTTTTCTTGAACAAAAATGTCTAATTTGTAAAGTTGAGATCTTTGTGATGAGAGAAGCGGGAGAAACAAGAACTATGCTAAACGGCTAACCACACAAAATGTAATATACAACGAAAAATAAAACAATGCAAGAATAAGAGAATCAAACCAGAGAGAGATGCAATATTTGTTTACGATGATCATCCACCGTGTGGCTAGTTCCCGGCAGAGCAGAATCTGCAAAACTTCTACGAGATCTTTAGTCAAAAATACATTAAGAGCAAACCCTAAAAGATTTCTTTTAAATCTTTCTAATCTCTCTTGGCCGTCACTCTCTCTATACAATTTAATAACCTTTCTCAATAGCAATTTTCTTTTATAAGAAACCCGATTTAGATCCAAACCCTAATTCTATTTAAATTAGGATTAAATAGTATTACCAAAATATTCAGTTCACACAGAAAACCCGCGTCTGATGACTTTGAGCCGGCTTAACATTTCTATGAGCTGTCTTATACGAACAGAGGAGAATTGGTAACACCAGAGATGTTGTGAGCCTGCTCAACATAATTATGAGCCGTCTCAAACGAACGGAGGAGAATTAGTAATTCCATGCATCTTGTGAGCCAGCTCAAAATAACCATGAGCCGTCTCAATATGAAGAAACTCCACGATATTAACATTCTCCCACTTGAAGATTCTTTCATCTTGACTCCCAGAAAACCAATAGACTTCACACGATTCCGCTATTTGCTCCCGCCTCATCAAATTTTCTCGTAGAGGTTCACAACCTGCAACAGGGATCCGGCTTATCTCTGACACAATCATAGTGAACATATCTGCATGATTCTTTTCTCCCACGATCTTTTGCAATATCAACTCACCATCTTCCAACGTTATACGTATGAAATGATATTGCACCTTAATGTGTCTCGTACTAGAGTATATACAACATTCTTGGCTAAATGTATTTGTCACGACCCGGAATTGGCACTTGACCGGCACTTGGATCACGTGAAGCCTACAGGACCCAACGCAGCCAAAGTAATCCGAAAGCGCAGAAACCTAAACTTTTTTAGGAAAATAATGAAGGTGAAGTTTTAAAATAAGGGTATAATGAATTCAAGTTCTTCTTTAAATGTATAAGCAATGTTATATGAAAATACAAGTGGGTTGTATACTATAGTTAAAAATATTTTCGTCATTTGAAATTTGGGCAGCATCTCTTTTGTAAATTTTGATCCAAATCCAATACATAACAATATTATAGACATCTCCAAGCGGGAGCTAGCTCTTCGCCAATTGGCGAGAACAACCACACAAAAACAAATATACGATGCTCAAGACGAATATCAACACAGAAAAGAAAGTAAAGAAACCAAACATCGTCAAACGCAGAATAAAGAATAATACACACATCTCGCTCCAAGTCTGAAAGAATATACAAGCTTGTGGTTTCTAAGTCTACTAAATATACATGATCTGGTTGATAGACCTTTTAAGTAGATACAACTGAATAAATATATATAAATAGTGGTCACGATCCATAGTGTACCCCACCTACCAATGCAAATCATCCAGAAAAAAGTTGTTTGCCAACAAGCCGTTACTGATCCAAGCGGCTGCAAAAAACTGTGGCACAGCAGGGCGAGTTGCCAACTCGTGAGTATAAGATATCAGCAGGTAGAAATCGAATGTATGCCGATCTCCAAGGTTATACAGTAATATATATATACCGGGTGGTAACAAGAAAAGTGTAAACATGAACAATAATAAATACATAACTACATATGAACCATACTGTTATAGTTTAAAATAGTACGAATCGTTGCTTTTGAAAATGTGGACTACGGTGTTTTTGAGGAAAAGATGCCATTTGAAAATCCGTAGCGTCCCGTAAGATTGTCGTTTTAAAATGTATAACGATTCGTTAGGTTTGAAAATAGATATAGTTCTAAATATATCCTAATATCTACTTAAGTGATTTAAAACAATATGTTTCTGAGTTGATACATTCATAAATCGGCGATCCATCCTCATAGTATCACGTACGGTATAATCTATTGTACGGTATTATCAAATTAAAAGTACGGATCTATCGTCATGTACATCATATCACGTACGGTACAATCCATCATACGATATCATCAATCAAAAATACGGATCTATGGTCACGTACATTATATCATCTCATCTAGTCGCATATCGTCACATGTCATATCATCTCGTATCGCATCATGAATATATATATATATATATCGTCTAATTTTCATATAATATCACATCGACTCGTGTCATATATATATATATATATATATATATCGCCTAATTTTCATATAATATCACATCGACTCATGTCATCATAGTATTGCATATCCTCATCTCATGATGTATCGAACTTTTTTCTCAAACTTACATATATACATACATATATACATACATACATATATATCCATGTGTGTATGTGTAGAAGCATAAAGACATATGGCTAAAAGGCATAAGAAATATTAGAACTAAGGATATTCCTCCCTACGAGTATACTTACGGTTATTTAGTATCCTAGATCCCTATTAGCTAGGTAAACATATCTAGTATTTATATATATATCTAACTATTTACCTAGTATCATAGTACTACGGTTGTGGGGGTGCTATACGCCATCCACCCGACTTCTCCCGTAGATTTACATCTGCTCACCTATTATCCTCGCTCTAGCCAAAGTCGATGAACGCCTTGCTCTCCTTCGTCGTCCCGGAAGTCCATGCGATTGTACCTACAAATCAATGCATATCGTATCGAAATCAAATCAAATCCGAAAACCGATACGGCACACGAAGCTCACATAGGTTAGAACCTATGGTTCACGCATGTAAGAACAACCAAACAGCTCCCGACGTTGACGTACAAATGTTAAACTATCGAGTCAAAACTCAAATATCAAAAATCTAGTTTTCAAAAGTCGTAAAACAAAATTTGAAACTTAGTAAAACACTCCGAGATTTTACCTAAGATGAAATTAGGACATTTTGCACATTGGATAGGTCTAGTTATCAGATGATTGAGCTATGAACCAAAAACCAAACCCCAACTCCTATATCGGGCCGCAATTTGCGGCCATATGAGATAAATTGGCGGCTAAGTGTGGGAGATGAGGCTCGGGCTTCTAGGATAGCTTCTTAAGTGTCTGCACATCTCACTGTACATGCTATTAAATTTTTAGAGCTCGTGGGTAATACCAGACTCAATTAGAACACCACAATTCGTCAAAAACCCGATATCAGAAAATTCTAAGTTCGTCTTTGGGACTTCTAAACTCACTTAGACTAGGGATTCTATCTCTAAAAGGCCAGTGGTCACTCACTAAACTCTCTACTATAACACTGCTATCCATTTAAACCACCAAAGATCATCCTAGAATTTTCTAAGTTTACTAAACATACACTTTTAAACTCTAAACTATTTTGTGAGGTTAAGAAACATAAAAACTTGGTGAAAGGTGGGTGTTTTACCTTAAAAAGTAACTCAAGAAAATTCTAAGATGGCCAAATGAGCTCAAGACTAGAAATTGATCCCACCATGATGCTTGTAGTGGGCTTAGGAATAATTTTTGTGAAAGTTGTAATAGGTTTTGGGATGGTTTGTGGTTTGTAGTGGTAGTGAGGATGGAGGAGACGAGGGATGAAGAAGATGAAGGAGTTGATGAAGATAAAGAGAATAAAGAGATGAAAGAAGAAAAATAGCCATGGTTCTCTCCCCCTCTCTTTCCCATGCCTCCCATACCTCCTTGTCCCCCCTCATTATTATTTCGTTTTCTTTAAACAAAAACATAAATCAAATGTCACAAATGCAATGGTTACAAGTCATGACACTTAAAAATGATTTTAACAAATAACTTGGTTTAATGCGCAATTAGGAAATATTAATCAAGTTTAACATTAAACTTGTATATAAATAATTGTATAATAATTTATAATAAGCCCAAATCAATTAAATGCTTTCATAATGATAATTCATCGTAAATTCCAATTACTTTCCAAAAATATAGGTATATAATTATACCATTCTACTAAAAACTCATTTATATACTTATATAATATTCATAAAATTTATTATTTTATTATTTAAATTCCAAAAACAATATTTTATTTTTTCTGAAATGTTACGGTATTACATTTGACTATCGTTCCATAAGATATTGAACTCCTGTTTTCTACCCAATTTTTCGAGTAACCCTTGTAGCCATATCATCTTTTTCCTGGTTTCCGTTATGACCACATATTTGGCCTCTGTCGTTGACAACGCAACAATCTTTTGCAACTGGAAAATCCAACTGACTGCTGTTTCCTCAACCGTGAATACATACCCTATTGTATTTCTCCTACCATTTTTATCATCTTAGTGGTCTGCATCAACATAACCTTGCAATTGAGTGTATCGCCTCCGAAACATAAGCAATAAGTGAATGTTCTTATGAAATATCTCAATATCCACTTTACTGCATTTCAATGCTCCTTTCTCGGGTTTGCATGTACCTGCTTACAACTCCCACTGCTTGTGCAATATCTGGTCGTGTACTCACCATTGCATACATCAATCTCCCAACCGTCGATACATATAGCACTCGTGCCATGCCATCCTTCTGCTCTTGAGTTGTCAGGCACAACTCTTTGCTGAGTTTGAAATGCTTCTCTATAGGCGTACTTATCGGTTTTGCTTTGTCCATATTGAACCGCTTCAAAACCTTCTACACATAGTCCTGTTGCGACATCTACAAGTTTCGTTGCTATCTATCTCTGATGATCTTCATATTCATAATTTGCTTGGCTGCTCGCAAATCCTTCATGGAGAATTGTTCGGTCATCAATTTCTTCAGACTTTGGATTTTCTTGAAATTCGGATCTGCCATCAACATATCATCCATATAGAGTGATAAAATAATATAGCCGCCATCCTTAAATGTATGAATGTAAACACAGTGATCTGAGTTACATCTTATAAGTCCTGACTCCAACATGAATCAATCAAACTTAAGATACTACTGTCTTGGAGCTTGCTTAAGGCCATACAAATACTTTCGCAGTCTACAAACCAAACCTTCCTTTCCATTAACCTTGTATCTTGGTGGTTGCATCATATAAATTTTCTTCTCCAAATCTTCATGAAGGAACTCTGTTTTCACATCTAGCTGTTATAAATGCAAATTTTCCACTGTCACCATACTAAGTATAACCCGAATTGAAGTCATCTTCACCACTGGGGAAAATATTTCTTGATAGTCTATTCCATGCTGTTGCGCATATCTCTTCACTGCCAAGTGAGTTTGTACTATTTCATACCATTGGTTTCATCCTTGATTATATACATCCACAATTTCAACAACGCCTTTCGATTCTTTGGTAGCTTTACTAGATCGTATGTACGATTCTTTTTCAATGAATCCATCTTTTCATCCATGACTTGCTCCCACTGCTTGCTAGCACTGTTGTGCGTTGCTTCTGTGAGGGATTCGGGCTCTCCCGAATCAGTGTACAATATGTAGTCGGTAACTAATCTTTCAGGCGGTCTCCTCTCATGTAGATCTCCTCAGAATTAAGACATTTGGTTGTTGAACCTGGTCTTTTGCCGGTTCTGAACCTGATCTTGCATTGCAGTGCTTCTCTCGTTCATATTCTGATTTGCACCTATAGGCACCTGACTGTTTTCTTGAGTTTCATCTACCTCAACGAACTCAGATACTGCACCATTCATAATATTGGCTTGTTTTGCTTTCTTGTACAAATGTTGCTCATCAAAGACGACGTTCCGGCTTCGTATTATCTTCTTGCTTGAGTAATCACACAACCGATATCCGAACTCTTCTGCATAACCAATAAATGCACACTTTTTTGACTTGGAGTCAAGCTTACTTCTTTCCGTCTTATCTATTAGCGAATAAACAATGCAACCAAAAACTTTAAGGTGTGAGTAATTAACTGATTTTCCCGACTAAATTTCTTCCTGAATTCCTCCATCGAGTGCATTTGTCGGGCTTTGATTGATCATATCACAACATCGACAGCTGCCGCTCACAGAAATTTGGGTACATCTGCATCCAAGGTCATGCTCTTTACCCGCTCTAGAATCGTCGTGTTCATCCTTTCAGCAATGCCGTTTTGTTGCGATTTCTCCGGTACCGTCTTTAACCGACACCCTTCTATGAGTAAACCCTTTAAACTCTTGTGTGCAATATTCCCCGCCATTGTCTGATTTTAGGCATTTAACCTTCGTCCCTATTTAGTTCTCCACCTGTATAATCCAGTGTTTGAAGTGATCAAACACATCGGACTTCTTCTTCAGTGCATAAACCCAGGTCTTCCTGCTTGCATCATCAATAAACGTAACGAAATACCGATTTTCATCATATAACTCTACAGATGCCGGTCCCCATACATCTGTATGCACCAACTCTAGCTTCTTAGTCTTTTTTGCTACACCGCCAATCTGAAATTTGAGTGCGCTTTGCTTTCTACATACACAACTCTTACAAAGTCCTAACTTTACCTTTTCAGTCCAGACAAAAGCCCCTTACTCTGAAGAATCTCCATATTCTTCTTGCTAAGGTGCCACAATCTCTTGTGCGACAATGAAGTCTCAGAATCCGCATATGAATCTGTCGTCAATGCAATCGAAACGCCACTACTCCTACTGAAGGAATACAGTGAATCAATCAATTTACCTCTTGCAACTACTAACGATCCTTTGGAAATATTCCACTGAGAATTCCCAAATATCGTAGCGTACCCTTCGTTGTCCAGCCAACTTGTAGATATTAGACTCTTCTTCAAATTTGGTATGTGTCTAGCGTTTTTCAGATTTATCTGACCTCCTGACGGATGCAATTTAATCGTCCATTTTCTAACGATTTTGCACGGTTGACCATTTAACCGTCGCATGCCTAAGATCATCTTGAATATAATCGCTAAAATGATTCCGTCCTGAAGTGTAGTGAAAGGATATCCCGAATGTAGAAAGCATGTATCTCTCTTTGTGCTCTCGCTCGCCGAAAGACAAAGTCCTTGTTCCTCTTGTTCGTGTGTAGACACCACATTGGCTTCCTTATCATCTGATTTTTCATCTAAGCCTTTTTCTTTCTTCTAGAGTCAACAGTCCTTGTGACCCTGCTTTCTTCCGTTCCAACAGTCACCTTGGACTTGTCCTTTTGACTTTCTTCGGCTTCTTGATTTGCCATTCTTCATTTCTTCCCATTTCCATTGTCCTGCCATGATTCTCTACTGAGAGTGCAGATGTTTTCGAACTTCCACTCACAACCTTCTCATCTCATCATTTAATACGCAACTCACTGTATCATTAAATATGAGAGTCCCTGAGATCGAGTTGCTGACCGCTATAACCAGGTTTTTCAAACTCTCCGGCAATGAATATAGAAACAATAGGGCTCGAATCTCATCTTCAAATATGATTGAGACTGATTCGAGTTGGCTTGTTACACCGTTGGACTCGTTCAGATACTCTGTCACTGAACCGTTTTCTACCATCTTCATATTGAAAGGTTTCTTCATCAGAAATATTTTATTTGACGTTGAATGCTTCTCATACAACTTTGCTAATGTCGTCATTAGCCCCATGGTTTTCTTCTTCGAAATATTGAAGGTTACTTGCAGAGTCAACGATAGCCTAATTATTGTCGGGACTTTCCTATCCGGTATATTCCATGCCTCATCAGACATCTGCTCGGGCTTGTTGCCCAATAACGAAAGATACAAATCTTTTTGATATAGGTAGTTATCTAACTGCATATGCCACAAACCATAGTTATGACCATTACATTTCTCGATTCCGATCTTATCCTCAACCATTTTTCGTTTACCGCCGCAACAAACTTAACCTTCTCCTTCGGATTCTTGAACTAACACCTTCGAAATTACAATCTAAGAAGATGGGGAGCGGATACAAGTGTCGTCACCCACTATAAACTTAGACCGTAGAATCGAAGACCCTTTGATTCCCTACCCTCTGATGCCACTTGATGAGAGAAACGAGAGAAGTAAGATTACACTAAACAACCAACCACGTAAAATACAATATATAATGAAAGATAAAATAACGCAAGAATAAGAGAATCAAACCAAAGAGACATTATTTGTTTATGAGGTTCACCCGATAGTATGGCTAGTCCTCGTCAAAGCGGAATTTGCAAAACTTCTACTAGATCTTTAGTCAAGAATATACCAAGAGCAAACTTTAGGAGATTTCTTTCAAATCTCTCTTAGTTGTCATCCTCTCTCTATACAATTTAATAGCCTTTCTCAATAGCATTATAATTTTCTCTCATGAGAAACCCTATTTATAGCCAAACCCTAATTCTATTTAAATTAGGATTAAACAGTATTACCAAAATATCTGGATCGCACAGAAAACCCGTGTCTGATGATTTTGAGCCGGCTCAACATTTCTATGAGCCGTTTCTTACAAACAGAGGAGAATTGGTAATACCGGACATGTTGTGAGCCGGCTCAACATAACTATGAGCCCTCTCAAACGAACATAGAAGAATTGGTAATTCCAGGTATCTTGTGAGCCGGTTCAACATAATTATAAGCCGTCTCAACATGAAGAAACTCCACGATATCAACACTTTGTGGCGTATTTAGTTTTAAAAGAATTAGAATATTTAGGAACCATCTCTAGCAACGCTAAATCAACTATCCATTATACCAATAAGTAGAAACTGATGTTCCTATACATCAGGCCAAAATTGTAAGCTCATGAACTGCAATTGAAGCATGATGACTCATCCATCTATGCTCATCCATCTATGGGAACACTGAACCATGGTATTCTACAGCAAAAGTGTACTTATAAAAACATCATTTATTTTTCAGGAAACTTCTTTAATCGTCTCTTCCCTTTGTCAAGTGCTTATTTTGGATGATTTCATACATTGCCTTGTTTATTCTTATCTACCATAAATCTGGGATCTAATTGCAATTTTTATATCATGAATTGCAGGTGGAGCTTCGAAGACAAAGGATTAAACTGGTACAATTTCACACCAATAATTTAAATGAAGTTTTTGAAGTTTTTTTTATATGCAGCTGGTTTAAGTTTCTTACCTGCTAGCTGGAAGTAAGTTGCTTAATTATAAACCAAGTTAAAGTTGGTAAGGCTTGACTTAGATAGTATTTTTAAACAACTTATAGTTTGTGCCGAAGTCAATTTTCCTTAATTGAGCACTTCTTAATAGCCATCTCCTTGTTGACAGCTTTTATATTAAATGTGAAACTAAAATAAATCTCTGTTATTACACAAGAAAAATACATCATGTGAGATTGTGATTTTTAATGATGGGTTGCCTTAAGTGCTTCATAGGACATTTCTAATGAAGTTTGCATTTCCGATCTTTTGTGGTTTATGATGATGGGCTACTTGCAATAATTTATTAAAACCAGGAAGATTATAGAGCAACTTGAAGATGTCCAAAATTTTACCTAACTAGAATGATTGAAAATCAAAGTTTTCTTGACCGTGTAAATAAGGGTTTAAGATTTTAAATGCAATATAATGCTTCATTTATAACTTTAAATCTAGGCTAATGGATGTCTTCATCCTTGATTATCAATTTATTGGCCAATTAAGATCTAGTTTGTTAATTGTTGAAATTTCTATAAACCTTTTGGAGTGAATAGGGAACAATCTATTAGTGTCTTCTAGCAACACGCCCGTGTTACCAATCACAACTTCTCAAATATGGCATGACAAGCTAGAAAAAGGAGGAATTATGGAGGCCACTTTGATTTGATGATGGAGGCCCTACTTTGATCTCATGCATGCCATTCTAGGGAAAAACACACTACAGTTTGCAAAAAAGGCGCTTTTTAGCTAGCTGCACACCTATGGTGGGTGGGGCTTGGGGAAAGAACGAACTTTCAAACAAAGAAGCATTCCAACTTTTGTATTAACCAAAAAAAAGTACGCTATGTTACACGGAAACATAGTGTTTTGTACCATATACTTCGTTGAAATTTTCATTTTTAAAGGGTTTTAAACAAAATTTATAAGAGATCCGAACTAGTTTTAGTCATTTTCACTATATGTATTTGATGCATTTTATGGTAGAAACTTTCCGCCCCTTTATTCATTCAACACGCTTTGACTTCAATAACAACTTTTATAGTGAGCTCGTCAACAAGCACTTAATCATTGAGAATCACCTTCTTTTTTTTATCGAAAAAATGAGTCATTTCTTTACTACAATTGAGTCAGAGTTTGGTGGCAACAGCTAAAAGTAGGTTCAACAATGATCATCCGCGTGCTTCTTCCAGCCCATCAATTTGGACCTTGAAGATTCTAGTGGCAATTACCCATTGCCATGGTGTTGTGGACCAGTTATATGTATTTGATGCATTTTTTGGTCTCTCCATCTTGGATCGATGGTGTAAGTTTTGTTTGTTAATAGTATGAACTGTATGATGGTTACTTCGAAAATTTAGTGCAAGAATTGAATTTTGATTGGCTTAGTGCAGCACAATGAGGGTGGACACCAACAACTAGGTGTAGAAGAGGTTCAAAGTTAAAATTGTATGATAACTACATCGAGATAATTAAGTGCATGAACATAATATTGATTGGTTGAGTGCATTACAATGTAGGTGGATGCCTAGAACAAAAGTATTCAAGTTTTAAATATTTTGAAGGAGTTTGGCGTTACAATCTGAATTGCAATAATCTTCAAAGGTTTGAAGGGTTCGGGTAGAATGGATATAGGCTTGTGCTTCGAATTTACAGACATTGCCTAACTTTTTTATGCAAGCGACTTGGCAACAAGGAGGTTCGACATAAAAACCAAATAGGTAAATCAGAAAGATGGGATTATATGTCATCAAAATATCCGTTCACTAATTATAGGCCTTAGACATGAGAATATTATGATGAATGACATTGTATCTTGGAACGATGCCACAACGATCACACCTATATTTTTTAGTCCCATGTTGATTGTTAGAACTATATTTTGTCTTCTTCATCCATCTCCGTTTCTCCTTAGGCTTCTCCATTATTGGTTCACTACTACGATTCTTCTTGTTAAAATAGGCAGAAATCTCTTTGTACGGTTTTTGCCTGAATATATCTTCCTTGATCTACAATTCTCCAACAGAGACAATCATTTTTTTTAATCTATAAAAGATCATTTAGGATGGGTTTTTTTTCTTTTTTTTAACCGTTTATATTTCTTTACAATATGTTTGCTCGACCATAATTGTTTATCTTATGTTTTGCTATCACATTACTTGAAGAATTTAATTACTTGATATCTCACGATACAAATACAAGCGATAATGTATATATACTTTCAATATAGGCCTCTTTGTATCAATCCAAATTATCGGCGATAATTCGTTATATTGGTATGATATTTTAGAGGGTTTTGGATTTTAATAGTTTGAAAATCCATTACATAAAATTTCATATATATATGAGAATAATGGGGGAAAGAGGCCATAGGAGGGAATTTCCTCTTATGGCGTCGAAAAAACACACCCTCCATCGTGTTTTCCGACGATCAGAATGCAACATCTTCATCGTTATCATCTAAGATGTGGGTACACCAAATTTCATGTGATTCTACAACTTTTTCACCGTTGATTTAGCAATGTAAAAAGTTCTATTGTCGGTAAACCGTTAATTTTGAACCCACTAATTCAACGGTGAAAAAGTTGTAGAATCACATGAAATTTGGTTTATCCACATCTTAGATGATAATGATGAAGATGATGCATTCCGATCGTCGGAAAACACGATGGAGGGTGTGTTTTTTCGACGCCATAGGAGGAAATTCCCTCCTGTGGCATTTTTCCTCTATTATTCTCATATATATATATATATATATATAGAGAGAGAGAGAGAGAGAGAGAGAGGGGGGGGGATAATGGAGAAAAGAGGCCCCAGGGGGCTTTTTGCGTTAGGCGGCGGCAAAAGGTATGCGTTCCACCATTTTATTCGACGATCGGCATCTTCCAACTTGATATCCATTCTCTAATTTGTCGACACACCAAATTTCATATGATTACAACAGCGTTGATTTAGCAATGGAAAAAGTTCTATTGTCGGTAAACCGATAATTTTGCACCCACTAAATCAACGGTGAAGATGTTGTAATCATATGAAATTTGGTGTATAGACAAATTAGAGGATGTATATGAAGTTGGAAGATACCGATCGTCGAATAAAATGGTGAATTTTTTGTCGCCGCCTAACGCAAAAGGCCTCTTTCCTCCATTATTCTCATATATATATATATATATATATATAGAGAGAGAGAGAGAGAGAGAGAGAGAGAGAGAGAGAGAGTAGATGACAATCCCCATAACCCTTCCCAACCTTCTAAATTAAAATTGTGATCTTTCTCCTCTCTTACTTTATCCAAACTCTGACGGCGGCCTCTATGATCCAACGGCAATGTGACATCCTTCTCTCTCCTCTATGGTTCTCGTCTCTCCAATGTGGCCAAATAGTCAAACACCAATGATAAACCTGAAGAAGATGTAGTGTATATACTATATACTACATCTTGTGAAGCTACTTGCTTGAATTTGTTAAAAGGGCATGATGAGGCTTGTGAAGCTACTTGCTTGAATTTGTTGTAATAGGTTTTGATATAGTTAGCTTAATAAAAAAAATTTTGGATAGAAAAGAAATATATTGGACTTGTTTCATATTGCATTCCACGTCATAGGTATATATCCAAAAAGTCACTTCTTTCTCACATGAAAATATTTTCACAATATTCTAATGGAAGGTTAATTGAAGGTATCAAATAATGGATTTTAGAAACTTTAAGGTATCTAAGTGCAACAGGAAACAATATGGTTTTAAAAACGTGAAGTTAGGTAAACTAGAAAGTATGTTAGAGGAATTTGGCCATAAATTTTCATTGTTTAGTTATTTTAGTTGAGTTAAAATAATGATGAATGATATTTAAGCTTTAAATGTATATCTTTCACCCACCAAAATACACACATTACCACATATGTGTGTGTATGGGTGGGTGTGCGTGCATGCCAGTGTGCATGTTAGACTAGTATTTTATCGATAGGATTTGAGACCTGTGTTACCATCGTTAAACCATTAGCGATTTGCGATTTGGAACGATCGTTCCCCAACGAGGAACAATAGCGATTCGGATCGGTAGAATCACCGTTTTGATCTAGGTTGAAAGAGTTATTCCATTAGCAACTTGATTATAAGTAAATAAACAGGGGTTTGTGGTAAAACTATACTGAAAATATTTAATGTTTTTCGAGAATTTAAAGATAGCTAGCATAAGCACACAATCGATCCAAGAACATTCTAAATTCTAGAGTTAAGTTTTCTATTACTTATAAGCGTCGAAGAAGACTACCCGTGGCGCATCGCGTTCCAATAAGAAGCGGCATTCTGCGATCCCGTTTTTGTTCGCCGAACCGAAATGGCCCATGGTCCGGGTTGTTTGAGACATTTTTTTCATAAATAATATTTGCACACATACCAAGAAGGATAAATGGCTAAAAAGTACACAGCATAATCCAACTATATATATGTATGTATTGATGGATGGATGGATGAATGCATATTTATATGTGTATATATATTTGTAATGTCAAATATAAGTCCAATCTGAATATATAGAATTCCCTATATGGACATCGATATGAGCTTCAGATATTGATCCACATACCCGATATACTATCCTATACCACGCTATCTGATATGAACCCAATTTTAATGTTACAAACCTTAGCAATCACGTTACCAAAAGATTAAGCTATTGATTTGTACCATCCAACATCACTCCGCAAGTGAAAGGTACGTTTTTTACACTATCAACAAACATGCAATCAAAACATCTTATTTGGACCAAGTAAGGTTTATTATAATTCTGAGAAATCATGCTATGTTTAATGTTTTAAAAGCGGGAAGTCGAGTATGTTGATCGCTTAAGTGGTGGTTAAAAAATCAATATTTTCATTTAACTGCTTAATTCTTCTGTATTCCTTAACTATCTAATAACCATCAAGACTAACTAATTTTTTATATTTAATTAAAAACATTGTAAACTTTAAAGGTTGCCTTTCTTTACATGTCCAAATTTATGCAAGAGGATAGTGGGGCTGTGAACGTTTACGGTTAAGTTAGTTGTAGACGGTCATGGCCCATCGGGGAAATAAGGGCGGGGCGGTGGTGGATGGGTCCCTTGATATAAATTAGGGCGGGGCCTACCTCAAGGCTTTGTCTTATGTTTAGAGCCAAGATTGGTTGTGACATTCACGACCCTATTTTCCCCTTTGTTTATAACCATCACGAACACCTGTTCAACATGATATTCTAATAAGAGTCAATTATCAAGTAAGAAAAAGAAAAATACAGATAAGGAGAAAAGGTACAAATATATAGTTGACGAAAAATACAAAAAATTTACAAGGGAATTCGTCAACAAGTCTGTCAAAATTGCTAAGGATGTGGAATCGTTGCATGTCCGTGTTCTCGCTTGAGCCGATTGTAGCCCCGTGATCTAATAAGAGAGGGGAAGGGGCAAGGGAGCAAGAAACACTCTTTAGGTTTAGTAATTAGCTTTTGCTTGATATTCTCACACTAAAATAACTCCACATACTCTTGAGAAGACTGTCATAAAGTCTAGTAATAGAATGTGACATTATATTGCTATTAGACCACACTTTTTAAGAAATATAAATGAAATTAAGCTAACAAAAGGATAACTTTGACAAACTATTTTGTTGGAATAGTTTAGAGTATATTGTTATCGGGGTACATCGTATCAAGATGCTTGGACATTAAGTAATTATAATCCTTATATAAAGAGATCATTTGCCACACAATAAATTATCTTTTTCCCCTTCACCTTTATCACGGTATCAAAGTGGGCCTCTTAAACTTTAACCCTAACCCTTAAAAATAAATAAAATAAAAATCCCTCGCCTGTGCTCATGCCTTCACCTTCATATCTCGCCTCGTCTCCACCGCTGCGTGCCTCCACGAATTGGCCGCCGCGCCTTCACCTCCTCTAATCCGCCGCGCGCCTCCCTCACCTATTCGAGTCCGTCGTCGCATGCAGAGATCCATTATCTCTGCTTCGAAGCCCGGCCGATGCTGCTCCTAAAAAAGAATTTTTTCTGATCTATAATGATCGGGAATTGGCTTAACTAAACCTTAGTATCTTTTCTCTCTCGCGCTTTATGTGCTAGATTTGCATTTTCAATATGACAGACAATAAGATTGATCCTCACGGATGTGGTTATGGTTCCCTTTCTTGTTCTCATTGCGTTCGTACCAACCCACAGAGCAATTCTGCTGGGAGAAGCATAGCTGGCTGTATAAGACTCCTACTACCTAATAGGGTACGTCTCATCTATCCACAACGACTAAACCGCCATCATCCTCATAGATCTCTCCTGAAGACTTACAACACCTGCAACGTATTTTCTTTTATATCTCTACTACCAATTTAATCACGTCAGGTATATCTCTGTTATCTCAATCAAACCCTTAGGCCTTGACTCCGGGGCTTCAGACCACACGACTCATACTGCTTCTAACTCTATGTTTTCCACTCCACATAAATTCATTTTTATTGTCAATGGGGATGTTCTTCTTGTTAGCGGCTGTACCAATATTGATGTGACATCTTCCTTACTACTTAAAAATGTTCTAGTTCCTTCACTTCGTACAAATCTTTTATATGTTCGTTATCTTACTAATGATTTTAGCTGTTCAATAACTCTCGTCTAAGTACTCTGTGATCAAGGACAACCAGACGAAAAAGTAGCTTGGTGGGGTTAAGAAGTTAATGGTCTGTAGTACTTGGATGTGCCATCTTATGCATTTGCTGCTGTTTCTACCATTTGCTTGCTTCGACGTCTTGGACATCCATCTATTCTTTATGCTCTGTACCATGTTACCTGATTCTCTTTATCTGATTTTTCATGCGGGTGATGTATTTTAGGGAAACATTTTCGTTCATCTTTTCCTTCAGTTAATAAATATAGTTTTTCAATATTTGAGTTAGTCCATTCTGACATTTGAGGTCTTTACAAGCATACTAGCATATTCGGTTATAAATATTTTGTCATCTTTATTGACTTTTATTGATGACCACTCTAGAATGATATGGATGTTTCTTTTATGTGATCGATCTGAATTATCACGTGTGTTTCAAACATTTATTAATGAAGTGGTTAATCAGTTTAATATGTCAATTAAAACTCAAAGAACTGATAACGTAAAAGAATACGTGAGTCATATTTTTTAAACTCTTTGCGAATCCCGTAGGATTATTCATCAAATTTCCTGCTTATACACACCACAACAAAATGGCATTGCTGAAAGAAAAAACCGCCACTTGCTTGATGTTATCGGTCTATTATGCTTAACTGCTTGTCCCAAAACGCTTTTGGAATTTTGCCTTACTGCATGTTTTTTGATTAATCGCATGTCTTCCATGATTCTTCAAAACCAAACCCCATTCTCTATTTTATTTCCCGACCAAGACCTTTTTCTCCTTCTTTCTAAAGTATTTGGGTGTGTTTGCTACGTTCATAATTACTGATTAACTCGCGATAAATTGAATCCTAAGGTCTGTCAAACATATATTTATTGGTTATTCTAGAACTTAAAAATATTACGCTTGCCTACTTCTACATCCATTGTCGTAGTTTCTCGTGATGTCATCTTTCTTGAGGAGCGGCCTTTTTACCCTCAGAGCAAAGTCCTTGCGTCCCGTTGCCGCCGCCACTTCCTATACCTTCAAATGACCAACCAATTCAAACCGAATTTACTACTGTCGAAGTTCCTTATTCTCCTCCGATTACGTGTCTATAGGCGTCGACCGAGAGCAGTCATAGATTCAACAACAGCTATTGAAGCTCCTCCTCCATGTATACTGCCGGAAGCTGACGAGCCCTCACCTCTCCCTCCTTCTGATGGTTTGTCCGACGACTTACCAATTGCTCTTCGCAAAGGTAAACGAACATGCACTATTTATCCTCGCGCTTCATTTATTTCATATTATCGTCTTACTCCAGCACTATGTCAGTTTGTCTCTTCTTTGTCTGTTGTTTCCTTTTATAACTATGTTCAGAAAGTTATGAGCCATTCAGGTTGGTATAGAGCTATGATGGAAGAGTTGCAGGCACTGGAGTCTAATCACATTTGAGATCTGGCCAGCATCTCTTCACAGAAAAGATGGTTGGTTGCTGATGGGTTTTTACTATCAAAAATAATCTTGATGGCAGTATATCTTGTTTGAAGGTACGCTTTGTTGCCAAAGCTTATACTCGGCAATACGGCGTCGAATATGCTGAGACCTTTTCTTCAATAGCCAAACTCACTACTGTTCATATCTTGATCTCGCTTGCAGTTATCTGTGATTGGCCTCTACATCAGATAGACGTCAAGAATGTCTTCCTTAATGGCGATCTTTTCGAGACGGTTTATATACAGCAGTCTCCTGGCTTTGAACGTGAGGGGTCTCTTATATGTCATCTTAAAAAATTTATCTATGGGTTAAAACAATCTCCTCGGATATGATTCGATAAATTCAGCATGGTCCTAAAAAATAAATTTCACAAGAAGTTCGGCAGATCCATCTCTTTTTATACAGACGGACAGAAGGAAAGGTTATTCACATTGTTTATGTTGATGACATAATCATCACTGAAGATGATTCCGATGATATATCTAAGGTCAAAACTCATTCGGCCTCATATTTTCACACTAAAGATCTTGGTTCTCTACGGAACTTTCTTGGTATAGAGTTATCTCGAAATAAGATATCATTATTTCTTTCATAGCGGAAGTGTACTCCCGATCTACTTAAAGAAACATGATTTCTTGGCTCTCGTTCTGCTGATACTCCTATGTATATAAGAGTAAAGCTCTCTCGCGTTAGCTCACCTGATGACCGGCCATCCAGGTCGGTATTGACGGTTAGTTGGAAAGTTCATATATCTCACGGTTACTCGTACAGACATATCCTTTGCAATCAGCACAGTAAATTAGTTTATGCAGGCTCCTTTAGTTTCCTATTTTCGGGCCGTTGAACGTATTCTCCGCTATTTGAAACGTGCATCTGGGCAAGATCTTCTTTATAAACCCTTTTCTAATCTGTCTTTTGTAGTCTATATTGATGCCGATTTTGCCGAATCTGTGGATGATCGTCGCTCCACGAATGGATTTTGTGTTTTCACTGCTGGGAACCAGTTACTTGGTGTAGCAAGAAACATGTTGCACGCTCATCAGTCGAGACTGAATATAGGGCTATAGTCCATGCCGTCTCAGAATTGACGTGGCTCTCCACATTGCTTTTAGATCTCAATGTTAGTTCTACAACACCAGCTTCCTTATTATGTGACAATAAAGCTGCAATTCATATGTAAGAGAATTCAGTGTTTCACGAACGCACAAAAGACATTAAAGTGGATTGCCATTTTATCTGGGAGAAAATTGTTGAAAAGAAAGTCAATCTCCATCATGTTTCTACTCATGCACATATTGCAGATATTTTGACGAAAACATTTCCAAGACTCGCATTCATTCTTCTATTGTCTAAGTTATGCATCACTGATGTCTATGCTCCAGCTTGATGGGGAGTGTTGGAATAGTTTAGAGTATATTGTTATTAGGGTACACCGTACCATGATACTTGGGTATCAAGTTCTTGTAATCCCTATATAAAGAGACCATTGGTCACATAATAAAGTATCTTTTTATCGTCCCTTTTACCTTTAACACACTTAAACGGACACTTAAGTGAAGCGGTATTTGAAATGCTTAGGCGGATGCCTAGGCAACAACTATATCAAACACATGCCGAGATACTAAAAGCTTCAACTAGTGAGCATGTGGCCAACATTTGCGACTTTGCGTTACAGCAAAATTTAAATATGAAAAATTGTTCGGATCATGTGAGACCCAATTGTGGTCCTTAGGGGTAAGGTTTGCTTAGTGCTGTGTATAGATAATTATTTATAACCTTTGGTGCATGTTCATTGTATGCATGATTCCTAGCAAATCTTGATAAACCAAAGATTGCCCAGCAGAAGCCTAATTAATTTCTTACATTTAAAAGAACGAATCTATTTCCTTTTACTTACCTTTCTCCATGGGCTACCCTAGCTACTACGAAGAACGCGTACTTGCTTTCTATTGTAGGATTTTTTATTCCTTCCACTTTGACATTTTTTAGTGGTGGGCTTAGTCGACTCGAGAGTCCTCGCTTCCGATTCTTCACCCTTTCCTCTGATATCCTAATTTTATCTCCACCTTCCTATTTGTGAATAAAGAGGAAAAGTGAGTTATACGAGCCTTCCTTTATTAATTGATACTTTAAGGGGGTTACCTGGAACATGAGAACAAAAAGTTGATTTGATTCTGTTGAGATATATGGATTGAAATAGTCCCACATTAGAAAAACTATAAGGTACATGGGTATAAGATATAAGATGGGTCAAAAGTCAACAAGGCTTAAGTTTTATTGATGGAACCCATTTATATCAAAAACCCGTATACACTTATAAATTAAAAATATATAATCCCTCTCGTTCTTATTATATAATCTAATATGGTATCAGAGCCCAGATTGATCGAAATCTTAACAATATTTATGAGAGAAGCAGTCTACAAGCACAAAATAGTGTCTCTGAGAGACCTAACTCTGCAAGTGTTTTGCAATCTACGCGACAACCACACCAAAAAAATGATGGTTGTACGTGAGCGGGAGTGTTGAGATGTGGATTGAAATAGTCTCATATTGGAAAAACTATGAGAGGTATATGGGGATAAGATATAAGATGGGTCAAAACTCAACAAGGCTTGAGTCTTATTGATGGAACCCACTTATATCAAAAGGCCGTGTACACTCGTAAATAAATAAATATAATTACCCATCGTTCTTATATATATATATATATATATATATATATATATATATATATGAGAATAATGGAGGAAAGATGCCATAGGAAAGAATTTCCTCCTACGGCGTCGAAAAAATACACCCTCCATTTTTTCTGACGATCGGCATCCGCCATCTTCATCGTTATCATCTGAGATGTGGGTATACCAAATTTCATGTGATTCTACAACTTTTCACCGTTGATTTAGTGGGTTCAAAATTAACGGTTTACCGACAATAGAACTTTTTACATTGCTAAATCAACGGTGAAAAAGTTGTAGAATCACATGAAATTTGGTGTACCCACATCTTAGATGATAACGATGAAGATGGTGGGTGCCGATCGTCGGAAAAAATGAGGAAGGGTGTATTTTTTCGACGCCTTTAGGAGGAAATTCCCTCTTATGGCCTCTTTTCTCCATTATTTCCTCTTTCTCTCTCTCTCTATATATATAGAGAGAGAGCAAGCAGATCTTATAGGACGGGTTCACGTTTTTAAAGACGCGGACCTGAATGAGAATCATTGGATCTTATGTTTGTTTTCAACGGTTGAGATTAATTCAACTTAATAAATCTTTTTTGTATGGAAGTTAAATATTATTATCCTTGATTTTAGAGATACCTATGCAGTTTTCCTCTCTTTCTTTTTCCTCGCTCCAATTTCGGTTTATCTCACCGCTCCTCATTTTCTTTCCCATTGCCACGAAAAATTTCAACGAGCCGCATTATCCAATTTGGAGTGAAAGGGATTTTGAGATGATGATGGTGATGATGGGAATCATCATCTCAAAATCCCTTTTACTTCAAATTGGGTGCCACCGCTCGTTGAATTTTTCATGGGAAAGGAGACGAGTGCAGAGATAAACAGAAATTGGAGCGAGGGAGAAAAAAGAGGAAAGCTGCATGTGTATTCCTAAAATCAAGGATAATGATATATAACTTCTATACAAAAAAGATGCATTAATCTTAACAGTTGAAAGCAAAACATAAGATCCAATGGTCCTTGTTCATGTTCGCGTTTTTAAAAACGCGAACTCTCTCTCTCTCTCTCTCTCTCTCTCTCTCTCTCTCTCTATATATATATATATATATATATATACTGAATCACTTAGCGGCATGTTATGAGTCCATTTAGATAATGAAGATCTAATTCTAGGTTATATTTCAGGGAGGATCCGACGTAGTTTGATACAAATATTATCGGGGGATAGAGTCAAAATCGAAATAAGTTGGCCTCATTTTATTCATGAAAACCTGACATCTATAACTAATCCATAAATTTTCTTCTTCCTGTTTTTTGTTATGCTTGTTTGCTGAACTCTGTAGCCATGGAGTTTGTTAGCATCTTGATCTCATTATGTGTATTTTTTTCTTGCATGACTGGAAATGTGATATGTGGTTGCAGATCATGGAGAATCTGATCCCAGTTACTGAAAAGAAAAAGCCACCCCGCTCCCTGCGAAGAACACAAACAGTGCAGTGGTAATATGGGCAGTTTTCATCATTATTTATTAAAGACGTCGCTCACTTGAAGTAGCAGAGAACCAGCATGATCTCCTGTCTTTACCAAAAATTCTGTCGAAGATTTTCCGATGTTGTGGAGCACCACCAAAAATATATTTGCTGAATCTAACTGGGTGTGGAAAGAAATTTGTTGTTCAATGTCCATAGAGTTCAAATTTAAGTGTCTGCTTCTGTTCCGATAACAATAGAGAAAGCTGAAATGTGGGGTGGGGTGGGGGTGGGTGGGGTGGGGGAAGCAATCATATAATAAGCAGGAGATTGAGGGAATGAGCATGTATAGATTTCAACATGCATTTGACTCCACACATTAATTCAAAACATTTAATATCATTGTGAATCATTTTCATTTGTAGTTGTCTTATGAGACTTGGGTCATTTCAGACTTTGAGGAATATGTGCTGCAAGTACAAAACTGATTTGTGTATTCTACCATTTGCTCAAAAGGAACAACACCGAGTTCCTCTCTGTATCGAGCAAGGGACAAGACAAATATTACTGGTGTGTGTATGTGTGTAAAAATGTTCCTAAAGCGATGTGCATTGATTCATTCTTGGAATGGAATTTGAGATATAGTAGTTTTTTGACCCACCAGCGGAACTCTAGTATTAAACTCCTGTCATCAGGTTTAGCTGACAAATTTAACGCTTCCGAATCTCTGTGAGAAATGTCTCGAAATTTTATGCAGGAGCTGAATATGCTAATGCAAGAGCCACTTAAGAAGCATACTGAAAGCCTAAAACAAGAGAAGCTGCATGAAGAGATGAGATGGTGTCATGTTCTAGGTAAACATAACACGAACCCAACTAATATAGAGAAATAAAGTATTGTTACTGGAAACATTGTATTTTAATATGACCCAAATATGGTATGCTTAAGAAGTTGGTATTGCCCATGCAACCAAAATCATATGCTTTCATGACGAGTGTCACTATAGTCTAATGGTAAATCCTTTTTGCAGTTAAACAATAGAGACGGAGTTCACATCCTGTTTATATTAGGTCTGTTTATATTAGGTTACGACCCATTCTTCCAAAATAAAAATAAGAAAAGCTAATGTTTGTATTAGGTTATGATTTATTATTTAGAAGTAAAATAATTTATAAAAAAGTCTATTGCTTTACTATGATAAAAAGACATCTGAATGGCAAATTTAAAACACCTGTGCTTTTATATTTCAACACCTTGCCGCCCACGCCACACTCAATATAAACGAGCTTCAAACTTACGTGCTCATCAAGAATTAACAAGACCACTCACATTAATACAATAAAACAACATCCAGGAAAAAAATAATTTAGAAAGAAGACTGCACCTTATGAGATCTTGGCAGGTTGATAATGGAATTAGAAACTGTGCTGAATATCACAAGGTCTTCACCTATCTACAAGGTAAAACAGCTAAGCTCATCCTTTAAAAAATTTATCGCCGTTTTTCTTCACTTTATCTTTTCGGTTAAAATGGGAGGAATGATTGCTAGAGTTTGAGAAGGACGAGATTGAGATAGAAATCGACGAGGAGAGAATGGAGATTAGAGTAACCGGTGGAGGGAATATTGAGTCCTTGGAGGCTGTCAATGTATTGAAATTGGTGAATATCACTAGAGAGGTCGAGATGGAGCAGTTTCGCCCTGTGTTTCAGATCCCTGATGGTGTTGTTTTTGAAAGGATCGATGTTGGGTTCAACGATGAGTAGGAGCTTCTCATGATCTTGATACCTAAGTTGATGAAAGAGGAAGCTTCTACCGCTGTAATCGAACAGATTGAAGAAGATGAAGAGGAGGAAGGTACAAGAGCAAGTAAAGAAGAAGATGAGGTTCCTTGTGATGGAGGTAAAGATATAGTTATCGAACCAGAGAAATTGGATATATAGTTTGAGGTGGAGAAACCTAAAATTGAAGAGCAACCAGTTGCTGAGCCATCAACAATACATTTGAAACCATTTGAGCCCCCTTCATCCAACCCAAACATTTGATTCAAATGAATTAGAGGAGGAGGAGGAGGAGGAGGTTCAACCAGAACAGCTGGAACCAGAAGAAATTGAAAGGGAGGAACCAGAGATCACTCATCCACCGAATTTTCCAGATCATATTGAAATGTCAGAGATAAAGCTATTTGATCCACAACTAGAACAAGAACCGATTGCTCAAGAACAAGAGATCCTTGCTCCGGAGACACCAGATCGAATTCCACAGAGCGAATCAACCGATCCACATCACGACGAGAGCCAGTAGCTCCATGATACACGCATCAGTGAAGGAACCAACTTGCAGTATTCTTGCCTGGAGGAAAACAATTCAAAAGAATAAAAGAGAATGAATGGGGCATTTCAGCAAACACTTGGTGCTCAGCAGGGAATTAACTGCCACAACTACAAGAGGGTCCCACCAGAGACAGAAGGCGCATGCAAGGAGGATCGTGACAGAATTGGTGACGTGGCAGACAACTTGGATAGTGGGAGCACCTCAGAGAATCAATTTCAGCTATCAATTCCTTTTCTTTTTTGGAATAGAAAATGTATAAATAAAGAAGAGTGAGAGTGAGGGATTTCATCTGTGCAAAAATTGTTAAAGGGACGAGGTCCTTCAACCTACTCTACTTCAATGAAATTCTCCTCACTTCTCTCTCAAATTCATCTCTGAATTGTTCGTCTCTCTCCCTCAAAGCCATCTGTGCTTTCTTCTTCTTCTCCAATTTATCTACTTTCTTATTTTGTGTGAGTACTTTTTTTCCTGTATTTTTCAAATAATTGATTAAATGAAAATGAGGAATGGAAAGGAAATTGGTGGATCTATACCAGGATCACATCAAGTGGTATCAGAGCACTCGATCTTAAATCAGGGTACCACCAAATTAGGATGGATCCCCTTGATGTGCCAAAGACAGTTTTTAGGACTCATGCGGGCCACTATGAGTTTCTAGTCATGCCTTTTGGCTTGACAAATGCCCAACAACCTTTCAATCAGTCATGAATGACTTATTTAGGCCCATGCTCAGAAAAATGGTCTTGGTATTCTTTGATGATATCTTGATCTACAGCCAGAGTTGGGAGTCACACCTACAACACTTGCAAGCTGTGTTTGAAATCTTACAACAACACCAGCTTTATGTAAAGAAATCAAAGTGCCAGTTTGGACAAACAGAGGTGGAATACTTGGCCATGTGGTCTCTAGACAAGGGGTGGCAGTTGACAGGAAGAAAGTTGAAGCTGTCCTAGATTGGCCTGTGCCTAAATCACTGATTGATACGAAAATTTGTGTTTGTAGTGTAACCGCAATCGATAACGGTGTCGCGTGTAGCTAGACCGAGATGAATACGGATCGTCCGCAGGGAAACGTTGAATCTTTTATTCCTACTTTAGATGTGTTGAAAAAGAGATGAGGGATAAGAATGTTGAGGAATGGTTTCTAGATCCACGTTAAACACAGATGCAAAATATAGATCTAGATTAATTATGGATGTAAGTTCAATATTAAAAGGGGGCTTGTAGGGTTTATTAGGATTTAGTAGTTATGGATGGTTAATTAAAAATTACTCTTTTTATCCTTTAATAGATTTAAAACTAGAACGACAGAGATGCATGTAGATTAGGGTTTCTGGAGGGAAAAGGGTTCCCACTCTTAACCCCTATCTCGACATGGAACTCCGTTCATATCTAACCTTTACCAAAACAATCATTAATCTAATCTCTAATCGCGGTCGAAACTAACAATAAATTGGTAGCGCGCCCGATTAGGATGTTAATGATTCTTTTAGTAAAGTTTATAAACTTTATAGGACGTAAAAAGAGTTTAAGGATATTCATCATCCATCAATCTACCCTAATCCTATGAACCCTAACAAGCGGAGAATTACTCGCGCATGTTGGGAAAAGAAGATGAAAAGACAGAGAGGGAAAACATAATGTAAAATGCGAAACAATTAAATAAAACAACTACCTTTATTAATCAACTTGAACAATCTACACTTTATTCCTTAAAAAATGATTACAAAAACTTGGTTTGCTTCTCGAACTCTTCAGAAGGAGGTAGATGAACAGTTGATGATCAGCCTGGATGCGTGAGCCGCCTTGGACTTCATGATCTCTTCGGCTTGATGATTCTTCCAAGAGGCTCTCGGTCCCTTTTTATAGTCTAAAGACAGAATCCTTTGCTTCCAAATTAGGTAAAATTAATCAGAGATTCACCCATAATTTGAGCAAACCCTAAATCCATAATAGTGCCGCGGATCCGCGGCCCAAGGGGGGTTTTGGCCGTGGATCCGCGGCCAAGGGTCAAGATCATTTGATCAAAAGTTTAGGGTTTTCTCCTTGTGACATGTGGCCTTCTCTGGAACCTTTATATCTTTGAAATCTTCTCGTGGTTGCTGCCAGACTTGGTCTCCAAGTTTTGCTTGTTAATTAGGCAAGTCTTCTTCAGCAACTTGATTTCCTTGATTCTAGTCTTGAAAGATTCTGCACAACTTGGAAAAATTCTGCACAACAACTCAAATAATATTTAGTAGACTTTGTTCTGCTAGGATTTGGTCAATGAAATTATTTGCATACATTTTCCTATCAAATGCTAATTATAATATATCAACACATGGAAAATAGTATTTTTACACATAAACCCTCATCTGTATGATATATTATAATAAAGTCATTTTTTAATATGAAAATGGTAGGAAATATGTAATAACAAAAGTGCAGTTTTATCAACTGAACAATCACTTAAAAGCTTGAGAGGGTTTCTTGGCCTCACTGGTTACTACAGAAAATTTATCAAGAATTATGGGACCATAGCAACTCCCCTCACTACATTAACAAAAAAGAATGCTTTTAAATGGGGAAAAGAAGCTCAAGTAGCATTTGAAGCCTTAAAGAAAGAACTAATTACCACCCCAATCCTTCAGCTACCAGACTTCACAGACACATTTATATTGGAATGTGATGCTTCCAAATTGGGTATTGGTGCTGTGCTCTTACAAAGAAATCACCCCATAGCTTTCATCAGCCAAGGCCTTAAGGGAAAAAATATGCATTTGTCGGTATATGAGAAGGAAATGCTTGCAATACTATTGGCCATAAAAAAAATGGAAGCAATACTTGTTTGGGAGGGAGTTTGTAATTAGGGATCACAAACCCTTGAAGTACATCCTGGAACAAAGATTGACCACTGAAGCTCAGATGATATGGGTAGCTAAGCTCCATGGCTATACATACAAAGTAGAATATAAGAAGGGAAAAGAAAATGTGGTTGCTGACAGATTGTCCAGAAGGGACACAGAATTTGCACTGCACACTGTTATCTTCCTTAATGCAGATTGGTGGCAACAAGTGGAGAAGATGCACCAGGATGACCCGTATTTTAAAGAATTGCAGCTCAAGCTTGATCAACATTTACCTTCTTCCAAGAAACTGGAGGTCAGGAGGGGCATATACTATCCCAAGGGAAAGGTCATTATCAGCCCCCAATCTTCCATGAAAACACTACTCCTAGAAGAGCATCACAACACTCCCATAGCTGGGCACTCAGATTATGATAAAACACTGCTGAGATTGAAAAGTTCTTTTTGGTGGCCAAGAATGAGCATAGATGTAAGAAACCACATAAGGGAGCACCACACCTGCCAAACTAACAAGTATGAGTCTGCTTCTCCCCAAGAGTTGCTTCAACCCCTGCCCATACCAAATGAAGTCTGGACTGAAGCTAGCATGGATTTTGTTGAGGGTTTGCCAAAGAGTGGAGGACATTCTGCAATACTAGTGGTAGTTGATATGCTAACCAAATTTGGTCATTTCATTCCCATCAACCATCCCTACACAGCTGAACAAATTGCCTTCACACTCTTTGACAAGGTGTTCAAGCTATATGGGATGCCTCAAGCCATTGTCTGTGACGGGGATCCTACGTTCACAAGTCTAATGATGAAAGAGCTCATGTCACTGCAGGGAACCAAGCTCAAATTTAGCACAGCTTACCATTCCCAGTCAGATTGCCAAACAGAGTTCCTCGATAGATGCTTAGAGACATATCTAAGGTGCTTCAGTTCTCACAAACCCAAAGAGTGGACTAAGTGGCTGAATTGGGCTCAACTGTGGTACAACACAACTTGGCACAGCTCTACAAAAACTACACCCTACCAAGCTTTGTATGGAAGAAAGCCTCCCACAATCGTTTCTTATGTACCTCACACTGCCAAGTCTAGGATAGTAGAAGAAGCTTTAATGAGCATAGATGTGGCCTTGCAACTACTGGAAGACAACCTTACTAAAGCACAAGAAAGGATGAAGAAATATGCTGACACTCATAGAAGAGAAAGAGAATATGCAGTTGGAGACATGGTATACTTGAAACTTCAACCTTATAGACAATCGTCAGTAGCTGCTAGTAGTGTCAGAAAGCTATCCCCACTCTTCTATGGTCCTTACGAAATAATCCAGAGAATTGGCCAAGCACAAACTCAAATTACTAGAGGGGTCAAAAATACACCCCGTGTTCCACATTTCCCAACTCAAAAAACATATTGGGCCCTCTACCCCTATACAAACTACAATGCCTCAGTTTGAAATAGAAGTAATCAGGGAACCTGAAGCTATACCGGACAAGAGGACAGTAATCAAAGGCAGAAAACTCATAGCTGAAGTTCTCATCAAATGGAAACAGCAAGAAGAAGCAGAGGCCACTTGGGAGGGATACTGGGATTTAATCAAACGTTTTCCATGCTTTGACCTCGAGACGAGGTCAAAATTGAAGGAGGGACGAGTTGATACACGCATCAGTGAAGGAACCAACTTGCAGCATTCTTACCTGGAGGAAAACAATTCAAAAGAATATAAGAGAATGAAGGGGGCATTTCAGCAAGCACTTGGTGCTCAGCAGGGAATTAACTGCCGCAACTGCAAGAAGGTCCCACCAGAAGTAGAAGGTGCATGCAAGGAGGATCGTAACAGAATTGGTGACGTGGCAGACAACTTGGATAGTGGGAGCACCTGAGAGAATCAATTCCAGCTATCAATTCCTTTTCTTTTTTGAAATAGAAAATGTATAAATAAAGAAGAGTGAGAGTGAGGGATTTCATCTGTGCAAAAATTGTTAAAGGGACGAGGCCCTTCAACCTCCTCTACTTCAATGAAATTCTCCTCACTTCTCTCTTAAATTCACCTCTGAATTGTTCGTCTCTCTCCCTCAAAGCCATCTGTGCTTTCTTCTCCTTCTCCAATTTATCTGTTTTCTTATTTTGTGTGAGTACTTTTTCCTGCATTTTTCAAATAATTGATTAAATGAAAATGAGGAATGGAAAGGAAATTGGTCGATCTATACCAGGATCACATCATTCCAGAGCAAGAAATTCCCGTTCCTGAGACGCCAGAGTACATTCCAGATATCGAAACATCCATGTCAAGAACAAAAGCCAGTATCTCAAGAACAAGAAATCCCGGCTCCAGAGACGCCAGAGCATATTCCAGAGATCGAAACAACCGATCCACGTCAAGAACTAGAGATGTTAGCTCAAGAACAAGAAACTCCTGCTCCAGTGACACCAAATCAAATAACAGATACCAAAAAAGGTGATCCTCATCAAGAACAAGAATCTCTTTCTAATTCTCGAGAGGTCGAAGCAATCAATCTACACCATGAAGAAGAAATTCCTGCTCAAGAGAAATCTGATCAAGCTCCTCATGTTGAAGCACATGACCCAGAGGTGCTTGAATGCAAAGATCAAAATTCTGAGCAAGAAGAAGACAAAACCCCTACAGATGAAACGAGCAATTCGTCTCCAAAGATAATTGATTTGAACTGTTTACCTGAAAAGAATAACGATCTCAATTCAATCCGGGAACAAGAAGAGAGAGAGAGCCACATACCACTCAATCTACGGAACCAGAAACACCCGCTCTAAATTCCGAACAAAAGGATGATATGCCACAGGTCAATCCAATCCAAAAGCGAGAAAGCTTAGAAAAGAGTTGTAGTGATCAGAATTCAGAAAAGGGTGAAGAAAATGGAGATATCCAAGATACGGGCATGACGAGAGAGCGGAGGAGGAGAACAAGAAAAGGTCCATCCTTCCCTCTTTACTCCTAGATTATTAGCAGCGTCAGCTTTTCTATTCTCTCTTGTGATTCTAGCTTTCCATTTTGTAGGAGAAAGGAAACGGAAGCAAAAGTTCGGGCGGCGGGGTTGTTGCAGGAAGCTCACGTTGCAAAATATTATTAATGTTTTCTACAGTTAATAGACGATTGCATTTTCAATCATATGTTTCTTTTTTTTTTTCAAAGTTGTTTTGGTAAATTTCTAGTTATATAGCATTTGATCTTAAACCAATATATTGAGCAGAGTCTAATTTGCATGCTTGATTACTTGGGCTCTTAAGGTGTGGTATCATATGAAAATTAGTGTGTTGGTTGGTGTATAGTTGTACAGGCTTATGGATCCAAAAATGGCAATAGAGAAAAAAAATATTTGGTTTAGATTTTTTATTTTCTTTTTTAGCCTTTAAGGAATAAGCCATGGCTATTTGCTTGAACCCCATAGGATTTGGTGCTTTTTTGTTTGTTTTCATTGAGTTAGGTTTGGACTTATCATCTTGAATAGCTAGCAAATGTCATCAAATACTGTGAATACGAAGTAATCTCAAAAATCGGTTGATTTAAGACGGCATCAAATATAAACAACCATATTTTTGGTATCGCATTCTTTTAGTGAGAGGTAGGTGTTAGTGTTACTTACCTTTATTTGAATCTTTATTGTGGCGATATGCTTATATGGTTGTAACAAATGGAATTCTCACCGGTTAACCTTACCGATGAAGTATGGACTCTACAATTTTAATTTATACTCGTTCCAACTGTAAATAAACAATGAAATGCCATTTCTTTCTTTACTTCCCTCGCGATTTCTTGCGAAATAAACATGAGTTCACAATTCTTACGAGAAAAGAAAACCACATTTGGTTGACAAAAAAGGGACGCTGGTAATAGAGATTTATTAAGGACATGGACCCGGATACCTTTATGGCTTAGGGGGCGAGTCATCTAGAAGATATACCAGCTGCAATAAAACACTTAAAAGTATCGTCTCAATAAAATCGACAACACTATCCAAAGCCCTAGAGTTGGCCATAAAATCAACTCCCGCAATTCCTACGAGAGATATGGGCAGCTCCAAATTCAAGCAACCGTGTGATGTCTTCCAACTTCAATATTGTAATGCAAAAGGATTGCTTAATCCATTCAATAACAAGATTAGAATCATCCTCTAACCAGAGTTTAATCAAACGAAGAAGCTCAAAATCCGCAACTTAGGAAATGCGAAAAGTTCGACCAAAGGAAATGTTAGTCATGAGATTCCGCATCTTTTAGGCTCAACCGCTTAGCTAGAGTGAAAATTAAGAAATAAAATAAAAGGCCCCAAATTCCGTAATCAAATAGGCCCAGCAAAACATCAAGCAGCGTTCTTTCTTTCAAACCAAATGAATGGGGACAATTTTTTATATTAAACTATTTTTAAATAATAATTTTTTAAACAAACCATTTTAAAACTTATAACAAAAAGAAACTACTTTCTGTCTGGTATGCGCCATGTAGACGTCACATCAACACCAGCTCAGCGCCGGCGCCAATAAAAAAAATTTATTATTAAGGAGCGCAGTTTGAAACTGCGTCCATTACAAATGTATGGGACGCATTTTGAAAGTGCACCCCATACAAATGTAATGAGCGCGGTTTCAAACTGTGCCGTTTAATAATTGTATGGGATGCAATTCGAAACTGCGTCCCATACATTTGTAATGGGCACAGTTCCAAAATGCGCCCCTTAATAAAAACAAAAAATATGAAGCATTGTCATTGTTGGGACTTTGTTTTTTTTTGGCGCGGTTGCAAACTGCGTCCAAAAAATAAACATACTCATTCACTGGTCTGTGTTTTTCTATGGCGCAGTTTGAAAGTGCACCCCAAAAGAAAAGACAATCATTCACGGGTATGTGTTTTTCTGGGGTGCAGTTGCAAACCGCGTCCTAAAAAAGAAACATACTCATTCACGGGTCTGTGTTTTTCTATAGCGCAGTTTGAAAGTGTGCCCCAAAAGGAAACACAATCATTCACGGGTACGTGTTTTTCTGGGTCGCAGTTTTCACGGGTACGTGTTTTTCTGGGGCGCAGTTGCAAACTGCACCCCCAAAAAACACATATCGGTAAATGATTGTGTTCCTTATATTAAGAGTTCAATCTCTTCCTTTCTATCTCGAATCTCACTCTCTATGCCAAGCTCTCTCACACTCTTTTAAATCTTATCGCCATCACATTCTCTATCTTTCTCCCTCTCAGTTCTTAGTCTCGCTCTCTTTCAATGTCGGGATTTTCATCTGCAGGATTGCCATCAATCGATGAAATTAAGAAGTGCATCCTTTACACCGTGGTGAAATCTGTATATACGATGATAGACTACTTTAGTTACGAAGGCATTCTTTATCGATTATGAGGGGGTATGAACTGGCCGATGAAGATCGATCGTGAAATCCTGCGGCTCTTGCACTTAACCGTATTGGATGCGCTCCCGTCTCCCCCTGAAGAAGTAACCTATGACCACCATGAGGAAGCAAATCGTCGTCGCCACTTCTTTCATTCTATGAGTCTTCTTTCAGGTCGCAATATCGAGTACTCCGCAAGCTCTCTCTACCGCATCTTTATACACCGTAGGACTTTGAACCATCTCGAACTCACTCGAGATTCCGCGGTAGGTGATGAGGTCATTGATACAATTACAGAGTGGATCTGTTGTTGCAGAGCTAAGAACGTAAAGGATTTATTTCTGAAATTTTAGTGATGGATTATGGTGTTGTTACTGTTCTTCCTATCTATTTTGTTTGCATCATTCTCGTGTATGTTATAGATGTGTATACCATGTGTGTGTAATATATCGTGTATGAACATGTGTTTGTGTGAGAGAGAAGCAATGTTTGAATTAAAATGAATTAAAGTGTTGTTTTGTAAAGAAATAATCGGGGGAAATCGGACAACACCTCCTTCGTAAATTTTGAATAAAATTCATGTACAAGCATAGTAAAATTATAGCATCCACAGACGGAGTTAACTCAACGCCCAAACGGCGGAGACACAATTCACGCACAATATACGACGTCCAAACGGCGAAGAACAATAAGCTGAAAACAATAAATAATGTAAAATAAATAACGAATTCATCACAATACAATACAACAAAAAAACTCCATGCAATCTAACAAAGCCGTCGCACCATCCTTGGTGTCCTCCTCTTCGCTACAGGACGTCGAGACTGTGACGGTCTGGCTTCGTCGGCGGCAGATGGCTGAGACGGCTCTGACTGTGATGGTCCATACTCGTACTCATCGGGTGCTGAGACGGCTTCAGCTGTGCCTGCCTATGTCTTGTTCGTGCATATGTGATAGAAATGGCCAGTGCGGACACAGCTGGTGGAGGCACGAGTGCTGGACGTGTGAATCTGTGCCTCGTCATCGCACTTCTGATCAGGGACTTGATGTTCATAAAGCAACTCACCGAGTCTTTGGTGCCACTAATACCCTCATTAGCTATATCCTCTAACGCGTAAATGATTTGGACCTATATTGATGGTAAATAAGATAATGAATTTCATAAAAATAATATTTTAGTTTTAAAAGATTTGATATAAACTTACCAAATCTCTCTCTATCGGTCCTCAAGGCGTATATGATGTGGGCAGAGGGACGGCTGTGATGACGAATCTGCGGGTAATCATTCAATACCAGGTAAGGTAACGGTCTATCGGTATACCTGGCTGTATCTCATCGGGTATGTGGTGTACCCGATCGTACCATCAATCCATCTAAATTTGATACTCTATGAGCAAAGCACCCCCAACTAGAGCTCCACCCTGACGCGGTGTCTGCTCCACTGCACCTGGTATATGTTGCCTCAAGCCGAACTGGCGAAGGACACGGTCTGGCACGTGCATTTGAATAATATCGTTGCATACGATCAGCGTCCGCACACGCCAGAAGCCGGTGCCTGCCAAGCATAATAGATGCAGAGTACCTATCAGGTCATGTGTGTACAGTGTCCACGTAACTATTGTCTCCTCCATGACATCGAACTCATTGCGATAGAAGCGGATGCTGCGATCTGGTGTCACATCCCATGACCTGGACACATTCTACCCGCATAGAAATTACACACAAGTTAATATTCTCAAAAAACTTGAAATTTGAAATATGCGCATAGTTTCAATTACTTATTACCATCCATATGGTCTTTAGCCATCTAAAACGAACTGTATCGTAATGATCGGACGACCAATAGAGAGATATGTCCATGACCATATCTGAAATACAATATGATAGAATTATGTTTTACATTGAATATCAATTTAATTACTCCAAATTAGTAGTATGCGGTTTTAAGTGTTGTATACCTGAAGAAACGTCAAACAACCCCCAAAACTCTTCTGCTCCATCAATGCATACATTCTCAGTTCGCTGTAGAGAAATGACAAAACTGCACTCCCCCACGATAAAGTGTCACACTGGTTGAATCAGCTAAAAGAGGCAGCCAGGAAAGACTAACTCTGCTCTTACTCCTATCTCGAAACAATCGAACCCTTATCTGAAGTAAAATGTAGGCTCGTGCGTGCTGCTCGATCGCTGCAGGGGTAGTATCCATGACAGGCTCAGCACTAAACCCCTCCCGCGGCCAACTCAAATTAATGCTACCGCCTCTCCTCTGCCCAATAGGCAGAGTCCTACCCAACAAGCCGGGACACAAATCTAACCAATCGTGGCTGTACTTTATAGCAACCACCTCCCTGTCTATAGGCAGACCAAGCAGAACAAAGACGTCCTGAAGGGTGATAGTCAACCCACCAACTCTAAAATGAAATGTGCAGGTCTCTGGTCTCTATCTATCTACCAAAACCATAATCAAGTCTTTATCCAGACGTATATACTCTAATCTGGATAGAAGATGAAAGCCTGCCCGTTGCAGCTCAGCCTATACACGGGCATCTCCAGCTTGGATCCGCTGCTCTGGACTGAGTGGTCAGCGCTGTAATCACCTGATCACTCTGACAATTACAAAAGAGGACTTGTATCAGTAACATATAAATAACATATGTAATGAAAAAAATAATATTACAAAGTTTTAAATGTACCATTGCGGCGTTGACCGACCCGTGGTCAGCCTGCAAATACAGAACACTCGTATCTATAGGTCCAGGATCCATAGGTATATTTGCACAATGAAAAAGTCGAGTTATATTATCTCAGAAAAAATGAGCATGTATAACAAAAAACATATGTGAGCGTGTATGTGTGTGTAGATGTATATTTGTTTTTTGTGTTTGGATGTGTGTGTATTTCAAAATATAGGCGGAGATTACCAATGGCGACGTGGGGCTGGAGGATTTTTGCACCGTGACTTGTTATGACCATACTCATTGCAGATGCTGTATTTATTTTGCCTACGTCCTTCTCGTGAATCATCCATTACACTTTTGATACGAGTAGAACGTGGTCGTCCCGCCCGTCTCCTATCGATAGATGGTAATATCATTGGACCATTGTATGCCTCCCAATATCAGTTATCGGGTACAGGATAGAACAAATGGGAATAAGCAGCTTTGTATTTGGGGATAGAATACCACTTCGAAGCAAGATCGTGATGTGCAATGTTCCCCTTACCCTATGCTCGTGTGCATGCTGAAATTACATATGAACAATGCAACTTTTGTAACTTAGGAATATTGCACGTACAACTACAATTCCTACCATCGATGACTACGCCGTAATTTTTTCCATTTTTGTCAGTCACCTGCCATTCGGACTGGCTGAATCTCACGATCCAAGCATGCCTAGTGTTTCCCTCAATCAGAGCAAAGCTCTGTTTGAATTTCAAAATTCAAAATTCGAAGCAACGCTTCAGATCCTTTGCGCTGCGCGCAACGCGCCATGTGTCAAAAGCTGATACATCAGCGCAGCGCCCAAGGCAGCGCGCCCAATTAGAGCAAAGCTCTATTTAAAACAAAATTAAAGGAAGCAACGCTTCAGTTGCGCAAGCGCTGCGCAAGCGACACGTGTCAGCGCAGTTGCGCTGCGCCGTGCGCTGCGTGACACGTGTCAGCGCAGTTGCGCTGCGCTCTGCGCTGCTTGACACGTGTCATGCACCGGGGCGTTTGCGCCAAACAGAATTAAATTCTAGCAAGATTTTTCTGTTCTTGTTAAAACAAGAAGATTGCCTTCTATAAAACAGAAGCTCTTGGATCAAAAATCCAACGGTGGGGAAAATTCACCAAATCACTTAGAGAAAGATCTCTTTAACAAATTTTAACAAATTTATGGGCACTATATAAAGGCCCCTAGACCCCAAATCAAAGTATGACCATTGTGAGAAATCAACATCATCATTGAGAACTCTGAAGAATTGGAGAGAATTCCTCAAGAACAAAAAAGGTAAAAACCTTTAGAAAAAAGAGAAAATTCTCTTATGAACAGATCATTGATCTGAGAACAAGATCAATGATCTTCAATAAAAAAAAATAGTGCTTTGCACTTTCTTATGAACCATTGGTTCTTTGAAAACAAGAAAAACTTGTTTTCTTTGATTTAAAATCGATCAAAACATAAAACAGTGCTCTGCACTTGCAAAAATTGCACTGTTGCGCTCCTGTGTTGGCGCAAGCCACCAGAGAGCGCCACGTGTCAGCAGCGCAACAGAGCAGCGCACTGACACAGCGCACTGCGCTGTTGCGCTTGCGCTCCTCAGATCATGACACGTGTCACCACCATATGAGTTTGCGCCTTGCGCTCCTCAATTGGCGCAAAGCGCCTGACAAGCCACGTGGGGCATTGTCAGAACATTGAATGCAATGCATTATTGAAAGGGCAGAGCCCAATAAGGTCTATCAGACCAAAATAAAAATGTTATGCATTATTTAAAGGGCAGAGCCCAATTAAAGGACCAAATAAAAGGGCAGAGCCCAATTAAAAAGGTCTAAATGGCCTAAAATAGATGTTGTGCATCATTTAAAAAGGGCAGAGCCCAAACAAAGGCCTAACAGGCCAAATACAAACAAAACGTTGAATATTCTCAACTGGACTTAGCCCAATCATGGCCGTAAGTCCTCAAATTAAATTAACTGAGCAAGATTGCTCTCCTAAATCAATTTACAACCGGTTCGAGGGTACATCTCCGAACTCCTCTGACACCTATCGTTGTAATCCTTCAACGACGTCAGAGAGGTGACGGGTCCCGACAACCACATGGTGATACGGACTGCGGGGTCCTTAAACTCGTGGACCGAAACGTCCTTAAACTAATATTCGTCCCAAAATGGGAATGTTGGACCGAAACGTCCTTAAACTAATGCTCGTCCCCAAATTGGGAATGTTGGACCACCACGTCCCTAAACTGGCGATGGACCACCACGTCCCTAAACTGGAATATGGACCACCATGTCCCTAAACTGGCAATGGACCACCACGTCTCTAAACTGGAACATGAACCACCACGTCCCTAAACTGGAACAATAGAGCCTCCAAATGCTCTTCTGTCGGATCTAAACGATCCCGTTTAAGTTGATCTTAGCCTCAAACCTGGCTAACGTATCCTTAAACATTCAAATGGACCATAAAACTCCAAATCAACTTTGGTTCAAGGGTACATCTCTGAACTCTTCTGACACCTATCGTTGTAATCCTTCAACGACGTTAGAGAGGTGACGAGTCCCGACGGCCATATATTAAATAGATCACCACGTTAAGTTGATCTTAGTCTCAAAACAGGACTAACGTATCCTTAACGAGCGTTTAAGTTGATCTTAGCCTCAATACGGCTAACGTATCCTTAAACTAAAACACCAAACCCAAATCTAAGTAAATACGGATTTGGACTAATCCACGTCCTACGGGTGACGGCATCACTTAGTCTCCGTATACAATCCACGGGCATCCACAAACAAAACAAACACACACGACACGAAGTGAAATTCTGGAGAAGGAGAAAGTGGCTACCGCGATGCGGTAGCGTAATTAACTGCAGGGGCTTGCTCCTGCAAGGAAGAGCGTCCCCACAATCAAAAACCCCTCAAACGAGGGGGAATCTGACGAAGTCTGCTACATCGGCCGCATCCGTCTAAACCTCCGAAACACGGTGCCATAACTCAACTTGGCATCTTCGGAGAGGTAGACGGATAAAACCATATAGCATCTGCCCCGAATCTCAGGCTAGGACGTCCTCACATCGTCGTCGCCGTTCGGAGGGGAACAGATTCTGGCACGCCCGGTGGGACCTTTTCCTCTTTCCACTCCACACTTCGTGTGTCGTATTCGCGAACGAATCGCAGTTTGTTAATGGTTGCCTTCGGATTTTAAGTTACTAAGATTTTGTCTTTTGCCTGGCGCAGAAATCAAGCATCGATGGCCTCTACCTGTTCGAAGTGCTCCAACTGCAGCTGCAGCTCGCGTCCGGTCTCAACTGGGGGCATAACCTACGGGCCCCAAGCGGCCTCTTTGTTCACCATGCCCGTGGAGCAGATTACTCAAGCCACCACGGGGTTGTTTTTCGGAATTATGCTTCCGCCAACGAGCTTCAGCACCCCCGTGCCCGTACAAGAAGCTCCTAAGAAGTCGGTCTTCGATCGACTTTCGGTTACTGCGGCCCTTTCAACGGGTCGCCCAACACCAGTGCCTCGGTCTTCTCCAGACTGGGCCAAAACTCCTGCAGGCCCATAATGAAGCTTGCAGTCCCGGAAAAGGTTATTCCAAAAAGAGTAGCCAAACCTGCTCCTGAAGTCGTCAAGGCGGCTTCTCCTGCTAAGAGATCGGTCTTTACAAGATTGACCGCCCCGACTCCCACTCCTGCTCTTGCTACTCAAAAGACATCAGTCTTCAATAGGCTGATGCCGGCAACAGCCCCACACCTGAACAGGGGGCAAGAAGAAGCTGTTTCTGTCTCTAAACCAATACCGACGACTCGTCGCGCCCGACGACGCCACTGGCGCCGGATAAGGAAGACTGGGGGCAACTCCCCTTCTGGGATAACTCCTCCAGCTCCGACGGTGGAAGTTAACGCTGCTGTTCCAACCAGGAACAGCTTTGAGCTGTTGAATAGGGTACGCAGAAACTCACCAACTGCGGTCCTTAAAAGATCTCCTCCACCGGTAGAGACCACCGTGGAGGCAGAAAAACCGGAGCAGCCTCCTCAATCGCTGTCCTCCAGGATTTACAAGACATGGTGATGAGTCCGAGAATCTGTGATTGATCCTAATTTCGCTCGCCAACATAAGAAGTCGAAAGGTCGGCAAGAAGAAAATTCCCCGATCAAGCAGCGGAAGGTGACGACCACTTGGGTGCCCAAAGTAACGGCTCCCTCGACTTCAACGGCCCATAAGAGAAGAAGGCCGGAGAAAGTCCTTTACGTCGACGGCAAATATTAAAGGTGGTGAACCTAAACGCCCTAAGTCCGGGGGCATCATAGTTCATACCGTCTACATAGCGTCAGGAAAGGAGGACAGCCGTACATCCACAGGTCATAGACCACTCACACGGTCAGTGGCCAAAGCTCAGGAGCAACAACAAAAGCTCCAGGAGATGATGAACGCGATAACCGCGCTCACTGGGCCAAAAGAAAGCCATGAAGCGTCCTCAGATGAACGTCAAGAACAAGAAACTGACGCTGAATTCCTTCGCCGGATATTGGAGAAGAAGGATAAAGAGGCTGCGGAACAAGCAGCCAGCATAAAGAAAATGGCCCTCCTGTTCCAGGACATGGTGGGTATGATGATTCAACAAGATCCTCCTGCTGAAGATCCCCCGATCGTCCTTGAAGACGATAGGGGAGAAACGTCGAATCCTCCGCCAGCCCTGTCAACAGCTAAGGAGGAGACAATCTCCAAAGTTGACTTGGACGAGTACATAGCCCAACAAATACGGGTTCATCATGCGACTGAAGCAGCCGGCCAGGTCGTAAAAACAGGACGGCCATATCCAAGCTGGTACGATCAAATCAAGTACCCGCCCGGCTACACAATTCCCAAATTCCATGTCTATAAGGGGACGGGCAATCCCCACCAGCATGTTGCCCAGTTCAGGGCACTCTGCGGCAACACCGGCGGTGATGACAAGCTGTTGCTTCTCCAGTTCGTTGGCAACTTATCGGATACAGCGTTCGAGTGGTACTCTGAGCTCCTGAACGACTCTATCAAGACCTTCGCAGAGATGGAGCTGCTGTTTACCCAGCGTTTTGCAAGCGCCAGTGAACGCACCCCGATGACGGCACTGATTAACGCCAGGGTAAAGCCAAGCGAGACATGGGTCCAATATGCTATACGGTGGCAAAACTTATGGTCAAAGTGCGAGCAGCGCATTGAAGAAGCTCCTGCAGTGGGTATGTTTGTGGGAACCCTTGATCCGCAAGCAACCATCTCGCAATTTATGATGTTCTTCAAGCCGACTACCTTCCAGGCCTTGATTGACAAGCTAGCGCAAATGGATCAGATGGGCCATAAACCCCCTCTTCCAAAGCCAGACTCCCGAAATGACAAGGGGAAGGGAAAAGTGATCGTTGTCGCTAATGCTCAACAATAACCGAGCAACTCGAAGCCGGTTGTTCGTCAAAATAATACGCGCCCGTACATAGCCCTCGAGGAGAGGCTAGGACGTCCTTACTCATTTCCCCGAGATAAAACGAGAAGGTTATTCGAGCTGGCATTGCGCAACCGACTCATAAATCTGCCGGAGCCAAAACGTCCGTCGCAACCAAATGATGTCAATGAGCCCAACTACTGTCCCTATCACCGGGTACTGGGTCATCCGATCGAAGATTGCTATGTATTCAAAAATTGGCTTGAAGACCAGTACCAGCAGGGCAAATTCACATTATCCGATAGATGGAATGTGAATCCGCCGCAACCTCACACCTCTAAGAAGACGAATATGCCGGGGGAAACATGCTCTGTCGTTGAAGAAGCTCCTTGGGAGGTTGTATTATCAGCCAAGACAAAGAGGATGCTAAACGATCTTCAAACATGCCCAGCGATTAGGTGGAAGAACCCGTTGGAACCTCAAATCATTGAAGGAATGTTGAAGCCGCGTCCAACTCAAATGATCGATGGAGGTGGCCCAAGCATTCACAACCAGCCGTCGAAATCTTCAAAGAAGAAGAAAAAGAAATCAAAGAAGCCCGTGAAGACTGGCGACAAGCGCACGGACTTGCAAAAACAAATTGACGCGCTGGAGGAATACAACCAGAAGGCACGGACGCCCATTACACTCCAAGAGTTCCTCAACCACGTCTTTCAAGAGGAAGATGAGGGAGAAAGTTCGTCAGATGAATCTGAAGAATACGTGGCGAGCTGTCATGTGATTTCCCATTCGTTCACGGACGATGAGAGACTCCTTGCACTGAAAAGCTAGGGGCAGATCCTGAACCAAAAATTCTGGGGCCATCGGATGAAGTAATTGACGCATTCCTCAATGAAGCTCTCTTAAAAAGCAAAGCTGATCAGGAGCGCGAGGCGGTCATATTCGAAAGGGCCAAGCGCCAGCGCCTTGACGAAAGAATTGAGATACTCCCGCTGGAGCAAAGTACACCCGCTGCGGATAAAATCAAATTCAAGATGAGGAAAAGGTTCGCTAAAGCCGTGTCAATGGGTATAAAGCTACCATCCTCTGAGGGAAGTGTTACTGGTGAAGCGGAAATGCACCCCTCCTACTGCTTATATCATCGGAAGATTTCGCACCCCACTGAAGAGTGCAAAGCTTTCGATAGATGGTGGAAAGGATATGTTGCTCTGCAAAACTTGCCGGGAGCAGAACGGTACGACTGGGGGGCTTAACAGAACCACCGGCAATTGTCGCATGGTTAACGCCGGGGGATCGCAAGTGCTCACATTTGGGAGCGATTCCGACGAGGAGCTGGCTCTTAGCCCCCTCTATAAAGAGTCCACTTCGGGAAAAGAAGAAGAGCCGAAGGTTTGCGAAAATATCCGACTGCGTAATCGGACGCTACCCGAAAAGAATCTCGGACCCTCAAACAAAAAAGATAAAGGGAAAGAAAAGGTCTCTGAGGACATCGCCCTAGATGACCAAGTCATGGAAGAGCTAACTGCCAAAGACCCGCCGAAGAAAAATAAGGTGGATTACAACGTCTTAGCGCATCTGAGGAAGCTATCCTCGCAGCTCAGCATTCTTGACGCCCTTTTACTATCAAAGGAGGCGAGAGATTCGTTAATTAAGGCACTACAGGACCCGGAGCAGTTCCAAGCTTTCCTGGCCGAAGAAAAGATGAAGAATGAATTGGAGGAAGTGCACACGGCAGATGTCACTTTTGGCGATGAAGACCTTCTCCTTGGGACGTGCGAACACAATCGCCCCTCTATATCTCAGGATACTGCCATGATATAAAGATAGGCAAAATCCTGGTCGATAACGGATCATCTGTTAATCTACTCAATGTGCGGGTGTTAAAGGAAATCTGCATGAGCGTCCAACACCTCGCTCGAGACAAGATCACCATCTCCGGGTTCGATTCCCAATCTTCAAAGACTCTTGGATCTGTGATACTGACGCTACGCTTTGAGCTGCTCGTCACGGACATTAAATTCCACGTCATAGATGCCAAGACATGCTACAACGCTCTGCTCGGCCGACCATGGTTACACGAGTACAACATCATCCCTTCTACACAGCATCAGTGTATGAAATATTTTAGGGATGGTCTCGAGTATACCGTGACGGGAGAACTGAATCCGTTTTCCGTAAACGAAGTCCGCAAATATGAAGATGCCAAATACTTCTTGCCGAATTTCGAAGACACGGAAAAGTGTCACAAGCCGGAGAACAAAGCTAATGCCACCATCCCTGTCTTCGGCAGTGATACCGAGGAAGAAGAGGAGATGATTTATTCGGTTCCACCCCAACACAACAAGCCGGGACCATCTGCTCCTACGTTGATCTTTGGTAGTGACTCGGAAGATGAGGTCCATGCCGTATTCTCCGCTCGACCTTCAATACAAACATCCGCTGACGAAGAGCGAAGTCTACAAGTCGCCATGGTGCCGCTTAGACATTATAAAGAACTGGATGCGCTCGATACCGACAGTGTAGAGGAGCTGCAGACGTTCTATGTCCCTCCCAGGCGAGAAGGCGAAAAGGAAATCTTATTCTACCGCTCTGAAGAAAACAAAGTGGAGAAAGAAATCTGGCACGGGGCGGATCCTACGCTGGACAGGCTTCAACCCATCCGTCTACCCAGATATTATACAGAAGGCTTGAAGAGGCTGTTGAAGCGCCAATGGATACCCTTCAAACAGACCGCTAGAAAGGCCAAATTCTATGACAGGGTCTGGAACGTCCCCGGAACCCAACACAAGTTGCCTAGTGGAAGGATGAAAACAATTGGGCTTGGATACATTCGATCCAAGAAACGAGAGCCACTCCACGATTGTTACGTTGTACATGATTTCAATGAAGAAGCAGATGCTCAATGGGAAGATGCTAATCCTGAACCAGTAAAAGTTCCTGATGCAAAGGTGCCCAGTCCGTCGTTCGAAGAACAAATGGACAAGCTTATAAGGGAGGCTGGTCAAAAAGTCCGAGCCGATCACAACCGCGAAATGGCCATCTACGAGAAAGCCAAAACGCAACGCCTCCTTCAACAGGCCGTGAAAGACGAAAATGCCGCACCCTGTCAACCTGTTATAAAAAAGGCTCGACGTAGAGGCAAAAATAAGTCGAAAGACGAAAAAGGTGCTCAACAGCAACAAAGCGGGACTAAGAAGCCACGCAAGCGGGAATCGAGCGGTTCCGATCCATCCCTTGTGAAGAAAATGAGTCGAGCATATTCCTTTCCTCGGGACAAGACGACGAAAATACTTGACCTTGCTTTAAAACATCAGATGCTTACACTGCCGGAGTCCAAGCACCCTGAACAAGCAGGCGAAGTCTCTCACCCAGACTATTGCTCTTATCACCGAGTAATAGGGCATCCTCTCGAAGACTGCTTCACCTTCAATAATTGGGTTGAAAATCAGCATCAGCTCGGCAAGTTCGCTCTGTTTGACAACTGGAGGGTAACGCCGCCACAGAAGCACGAACCCAAAGCCACGAAAACAGAACCAACTCCACATTGGGATTGGAAGAGGATTCGCACTTGTCACATGATAACAATATTAAAAGAAGAGCCCGAGAACATGGATAACCTTCCCTGGTGTTTCGAAAATAGCAATGATGAGGTGATCTCAGAATTTCCACCAGCTCCGAAAGAACTGGAGGATGGAATACATACCACTGCAGATAACCTCAAGAAAATTGAGTTGGGAACGGCGAACGATCCGCGACCAACATTTGTCAGCGAGCTACTATCTGAAGAAAGGGTGGATGCATTAAAAGACGTCCTTGTACAGCATAGAGATTGCTTTGCATGAAACTATTCCGAAATGCCGGGACTAGATCCAGAAATTGTTGTGCACAATTTGGCGATATCCCCGGACGTCAAGCCAATCAAACAGGCGCCGAGGAGAATGCGGCTCGAGCTTGATATGAGCATCAACGCCGATGTCAAGAAGTTAATCGACTCTGGCTTTATCCAGGAGGTTCAATATCCTGAATGGATCGCCAACATCGTCCCGGTGATGAAGAAAAATGGGACGGTGCGCATATGCGTGGACTTTCGGGATCTCAATAAAGCCTGCTCGAAGGATGATTTCCCAGTGCCAGTCACCGAACTGATGATAGACAATACGTCCACTCATGAGGTTTTCTCCTTCATGGACGGCTCATCAGGGTATAATCAGATAAAGATGCATCCCGAAGACCAGAAGCACACCGCCTTCAAGACTCCTTTGGGTATATTCTGCTATAAGGTGATGCCCTTCGGTTTGAAGAATGCCGGTGCCACCTATCAGAGGGCCATGACGAAAATCTTTGATAACCTTATACACGAAATCGTCGAATGCTATATCGACGATCTCGTGGTTAAAAGCAAATCATACGAGGAACATCTCGAGCATCTGAAGACCGTATTTCAACGCCTTCGACAATACAACTTGAAGATGAACCCTCTCAAGTGTGCATTCGGAGTTTCCTCGGGCAAATTCCTGGGATTCATCATCCGACACTGAGGTATCGAGATAGATCCGTCGAAGATCAAGGCGATCATGGAAATGCCTCCGCCTAGAACTCTTAAACAGCTGCGGTCTCTCCAAGGAAAGCTCGCATATATTCGGCGATTTATAGCCAACCTCTCTGGCAAGTGCCGCCCTTACAGTCACCTGATGAAGAAGGGAACTCCATTCGTCTGGGATCAAAAATGCCAGAGCGCGCTGGACGAGATTAAACAGTACCTGCAGAACCCGCCAGTACTGGCTGCTCCGGTCAAGGGAAAGCCCCTCATTCTTTATACAACCGCCCTCGAAGGTTCTTTAGGCGCATTATGGGCGCAAGAGAACGATCAAGGGAAAGAAAGAGCACTCTACTATTTGAGTCGAGTTCTACTGGGGGCAGAAAGCAACTATTCCCCTATTGAAAAACACTGCCTGGCGTTGATCTTCGCGATAACAAAGCTCAGGCACTATGCATTGGCGCACGAAGTCCGTCTCATCTCGAAGGTGGACCCCCTTAAATATCTGATGTCGAAGGCCATACTGACGGGGCGACTCGCTAAATGGGCCCTGCTCTTGATGGAGTTCTTTATAACGTATCAACCTCTCAAGGCAGTGAAAGGCCAGGCCATCGCCGACTTTCTCGCTGAGCATCCGATACCTGCCGATTCTCCTCTGAATTGCGATCTTCCAGATGAACATGCGTTTGATGCGATCGATGGTGGTGATACCCGATGGGAACTTTATTTCGACGGAGCATCTTCCATGAAGAAGCGCAGACAAAACGCCCCTATAATCAAGTCGGGGGTAGGCCTCATCTTCGTAGCTCCACAAGGAGGGATTATGCGCTTCGCCTTCTCCTTGACAGAGCCGAGGATAAACAATGAAGCCGAATATGAAGCTTTGATAGCGGGCCTCGAGATCGCCATCGACATGGGAATTGAAAACCTCCTTATATACGGAGATTCCCAGCTGGTCGTTAGTCAAGTAAACGGCGACTACCAAACGTGCAAACCGGAGTTGGTGAAGTACGGTGAAAAGGTGCAACAACTGTTGACCCAAATTCCTTCCTACACTTTGGAAAACATACCGCGAGCAGAAAATAGCAAAGCGGATGCATTAGCCAAGCTCGCTAAGGAACTGGCTGACGAGAACCTCGATGACGTAAGAATCGTGGTACAAAGCCGTCAGGTACTTGCCCCAGCGGAAATATCTCCGGAATCATCCGAAGAAAAAGGAGCGAGTGAACAGACGACCCTGCAAATAAAAGATCGACAAAATACCGAGGATTGGAGAGAAGTCTTTATAGACTACTTCAAATACCGTCGAACGCCCGAAGATACATCCTCAAGACATCAGCTTATGAAACGAGCTCTGTCTTTCGCCTTCGTCAATGATACTCTCTACAAGAGGTCGTTTGATTCTCTGTGGTTGAGATGTCTGGGACCTGAAGAAGCAAAAAGAGTCGTTCAGGAAGTTCATGACGGACTCTGTGGTTCTCACCAAGCAGGCCCAAAGATGAAGTTGAAGATCAAGCGAATGGGCTACTACTGGCCCACGATGATTCAGGACTGCCTCGAATATGCGAAGCAATGCCACTCATGCCAAATTCATGGGGACTTCATCCACCAACATCCAAATCCACTCCATCCAATGGTGGTTAGCTGGCCATTTGAGACGTGGGGAACTGACATAGTCGGCCCCATCGAACCAGTATCATCCAGAGGACATCGTTTCATCCTGGCGACGACTGACTACTTCTCCAAATGGGCAAAAGCAGTACCGTTGAGGGAAGTGAAGACGGAGAATATCCTCCATTTCTTCAAGACGCACGTCATATATCGGTTTGGAACTCCGCGACGGATCATCTCCGATAACGGGCCAGCTTACAGAAGCTACAAGATCAGTCGCTTCGCGCAACAACACAATATATACTGGAGATATTCCTCGGTTTATAATCCGCGAGCTAACGGTCTAGTCGAGGCCTTCAACAAGACCTTGACGAAGATCATGAAGAAGACGGTATCCCGAAATAAGAAAGACTGGCACGAGAGACTGCAAGAGGCTCTTTGGGCGTATCGAACTACGTTCAAGACGGCCACGAACACAACGCCATACACGTTGGTATTCGGTACAGAAGCGGTACTCCCCCTCGAGATAGAGTTACCCTCTCTACGAGTGGCAGTTCACTACGAGCTAACAGATGAAGAAAATGCTCACCTTCGGCTTGAGGAGCTTGATGCCCTTGATGAAACCCGGCTCATAGCGCAACAAAATCTGGAAGCTTATAAAGCAAAGATGACGCGCTCATATGAAAGATTGACCCGGCCAAGGACATTCCGCTAAGGCAAACTTGTACTAGTGGTCAAAAGGCCGATGATCCCTAATTGCGCCAAGCGGGGAAAATTTGAGCCAAACTATGAAGGCCCGTACATCATAGACAAGGTCTACCAGGGTGGAGCCTATCTACTCATGGATATGCACGGTGAAAGGCCTTACAGGCCAATAAATGGTCGATTCCTAAAAAAATACTGCGCTTAGTGAGTCACAGCCTAGGTCAATGATAGATGACGACGACTATGTCCGCTCTCTATCTTCCTATGCCCAAACTCTATAAGTAGTAACTGACCTTCTTCAGCACCGGACCGAGACGTCCTTAAACTAATGACGGACCGAAATGTCCTTAAACTAATGACTGGACCGAAACGTCCTTAAACTACTACCGCAGCATCCTTAGGCTGACGAGATGAATAAAATATATATATATATATATAATAAATAAAAACGGTATGTCCTTAAGCAAAAAGGGCACGGATGAAAACCCGAAAGGGCTCCGTAAGTAAAAACAACAGGGCTACTGGCGAGTGTTCGCGAAAACCCGAAAGGGCGCGACCTCGTAAAAAAAAGAGAAGAAGAAAAAAAAAAAAAAAAAACGGTATGTCCATAAGCAAAATGGGCACGGATGAAAACCCGAAAGGGCTCCGTGAGTAAAAACAGCAGGACTACCGGCGAGTGTTTGTGAAAACCCGAAAGGGCGCAACCTCGTTAAAAGACACTTATAGGGTCCTCTCGACCTTGTAAGGAGAAACCACTCGCGTGAGATCCTTACGACTCACAAGAGAGAAACACACTTAGGGATCCCACGATTCCTAAGGAGAAAATACACTTGCGAGATCCTCACGACTCGTAAGGAGAACTCTCTTATGGGACCCTCACGGCTCATAAGATTTGAAAGTCTTAAGTTACAGAGACCTAAACCTATGCTTAAGCAACCCCCACAACTTCCGATATTGCCCTACAAGTGGCTCAATACTGACCCTTGTATACAATCCACGGGTGCGAATAAACATTTCCCTAACCAAGTCCTATCCGTGACTGGGGATATGTACGCATGATGAACAACCCTTGTAGGTCCTCTCGATTTACAAGGAGAAAACCCACCTGTAGGATCCTTACGACTTACAGAGGAACATACACTTAGGAATTCTCACAATTCTTAAGGAGAAAATACACCTACAAGACCCTCACGACTTGTAGGGAGAAATACCTTTGTGAGACCCTTACGGCTCATGAAGTCAAAAGCCTTAGTCGACAGGACCCTAACCCTGTTCACTAAGCTACCTTTGTTCAACATCGACAGAGGCAGATGATGATTCGCTCCTGGCCATATCCCAGTTGTAGCGGTGCTGATGCCGAAATCGGTGTCTAATTTCAGGTTTATGGCGAAAAGCCAGTAGGCCGCACACGCATACGAAATAGCCGAAATGATGGGGAAACTTGCAATAAAAAGCAGCAAGTAAAAACGTATGCACGCAAAATAGCCGAAATGATGGGGCAACTTGCAACAAAATCAGCAAGTAAAAATGTATGCAAAAATAGGCGAAATGATTGGGCAACTCGCAATAAAAAGCAGCGAGTAAAAATAAAATAAATAGCCGAAATGATTGGGCACCACGAAAAATAGCCGAAATGATTGGGCAATCGCGACCTTTGCGATATAAAAGCTGAAATGATAGAGCATTGCGGAAATAAAACAAAAAAAATGATGATAAAACTTTGCCCTACAGTTGAGATTACATCGATCCCTGTATACAATTCAAGGGCGCAAATAAAGAGGGAACCATACTTTCCCAACAGGCTCCGCCAGAAAACGAAGCCAAATCTCGACGGTTCATCCCAACCCCGAAGAAACCAGTGTCTTCGGCAAAATCCTTCGACTCGAGGAAACAAGCATCCTTGACGAAGAAAATCCCGATTCTCGTCGACTCACAGAGAAACCAGTGCCTCCGCGGGAAATTCTCGATTCGTTTCAACACCAGGGAAACAAATATCCTTGGCAAATACCTCAATTCAGGGAAACTAGCGTCCTTGATGAGAGCATCCTGATTCGCGTCGACTCGCAGAGAAACCAGTGTCTCCGCGGAAAATTCTCGATTCGTTTCAACACCAGGGAAACTAATATCCTTGGCAAATACCTCAATTCAGGGAAACTAGCGTCCTTGATGAGAGCCTCCTGATCCGCATCGGCTCGTAGAGAAACCAGTGTCTCCGCGGGAAATTCCCGGTTCGTTTCAACTCCGAAGAAACCAGTGTCTTCGGAAAAATCCTTCGACTCGAGGAAACAAGCATCCTTGACGAAGAAAATCCTGATTCGCGTCGACTCGCAGAGAAACCAGTGTCTCCACGGGAAATTCTCGATTCGTTTCAACACCAGGGAAACAAATATCCTTGGCAAATACCTCAATTCAGGGAAACAAGCATCCTTGATGAGAGCCTCCTGATCCGCATCGGCTCGCAGAGAAACCAATGTCTCCGCGGGAAATTCCCGGTTCGTTTCAACCCCGAAGAAACCAGTGTCTTCAGAAAAATCCTTCGACTCGAGGAAACAAGCATCCTTGACGAAGAAAATCCTGATTCACGTCGACTCGCAGAGAAACCAGTGTCTCCGCAGGAAATTCTCGATTCGTTTCAACACCAGGGAAACAAATATCCTTGGCAAATACCTCAATTCAGGGAAACTAGCGTCCTTGATGAGAGCCTCCTGATCCGCATCGGCCCGCAGAGAAACCAGTGTCTCTGCGGGAAATTCCCGGTTCGTTTCAACCCCGAAGAAACCAGTGTCTTTGGCAAATCCTTCGACTCGAGGAAACAAGCGTCCTTGACGAAGAAAATCCTGATTCGCGTCGACTCGCAGAGAAACCAGTGTCTCTGCGGGAAATTCTCGATTCGTTTCAACACCAGGGAAACAGATATCCTTGGCAAATACCTCAATTCAGGGAAACTAGCGTCCTTGATGAGAGCCTCCTGATTCGCGTCGGCTTGCAGAGAAACCAGTGTCTCCGCGGGAAATTCCCGACTCGTCTCAACTTGCAAGATGAAGCCTTAGGCAGCAAGGATTAAAAAACTTGTTTCCTAAGCACTGGGACCCTGCAAGTTGGTCTAAAATGGTCTCTTGCATACTATCCACGGGTTTCACTCTCCAAAGTCGAGTTTCGACAAGGAGGGAAACAACCGCTTACGGGTCCTCTCGACTCGTAGGAGGGAAAATTCTCTTATAGGATCCTTACGACTTATAAAAGAAAACGCACTTGGGAATCCTCACGATTCCCAAGGAGAAAATTCACCTATGAGATCCTCTCAATCCGTAGGGAGAAAAGTCTCTATGAGACCCTTACGGCTCATAGAGTTGAAAAGTCTCAGGCGGCAGATCTGAACCTGCAGCCTAAGCCATTGCTATCTCGTGAAGAAATCAAGATGCTTACTTTATTATCTGCCAATTATGTTTATCAAGACAGCATGCTGATAATAAGAGAAGGCAGAAAGCAAAAGAGCATACAAGACATTGCAAAGGAAAATATATATCTTTATTTATTGACTTCAATCAAATACAAGATGAATCGTACAAAAGAATAAAGAATGGATACATATTATTTAGAAGGAAATTTTTTACAAATACACTGATACAAAGGCAGCTACTGGGAAGGAAGCGTCTTAAGTAGCTTTATTAGTTGTTCGCACACTTCCTTCCATGCCTTTTCCTGATCGGCCACCACTGCCAGATCTGCCTCCACTTGAGCTCGCTGCTGCAAGACAGATGCAAGCTGCTCCCTAATGGCCTGATGAGCAGCTTCACGGCCTGGGGTGTCACGTTCGGCGACATCAAGCTTTCGCTTCAAGTTTAGCCCATGAGAGATGCGTTCCAGGAGGCCCTCGAAAATAGCCTTCACCTCGGCAGCATTCGCCTCGACCTCAGCACGTAGGCGAGCAGTTTCGCTTGAAGATTCATGACACTCCTTCAGCCTTAAAGCTGCTTCTTGTTCCAAATGGCGGAAATGAGAAGTGCTTTGCTCGAGCCATGCTGCCCGTTGAGTACTCATGGCCAAAACCTCAGGGGCAGGATGCATCGACTCCAGCTGATGAAGGAGAGCCTCAATCTCTCTACAGTGATTAAACCAAGATGCAACGATGCCCTCGTCATGGAAATTGACGAGTATCACCAACATTGGGTTAACCACCGTGGCAAAGTCTGCAGCAGATGTAGGAGTCTCAACGTCGAGTTCCTTGATATAATCGCTCAACATGCGCAGACTATTCGCGGCGCCTTTCGAGGACGGGTCTCAGGAAAGGGCCCGCCGGCATTATGACACGAGGCTCGAAGGGCGCCGGGACCGGAACGACAGCTGAAAAGACAAGATATGATCAGATAACAGTTCAAGAAATAAAAAAAAGGGGGAGTTATTAATGTGATAGTCGATGTACCAGCTGCGGCAGGTGGCAAGGCCAGAAGGGCCGGTGGCACGGCCGACCTTTCATCCCTTCCTTCAATTTGTAGCACTGCAGTCGGGACGACAAAAAGTTAGAAGTAATTCCATCAATGAAAAAAGAAAGATATCAATGGGAAACCATACTCACCAGCGCCACCAGAGGAAGAAGCGAATTCATATGGGAAGGAGAAGTGTGGGAGCAACACTTGATAGAGATAATCAAAAAGCACTCCTGAAAAGACACAGCAGTACGACTTTAGTATATAAATTAGGCGGCTGAAAGACGAAACTAATCGGTTGCAAATCCATACCTTCCAGCATCTTCGATGGTATAAGAGAGGGCTGAGAAGTGACCACCGCCAAGGCAGTAATTGACGGCGCTCCCTCGAGAAGTGGAGCATCGGCGCTGGCCGCACCTGCGTTAAAAAAACAAGGGTAAATCTGTCAGGAAAGATTAGAAGATAAAAAAAGGGGACGATAATTTGAAATTTACCTGATGAGCCTCCAGCCGAGACGGAGGCGTCTCCCTCGTCCGTCGACATAAGTCCACCACCCGTGGCCTCATCCCCAGACTCTACGGGGGCCGTCGTTGTGCTCGCGAGACCAGGAGACGGCAGATGGCCGTAGGCGGGGAGAGCGATGACTGGAGAGTTGCCAGATTCCTGAGAAAGAGCGGTCGGCTCGTCCTCAGGAATCATGTCCACCTCACCCGCGACTCCCTCGGGCTCAGCAGTCACGGTTGTCTCGTTCACCATCGCCACGAGGTCATCGGTCTCAGGCGCTCCGCCCGCTGCTACCCCAGGCTCGGCATCAGCTACTTGCTCAGGCATCATGGACGTGACCATTTCGTCAGCCACTAGCTCGGGCCCAGCAATCCTGGTTGTGTCATCCGCCATCGGCTCGGGCTCGACCAATGCCTCTTCCTCCGGCCCCTTAGGTTCGACGGTCTCCGCCTCCCCCTCGGTTGGACTTGGCCCTGCAGAACAGAATATATAAGAACCGACAGCTTCATAATTCTTACAAAAAAATTCTGAAAGAAATATTACCTGAGGTGGGCTTATCGATAGCCTCCCTATTAGCGCGCACCACCCGTCTATGAGCTGTAGACAAGGCGACCGGAGGCTCTTCCGACAGAGTATCGGCACGAGGGACGGTGCTTGGTCCCGCTCCAATGGCCATGGCAGCCCTGCGTGCCTTCGCTTCGCGCCTTAATCGCTTCCTCTCCTCCCGGGACGTCGCGATAGACCTCTGCGACGCTTCCTTAATTAAGGTGTCGTCGTCTTCATTTAGAGTCGCCTCCAGAGCCTTTAAGGCATCTCTCATCGGCTCTTCAAGACGAACCTCCCGCGGTAGCCCTGAGGAAGCAGGAACATCGGCAGCTGGCAGAGTCTCCGTGTCACCTGGCGGGATCGGCATTGAGGTTCCTGCGATAAAAAGGGAGAGGTTAGATCGACCATAATACAAGGAAAATGAAAACTCGATGAATCGAAACTTACTAAGGCCTAAGGACGCTCTAAGACGTTCCTCCTCTTGGAAAGTCTTGAGGGAAGCGACAATGGCTTCTTCAGTGGTGATGCCTATTGGGAGAAAAGAAGGAAAAATGTTATTCAGAGTCAATAATAAAGATACGATGCAGTAAAAATGCGACTAGTGATTACCTGATTCCGCAAGCTTAGCCAGCCACGCGTCGCGTCTCGCCAACCGCGCTGAAGCTTCAAGGGCGGCCTCCAGGTCTGTGTCATCCGGCGGCATGACCAATCCCTCGTTAGTCCCATATTCACTCAGGCCCTCACCATAGGGAGCGTGGGGTTCCTGACCGAATACGACGTCAGCGGCGAAGAGCGACTTCTTTTTCTTCTTCTGCCCACCAACCCTAGCTGCACCAGGGATCGACTTACGCTTGGCAGCCACCTTGGGGCGGCGGGTCCCGATGTCCACACCCACACCAGACTCCGGCGAGGCTACAACCACTGTCTCCACTGGAGCACAGTGCGCTGGTGGTGCATCCGTGAGATCGAGGAGCGACAATCCGTGCAGAGGACTTTGCGCACGCGGTGGTCCGGCTCTAGCATCTTTTAGTGGGGGAACTACAGGGGTCCTTGCATTAAAGGAGCGTTGCGGTCGCTACCTGGAGGCGCACCCTTACGGTCGACCAGCAATCGCCTTTCCTCCTTTATGACAGCTCCCGTCGAATGACTGTACCATTCTGTATATACCTTGAGGAGTCGTGGGGTGCAAGCCGGTTCACTGATAAAGAAGTAGGAGCCCGTGTTTAGACGCATAAAATGATGCAGCGCGCTCTCCATCCCTTCTTCGGTCGCAGCAGGTTCCGAAAGGAAGGCCCCCAATGGTACCCCTTGATTGTAGCTCAGTTGTTGGGTGAAGCGATGCGGGTTATACCTCATGAAAATCGCCGCACCGTTCTGCCTGAATACCAGGAAGCCCGGTCTAATAGAATATAAGTGAAGGGTCTCCCGGGCCGTCAGAACTGAGGCTCCATCTTTGAAAGTATCCTGCAATGGCCGCACCGCAGTGGTAGACTCCTTTCCAATAGTTAACACCTTGTCGACGAAAGATACCCCGTCTCCAACGGTGTGGGGGCGAAGGAGTAAACCTCTGGCATTCCGTGGAGATGGAGTCATAATTGATGCTCCAATCAACTGTATGATGCGACGGAAGTTGCACCTGTCATAGAACGATGGCCTTTTATACATGCCGAAAACACCCGATGTATGTAGCTCGAGCCACGATACGAAGTAGTGCATCGGGAAGATCACGTGCAGCACCCCAGGCTCATTAGCATCCGCCGCTCGACTGAGGCCGTGATACAAGTGTGCCAAGCCAGCTATCCCAACGACCACTTTTACCCCGATGGTCATCCGGTGAGCAGGGTAAAAGACAGAGGGCCGCATATGGCGGGAATGCATTGGGAGCGCAAACCAACTTAGCCATAGCCCAAGAAATCCTAAGAAGAAGGCCTCCTCGTCCATCTCAGGAGCTGCAACTTCCGCAAAAGACATAGCCGGAGAGTTAGGAAGGAAAAAACCCTTTTGGTCTATTTCCTTCGCCGGTAGGTTATCCAAACCTAAACCGAAAGGGTCCTCAAGGGTGGCGAACATGGCAGCTTCTGCCGAGAGGACGCTTGGCTGAAGGAACCGAGCGATGAAATCCTCAAAGCTAACTCCGCGACTCCCACGTTCGATGAAAAGGGCCTCATAGATGTTCAACACTTTGATTAAACTTGGGAATTGGTGTTGAACAGCATTCTCCGGGGTGAGACCCCTTATCGCCGGCTTAGCACCGAAGACATACTCGTCTGTCGGAAGCAACTCCTCATAATGCTCCCCTATAACCGGTAAACCGGAGACCTCTGTGAACTCCTCCAGAGAAATTGACACTTCCCGATCCATTGCAAGGAAGGTATGAGTAGGGATGTTCCACTGCTCCAAGAAAGCCTTAAACCACCAGGTGGGAAGCGTGGGATACTGGAAGAGGGAGACGTAGACCACGGTGTACAACCCTAACCTTATCAACTGTGACTTCTTCGTCGACAGGATATACCGAGCCCACGGCAGATAGCTGATCGGGTGGCGGGGGATCAGACCTATGTTATATGATTGCCCCCAAGGTCGCGCCTCGCCTTGACAGATACGGCGTCCCAGGATATCCAAAACCATAGGACGCTGGACCGGGATTGCATCTATGGCAGGATGAAGAAAGCCCTTCGAAGTCCAATCAACCATCTCCACGGCATGCTGCACCGGGGGTAGGCTGGCGTAATGAATCGCCGTGATGGGTTCTGACGGTACTGTGCATGTGAAGCTCTGTCGACCCATGATAATCTGATTGTACCATGACCCCCAAAGATGGAGACTCTTATATTCTGGGTCGTGGTCCCTGATCATAGCCAGGACTTCGTGGTCCAAGGGCGCTTCAAGAAATCCCTCCTTCGAACGAGCGAACGGGAACGAAGTGTCGAAAGACATAGTCACTGCAAGGGAAACGAAATTAGCCATTAGTGTTGTAATTCTAACGCTTGGCGTTTGAAAAAATTCATTAATTAATTAATTAAATTAAAGATTAATTAAATTAAAATTAATTAATTACACCACACAACAGTGCATCGGGTAGGAGACCGAAGGGGGACCCACAAAATCTGGATGACAATACGTTAATAAAACAACCCCATCATTGGATAAGATTGTCAGTTAATCCCCAAGAAAACATTCCCATTAATAATAAAAAATCCCTAGAGACAAGGAGAAAATCTCCTCTTTCAGAGCAAAGCTCTGTCACGGAATGACACTTGTCAAACTCTGGTCTCAGGGGAATAAAATTCTTTAAAAAGAGCCTAGCTCTGTAATAATAAAAAAAAATCATCAAAGAAAATTTTTATTAATTAATTCCTAAAAAAAAATTGAAGTTCTGGGATCTTAAAGATCCATATGAAAAAAACTCTCAAGAGTTCATCACAAGAAGATCAGGGATCTATATTCTGTCAATATGAGCAAAGCTCTGTTTATGGACTAAGAAACCCTGAAACAAATTCTTGAAGAGCAAAGCTCTGTTTATGAAACCCCAAAGGGAATTTCTTTAGATCAAAAGATCTATGAGAGCAAAGCTCTGTTGGTTAAAATTGATTTAATTTAATTATTACCTAAAGTTTCTAACTTTGGGAAATGAGAGCAAAGCTCTGTTGGTTAAAATTGATTTAATTTAATTTAAAACTAATTATTACCCAAAGTTTCTAACTTTGGGAAATGAGAGCAAAGCTCTAGAGTCTGAAAGCAAGAGCAAAGCTCTGAAGTTCTTAAGAAAGAGCAAAGCGCTGGAAATCGAAATCTAGAAAATGGTGAAGATTTTCTGAGGGCCAGGGGTCCTATTTATAAGGCGCTTGCGCCCTTTCAGCTCACCCGTTGATCCAACGGTCAGGATCTTGCTACGCTGCACTCACGTGCGCGTCACGTGAGCGCAACGGTGGGGGGGCATTTGTTTCCCCCAATCAGAGCAAAGCTCTGTTTGAATTTCAAAATTCAAAATTCGAAGCAACGCTTCAAATCCTTTGCGCTGCGCGCAACGCGCCACGTGTCAAAAGCTGATACATCAGTGCAGCGCCCAAGGCAGCGTGCCCAATCAGAGCAAAGCTCTATTTAAAACAAAATTAAAGGAAGCAACGCTTCAGTTGCGCAAGCGCTGTGCTGCGCGACACGTGTCAGCGCAGTTGCGCTGCGCTGTACGCTGCGCGACACGTGTCAGCGCAGTTGCGCTGCGCTCTGCGCTACTTGACACGTGTCATGCACTGGGGCGTTTGCGCCAAACAGAATTAAATTCTAGAAAGATTTTTCTGTTCTTGTTAAAACAAGAAGATTGCCTTCTGTAAAACAGAAGCCCTAGGATCAAAAATCCAACGGTGGGGAAAATTCCCCAAATCACTCAGAGAAAGATCTCTTTAACAAATTTTAACAAATTTATGGGCACTATATAAAGGCCCCTAGACCCCAAATCAAAGCATGACCATTGTGAGAAATCAACATCATCATTGAGAACTCTGAAGAATTGGAGAGAATTCCTCAAGAACAAAAAAGGTAAAACCTTTAGAAAAAAGAGAAAATTCTCTTATGAACGGATCATTGATCTGAGAACAAGATCAATGATCTTTAATAAAAATAAATAAATAATAATAGTGCTTTGTACTTTCTTATGAACCATTGGTTCTTTGAAAACAAGAAAAACTTATTTTCTTTGATTTAAAATCGATCAAAACATAAAACAGTGCTCTGCACTTGCAAAAATTGCACTGTTGCGCTCCTGTATTGGCGCAAGCCACCAAGGAGCGCCATGTGTCAGCAGCGCAACAGCGCAGTGCACTGACACAGCGTACTGCGCTGTTGCGCTTGCGCTCCTCAGATCATGACACGTGTCACCACCATATGAGTTTGCGCCTTGTGCTCCTCAATTGGCGCAAAGCGCCTGACAAGCCACGTGGGGCATTGTCAGAACATTGAATGCAATGCATTATTGAAAGGGCAGAGCCCAATAAGGTCTATCAGACCAAAATAAAAATGCTATGCATTATTTAAAGGGCAGAGCCCAATTAAAGGACCAAATAAAAGGGCAGAGCCTAATTAAAAAGGTCTAAATGGCCTAAAATAGATGGTGTGCATCATTTAAAAAGGGCAGAGCCCAAACAAAGGCCTAACAGGCCAAATGCAAACAAAACGTTGAATATTCTCAACTGGACTTAGCCCAATCATGGCCGTAAGTCCTCAAATTAAATTAACTGAGCAAGATTGCTCTCCTAAATCAATTTACAACCGGTTCGAGGGTACATCTCCGAACTCCTCTGACACCTATCGTTGTAATCCTTCAACGACGTCAGAGAGGTGACGAGTCCCGACAACCACATGGTGATATGGACTGCGGGGTCCTTAAACTCGTGGACCGAAACGTCCTTAAACTAATATTCGTCCCAAAATGGGAATGTTGGACCGAAACGTCCTTAAACTAATGCTCGTCCCCAAATGGGAATGTTGGACCACCACGTTCCTAAACTGGCGATGGACCACCACGTCCCTAAACTGGAATATAGACCACCACGTCCCTAAACTGGAAATGGACCACCACGTCCCTAAACTGGAACATGGACCACCACGTCCCTAAACTGGAACAATAGAGCCTCCAAATGCTCTTCTGTCGGATCTAAACGATCCCGTTTAAGTTGATCTTAGCCTCAAACCTGGCTAACGTATCCTTAAACATTCAAATGGACCATAAAACTCCAAATCAACTTTGGTTCAAGGGTACATCTCTGAACTCCTCTGACACCTATCGTTGTAATCTTTCAACGACGTTAGAGAGGTGACGAGTCCCGACGGCTATATATTAAATAGATCACCACGTTAAGTTGATCTTAGTCTCAAAACAGGACTAACGTATCCTTAACGAGCGTTTAAGTTGATCTTAGCCTCAATACGACTAACGTATCCTTAAACTAAAACACCAAACCCAAATCTAAGTAAATACGGATTTGGACTAATCCACGTCCTACGGGCGACGGCATCACTTAGTCTCCGTATACAATCCACGGGCATCCACAAACAAAACAAACACACACGACACGAAGTGAAATTCTGGAGAAGGAGAAAGTGGCTACCACGATGCGGTAGCGTAATTAACTGCAGGGGCTTGCTCCTGCAGGGAAGAGCGTCCCCACAATCAAAAACCCCTCAAACGAGGGGGAATCTGACGAAGTCTGCTACATCGGCCTTATCCGTCTAAACCTCTGAAACACGGTGCCATAACTCAACTTGGCATCTTCGGAGAGGTAGACGGATAAAACCATATAGCATCTGCCCCGAATCTCAGGCTAGGACGTCCTCACGTCGTCGTCGCCGTTCGGAGGGGAACACCTAGTATCAGTAGCCCTTTTTGTTATTAATTGTTCAAACTTAGGACATAACTTTGTCGTCCTCTCCTATCCTCCTGACGTCGTGCAAAGAAGTATTTGTTCGCCTTGTAAAAAATCCGTCCTACTAAGGCCTGAATAGACAAAAATCAAGATCCTTTTAAGACCCCGTTAAAGCTTTCTGAAGCATTCGTAGTCATTATGCAAAATCGCCTACCACCATCTTTCGAAAGAGCCCATCTTTTTTTTTCATTTTTAAGACTACTTTCAATACAAGTATCCGCTCTTTGACATATACATTTAAGTTCCTCTCTCAGCTCTGTATAGGTCAAGTCATCTGGTGTATATGCAATTTGAGAGAACAAACTCTGCAAGGTATTGCCACTAAATCCGGCAGGTGAGAAGTTGGCTCTGATATGTCGCATACAATAACGATGACTATGAGGTTCTGGCCATGATTTTCATAGTGCAGTCAGAATCCCTTTCATCCGGTCAGATATGAAAGCAATTTGTCTTTCCCGCACGAATGGAATGTAGAGTTGAATGCAAGTAATGAACCACTCCCAATTTTTAGTGGTTTCACCTCCAACTACAGTATATGCCAAAGGATAAAGATCGTTATTTGCATCGGCACCGGTAGCAATGAGCAAAGTCCTTTTGTATCTTCCGTATAAGTGGGTCCTATAAATACTGAGAATGGGACGATAATAAGCGAAACCATCAATGGCCAGTCCGAACACCCAAAATGCACCGGTAAAATATCTCATTCTTTTTGATATTGAAGTGTCGGTTATCTTGAAGACAGTCCCAGGATTAGTAGATTTGATGGTGGTAAGATATCGTAGCAAATGTTCATACGAATCTTCCTAATCTCCGTATATTTTAGACAATACCCTGTACAACGCATTTCATTCCTTCATATAATTTATTTCAAAGAATAATGTATCTTTTATAAGCACTTGAATCGTTTTGGGGGTCAAATCGACATCTGCTTTCACAAAAGGCATTATCTTGTTACATATGAATGCAGAAGTGGCCTGCATATGATTTGAATTCACTACAGGATTCACATAAGTATGATTATCCGCATACTTCTTTATCTGCCAGTATCCTGTCGGTGATTTCTTTGAGATATATGCATGAAACCTCCACGGGCAGTTCACGTTTGTTTTACAAACGACGGTGTATTTGGTCATGTTAGTCTTGACTGGTTTAAAAGAAGCTCCGTGTTTAATTGACAAAACGCTAACTTCCTGAATTAACTTCTCCTTATTCTCGAGCAAATCGCCGACTTTCAACTCACTTTCAATATCGACTGCCGAAAGCTTATCAGCACGAAAGTTAGCATTCTCCATTACCGATGTAGATAACATGTGAGCATCTGTCATGTTATCGGCAAGTGGATATTCAAACTCAACGAAGTCATTGTTAACACATGAATTAGTAATTTATTACCTATCATTCTCATCAGCAAGGACATGTGCAATTTGCATGTTGTCTTGTGCTTGAATTTCGTCCTCATCACTAGCATCATCATCACCACTTCATCTCCATTATGGTCAACACCGCTGGATTTATTGCAGGTATATCGGTTGGATGTGAGGAACAAACATTGGGGACTTGCATGGTACTTGATGTTCTGGCTTCAAACCGACGAAATCCCGACATATCGTCTGCAAACGGTGTCTATCTTGTATTGTATTCCGTATTGTATGGCTGCATGTGCTCGGTATTTGGGGGCATAATATTAAAGCCAAAACTTGGTGTTGGCATGCAATTAAAACCGAAGCTTGGCGGTGACATGCAATTATAACCGGGAGGTGGTACATATTGTTAGTTATATGTATGCCCTAGAGGCCATTACTGTACATACGATGTATATTATAGTGGATGCTTGGACATATATAGTGAGGACTTTCTTGCTCGACATGATAGTATGCTATCTGGTTGCTCTTTATCTTAACATGTACTCTGATTGTCTCTATGTTACATGTTGATAAAGCCCTTAGGATGAGTACTTGACTACCAGGACTATGGTGCAGATCATACTAGTGGGGACAGTGTAGTCGCTAAGTATATCTTTCAAATGTTCCTAATCGTAGGTGTATCGAGACAGGGCATCGATATACCAGAGTAGACTAGCGTATAGCTTCTCGACCCATGTAGATGGGCGATGGATGATCCCATATCCATTGGTGTTTGACATCAGAGATAGTATACGGATGCTCAGTGGAGACTGGGTACACTGGACGGACTCGCCGAGAACTCCCAGATGGTATTATACCTCACGTCAGATGGCAGTTCTCTAGTGACACTGGTACAGGCTAGTCTGTAGACCCGAGATCGTCATAGATTCTTGTGTGATTCCCACCGTGCTTTGATTTCCACCTTATCACGTTCAAGAGAACGTGCAAAACGGTGGCTTTTGGGTACAGTCCCGAATCACATGGAGGCAATGAGCGATAAGAGGGGTTTCGTCTCTCCCGGTATTGGGAGTTGATGTTGCGTTGTGTTCGATTGGCTATAACTGGAAATCCCTGGCCAGAGTTGCTAAGATTTACTGGTAAGAGTTATCAGTAGTTTCTCGAACTGTTATGGACCTCATATAGACACGACTTATCGGTTACTGGGGTCTGACGTTTACCACCCCTAGACCAGATATGCGACATATCAGACGAAGAGACTGGACTGTACGGGAGTGTTACTGATTGGATTCGCAGGAGAATGTACAGGCTTGCTTGTTGATCTTCTGATCGTTCAATACCTGGGTGGCTGTTCAGTTGATAAAACTGCACATTTAATATGACATTTTTCCTACTATTTCTATATAATAAAAGGTGTTTATATAATATATGACACATATGAAGGTTTATCTGCAAAAATACTATTTTCATGTGTTTATATATTATAATTAATATTTGGTAGGAAAAAGTAAGCATATAATATCCATGTAACATTTGACCCATTTAAATATGCTTACCTTATTAAATAGCTTTGACCAATTCTTAATGGTTAAGTTAATATCTCAATAAAACAAACTAATATTATTTGTTGAGTTATTGTGCAGAATTTTCAGGACTGAAATCAAGGAAATCAAAGTTGGCGAAACAAACCTGCCTAATTAAGAAAGTAAACTAAAGAAATCAAGTCTGGCAGTTACGAAGAGAAGATTTTCAGTTCCAGAGATGTGAAAAAATCACCACGTGTCATATAGATAAAGCTCCAGGAAAACAACCACATGATCTCCCTGTTTGGCCGCGGAACCGCGGCCAAACCCACCTATTGGCCGCGGTTCCACCGCGGTTCAGACGATTTGGGAGTTTAGATTTCGCTGTTAGGATCTTAACCTCTGGTTTCCAAATTAGGAAACTAGGGTTCTGACTCTGGGACTATAAATTAGGACCGAGAGCCTCTTGGAAAAATTATTATGCTGAAGAGATCACGAAGTCCACGACAGGCTCACGCATCCAGGCTGATCATCAACGGTTCATCTACCTCCTTAGAAGAGATCAAGAAGCAAACTAGCATTTTTGTAATCATTTTCTAAGAGAACAAAGTGTAAATGATTTTTGTTGATTAATAAAGGTAGTAGTTTTCTTATTCTATCTCTTTGTAGTTTTAATATGATTTCTCTCTCCATCTCTTCTTCTCCCAACATGCGCGAGTAATTCTTCGCTTGTTAGGGTTTATGGGATTAGGGTAGGTTAATGGATGATGAAGATCTTTAAACTCTTTTTAAGTGCTATAAAGTTTATAAACTTTATCAAAAGAATAGTTAACATCCTAATTGGGCGCGCCATCAATTCATTGATAATCGCGACCACGATTAGAGATTAGATTAACAATTGTTTTGGTAAATCCTGGATATGAACGGAGTTCTATGTTGAGATAGGGGTTAAGAGTGGGAACCCGTTTCCCTCCAGAAACCCTAATCTACACGCATCACTGTCGATCTAGTTTTAAATCTATTAAAGGATAAAATGAGTAATCTTTAATTAATCATTCATGACTACTAAATCCAAATGAACCCTACAAACCCCCTTTTAATATTAAACCTACATCCGTAGTTAATCTAGATCTATATTTTGCATCCGTGTTTAACATAGATCTAGAAACTATTTCCACTATTCACCCTTCTTTATTCTCCCTCCTTTCTTTTTCAACACGCCTAAAGTAAGATTAAAAGATTCAACGTTTCCCAGAGGACGACCCGTACTCATCTCAGTCTAGCTACACACGACACCATTATTGATTGCGGTTAACTACTACACATAAATCTAGATAAATCAGTGGCTGTTACGTTTAGCTGACCGCTTGTAGCTTATGGGTGTTTGATATGATCATCACCTACTGCCGGCGTATTGACGATTCTTTAGAGTCCTACACAGAGGTTTCCTGGCTCAGGCAAAACGGAGTAGGAGAGCATATGTGATGTGTGCGGGACCGAGAATAATACGTGTATGTGATACCGTATTCAATTCTCGCGATATATGATATCGGTCGAGTATATGTGATATAGCCGGGTCATCGGATCAAGAGTTGATTCGATGAACTGATACTTTTTATATTAGTCGGTTATTTGTGAAATAGCCGGATTATCGGATCAAGTGTTGATTCTATAATTTAATGTATAATTATATATATATGATATATTATATTGCATTAACTAATATAAGCTCACTTAAAGATTCTTTTTCTCACTTGGATAATACATTGATGTATATGCGATATATGTTAATTGTATTATTTTCTTTTGTTACAAAATATATTGTATATGTGATATATAATATTGTAACAAGTTAGGGTTACAAATGCAACATGGTTGTTGAGTTTAAACCAAGTTAGGGTTTGGATTAGGGTTAGCTTTTGGTTTAGCTTTTGGATGAAGCTTTCATGAAGCTTCATGAAGCTTTCATTTTGTCTTCATCCTTTGATATTTTGTGTAGATATTCTTTAACCCAACCCAAACCCTTAACCTATGGTTTATTCTTTACAAGGGTTAAGCTTTTTATTCTTAACCCATGGTTGCAATTGTAACCACAATAATAATTCATTATTCATCACAAAAGGATTCTTCTTCTTCTTGCTCTTGAAAAAGTTTTCTAGCTTTTGGGCTTGTGATGATTTTGAGTGAGAAATTGAAAACAAAAGAGAGCTAAATTCCTACTTCATCATCCTCATCTATCTAGCCACTTAGATTAGGGTGTTTGCTTTACTAATACTTGATTAGTGAAGCAAGAGCTTGGGTTAGTGTTTCTTCAAGGTAGATCATATTAGTTTTTGAAGATTGGAAGCAATGTTGCATCTTTCTCTTCATGGAGCCTCTCTAGAGTCCGGGTACTTGATGATCGCAGCGAAGGGACCTCAACACGGAGCTTATGAAGCGAAGGAACGGACTACAAAGGTTGTAATCTCTAACTCTTAGATGTTAAAGTGTTAACATGCTTGTTTTGTTTGATTCTCTATTTAAAGTTCCTAGGTTTAGGATTATCTTCAATGGCAAAACTTTAACATGGCATGGATGATGCCTCTCGAAACCTTGCTGCCGTTATAGGTAACCCAACACATAAGAACTACACATAAATTTATGACTACTTAGTAATTATACCATACCTCCACTATCAATAAATAGTGTTTCGCTAAATATATATGTGGTATAAAGATAAGCAAGGTAATAATTACTTCGTAAACTTTCAATTCACCGGCGTCCCGCTTGATATGCCTTCACTTACATAACTTTGATCTATATATTGTTAATCATTGGTGGGAGACATAAATCCCGTAGAATCAGCATTCATATTGAGCATGCGTGTCATTTCTCCTTGCGGGTGTTGCTCGGATGCTTGAAAAGAAGGATCGGGCATTTCAGAATAAGGTTCGGACAGTTGAGCGGATGTCAATATCTCATTCTTCACAAACAGCTCGATCGATTTCGATGCCGATGCAAGCATGACTTGTGTATTCTCATCATCGGATACATCAATGGCAGTATATTTATACTTCGTCGGCCATTTGCATATTAAGAAGATATTGAATTCTAACGGATTGATTTTGGTAGCTTTGTATACTGCTTGACACAACTCGTTTTATGTGCTAGACTTCTTGACTTTAGTCATATTAGTTTTTCCTATGACGTATTTAGGAATATTATTTGTTCTAGTCGATAATTGGCCACCGAAATAGCAAACTAGAAGGATGTAATTATCCATCATTTTCCTACCTGCCAGAAAAATTGACGCATGCTTTGCACGTGAGCGATGCATCAGAGTCTTTGACTCCTAATGCTGGCGCTCTTGGCGCTAGCGCTCTTGTGCTTTGCACGTGAGTGCTGCCTCAGAGTCTTTAACTCTTAGCGCTTGGCGCTCAGCGCTCTCGTGCTTTGCACGCGAGGCGCTTTCTCATTACTGAAGGTGTCTTTTCACCTTCCTTCTCCACTTTTCCTGAGTCAGGCTTCTCTTTCACAGAGCTTGAAAATAGTTCCATCATGCACAACATTTTCTGTGCCTAGACTTAAATGTCTCCCTTCATAATCTGAGGCAATGCTTCTTCTCTCTCTTATTTTCAGAGAATTATTTTGACAGAGAAGAGCCATGGCTTGTAATCGCCCACATGCTTGCCGTCATCCATGGGAGGTGCCCATTGAGGAAATTGTTCCTCGTTTTGCTGAGCGCTTGGTGAACCCTACTCTTACGGATGACCAATGCGACACGGTGCTGCATGAGCTCTTGACTCGTATAGGATCTCTTCTCCCCATCGGCTCCATTTGGCTCCGGATGATTTTCTTGTCTGTGATCAATGATATTCCCCCTCCTCCGGCGGAGATGACTCCGGCAATGCTCGACGCCGCGGAAGACAAGATCGAGTGCTTCCACGAGGCACTTCTGATCATCACAGCTCTGAGGGATCGCTCTGTTCGGCTGCTAAGCCAGATACGGGCTCAGGGGGTCGTCATGTCTGCCTTTGCTGATGGGTGCGGTGTTGACCGATGGGTAGCTACTCTTCATGAAGATCGCCGCTTTGTCATGGTGGAGAAGGCAGAGAGAGAGAGAGAGAGAGAGAGTTAGATAATTTTATCCATAGTTTTTTAAATCCCTGTACTTTCGATCCCGTGTTTGGTGATCTATTTCCTGTAGAATAAAATGTTCAATTAAATGCTTTGTTTTTGTCGTTGAACACATGTTCTTCCCCTGATGTGTGCATGTGCGTATATGAATGAGCCTGGTTTCACACATATCTGTAAACAAAACTTAAGCCGGCATAAACAGGAACAAATAGCTCTTGACCGAAGATTTTTGCGGGAACAAATTCCCCCCACTACTTTGCCCACGTAAGTATATACGTGGCTGAAGTAGTGCAGAGTAATTCATAGCCTATGACCAGTTTCGGGTTGGTATATAACTTTTAGAATCTTGATCTGAGAAGATAGCGAGCGGACACAAGCGTCGTCATTTATTATTGACTCAAATCTCAACTCTTAAGGGATATAGTTCCAAACCCTCAGCCCCATGAGCTGCGCCTTTCTATTTCTTTATGTCTTAATCTGGCGTGAAGTAATTTACTTGCTCATGAGTAACTCCTCCATTTCAGCGGCATGTAACTTTGGTAAGTGTGGCCTGTAGATGGTAGATAACGGTTCATCTTGACCTCTTTGTAGGGTAGTGATGGCTTAGGAAACAGGTTCAGATCTGCCGCCTAAGACTTTTCAACTTTATGAGCCGTGAGGGTCTCATAAAGATTTTTCTCCCTACGAGTCGAGAGGATCTCGTAGGTGTATTTTCTCCTTAGGAATCGTGAAGATTCCTAAGTGTGCTTTATCTTGAGAGTCTTAAGGATCTTACAAGAGAATTTTTCCCGCTTACAAGTCGAGAGGGCTTGTAAGTGGTTGTTCCCCTTCTTGTCGATGTTCGACTTCGGAGAGTGTGGCCTGTAGATAGTCCATCTTGATCTCCTTGCAGGGTAGCGATGGCTTAGGAGACAAGATTATGATTTGCTATCTAAGACTTTTCAACTTTATGAGCCATGAGGGTCTCATAAATACTTTTCTCCCTACAGGTCGAGAGGATCCCGTAAGTGTATTTTCTCCCTAGGAGTCGTGAGAACTCCTAAGTGTGTGTTTTCTCTTGAGAGTCATAAGGATCTCACAAGAGAATTTTTTCCGCTTATAAGTCGAGAGGACTCGTAAGTGGTTGTTTCCCTCCTTGTCGAGATTCGACTTTGGAAAGTGTGGCCCGTGAATAGTATGCAATAGTCCATCTTAGACCGACTTGCAGGGCCCCAGTTCTTAGGAAACAGGTTCTTATCCCCATTGCCTAAGGCTTTTCTCTACGAGTCGAGACGAATCGAGAAGTTCTCGCAAGGACACTAATGTCCTCATGAGTCGAGACGAATCGAGAAGTTCTCGCAGGGGTGTCCTAACGTCACAGTTAACTCCTGCTAATAGAAGTCCATTAGGGTCTGTGGAACCAGGGTCTTTTACTCATCACACTGTCGCGTTGGCCAATATATTCCCCGATATGCAATCTTGCCGTTCGGGTAGCCCCGCGACTGTCATGTCTCTGATCCCTTCGGGGGCTGGACAAGACGTCTTCAAGCAATCTTCCAAGTGGTATTACTGTCGAAAGAGCAAGCGTTAGGGATATTCCATGTCGCTTTTTACTTGAGGTTAGGCTCAGTTTGGGAGCCCCGATGAGTCATGACCACTCCGCGCCGGTGTGGGATGATCTCCGATAGTCTTTTCAGGTCTCATTTGAGTTGTCGTCAAGACCCTGAAGCGGAGGATTTTCCTTAGCTTCGTTGGTTGACATTGTGCCTGCAATATTGCGTCGAATGTCGAGGTTGTCTCTGGGTTGTCTGTGAACCATCGAGGTTTTGGAACCAGGGGACTTTGCCATAACTCCGTTTATTGATGCCGCGCTTGTATCACCGAGATATCTTTTCTTTTTTCCCAGGGATTTTGCTGGAAGGAAGAAGGACGTTGTTGGTTGATCTCTAGGCTGTAGATGTAGCTGTCGAGACCTGGAACTAGGGACTTTACCATGGCTCCGAGGTAGTTTCTAGGTTGTCTGTGAACCGTCGAGATTTTGGAACTAGGAGACTTTGCCATGGCTCCGTTTGTTGATGCCACGCCTGTACCCTGCTGGAGGGAAGAAGGACGCTGTTGGTTGATCTCCAGGTTGTAGATGTAGTTGTCAAGACCTGGAACTAGGGATTTTTCCATAGCTCCGAGGTAGTCCCTAAGTTGTCTGTGAACCGTCGAGATTTGGAACTAGGGGACTTTGCCGTGGCTCCGATTGGTAGTGTCGCGTCCGTGTCGTGTTGGCATGAGGAGAAACGCCGTTGCTGGTCTTCTAGGATGCAGATATTGCCGCTGAGACCTGATTCTCCCTTTGATAGAGTTTGTTGGGACATGTGGTTCACTTTTCGTTTATGCTCATGGATTGTATACAGAGATCAGTATGGACTTACCTGCAGGGCAAAAGTTTCATTTCATTTTTTTTATTTTTTATTATTATATTTTTTTTTATTTCTCTCCGCGATGATTTATCATTTCAGCTTTTTATATCGCGAAAGTCGCGATTGCCCAATCATTTCGGCTATTTTTCGCGATGCCCAATCATTTCGGCTGTTTTTTTTACTCGCTGTTTTTTATTACGAGTTGGCCAAACATTTCCGCTATTTCATATGCATTTTTTTTAGTATGGAACTCATGGTCTGATACCAATCTTACATCAGTATCGCTGCGACTGGAATGTTGCCAGGAGCGAATCATCATTTGCCATGAAAGGACTTGGAATTTGATACCGATTTAGGCATCAGCATCGCTACAACTGGGATATTGCCAGGAGTGAATCATCATCTGCCTTTGTTGGTTTGAACAAAGGTGGCTTAGCAAACAGGGTTAAGATCCTGTCGACTAAGGTTTTTGACTTCATGAACCATAAGGGTCTCATAAAGGTGTTTCTCCCTACGAGTCGTGAGGATCTCGTAGGTGTCTTTTCTTCTGAGGAATCGTGAGGATTCCTAAGTGTATGTTCTCTTGTAAGTCGTAAGGATCTTGCAAGAGTGTTTTCTCCTTGTAAATCGAGAGGACCTACAAGTGTTTGTTCATCAAATGAGGGCATTCCTCGTCGTTGGTGGGACTCGGCAGGGAAATGATTATTTGTGCCCGTGGATTGTATACAAGGATCAGTATTGAACCGCTTGTAAGGCAATCTGGGAAAGGTGATGGCTTAAGAACAGGTTCAGATCCTTGTAGCTTAAGGCTTTTGAATCTTATGAGTCGTGAGGGTCTCATAAGAGGGTTCTCCTTACGAGTCATGAGGATCTCGTAAGTGTAATTTCTCCTTAGGAATCGTGGGGATCCCTAAGTGTGTCGCTCTTTTGTGAGTCGTAAGGATCTCACGCAAGTAGTTTTCTCCTTACAAGGTCGAGAAGACCTTGCAAATGTGCACGATTTTTTTTTTTACGATCCTGCGCCCTCTCGGGTTTTCACAAACTCGCCGGTAGCCCTGCTGTTTTTACTCACGGAGCCCTTTCGGGTTTTCATCCGTGCTCATTTTGCTTGTGGACGTACCGCTTTTTTTTACACGACGTCAGCCTGGGGATGCTGGGGTTTTGTAGTAGTTTAAAGACGTTTCAGTCCGTAGCTAGTTTTAGGACATTGCGGTCCACTGTTAGTTTTAGGACGTTGCGGTCCGTAATTAGTTTTAGGACATCTCGGTCTGCTGTTAGTTTTAGGACGTTGCGGTCCATAATTAGTTTTGGGACATCTCGGTCCGCTGTTAGTTTAGGGACGTTTCGGTCCGTAATTGCCATATTTGAGGCGAATTTCTAGTTTACGGACTTTTCGGTCTATAGTAGCTTTGAGGCGAAGTTTCGCCGGATACACTATGAACAGGTAGGTTTCCCCTTGATAGACCTTGTCACATAATTCAAGGATTTTGGCACTGCTCTTGCCCCCAGCTCCTCCATGTTATCTTCTAACGCCGAGTGAGCTTCTATGTTATTTAGTGACGAATGAGAGATTATGTGGCAACTTGCCACATAATCTTCGGGTTCCTCTGACAAGTTGTCTCCCTCATCATTGTCGTTATCTTCACTTTCAAGGATGTGATTGAGAAACTCTTGAAGCGTGACTGGGGTTTGCGCTTTCTGGTTATATTCCTCCAGCGCGTCAATATGCTTTTGCAGATCCATGCGCTTGTCGTCAGATTGCGCGGGCTTTTTGGTCTTCTTCTTTTTCTTCGAAGACTTTGACGGCTGGGCCTGGGTGTTTTGCCCATCGCTACTAACTCCCAATGTTGGGCGTGGTTTCAGCATCCCCTCGATGATCTCAGGCTCTAGCGGGCTTTTCCACCTGATCGCCGGACATGTTTGAAGATCTTTCAGCATTCTTTTAGTTTTTGCCGAAAGAATAACTTCCCATGGAGCTTCCTCTATAAATGAGCACGATGCCCCCGGCATGTCTATCTTTTTCGGAGCATGTGGTTGTGGCGGGTTCACCTTCCAGTTTTCAAACAACGCGAATTTTCCTTGCTGGTATTGGTCTTCAACCTATTTTTTGAAGACGTAGCAATCTTCGAGTGGGTGATCCACTACTCTATGGCAGGGACAATAGTTAGGATTGTTAACGTCACCAGGTTGCTACAGATGTCTTGGATCCGGCAGAGTGATGAGCCCGTTGCGCACTGCCAGTTCGAACAGTCTCCTTGTCTTATCCTGGGGAAATAAGTAAAGACGTCTTAACTTCTCATCGAGGGATCGCCGCTTGTTGCCTTGGCGAGCAGCTGGTTTCGGCTCACTCGGCTGTTGTTGAGCGTTAGCGACAAAGGTCGCTTTCCCTTTGCCTTTTTCATTCCGAAAATCCACTTTTGAAAGGAAAGGCCTATAGCTCATCTGGTTCATTTGGGCCAGCTTGTCAATCAAGGCCTGAAAGGTGGTCGGCTTGAAGAACATCATGAATTGGGAGATAGTCGACTGAGGGTCGAGGGTTCACATGAACATGCCCACGGCAGGAGCTTCTTCTATGCGTTGTTCCCATCTCGACCATAGGTTCCGCCACCGGATTGTATAATGCACCCATGTCTCTCCCGGCTTCACTCTGGCATTGATCAATGCCATGATCAGGATGCGTTCGCTGGTACTTGTGAACCGCTGTGCGAATAGAAATTCCATCTCCGTAAAAGTTTTGACGAAGTCGTTGGGAAGCTCTGAATACCATTCGAACACCGTCTCCGCCAAGCTGCCGACGAATTGGCGAAGCAGTAGCTTAACGTCACCTCCAGTGTTGCCGCACAGAGCCCTGAACTGAGTGACATGTTGATGGGGATTGCCTGTCCCCTTGTTATATATGGAACTTAGGAATCGTGTATCCTGGCGGGTACTTAATCTGATCGTACCAGCTTGGGTATGGTCGCCCAGTTTTGACGATTTGGCTGGCAGCTTCGTTCGCTTGATGAGCTCGTATCTGTTGAGCTATATAATCATCGAGCGCGGCTTTCGAGATTGTTTCCTCCTTTGCATCTGAAGAGGCCGAAAGAGGGTTTGATGTGTCCCCTCTGTCGTCTTCAAGGACAATCGGAGGGTCTTCAGCTGGAGGATCCGGCTGTATCATCATTCCGACCATATCTTGGAATAAAAGCGCCATTTGTTTTATGTTGGCCGCCTGTTCCGCAGCCTCTTTGTCATTCTTCTCGAGCATTCTTCGGAGGAATTCGGCATCAGTTTCCTGTTCTTGACGTTGCTCCGACGATATTTCCGGGCTTTCTTTTGGCCCAGTGAGTGCGGCCATGGCTGTCAGTATCTCTTGGAGCTTTTGTTGTTGTTGCTCCTGAGCCTTAGTTACTGACTGCGTGAATGGTCGATGGCCCATGAAGATTCGGCTATCCTCTTTCCCGGAAGCTATGTAAATGGTGTGCACCACCATGCCTCTAGACTTGGGGTGTTTGGATTCAGTGCCTCTGAGTTTTGTCGTGGACACGGGGATTTTCTCTGGCCTTCTTCTTTTATGGGCGGTCGAAGTCGAGGGGGCCGTTGCAGCGGGCACCCAAGTAGATGACACCTTCTGTGGTATGACAAGGTGATTCTTCTCTTGCCGAACCTTCATTTTCTTTAGTTGGCGGGAGTAGTCTTGGTTAATCACAGAGTCTTGGACCCTTCTCCATACCCTATGAATTTTAGAGGACAGACGCTGAGGGGGCTACTCCGGCTTCGCCTTTGCGACCTTTTCAGCAGGCCGAGGAGACTTTTTCAGCACCGCAGTTGGTGAATTCCTGCGCACCCTGTTAAATGGTTCAAACCTGTTCCCAGTTGGAACAGCAACATCAACTTCCACTGTTGGGGCTAGTGGGGTAAGTCCAGAAGGGGAACTGCCCCCAGCTTTCCTCACTCGGTGCCAGTGGTGATGTCGAGCGCGTCTTGCAGATAGGATCACCTCTGCTGTTGGGGTTGATGCATCGTGCCTCATGCTTTGATGAGAAACTGCTGTTGGTGTCAGCCAGTCAAAAACTGACGTCCGTTGAGATGGGATGTCTAACCTGTCGAAGGCAGACTTTCGAACAGGGGGAACAGCCTTGCTGACTTCGCCTGGAGCGGGAGTTGGCACAGCCAGTCTTGTGAAGACCGACCCCTTAGCAGGAGAAGCCTCTCCGACGATTTCATTTACTGGAACAGGGATGGCTATCCGTTTCAGGATAACCCCCTCAGGTATCGCGGGCTTCTTCACGAGCCCATTGGAGTTTTGGCCCAGTCTGTTAAAGACCGAGGCGTTCGATTTGGGCGACCCGTTGAGAGGGGCCGCGGTAGTTGCAAGCTGATCAAAGACCAACTTCTTCGGAGCTTCTTGCGACGGCAGTGGGGTGCTGAAGCTTTTTGGTGGGAGCATGGTCCCAAAGAACAGTCCAGTGGTGGCCTGAATCAACTGTTCCACTGGCATGGCGAAGATGGAGGCCGCTTGGGGCCCATAAGTCACTCCTCCGCCGAGGACGGAGTAGGAACTGTTGTTGCAGCTAATGCAGTTGGAAGCCATTTTCTCTGCACGGGAGCAAGACACCAAATCTTAGTACCTCAAATCCAAGGGCAACCATATCAAACCGCGATTCGTTCATGAACACGACACACGAAGTGTGGAGTGAAAAGAGGAAAAGGTCCCACCGGGCGTGCCAGAATCTGTTCTCCATCGAAAATCGGGAAGACAAACGTCTTGCCTGAATTTGGGGGCAGATACTATTTGGTTTTATCCGTCCACCTCTCCAAACATGCCAAGTTGATTTATGGCACCGTGTATCGGAGGTTTAGACGGATGCAGCCGTTGTAGCAGACTTCGTCAGATTCCCCCTCATTTGAGGGGGTTTTGATTGTGGGGACGCTCTTCCCTGCAGGCGCAAGCCCCTGCAGTTAATTACGCTACCGCATCACGGTAACAACTTTCTCCTTCTCCTGATGATCACTTCGTGTCGTGTGTGTTTGTTTTATTTTTTGGTTTCCCGTGGATTGTATACGGAGACTAATTTATGTTGTCACCCGTAGGGCGTGGATTAGTCCAAATCCGTATTTTCTTAGATTTGGGTTTGGGTTGGGTTTAAGGATCGTTAATCTCATTGAGATTAAGATCTACTTAAACATTTGTTAAGGATACGTTAGTCTAATTTTAGACTAAGATCTACTCAACGGGGGTTCGGAATCATTTAGATCCGATGACAGGGCATTTGGGCTCTATCGTTTTAGTTTAAGGACGTTGCGGTCTATAAGTTTAAAGACCTCATAGTCCAGTTTAAAGACATTATAGTCTAGTTTAAAGACCTCATAGTCTGTAAAGTTTAAGGATATCATAGTCCATGAGGTTAAGGACCTCATAGTCTATAGAGTTTAGTTTAGGGACATTGCGGTCCATAAGTTTAAGGACATCATAGTCCGTAGAGTTTAAGGACATCACAGTCCATAGTTTAAAGACGTCACAGTCTATGGGGTTTAGTTTAGGGACGTTGCGGTCCATAAGTTTAAGGACATCATAGTCCATAGAGTTTAGTTTAAGGACGTTGTGGTCCATAAAGTGTCTGGTTGTCGGGACCTGTCACCTCTCTGAAGACGTTGAAGAATTACAACGACATATATCAGAGGTGTGAAGAGATGTACCCTTGAACCTATTTTGGTTGGGGGATCTATAGTTAGGTTTTGGACTAAGAACAATTAAAAATATTAGGAGCACATGGGCTCAGTTAATCTGAATTGGGGGATTTATGGCCCACTTGGGCTCAGTCCATTCAGTTAAAGTGTTTGAACACTTATTTGGACTCAGTCCATTCATTTTTGAACAAAATGTTAACATTTGTTTGGGCTCAGGCCCTTTTTGTTCAATAATGCAGAGCATTAATTTTGGGTTCAGACACCCCTTTTTCTTGTCTTTTATTGAGTATTGAATACTCTTTATGGCGCTGGGCTTTATTTAAAGAACACTTTGTGTTCCCTCAGCACACACGTGAGGAGCACGTGGTGCGCTCGGCGTTGAGCGCCAGACCTGGAGTGTTAAGGCGTTTCTTGTGAAATAGCGCACACGTGAGGAGCACATGGCGCGCTTGGCGCTAGGCGCCAGACCTGGAGTGCTAAGGCGCTTCTTGTGAAATAGCGCACACGTGAGGAGCACGTGGCGCTGAGCGCCAGACTTGGAGCGCTGAAGGCGCTTCTTGTGAAATAGCGCACACGTGAGGAGCACGTAGCGCGCTTGGCGCTGAGCGCCAGACTTGGAGCGCTGAAACGCTTCTTATGAAATAGCGCACACGTGAGGAGCACGTGGCGCGCTTGGCGCTGCTAGCTAATGAGTGCAAAGCGCTCTTGATCAATTTTGTGCTCTGAGAATTAACCTCTCGTTTATAAGAGACTTTGTCTCATGGATCTAAGAACTAAGTTCTTATTCTAATAGGAGATGTTATGATCTCTTCTGTTTTTGTGAAAGATTTTGTATTTGTCTTATAAATCTGTGATCTAAAGAGAACTAAGTTCTTCTCCCTCCTTTTTTTATGATGAGATGCTCCAATCTTTTCTACTCTTATGAAAGACTTCTGTCTTTGTAGATCTATGATCTAGAAAAGAACTAAGTTCTTCTTTTTTGATGAGATGCTTTGATCTCTCAGTTTTATTTACCTTGATGAAATTCTTCTTTTTAGAGCTTGCTCTTCTCTTTTTCTTCTCTGAAAATTTGAAGTTTATGGGGGGTTCTTCTCTACAAGACTTGAAGTCTTGGTTCCTTTATATAGAGGAGGCTGATTTGTTGAATCAGTTAAGGAAATCTTTCCTCTGATTGATTTGGGGATGTTTCCCACCGTTGGATCTTTGATCCAAGGGCTCATGTTTTACAGAAGGCAATTTTCTTGTTTTTAACAAGATTGGGAAAATATTTTCCCATACAGAACTTATTATGTATCTTGGTGATTTTTAATCACCAATGGATCTTTGATCCAACGGTGCTTTGATTTTCAGAGGACAATCTTTCCTGTTTGGAAAGATTTGAGGAGTATTTCCTCAACAGAACTTTCTTTCTGGTAATTTGATGATTTTTAATCATCTTTGTTGGATCTTTGATCCAAGGGTGGGGAACATTTAGTTTCAATGCCAGCGCTCTCGTGCTTTGCACGTGAGCGCTGCATCAGTCTTTGACTCCTATCGCTGGCGCTCTTGGCGCGAGCGCTCTCATGCTTTGCACGTGAGTGCTGCCTCAGAGTCTTTGACTCTTAGCGCTTGGCGCTCAGCGCTCTCTTACTTTGCACGTGAGGCGCTTCCTCATTACTGAACGTGTCTTTTCACCTTCCTTCTCCGCTTTTCCTGAGTCAGGCTTCTCTTTCCCAGAGCTTGGAAATAGTTCCATCATGCACAACATTTTCTGTGCCTAGACTTAAATGTCTCCCTTCATAATCTGAGGCAATGCTTCTTCTCTCTCTCATTTTCAGAGAATCTGTAACACCCGAGCCCAATAATACTAATTCTGGTACTAGTTGAGTGTTAGACATTGCTCATTTCAATTATCCTGCTTGTTTGGTGCTTTTTGCTAAATTTTAACCGGCTAAGTCATTTTTGCCTATAACAAATTTTAACACCTAAAATGAAATTAAAAATATCCATGTTGGCCTACTCGTCGCCACTAGTCGCGTGGTAGCGTCCGCGCATCGAGATTTCATCCCGTTCGGCGAAACGGGCAAGTTTGGACGGCTACGCGCGCGTGCAAGTGTCCGACTTGGGGGCATGCATTTTAATCATTAAACACCTCATTTCAAAATTTGAAACTCGCTTAAAATCCTATAATTTGAATTTGAAACATTTGGGCGCAACCCGGGCGCGATTTGGAAATGTTTCATTTAGCGCCGAAATGCCCATTTAATTAAATATATTTTAAAACTATAAAAATATACCCAGTTACTAAAATTTAATGAATAAATCTTTTAAATCTCTTTAAAATTTTCCTTTTACACTTCCCGTACCCATCCCAGCCAATCGCGAGCGCCCATTTCCCTCATGGGCCCCACCAACCAATCTCTCTCTTTCTCCGTCTCTCTCTATCTCTCTCTAATCTCACTCTCTCGCTCTCTCCTGAAATCTCTCTCTCCCTCTCTCCTATAACTCTCTCTCTCTCTCTATTTATTTATTTGCAACAGTTCCTGTTCCTCGTCTTCACGAGAACCCCCATCGACGAACCTAACCCTAGCCACCTCGTGCCGTCGCCGCCGACCTCCCCGCGACCTCGCCGTCATCACCCTCGCCTCCACAGCCTAACCGCACCCCCTTCCTTCTCTCCTCCCTCCTTCCATAGCCAGCAGCTGCCCCGACGCCACCGCAACCGGTGCGCAGTGCTCGCCGTCGCCGCCGCCTCCCATCGCCGACGACGCCAGAGCCTTCCTCCCTTCACCCTCGTCCCGACCTCCTCGTCTTCCTCCTTCCATCGCCGACCCACGACAGAACCCGAGCCAACCCTAACACCAACCCTAGTCACCGGGAAACTCGCCGTCGACCCTCGCCGTCGCTGCCAGAGCCACCGCCGACCACCTCCTTCTCCCCCTGAACACCAGATCGGGCCAGCAACTCCCTCTACTCACCGCACCATCCCTTTCCAGCGAACCCAGCAACTTTCAGCCTTCGCTGCCGCCGTCGCTGCCTCGCCGGTGCCCCATCGCCGTCGAACCCATCATGGTTGCCCCCTGGTTTGTCCCTGTAAGCATCTCTTTACCTTTCCATTCGTGTTAACCCCCTCGCTGGTCTTTAGTGTCCGTGTGTCGTATTTTGCTAATTTGTCGCCGTTTTGACATTTCGCCGGATTCCGGCCGTGCCGACGACTGGACCCGACTCTCCAGCGAAGTACTCTGGTCCGTGTGGTCCCGCTGTTCGCTGTTTGGACTCGATCTGTGGCCCGTGCATCCGTCGCGTGTTTTCCGCCGACGTTGCGTTCGTGTTTTCCGATTTGCGAAATCGTCGAGGCAAGTATCCGAATACTTGCTCTAACATGCTAATATACAAGATCGAGTCTTGCTATGCATTTGAATATCATATTATTGAATATAACAACACAGTGATGGTGATATCGATAGTATAGTATAGCTTAGAATTGATGGTTGCAATTATCATTAACATTGAATCAGTATAGTAGCTTCGTGTAATTAATTGGTCTGCTATTAATCCATGCTTTAACTAACTAAACCAATTAGAACGTCCTTGCTTAATTTGTTAGATCATCCATGTGACTATTATCTATGCTTTAGTTTTAATTTCATATAGCTTCATTGCCTTACGTTATTGATATTGCTTTACCCTGTGATTATTGCACCCCAAGGGTGCTTGAACCTGTTAATAAAGATAATACAAAGCACCATTGTGATTAAGTGACTATTATTGTTGTTTACTTTAAATTCTTGCTGCTGTTCATTATTCGATTGTATACCTGTTGTGAGCACATACCCGATTGCACTACATATTGACCTGACCTTGCTACACATGACCTATATATACATACCGACTCAACCTGTTGTGCCACGACCTGACTTGTTACCTGATCTCATGCCTAATGCCAACAAACCTGACTTGGGGTCCTCATGGACCATTCCTGTTGTCTATCCAGACAAACCTGACCTGTTACCTGATCCTGTGTTGGCATTAGTTCTTGATTATTGAATACCTGACCTGACATACATAACTTGGGGGTATGGGGAAATCAAAGGTGAAACCGACTTGTAACTCAACAGTTCGATACCTGTTCTGATCAGTCTTACGGGCTTGGCCAGTCCGGGAGTGATGATGCTGACATCACTCGTCCATCCTGCTACCTATTTACTGCCTAGCGGCACGTCTCGGATTCAGCCCCGAGGGTCTTGACCGTGGTCCCGGGCATGCATGGGATACTATTGAGTTACATCGACGAGTCACCAATTGATTTCAAAGACTTTAGAGTAGAAACCTGATAGGACAGTTTAGTTACCGCTGCACATTACCCTGCACTGTTATTTCATAGTACTGCTTTATTCATGTTCATCCCTGCATTGCTTATTACCATGTTTATATTACATTATTGGTTGACATGACGTGCTGACGTCTGGGTTTTGCATGGCCCAGATTCCTTACCACTGTCGACGACCGAGCAGGAGTACTTCAGCCAGCAGGCTGATCTGTGAGTTCCTTAGTGATTAGTTCATTTATTTCATTTCATTTCCAGATGTGAGCCGCATTATGGGACGTACTATTTATTTATTGTATTGGATCATTTGCTTCCGCACTTATTGTTTATTGACTCTTGTTATTATGGATTTGGACATGTGTTAGATTAGTTTATTATCTTGTTCTTGATATCTCTACAGCCGTAATGTGACTGTGGATGGATACTTCCTACCCACAGGTAGCATGGTTGGCTATGTCACGTGCCCAATCTTGCGTACTCTGGGAAGCGGGGCGTGACAGAATCATTTTAACAAAGAAGAGCTAAGGCTTGTAATCGCCCACATGCTCGTCGTCAGCCATGGGAGGTGCCCATTGAGGATATTGTTCCTCGTTTTGTTGCGCGCTTGGTGAACCCTACTCTTATGGATGACCGATGCGACACGGTGCTGCACGAGCTCTTGACTCGTATAGGATCTCCTCTCCCCATCGGCTCCATTTGGCTCCGGATGATTTTCTTGTCTGTGATCAATGATATTCCCCCTCCTCCGGCGGAGATGACTCCGGCAATGCTCGACGTCATGGAAGACAAGATCGAGTGCTTCCATGAGGCACTTCTGATCACCACAGCTCTGAGGGATCGCTCTGTTCGGTTGCTATGCCAGATACGGGCTCAACTGGTCATCATGTCTGCCTTTGCTGATGGGTGCGGTACTGACCGATGGGTAGCTACTCTTCGTGAAGATCGCCGCTTTATCATGGTGGAGAAGGTAGAGAGGGAGTTAGATAATTTTATCCATAATTTTGTAAATCCCTGTACTTTTGATCCCGTGTTTGGTGATCTATTTTCTGTAGAATAAAATATTCAATTAAATGCTTTGTTTTTGTCATTGAACACCTGTTCTTCCCCTGATGTGTGGATGTGCGTATATGAATGAGACTGGTTTCACACATATCTGTAAACGAAACTTAAGCCGACATAAACAGGAACAAATAGCTCTTGACCGAAATTTTTGCGGGAACATATGTCTTGTTCGTGCATATGTGATAGAAATGGCCGGTGCGGACACAACTGGTGGAGGCATTGGTGTTGGACATGTGAATCTGTACCTCGTCATCACACTTCTGATCAAGGACTTGATGTTTATAAAGCAGCTCGCCGAGTCTTTTGTGCCACTAATACCCTCATTAGTTATATCCTCTAACGCGTAAATGATTTGGACCTATATTGATAGTAAATAAGATAATGAATTTCATAAAAATAAGATTTTAGTTTTAAAAGATTTGATATAAACTTACCAAATCTCTCTCTATCGGTCCTCGAGACGTATATGAGGTGGGCGGAGGGGCGGCTGTGATGACGAATCTGCGGGTAATCATCCAATACCAGACAAGGTACCGGTCTATCGGTATACCTGGTTGTATCTCATCAGGTATGTGGTGTACCCGATCGTACCATAAACCTATCCAAATTTGATACTCCATGAGCAAAGCATCCCCAACTAGCGCTCCATCCTGACGCGGTGTCTGCTCCACCACACCCGGTATATGCCGCCTCAAACCGAACTGGCGAAGGACACGGTCTGGCACGTGCATCTTAATAATATCGTTGCATACGATTAGCGTCCGCACATGCCAGAAGCCGATGCCTGCCAAGCATGATAGATGCAGAGTGCCCATCAGGTCATGTGTGTACGGTGTCCACGTAACTGTTGTCTCCTCCATGACATCGAACTCATTGTGGTAGAAGCGGAGGCTGCGATCTGGTGTCACATCCCATGACTTGGGCACATTCCACCTGCATAGAAATTACACACAAGTTAATATTCCCAAAAAACTTGAAATTTGAAACATGCGGATAGTTTCAATTACTTACTAGAATCCATATGGTCTTTAGCCATCTAAAACGAACTATATCGTAATGGTCGGACGACCAATAGAGAAATATGTCCATGACCATATCTGAAATACAATATGATAGAATTGTGTTTTACATTGAATATCAATTTAATTAATCCAAATTAGTAGAATACGGTTTTAAGTATTGTATACCTGAAGAAGCGTCAAACAGCCCTCAAAACTCTTCTGCTCCATCAGTGCAGACATCCTCAATTCACTGTTGAGAAATGACAAAACTGCACTCCCCTACGATATAGTGTAACACTGGTCGAGATCAGCTAAAAGAGGCAGCCATGAAAGACTAACTCTGCTCTTGCTCCTATCTGGAAACAAGCGGACCCCTATCTAATGTAAAATGTAGGCTCATGCGTGCTACTCGATCGCCGCAGAGGTAGCATCCATGACAGGCTCAGCACTAAACGCCTCCCGCAGCCAACTCAAATTAATGCTACTACCTCTCCTCTGCCCAATAGGCGGAGTCCTACCCAACAAGCCTGGATACAAATCTGACCAATCGTGGCTGTACTTTACAGCAACCACCTCTCCGTCTATAGGCAGACCAAGCAGAACAGCGACGTACTGAAAGGTGATAGTTATCCCACCAACTCTAAAATGATATGTGGAGGTCTCTGGTCTCCATCTATCTACCAAAACCGTAATCAAGTCTCTATCCAGACATATATACTCTAATCTAGATAGAAGATGAAAGCCTGCCCGTTGCAGCTCATCCTATACACGGGCATCTCCAGCTGGGATCCGGCTGCTCTGGACTGAGTGGTCAACGCATGTAATCACCTGATCACTCTGCCAAATACAAAAAGAGTACTTTTATCAGTAACATATAAATAACATGTGTAATTAAAAAAATAGTATTACAAAGTTTTAACTGTACTACTGCGGCGTTGGCCGACCTGTAGTCAGCTTGCAAGTACAAAACACTCGTATCTATAGGTGCAGAATCCATAGGTATATCCGCACAATGAAAAAGTCGAGTTATATCATCTCTGAAAAAATGAGCATGTATAACAAAAAATATATGTGTGCGTGTATGTGTATGTCACGACCCGAACATATGGAATGCGATTGGCACTTAAATTATGAAACGTCTAGAGGCGTGACGTAATCTAAGTAAGCCAAAACCCAGAAATCTAAACCATTTAAAAAGAGTGAAGGAAAACTTGTTTAAAATTCAACATATAAAATCATTTTGAAAGTCATAGTAAGCATTTTTAAAAGCATCAGGTTTTTCCAAATATTTCAGCAGAGTTTCCTTTGTAAATACTGGCCCCAAACGGGTACAAACATGCATATACATAAGGAATGAATAAAGGTATCCCCAAGCGGGAGAAACCACCACGCAAGAAATATAATATACAACGCCGAAGGGCGAGAATCAAAAACTCAGAAAAAAAACCAACATCCTCAAGAAAACCAGAGAAGAATCATAATAATACAAGTGCGCGACTCTAAGGTCGAAAGAATATACAACCGGTCTTCTAAGTCTATCAAATACACAAGTCTGGTTGATGGAGTTTACTAGATACAGCTGAAATAAATAAAGAACAACGGTGGTCACAATGCAAATGAACCCACCTACCAAAGCAATCACCCGGAAGGAAGCAATGTGCCAGCAAGTCGCAATAAAATCTGTACGGCCAAACCTGCAAGAAACTGTGGCACAACGGGGATAAGTTGCCAACTCGTAAGTAGAAAATATCACCGAGAAGAAATCGCATGTATGACTCTCTCCTAGGTCATACAATAATATCCTCATAATATACCCTGAAATATCTAATAGTGACAAGGGTAATCATCTAAACATAAGTGTAATACCAAGAGCTTGTGTCAGTGCCTCAGGCAGCAACATGTCACATATATGATGTACGAATGCAATAAGAATGAAAGCAAAATACATCTTGTATAAGAAAACCGTTTTCTTATCTCAGTAAGATTTTAGTGTAAAATGAAGTATCATCAATGAAATAGATAGAAAACCCATGTCAAGCATCGACACAATATATATCTCAATGTCTCGATATCTCAATATCTCAATATCTCGGGCTCCGTCAGTCCAGATCGCTCATATCATCAAATCTCACGATTATGTCGGTATCCTCCGGATATCCGCCGCGTCACATATAACCGGTCGGTAGTGCTCCCTTGCCGGGCTCAATGCCATCATCTGTGATCCTCTTGCCCCAAGGCACCGCACCGAGTCCACCATGTAACCGCAGACGGTGCATCCCCCTCCTCGAATCGGGTATATGATACCGCTCAAGAACAGAGAAAACACATGTTGGACTCCTCTCACATCATATCATGAGAAAACCGCAAATTTCTATCTTTAGAAATGATAATGAGTTTATAAAATCCGTGCGGCTTCTCCAAATGCAGAAATCTCATGGAAAATCTAAAATCCCAAAATCGATATTCAATAAACAGTGAATTACCGGCATAAAACCCCATAATATTGCATGACAACAAATATACACATGCAAGGGTATCAAAGTAAAGAATGCAATATCTAAATTAGCATAGTAATCATATATTGGAGCTATCAGCTAGCGAGTTATATCGATGAAGTAATATTCTTTAAAGTGTACGTGACATAGCAATTATCGATGATGATGTGTGTGAGCCGGCAAGCAAGTGTACGTGGAGCATACGCATCATCGGTAATGGTGTCGATGTCCTGTGCAACAGGGGTTCATAATAACTAAGGAAAATACATGTATAAGCATGCAATATGATGAGAATAACATGAATATATGGAAAATGATGTAGTAACAGCAACACTGAAGAATATACATTTCTATATATGAGTCATACATCTTTAGTATTTGAAATAGCACAAATCGTGGTTTTAGAAAAATAGGGGCTACGGGGTCCTTGAGAAAAGATACGTCTTTTGAAAAATCTGTAGTATCCCTCGTCATGTCTTTAAAAATACTCACGATTCATTAGTTTTGAAAATAAGTATGACTCGAGCCCAGTCAAAAGGGTAAGGAAATCCACCTAAAGTCCGATGCGATATATCTAGTAGTCGGCGATCCCGCCTCAATGGTGTCACGTACGGTAAAATACATAGTACGACATTCTCGAGTCAAGAGTGCGGATAAATCATCATATCTATAACTTATACGGTAAAATCTATCGTACGGCATCCCAAAATCGGGGTACGGATCAAATATCACATATACCTCATTATTCATATGGTATCATCATCGTAAAATCATGAATTAGGGGTGCCTTTCTAAAATCTAGCACATCCCAATATCATCTGTCACGCCCCGCTTCCCAAAGTATGCTAAAGTGGGCACGTGACATAGCCAACCATGCTACCTGTGGATAGGAAAAATCCTTCCCCAGTCACATTACGGCTGTGGAGATATCAAGAACAGGAAAGTAAACTAACTACCTAGTACATGTCCATAAGCCAGAGTAAAAGAATCAAGAGATAACAATATGCGGAAGCCAAAAGATACAATAAATGAAACACCTGGAGTGAAACTACGTACCGACAGGAACCTCACCGCTCGTCTAACAGCGGCAAAACTCCCAATCAGTCTGCAGCAAGGTAGAAGAATCTGGGCCATGCAAAACCCAGACGTCAGCGTGTCAAGTCATCAAGTAATAACATAGTAAACAGGCAATGCGAATATAAACATGAATAAAGCAGGGGTAACAATAATATAAATCAGAGCAGTACAGGGTAGTGTGCAGTGGGTAAACTGGATTGTTTTATCAGGTTCTCTGTTCTAAAGTCTTTGAAACCAAATTGATGAATCATCGATGTAACTCAATAGTATCCCGTACATACCCGGGTCCATGGCCACAATATTCTCGGCTGCAGCCGAGACATGCCGCTAGGCACAAAACATGAATGTGTACACTCGATAGTATCCCGTACATACCTGGGACCACGGCCACAATATTCTCGGCCGAAACCGAGACATGCCGCTAGGCACAAAACAGGAATGTGTACACTCAGGACAGGTAGTGAACTGTCGAGTTACAAGTCAGGCTTCACCTTTGATTTCCCTATACCCCCAAGTTATATGTGTATGTCAAGTCAGGTATCCAGTAATCAAGAAACTAATGCCAACACAGGATCAGGTAAACAGGTTTGTCTGGATAGACAACAGGAACGGTCCATGAGGACTACATGTTATGTTTGTTGGCATTAGACACAAGATCAGGTAACAGGTAAAGCCATGGTACATCAGGTCAAGCCAGGTAATGTATAAAGGTGTCATGTCATGTCAAGAGTGTACGGTACCATGTCATGTCAAGTAGGAAGTGTAACATGTCATGTCAGGAAGCACAAGATGTCATGTGGGTGCTCATAATCAAACTAACATAAGCATGTGTATAAATAAACAAGCATGAGTACTATCAGAACAATAAACTGGAACATGTAATATGATATGCAAATAGATATAATTTCAAGGATATGGATGCACAGTTATCGATTAGGGTTACATTTATAGTTCCAATATTAATTAGAATTCAATTTATTAAACATGGAGTGTTAATATCACATTATTATGTAGTAATGTGATCTATGGATGCAATTATATGTATCTTAAATGCGATGGATGCAAACGGGTATCCGAAAAGTTATAAAACTATAAAATGGTAATGTGGGATGTACAACTAAGTAATATGTGATATAAATATTGATGTAATAATATTAATATGGATAGTATATTCAAAGCGATTAATAACTATAAAAGTGGTATTGATTAACCATGCACAAGAAAGTTCCGTTCAGAAATTCAGCGTCATCCTAATTTGTAAAATAGCTTAAAAATAACAAACATTCTCCAAAAGGGACGTGTTTTATACCAAAAAAAAGATAATTCAATAAAGTTTTCATTTTTATAAGTATAAACATCTCAGGTTGTCCCTACAAAAAGTTATGAACATTCGAAGTTGAAAGTTTGCTGCTGGAATTTCCCTGGACAGCAGTTTGGAGATATTTTCATTTGCATTTTACGTTATTTAAAAAATTTATTTTGCAAGTAAATATTTCATAGAGTTATAGTATTCTGAGTTATCTTTGTAACGAACTAAAGAACGTATACTAATGATTTTTCTATGATTTATAATGAATTTTATAGGGTAAGGTGTACAGTAAATTTCAGATTTGTCGTATCCGCTTTTTCAACGACGTTTCATGTGTAAACTATAATATTTTCAAATATATAATATTATAAAATGCAGATTATAAACTAATTAAAGATAATAATAAGAAATATTACGACGATATATATTTTAATTGATATGGATGCAGTATAATGTAATCTAGTATGTCACAAGATAAGTTTTCATGATCTAGATTTAATATGATATAAACGGATGCAAACGGAACATCGAAACGTTATAAAATTAAACATTGGGCACTAGATTTAAACTATAGGTATGGTATTTATTTAAATAGGTATAAAATGAATTATATAGCATGTAGCAAGATTAACTTGCCTCGATGGGTCGCGAATCGGGAAAACGGAACGTTAACCGTCGGCGGGGAAAACTCGCGACGGGCGCACGGTTCACGGAATGAACCCAAACGACGAACAAAGGAACCACACGGGTCGGGGTACCTCGCTGGAACGTCGTGAAGCGTCACCGGCACGACGGAATTCCGGCAACAAAAGAACAGTTAAAAAAAATGAGAAACGAGACATGAAGCAAGAAGAGAAAGAATGATAAAGAGAAGTACGAGAGAATATATGAGTGAGAGAGAAAAAGTGGAGAGAGAGCGAGAGGGAGAGAAGAGGGAGAGAGAGAAGAGGGAGAGAAGAGGGAGAGAGAGAAAGTGGAGAGAGAGGGAGAGAGAAGTGGGGCCCACGGGGTTAAAGGGAAGGTTGCGATTGGCTGAGAGAATAAATTGAGAAGGATATAAAAGATTGTAAAAATATTATATGGTTAACTAAATTATATATGATGGTTTAAATATATTAAAATCTGGGATTTTGGCGCAAAGTAAAACATTTCAAAATCGCGCTCGGGTCGGGTCCAAAAATTTGAAATTGAAATAATAGAATTTTAGGCGGGATCCAAAATTTAAAATGAAGTGTTTTATGATCAAAAAGCATACCCCCAAAACGGACACACGTACGTGCACGTAGCCGTCCAAACTCGCCCGTTTCACTGAACGGGACGAGAACACGATGCACGGACGCTACAACAGGGTTAGGGGTGTCAAGCAGGCCAAGATGAATATTTTTAATTTTATTTTAGATGCTAAAAATTGTTATATGCAGAAATTAATTTCCGGGTAGAATTTACAATAATTAACCATCAAGCAAGATAAATGAAATAAGTGCCACACTACGTTCGAACGGTAACTGAAATTAGTAGCATTGGGCTCGGGTGTTACATTATACCCAACTACAAAAAGAATTTCGTCCTCGAAATTCCAAGAATACAAAGATAGATAACTACAAGAAAAGGTGAGGAAACTTCTCCCGGATTTCATCTTCTCATTCCCAAGTGGACTCTCCATGCGAGTGATTACCCCAAGAAACAAGCACAAGAGCGATTACCTTGTTCTTAAGAACCTTTTCCCCTCGATCCACGATTCCAATCGGTCGCTCCTCAAAAGTCAAGTCTTCTCGTACTGTTAGCTCCGAATGATCCAATACGTGTGTTTCATCTCGAACATACCTACGGAGTTGAGATACGTGAAATACATCGTCTACATTCGCCAAGGACTGCGGTAACGCCAAACGATACGCTACCTCATCAACACGCTCCAAGATCTCAAAGGGTCCAACGAATCGAGGACTAAGCTTTCCTCGACTTCCAAAACGAATCACCCCTCTAGTCGGTGATATCTTCAAGAATACCAAATCACCCACGGCGAACTCTAGAGGTCTTCTTGACGTATCTGCCCAACTCTTCTGTCGGTCCTGTGCTGCCTTCATATGATTTCTGATAGGGTTAACCTTCTCAACTGTCTGCACAACCAAATCTGGTCCCAATAATCTTCGTTCACCGACATCGTCCCAACAAACAGGTGAAAGGCATTTACGACCATACAAAGCTTCAAATGGAGCCATCTGAATAGTTGCTTGAAAACTGTTGTTGTAAGACAACTCCACCAAAAGTAGATGATCCTCCCAAGACCCCTTGAAGTCCAACCTGCATGCTCTCAACGTATCCTCAAGAGTTTGGATCGTTCTCTCCGACTGACCATCAGTTTGAGGATGATAAGCTGTGCTAAACTTCAATCGAGTCCCCAAACTTTCCTGTAGACTCCGCCAAAAGTGTGATAAAAACCGAGTGTCCCGATCGGACACGATGCTCACCGGTACTTCATGCAATCTTACAATCTCTTGCATGTACCGCTCTGCCAAAGTCTCTGTTGATTGACCAACCCGAAAAGGAATAAAATGAGCTGCCTTGGTCAATCGGTCAACAATCACCCATATAGCATGGTTGCCTTTTGGACTTCGCGGTAAAGCCGTCACGAAATCCATGGTTATATGTTCCCACTTCCACTGAGGAATCGGAAGTGGTTGCAATAAACCAGCAACCCTTTGATTTTCAGCCTTAACTTGCTGACACACCAAGCACTTTGCCACAAAGCGAGCAATCTCCCGTTTCATGCCTTCCCACCAGAAATGTTGTCGAATATCTCGGTACATCTTTGTGCCTCCTGGATGTACAGAATAAGCTGAACTGTGTGCCTCCTTCATAAGCTCTTCACGAATATCTCCTTTTGGCACACACAAACGGGTTCCAAACCTCAACGAACCATCTTCGGGGATTAATAAATCTGTTCGTAGTCCGGCTTCAACCTGTCCTCGAAACTTTTGCAGTCTAGGGTCCTGCGATTGTGCTGCTTTAATATTCTCGATCAATGATGATTGTACTTGCAGCTGCATCAACTGTCCCGTAGAATGCGATAGCACAACCTCCAAGTCAAATCTTCGAAAATCTTCAACGATCTCCTTCTGCGTAGTTAATACCTGAATTGCTGGTAACCGACTAAGCGCATCCGGCACGACGTTAACCTTTCCCGGATGGTACTTAAGATCAAGATCGTAGTCAGCCATCAGCTCCAACCATCTACGCTGCCTCATATTAAGCTCCTTCTGTGTGAACACATACTTCAAGCTCTTATGATCAGTAAAAAAAACTTCGACCCTTTCGCCCAGAAGGTAGTGTCCCCAAACCTTCAAAGCAAAAGTCACAGCCGCAAGTTCCAAGTCATGAGTTGGGTAATTCTTCTCATGGGTCTTCAACTGTCTCGATGCGTATGCTACAACCTTCCCATGCTGCATCAAAACACATCCCAATCCTTTCCCAGATGCGTCGCGGTGAATCACCAATCCTCCGGAATTGTCTGGCATGGTCAGAATAGGGGCGGTTATCAACTTCTGCTTCAACGTCTCGAAAGCTAACGCGCACTTATCTGTCCGTATAAAAGGTACCTCCTTGCGCGTAAGCTTGGTTAACGGCTCCGCCAGACGATCAAAGTTCTCCACAAATCTTCTGTAATACCCGGCGAGTCCAAGAAAGCTTCTTATCTCCGCAACATTCTTTGGAATCGGCCAATCATGAACTGCTGCAATCTTTTCTGGATCGACGGCAATTCCATCGCCAGACACAACATGCCCCAAAACTTTACTTCCTCCAGCCAAAACTCGCACTTGCTCATCTTCGCATATAACTTCTCCTGTCTCAACGTCCGCAGTGCGATCTTCAAATGCTCAGAATGTTCCTCAAAACTCTTCGAATAAACCAGAATATCGTCAATAAAAAAAAACCACGATAAACTGGTCCAAGAACGGTGAAAAGATTCGGTTCATCAAGTCCCTGAATACTGCCGGCGCATTCGTTACTCCGAAGGGCATCACTAAGTACTCGTAATGTCCATACCGAGTTCGGAATGCCGTCTTGCAAATATCTTCTGTTTTCACTCGGACCTGATGATATCCGGATCGCAAATCCAGCTTCGAGAATACCCTCGCGCCACTAAGCTGCTCGACAAGTTCGCCAATGCGAGGGATCGGGTACTTGTTCTTAATAGTCACCCGGTTTAATTCTCGATAGTCGATGCACATCCTTCTTGTGCCATCCTTCTTCTTTACTAGAAGAACTGGAGCTCCCCAAGGCGAGTTACTGCTTCGAATACAACCTTTCTCAAGCAATTCTGCAACCTGTTTCTTGACTTCTTCCAATTCTACTGGCGCCATTGGATAATACGCTTCGGATACTGGCGCTGCCCCAGGAATAAGATCAATTGCGAACTCCACGTCTCGGTTTGGCGGTAAACCCGATATATCTTCAAACACGTCCATAAAATCACGAACAACAGCCGGCTCTTCACTTTCATCACTTCCATTGATGCAAGAATATTATTTGTCGGCCTAGCCCTAAACTCGACTGGCCCGACAGAAAAACTCCCCTTCATCCCAGATAAACTCTGCTGCTCTCGGCTGCCGCAAGTACTTGTGAGAAAGTGGTCAAACCCAGGGAGACAATCTGCCTCTGGATGTCCACGTCCAGGCTGCGCATGAACCTCCGTGCCCTGTCTGCATCGTTGGCAACTAAAGGTCCAGCTAAACTACTGAGTCTCGTCCATTCTGCTGCATGCACATCTATGGGTGCTCCCTGCTTTAGTCCGATGAACTTCTCTTCCATTTCCTCCCGTGCAGTCCGCGGGAAGAACTTCTCCAGGAAACTCTTCGAAAAATCCGCCCACTTGATCGGCTTGGGCAAACGGTTCTCTTCTACAAGCCACCATTCTCGGGCGTAATCCACTAACTGAATGCGTACCACATCAACTCTTTCTCATCTGGAATCTGTGCCGCAATAAGAAAATTCTCTGTGTCAACTAGCCACAGCTCTGTTGGCAACGGCTCCTCCAATCCAGTAAATGTATACGGACCCAAACGTCTGAAATCTGCTACTGTCCCTACTCGGTCAACTGGCTTAGCTCCAACATTGTTCACAGACTGCTGAACGATCTGCAAACCTTCCTGAAACGAGTCCGCTTGCTGCTGGATCGGCTCGGTCTGTTTCTTTTGATTCTCCAGCATTCCCCTTATCACTCCAAGCATGGCGGCTTCGTCCACATGCCTTGGTACGTCTTCAAATTCTTACCGGCCATATTCCTGAACTCAAAACACCCAACATTAGCATGATGATAGATTCTGAATATAGATCAAGGCTAGAACTCCAAGATACTTAAATAGAGTACCGCATTGTAACTATGCCGCGGTATCATAGCCACAATTACATAACTCTACCCAAGTCGCCTAAGTCCTAGAGATAACAAGGAATCAGGTTTCGAGTCGATATGCAAAGGAAGTTTGCACATCGTAAAAGATATAATCAGGAAGAGTGTGATTCAAGAATGGTAAACGGTAAGGTGGCAGGACATATTTCCTAAACACGGGTATTCTGATTCGTGTATTGGGTACAACACCCAACTACAAAAGAATCAACCCGACTATCCTATGGCTCTGATACCAAAAGAACCATGTCACGCCCCGCTTCCCAAAGTACGCTAAAGTGGGCACGTGACATAGCCAACCATGCTACCTGTGGATAGGAAAAATCCTTCCACGGTCACATTACGGCTGTGGAGATATCAAGAACAGGAAAGTAAACTAACTACCTAGTACATGTCCATAAGCCAGAGTAAAAGAATCAAGAGATAACAATATGCGGAAGCCAAAAGATACAATAAATGAAACACCTGGAGTGAAACTACGTACCGACAGGAACCTCACCGCTCGTCTAACAGCGGCAAAACTCCTAATCAGTCTGCAGCAAGGTAGAAAAATTTGGGCCATGCAAAACCCAGACGTCAGCGCGTCAAGTCATCAAGTAATAACATAGTAAACAGGCAATGCGAATATAAACATGAATAAAGCAAGGGTAACAATAATATAAATCAGAGCAGTACAGGGTAGTGTCCAGTGGGTAAACTGGATTGTTCTATCAGGTTCTCTGTTCTAAAGTCTTTGAAACCAAATTGATGAATCATCGATGTAACTCAATAGTATCCCGTACATACCCGGGACCACGGCCACAATATTCTCGGTTGCAGCCGAGACATGCCGCTAGGCACAAAACAGGAATGTGTACACTCGATAGTATCCCATACATACCCGGGACCACGGCCACAATATTCTCGGCCGAAACCGAGACATGCCGCTAGGCACAAAACAGGAATGTGTACACTCAGGACAGGTAGTGAACTGTCGAGTTACAAGTCAGGCTTCACCTTTGATTTCCCCATACCCCCAAGTTATATGTGTATGTCAAGTCAGGTATCCAGTAATCAAGAAACTAATGCCAACACAGGATCAGGTAAACAGGTTTGTCTGGATAGACAACAGGAACGGTCCATGAGGACTACATGTTATGTTTGTTGGCATTAGACACAAGATCAGGTAACAGGTAATGCCATGGTACATCAGGTCAAGCCAGGTAATGTATAAAGGTGTCATGTCATGTCAAGAGTGTACGGTACCATGTAATGTCAAGTAGGAAGTGTAACAGGTCATGTCAGGAAGCACAAGATGTCATGTGGGTGCTCATAATCAAACTAACATAAGCATGTGTATAAATAAACAAGCATGAGTACTATCAGAACAATAAACTGGAACATATAATATGATATGCAAATAGATATAATTTCAAGGATATGGATGCACAGTTATCGATTAGGGTTATATTTATAGTTCCAATATTAATTAGGATGCAATTTATTAAACATGGAGTATTAATATCACATTATTATGTAGTAATGTGATCTATGGATGCAATTATATGTATCTTAAATGCGATGGATGCAAACGGGTATCCGAAAAGTTATAAAACTATAAAATGGTAATGTGGGATGTACAACTAAGCAATATGTGATATAAATATTGATGTAATAATATTAATATGGATAGTATATTCAAAGCGATTAATAACTATAAAAGTGGTATTGATTAACCATGCACAAGAAAGTTCCGTTCAGAAATTCAGCGTCACCCTAATTTGTAAAATAGCTTAAAAATAACAAACGTTCTCCAAAAGGGACGTGTTTTATACCAAAACAAAGATAATTCAATAAAGTTTTCATTTTTATAAGTATAAACATCTCAGGTTGTCCCTACAAAAAGTTATGAACATTCGAAATTGAAAGTTTGCTGCTGGAATTTCCCTGGACAGCAGTTTGGAGACATTTTCATTTGCATTTTACGTTATTTAAAAAATTTATTTTGCAAGTAAATATTTCATAGAGTTATATTATTCTTAGTTAGCTTCGCAACGAACTAAAGAACGTATACTAAAGATTTTTCTATGATTTATAATGAATTTTATAAGGTAAGGTGTACAGTAAATTTCAGATTTGTCGTATCCGCTTTTTCAACGACGTTTCATGTGTAAACTATAATATTTTCAAATATATAATATTATAAAATGCAGATTATAAACTAATTAAAGATAATAATAAGAAATATTACGACGATATATATTTTAATTGATATGGATGCAGTATAATGTAATCCAGTATGTCACAAGATAAGTTTTCATGATCTAGATTTAATATGATATAAACGGATGCAAACGGAACATCGAAACGTTATAAAATTAAACATGGGGCACTAAATTTAAACTATAGGTATGGTATTTATTTAAATAGGTATAAAATGAATTATATAGCATGTAGCAAGATTAACTTGCCTCGATGGGTCGCGAATCGGGAAAACGGAACGTTAACCGTCGGCGGGGAAAACTCGCGACGGGCGCACGGTTTACGGAATGAACCCAAACGACGAACAAAGGAACCACACGGGTCGGGGTACCTCGCTGGAACGTCGTAAAGCGTCACCGGCACGACGGAATTCCGGCAACAAAAGAACAGTTAAAAAAATGAGAAACGAGACATGAACCAAGAAGAGAAAGAATGATAAAGAGAAGTACGAGAGAATATATGAGAGAGAGAGAGAAAAAGTGGAGAGAGAGAGAGCGAGAGAAGAGGGAGAGAGAGAGAAGTGGGGCCCACGGGGTTAAAGGGGAGGTTGCGATTGGCTGAGAGAATAAATTGAGAAGGATATAAAAGATTGTAAAAATATTATATGGTTAACTAAATTATATATGATGGTTTAAATATATTAAAATCTGGGATTTTGGCGCAAAGTAAAACATTTCAAAATCGCGCCCGGGTCGGGTCCAAAAATTTGAAATTGAAATAATAGAATTTTAGGCGGGATCCAAAATTTAAAATGAAGTGTTTTATGATAAAAAAGTATACCCCCAAAACGGACACACGTACGTGCACGTAGCCGTCCAAACTCGCCCGTTTCGCTGAACGAGACGAGAACACGATGCACGGACGCTACAACAGGGTTAGGGGTGTCAAGCAGGCCAAGATGAATATTTTTAATTTTATTTTAGATGCCAAAAATTGTTATATGCAGAAATTAATTTCCGGGTAGAATTTACAATAATTAACCATTAAGCAAGATAAATGAAATAAGTGCCACACTACGTTCGAACGGTAACTGAAATTAGTAGTATTGGGCTCGGGTGTTACATCATCAAACATATATCCTTGTGTGTATGAAAACACATCGCCCAACGATCCGCTATAATATCATGCCGTATCATATCATGACCCAATCACATATCACAAACTCACGGCAAGTATCATATACCGGGCTCATCATCCGTGTGTGTGTGTGTGTGTGTGTGTGTAAACATATACACCCAAACATATCACGTGTGTGCATGTGTGTGTGTGTGTGTGAACTTTTAGTCTAGGGTTTCGCAACTAAGAAACTAAATTAAAAGTACTTTCCTCCAATTACATTAAATCCAAACCATGAAATCCTATAGCCTTTCTTGCTAAATATTTACGTCTCACAATAACACATACGTATATATATCATATCACATCATATCCTACGAAATTGCGAGGGTGCTATACGCCATCTACCCGACTTTCCCGTAGATATATATCTACTCGCCTGGACTCCTCGGCTAATCTGATCCGATTTCAGATCAGTCATTTCCGCGCCACATCCGACGCCTCTGCACCCGATCCTCGAAACATACACAAGGAAATAAGAGAATAAATATAAAAATAGTCGCGGACACAACATTACAAGTCAACCACACGCACTAACTAAACACGCACGCGCTTGGTGTACAAAACGCGCTCGCGACAATGGCACAAACCGCAACTAGGGTCGCAATACGTGGCAACTACCAAACCAAAAACCCAATCACGCTAATCGCGCGTTCTCAACACACTAAATATATATGAAATAGGGTGTATATCATCAAAACCTCAAACTTAATTTAAAATCGATTTATTCCAAAAACCTAATAAGTATCAATTTACCGTTTTAGTACAAAACATGATATTTTAACAAAACTAGTGGCCAAAATATTCCCTTAATAACTTAATTAAGCCACGCAATTACTAACTATATTTTAATCTCACCCATTTTAGATTAATCAAAAAGTTAGTTTACAAAAAGGCTTAATTAGGACAAATTAAATGTAACAATTAACAAAATAGCAACAAGATTAAGTTTTGCATCCCTTAAGATGTTAAATACATTTCACAACCATAATTAAATGATCACAACCCTAACTTAAACTCAATTCCCTTTTCTTTACAATTCTAACTTCAATTAAACCATATTTAAACACCTAATTAAATTAGATTACAACAAATATTAATAAGGTAGCAATTAGAGTAAGATTATACCTCACAAATTTGTAGATCTAACATGCAACTTAGCCTCCAAAGATAGTTTCTTGCTCCAAGATCCATGCTAGTTTGGTCAAAGAAATCATGGATGAAGTTTTAATTTGGATTTAGTAGGAATTTGTGTGGATTTTGATGCATTTCATGATGATTTTGGAGGTGCAGTGAGGTGGGGAAATTTTTGGGCAGCAGCTCAAGGAGGGCTCGGCCAATGATGGAGAGAAGAGAGAGAGTGAGGTATGAGTTTAGTGAGAAAGTCCAAGTCAAGAAACCATACCTCAAGTATAAAAACCCATACCTCTTGTTTATTGTTTTCCCCTTTTCATTTTCTTTTCATTTGACTTTTGAAGTTGGAAAATTTAGGGCGAAGACTGCTGCTGTGGGGCTCGGCTAAGCCATGGGAAGAGGGTGTGTGTGTGAGTGAGTAAGGGAACACACGAAGATATCCTCCATACCTCAATTTCTAATTATTTTAATCCATTTCACTTTCAAGCTTAAACATAGGAATATCTAGAACCATCCAAATATTTCTTTGAAAGAACATGTTACAATATGTGTTTAGATGTGTCATGGTGCACTAAACTTGTATTAACCTATTCTAATTTGTAATTATCACTAATTAAATGTATTAATGGAGCCTTAAAATAATATTAAAAATAATTAATTAAGGAAAATATTTAAGTAAACTAGCAAATTAATAAGTGACCAATTAAAATCAAATACTAGCGATTTCAAAGCTAGAATAGGTATGTTTAAGTTCATGTGGAAAAATAATTATTTCCTGGTTTTTACGGAAAACATTGGTTATTTTTCTGATAATCGGAAATTTCACCTAAACAATTTTCAAAACGTTACAGTCTTCCCCTCTTAAAGAAATTCGGTTCCCGAATTTAAATTTAAACCTCCCAAATACTAAAATATTTCAGCAAAGCAATCAAGTCGGCGGGGCTCCGAAATCTTAAATACTTAAGACAAATCTCAGCGCAATGCATGCGCATGAAAACGAGTATATAACTCAAAATTAAAACTCCGTAAAGTATCACGCAATCATCGGAGTCATGGTGAAATACCAATGTCAAAGTCCAATACGAAAACCAACATGATATACTCAAAACTATAACATGTACATAGTACACATCGTTGTAAACTCGTCAAAACATCAGAAAAGAAATACATGCCAAACCTTTTTCAAGTCGCAGTGCGATGCGCGTATCACGGCACAAGTGGCGGACGTTCATTGTAAGAAAAATAACTATATATATGTATATCTTTTGTTTAACATACACGTCCCGCCGTTATGAAAATAGTTTAGAAGGGTTTCCTTTGTAAAAGGTTTCGTGTCAACTCGGACACATAGGAAAAATATTGAGACTGTAGCTCCTTTCTTTGGAAATCCCTTCGATAACTATCGATGCATGCTGTAACACCCTAGTTCATTTATGCCAATTCTGTTGTGGGTATTTTTTATTTATGGCTATTTCTTGATTTATTATGTTTTGGGTGCTTATAGTATAATTAGTGTAACACCCGAGTCCATTTATACCAATTCCAGTTCTCGTATTTCTTTATTCGTGATATGTCTTGATTTAACATATTTTAGGTGCGAATGGTATTTTATATTTTACATTGCATTCGACCCGACCCGCTTGCTTAAACCTGTTTGATTCTTATTTATAAATTACATTGACTTGTTGCATGGACACGTGCATCTCATGTTTAGTACATACTGGTATTTTATCTAGTATCGCATCTTTTATTATATAACATTTTAGGTCACAGAAAATAATTTAAAATTTCATTTCATATCCTGCATGATACCCCTAACCCCGTAGTAGCATCCGCGCATCTTGTTCTCGTCCCGTTCAGTGAAACGGACGTGTTTGGATGGCTACGCGCACGTACGTCCATCCGTTCTTGGGGGTATGCATTTTCGTTACCAGAGCATTCATTTTGAAATTTGGAAGTCGCTTATATTTTTAATATTTTAAATCTGAATTTTTAGACCCGACCCGGACGTGTTTTGGAGTAAGTTTGTATTTGCCAAAATCTCAAAACGGACTAATATTATATTCTTTATATATTTATAAACTATTAATATATTTTAACTAAAATATATTATTTTATCCTTATATATATATACTAACTGTAAGAATTATATATATATATATATATATATATATATATATATTATTTATTTTGTAAAACTAAAACAAATCAATCAATACCGATTGATCTCTCTCTCCGTTTCTCTCTCTCTCTCCTGACGCGCGCTCTCTCTCTCTGTCTCTCTCTCTTCACATATATATTAAAATATATATTTTAAAGTTATATCCTAACTCTAAATCACAACAGACTCTCTCCCTCTTCCTTTTAATATTTATATATTAATTTTATACATTGTTTTTACAAAGGAAACCCACGTTCTCTCTCTCCTCACTTCTTCTTTTCAAAATTTTCTTTCCCGCGCCTCGCGCCCGCGCCCCTCGCCTGCGCTCGCCGTCGCCGCCTTGTCTCGTCGTCGTCGCCTCAACCCTCTCCCATCTCCTCGACCCTCTTCTCCCATCACCACAACCACCACCACCATCACCCAACGGCCACGACCCATCGCCTGCGGGAAACCCTACATCACCGCACTCCCCCTCGTTCACCCTCATCGCCACCGATCTCCCTCGTCGGCCTCGTCTTCACCTCCCCGTCTTCCTTCTCTTCTCCTCCTTTCATTCCAGACGACCCACAACCACCGTAACCCATAACCCGAACCCCTAGCTCCCTGCAAGCAGACCCCAGTGCCGGCGACCCATCACCTCGTCGTCACCCTTCACTTCCACCGACCTCCTCAACCCCCGCGGACCTCACCTTCACCACCTCCGACTCTTGACGCCATCACCACCATCATCAACTCCATCACCTTCTTTCCCGATTTCAAGAACCTAGCACCTCACTGCCATCACCTGCTTCCTCGCCGGCGATCCCTTGCCGTCGCCTCAACACCTTCGCAACCACCTCCTCGCCTTCTCCCAAACCCCAGAGCCACACCAAACCCCAGTCTCTTTCTTCTCTTCCTTCTTCTTCTTCTTCTTCTTTGCTTCTCTTTTCTTTCTTGATCTGGTTTTTCCCGGCCATCACCGGAGCTGTGCCGTCGCTGACGTTCAAACTGACCCAGAGTACATCCCCAGCCAGCGTGTTCAACTTCTTGATGTGCCTGGACCTTCCCGTGTGCGCGTGTGGATGTTGTAACATTTGCCGACATTGGACGCTGCGTGCGCATCCCGTATCGTGATCCGATCAAGGCAAGTAAAACTTGCTACATGCTATCTATATGATTTTATAACTATTTAATTACATAGTAAACCTGTAGATTACATATAATGCCATATGTTCCATTTTTCCCTTTCGATGTTCCATATATCATTTTAGTTTTGGATCTTGAAATACACCCTGCTGCATGTTAGATTACAATATCATGTACCCACGTCCATATTTAAATCATATAATAATTATCTGCATAGCCCATAGTACCTTTAAATAGTTTTACCCTACCGGACACCCGTTTGCATTCATGTAACCTATTTTAGATATAATTGCATCCCCAGATTATTTAACCCATAATAACGAGATTTTAATATTCCATATTCATTTAAGTGTATGATACTTAATATTGAAACCATAACCCTTTAATCATAACTGTGCAACCATATGTTTGAATCTGTACTTATTTGCATATCACATTACGATATTCTATTTTATTGTTTTACTAGCACCCCATACTTGCTTTGTGTACCCAAGCTTATTCTAGTTTGATTATGAGCACCCACTTGACATCTTGTGCACCCTGACATGACTTGTTACACCTACTACTTGACACGACATGGTACTGTGCAACTCTTGACAGCACATGATATCTATATACTACCTGACTTGACCTGATGTACCATGGCTTTACCTGTTACCTGATCTTGTGTCTAATGCCAACAAACCTGACCTGTTGTCCTTACGGACTGTTCCTGTTGTCTATCCAGACAAACCTGTACCTGCCTGATCCTGTGTTGGCATTAACTCTAGATTATTTAATACAGGACTTGAACACATATAACTTGGGGGTATGGGGAAATCAATGATGAAACCTGACTTGTAACTCGACAGTTTGCTACCTTTATTGATCAGTTTTAGAGGCTAGGCCAGCCTTGGGATGATGCTGCTGACATCATCCATCGTTATCCACTACCTTTTAGAGGCTAGGCCAGCCTTGGGAATTTTCCATGGACATCATTCATCGTTACCCTTTTTCCTTTTAGTGCCAGCGGCATGTCTCGGTTTCAGCCCGAGAATCTTCACCGTGATTCCGGGCACGCACGGAATACTATTGAGTTACATCGATGATTCATCAAATTGATTTTAAAGACTTGAGAGTAGTTAACCCAATAGACCAGTTTAGATTACTCACTGCACACTACCTTTCACTGCCCTGACTTATATTGCCGTTACACTTGCTTTACCTTTTACGATCATACTTGCATGTCTTGCTACCCTGTTTATATATTATTGCTTGATGTTATGACGTGCTGACGTCTGGGTTTTGCATGGCCCAGATCCTCTACCTTTGTTGCAGACTGATCAGGAGTTTTGCCGCTGTTAGACCGAGCGGTAGGGATCCTGTTGGTATCCAGTCTTACTTTCCAGGTGTTTATTTGATCTTTTGCTTCCGTATATTATATTATTTCTTGACTCGTTTATTCTGGATCATGGACATGTACTAGATAGTTTAGTTTACTTTCCTGTTCTTGAAATCTCTACAGCCGTAATGTGACTGTGGAGGGATTTTTCCTATCCACAGGTAGCATGGTTGGCTATGTTACGTGCCTATCTTAGCGTACTCTGGAAAGCGGGGCGTGACAATTGGTATCTGTATTTACATCCGACCCGACCCGCTTGCTGGAAACCCGTCTTGATTCCTATTTATGATTTATCCCGGCTAGTTTTGAGGATCCGTGCACTTTCATGTTGTATAACTGCATTATATCTGGCATCTTCATTTTTCAATATAACATTTAAAGTCAAATAAAATATTTTAAAACTATCTAGCATGGTCTGTATCATACCCCTAACCCTGTTGTAGCATCCGTACATCATATTCTTGTCCTGTTCAATAAAACTGACTCGTTTGGATAGCTACGTGCACGCTACGTGTATCCGTTCTTGGGGGTATGCATTTTCGTTACCCGGATATCCTATTTTGGTTTTGGTTAACACGTATATTATCCGTATTTTCAAATCATAATTTTAGACCCGACCCGGACGTGTTTTAGAGTATCTTTGTATTATCCAGAAAACTCAAATTTTCTAAATATTATATTATTTATACATTATACTGTTACCTAATATATATACTCAAATATATTTTAACATCAGAATCTCACCCGCTCTTATATATATATATATATATATATATATATATATATATATATATATATATATATATATATATTCTTTTATATTTTTTATCCCTATTAAATCTTAACCCACTGTTCCCCTCATCTCTCTCTCTCCCCCAAAAATCTATATATATCTTTTTAACCCTATATTAACTCACCCCCACGTTCTTTCTCTCCTCAACATCTTCTTCCTTTCTTTTTCTCTTTCCCTGCGCACGAACCCAACTGCAGAAACCCACGCCTCGCGTCGCCTCACCGCTCGTCGCCTCCTCTCGTCGCTGACCTCACTTCCTCTCTCCCCGCTCATCTCTCTCTCCCCTGCAACCTTTTCCCGATGAGAACCCACTGAAACCCAAACCCACGACCCCTTCCAACCCCGCCTGCACCCGCGTCGCCGCGATCACCCCTCGCCGCCGACCTCCCTCATTGGTCTCATCACCATCCCCATCACCACGACCTCCTCTCCTCCTCCCTGCACCCCGACCAGAACCCTGCACACCAAGAACCCTAGCATCGCAGCTTCTGCCCATCGTTGGAAACCCGCTGCCTGCAGAGGACCTCGTCGTCAACGACCCATCTTCGTCATCACCCCCTCGCTTCTGACCCCAGAGCACCCAACCCGGAGAACCACAGCCCTTCCTTTTCTTCTTCTTCTTCTTTTTTTCTCTTGCTTTCTTGGATTCGCGTTTCTGGTCAATCGCCTAAGCCGTGACCGTAGATGATGATCCGGGCGACCCAGTGGACGTCCCTAGCCAGCGTGGTCGTGTTCTTGCTTTGCCTGGTCCTATTCTGCATGCCCGTGTATGCATCGGGACAATTACCGATATCGTACGGGACGTACGCACCCCGTCGTGAGATCCGATCAGGCAAGTTTATCTTGCTACATGCTATGATACATATTTTGCATCCATATGAATAAAAATATCACATGTTCACTGCATTATACATCCATGTTACTGTTTTATTGTTTTCGGATAGTCGTTCGTATCCGTATCATTTATTACCTATATAGTCGCATGCAAGTTTATCTTGCTATATGCTATGATATATATTTTGCATCCATATAAATAAAAATATTACATGTTTATTGTATCGTGTATCCATGTTACCATTTTACTGTTTTGCGATACCCGTTCGCATCCGTATCATTTATTGCATCTCTAGTTACATGCCATATCATATAATTTCATGTTACTGTTATGTTAGTACCCCATACTTGATAATGTGCATCATACGTAGTTATGGTGTTGTAGATGTGATCCCTGATAAACACTTGTGCATTCGTGTTTTACCGTGATTCGATACTTGCTACATTTTACTATTGGGCATCCATTTGATACACTGTGTATAACCTGACATAACCTGATACACCACTGCTTGACTTGATACTTGATCCTGTTACTAATGCCGACAACCCTGACATGTTGTCCCGATGGACGTTACTGTTGTCTGTATAGACAAAACCTGTACCCGCTTGATCCTGTGTTGGCATTAGATATCGATTGGTAATACCTGATTTGATCACATAACCTTGGGGGTAAGGGAAAATCAAGAATGTAACCGAACGTAACTCAAAGGGCTATTATATTGTTTGCCGTTTTTCCGGGCGTTACGGAATATATTGTTTGCCGTTTTTCCGGGCGTTACGGCATATATTGTTTGCCGTTTTTCCGGGCATTACGGAATAATCCTGTTACCGTGGTCCCGTGGGGAATGAACGGGACATAGAACAATGGGTTACGATGAGGATTACATTAATTGATTTCAAATACTTGAGAGTAATTAACCTAGTAGTATAGTTTAGATTACTCACCACACGACACATACACTCATACACTTCACTGTTCTATATCCGTGTTTACCTGATTATATTCATGTTATTGTTTATACTCATGCCTGCATATCTCGTGTATTCTGGTTATTTATTATCGTTGACATTATGACGTACTGACGTCTGGGTTTTGCATGGCCCAGATCCACTGTCTTTGTTACAGGCTGACCAGGAGTATTTTAGCCGACAGGCCGAGCAGTGAGGATCCTGTTAGTATCTAGTTTAGTTTAGTTTTATTTACGTACTTTCATTTCCTGATGTGAGCCCGTATTTGGGACGTACTTTCCAGATTTATTGTTTATTGGATTTATTGCTTCCGCATATTATTTCTTGACTCGTTTATTCTGGCATATGGACATGTACAAGATAGTTTATTTTATTTTATTGTTCTTGATATCTTATAGACAGCCGTAATGTGACCGTGGAGGGATGTTTCCTAGCCACGGGTAGCATGGTTGGCTCTGTCACGTGCCGATCTTAGCGCACTCTGGGATGCGAGGCGTGATAGGGTTTGTTTGATATCAGAGCCATAGGATTTAGGTTAATCGGATTTGATTCTTTTGTAGTTGGGTATTGGACCCAATACACGAATCAGAAAACCCGTAATTAGGAACATGTCCTGCCACATTATTGTCGTGATTCTTGAATCTTATCTTTCTCTTGACACTTTGTCTTGACGATATACAAATGACTTTGCATCTCGACTTGAAATCCTTTTAGTTCTCTATTGTTTCTCCCTTCATATTCTTTTGATTCTGATACTAGGATTTTGGCGACTTGAACGGAGTTATGTGATTGTAACTATGAACTGCAGCATGGTTACAATACGGTATTTTATTTAAGTAACTTGGAATCCTATTCTTGATTCATTTCCTTGATTTATGGTCGTTATATTACCTTGCTTCTCTCGGTGTCGTTGCTTACTAGTTCATGTTTTATTGCAAGATTGAATCATGTTTACCGTGCCAATATTCTTTAGTGTCTTGGCTTCTGATGGAGTCATTTCGGGTATTCTACTTGTTCATGTTTTTCCTGCATTAGCATTATTCGATTCTGGTGCATCACATTATTGTATGTCGTCCAAATTTATTGCTGCACACTTGATTTCGTGCACGACCCTGTCTAGTTGTTAGGACATACACACTGGGAACGGGAAGATCATATCTAGTAGCGAGTGCAAGGATTGTTCGGTTGTTATCCGCGGATGTTCCCCTCCGAACGGCGGCCTAGACTTCGCGTCCGTGCCTGAGGTTCGGGGCAGATGCTATTTGGTTTTATCCGTCCACCTCTCCGAAGATACCAAGTTGATTTATGGCACCGTGTATCGGAGGTTTAGACGGATGCGGCCGATGTAGCAGACTTCGTCAGATTCCCCCTCGCTTGAGGGGTTTTTGATTGTGGGGACGCTCTTCCCTGCAGGCGCAAGCCCCTGCAGTTAATTACGCTACCGCATCGCGGTAACAACTTTCTCCTTCTCCAGAATTTCACTTCGTGTCGTGTGTGTTTGTTTTATTTGTGGTTGCCCGTGGATTGTATACGGAGACTGAGTAATGCCGTCGCCCGTAGGACGTGGATTAATCCAAATCCGTATTTACTTAGATTTGGGTTTGGTGTTTTTAGTTTAAGGATGCATTAATCGCGTTGCGGCTAAGATCAACTTAAACGTTCGTTAAGGATACGATAGTCCTGTTTAAGACTAAGATCAACTTAACGCGATCGTTTAGATCCGACAAAAGAGTGTTTGGGCTCTATTGTTCCAGTTTGGGAGATTCATAGTCCAATTTGGGACTAAAGTCTGTTTGGAGGATACGTTAGCCATTTTTGAGGCTAAGATCGACTCAAACGTTTGTTAAGGATACGTTAGTCCAGTTTGAGACTAAGATCAACTTAACGGGACCGTTTAGATCCGACAAAAGAGCATTTGGGCTCTATTGTGCCAGTTTAGGGACGTGGTGGTCCATATTCCAGTTTAGGGACGTGGTGGTCCAATATTAGTTTAGGGACGTTTCGGTCCATCATTAGTTTAGGGACGTTTCGGTCCGATATTAGTTTAGGGACGTTTCGGTCCACGAGTTTAAGGACCCCGCGGTCCATATTCATGTGTGGTCGTTAGGACCCGTCACCTCTCTGACGTCGTTGAAGGATTACAACGATAGGTGTCGAAGGAGTTCGGAGATATACCCTCGAACCGGATGTAAATTCATTTAGGGAGCAGCCGTGCTCAGTCAATTTAATTTGAGGACTTATGGCCATGACTGGGCTAAGTCCAGTTGAATGTTCAACATTTTTATTTGTCTTTGGCCAAATAATGCATTGCATTATGTTTGTTTTGTTTGGGCTCTGCCCTTTTATAAATGATGCAGAGCATCTATTTTGTTTGGGCTCTGCCCCTTTTATTGCACTGCAATTTAATTAGGCCTACTAGGTCTTTTTGGTTTGGGCCTGGCCCTTTAGAAAATGCATTGCATTTATCAAGCGCTTTGCGCCAATCAAAAAGCACAACAGTGCAAATTTATAAGTGCAAAGCACTATTAATTTGAGAATCTTTTAGATTCAAGAACCAATGGTTCATAAAAGAAGTGCAAAGCACTATTTGATTTCTTGATCTAATTTAGATCAAAGAAGAACAAGTTTTTCTTTTTATTTCAAGAAACAAAGGTTCATAAAAGTGCAAAGCACTATTTTTTTTTCTGTTTTTTTTTCTTGTTTTAGAGAACCAGTGGTTCATAAGAAGTGCAAAGCACTATTAATTTAAGAACCATTTAGGTTCAAGAACCGATGGTTCATAAAACAAGTGCAAGGCAGTATTTGATTTAGATCTAAGAAAAAATAAGTTTTTCTTGTTTTTCTTATCTCAGAGAACCAAAGGTTCATGAAAGTGCAAAGCACTATTAATTTAATAACCTTTTAGGTTCAAGAACCGATGGTTCATAAAACAAGTGCAAGGCACTATTTTTATTTTTATTTTATTTATTTATTTATTTATTTATTGAAGATCCATGATCTTGTTCACAAGAGAAATTTCTCTTCTTTCAAGGGTTTTTACCTTTTTTTTTATTCTTCAAGAATTCTCAAGGGTTCTCTTCTCTCTTCTTTTTTTTTAGCAAGGTGTTCCTCCTCTTTGAAATGAGGTCTAGGGTCCTTTTTATAGTGCCCATAAATTAGTTAAAGTTTGTTAAAAAGATCTTTTCTGAATGATTTGGGGAATTTTCCCCACCGTTGGATCTTTGATCCGAAGGCCCCTGTTTTACAGAAGAAATCTTCTTGTTTTAACAAGAACAGAAAAAAATTTCCTTAAATCTTCATTCTGTTGTTGCGCAACTCACCAGCGCGTGACACGTGTCGCGCAGCGAAGCGCTTGCGCAACAGCGCTTGCGCAACTGCGCAGACACGTGTCGCGCAGCGAAGCGCTTGCGCCACAGCGCTTGCGCAACTGCGCAGACACGTGTCGCGCAGCCGTGCGCTTGCGCAGTTGTGCTTGCGCAACTGCGCAGACACGTGTCGCGCAGCCGTGCGCTTGCGCAGCGCAGACACGTGTCGTGCAGCCGTGCGCTTGCGCAGTTGTGCTTGTGCAACTGCAGACACGTGTCGCGCAGCCGTGCGCTTGCGCAGCGCAGACACGTGTCGTGCAGCCGTGCGCTTGCGCAGATGTGCTTGCGCAACTGCGCAGACACGTGTCGCGCAGCCGTGCGCTTGCGCAGCTGTGGTTGCGCAGACACGTGTCGCGCAGCGGTGCGCTTGCGCAGTTGTGCTTGCGCAACTGCGCAGACACGTGTCGTGCTGTGGTGCGCTTGCGCAGTTGAGTGTTGCTTATGTTTTTTAAAGAGCCTTGCTCGTATCAACTTCTGACACGTGGCGCGTTGCGCGCAGCGCAAAGAATCTGAAGCGTTGCTTCATTCATTAAAGTTTTAATTTTTCAAAGCAAAGCTTTATTTCTGATTGGGGGAAGATGAAGCGTTGCTTCATCTCCCGCCTTTGAATTTGAACAGAGCTTTGCTCTGATTGGGGTAAACAAATGCCCCCCCACCGCTGCGCTTACGTGGCCTCCAAACGCAAGCGCAACGGTGGCAGAATCCGAACCGTCGCGGCACCTTTTGGCAGTTGAAGAGGCGATTGATGCCTATAAATAGGACCTTCTGTCCTCAAAAAAATTCTTTACCACTTCAAGAATTTTGACTCAGAGCCTTGCTCTTGCTTAAGAATTTTCAGAGGCTTGCTCTTGATTTCTTCACGAGATAGCGAGGGCTTAGGCCGCAGGTTCCGATCTGCTGCCTAAAACTTTTCAACTCTATGAGCCGTGAGGGTCTCATAGAGACTTTTCTCCCTACGGATCGAGAGGATCTCGTAGGTGGGTTTTTTCTCCTTAGGAATCGTGAGGATTCCTAAGTTTGGTTTTCTCTTGTAAGTCATAAGGATCCTATAAGAGAATTGTTCCCTCTTACGAGTCGAGAGGACTTGTAAGCGGTTGCTTCCCTCCTTGTCGAAGTTCGATGTCGGAGGGTGAGACCCGTGGATGGTATGCAAGAGACCATTTTGGGCCAACTTGCAGGGTCCCAATGCTTAGGAAACAGGCTTCTTTTATGCCCACTGCCTAAGGCTTCATCTCACGAGTCGAGCCGCCTCGACAATTTTTCACAAGTCGAAACGAATCGAACGTTTCTCGCAAGAACATCTTAACGTCGCACTTAACCTCTGCTCTTTACGACAGAAGCCCGTTAAGGTTGGTGGTACTTAGGGTTTTGGCCATCGTACCGTCGCATAAGCTGATATAGTCCTCGATAGGCAATCGTGCTGTTCAAGTAGCCCTGCGACTGCCGTGTCTCTGATCCCTTCGGGGGCTGGACAAGACGTCTTCAAGCAATCCTCCTTGGCAGTTTGACCGTCGGAAGAGCAAGCGCTAGGAATTTGCCATGCCGCTTTTTACTTGAGGTTAGGCTCATTTTGGAGAGCCCCGATGAGTCATAACCACTCCGCGCTGGTGTGGGGATGATCTCCGATAGTCTTTCGGGTTTTATATGAGTTGCCGTCAAGACCCTGAAGCTAGGAATTTGGCCTTTGCTTCGTTTGCTGGCATTGCGTCTGCTGTATCGAGACGAATGTTGCGGTGGGAACTAGGGATTTTGCCGTGGCTCCGTTTGTTTGATGACGTTGCGTCTGCTGTATCGAGACGAACGTTGGGGTGACATCTCGTCTGCTGTATCGAGACGGACGTCGAGGTTGTCTCTAGGTTGCTGGTGAACCGTCGAGGTTTGGAACTAGGGATTTTGCCGTGGCTCCTTTCGTTTAATGACGTTGCGCCTGCTGTGTCGAGACGAACGTTGGGGTGACATCTCGTCTACTGTATCGAGACGGACGTCGAGGTGGTGACCATTCTGTGCTAGTGCGAAATGATCTCCGGTTGTCTTTCCGGTTTTATATGAGTTACCGTCAAGACGTCGAAGCTAGGAATGTGGCCTTCGCTTCGTTTGCTGGCATTGCGTCTGCTGTATCGAGACGAATGTTGCGGTGGGAACTAGGGATTTTGCCGTGGCTCCGTTTGTTTGATGACGTTGCGTCTGCTGTATCGAGACGAACGTTGGGGTGACATCTCGTCTGCTGTATCGAGACGGACGCCGAGGTTGTCTCTAGGTTGCTGGTGAACCGTCGAGGTTAGGAACTAGGTATTTTGCCGTGGCTCCTTTCGTTTAATGACGTTGCGCCTGCTGTGTCGAGACGAACGTTGGGGTGACATCTCGTCTACTGTATCGAGACGGACGTCGAGGTGGTGACCATTCTGTGCTAGTGCGAAATGATCTCCGGTTGTCTTTCCGGTTTTATATGATTTACCGTCAAGACGTCGAAGCTAGGAATGTGGCCTTCGCTTCGTTTGCTTCGGTGTGTCCAAATCCTGCTGGAGGAAGAACGCTGAGGCGACAAATCGTCTGCTGTATCGAAACGAACGTCAAGGTGGTGACCACTCTGTGCTGGTGCGAGATGATCTCCGATTGTCTTTCCGGTTTTATGTGAGTTACCGTAAAGACGTTGAAGCTAGGAATTTGGCCTTCGCTTCGTTTGCTTTGGCGCATCCGAATCCTGTTGGGGGAAGAACGCTGGGGCGACAACTCGTCTGCTGTATCGAAACGAACGTCGAGGTGGTGACCACTCCGTGCTGGTGTGAGATGATCTCTGATTGTCTTTCCGGTTTTATATGAGTTACCGTCAAGACGTCGAAGCTAGGAATGTGGCCTTCGCTTCGTTTGCTTTGGTGTGTCCAAATCCTGTTGGAAGACGAACGCTGGGGTTAACATTTCGTCTGCTGTATCGAGACGAACGTCAAGGTGGTGACCACTCTGTGCTGGTGCGAGATGATCTCCGATTGTCTTTCCGGTTTTATGTGAGTTACCATAAAGACGTTGAAGCTAGGAATTTGGCCTTCGCTTCATTTGCTCACACTGCGTCTGGTGTATTGAGACGAATGCTGAGGTGGAGCTGGGATTTTGCCGTCACTCCGCTTTGTTTCGACCTTGGGGTCTTTTGTTAACTTTGCATGTACACCCTGCTGGGCTGCGAAGGAACGCTGCTGTTGACATTGCGTCTGCTGTAACGAGACGAATGCCGAGATGGAGTTGGGATTTTGCCATCGCTCCGTTTGATGGTGTAACATCTGTGTCTTGTTGGAATGAGGAGGCACACCGTTGTTGGTCTCCAGGCTGTAGATATGGCCATTGAGATTTGGAACTAGAGACTTTGTCATGGTTCCGTTTCGTTGCGACTCTGGGGTCGGTTGTTGACGTCACGTCTGCATCTGGTTGGAGTGAGGAGAAACGCCATTAGTGATCTCTAAGTTGTCGATATTGACGTCGAGACCCTGAAGCTAGGGACCTTCCATTGCTCCGTTTGTTGACATCGTATTTGCAATATGGCGACAAATGTCGAGTTTGTCTCTAGGTCATCTATGAACCGTCGAGATTTGGCTTCATTTTCTGGTGGAGCCTGTTAGGAAGGTATTGTTCCCTTTTTATCTGTGCCCCTGGATTGTATACAGGGATCGATGTGATTTCACCTGTAGGGCAAAAAGTTTCATTCTTTCATTTTTTTTTATTCTTTCCGCGATGCTCTATCATTTCAGCTTTTATATCGCGAAGGTCGCGATTGCCCAATCATTTCGGCTATTTTTCGCGGTGCCCAATCATTTCGGCTATTTACTTTATTTTTACTCGCTACTTTTTATTGCGAGTTGGCCAATCATTTCGACTGTTTATTTTATTTTTACTCGTTTTTTTTATTGCGAGTTGCCCAATCATTTCAGCTATTTTTCTTTTTACTCGTGCATACATTTTTACTTGCTGATTTTGTTTGCAAGTTGCCCCATCATTTCGGCTATTTCGTATGCATTTTTTTTTATGAGTAGGGGATTTGGGATCTGATACCAATCTTGGCATCAGCATCGCTGCGACTGGAATATTGCCAGGAGCGAATCATCATTTTCCGTCAAAGGACTTGGAATTTGATACCGGTTTAGGCATCAGCATCGCTGCAACTGGGATATTGCTAGGAGCGAATCATCATTTGCCATAAAAGGACTTGGAATTTGATAGCGGTCTAGGCATCAGTATCGCTGCAACTGGGATATTGCCAGGAGCGAATCATCATTTGCCTCTGTCGATATTGAACAAAGGTGGCTTAGTAAACAGGGTTAAGGGTCCTGTCGGCTAAGGCTTTTGACTTCATGAGCCGTAAGGGTCTCACAAAGGTATTTCTCCCTACAAGTCGTGAGGATCTTGTAGGTGTGTTTTCTCCTTGGGAATCGTGAGGATTCCTAAGTGCATGTTCTCTTGTAAGTCGTAAGGATCTTACAAAAGGGTTTTCTCCTTATAAGTCGAGAGGACTTACAAGTGTTGTTTGCTGTACAAGCATATCCCTAGTCACGGATGGGACTTTGTTAGGGAAATATTTATTTGCGCCCGTGGATTGTATACAAGGGTCAATATTGGACTACTTGTAGGGCAATATCGAAGGTTGTGGGGGTTGCTTAAGAACAGGTTAAGGTTTCTGCAACTTAAGACTTTCAAATCTTATGAGCCGTAAGGGTCCCACAAGAGAGTTCTCCTTACGAGTCGTGAGGATCTCGCAAGTGTATCTTCTCCTTCGGAATCGTGGGGATCCCTAAGTGTGTTGTTCCTTTGTGAATCGTAAGGATCGCACGCAGGTGGTTTCTCCTTACAGGGTCGAGAGGACCCTATAAGTGTTCCTTAACGAGGTTGCGCCCTTTCAGGTTTTCACAAACACTCGCCGGTAGCCCTGCTGTTTTTACTCACGGAGCCCTTTCGGGTTTTCATCCGTGCCCATTTTGCTTGTGGACATACCGTTTTTTTTTATTCTCTTTTTTTTTCTTTTTTTTTCTTTTTTTTTTCTTTTTTTTCTTTTTTTTTTAACACGTCAGCCTGAAGATGCTGTGGGTTGGGAGTAGTTTAACGACGTTTCGGTCATTTGCAAGTTTTAGGACATTGCGGTCCGTCGTTAGTTTAAGGACGTTTTCGGTCCGTTGTTAGTTTAAGGACGTTTCGGTCCGTTATCCAGTTTTAGGACGTAGTGGTCCGTTAGGCTTTCTCTATGAATGAGCATGATGCCCCCGGCGTGTCCATATTTTTCGGAGCATGCGGTTGTGGCGGGTTCACCTTCCAAATTTCGGACAACGCGAACTTGCCCTGTTGGTATTGGTCTTCAACCCAGTTTTTGAAGACGTAGCAATTCTCGATCAGATGACCTACCGTTTGGTGGTAAGGGCAATAATTAGGATTATTAATATCGCCTGGCTGCAACGGACGTTTTGGATTCGGCAGATTGATGAGTCTGTTACGCACTGCCAGCTCAAACAGTCTTCTCGTTTTATTCTGAGGAAACGAGTAAGGACGCCCTAGCCTCTCTTCGAGGGATGGGCGTGGACGCACGTTGTTTTGGCGAGCGACCGGCTTTGAGTTGCTCGACTGTTGCTGAGCGTTGGCGACGATGATCGCTTTTCCTTTCTCATTTCGGGGATCGGGTCTTGGAGGAGACGGTCTATGGCCCATCTGGTCCATTTGGGCTAATTTGTCGATCAAGGCCTGGAAGGTGGTCGGCCTGAAGAACATCATGAATTGCGAGATGGTCGCCTGCGGATCGAGGGTGCCCACAAACATGCCTACCGCAGGTGCCTCTTCTATGCGTTGTTCGCATTTCGACCATAGGTTTCGCCATCGTGTTGCGTATTGGACCCATGTTTCGCCTGACCTTATCCTGGCATTAATCAGTGCTGTAATCGGGGTGCGTTCACTAGCACTTGCGAATCTTTGTGTAAACAGCAGTTCCATCTCTGCAAATGTTTTGACAGAGTCGTTAGGTAGCTCCGAATACCATTCAAAGGCTGTTTCTGCTAAGCTGCCGACGAATTGACGTAGCAACAATTTGTCATCGCCTCCAGTATTGCCGCATAAGGCCCTGAACTGAGCGACATGCTGATGCGGATTCCCTGTCCCTTTATATACGTGGAATTTAGGGATCGTATATCCTGGCGGGTAATTGATTTGGTCATACCAGCTCGGATACGGTCTTCCGGTTCTAACAATTTGCCCAGCCGCTTCATTCGCCTAATGAACCCGGATCTGCTGAGCTATATATTCGTCTAGGTCAACTTTGGAGATTGCCTCCTCCTTGGCTGTTGACAGAGCCGGCGGAGGATTTGACGTTTCTCCCCTGTCGTCTTCAAGGACGATCGGAGGATCTTCAGCAGGAGGGTCCGGCTGTAACATCATCCCTACCATATCTTGGAAGAGGAGCGCCATCTGTTTTATGTTAGCCGCTTGCTCTGCAGCTTCTTTGTCCCTCTTTTCGAGGACTCTGCGTAAAAAGTCAGCGTCGGTTTCTTGTTCTTGACGCTCATCCGAAGACGTTTCAGAGCTTTCTTTTGGCTCAGTGAGTGCAGCCATTGTAGTCATCATTTCCTGAAGCTTTTGTTGTTGCTCCTGGGCTTTCGTCACGGATCGGGTGAGCGGTCGGTAGCCCGTAGAAGTGCGGCTTTCCTCCTTTCCAGAAGCCATATAAACAGTGTGCACCACCATGCCCCCAGACTTGGGGCGTTTGTGTTCGGTGTCTTTGCGATTTGCCGAAGACACAGGGGCTTTTTGCGGCCTCCTTTTTTGAGTGATTGGAGTTAAGGGAGCCGTTGTAGTGGGCACCCAAGTAGCTTTTGCTTTTTGTGGTTTGACATAGTAATCCTTCCCCTGCCGAACCTTCATCTTTTTCTGTCGTCGGAGGCAGTCTTGATCGATCACCGACTCTTGGACCTGTCGCCAGACTTTGTAAATTTTAGAGGACAGCCGTTGAGGGGGCTGCTCTAGCTTCTTCTCTGGAGTATTCTCCACAGGTGAAGGAGTTCGCTTTAGCACCGCAGTAGGAGAGTTTCTGCGCACCTTGTTGAGCAGTTCAAAGCTGTTCTTGGTTGGAACAGCAGCATCGATCCTCACCGTTGGAGCTGGTGGCGTAAATCCAGAGGGGGAGTTGCCCCCAGCCTTCCTCACTCGGCGCCAGTAGCGACGTCGGGCATGTCGTGCTGATGGAGTTGTTTCAGCTATAGGGGTGACCTCCTCATGCCCCTTATGTTGGTCAGAATATACTGGTACCATCTTTTTAAAGATCGACGTCCGTTGAACGGGGATGGCCAACTTGTCAGAAGCGGACTTCTGAACATGGGAAGCAACCTTGGTGATTTTTCCAGGAACGTGAGTTGGAATGGCTATCCGCTTCGGGATAATGCCTTCTGGTATGACAGGCTTCTTCATGAGCCTGTTAGAGCTCTGGCCCAGTCCGTTAAAAACTGAAGCAGTGGAGTTGGACGACCCGTTGAGAGGGGTCGCGGCAGTGGTAAGTCGATCAAAGACCGACTTCTTTGGAGCTTCTTGCAATGTCATTGGGACGTTGAAGCTCATTGGTGGGAGCATGGTCCCAAAAAATAGTCCAGTGGTGGCTTGAGCCACCTGCTCCACCGGCATTTTGAAAAGGGAAACCGTTTGGGGCCCATAAGTCACTCCTCCAGTAATGACGGAGCGAGAGTTATCGCTGCGGGCGGTGCAGTTCGAAGCCATCGATTTTCTGTTTTCTGCATAGAGCAAGACACCAAATATTAGTACCTTGAATCCACAGGCAATCACAGCAAACCGCGATTTGTTCGCGAACACGACACACGAAGTGTGGAGTGGAAAGAGGAAAAGGTCCCACCGGGCGTGCCAGAATCTGTTCCCCTCCGAACGGCGGCCTAGACTTCGCGTCCGTGCCTGAGGTTCGGGGCAGATGCTATTTGGTTTTATCCGTCCACCTCTCCGAAGATACCAAGTTGATTTATGGCACCGTGTATCGGAGGTTTAGACGGATGCAGCAGATGTAGCAGACTTCGTCAGATTCCCCCTCGCTTGAGGGGTTTTTGATTGTGGGGACGCTCTTCCCTGCAGGCGCAAGCCCCTGCAGTTAATTACGCTACCGCATCGCGGTAACAACTTTCTCCTTCTCCAGAATTTCACTTCGTGTCGTGTGTGTTTGTTTTATTTGTGGTTGCCCGTGGATTGTATACGGAGACTGAGTAATGCCGTCGCCCGTAGGACGTGGATTAATCCAAATCCGTATTTACTTAGATTTGGGTTTTGTGTTTTTAGTTTAAGGATGCATTAATCGCGTTGCGGCTAAGATCAACTTAAACGTTCGTTAAGGATACGATAGTCCTGTTTAAGACTAAGATCAACTTAACGCGATCGTTTAGATCCGACAAAAGAGTGTTTGGGCTCTATTGTTCCAGTTTGGGAGATTCATAGTCCAATTTGGGACTAAAGTCTGTTTGGAGGATACGTTAGCCATTTTTGAGGCTAAGATCGACTCAAACGTTTGTTAAGGATACGTTAGTCCAGTTTGAGACTAAGATCAACTTAACGGGACCGTTTAGATCCGACAAAAGAGCATTTGGGCTCTATTGTGCCAGTTTAGGGACGTGGTGGTCCATATTCCAGTTTAGGGACGTGGTAGTCCAATATTAGTTTAGGGACGTTTCGGTCCGATATTAGTTTAGGGACGTTTCGGTCCATCATTAGTTTAGGGACGTTTCGGTCCGATATTAGTTTAGGGACGTTTCGGTCCGATATTAGTTTAGGGACATTTCGGTCCACGAGTTTAAGGACCCCGCAGTCCATATTCATGTGTGGTCGTTGGGACCCGTCACCTCTCTGACGTCGTTGAAGGATTACAACGATAGGTGTCGAAGGAGTTCAGAGATATACCCTCGAACCGGATGTAAATTCATTTAGGGAGCAGCCGTGCTCAGTCAATTTAATTTGAGGACTTATGGCCATGACTGGGCTAAGTCCAGTTGAATGTTCAACATTTTTATTTGTCTTTGGCCAATTAGGCCTGAGTTAGGGCTTTGCCCCTTTTTAAATAATGCATTGCATTATGTTTGTTTTGTTTGGGCTCTGCCATTTTATAAATGATGCAGAGCATCTATTTTGTTTGGGCTCTGCCCCTTTTATTGCACTGCAATTTAATTAGGCCTACTAGGTCTTTTTGGTTTGGGCCTGGCCCTTTAGAAAATGCATTGCATTTATCAAGCGCTTTGCGCCAATCAAAAAGCACAACAGTGCAAATTTATAAGTGCAAAGCACTATTAATTTGAGAATCTTTTAGATTCAAGAACCAATGGTTCATAAAAGAAGTGCAAAGCACTATTTGATTTCTTGATCTAATTTAGATCAAAGAAGAACAAGTTTTTCTTTTTATTTCAAGAAACAAAGGTTCATAAAAGTGCAAAGCACTATTTTTTTTTATTTCTGTTTTTTTTTCTTGTTTTAGAGAACCAGTGGTTCATAAGAAGTGCAAAGCACTATTAATTTAAGAACCTTTTAGGTTCAAGAACCGATGGTTCATAAAACAAGTGCAAGGCATTATTTGATTTAGATCTAAGAAAAAATAAGTTTTTCTTGTTTTTCTTATCTCAGAGAACCAAAGGTTCATGAAAGTGCAAAGCACTATTAATTTAATAACCTTTTAGGTTCAAGAACCGATGGTTCATAAAACAAGTGCAAGGCACTATTTTTATTTTTATTTTATTTATTTATTTATTGAAGATCCATGATCTTGTTCACAAGAGAAATTTCTCTTCTTTCAAGGGTTTTTACCTTTTTTTTTATTCTTCAAGAGTTCTCAAGGGTTCTCTTCTCTCTTCTTTTTTTTTAGCAAGGTGTTCCTCCTCTTTGAAATGAGGTCTAGGGTCCTTTTTATAGTGCCCATAAATTAGTTAAAGTTTGTTAAAAAGATCTTTTCTGAGTGATTTGGGGAATTTTCCCCACCGTTGGATCTTTGATCCGAAGGCCCCTGTTTTACAGAAGAAATCTTCTTGTTTTAACAAGAACAGAAAAAAATTTCCTTAAATCTTCATTCTGTTGTTGCGCAACTCACCAGCACGTGACACGTGTCGCGCAGCGAAGCGCTTGCGCAACAGCGCTTTGCGCAACTGCGCAGACACGTGTCGCGCAGCGAAGCGCTTGCGCAACAGCGCTTGCGCAACTGCGCAGACACGTGTCGCGCAGCCGTGCGCTTGCGCAGTTGTGCTTGCGCAACTGCGCAGACACGTGTCGCGCAGCCGTGCGCTTGCGCAGCGCAGACACGTGTCGCGCAGCCGTGCGCTTGCGCAGATGTGCTTGCGCAGACACGTGTCGCGCAGCGGTGCGCTTGCGCAGTTGTGCTTGCGCAACTGCGCAGACACGTGTCGTGCTGCGGTGCGCTTGCGCAGTTGAGTGTTGCTTATGTTTTTTAAAGAGCCTTGCTCGTATCAACTTCTGACACGTGGCGCGTTGCGCGCAGCGCAAAGAATCTGAAGCGTTGCTTCATTCATTAAAGTTTTAATTTTTCAAAGCAAAGCTTTATTTCTGATTGGGGGAAGATGAAGCGTTGCTTCATCTCCCGCCTTTGAATTTGAACAGAGCTTTGCTCTGATTGGGGTAAACAGCGGACATGAGTTATTTGCAGATTTCTTGGTGATAGATACCGGCAGTTATGATATTGTCTTGGGAATGGATTTTCTTGGCACGTTCCACACCCACATTGATTGTAGGGCAAAGAAAGTGATTTTCCAGATTCCCGGACATCCGGAGTTTGTATTTGCTAGAGGTAGCAGTTCTGTCGGGCCAGTCGAGTTTAGGGCTAGGCTGACAAACAGCGTTCTTTCGTCAATGGAAGTTGATAGGGAGGAAGCGCCATCTGTAGTTCGAGAGTTTATGGACGTGTTCGAGAACATCTCGGGTTTACCGCCAAAACGAGATGTGGAGTTCGCGATCAATCTTGTTCTTGGTGCAACGCCAATCTCAAAGGCGTACTATCCGATGGCACCAGTAGAGTTGGAAGAAGTAAAGAAGTAGGTTACTGAATTGTTAGAGAAGGGTTGGATTTGCAGCAGTAATTCACTTGGGGAGCCCCGGTTCTTCTAGTCAAGAAGAAAGATGGCACAAGGAGGATGTGTATCGATTATCGAGAATTAAACCGGGTGACTATTAAGAACAAGTACCCGATCCCTCGCATTGGCGAATTATTCGAGCAACTCAGTGGCGCGAGGGTATTCTCGAAGCTAGATTTGCGATCCGGATATCATCAAGTTCGAGTTAAATCAGAGGATATTTGCAAGACTGCGTTCCGAACTCGATATGGACATTACGAGTATTTAGTTATACCATTCGGATTCACGAATGCACCGGCGATATTTATGGACTTGATGAACCGAATCTTTTCATCGTTCTTGGACCAGTTTATAGTGGTGTTCATCGATGATATTCTGGTCTACTCGAGGAGCCTAGAAGAGCATGCAGAACGCTTGAAGATCGCACTGCAGACGTTGAGGCAAGAAAGATTATATGCAAAGATGAGCAAGTGCGAGTTTTGGCTTGAAGAAGTGAAGTTTTTGGGGCATGTCGTATCCGGAGATGGAATCGCCGTTGACCCTGAGAAGATTGCAGCAGTTCAAGATTGGTCGATTCCGAAGAACGTAGCAGAGATCAGAAGTTTTCTTGGACTTGCCGGATATTACAGAAGGTTCGTAGAGAATTTTGCTCGTTTAGCTGAGCCTTTGACCAAGCTTATGCGAAAGGAAGTACCGTTCGTATGGACGGATAGATGTGCGTCAGCTTTTGAGGCGTTGAAGCAAAGATTGATAATCGCTCCTATTTTGACCGTACCAGACGGTTCCGGAGGATTGGTGATTCAATGCGACTCGTTTAGGATGTGTTTTGATGCAGCATGGGAAGGTTATAGCCTACGCATCAAGACAGTTGAAGACTCATGAGAAGAATTACCCAACTCATGATTTGGAGCTTGCAGCAGTGATTTTCGCTTTGAAGATTTTGAGACACTACTTACTGGGCGAAAAGGTCGAAGTATTCACCGATCACAAAAGCTTAAAGTACGTGTTCACGCAGAAAGAGCTCAACATGAGGCATCGTAGATAGTTGGAGCTGATGGCTGACTATGATCTTGATCTCAAGTGCCATCCGGGGAAAGTTAATGTAGTGCCGGATGCGCTTAGCCAGTTGCCAGCAATTCGGATGTTGACAGCACAGAAGGAGCTTATCGAAAATTTTCGGAGATTCGAGTTGGAGATCGTGCTACCGCATTCTTTGGGAAAATCGATGCAGCTGCAAGTACAGTCGTCGTTGATCGAGAGTATTAAAGCAGCGCAGTCACAGGACCCAAGATTGCAGAAGTTTCGAGAACAGGTAGAAGCGGGACTTCAAACAGACTTGTTGATTCATGAAGATCGTTCGTTGCATTATGGTAGCCGTTTATGTGTGCCGAAAGGAGACATTCATGAAGAAGTTATGAAGGAGACGCACAGTTCCGCATATTCCATACATCCAGGAGGCACGAAGATGTACTGTGATCTACGACAGCATTTCTGGTGGGAAGGCATGAAAAGGGAGATTGCCCGCTTTATAGCGAAGTGCTTGGTGTGTCAGCAAGTTAAGGCTGAACATCAAATGGTAGCTGGTTTATTGCAACCACTTCTGATTCCTCAATGGAAGTAGGAACATATAACCATGGATTTCGTGACAGCTTTACCGCAGAGTCCAAAAGGTAACAATGCAATTTGGGTGATTATTGATTGATTGACCAAGGCAGCTCATTTCATACCGTTTCGAGTTGGTCAGTCGACGGAAGCGTTAGCAGAACCATACATGTAGGAGATTATGAGATTGCATGGAGTACCTGTGAGCATCGTTTCCGATCGTGATACCCGATTCTTATCACACTTCTGGAGGAGTTTACAGGAAAGTTTGGGGATGCGATTGAAGTTTAGCACTGCTTATCATCCCCAGACAGATGGCCAGTCGGAGAGAATGATCCAAACCCTTGAAGATATGTTGAGATCCTGCATGTTGGACTTCAAGGGTTCATGGAAGGATCATCTACACTTGGTGGAGTTCTCGTATAATAACAGCTTCCAGGAGACTATTCAGATGGCTCCATTCAAAGCATTGTATGGTCGTAAGTGTCGCTCACCCGTTTATTGGGACGATATTGGAGAACGAAGATTGTTGGGACCGGATTTGATCGTGCAAACCGTGGAGAAAGTTAATACTATCCGGAATCACATGAAGGCAGCACAAGATCGGCAGAAGAGTTGGGCTGATATATCGAGAAGACCTCTAGAGTTCGCTGTTGGTGATCTTGTATTCTTAAAGATATCACCGATTAGAGGAGTGATTCGTTTTGGAAGTCGAGGCAAGTTTAGTCCTCGATTCGTGGGGTCTTTCGAGATTATTGAGCATGTTGGAGAAGTGTCTTATCGATTGGCTTTACCACCATCTTTGGCGAATGTTCATGACGTGTTTCATATATCTCAACTCCGTAAGTATGTTCGAGATGAAACACACGTGCTAGATCATTCGGAGCTGACTATAGGGGAGGATTTGACCTATGAGAAATGACCGATATCGATTGTTGATTGAAGAGAAAATATCCTTAAGAACAGGGTTATCCCTCACATACTTGTTTCATGGGGGAATCGCTCACACAGAGAATCGACTTGGGAACGAGAAGACGAGATTCGACAGAATTTTCCACACCTCTTCTCGTAAATTCATGTTTGTTTGCCTTTTCTTGTTCCGGGAATTTCGAGGACGAAATTCCTTTGTAGTTGGGTATAATGTAACACCCTAATTCATTTATGCCAATTCTGTTGTGGGTATTTTTTATTTATGGTTATTTCTTGATTTATTGTGTTTTGGGTGCATATAGTATAATTGGTATATGTATTTACATCCGACCCGACCCGCTTGCTGGAAACCCGTTTTGATTCCTGTTTATGATTTATCCCGGCTAGTTTTGAAGATCCGTGCACTTTCATGTTGTATAACTGCATTATATCTGGCATCTGCATTTTTCAATATAACATTTAAAATCAAATAAAATATTTTAAAACTATCTAGCATGGCCTGTATCATACCCCTAACCCTGTTGTAGCATCCGTACATCATGTTCTTGTCCCGTTCAATGAAACTGACTCATTTGGATAGCTACATGCACGCTACGTGTATCCGTTCTTGGGGGTATGCATTTTCGTTACCCGGATATCCTATTTTGGTTTTGGTTGACACGTATATTATTCGTATTTTCAAACCATAATTTTAGACCCAACCCGGACGTGTTTTGGAGTATCTTTGTATTATCCAGAAAACTCAAATTTTCTAAATATTATATTAGTTATACATTATACTGTTACCTAATATATATACTCAAATATATTTTAACATCAGTATCTCACCCGCGCTCTCTCTCTCTCTTCTAATATATATATATATATATATATATATATATATATATATATATATATATATATATATATATATATATATATATATATATATTCTTTTATATTTTTTATCCTTATTAAATCTTAACCCACTGTCCCCTCATCTCTCTCTCCCCCAAAAATCTATATATATCTTTTTAACCCTATATTAACTCACCCCCGCGTTCTCTCTCTCCTCAACATCTTCTTCCTTTCTTTTTCTCTTTCCCTGTGCGCGAACCCAACTGCAGAAACCCACACCATGCGTTGCCTCATCTCTTGTCGCCTCCTCTCGTCGTCGACCTCACTTCCTCTCTCCCCGCTCATCTCTCTCTCCCCTGCAACCTTTTCCCGACAAGAACCCACTGAAACCCAAACCCACGACCCCTTGCAACCCCGCCTGCACCCACGTCGCCGCGATCGCCCCTCACCGCCGACCTCCCTCATCGGCCTCATCACCATCCCCATCACCACGACCTCCTATCTTTCTCCCTGCACCCTGACCAGAACCCTGCACACCAAGAACCCTAGCACTGCAGCCTCTGCCCATTGCTGGAAACCCGCTACCTGCAGGGGACCTCGTCGTCGATAACCCATCGTCGTCATCACCCCCTCGCCTCTGACCCTAGAGCACCCAACCCGGAGAACCACAGCCCTTCATTTTCTTCTTCTTCTTCTTCTTTTCTTCTCTTGCTTTCTTGGATTTGCGTTTCCGGTCGATCGCTTGAGCCATGACCGTAGACGACGATCCGGGCGACCCAGTGGACGTCCCCAGCCAGCGTGGTCGTGTTCTTGCTTTGCCTGGTCCTGTTCTATACGCCCGTGTGTGCATCGGGGCAATTACCGATATCGTACGCGACGTACGCACCCCGTCGTGAGATCCGATCAAGCAAGTTTACCTTGCTACATGTTATGATACATATTTTGCATCCATATGAATAAAAATATCACATGTTCACTGCATTGTACATCCATGTTACTGTTTTACTGTTTTCGGATAGCCGTTCGTATCCGTATCATTTATTACCTATATAGTCGCATGCAAGTTTATCATGCTACATGCTATGATATATATTTTGCATCCATATGAATAATAACATTACATATTGTTTAGTTATGCATCCCACATTACCATTTTACTGTTTTACGATACCCGTTAGTATCTGTATCATTTATTATACGTCTAGTTGGATGCCGGATAATATAATTTTATATTACTATTACATTGGCACCCTATGCTTGATAATGTGCATCATACGTAGTCATGGAGTTATAGATGTGATCCCTGATAGACATTGTGCATCTGTGTTTTACCGTGCTTCGATACCTGTTACAGTTTTACGTTGAGCATCCGTTTGATACATGTGCACTACCTGACATGACCTGATACACCCATTCTTGACTTGATACCTGATCCTGTTACTAATGCGGACAATCCTGACTTGTCGTCCCGGCGGACGTATCCTGTTGTCTGTTTAGACAAAACCTGTACCTGCTTGATCCTGTGTTGGCATTAGCTCCAGATTTATCAATACCTGACTTGAACACATAACCTTAGGAGTAAGGGGAAATCAAGAATGTAACCGAACGTAAGTCAAAGGGCTATTATATTGTTTGTCGTTTTTCCGGGTGTTACGGAATAATCCTGTTACCGTGGTCCCGTGGGGAATGAACGGGGCATAGACCGAATAATCCTGTTACCGTGGTCCCGTGGAGAATGAACGGGACATAGACTGACGGGTTACAATGAGGATTATGTTAGTGTATATGCCCTAGGGGCCATTATTGTATCATACTAGTTTGTATATTACTTAATGGAAGCTTGGGATATTCACATGTATATAACAGTCTTGCTAAACATGGCAGTATGCTACTTGGTTATTCTATCTTAATATGTGAGTATACGTATTGATAGAGCTCTTAGGATCTTGCTTGACTACCAGCGTTGTGATGGCAGTCACACTAGTGGGGGCTGGGTAGTCTACAAGCATATCCTTATTCAGGTCCCTAGTCGTAGGATTATCGAGACAGAGCATCGATACTCCGGAGTATACTAGTGTGTACACTTCTCATCCCAGTTGGGAAGATGGTCTGTCCCACAGCCGTCAGTACGTCGTACTGGAGATAGTATACAGGTGCTCGTTGGGTTACGGGTACACCGGACAGGACTCGCAGGGAACTGTTGGTTGGGTTTTATACCAGTCGTCAGTTAACAGTTCCCATGTGACATGAGTACAGCATAGTCCGCAGACTTGACACTGCTACTTCGCCTCGAGTGTGTCCCACTATTCTTAGATTGCTACCCTACCACGGCTCAAAGGAGTCGTGCAAACAGGTAGCAGTTGGGTGCAGTCTCGAGCACTTGGAGGCAGTGGCGGTTAGATAGGATTCGTCTCTCCCGGTATTGGGAGTTGATATCGCGCTGTGTCAGAGAGCCATTACGCAAAGTCCCTGGCCAGGGCAAGCGATATTTACTGGTAGGTTCCAGTAGTTTCTCAGGGTGTAATGGGCTTCACTCCGACACGACTTATACCGCTATTAGGGGACTGACGCTTGCCGCCCCTGGGCCCGATATGCGATAGTCTTAGACGACCAGACCGGACTGTACGGAGATTGTCACAGCAGGCTCAGTAGGAGTTCGGATGGGTTTCCTCATCGGCCTTCTTATCGACATCTACCTGGGGACCGTTACGTACAGCTAGTGCCGCTTGCGGTCTGTGGTTAAACCCACTGCCAGCGTAGTAGTCGAGTCTCTAGAGTCCCACACAGAGAGTTTCCTACTCCAGGCGAAACGATATAGAGGTCGTATGGTTTTACGACAAAGGGTTCGGACGCATACGTGTTTAAACACACGTACGTCGTTCGGACAGTTTTTACTAGTCGGCTTTGGTTTAAGCCAGATTCTAGTATCGGGTTATTGGATTTATACGGTCTAAAGTTTTTCCGTGTTTTCACGGATAGGAGAGGCGTTCTCGTAATTTCACGAGAAGCTTCTAGAAGATGGTGACTTGGGGGTTTAGGTGGCATATGCATTTAATGAGATTAGTGACTCATTTGTGTGATTCATCCATGTCATTAATGCATCATAAATGCTTAATGACTCATGGAGATGAATAACCCATTTGTATTTATGAAGCATGGTTGTTAAATCCTATTTTCTATTTATTTGATAAAGATTAATGCTTCATATATATCATGATAGATCACAATCTCATTCCATTCTCTTGCTCACTTTCTCTCTCCTCAAGCTCTCTCTCTTCAAACCCTAATCCTCCCCTCTCATGTGTTGAGACCAAGGATTAGAATAGACTACTTAATCCTTAACCATTCTCTATATCACCTAGGTTGCTTAGATTAGCGATTTAAGAAACCTAGTTACCTCAAGTTAGAGGTGAAGCTTGAAGTAAAGCTCTCGGGTGGATCATCTACTACATAGAGAAGGCCGGAGAGGACGTGGAGAACAACAAGACGAAGGACACGGTTCATCAGGTATAATCACTTTTCATAGTAGTTGTTAACTTCTATGATTCTTGTTAGTTATAGTTTAGCAAAGATTCTCGGTTAGTCGATGTTTACGCCTAAAACAAGATCGTTTTTCATTATTCCGCCTCCCCGCAAGTCGTGGGGTGTTGTACATCGACTTACAGTGGTATCAGAGCCTCGCTAAACAATAATTAACTCATTAGCAAAGTCGTATGAATTTCGAACGCAAAACGAACCGAAAAAGACATCGATATCATAAGTTTTTGTCGAATTTAAAACAGGCTCTAAAAATTTTTCAGGGAGCTGCAGAATAACAAGCATAGAAATATAAGAACACTGGTGAAAAATGGGTTCCTGAATCGGCCATACAGCCGCGGAACCGTGGCCGATCCCACCGATCCGCCGCGGATCCGCGGCCGAGTTGGGGCCGATTCAACCCAGTTTGCTCCAGTAACTCTTCTGTGATATTTTTGTATTTTCTGGAATATTTATTTTCTGCTAAGATCTCAGGTGCTCAGAGAAGTTTTGTTGTAGAATTTAAAGTGTTTGCTCGATCGAAATTGTATGATGTTTGCTAATTTGATTATATCTGTGATTGTATAATGTGTTCGTAAACCTCCCCTAACTGCTAGTATGTCGGTTGGCAGGGGGTTGCACATTTCTGTAATGGTTTTTACTGTTTGTGGTTGTGAACTGTATTGGACTGTTGTGATGATTAGCCGGGGTTTGTGATGGGTTATTATTTTAATTCATTCAATGTAATTGTAATATGTTGTAATATTGTTTTGCGGGGCGCATCCAGGTTGTGGTTGTAGCCACCGTTGTATTATTTCATTTTACTGTTTTTGCTCCTAGGATAGACCCAAGGTGGGGTGCACAAACTACCGGGTACTTTGAAGTGTTTAGTGGCCTACTCACTTTGTTGAGGGAGACCGCTTCACTTCGGGTATTTGGCGGGTAGTTTGCCGTACCCGTAGGGGTCTAGGGTGGGGTAATGGCTATTCATCACAACTGTGTAATCCATCTTTCGTTGCAGGCTCAAAAGAAACGTGGATTGCTTGCATATCCAATAAAGTTCATCTGTGATCTGGAATGACTATTATTGCATCTAACGAATGTACAATATCTATATATGATAGCTATTTAGACGTCACTTATGTTTTACACCCGCGCTAGCCCAGCCCCCGCTCTGCCGTTAGTTAAGTAACCTAACGGGTGATGACAGGACCCAGTGGCGAATGCGGATGGCATAAGAGGACGTTGTATTTTCGTTGTTTTCTGCAATGATAGGTTAATGATGGGACGCATTATGATTAATGCAAAGAAAATAAACCAAAGTTTAATCGTTGGAACAATTTAAAAGAAACCACTCGGTTATTTTAAAACAGAAGATATTTTTAATTGCGGAGCTTTAACCACTCCTTTTAAAAGCTATCAGGTTCCTTCGGTTATATCAAGTTCACTACGTTCACGGTTTCGCCAAAACCATTCGTAGCCCTCCGTCATTTCATTTGGGTATTCAGTAGTATTCAAGCTATGCATTTTGACCAACGCCAAGGCATAGTGTTTGGTAGCTGCTGGGTATTCATTTGTTGCATAGATAGATGAGTTAGTTTGGGACAGTCATATTATCATTTGGACAACGTCAAGGATATGTACGGATGGGTTCAAATAACAAGATAATGATGGGTAGAACTTGACATGTGACTTATGACATTTTGACCAACGCCAAGGTCATAAGAGCATGGGGCAAAAATATATATCGGGAATTTCTAAAGAAACTGAAATTTGCAAAGAGATGCATACCATTTGGAATTTGATGAATGTTGGTAGGATTCCTTCAGCATTATCAGACGATGATATTTGGATCCCGATCCTACTGTGAGTATATGCTACTTATCAGGATATTCGTCACTTAACGATCAATGCAATAAACCAAGTAGGTGTCGAGAAAGGTGTCAGCGGGGCTACGCCCCCAGAGAAAAGAGGTTATTTAATTAAGGAACTTCGCGAAAGCGTTGGAAAACCTCCCTCGAAGTATCGACACTGGCCTGACTGAATGGTTAAGCAAGTATTGTACGGTGAGAATAGTCTTGGCTAATTCTTCTTTTATGGTTTGAGGAAGGATTCGAGAAACAGTGGGAGCCATCCAGTTTAGATAAACTAAAAACCACTCTAAACTTGCAAGAGAATCATGCTAAAGAGTTTTCTTCTCTCTCTCCTAATTGCAGCGACCCTGAAAATGACTGGAGTTAAGTTACTTTTAGAGAAAAATATACTGACAGGGCCAAACTATAAAGATTGGCTGCGGAATGTCAAAATGGCTTTGACCTATGACAAATTGAGGTACGTCCTCACCGCTAAGGCACCTGTTGTTCCTGGTCCCAAATCCAGTAATGCGGATAAGGAAATCCGCAAAACCTGGGATTTCGATTGCGCGAAGGCCAAGTGCATCGTGCTTGCCTCGATGAATAATGAACATCAAAGGAGGCACGAAGATATGGAACTAGATGCCATATTTCTCCATACTAAAGAACTTTATGGAGAGCAGTCTCGTATAGCCAGATACGAGACCTCAAAGAACTTGTTTCGAGCGAGGTTGGCCGTCGGATCATCGGTAGGAGAACATGTCCTAAAGATGATAGGCTATATAGAAGAGCTCGCAGACCTTGGGACGACTTTGGATAATGAGCTCTATACAGACCTTATTCTCCAGTCCCTTCCTTCCACCTACGCCCAGTTTATTCTGAACTTCAACATTCAAAGAAAAGAAGTTGAACTTCCGGAACTCCTTAACATGTTGAGGAGTGCAGAGGGCACCTTGCAGAAGGTAAGGGAAACACCCGCTATGTTTGTTAGCGGTGCTTCTTCTTCCAGGTCCAAGGCTAGGGCCAAAGGAAGGAAGAAGAAGGCCGCCACCAAACCTAGAGGAGGTGTTAGTAAGGTGGGAGGGAAAGGAAAGAAAAAGATTGCGGTGCCGTTAGTGGCCCAGGATGAGTGCTTCCATTGTCACAGGAAAGGGCACTGGAAGAAAGATTGCAAGGCGTGGAACGCCAAGAACCAGGAACCGAAGCAAGCTGTAGCTTCGACTTCAGGTGTGTTTGTAATTGAGAATTGTCTGTCAATCAACTCTACTTCATGGGTATTGGATACCGGATCAGGATCTCATATATGCAATTCATTGCAGGCACTGAGAAACCGTAGAGTGCTGAAGGAAGGTGATATGACCCTAAAGGTTGCTAACGGAGCTAGCGTGGGAGCTGTGTCCGTCGGGGATTATCACCTGAGATTGACAAGTGGACACATTTTGGTTTTACATAATTGTTTTTATGTACCTAGCTTAACGTGTAATATCATATCAGTTTCCTTGTTATCAAATAAAGGTTATGATTTCACGTTTGTAAGTGATGTTGTAAACATCCACCTAAATCATGGTTTGATTGGGTCCGGTACACTAAGTAACGGTATATATGTCTTAAACCAACTCCAGATTTTCAATGTCCAGAACACACTAAAAAGAAAGTCTACAGATTTAAATAAAGCTTTCTTATGGCATTGTAGACTAGGTCACATCAATGAGACAAGGTTGACTAAGTTACATAGAGAAGGATATTTGGACTCGTTCGAATATCAAACTTATGCCACTTGTCAATCATGTCTCAAAGGAAATATGACAAAGACTCCATTCACTGGACATGGAGTTGTAAGTCGATGTAGTACACCCCAGTACTTATGGGGAGGCGGAATTTTCTAAAACGATCAAGTTTAAACAATGAACATCGACTAACCGCTTGAATCGAAGCTAAACAAATAATAACCAAACACATAGCTAAACTAAACTAAAGTGTTAAGGGATTATACCGATCGAAACTAGTCCTTCGTCTTTGTGTCCTCCTTTGTTCTCCTCGGCCTTCTCTAGGTAGTAGACGATCCACCCGAGAGCGAAACTCCAAGCTAAACCTCTCACTTGAGGTAACTAATCAACTTTGATTGCCAATCAAAGATGAAAGGATGATGTAGAGTGTAGGTTATGGATTGTTTAGTCTAACTAATCCTTTGATCTCAACACATGAGGATTAAGGATTAGGGTTTGAAGATGAGAGCTTGAGGAGAGAGAATGTGAGATGAGATAATGAGAGAAGAGAGAGAGTGTATCATAATATTATGAAGCATTCTTATTTTAGAATAATCAATAAAGGAAATGAATAAGCATGCTTCATAAAATATCTTGTGGTGATTCATTAGCATGAGTCATTAAGCAATAAATGTGCATTAATGAAGTGAATGAATCACCACCATGACTCACTCTCTTATCCAAAAGAAACCTCCTTAGTCACATCTTCTAGAAGCTTCTCGAGTAATTACGAGAACGCCCCTCCGATCCGTAAAAATACGGAAAAACTTTAGACTGTAAAAATCCAATAACCGGATACCAGTAACTGGCTTAAACCAAAGCCGACTGGTAAAAACTGTCCGAAAGTCGTACGCGCGTAAACGCACGTATGCGTCCGAACCCTTTGTCGCAAAACCATGCAACCTCTATATCGTTTCGCCTGGAGTAGGAAACTCTCTGTGTGGGACTCTAGAGACTCGACTACTACGCTGGCAGTGGGTTTAACCACAGACCGCAAGCGGCACTAGCTGTACGTAACGGTCCCCAGGTAGTTGTCGATAAGAAGGCCGATGAGTAAACCCATCCGAACTCCTACTGAGTCTGATGTGACAATCTCCATACAGTCCGGTCCGTTCGTCCAAGACTATCGCATATCGGGCCTAGGGGGGCGGCAAGCGTCAGTCCCCTAATAGCGGTATAAGTCGTGTCGGAGTGAAGCCCATTACACCCTGAGAAACTACTGGAACCTACCAGCAAATCTCGCTTGCCCTGGCCAGGGACTTTGCGTAATGGCTCTCTGACACAGCACGATATCTACTCCCAATACCGGGAGGGACGAATCCTGTCTAACCGCCACTGCCTCCAAGTGCTCGGGACTGCACCCAACTGCTACCTGTTTGCACGACTCCTTTGAGCCGTGGTAGGGTAGCAATCTAAGAACAGTGGGACACACTCGAGGCGAAGTAGCAGTGTCAAGTCTGCGGACTACGCTGTACTCATGTCACCTGGGAACTGTTCACTGACGACTGGTATCAAACCAACCAACAGTTCCCTGTGAGTCCTGTCCGGTGTACCCGTAACCTAACGAGCACCTGTATACTATCTCCAGTACGACGTACTGACGGCTGTGGGACAGACCATCTCCCCAACTGGGATGAGAAGCGTACACACTAGTCTACTCCGGAGTATCGATGCTCTGTCTCGATAATCCAACGACCAGGGACCTGAATAAGGATGTGCTTGTAGACTACCCAGCCCCCACTAGTGTGACTGCCATCACAACGCTGGTAGACAAGCAAGATCCTAAGAGCTCTATCAATACGTACACTCACATATTAAGATAGAAAAACCAAGTAGCATACTACCATGTTTAGCAAGACTGTTATATACATGTGAATATCCCAAGCTTCCATTAAGTAATATACAAGCTAGTATGATACAGTAATGGCCTTCTAGGGCATAAACACTAACAATCTCCCACTTGCACTAGGGCCATGTACTGGCATATCGCAGACCAATGATCTCGAGCAGCCTCTCGAACTGAATCTGAGGAAGGGCCTTCGTGAATGGATCAGCAATGTTCTCTTCTGAAGCAACTCTCCGAACCTCGATCTCCTGACGATCAATGATCTCCCTGATCAGGTGATACCGCCTCAAGATGTGTCTGGACTTCTGATGGGACCTTGGTTCCTTCGCTAAAGCTATAGCTCCGTTGTTGTCGCAATACAGAGGTATTGGGTCAACTATGGTAGGAACCACCTGAAGTTCTGTTAGGAACTTCTTCATCCAGACTGCTTCTTTTGCGGCATCGCAAGCAGCTATATACTCCGCTTCCATCGTCGAGTCAGCAACGGTGTCCTGCTTGGAGCTCTTCCAGCACACCGCCCCTCCATTGAGGGTAAAGACATAACCCGACATGGACTTGGAATCGTCCTTATCACTCTGGAAGCCGGAATCAGCAAAGGCCTCCAACCTGAGGTCTTTTCCGCCGTAAACCAAGAACATCTCCTTAGTCCTCCTCAGGTACTTGAGAATGTTCTTTACTGCTATCCAGTGTTTCTCCCCTGGGTCTGACTGATACCGGCTTACCACGCTTAGTGCGTAAGCTACATCTGGTCTGGTACACAACATCGCATACATTATAGAGCCTACCGCAGAAGCGTAGGGTATAATAGACATGCGTTCCCTTTCCAAATCAGTCTTGGGAGACATCTCTTTGGAGAGGGTGATTCCGTGACAAGCCGGTAGATTACCGCGCTCAGAATCTTCCATACTGAATCTTTTCAGTACAGTGTCGATATACCTGGACTGCGAAAGTCCCAACATCCTCTTGGATCTATCACGATAGATCCGGATCCCCAGAATGTAAGAGGCATCACCCAGGTCTTTCATGGAGAACCTGTGTGACAAGAATCCTTTGACAGATTGTAGCATAGGAATGTCATTTCCTATCAATAGAATGTCATCCACGTACAAGACGAGGAATACGACACTTCTGGCCACAACTTTACTATATATGCACGGTTCATCTGGATTTTTGATAAAGTCATATTCTTTGACTGTCTCATCAAAACAGATGTTCCAACTCCGCGATGCCTGCTTTAGTCCGTAAATGGACTTAAGCAGCTTGCATACTTTCCCGCTGCTCCCACTCTGATTGAAACCCTCTGGCTGATCCATATAGACGCTCTCTTCTAAATTTCCATTCAGAAAAGCCGTCTTTACGTCCATCTGCCAGATTTCATAATCATGGAAGGCGGCAATAGCAAGAAGGACCCGAATGGATTTGAGCATAGCCACTGGAGAAAAAGTTTCGTCATAGTCCAAACCAGGTCTTTGACGAAAACCCTTTGCAACAAGTCTAGCCTTATAGGTTTCCACCTGTCCATCTACACCAATCTTTTTCTTGAAGATCCATTTGCATCCTATGGGTTTTACCCCATCTGGAGCAAAGTCCAAAGTCCATACTTTGTTGGTGTACATGGACTCCATCTCGGTCCGCATTGCATCTAGCCATCGTACCGAGTCGCCGCTCTGGATGGCCTGCTGGAAGTCAGTAGGTTCATCATCATCTATGATGCAATCCTCTCTATCCCCGTCTATGAGAAAACCGTAGTATCTCTCAGGCGGACGAGACGGCCTACTACTCCTGCGGAGGGGTGCGGGAATGTTCTGTTCTTCTTGAACCTCTGGTTCTACCAAAATTTCAGTAGCAGTTTGTGGTTCTGGAATTTCTTCCAGTTCTATTTCGCTCCCACTCTTCTGATTTTCCAAAAATTCAGTTTCTAAGAAGCGGGCATGACGAGAAACAAAAACCTTTTGTTCCTCTGCGTAATAGAAGCAATATCCATGAGAGTTCTTTGGATATCCCACAAACTTACACTCTACTGAGCGTGCCTCGAGCTTGTCCGGATGCTGCTTTTTTACAAAAGCTGGACATCCCCACGTCTTCAGGTACTGAAGATAGGGTTTCTTTCCACTCCACATCTGATATGGTGTGGTAGGCACAGTTTTGGTTGGAACTCTGTTCAAAAGATGTATCGCTGATTCTAGCGCATACCCCCAGAAAGATCGCGGTAACTCAGTATTACTCATCATGGATCGTACCATATCTAATAGGGTTCGATTCCGTCTCTCCGATACACCGTTGTGCTGTGGAGTGTACGGAGGAGTAAGCTGAGAGAGAATTCCTTTCTCTTTTAGGTAACCTAGGAACTCGGCACTTAAGTATTCTCCACCTCGATCAGATCTTAGTGTCTTAATACTTTTGCCTGTTTGGTTTTCCGCTTCATTCTTGAATTCCAGGAATTTCTCAAAGGCCTCTGATTTATGCTTCATTAAGAAAACATATCCATACCTAGAGAAATCATCTGTAAAAGTAATGAAGTAGGAATAACCACCTCTCGCATGTGTAGACATTGGACCGCATACATCACTATGTATGAGTCCTAAGAGCTCGCTCGCTCTTACTCCTTGTCCAGTGAATGGAGTCTTTGTCATCTTTCCTTTGAGACAAGATTGACAAGTGTCATAAGTTTGATATTCGAACGTGTCCAAATATCCTTCTCTATGCAACTTAGTCAACCTTCTCTCATTGATGTGACCCAGTCTACAATGCCATAAGAAAGCTTTATTTAAATCTGGAGACTTTCTTTTTAGTGTGTTCTGGACATTGAAAATTTGGAGTTGGTTTAACACATATATGCCGTTATTTAGAGTACCGGACCCAATCAAACCATGATTAAGGTGGATGTTGACAACATCTCTTACAAACGTGAAATCATAACCTTTATTTGATAACAAGGAAACTGATATGATATTACACGTTAAGCTGGGTACAAAATAACAGTTATGTAAAACCAAAATGTGTCCACTCGTCAATCCTAGGTGATAATCCCCGACGGACGCAGCTCCCACGCTAGCTCCGTTAGCAACCCTGAGGATCATATCACCTTCCTTCAGCACTCTACGGTTTCTCAGTGCCTGCAATGAATTGCAAATATGAGATCCTGACCCGGTATCCAATACCCAGGAAGTAGAGTTGATCGACAGACAATTCTCAATTACAAACACACCTGAAGTCGAAGCCACAGCCTGCTTCGGTTCCTGGTTCTTGGCGTTCCACGCCTTGCAATCCTTCTTCCAGTGCCCTTTCCTGTGACAATGGAAGCACTCATCCAGGCCAACTACCGGTGCTGCTTTCTTTTTCTTTCCCTTCCCTCCCACCTTACTAACACCTCCTCTAGGTCTGGGTGCGGCCTTCTTCTTCCTTCCTTTGGCCCTAGCCTTGGACCCGGAAGAAGATGAACCGCCAACAAACATAGCGGGTGTTTCCCTTGCCTTCTGCAAGGTGCCCTCTGCACTCCTTAACATGTTCAGGAGTTCCGCAAGTTCAACTTCCTTTCCTTGAAGATTGAAGTTGAGGATAAACTGGGCGTAGGTGGGAGGAAGGGACTGGAGAACAAGGTCTGTATAGAGCTCATTATCCAAAGTCGTCCCAAGGTCTGCGAGCTCTTCTATATAGCCAATCATCTGTAGGACATGTTCACCTACCGATGACCCGACAGCCAACCTCGCTCGAAACAATTTCTTAGAGCTCTCGTATCTTGCTATACGAGATTGCTCTCCATAAAGTTCCTTTGTATGGAGAAATATGCCATCTAGGGACATATCCTCGTGCCTCCTCTGATGTTCATTATTCATCGAGGCAAGCACGATGCACTTGGCTCTCGCGCAATCTAAATCCCAGGTTTTGCGGATTTCCTTATCCGCATTGCTGGATTTGGGACTAGGGACAGCAGGTGCCGTAGCGGTGAGGACGTACCCCAGTTTGTCATAGGTCAAAGCCATCTTGACATTCCGCAGCCAATCTTTATAGTTTGGCCCCGTCAGTATATTTTTCTCTAAAAGTAACTTAAGTCCAGTCATTTTCAGGGTCGCTGCAATTAGGAGAGAGAGAAGAAAACACTTTAGCATGATGCTCTTGCAAGTTCAGAGTGGTTTTTAATTTATCTAAACTGGATGGCTCCCACTGTTTCTCGAATCCTTCCTCAAACCATAAAAGAAGAATTAGCCAAGACTATTCTCACCGTACAATACTTGCTTAACCGTTCAGCCAGGCCGGTGTCGATACTTCGAGGGAGGTTTTCCAACGCTTTCGCGAAGTTCCTTAATTAAGTAACCTCTTTTCTCTGGGGGCGTAACCCCGCTGACACTTTTCTGGACACCTACTAGGTTTATAGCATTGATCGTTAAGCGACGAATATCCTGATAAGTAGCATATACTCACAGTAGGATCGGGATCCAAATATCATCGTATGATAATGTTGAAGGAATCCTACCAACATTCATCAAACTCCAAATGGTATGCATCTCTTTGCAAATTTCAGTTTCTTTAGAAATTCCCGATATAAGTTTTTGCCCCATGCTCTTATGACCTTGACGTATGCCAACAAATCATAAGTCACATGTCAAGTTCTGCCCATCATTATCTTGTTAATTTGAACCCACCCGTATATACCCTTGACGTATGCCAACAAGGTAATGCGACTGTCCCAAACCAACACATCTATCTATGCAACAAATGAATACCCCAGCAGCTACCAAACACTATGCCTTGACGTATGCCAACAAGCATAGCTTGAATACTACTGACCATCCATAAGAAATGACGGAGGGCTACGACTGGTTTTGGCGAAACCGTGAACGTAGTGAACTTGATATAACCGAAGGAACCTGATAGCTTTTAAAAGGAGTGGTTAAATCTCCGCATTTAAAAATATCTGTTTTAAAAATAACCGAGTGGTTTCTTTTAAATTGTTCCAACGATTTAAACTTTGGTTTATTTTACTTTGCATTACAGATAATGCGTCCCATCATTAACCTATCATTGCAGAAAACAACGAAAATACAACGTCCTCTTATGCCATCCGCATTCGCCACGGGGTCCCGTCATCACCCGTTAGGTTACTTAACTAACGACAGAGCGGGGGCTGGGCTAGCGCGGGTGTAAAACATAAGTGGCGTCTAAATAGCTATCATAATATAGATATTTTACATTCGTCTGACGCAATGATATTCATTCCAGAACACAGATAAACAATATTGGATTTGCAAGCAATCTGTATTTCTTTTGAGCCTGCAAGAAAAGACAGATTACACAGTTGTGATGAATAGCCGTTTACCCCACCCTCGACCCCTACGGGTACGGCAAACTACCCACCCGGCAGTCTGTGTACCCCACCTTGGGTCAGTCCTAGGAGCAAAAACAGTAAAATGAAATAATACAACGGTGGCTACGACCGCAACCTGGAAGTGCCCCGCGAAAATAATATTACAACAAATTACATTTACAACAAATGAATTAAACGAAAACCCATTGCGAACCCCGGCTATACACCACAACAGTCCAATACAGTTTATATGCACAAACAGATATAACCATTTCAGAAATGTGCAACCCCCTGCCAACCGACATACTAGCAGTTGGGGAAGGTTTACGAACACATTAAACAATCACAGATATAATCCAATACGCAAATACTGTACAATTCGATCGAATAAACAACTTCAATATTGCTCCAAAATCTGCTCTGTTAAACAGTAACCTGAGCAATAATTAAACATTCCAGAAAACCCCAAATTACACAGAGAAGCAACATAAGAAAAATCGGCCGCTGACTCGCCAACTCGGCGGCGGAAGCGCGGAAACTCAGTGGCTGAGGCAGCGGTTCCGCGGCGAGTTGGTCGATTCAGTCGACTGTTTTTCTTGGGTGTTCTTCTGGTGTCATGTCAAGCACTCTGAGCTCACCTGAAAAATTTTCTGACATCGTTTTAAATTCGACAGAAACTTACATTTTTTAGGGTTTTCCGGCTTCGTTTTTCCGTTCGAAATTCGTACAAATTTGCAACTAGGTTATTTATTGTTTAGCGAGGCTCTGATACCACTGTAAGTCGATGTAGTACACCCCAGTACTTATGGGGAGGCGGAATTTTCTAAAACGATCAAGTTTAAACAATGAACATCGACTAACCGCTTGAATCGAAGCTAAACAAATAATAACCAAACACATAGCTAAACTAAACTAAAGTGTTAAGGGATTATACCGATCGAAACTAGTCCTTCGTCTTTGTGTCCTCCTTTGTTCTCCTCGGCCTTCTCTAGGTAGTAGACGATCCACCCGAGAGCGAAACTCCAAGCTAAACCTCTCACTTGAGGTAACTAATCAACTTTGATTGCCAATCAAAGATGAAAGGATGATGTAGAGTGTAGGTTATGGATTGTTTAGTCTAACTAATCCTTTGATCTCAACACATGAGGATTAAGGATTAGGGTTTGAAGATGAGAGCTTGAGGAGAGAGAATGTGAGATGAGATAATGAGAGAAGAGAGAGAGTGTATCATAATATTATGAAGCATTCTTATTTTAGAATAATCAATAAAGGAAATGAATAAGCATGCTTCATAAAATATCTTGTGGTGATTCATTAGCATGAGTCATTAAGCAATAAATGTGCATTAATGAAGTGAATGAATCACCACCATGACTCACTCTCTTATCCAAAAGAAACCTCCTTAGTCACATCTTCTAGAAGCTTCTCGAGTAATTACGAGAACGCCCCTCCGATCCGTAAAAATACGGAAAAACTTTAGACTGTAAAAATCCAATAACCGGATACCAGTAACTGGCTTAAACCAAAGCCGACTGGTAAAAACTGTCCGAAAGTCGTACGCGCGTAAACGCACGTATGCGTCCGAACCCTTTGTCGCAAAACCATGCAACCTCTATATCGTTTCGCCTGGAGTAGGAAACTCTCTGTGTGGGACTCTAGAGACTCGACTACTACGCTGGCAGTGGGTTTAACCACAGACCGCAAGCGGCACTAGCTGTACGTAACGGTCCCCAGGTAGTTGTCGATAAGAAGGCCGATGAGTAAACCCATCCGAACTCCTACTGAGTCTGATGTGACAATCTCCATACAGTCCGGTCCGTTCGTCCAAGACTATCGCATATCGGGCCTAGGGGGGCGGCAAGCGTCAGTCCCCTAATAGCGGTATAAGTCGTGTCGGAGTGAAGCCCATTACACCCTGAGAAACTACTGGAACCTACCAGCAAATCTCGCTTGCCCTGGCCAGGGACTTTGCGTAATGGCTCTCTGACACAGCACGATATCTACTCCCAATACCGGGAGGGACGAATCCTGTCTAACCGCCACTGCCTCCAAGTGCTCGGGACTGCACCCAACTGCTACCTGTTTGCACGACTCCTTTGAGCCGTGGTAGGGTAGCAATCTAAGAACAGTGGGACACACTCGAGGCGAAGTAGCAGTGTCAAGTCTGCGGACTACGCTGTACTCATGTCACCTGGGAACTGTTCACTGACGACTGGTATCAAACCAACCAACAGTTCCCTGTGAGTCCTGTCCGGTGTACCCGTAACCTAACGAGCACCTGTATACTATCTCCAGTACGACGTACTGACGGCTGTGGGACAGACCATCTCCCCAACTGGGATGAGAAGCGTACACACTAGTCTACTCCGGAGTATCGATGCTCTGTCTCGATAATCCAACGACCAGGGACCTGAATAAGGATGTGCTTGTAGACTACCCAGCCCCCACTAGTGTGACTGCCATCACAACGCTGGTAGACAAGCAAGATCCTAAGAGCTCTATCAATACGTACACTCACATATTAAGATAGAAAAACCAAGTAGCATACTACCATGTTTAGCAAGACTGTTATATACATGTGAATATCCCAAGCTTCCATTAAGTAATATACAAGCTAGTATGATACAGTAATGGCCTTCTAGGGCATAAACACTAACAGGAGTAAGAGCGAGCGAGCTCTTAGGACTCATACACAGCGATGTGTGTGGTCCAATGTCTACACATGCAAGAGATGGTTTTTCCTATTTCATTACTTTTACGGATGATTACTCAAGGTACGGATTTATTTATCTGAGGAAACATAAATCCAAGGCTTTTGAGAAATTCCAAGAGTATAAGAATGAAGTAGAAAACCAAACCGGCAAAAGTATCAAGACACTAAGATCTGATCGAGGTAGTGAATACTTAAGTGCTGAGTTCCTAGGTTACCTAAAAAAGAAAGGAATTCTCTCTCAGCTTACTCCTCCATACACTCCACAGCATAACGGTGTATCGGAGAGACGGAATCGAACCCTATTGGATATGGTACGTTCCATGAGTAATGCCGAGTTACCGCGATCTTTCTGGGGTTATGCGCTAGAATCAGCAGCATATCTTCTGAACAGGGTTCCTACCAAGACTGTGACTACCATGCCATATCAGATGTGGAGTGGGAAGAAACCCTATCTTCAGTATCTGAGAATATGGGGATGTCCAGCTTTTGTTAAAAAGCAGCATGTGGATAAGCTCGAGGCACGATCAGTACAGTGTATGTTTGTGGGATATCTAAAGAACTCCAAGGGGTATCTATTCTATTACGCAGAGGAACAAAAGGTTTTTGTTTCTCGTAATGCCCATTTTCTAGAACAGCAGGTTTTAGAAAAAGATACAAGTGGGAGCGAAATAGAACTGGAAGAAATTCCAGAACCACAAACTACTACTGAAAGTTTGGTAGAACCAGTAGTTCAAGAAGAACAGGACATTCCCGCACCCCTCCGCGGGAGTAGTAGGCCGTCTCATCCGCCTGAGAGATACTACGGTTTTCTCATAGATGGGGATAGAGAGGATTGCATCATTGATGATGATGAACCTACTAGCTTCCAGCAGGCCATCCAGAGCGGCGACTCGGTACGATGGCTAGATGCAATGCGGACCGAAATGGAGTCCATGTACACCAACAAAGTATGGACTTTGGACTTTGCTCCAGATGGGGTAAAACCCATAGGATGCAAATGGATCTTCAAGAAAAAGATTGGTGTAGTTGGACAGGTAGAAACCTATAAGGCTAGACTTGTTGCAAAGGGTTTTCGTCAAAGACCTGGTTTGGACTATGACGAAACTTTTTCTCTAGTGGCTATGCTCAAATCCATTCGGGTCCTTCTTGCTATTGCTGCCTTCCATGATTATGAAATCTGGCAGACGGACGAAAAGACGGCTTTTCTGAATGGTAATTTAGAAGAGTGCGTCTATATGGATCAGCCAGAGGGTTTCAATCAGAGTGGGAGCAGCGGGAAAGTATGCAAGTTGCTTAAGTCTATTTATAGACTAAAGCAGGCATCGCGGAGTTGGAACATCTGTTTTGATGAGACAGTCAAAGAATATGACTTTATCAAAAATCCAGATGAACCATGTATATATAGTAAAGTTGTAGCCAGAAGTGTCGTATTCCTCGTCTTGTATGTGGATGACATTCTATTGATAGGAAATGACATTCCTATGCTACAATCTGTCAAAGGATTCTTGTCACACAGGTTCTCCATGAAAGACCTGGGTGATGCTTCTTACATTCTGGGGATCCGGATCTATCGTGATAGATCCAAGAGGATGTTGGGACTTTCGCAGTCCAGGTATATCAACACTATACTGAAAAGATTCAGTATGGAAGATTCTAAGCGCGGTAATCTACCAGCTTGTCACGGAATCACCCTCTCCAAAGAGATGTCTCCCAAGACTGATTTGGAAAGGGAACGCATGTCTATTATACCCTACGCTTCTGCGGTAGGCTCTATAATGTATGCGATGTTGTGCACCAGACCAGATATAGCTTATGCACTGAGCGTGGTAAGCCGGTATCAGTCAGACCCAGGGGAGAATCACTGGATAGCAGTAAAGAACATTCTCAAGTACCTGAGAAGGACTAAGGAGATGTTCTTGGTTTACGGCGGAAAAGACCTCAAGTTAGAGGCCTTTGCTGATTCCGGCTTCCAGAGTGATAAGGACGATTCCAAGTCCATGTCGGGTTATGTCTTTACCCTCAATGGAGGGGCGGTGTGCTGGAAGAGCTCCAAGCAGGACACTGTTGCTGACTCGACAATGGAAGCGGAGTATATTGTTGCTTGCGATGCCGCAAAAGAAGCAGTCTGGATGAAGAAGTTCCTAACAGAACTTCAGGTGGTTCCTACCATAGTTGATCCAATACCTCTGTATTGCGACAACAATGGAGCTATAGCTTTAGCGAAGGAACCAAGGTCCCATCATAAGTCCAGACACATCTTAAGGAGGCATCACCTGATCAGGGAGATCATTGATCGTCGGGAGATCGAGGTTCGGAGAGTTGCTACTGAAGAGAACATTGCTGATCCATTCACGAAGGCCCTACCTCAGATTCAGTTCGAGAGGCTAGTCGAGATCATCGGTCTTCGATACGCCAGTACATGGCCCTAGTGCAAGTGGGAGATTGTTAGTGTATATGCCCTAGGGGCCATTATTGTATCATACTGGTTTGTATATTACTTAATGGAATCTTGGGATATTCACGTGTATATAACAGTCTTGCTAAACATGGTAGTATGCTACTTGGTTATTCTATCTTAATATGTGAGTATACATATTGATAGAGCTCTTAGGATCTTGCTTGACTACCAGCGTTGTGATGGCAGTCACACTAGTGGGGGCTGGGTAGTCCACAAGCACATTCTTATTCAGGTCCCTAGTCGTAAGATTATCGAGACAGGGCATCGATACTCCGGAGTAGACTAGTGTGTACGCTTCTCATCCCAGTTGGGGAGATGGTCTGTCCCACAGCCGTCAGTACGTCGTACTGGAGATAGTATACATGTGCTCGTTGGGTTACAGGTACACCGGACAGGACTCGCAGGGAACTGTTGGTTGGGTTTTATACCAGTCGTCAGTTAACAGTTCCCATGTGACATGAGTACAGCATAGTCCGCAAACTTGACACTGCTACTTCGCCTCGAGTGTGTCCCACTGTTCTTAGATTGCTACCCTACCACGGCTCAAAGGAGTCGTGCAAACAGGTAGCAGTTGGGTGCAGTCCCGAGCACTTGGAGGCAGTGGCGGTTAGACAGGATTCGTCTCTCCCGGTATTGGGAGTTGATATCGCGCTGTATCAGAGAGCCATTACGCAAAGTCCCTGGCCAGGGCAAGCGATATTTACTGGTAGGTTCCAGTAGTTTCTCAGGGTGTAATGGGCTTCACTCCGACACGACTTATACCGCTATTAGGGGACTGACGCTTGCCACCCCTAGGCCCGATATGCGATAGTCTTAGACGAACAGACCGGACTGTACGGAGATTGTCACAGCAGGCTCGGTAGGAGTTCGGATGGGTTTCCTCATCGGCCTTCTTATCGACATCTACTTGGGGACCGTTACGTACAACTAGTGCCGCTTGCGGTCTGTGGTTAAACTCACTGCCAGCGTAGTAGTCGAGTCTCTAGAGTCCCACACAGAGAGTTTCCTACTCCAGGCGAAACGATATAGAGGTCGTATGGTTTTACGACAAAGGGTTCGGACGCATACGTGTTTAAACACACATACGTCGTTCGGACAGTTTTTACTAGTCGGCTTTGGTTTAAGCCAGATTCTAGTATCGGGTTATTGGATTTATACGGTCTAAAGTTTTTCCGTGTTTTCACGGATAGGAGGGGCATTCTCGTAATTTCACGAGAAGCTTCTAGAAGATGGTGACTTGGGGGTTTAGGTGGCATATGCATTTAATAAGATTAGTGACTCATTTGTGTGATTCATCCATGTCATTAATGCATCATAAATGCTTAATGACTCATGGAGATGAATCACCCATTTGTATTTATGAAGCATGGTTGTTAAATCCTATTTTCTATTTATTTGATAAAGATTAATGCTTCATATATATCATGATAGATCACAATCTCATTCCATTCTCTTGCTCACTTTCTCTCTCCTCAAGCTCTCTCTCTTCAAACCCTAATCCTCCCCTCTCATGTGTTGAGACCAAGGATTAGAATAGACTACTTAATCCTTAACCATTCTCTATATCACCTAGGTTACTTAGATTAGCGATTTAAGAAACCTAGTTACCTCAAGTTAGAGGTGAAGCTTGAAGTAAAGCTCTCGGGTGGATCATCTACTACATAGAGAAGGCCGGAGAGGACATGGAGAACAACAAGACGAAGGACACGGTTCATCAGGTATAATCACTTTTCATAGTAGTTGTTAACTTCTATGATTCTTGTTAGTTATAGTTTAGCAAAGATTCTCGGTTAGTCGATGTTTACGCCTAAAACAAGATCGTTTTTCATTATTCCGCCTCCCCGCAAGTCGTGGGGTGTTGTACATAGACTTATAGATTACATTAATTGATTTCAAAGACTTTAGATTAGATAACCTAGAATCCAGAAATAGGCTGCACACCACATGTACATACACCTCACTGTTTCATTTCCGTGTTTACTTTTTTTATTCATGTCATCGTTTATATTTATGCCTGCATATCTCGTGTATCCTGTTCATTTATTATTGTTGATATTATGACGCACTGACGTCTGGGTTTTGCATGGCCCAGATCCTCTGTCTCTTTCGCAGGCTGACCAGGAGTATTTTCGCCGTCAGGCCGAGCAGAGAGGATCTTGTTAGTTTAGTTTAGTTTTATTTTTGTACTTTCATTTCCTGATGTGAGCCCGTATTTGGGACGTACTTTCCTGATGTTATTGCTTATTGGATTTATTGCTTCCGCACATTTATATTTCTTAACTCGTTTATTATGGCATATGGACATGTACTAGATAGTTTATTTTATTTTATTGTTCTTGATATTTTATAGACAGTCGTAATATGACTGTGGAGGGATGTTTTCTAACCACAGGTAGCATGGTTGGCTCTGTCACGTGTCGATCTTAGCGCACTCTTGGAAGCGGGGCGTGACACATGCAAAACACCTAGGTACTGTTCTCAGAACAGTCCTGCTCGGTTATCAAACCAACTAGTAAATATCATACAAAAAAATGTACTACTCAACGGAAATCACACTCAATAGCATATGTAATAATACCACGTGCGTTTGGTGCGCACAGAAATCGAAATCAATGAATATGCCATACATCTGCACAGAAACAAAATCTAAGTGCAACGGGTGTGCACGAAAACACCTATCAAGAGCAACGGTGTGTGCCTGACAACAATATCAGGTGCATCTGATATGTACGAAGAATCCCGATTTAATGTATCTGGTGTGCACCAAAATCACATCAAGCGCGCCAAGTATGCGCAAGAATCCAAATCAAGTGCACAAGGTGAACGAAATGAAATATCGAATATCAAAATCGACATCGACGGTATACAACATACATTAATCCAAATCAGGTATACTGTGGTATATAATCTCACCACTACGTGCATCAGCATGCACAAAATCGAATCAAAATACTAAAAGTGCATGAAAAATACACCAAAGGCACAAGTCAAATCACATACATACCATAAGCATGAAATCAAAGTCAAACATCTCGAACGACTTCAAATCGAAATCGAGTGCAACTGTGATGCACGAAAACTCAACCATGCAAATAAATCACCCAAAATACCAAAATCCAAAATGACGGACATGTGATATTCGAATCACCAAATAGCAAATCGTAAACACTGTCGTCGATATGTCCTCTCTTCAAAGTCAAGAAGGTGTTGGTGCATCCAAAGCTAGCAGAGCAAGATATCTACTTGCCTCATGTTCATGGTCTGGAGCCTTGTGCCCTTAGGCTCTCGTCTCTCACTGTGGATTGCCAGTTATATAGCTCCTCGGCTCAACGGCCCAATATGGAATGATGACGGAAACGGTTCCGCTGTGGCACATCCTCTAAAGATCTCTGGCTAACTATCATGATCATTCATAACATGTCTCGACGATGATGCCGACTCTGGCCTACTGGGTGTGCGTGATACGACCGATCCTAGGTCCAAGTCTTCTCGTATAGTATTCTAGAAAGATTCTGTCGGGGTCTCTCCTAAATCTTATTCCTGACGAACTGCCCAGAAGTTATCACCCTTTGCTAAATCCATTTCTTGTTCCGGAACAGCTGCATACTCATAACGACTTCTTCAAAAAGGTATATCCATATTCAATGCCTCTGCATGCGTATCACATCTCTGATGTCAACGGAGTGGAAACGTCATCTCGTCAAAATCTCGTACGAACCTCTTACTCCATTTTTCTTTAATGTGGATGATTCGGACTTGTCTCTTCGTAGCTGTATGGACTGCGCTACAAACGGCAATACTCATATCTGGATTCTCCCTTCCGAAACTACGAACTCGACAGCTCAATATCTTGTGGTAGGTATCTGGCCAACTACGCCCTCGGAAACTCTTCCAAATCATCGAAGAAATACTCTTCATTCGTCCGTTTTCTATTGCATGTGTAAAGTTTTCTCTAGCTGAAATCAATCAATCTGATGACCTCGCATCGGGGTATGCAAACAAACCACACGTCCTAGTCATTCATCCATGGGTGACTAGCGATCTTCTATCATATCCTTAAGTACAAACTCGTGCTGCAATAGCTTCAAACATCTGGGGCGATATCTTGTCAGTCGCAGCAACAACTGGCTCATTCGTCCGCACGCTAAACAATACCTCAATCCTCAAGAATAGACGATACATCAACGGTCATCACATTCTAGCCGGCCTCTAGCAGTGGCCCAATCCTCTGGTGCTGGTCTGAACGTTCGAGAAATCTTAATAAAATCAATCCATCAAAACGCTCGTGTCATGAAAACACAATAAAACGACATATCTATGCAGTCGTATGTCACCGGAATTACGCCTTGGTCAGTCCTCGTCCAAGACGAGCTCATGCTGACTGCACCTCTAGCCGCGGCTCTCTCTGCCCATGCAACCGTGGTAACAGAAACCACCATCCGACATCGATGAAGATAGATCAAAGGAACGAATAGAATACGGTGCAAAGAAATGTACATCATAAGGCTTCTTAAGCGGAGTAGCGTATCGTAAGTATGCCGCGGAACATACACACGGTACGTCACTCTACTTAAGTCACCTACTCCATCAACCAAGCTCAACCTACGCGACGAAAGTTCGGGTCTAATACCCTCTCGACCAAGTCTAAGTTCCGTAAGGTTAACCCTAGGTTCCGAATATATATATATATATATATATATATATATATATATATATATATATATATATATATATGCCCTAGACTCCGCATAGTCAAACCTAGACTCGAACCAAGGTTAAACCTAGTAGCTCTGATACCAACTTTGTCACGATCCGAAGGTATGGAACGCGACTGGCACTTAAATGACGAAACATCTAGAGGCGTGACGTAATCTAAGTAAGCCAAAGCCCAGAAATCTAAACCATTTAAAAAGAGTGAAGGAAAACTTGTTTAAAAGTTAACATATAAAATCACTTTGAAAGTTATAGTAAGCATTTTTAAAAGCATCAGGTTTTTCCAAAAATTTCGACAGAGTTTCCTTTGTAAATACTGGCCCCAAACGGGTACAAACATGCATATACATAAGGAATGAATAAAGGCATCCCAAAGCGGGATCTACCTCTTCGTCAATTGGCGGAAACCACCACGCAAGCAATATAATATACAACGCCGAAGGGCGAGGATCAAAAACACAGAAGAAAACCAACATCCTCAAGAAAACCAAAGAAGAATCATAATAATACAAGCGCGCGACTCTAAGGTCGAAAGAATATACAACTGGTCTTCTAAGTCTATCAAATACACAAGTCTGGTTGATGGAGTTTACTAGATACAACTGAAATAAATAAAGTACAATAGTGGTCACGATGCAAGTGAACCCACCTACCAAAGCAATCATCCGGAAGGAAGCAGTGTGCCAACAAGCCGCAATGAAACCTGTACGGCCAAACCTACAAGAAACTGTGGCACAATGGGGGTGAGTTGCCAACTCGTGAGTAGAAAACATCACCGAGAAGAAATCGCATGTATGACTCTCTCCTAGGTCATATAATAATATCCTCATAATATACCCTGAAACACCTAATAGTGGCAAGGGTAATCATCTAAACATAAGTGTAATACCAAGTGCTCGTGTCAGTATCTCAGGCAGCAACATGTCACATATATGATGTACGAATGCAATAAGAATGAAAACAGAATACATCTTGTACGAGAAAACAGTTTTCTTATCTCAGTAAGATTTTAGTGTAAAACGAAGTATCATCAATGAAATAGACAGAAAACCCGTGTCAAGCATCGACACAATATATATCCCAATATCTTAATATCTCAATATCTCAATATCTCAATGTCTTAATATCTCAATATCTCGGGCTCCGTTAGTCCGGATCGGCCCATATCATCAAATCTCACGACTATGTCGGTATCCTACGGATATCCACCGCGTCACATATAACCGGTCGGTAGTGCTCCCAGTTCACACCATAATATTGTATTATTATATTCCCCATTCTTATTCTTTTTATAAATAAACAGGTGCTTTTGACGCATGTCTGCTACATATTTCAGGTTACAGGTTCTTGGACAGAAAACAGTGAAAACGATGTAAAGACGATGAAAAAGTGGACTTTGACCAACAAACAGAAAACTCTTGATCAAGCCTACATCAAAGATAAAATTCATAAAGTACAAGGCAATGCAAGGTCCAAGATTACAAAGCGATCAGTTAAAAGTCCACCGCAATTATTCACTGGAGATCTGGAAGAAACATAGAAGCTATTTTAATAAAAGAACCAAATAATAAGGAAGCCCAAAGACAGAAGAACCCACAAAAGATTCAAGGCTCAATACTTCCTTTTAAAGAGACAGAGACATAAAATTTTACCAAAGCTTGAAGTCTACTTTGACTAGGTCTTCCTAAGGATATTTTGGTAAATGTAGACATGTGAATCAATTGTAACCTAGGGTATCCTATCCTCTATAAATAGGAACTCTAAATCATTGTAAAGGCTATGCCTCCCTTCATTAATAAATTTCAGCATTCTTTTGGAGAGCATCATTTATGCAAGTTCTTTATTTTCTGCCCTAGGTTAATTTTCTATTCTTGCCCTAATTAGATTTAATTCTTTGCCCTAGTTAATCTTTTATTCTCTGCCCTAGATAAATGTATTTTAATTCCCTAATGAGTGAGTATTCTCCTCGCTTGTTAGGGTTAGATCTGGGGAAGGTTTGAGAGACGAAGATCTCTCATCCCCTTTCTTGCCCGTCATATATTTTCATAGAACTCCATGCATACCTTCTTATTCCGCTCCCTACGGCACTCTATCCACGAGGTAGCGGTGATACCGTAGTCTAAAGGCCCGGATTTTAAGGTTTTCCATGGAGGTTAGGGTAAAAATTAAGAAAGGAAGGACAAGGATCTAGAGGAAGAACAATCTTCCCAATCATCCTAATCCCTTTTATTAATATTTACCATAACACCTAATTAGATCTTCATATGGGTATAGAAAGCGGTGAGATTTATAGACTTTCCAAACTTAACCTAGACCTAACCCTAGCAAGACTTAGATATAGATTAATTCAGTTTTTTGATTTAATAATCAATCCGAACACCCTTCGGAATTAACTCGTTAGTGCGATTAGGAGATTCACAACATCCCTGTGGACCGACCCGTACTCACCGGCTAGCTTCATGCGACGCCGTTCTTGATTGCGGTTAATAAATAGTTTTTGAGATAAATCAAATGGCGCCGTTGCCGGGGATGGCGTAAAATTTCCTTTTTGCAATTTCGGGCTAATCAAAATTAAAAAAATCATAAAAACTGAAAAATCAAAAAAAAAATATAAAAATATATCATCTGTTATTTTGGAAGGGTTTCTCGTGTGAATCTTTGCAGGATTAACGGATCTGGAAAAATTCAGAGTGCAAAACAGAAAAAGATATATCAAAACATAGAGGGATTGCAAGTAAAGAGCTACAGAATTTTTTCAGAGGCTTGATCTCTCCATCCCACCGCTAAACCGCGACATAAGTGTGCTCCCGCCGCCCTTCCGCGGCCCTCTTGAGACATCAGCGCGCGAAATTTTATCGGTTTGTTTCCTCTTTCTCCCCTCTGCAAATCCCCATATATCTTTTTGTCAAATCTTCTGCAGGATTTTTCGCGCTAAAAATCTTTTCCCTTCCAACTAACAAGTCTTGTGCAGGATTTTTGCGCCTCGCTTAACATAGAAATTGATTGCAAGTAATATTTTTCAGTTTGCATATCTTTTCTTGAAAATCTTTTTGCAAAAGAGAAATTTCCAAATAAAGAGCAAAAGAAAAAAAAAGGGGAATTATTTTAAAACAACTTGCAAATTTTTGCCGCAAATAAAAATAATTGATTGCAAGTGATTTACTGCTTTGCATATTTTAATCTGATTTTAAGGGGCTTTTGAGCAATTCAGATTGGGTGGGGATTTCATCATCCTTCTCAGGACCCCAGAAATCATATAAGGCATATGCATTGACCATATATTAATTAAAAAATACTAGACTCAGCCCTAAGGACTTCGAGCTCAATAGGACAGAGGACTAATTATAGGCATCGGCCGTTTATCCTAACCTGACTTTGCGGTGTCTAGACAAGTGTGTCAAAGGCTAGTGGTTTTTAATTAGGCCCACTACTGTGGTTCCTTCCCACTTACCTGGCACTTACCTGGCCACAATTGGCGGTGAAGAGGCGGTTTGAGGTCCTATTTCTAGCCCTTTGGAACAGTTAGGAGCTGTCTAGCTGACCTAGGTGACCCTAGATCTAAGCCCTTTATCGAAAATTCTTGCAGAAAAAAAAAAGAAAAAAAAAGGAAAATCTTTATTAGAAAACTTGTAAAATTTTGCCGCTAAGGAATCCTTGCACCACCCAACCTTCTTTCTTTTCCCCTTTCTTCTATCATGGGTACCCCACATCATAAATCTCTTGCCGAACTTTGGTATCCCGAACCTAATTTTACGTCGTACGTCAATTTGTTCGGTCAATTTAAAGACGATCCTTCCTTGCCTAAAATATCTTTGAAAGATCAAATAGAGGCGTCTAGGAGAAACAATTTGACTTTTTAACCCACTTTGTGTCAACCAAGTCAACCTTTACCACCTCCATATGTTGATACCACTTTTTCAAGTCCTGGTGTCTCTCCTAAGCCGATGTTCATTGCTGAGCATATTGCTCAATCTCGCAGCCGATCTTTCACCCCTCTCCACACATCTAGTTCTAGGGATCAACAAGTCCATTCACCTTTTTATCCATATGTTGACCCTACCCCTGTCCAACCACCCACTTCCTACCAGTCCTACCCGACTTTCCCACCTTCACTGGACACTGTTTCTACACAGCCATTAGGGAGTCTCAAATATCCAAACAATTTCGAATCTTTTACGGAAACCCCCTTACCATCCAAGTCTAGTTTGGAAGAGTCGTTGGAGGCTTATATCTTAGCAACAAACAAAATGACTAGGAATGTGGAAGCGTCCGTGGCCGCCCTTATGCAACCTAGTGAACCGGTAGCTAGTTTCCCGCTAGCTCCAAATTTTTCAATGTATAAGGAGGCGGTTGGACAGAGTGAGAATGTGAGAGGATTTCCAAATCAAACCTACCCATACCCAGTTGAAGCCCACAACTCCGGTTTTCCAGCGATTGTCCCAAATAGTTCACCAGTTGAAAATAAAAACGAGTTGTGTGATTTTGTAGTGCTTGATTTGCCAGATTGTGAAGAACCCCTTTCGAGTGAAACCGCACTTAATCCATTCAATCTTTACACCTCCACTCTAGAACCTAAATCGATAAATATCCATGCTTTTGATGAGGTGTCCAAAGAAATTAACTTTCACTTGATTGAGGATATAGACGCCGGGACTATTTCGGATGATGAACCTGCCGATTTGATTGAAATTTTATGTTCAAATCATCATCCCGAGTTATTAAATGTTTCTCCCGAATCTCATATGCGTCTTGATGTTGATGATACTGGCATGGATGAGTTGAATTTTGAGGAGAATTATAAGGAAAGTATTGAGGAGAGTTTTGAGGATAATATTGAGGTTGAATCATTTTTGTTTGAGGTGTTCGATTTTCCAATTCATTCTCTTGAACCTTTAACTGTTATATCACCCTCCCTCCCTTCCATCGTTCCGACCATGCTTGAAGAATGTGAGCTTGAAAATTTTTCCTTTGAAGCTGACACAGTTCTCATAGACGATAACACTTACGAGTGTTTCACTTTTTCGGACGATGTTGATGACTCACCGCCCGAGTTGGAGTCCTTTACATTTTCAGATGAGTTAGTTGAACCATCAGACTCGGTTGCTTATAGTAGTTTCGAACCATTAATGGAATCGTTCAAGTTCGAGACAGTTTACTACGGTGAGAATAATACTATCCCTAATTCACTCCCTTTCGTCCTTCCCATTGTTCCGACCGTACATGAGACCGTTACGCTTTCATCTCCAAAACCAAGTTCAGCGTACCCATATTTTCTTGCGAATCTTGAGGGATTTGACCCCATTTCTCGACAGGTTGATAGGTTAGCGCAATCGCTTTTAACACATCGGTCATCACAAATTGCGCTAATTTATTCACTCGATTTACACCCTCAAGATCGTACTTCCCTTCTTTCTCTTTTCTTCCCTTCTTCTCCTCCACCGAGACCATATTCCACTCTTCTTTCCACACGGTCTCGTGTGTTTCTCATCTCTTTTCTTTCCACCCCAGTCTTACACCAACTATACCATTACCATGATAAGATTTTTGAATGGTTGGTGCTAACCTTTGGCTTGTGTAAGGCCAAGCTTAAGTTTGGGGGGAACCTTGTTGTATATATGTATATATTTTTGTTTTCTTTTTCTATAAAAAAAATATTAAAAAAAAAATTATAAATAAATAAACAGGGGAGTGCCGGCATTTTGACCCTCTTGGTTTAGCATGACAGTGAGGACACTGTCAAATTTAAGTTTGGGGGTATGCTCGGTACGTCTTCTTCATTCGCATTCATTTGTACATATTTTTGCATTTGCATACTTATTTGAAAACCCATAAAAATTGAAAAATTTTGAAAAATTATAAAAATTAATGTATTCAATTTTGGCCTTATTTGACTTGAGTTTGACAAATAGGTTAACTGGCTAGGAACAACTAGATCTTAGACTTAGTAAATTAAAAACCCTAAAATAACCTTTCTTAAAGTTTAATGGTAGAGAGTATATGTCTTTGTAGTTTATTTAGAAATAGGCAAATTTTGGGTTCACTTCTTGGGCTAAGTCTAAGCAAAGGAAAAGTATTGATGTTCTTATTGGAGTATAAGTTTGAAAAATAATTCCTAGCTTAAGTCTAAATTCTGAAAATATATACCCTACAATTTGCATAATCACGCACCTTGAAACTTGGAATAGTAGAAGAGACCTTGAAATGCTCTTGTCTAAAGTCCTTAGTACAATGAAAATAAAAGAAAAAAAAGTGAATAAAGAAAAAAAAATGAACACTGGTTTTTGTGATTACTTAAGGCTGTAAAAATAGAAAAATATTTAGCGAGGGTGCTTCATCACCTAGTGCCTTAGACCAACTGGTTTGGGAGTCACTGCTAAAGCCTTGGGTGTTGCAAGACTAGGAATTACGCTTTAATATGCAAACACATCTTGTAATCGGTTGTTGGTACCTCAAGAAGTATTAACGGTCGCATGAAGGATGTGTAAGCAAAATTCATTTAAATTCACCAATTAATAAGTGCTTTGGACAACGGACGAGGGTATGATTGCTTGATTTGAATTTCCAAGTGTAGGGGTGATTTATACACACACGTAGGGATATATGATTGGAGTTTAGATGAGAGAAAGGAATGAAGAATAGAACTTGTATCTTTAGTAGAGTTGATAGAAATTCCTAAGTGGAGATGGAACCCTAGAAGGAAAACTTAAGAGATGCCGAAAGCTAAGTAAGTCTATAGAACATATATAATCTTAAGTTAAATGATAAGAATGCGTGAAGAATATGGGTGGATAATTTGCGGGTCAAAGATAATAGAATTCCTTGTTAGAAAACCTAATTGGAGAACAAAAGTTAATGGGCCGAATTGATAGGATTTTGTGGGTAGTATCCGCTGAAAACCCTCAGGAGACAACACTCCTCCTACTAGGGACACCTAGAGGTTTAACGGCTTGTTGCACGAGCTCAGTGCAATCGCGTTTCCCTGCGAAAGTGCGGTGAGGATTTTAGTGAATAAAAATAAGTTTGCTCGAGGACGAGCAAAAGATAAGTTTGGGGGTATTTGTTCACACCATAATATTGTATTATTATATTCCCCATTCTTATTCTTTTTATAAATAAACAGGTGCTTTTGACGCATGTCTGCTACATATTTCAGGTTACAGGTTCTTGGACAGAAAACAGTGAAAACGATGTAAAGACGATGAAAAAGTGGCCTTTGACCAACAAACAGAAAACTCTTGATCAAGCCTACATCAAAGATAAAATTCACAAATTACAAGGCAATGCAAGGTCCAAGATTACAAAGCGATCGGTTAAAAGTCCACCGCAATTATTCACTGGAGATCTGGAAGAAACATAGAAGCTATTTTAATAAAAGAACCAAATAATAAGGAAGCCCAAAGACAGAAGAGCCCACAAAAGATTCATGGCTCAATACTTCCTTTTAAAGAGACAGAGACATAAAATTTTACCAAAGCTTGAAGTCTACTTTGACTAGGTCTTCCTAAAGATATTTTGGTAAATGTAGACATGTGAATCAATTATAACCTAGGGTTTCCTATCCTCTATAAATAGGAACTCTAAATCATTGTAAAGGCTATGTCTCCCTTCATTAATAAATTTCAGCATTCTTTTGGAGAGCATCATTTATGCAAGTTCTTTATTTTCTGCCCTAGGTTAATTTTCTATTCTTGCCCTAGTTAAATTTAATTCTTTGCCCTAGTTAATCTTTTATTCTCTGCCCTAGATAAATGTATTTTAATTTCCTAATGAGTGAGTAGTCTCCTCTCTTGTTAGGGTTAGATCTGGGGAAGGTTTGAGAGACGAAGATCTCTCATCCCCTTTCTTGCCCGTCATATATTTTCATAGAACTCCATGCACACCTTCTTATTCCGCTCCCTACGGCACTCTACCCACGGGGTAGCGGTGATACCGTAGTCTAAAGGCCCGGATTTTAAGGTTTTCCATAGAAGTTAGGGTAAAAATTAAGAAAGGAAGGACAAGGATCTAGAGGAAGAACAATATTCCCAATCATCCTAATCCCTTTTATTAATATTTACCATAACACCTAATTAGATCTTCATATGGGTATAGAAAGCGGTGAGATTTATAGACTTTCCAAACTTAACCTAGACCTAACCCTAGCAAGACTTAGATATAGATTAATTCAGTTTTTTGATTTAATAATCAATCCGAACACCCTTCGGAATTAACTCGTTAGCGCGATTAGGAGATTCACAACATCCCTGTGGACCGACCCGTACTCACCGGCTAGCTTCATGCGACGCCGTTCTTGATTGCGGTTAATAGATAGTTTTTGAGATCAATCACTCCCCTGCCGGGCTCAACGCCATCATCTGCGATCTTCTAGCCCTGAGATACCGCACCGGGTCTACCATGTACCCGCAGACGGTGCATCCCCCTCCTCGAATCGGGTATATGATACCGCTCAAGAACCGAGAAAACACATGGTGGACGCCTCTCACATCATATCACGAGAAAACCGCAAATTTCTATCTTTAGAAATGATAATGAGTTTATAAAATCCTTGTAGCTTCTCCAAATCCAGAAATCTCATAGAAAATTCGAAATCCCAAAATCGATAGTCAATAAACAGTGAATTACCGGCATAAAGCCCGATAATGTTGCATGACAATAAATATACACATGCAAGGATATCTAAGTAAAGAATGCAATATCTAAATTAGCATAGTAATCATATATTGGAGCTATCTGCTAGCGAGTTATATCAATGAAATAATATTCTCTAAAGTGTACGTGACATGGCAATTACCGATGATGATGTGTGTGAGCCGGCAAGTAAGTGTACGTGGAGCATACGCATCATCGGTTATCCTGTGCAACAGAGGTTCATAATAACTAAGGAAAATACATGTATAAGCATGCAATGTGATAAGAATAACATGAATATACGGAAAATGATGTAGTAACAGCAACACTGAAGAATATACATTTCTATATATACAAGTCATACAGTTTTTAGTATTTGAAATAACACGAATCGTGGTTTTAGAAAAATTGGGGCTACAGGGTCCATGAGAAAATATTCATCTTTTGAAAAATCCGTAGTATCCCTCGGCTTGTCTTTAAAAATACTCACGATTCGTTAGTTTTAAAAATAAGTATGACTCGAGCCCAGTCAAAAGGGTAAGGAAATCAACCTAAAGTCCGAGTCGATATATCTAGTAGTCGGCGATCCCGCCTCAATAGCGTCACGTACGGTAAAATACATAGTACGACATCCTCGAATCAAGAGTACGGATCAATCATCATATCTATAACTCGTACGGTAAAATTCATCGTACGGCATCCCAAAATCGGGGTACGGGTCAAATATCACATATATCTCATTATTCATATGGTATCATCATCGTAAAATCATGAATTAGGGGTGCCTTTCTAAAATCTAGCACATCCCAATATCATCAAACATATATCCTCGTGTGTATGAAAACACATCGCCCAACGATCCGCTATAATATCATGTCACATCATATCACGACCCAATCACATATCACAAACTCACGGCATCATGCCCGATCATATCGGCTCATCTCTAAGTATCATATACTGGGCTCATCATCCGTGTATACGTATATATATATGTATATATATATATATATATATATATATATATATATATATATATGTGTGTGTATATGTATATGTATATATATGTATATGTATATGTATATGTATATATATATGTATATGTATGTATATATGTATATGTATGTATGTGTGTATACACACACACACACACACACACACACACACACACACACCAACGCATACACACACACACACATACATATAAACATATACACCCAAACATATCACGTATGTGTGTGTGTGTGAACATTTACTCTAGGGTTTCGCAACTAAGAAACTAAACTGAAAGTACTTTCCTCCAATTACACTAAATCCAACCCATGGTCTCCTAAAGCCTTTCTTGCTAAATATTCACGTCTCACAATAACACATACGTATATATATCATATCACAACATATCCTACGAAATTGCAGGGGTGCTATACGCCATCCACCCGACTTCCTCTGTAGATATACATCTACTTACCTGGACGCCTCGGCTAATCTGATCCGATTTCAGCTCTGTCATTTCCGCGCCACATCCGACGTCTCTGCACCCGATCCTAGAAACATACACAAGGAAATAAGAGAATAAATATAAAAATAGTCGCGGACACAACAATACAAGTCAATCACGCGCACTAACTAAACGCGCACACTCTTGATGCACAAAACGCGCTCGCGACAACACCACAAACCACAACTAGGGTCGCAATACGCGGCAACTACCAAACCAAAAACCCAATTGTACTAATCGCGCATTCTCAACACACTAAATATATATGAAATAGGGTGTATATCATCAAAATCTCAAACTTAATTTAAAATCGATTTATTCCAAAAACCTAGCAAGCATCAATTTACCGTTTTAGTAAAAAAACTTGATATTTTAACAAAACTAGTAGCCACAATATTTCCTTAATAACTTAATTAAGCCACACAATTACTAACTATATTTTAATCTCACCCATTTTAGATTAATCAAAAGTTAGTTTGCAAAAAGGCTTAATCAGGACATATTAAATGTAACAATTAGCAAAATAGCAACAAGATTAAGTTTTGCATCCCTTAAGATGTTAAAATATATCTCACAACCATAATCAAATGATCACAACCCTAACATAAACTCAATTCCCTTTTCTTTAAAATTCTAACTTCAATTAAACCATATTTAAACACCTAATTAAATTAGATTACAACAAATATTAAAAAGGTAGCAACTAGAGTAAGACTATACCTCATAATTTGTAGATCTAACATGCAACTTAGCCTCCAAAGATGGTTTCTTGCTCCAAGATCCATGCTAGTTTGGCCAAAGAAATCATGGGTGAAGGTTTAATTTGGATTTAGTAGGAATTTGTGTGGATTTTGATGCATTTCATGATGATTTTGGAGGTGAAGTGAGGTGGGGAAATTTTTGGGCAGCAGCTCAAGGATGACTCGGCCAATGATGGAGAGAAGAGAGAGAGTGAGGTGTGAGTTTTGTGAGAAAGTCCAAGTCAAGAAACCATACCTCAAGTATAAAAACCCATACCTCTTGTTTATTGTTTTTACCTTTTCATTTTCTTTTCATTTGACTTTTGAAGTGGGAAAATTTGGGGTGAGGGCTGCTGTTGTGGGGCTCGGCCAAGCCATGGGAGGAGGGTGTGTGTGTGAGTGTGTGTGAGTGAGTGAGTGAGGGAACACAAAAAGATATCCACATACCTCAATTTCTAATTATTTTAATCCATTTCACTTTCAAACTTAAACATAGGAATATCTAGAACCATCCAAATATTTTTCTTTGAAAGAACAAGTTACAATATGTGTTTAGATGTGTCATAGTGCACTAAACTTGTATTAACCCATTCTAATTTGTAATTATCACTAATTAAATGTATTAGTGAAACCTTAAAATAATATTAAAAATAATTAATTAAGGAAAATATTTAAGTAAACTAGCAAATTAATAAGTGACCAATTAAAATCAAATACTAGCAATTTTATAGCTAGAATAGGTATGTTTAAGTTCATGTGGAAAAATAATTATTTCCTGGTTTTTACGGAAAACACCGGTTATTTTACCGATAATCGGAAATTTCAGCTAAACGATTTTCAAAACGTTACAGTCTTCCCCCTTAATGAAATTCGATCCCCGAATTTAAATTTAATCCCCCCAAATACTAAAACATTTCAGCAAAGCAATCAAGTCGGCGGGGCTCCGAAATCTTAAATATTTAAGATACATCTTAGCGCAATGCATGCGTATAAAAACGAGTATATAACTCAAAAACAAAACTCCGTCAAGCATCACGCAATCATCGGAGTCATGGTGAAAATACCAATGTCAAAATCCAATACGAAAACCAACATGATATACTCAAAACTATAACATGTACATAATACGCATCGTTGTAAACTCGTCAAAACATCTGAAAAGAAATACATGCCAAACCTTTTTCAAGTCGCAGTGCGATGCGCGTATCATGGCACAAGTAGCGGACGTTCATTGTAAGAAAAATAACTATATATATATATATATATATATATATATATATATATATATATATATATATCCTTTGTTTAATATACACGTCCCGCCGTTTTGAAAATAATTTAGAAGGGTTTCCCTTGTAAAAGGTTTCGTGTCAACTCGGACACATGGGAAAAATATTGAGACTGTAGCTCCTTTCTTTGGAAATCTCTTCGATAACTATCGATGCATGCAAAACACCTAGGTACTGTTCTTAGAACAGTCCTGCTCGGTTACCAAACCAACTAGTAAATATCATACAAAAAAATGTATTGTTCAACGGAAATCACACTCAATAGCATATGTAATAATACCACGTGCGTCTGGTGCGCACAGAAATCGAAATCAATGAATGTGTCATACGTGTACACAGAAATAAAATCTAATTGCAATGGGTGTACAGGAAAACACCTGTCAAGAGCAACGGTGTGTGCCTGACAACAATATCAGGTGCATCTGATATGCATGAAGAATCCCGATTTAATGCATCTGGTGTGCACCAAAATCACATCAAGCGCGCCAAGTATGCGCAAGAATCCAAATCAAGTGCACAAGATGCACGAAAACAAATATCGAATATCAAAATCGACATCGACGGTATACAACATACATTAATCCAACTCAGGTATACCGTGGTATATAATCCCACCACTACGTGCATCAGCGTGCACAAAATCGAATCAAAATACTAAAAGTGCTTGAAAACTGCACCAAAGGCACAAGTCAAATCACAAAGTCAAACATCTCGAACGACATCAAATCGAAATCGAGTGCAACTGTGGTGCACGAAAACGCAATCATGCAAATAAATTGCCCAAAATACCAAAATCCAAAATGACGGACACATGATATTCGAATCACCAAAACGCAAATCGTAAACACTGTCGTCGATATGTCCTCCCTTCAAAGTCGAGAAGGTGTTGGTGCATCCAAATCTAGCAGAGCAAGATATCTACTTGCCTCATGTTCATGGTCTGGCGCCTTGTGCTCTTAGGCTCTCATCTCTTCCTGCGGATTGCCAGTTACATAGCTTCTCGGCTCAACGGCCCAATATGGAATGATGACGGAAACAGTTCCGCTCTTGGACATCCTCTAAAGATCTCTGGCCAACTATCATGGTCACTCATAACATGTCTCGTCAATGATGCCGACTCTGGCCTACTGGGTGTGCGTGATACGACTGATCCTGGGTCCAAGTGTTCTCGTGTAGTATTCCAGAAAGATTCCGTCAGGGTCTCTCCCAAATCTCATTCCTGCCGAACTGCCCGGAAGTTATCATCATTTGCTAAATCCATTTCTTGTTCCGAAGCAGCTGCATACTCATCATGACTTCTTCAAAAAGGTATATCCATATTAAACGCCTCTGCATGTGTATCACATCTCTGATGTCAAAGGAGTGGAAACGCCATCTCATCAAAATCTCGTACGAACCTCTTACTCCACTTTTCTCTAATGTGGACTGATTCGGACTCGTCTCTTCGTAGCTGTATGGACTGCGCTAGAAACGGCTATACTCATATCTGGAGTCTCCCTTCCGAAACTACGAACTCGACAGCTCAATATCTTGTGGTGGGTATCTGGCCAACTACGCCCTCGGAAACTCTTCCAAATCGTCGGAGGAATACTCTTCATTCGTCCGTTTTCTATCGACTCTCAACGTGCCTGTGTGAAGTTTTCTCTAGCTGAAATCAATCAATAACCTCGAATCGGGGTATGCAAACGAACCACACGTCCTAGTCATTCATCCATGGGTGACTAGCAATCTTCTATCATATCCCTAATTACAAACTCGTGCTGCAATAGCTTCAAACATCTGGGGCGATATCTTGGCAGTCGCAGCAGCAACCGGCTCATTCGTCCGCACGCTAAACAATGCCTCAATCCTCAAGAATAGACGATACATCAACGGTCATCACATTCTAGCCGGCCTATAGCAGTGGCCCAATCCTCTGGTGTTGGTCTGAACGTTCGAGAAATCTTAGTAAAAGCAATCCATCAAAACGCTCGTGTCACGAAAACACAATAAAACGATATATCTATGCAATCGTATGTCACCGGAATTACGCCCTGGTCAGTCCTCGTCCAAGACGAGCTCATGCTGACCGCAGCTCTCTCTGCCCGTGCAACCGTGGTAACAGAAACCACCATCCGACATCGATGAAGATGGATCAAAGGAACGAATAGAATACGGTGCAAAGAAATGTACATCATAAGGTTTCTTAAGCGGAGTAGAGTATCGTAAGTATGCCACGGAACATACACACGGTACGTCACTCCATTTAAGTCACCTACTCCATCAACCAAAGTCAACCTATGCGACGAAAGTTAGGGTCTAATACCCCCTCGACCAAGTCTAAGTTCCGTAAGGTCAAGCCTAGGTTCCGAATATATATATACGCCCTAGACTCCGCATAGTCAAACCTAGACTCGAACTAAGGTTAAACCTAGCAACTCTGATACCAACTTTGTCATGACCCGAAAGTATGGAACGTGACTGGCACTTAAATTACGAAACGTCTAAAGACATGATGTGATCTAAGTAAGCCAAAGCCCATATAAACCATTTAAAAAGAGTGAAGGAAAATTGTTTAAAAGTTAACATATAAAATCACTTTGAAAGTCATAATAAGCATTTTTAAAAGCAACAGGTTTTTCCAAAAATTTCAGCAGACTTTCCTTTGTAAACACTGGCCCCAAACGGGTACAAACATGCATATACATAAGGAATGAATAAAGGCATCCCCAAGCGGGATCTAGCTCTTGGCGGAAACCACAATGCAAGCAATATAATATACAACACCGAAGGGCGAGGATCAAAAACTCAGAAAAAAACCCAACATCATCAAGAAAACCAGAGAAGAATCATAATAATACAAGCACGCGACTCTAAGGTCGAAAGAATATACAACCAGTCTTCTAAGTCTATCAAATAAACAAGTCTGGTTGATGGAGTTTACTAGATACAACTGAAATAAATAAAGTACAACGGTGGTCACGATGCAAGTGAACCCACCTACCAAAGCAATCACCCAGAAGGAAGCAGTGTGACAATAAGCCGCAACGAAACCTGTACGGCCAAACCTGTAAAAAACTGTGGCACAACGGGGATGAGTTGCCAACTCGTGAGTAGAAAACATCACCCAGAAGAAATCGCATGTATGACTCTCTCCTAGGTCATACAATAGCATCCTCATAATATATCCTGAAACATCTAATAGTGGTAAGGGTAATTATCTAAATATAAGTGTAATACCAAGTGCTCGTGTCAGTGCCTCAGACGGCAACATATCACATATATGATGTACGAATGCAATAAGAATGAAAGCAGAATATATCTTGTACGAGAAAACTATTCTTATCTCAGTAAAATTTTAGTGTAAAACGAAGTATCATCAATGAAATAGACAGAAAACCTGTGTCAAGTATCGATACAATATATATCCCAATATCTCAATGTCTCAATATCTTAATGTCGCAATATCTCAATGTCTCGGGCTCCGTCAGTCCGGATCGGTCCATATCATCAAATCTCACGACTACGTCGGTATCCTCCGGATATCCACCGGGTCACATATAACCGGTCGGTGGTGCTCCCCTGCCGAGCTTAACGCCATCATCTATGATCTTCTTGCCCCGAGGTACCGCACCGGGTCCACCATGTACCCGCAGACGGTGCATCCCTCTCCTCGAATCGGGTATATGATACCGCTCAAGAACCGAAAAAACACATGGTGGACGCCTCTCACATCATATCACAAGAAAACCGTAAATTTCTATCTTTAGAAATGATAATGAGTTTATAAAATCCTTGCAGTTTCTCCAAATCCAGAAATCTCATGGAAAATCCGAAATTCCAAAATCGATAGTCAATAAACAGTGAATTACTGGCATAAAGCCCCATAATATTGCATGACAACAAATATACACATGTAAGGGTATCTAAGTAAAGAATGCAATATCTAATTAGCAAAGTAATCATATATTGGAGCCATCAGCTAGCGAGTTATATCAATGAAGTAATATTCTCTAAAGTGTATGTGACATGGCAATTACCGATGATGATGTGTGTGAGCCGGCAAGCAAGTGTACGTGGAGCATACGCATCATCGGTAATGGTGCTGATGTCCTGTGCAACAGGGGTTCATAATAACTAAGGACAATACATGTACAAGCATGCAATGTGATGAGAATAACATGAATATACGGAAAATGATGTAGTAACAGCAACACTGAAGAATATACATTTCTATATACGAATCATACAGTTTTTAGTATTTGAAATAGCACGAATCGTGATTTTAGAAAAATAGGGGCTACGGGGTCCTTGAGAAAAGATACGTCTTTTGAAAAATCTGTAGTATCTCTCGGCCTGTCTTTAAAAATACTCATGATTCGTTAGTTTTGAAAATAAGTATGACTCGAGCCCAGTCGAAATGGTAAGGAAATCCACCTAAAATCCGAGTCGATATATCTAGTAGTCGGCGATCCCGCCTCAATAGCGTCACATACGGTAAAATACATAGTACGACATTCTCGAGTCAAGAGTGCGGATCAATCATCATATCTATAACTCGTACAGTAAAATCCATCGTACGGCATCCCAAAATAAGGGTACGGGTCAAATATCACACATACCTCATTATTCATATGGTATCATCATCGTAAAATCATGAATTAGGGGTGCCTTTCTAAAATCCAGCACATCCCAATATCATCAAACATATATCATCGTGTGTATGAAAACATATCGCCCAACGATCCGCTATAATATCATGTCGTATCATATCACGACCCAATCACATATCACAAACTCACGGCATCATGCCCGATCATATCGGCTCATCTCCAAGTATCATATATTGGGTTCATCATCCATGTGTACACACACACACACACACACACACACACACACACACACACACACACACATACATACATACATACATACATATAAACATATACACCCAAATATATCACGTGTGTGCATGTGTGTGTGTGTGAACCTTTACTCCAGGGTTTTGCAACTAAGAAACTAAACTGAAAGTACTTTCCTCCAATTACCCTAAATCCAACTCATGGTCTCCTAAAGCCTTTCCTGCTAAATATTCATGTCTCACAATAACACATACGTATATATATATATATATATATATATATATATATATATATATATATATATATATCATATTACATCATATCCTACGAAATTACGGGGGTGCTATACGCCATCCACCCGACTTCTCCCGTAGATATACATCTACTCACCTGGACGCCTCGGCTAATCTGATCCGATTTCAGCTCTGTCATTTCCGCGCCACATCCGACACCTCTGTACCTGATCATAGAAACGTATACAAGGAAATAAGAGAATAAATATAAAAATAGTCGTGGACACAACAATACAAGTCAACCACGCGCACTAACTAAACGCGCACGCGCTTGGTGCACAAAACGCGCTCGCGACAACGCCACAAATCACAACTAGGGTCGCAATACGTAGCAACTACCAAACCAAAAACTCAATCGCACTAATCGCGCATTCTCAACACACTAAATATATATGAAATAGGGTGTATATCATCAAAACCTCAAACTTAATTTAAAATCGATTTATTCCAAAAACCTAGTAAGCATCAATTTACCGTTTTAGTACAAAACTTGATGTTTTAACAAAACTAGGGGCCACAATATTCCCTTAATAACTTAATTAAGCCACAAAATTACTAACTATATTTAATCTCACCCATTTTAGATTAATAAAAAAGTTAGTTTGCAAAAAGGCTTAATTAGGACAAATTAAATATAACAATTAGCAATATAGCAACAATGTTAAGTTTTGCATGCCTTAAGATGTTAAAATACATCTCACAACCATAATCAAATGATCACAAACCTAACTTAAACTCAATTCCCTTTTCTTTAAAATTCTAACTTCAATTAAATCATATTTAAACACCTAATTAAATTAGATTACAACAAATATTAACAATGTAGCAATTAGAGTAAGATTATACCTCACAAATTTGTAGATCTAGCATGCAACTTAGCCTCCAAAGATGGTTTCTTGCTCCTAGATCCATGCTAGTTTGGCCAAAGAAATCATGGGTGAAGGTTTAATTTAGATTTAGTAGTAATTCGTGTGGATTTTGATGCATTTCATGATGATTTTGGAGGTGAAGTGAGGTGGGGAAATTTTTGGGCAGCAGCTCAAGGAGGACTCGGCCAATGATAGAGATAAGAGAGAGAGTGAGGTGTGAGTTTTGTGAGAAAGTACAAGTCAAGAAACCATACCTCAAGTATAAAAACCCATACCTCTTGTTTATTGTTTTTCCCTTTTCATTTTCTTTTCATTTGACTTTTGAAGTGGGAAAATTTGGGGTGAGGGCTGCTGTTGTGGGGCTTGGCCAAGCCATGGGAGGAGGGTGTGTGTGAGTGTGTGTGTGTGTGAGTGAGTGAGCGAACACAAGAAGATATCCACCATACATCAATTTCTAATTATTTTAATCCATTTCACTTTCAAGCTTAAACATAGGAATATCTAGAACCATCCAAATATTTTTCTTTGAAAGAACATGTTACGATATGTGTTTAGATGTGTCATGGTGCACTAAACTTGTATTAACCCATTCTAATTTGTAATTATCACTAATTAAATGTATTAGTGAAACCTTAAAATAATATTAAAAATAATTAATTAAGGAAAATATTTAAGTAAACTAGTAAATTAATAAGTGACCAATTAAAATCAAATACTACCAATTTCATAGCTAGAATAGGTATGTTTAAGTTTATATGGAAAAATAATTATTTCCTGATTTTTACGGAAAACACCAGTTATTTTACCGATAATCGGAAATTTCACCTAAACGATTTTCAAAATGTACAGTGTATGTAGATGTATGTTTGTTTTTTGTGTTTGGATGTGTGTGTATGTGTGTGTGTGTATGCATGTGTGTGTATTTCAAAATATAGGCGGTGATTACCAATGGCGACGTGGGCTGGAGGATTTTTGCACCATGACTTGTTATGACCATACTCATTGCAGATGTTGCATTTATTTTGCCTACGTCCTTCTCGTGAATCATCCATAACACTTTTGATACGAGTAGAACATGGTCGTCCCGCCTGTCTCCAACCGATAGATGGTAATATCATTGGACCATTGTATGCCTCATAATATCGGTTATCGGGTACAGGATGGAACAACGGAGCATAAGCAGCTTTGTATTTGGGGACAGAATACCACTTCGAAACAAGATCATGATGTGCAATGTTCCCCTTGCCCTCTTCTCGTGTGCATGCTGAAATTACATATGAACAATGCAACTTTTGCAACTTAGGAATATTGTACGTAGAACTACAGTTCCTACCATCGATGGCTACGTCGTAATTTTTTCCATTTTTGTCAGTCACCTGCCATTCGGACTGGCTGAACCTCACGATCCAAGTATGCCTAGCATCAGCAGCCCTTTTTGTTATTAATTGTTCAAACTTAGGATATAACTTTGTCGTCCACTCTTGTCCTCCTGACGTCGTGCAAAGAAGTATTTGTTCGCCCTGTAAAAAATCCGTCCTACTAAGGCCTGAATAGACAATGTAACGACCGTATTTTCTAATACCTAATAAAATATATTTTATTTAAATTTCTACTGTCAAATAATTATTTACGTGTTTCTTTTATAGAAGAATAATTTTTAAAGTAATGTTAATAATTTTCAAAGCATTGAATATGATTAAAGGAATTTTCTAAAATCTATTTATTGTTTTTATAGGCATAAAATGTTTTAATAAAATTTTATAATGCATTAAAATAATCTACATATTTTTTTTATCAATTAAATAATTAATTCGTAATTAAAAATATTTTAAAGAATAAACTAGATTTTAAATAATTATAATAACTAGCTAACACCATAGAAATGGATATATTACTTACTTTTAGCCCAAAATTATTTTTATACTAAAGATAACAATAAAATATATTTTCTGAAATTTTTCCATAATTTTCCCGTATTTTTAACAATTTTTTTAAAAACCAAATTCAATTTTTAAATAATAAACAGTTTATTATTTTTATTTTAAAAAAATATATTTAAATCCCCTTGATCTTGGACCGTTGGATACAAGATCCAACGGCCTAGAACTATCTATCGGCGCCCACGTGGTGGGGACCACGCGAAAACGCGTGATCCCCACACGCGCGACGCGTGGCGCGTGATAGAGGCGGCGGCGGCGCTTGGCGGCGCGATCTCGCCCGTTGGATCATGATCCAACGGCTAAGGTGAAGAGGCGGCGACAATCATCAACTGATGATTCTGCAATCATTGGGCGACGCGGATTTTGGGGAATTTTAACAGAAATTTTGGATTTTATGGTTGGTAATAAAACCATATAAATAGGCACTTCAAACATTGATTTCTCACACCTCAGAACTCCAAAAATTCTGAAAAAATACCTACGCCTTCGTATCGACGACGCCGACGCTGCGGCTCCATCCAATCACCAAGGAAAAATCTGAGCGCGGAGCTATTGAGGAGTTTGTACAAGTCTACGTTTTCAACCCATCTACATCCAACTCTAATCAAAGGTAGGATCCGCCTCTCTCCACTCATCTGTCGCCTTCTTCTTCTTTTTTCAATAACCTTAATTCCAACTTCTAATCATCAACCCCATATTAAAATGATGTTACAATATTCTTGCATGCCTATACTTTTGTACCCTTTAATGATGATAATCTTAACCCATGATTAAAATGGTTTCCTTAATCACTCCTATATGTCAAAAAATATTGCACCTTCATACAACATGGAAAGTGACAGGCTTAAAGTTATAATCCACGAGTATTAATTCACCCCATACATACCCATACTCACCCATGCTACTTTTGTGATCTCGAAATAGGTTTCTTCCACAAAATTACCCTCGTTTTGTTAAAAGGTTATATTTGTTTAAAATATCCACATGAGTTAAGACATTTGGAATAATTATTTTAGATATGATATAGATATATATTTTTACTTACGCTTTTTCTTCAACTACTATAATGTTGTTAAATCTCTTCACCATTTGAAGGGGATAATACTAAATTTAAATAACGGCATCTGGTTTTTCCAACTTAGCCCCTTACACTCGAAAATATATTTTTATATTAATTCTTCTTAGAATATTAACTAAAGTTTAATGAGTTACCCTAATAATAGGGTAATGTTTTACGCGAGTACCTCGTGGTTTATAGGCAATCGTTCTTGAAAAGGACACAAATCCTGCCTTCCATGTGCAGCGGTTGCCAACACGAACATATTTTCTAAAAACGTTATCTTAAACTTAAAACACTATAATTTCATAAAATTATTATTTACAATAAAATACCTCAATCCATCCTAAAAAGAGATAATTTCATTTAAATATCTTAACCTTTACTAAAAGGCTATTTTCAATAAAGAACATAACCCTTATAAATGATATTTTCCAAAAGGATATCTAAAACTTTATTAAAAGATAATTTTCAAATAAATACCATAACCTTTTATTAAAAGGATATTTTCTCAGTAAAATATTATGGGTTTCCAAAACGATAAATATTCCAAACATCATGGTTTTCTTATAAATAAATAAATATAATTAAACACTATTATCCTTTATTAACTAAATGTTCTATAAGGTGATGCGAAGTACATTACAAACTTTAAAAGATAACAAGACAAAACGAGCGGTTATGGAAGGCCATATTAAATGAGATCAACTTCTTGATTACAAGTTTATGACATACATGACACATGATACAGATAGAATTAGAATGCACGGACCTAGGTATGGAATACTTATATATGAAGATCCCTGCAGGCAGGGTGACCAGTCCAATGTGTGGACGACTACTAACCCGATATTCGGGTGAATACTAACCCTACTTGAGGGCGAATGATCCAATATGTGGATGACATACAATGTGGAAATTCCATGCCTAGAGGTATACACACTAACTCTAATTCGTCAAAACCTTTATACTGAACCACGGGGATGGGTAGTTTGATTAGGCAAGGAGATTCGGAACTCGGATTCCCCGACTACTCGATCATGATCCCGGGAAGTGAAACGGTACATTTCACTTCCCCAGTTGTTCCGTGGCCACAACGGAATAATCGCGAGTATCCGAACTCTTGTTTGACAAACTAAAACGTTTACAATACCTATTGATACTCAACACTAAACTCACATCATGTACTATACTCACATGTTACCTTATCTACCTTTCTTTATGAGACACGAGTTATTCAGTATCTTGGATGTGGATATTTATCCAGTTTAGACTTGTTGTTTATTATGGAACTGAAGGGTGGAAATACTGTAACATTTTAAAAATAATTAAATAAATAATTAAATGAATAAAAGTGTTTAAGTGAATTTTAGGATTTTCGGTAAAGTAAAATGTATTTTTCGTAAAACCAAACCGTGATTGTTTTTCACTATAAATTTAAAAATATCTATTTTAATTATGAAATTACTAGTAAATAGTGTTTATTTAGCCACTTATAAATTTTTAGTTTAATAAAATATTTTTCCTAAATTAATTATTTTAAATATTAACATAAGCTTTATTTTTACACTAAATTAGTGTAAATTACAAATTTAAATGGTTTTAATTTGTAAAAATGAACCATGGCATATTAGAAATTAGTTTGTATCATGAAAAATTTATTTGCAAATTTTTCCTAATTTCTAGAGCTTTCTTGAGTTGCTATAGTAAATAAATAAATAAATAAATACATGAAAAGACTTTTAATGATGTTTCTCTTCTTGAAACTTCCACACACTTGGCACACTCTCTTCTTTCTCTCACTCTCCTCACTTAGGCCGGCCACAACCCCACCATGGCTGCCCCCCCCATTTTCCATCTCTTTTTTATTCAAAAATGATCAAAAATACATCAAAAATTCCATTAAAATTCCACAAAATCCTATTTATTTCATACCCTTTATTCCTTACTCATTTTTACATGGATTTTGGAGATGGAAAGCATGCATTTTGGAGGATCATTTCTAGTTTGGATTTCATATTTTGGGAGGTATAATTTCTTTCTTTTGATTTATTGTTTTAGATGTTCATTTAAGCTTAATTAGATTTAATGAATTAGTTCTATGTTCAATTTTAAAAATTCAAGTTAGGGTTTCTAAATTCAAGTTATGATTTTTGTTAATTATTTAGGGTTATAATAGTTAGTTTAACACTTTTGGATTTGGAAAATCTTGCATGATTGTTGAATTGTAAATTTTTCATTGAAAATGGTTTAAATTAGGAAATTTTGCTAACTAGGTTTCTATAAAACCTAATTTTTGGTGAAATAAATCTCAATTAATATTGGTAATACTAGATTTTGGTCTTAATAAGAGTATTAGCATGTTAATGGAAAGAAAAACTTAGTTTGATCACTAGATTCATTTGGTAATTGGAAAATAGTAATAAAATGCTATTATTTTGTTAACTAGATTTTTGGAAAATTCTAAATAAAAGGGATTTAAAATATAATATTGGTTTCATTATATCATTATCATCATAAATTGTGGTTTAAGTCATTAGTTTATGCAAAATCATGTTTTGAGGTGGAATTATGGTATTTTGCTTGGAAAATGTTAAAATTGTTAAAAAGTTGCAAACTAGAAATTTTAAATAAATGCAAAATTGTGTAATAAAAATATAGTAATAGTTTGTATAGTCTAGTAATGCTATTTAATGAGTTTTATAACCATTAGTTTCATTTAAATGTCAAGTTTTGATGAAAAACGGTATACTGGCATTTTCGGGTTTTTGCGAAATTGGACGGTTTGATAGATTTTAGGGTTTCGATGGGTTTAATCGTGTTTTATGGTATAAGTAAGGTATTTTAAAGTTACAAGTTGTTTGATGATGTTATCTCGATCCATCGGAGTTTGTACGCCGATATCGAGCAATATTTGGTGCTTTTGCGTGGACGAGACATAGGTTTTGACCTATGCTTGTTCCTTGTATCGTTTGACTTTCGTATGTGATTCGGTTTACGATGCTGTTTATATGCTTGAGTTTAGGTACCCCTCACGTGGACTGCGGGCGATGAAGAGGAGGATGGCGACACCCTCGTCGGCAGACATGGACCAGGTGAGTAGATGCATATCTACGGGGGGAAGTCGGGTGGATGGCGTTTAGCACCCCCGCAACGTAGAATAGGAATAGTACTTATTGACTTTAGGAAACCAGACGTGACCCTAGTAGGACCCTAGTATTGACCCTAGGCTGGACTAGACCGATTTAGGAAAACCATATCAGAGGATGAGTACCTTTGAAGAGGTCCGTAGGTTTCAGATAGAAACACACCCACGCACACACTGAAATTCGACATAGGGTATGTGTATATGTATATATATAGAACTAGGTATAGGTATATTTATATATATATAACACGTATAGGTGGTTCATTGATGTGATATGATATCCGAGGTGTGATGAAACAGTATAACTGGGCTCGATGCCATGATTCTTGACTGTACAGCCGTAATAAAGTGTTAGCGGATCATTAGAGAATGAGATAATGAACATGAATATATAAATTATAAAGAGTGGTGGTGATATTGATGTACATGGGACGCTAGAATAATACCCGGACTGTAACTTGTGACTGATTACGATATGGGATATGTATGACTTGATTACGACATCATATAGGTGCGACCTGATGTCGATACTATAGAGGTGTGACTTGAGGACGATATGATATCCGTATGACTGAATCACAATATGATACATAGGACATGACATTCCTGAGGATAACATTATACTAATGATGAGACACCTATGAGATACTTGACCCGTACCCCGATATTGGGATGCCGTACGATGGATTTTACCGTACGAGACATAGATATGATGATTGATCCGCACTCTTGATTCGAGGAAGCCGTACTACGTACGTGACGCTATTGAGGTGGGATCGCCGACTATTAGAGATATTGATTCAGACCTTAGGTAGACTCTAGTTTCTTATTGACTAGTTCTTAGGTTTAGTTTTCCTTAGGAGGTTAGATGGACACTAGGTTAGGGTTGAGTCATATAGTGGTAGTAGTATTAGTATATTAAATGAGTGGATAACACACATTCGTCTTTACTTTCACACTGTAATCATAATGTTGCATGTTCATACATATGTTGCTATAAACAGTATAAACCTTACCTGTTAGGACACCAGCACCATTACCGATGATGCGCATATTCCACGCACACTTATTTGCCGGCTCACACACATCATCATCGGTAATTGCTATGTCACGTACACTTTAGATCAGATTATCTTTTATTGATAGAATCAGTTAACAACTAAACCGATATAATATTGTGATTACTCGCTGATGTTAACATAGACATGATATTTATTACTTAGACATTCATGCATTCATATTTTCATGTTATCACGCAGTATTATGGGCATATGCCGACACTTATCATATATTTAGTCATGATTTTGAGATTTGGATTTCTGTGAGATTTCTGGATTTTTGGGGAAAACCGCAAAAATATATAAAAACTTCTCTCTCTCTCCTCCTCTCTTTTTAAACAAAGTTGCGGTTTTCTCATGATGTATGTGTCGTCCACCATGAGATTTTATGTTTTCTGTTGGATTTCGAGACCCGATTCGAGGAGTGGATGAACCGTCTCGGGTACATGGTGGGCCCGGTATGGTACCCCGGGGCAAGAAGATCGAGTTGTAGACGATGAGCCTGGCAGGGGAAGGCTACCTACCGGTGATGTCTGGCGCGGCGGATATCCGGAGGATACCGACCGTTGTCGTGAGATTTGATTATGGGCCGATCCGGACTGACGGAGCCCGAGGTATTGAGACTATGAGACTTGAGATTTACATGTTTGTGTCGATGCTTGACACGGATTCTCATGGATTTCATTGTTGAGATTTCAGATTCTTATACACATTTTACTATGATAACAGCCAAAGATTTCTTATACAGATATACCTGGATTTCAGGATTGCTTATTTTACATTCATGGTGCATGCATATCCATTCATATAACATAGTACTATATGAGGCACTGACACGAGCACGGAGTATCTGCACTTACACGTAGTATTACCCTGCTATTACTAGGGGATTGAGATTTAGTAGTGTATTATTATGACCTAGGATAGCGTCGTGCATTCGATTTCTTTTTGTAGATGTCTTCTACTCACGAGTTGGCAACTCACCCCCGTTGTGCCAAATTCTTTACAGGTTCGATGTACAGGTTTCCGTGGCAGCTTGTTGGCACATCTTTTCTTCAGGGTGATTTGCACGGTAGGTTGGTTCACTTGTATCCGAACCACCATTGTACTTTTATTCATTCATTTGTATCTAGTAAGCTCCATCAACCATATTTGTATTACTTGTTAAATTATTGGACCAGTCCTTTTATTTTGACCTTAGAGTCGCGCATGTATTATTCTGTTTTGGTGGTTTTTGTTTTCTTTAAGTTTGAGCCTCGCCCTTTGGCGTTGTATATTATTGTGTTTGTTGTGGTTGTTTCCGCCTGTTGGCGTTGAGCTAGCACCCGTTTGGGGATGCTTTTTTATTGTTTATTCATATTGTACTTATTGTACCCGTTTGGGGGCCAGTTTTTACAGAGGAGACTCTGCCGAAATTTTTGGTAAAATCTGCTGATGTTTTTATACTTTTTTTTCTTTTACTGCTTCTTCTTCTTTTTCATGGTTTAGATTTCTGGGCTTCGGCTTACTTAGGTTACGTTGCGCCTCTAGACGTTTCGTAATCTAAGTGCCGGTCACGTTCCGTACTTTCGGGTCGTGACAAAGTTGGTATCAGAGCGCTAGGTTTAACCCTGTATAAGTCTAGGTGACCCTTGGTTGATGGAGTAGGCGATTTAGGTAGAGTAACGTACCGTAGGTATGGTCCGCGGCATACTTACGATACGCTACTCTGCTTAAGGAGCCTTAGGATGTACATTTGTTTGCACCGTATTTCATTCGTTCCTTGATCTATCTTCGTCGATGTCGGAGGGTGGTTCTGTTACCACGAGCGCACGGGCAGAGGAAGCTGCGGCTCGAATGCGATAACCATTAGAGTATTGGTTATTCTTGAGGATAGAAGCATTGCTTAACGTGCGGACGAAGGGTATTCACATGCCGTCCGGATGAGTTAAAGGGTTCGAACGATTATCAGAAAACCATTTTCCTAAGTTTAAAGTATTCGGAAGAACATGCAGGTATTCGATGGACCCTCTAGAAGAATGAAACCCTAACTTGACATAATGACCACGAGAACGCCCTTGGACCTTAGGGTTTACGGCAGTTCCGCTGTGCCATTAGTGAGGCTTGGGTTTGCCCTTCTACAGCTGGATCATCGATGCTGTGGTATGTACCGGATATTTTTAAACTGTACTTGAGTTTTGAGCTCTCGGGGATTTATGGGATTTTGATGGATCGATCGAAAAGTTTAATGTAGTCCGGATATCAAGTGAAGGGATCGACTATGTGGGAGGCTCTAGACATGAGTATTGCCGTTGGTAGCGCAGTCAGCACAGCTACGAAGAGACGAGTTCGAAGCAATTGACGATAGTGTTTACGATTGTGATTTAGTGATTTGAATTTCATATTTTCGTTGATTGGATTTTGGTATTTTGAGGACTTGTTCTACGATTGGTATTTCATGTGTGTACCTTCATTGCATTCTATTTGTGTTTCATGTATTAGTTGTTTTGATGTTGTTTAGTACACACCCAGTACACTTGATTTGGTTTTATATATTTTTTGAGATTTTTGATTGATTTCGTGCATAGGGGTTACACATGATTTTGACATATGTTTCGACCTAGTTTTCATGTATTCTTGTACTGTGATTTCGATTTTGATGTTCGATGTATGTTTTCATGCACCATGTGCACCTGATTAGGATTCTTGCGCATACTTGGCGCACTTGATACGATTTTGTGCATACCAGATGCACTAAATCGGGGTTTTGTGCAGATTAGATGCACCTGATATTGAGTCGTGCACGCCCGTTGCACTTGACAGATGTTTTTGGTGCACAACTGTTGCACTTAGTTTTTTTTTATGAGTATTCATGGTATTTGTATTTGGTTTCGATTTCAGTGCGCACCGGACGCACATGACATTTTATTGATGTGATTGGGATTGATTTTAGTTTGAGCAGTATGTTTTCATGATCATTATTATTGAGTTAGTAACCAGGCGGGACGTGTATGTTAAATAAAAGATATATATATATATATAGCTATATTTTAAAAATTTAAACGTCCGCTACTTAGACCGTGACACGTGCATCACACGGCGATTTTCAAAAAGGGTTTTTTTTGCATATTTCCTTATTCAGATATTTGAACGGCTCTACTATGATGCGCACTATATATAAGTTATAGATTGAGGTATATTAAGATGGTTTTCATATTGGGTTTTGATATTTTATTCTCGCCATAACTCCGATGATTGCATTATGCTTGACGGAGTTGATTTTTGTTATGTATTGACAATTTCGGAGCCCCGACGATTTGAGTGTTTGCTAAACGTTTTAGTGTTTGAAGGGGGAGTTTTAATTTAAATTCGGGGACCGAATTTCCTAAAGGGGGGAAGATTGTAACATTTTAAAAATAATTAAATAAATAATTAAATGAATAAAAGTGTTTAAGTGAATTTTAGGATTTTCGGTAAAGTAAAATGTATTTTTCGTAAAACCAAACCGTGATTGTTTTTCACTATAAATTTAAAAATATCTATTTTAATTATGAAATTACTAGTAAATAGTGTTTATTTAGCCACTTATAAATTTTTAGTTTAATAAAATATTTTTCCTAAATTAATTATTTTAAATATTAACATAAGCTTTATTTTTACACTAAATTAGTGTAAATTACAAATTTAAATGGTTTTAATTTGTAAAAATGAACCATGGCATATTAGAAATTAGTTTGTATCATGAAAAATTTATTTGCAAATTTTTCCTAATTTCTAGAGCTTTCTTGAGTTGCTATAGTAAATAAATAAATAAATAAATACATGAAAAGACTTTTAATGATGTTTCTCTTCTTGAAACTTCCACACACTTGGCACACTCTCTTCTTTCTCTCACTCTCCTCACTTAGGCCGGCCACAACCCCACCATGGCTGCCCCCCCCCCCATTTTCCATCTCTTTTTTATTCAAAAATGATCAAAAATACATCAAAAATTCCATTAAAATTCCACAAAATCCTATTTATTTCATACCCTTTATTCCTTACTCATTTTTACATGGATTTTGGAGATGGAAAGCATGCATTTTGGAGGATCATTTCTAGTTTGGATTTCATATTTTGGGAGGTATAATTTCTTTCTTTTGATTTATTGTTTTAGATGTTCATTTAAGCTTAATTAGATTTAATGAATTAGTTCTATGTTCAATTTTAAAAATTCAAGTTAGGGTTTCTAAATTCAAGTTATGATTTTTGTTAATTATTTAGGGTTATAATAGTTAGTTTAACACTTTTGGATTTGGAAAATCTTGCATGATTGTTGAATTGTAAATTTTTCATTGAAAATGGTTTAAATTAGGAAATTTTGCTAACTAGGTTTCTATAAAACCTAATTTTTGGTGAAATAAATCTCAATTAATATTGGTAATACTAGATTTTGGTCTTAATAAGAGTATTAGCATGTTAATGGAAAGAAAAACTTAGTTTGATCACTAGATTCATTTGGTAATTGGAAAATAGTAATAAAATGCTATTATTTTGTTAACTAGATTTTTGGAAAATTCTAAATAAAAGGGATTTAAAATATAATATTGGTTTCATTATATCATTATCATCATAAATTGTGGTTTAAGTCATTAGTTTATGCAAAATCATGTTTTGAGGTGGAATTATGGTATTTTGCTTGGAAAATGTTAAAATTGTTAAAAAGTTGCAAACTAGAAATTTTAAATAAATGCAAAATTGTGTAATAAAAATATAGTAATAGTTTGTATAGTCTAGTAATGCTATTTAATGAGTTTTATAACCATTAGTTTCATTTAAATGTCAAGTTTTGATGAAAAACGGTATACTGGCATTTTCGGGTTTTTGCGAAATTGGACGGTTTGATAGATTTTAGGGTTTCGATGGGTTTAATCGTGTTTTATGGTATAAGTAAGGTATTTTAAAGTTACAAGTTGTTTGATGATGTTATCTCGATCCATCGGAGTTTGTACGCCGATATCGAGCAATATTTGGTGCTTTTGCGTGGACGAGACATAGGTTTTGACCTATGCTTGTTCCTTGTATCGTTTGACTTTCGTATGTGATTCGGTTTACGATGCTGTTTATATGCTTGAGTTTAGGTACCCTTCACGTGGACTGCGGGCGATGAAGAGGAGGATGGCGACACCCTCGTCGGCAGACATGGACCAGGTGAGTAGATGCATATCTACGGGGGGAAGTCGGGTGGATGGCGTTTAGCACCCCCGCAACGTAGAATAGGAATAGTACTTATTGACTTTAGGAAACCAGACGTGACCCTAGTAGGACCCTAGTATTGACCCTAGGCTGGACTAGACCGATTTAGGAAAACCATATCAGAGGATGAGTACCTTTGAAGAGGTCCGTAGGTTTCAGATAGAAACACACCCACACACACACTGAAATTCGACATAGGGTATGTGTATGTGTATATATATAGAACTAGGTATAGGTATATTTATATATATATAACACGTATAGGTGGTTCATTGATGTGATATGATATCCGAGGTGTGATGAAACAGTATAACTGGGCTCGATGCCATGATTCTTGACTGTACAGCCGTAATAAAGTGTTAGCGGATCATTAGAGAATGAGATAATGAACATGAATATATAAATTATAAAGAGTGGTGGTGATATTGATGTACATGGGACGCTAGAATAATACCCGGACTGTAACTTGTGACTGATTACGATATGGGATATGTATGACTTGATTACGACATCATATAGGTGCGACCTGATGTCGATACTATAGAGGTGTGACTTGAGGACGATATGATATCCGTATGACTGAATCACAATATGATACATAGGACATGACATTCCTGAGGATAACATTATACTAATGATGAGACACCTATGAGATACTTGACCCGTACCCCGATATTGGGATGCCGTACGATGGATTTTACCGTACGAGACATAGATATGATGATTGATCCGCACTCTTGATTCGAGGAAGCCGTACTACGTACGTGACGCTATTGAGGTGGGATCGCCGACTATTAGAGATATTGATTCAGACCTTAGGTAGACTCTAGTTTCTTATTGACTAGTTCTTAGGTTTAGTTTTCCTTAGGAGGTTAGATGGACACTAGGTTAGGGTTGAGTCATATAGTGGTAGTAGTATTAGTATATTAAATGAGTGGATAACACACATTCGTCTTTACTTTCACACTGTAATCATAATGTTGCATGTTCATACATATGTTGCTATAAACAGTATAAACCTTACCTGTTAGGACACCAGCACCATTACCGATGATGCGCATATTCCACGCACACTTATTTGCCGGCTCACACACATCATCATCGGTAATTGCTATGTCACGTACACTTTAGATCAGATTATCTTTTATTGATAGAATCAGTTAACAACTAAACCGATATAATATTGTGATTACTCGCTGATGTTAACATAGACATGATATTTATTACTTAGACATTCATGCATTCATATTTTCATGTTATCACGCAGTATTATGGGCATATGCCGACACTTATCATATATTTAGTCATGATTTTGAGATTTGGATTTCTGTGAGATTTCTGGATTTTTGGGGAAAACCGCAAAAATATATAAAAACTTCTCTCTCTCTCCTCCTCTCTTTTTAAACAAAGTTGCGGTTTTCTCATGATGTATGTGTCGTCCACCATGAGATTTTATGTTTTCTGTTGGATTTCGAGACCCGATTCGAGGAGTGGATGAACCGTCTCGGGTACATGGTGGGCCCGGTATGGTACCCCGGGGCAAGAAGATCGAGTTGTAGACGATGAGCCTGGCAGGGGAAGGCTACCTACCGGTGATGTCTGGCGCGGCGGATATCCGGAGGATACCGACCGTTGTCGTGAGATTTGATTATGGGCCGATCCGGACTGACGGAGCCCGAGGTATTGAGACTATGAGACTTGAGATTTACATGTTTGTGTCGATGCTTGACACGGATTCTCATGGATTTCATTGTTGAGATTTCAGATTCTTATACACATTTTACTATGATAACAGCCAAAGATTTCTTATACAGATATACCTGGATTTCAGGATTGCTTATTTTACATTCATGGTGCATGCATATCCATTCATATAACATAGTACTATATGAGGCACTGACACGAGCACGGAGTATCTGCACTTACACGTAGTATTACCCTGCTATTACTAGGGGATTGAGATTTAGTAGTGTATTATTATGACCTAGGATAGCGTCGTGCATTCGATTTCTTTTTGTAGATGTCTTCTACTCACGAGTTGGCAACTCACCCCCGTTGTGCCAAATTCTTTACAGGTTCGATGTACAGGTTTCCGTGGCAGCTTGTTGGCACATCTTTTCTTCAGGGTGATTTGCACGGTAGGTTGGTTCACTTGTATCCGAACCACCATTGTACTTTTATTCATTCATTTGTATCTAGTAAGCTCCATCAACCATATTTGTATTACTTGTTAAATTATTGGACCAGTCCTTTTATTTTGACCTTAGAGTCGCGCATGTATTATTCTGTTTTGGTGGTTTTTGTTTTCTTTAAGTTTGAGCCTCGCCCTTTGGCGTTGTATATTATTGTGTTTGTTGTGGTTGTTTCCGCCTGTTGGCGTTGAGCTAGCACCCGTTTGGGGATGCTTTTTTATTGTTTATTCATATTGTACTTATTGTACCCGTTTGGGGGCCAGTTTTTACAGAGGAGACTCTGCCGAAATTTTTGGTAAAATCTGCTGATGTTTTTATACTTTTTTTTCTTTTACTGCTTCTTCTTCTTTTTCATGGTTTAGATTTCTGGGCTTCGGCTTACTTAGGTTACGTTGCGCCTCTAGACGTTTCGTAATCTAAGTGCCGGTCACGTTCCGTACTTTCGGGTCGTGACAAATACATGTGCACTTGAGTGATATTCACGCTAGACAAAACTCCATAGTATTCATGGGACACCTTTCGGGGATGTTCACTCTACCGCATTGATTGTCACCCCAGGCACGGGCACCAGCTCATACTGCTTCCAGCTAGTCATGGGATATCTCAAGGATACGAGTATGTTCACCAGTCAATTCCATCAATACATACCTTGTTTAACCTGATCTAACTCTTAAACTGAATATCCGTTTGACTTGACTTGAACTTTTACCAAACATATACCTCACACAACCTACTCATATTCACATATAGCTCTGTCAACATATCTAATTTGTATATAACCTCATACCTTTATACCCATGTATATCATATTCATTACATTTATACACACATATCTGTTTCTATACCTTTACTTCCTTATGAGGTAATCCTACCCAGTATAACTCGCTGACGGACTTTTCTTTTCTTCCTCTATCTTTGGAATGTCCGTCAGATGAGAATGAGAATTATGGCGAGGATCAAGGAGTGGAGCCAACTAATGAAGGTTATGCAGACTTGACGACGGAAGATTAGCTAGATTTAATTTTTGTTGTTGTCCACATATTTAGGGCTTTTGTTTCTTCTCGATGTAATTAAACTACTTAGTTTATTGTACTCCTTCTTTTGGGATGTAATAAAGTTTGGTTAATGGAAATAAATGTCTTTCGCTTTTATTATTTTTGTTTTGATACACACCCTGCATGTTAAATATTCATACGCTTAACGTAACTGTATTGAATAAACCACATTCAATACAGTTAAGTTGCGGACCATGCCACGTCATCCTTCTCCTTCTTTTGGGAAGCGGGGCGTGACAGACAAATATCGAGATCCTTTTAAGAACCCGTTAAAACTTTCTGAAGCATTCTTAGTCATCATGCAAAATCGCCTACCACCATCTTTCGAAAGGTGCATATGCAATTTGAGAGAACAAACTCTGCAAGGTATTGGCACTAAATCCAGCAGTTGAGAAGTTGGCTCTGATATGTCAGATACAATAATGATAACTGTGAGGTTCTGGCCATGATTTTCGTAATGCAGTCAGAATCCCTTTCATCCGGTCAGATATGAAGGCAATGTGTCTTTCCCGCACGGATGGAATGAAGAGTTGAATGCAAATAATGAACCACTCCTAATTTTCAGTGGTTTCATCTCCAACTACAGTATATGCCAAAGGATAAAGATCATTATTTGCATCGGCACTGGTAGCAATGAGCAAAGTCTTTTTGTATCTGCCGTATAAGTAGGTCATATCAATACTGAGAACGGGATGACAATAAGCGACACCATCAATGGCCGGTTCAAATACCCAAAATGCACCGGTAAAATATCACATTCTTTCTGACATTGAAGCGCCGGTTATCTTGAAGACAGTCCTAGGATTACTAGATTTGATGGTGGTAAGATATCGTAGCAAATGTTCATACGAATCTTCCCAATATCCGTATATTTTAGACAATACCCTGTTCAACGCATTTCATGCCTTCATATAATTTATTTCAAAGAATAATGTATCTTTTATAAGCACTTGAATCGTTTTGGGGTCGAATCGACATCCGCTTTCACAAAAAGCAATATCTTGTTACATATGAATGTAGAAGTGGCCTGCATATAATTTGAATTCACTACAGGATTCACATAAGTATGATTATCCGCATACTTCTTTATCTGCCAGTATCTTGTCGATGATTTCTTTGAGATATATGCATGAAACTTCCACGAGCAGTTCACGTCTGTTTTACAAATGACGGTGTACTTGGTCATGTTAGTCTTGATTGGTTTTAAAAGAAGCTCCGTGTTTAATTGACCAAACGCTGACTTCCTGAATTAACTTCTCCTTATTCTCAAACAAATCGCCGACTTTCAACTCGCTTTCAATATCGACTGCCGAAAGCTTATCAGCACGAAAGTTGGCATTCTCCATTACCGATGTAGATAACATGTGAGCATCTGTCATGTTATTGGCAAGTGGATCTTTAAACTCAACGAAGTTATTGTTAATACATGAATTAGTAATCCATTGCCTATCATTCTCATCAGCAAGGACATGTGCAATTTGCATGCTGTTTTGTGCTTGAATCTCGTTCTCATCACTAGCAGCGGCATCATCATCACTTCATCTCCATTATGTTCCAACACCGCTGGATCTATAGCAGGTATATCGGTTGGATGTGCGGAACAAACATTGGGGACTTTCATGGTACTTGATGTTCTGGCTTCAAACCGACGAAATCCCGACATATCGTCTGCAAACGGTGTCCATCTCATATTGTATTCCATATTGTATGACTACATGTGCTCGGTATTTTGGGGCATAATATTGAAACCGAAACTTGGTGTTGGCATGCAATTAAAACCGAAACTTGGCGGTGATATGCAATTATAACCGAGAGGCGGTACATAAGAACTGCATATAAATTTATGAATATTTAGTAATTATACCATACCTCCACTATCAATAAATAGTGTTCCGCTAAATATATATGCGGTGTAAAGATAAGCAAGGTAATACTTACTTCGTAAACTGTCAATTCACTGGCGTCCCGCTTGATGTGCCTTTACTTACGTAACTTTGATCTACATATTGTTAATCATTGGTGGGAGACATAAATCCGGTAGAATCAACATTCATATTGAGCATGCGTGTCATTTTTCCTTGCAGGTATTGCTCGGATGCTCGAAAAGAAGGATCAAGCATTTCAGAATAAGGTTCAAGCAGTTGAGCGGACGTCAATATCTCATTCTTCACAAACAGCTCGATCGATTTCGATTCCGATGCAAGCATGACTTGTGTATTCTCATCATCGCATACTTCAATGGCAGTATATTTATACTCCGTTGGCCATTTGCATATTAAGAAGATATTGAATTCTAACGAATTGATTTTGGTAGCTTTGTACACTGCTTGGCACGGTTCGTTTTATGTGCTAGACTTTTTGGCTCTAGTCATATTAGTTTTTCCTCCGACGTATTCAGGAATATTATTTGTTCCAGTCGATAATTGGCCACCAAAATAGCAAACTAGATGGATGTAATTATCCGTCATTTTTCCACCTGCCAGAAAAATTGACGCATATTTTGAGAGTTCTCATCAAACAACCTACTTATTTATCTTCATTTTTATACTAATCCAATTACATAAACTTACAATAAGGTCAATATTTCTAGCATGTAATAAGTTGCAAGAACGTGTATCCTACACATTGATCCGTCACAAGTAAAATCACGAAAATCCCTAATATGTATCCAATTTTATCGAATTGCTTTCCCAATACCAAATTTGAACCAAATATTTTTAAGAATTTTTTAAAATGAAAATTAGGGTTTTGCTAACCTTCTTGATGCTCACGATGGTGATAATGATGACGATGATGAAGATGATTGTCTGCTGGTGAATTTCCTTCTAAACCTGCACAAGAAAGAGAATGTGAGATCCGGACCAAGGAAGCGGGGAGGAGAGAGAGAGAGAGAGAGAGAGAGAGAGTGATCGAGGGAGAGAGAAAGAATGACAGAGATGAGAGAGGCGGGGAGAGGTCGCCGGGACAGGGGAAGAGAGGTCGGGGGGAGAGAGAGTACCTGAGTGTGAGAGAGAGAGAGAGGAACCAGAGATAGAGAATAGAAAGGAATGAGGAAAATAAATAGATCGAATCTATTTAAGTTAGGGAATTGGGCGCACTTTCAAATTGCACCCCATTATTTTTCAGTAAAATACATGGACGCGCTTTTAAAGTGCGCCCAGTGATGAAATAAAAATTTGTAGTGGACGCAGTTTGAAACTGTACCCATTGCATTTGTATTGAGCGTAGATTACATTTGTAAGGGATGCAGTTTCAAACCGCGCCCCTTAGAGTTGTAATGAGCGCACTTTCAAACTGTGCCCCTTAGAGTTGTAATGAGCGCACTTTCAAACTGTGCCCATAAAAATTTTTTTATTCACAGTAGATTATAAGGGGCGCAGTTTGAAAGTGCACCTCCCATATATTTGTAACGGGTGCAGTTTCAAACTGAACTGTGCCACTTAAAAAAATTTATTGACGCCGGCGCCGGCGCTGACATGGCGCCTACGAGGCAGAAAGTGGTCTTTTTTTTATAATAAGTTTTCAAAGTGCATTGTTTTAAAAATTATTATTTAAAAATGGTTTAATATAAAAAATTGTCCAATGAATCGAGCCTAGGCCATCATCGCCGGCGTCGCAACTCTCCCCTACCTCTCGCCGGCGGCGACGCTCGTTTGAGGGTTTCGCTTCGATGCTGGGATCGATGCTATCCAATCATTCTTCACCTCCAACAAAAATGGCAGCGGCAACAGAAGCAGCAGCAGCAGCTTGATTCTAGACAACTACCCAACTTTCGCTGGATCCTACGCCGCTTTCTTCGCCCATCTCTACCACTCTCTCCTCCGCCTTCCCTCTCTCTCCTCCCCTTCTCCTCCTTCGAGCCCTTCAGGTTCTTTCCTCTCTCTCTCTTTCTCACAAATTTGAATGTGTTCAATCTTTGAATTTTTTCTTTAAGAAAAGTCAAGTTTTTTTCTTTTAGGATAGAAGATTTTGAATGTGGGGGCGCCTTGGAAACCTGCTACCTTCTCGACTTCATCGGCCCCAAACGTTTCGCCGTCGAGCTCTCCCGCATCATGCCACGGTGGCTTAACCCCCTACTCAGCAAATTCCATTCCCAATTTTGAATGCCAAGTTGTAATCTTTTTGATATTTTAGTGTGGTAGCGTTCGATCATCGCCAGTCTACACTTGCAAGGATTTCACAGCTGGGGCAAATCCCGAAGAATCTCGAGCTGCATATTGATACTAACAAGAGCAGTGCTCGGCTTGTTCATGATTACTTCTTGCAAAAGATCACGGAATCCAATTCTCAATCGGAAAGGCCGGTTGAGTTATTTAATGATGAATATAGAGATCTCGTCGAAAATGTTTTGATGTATGTTGAGGATGCAGACCTCAGAAGATACAAGCTCTCTGACATCGAAGCGTTTAAGATTGGTATCAAAGATGAGATGGCGAGGGTGAATTGCGTCACTAACCCTTGCGTGTTTGAATATGTTTGATTTGATTTATATCTGGTAGTCTTTATTTTTCTGTATTGTAAATATTAAACTTGGTTTGGAATTGTTCGACAGCTTCTTGAAATAGATTGTAAAGACTTGATTGTGAAAGGGTAATTCTTATGCTAATTCATGGAGGGTTGCTGCGGATAAGTTGTTGGAGAAGCCTTTCAAGATTAGGTTGGGAAGAGGAGCATACGGAGAGTGCCTGGTAATTGGTACAGTTATATATTTACATGGAACAGTAATGCTCGTATATTTCAGTTTGAAATTATTTGTAATTTGCATACTTATGAAATTAGGATTCGAACTAGAAGTTGTTAGTTCTACTACACTGCGCTCATCTTATTGACTCCTGATTTAGAAGCTCAATTCGATATTATTTCTGTTGGCAGGCAATCCGGGTTGATGGTAATTCAGATTTAAGCCATGAAATCTGCTTGGAGCTTAGCAGGAGTGCAGCCGCTGGTTTCAGGTACTATCTTTCTCTGTGTTTTATCTTAACACTCGTGGTGCTATTATGCATGTTTTTCTCACAATAGATTAAGCTCTTATTAACTTGCAATCTCTTTAAATATTCAGAGCCTTGCCCCTGTATTCTTGTATGTATTTTGATAGCCGTGAACCATCAGGAGTGTAGGGTATTGGTGTATTTTTTGCTTATAAGACTATCTTGAGTCCTCATGTTGTATCCATCAATCATCAGTACTACTCTTGAGTGCAAACTCTTAAAGTTAAATCCCGTAAGCAAAACATGACTTCTGTTCAAGATAAAGCGAAGAGTACCGAACAGAGACTGATGGTAATACTAATTGTTTTTATAGAGCAGTAAACATACATAAATAAATATTATTAGCTCGTTGCATTTGTTAAATGCGGTTCCGCATATTGTATCAGACCTTGATATATAAGATTGTATCTTGTGTACGAGTTAATCATCACAGGTTGTTGATTTTACCAGTCTATTTATGTGTTAAAAACTATATTCACTCTTTTGTATGAAAGTAAAACTGATTTACCAGACAATAATGTAATACTATTACCTTCGTAAGGAGGACTTAACAGAATTTTATTTGAATGTCAATGAGAATGCATTTTAAGAGCATTATTTCTCTGTTTTGATGATTACATATCAACTGAAGATATATTATTGCTTCTAACAGACCTATAGGAGCAGTTGTATATATACAATGGTGTAATTTGAAGATGTGCTTGAGAAGTAGTGACAGTAAAACCGATACTTCAGAGATCGCCAGGGTGTGTATCACAACTTTTTTTTACTAACTTTATCATGGAAATGTGGCCCCTAGTTTTTATTTGAAAATTGAAAGGCATATGGTGGTGGTGGCAAGCCTAGCTCAAGCTCCTTCATAAGCAGAATGGATGGATACAACCATTGGACTGCATCTTACTAGGTAAACCGATACTGTCATTTAACTCTAATATTTATGATTGGTATCTTGTTCTTCTTCAATTCATAGCATGTGCATGCCTTGAATGGCACAAGTCATAGTCAAATTTTGCAGTGCACGTACAGCATGATGATGAAAATATAGCGTGAAACAGAAGTAAACTATGCCTGTAAATAAATTAATTCAAAATGGAACATATATGCTCACCCTAGTTAGATTAGTTACGGAAGATCTACCTATGGCATTTCATTTCATACTCTCATGAACAATTTGCTCAAGTGATGCAAACGTAAAGAAGTATTTAGGAGCCTGTCGAGAGAGCTTCTAACAAAATCGATGTGGATAAAAAGAAAAGAAATTGATAACACCAAATCAGAAATTGTTGGGTTAGCTCAGATGAGAATCATGCAGATTGGTCTTTTAGGCTTCCCATCAAATCGAAGACTGCCCCATGCTTTCCCATATGAATCCTCCATATGCTTCATGTGGGAAAATCTGTTAATTTTTCAAACCGAGTCCATCTTAGGTGGAGTAAACAAGATTCGTTCGATCACTTTGTGACCAGGGGAGTCGATCACCCCCTTTGAGGACAACTTTATCCTGACGCATAACATGACCACACCCTCAATTTGTCTCCGATCACGTGCGATGTACATTGGGACTTGCATTTTTTGTTATATATTGCACCAATCTCGATCTGTATGTGTAATTGATAATTCTGTTGTCTGACGGTCACAAGAACAACAACAGTAACTATCTTTTGGGCAAAGTGCTATTAGGAAATAGAAGCACCTAATGTCCTAACTCCTACTACACAAGTATTTTAAGCTTAACATTATTCTTCATGATTAAGTTTCTCACTCTGACATTTGCGTCTCACAGCTTGTGAAAACCGAAGAATTGGATGATTGCAAAGCAACACAATAAAAATCTTACTCAAGAAGCAATGCACATCCACTTAAGATTTCTTCTACTAACACATACACGCCACCTATTTTGTACGGATGAAGGAGAATATATTAGAGGCCAATAAATACATGACTGCCACAAGCAAGAAAATCAGTGAGTATGAACGTCATGTTGCAGATCGAGCGCAAAAAGAAGAATAGTTTTTGTTCATTTCAGTTTGACCTTAATCTTGTTACTGCTCATATATGAGTTTGGAATATAGAAGTATATTTTGTAGACGCATGTCTTGCATTATAACTCACACGAGTTACATGTGTTACATATGAGTTTGCCTTTTTCCGCATTCCTCAACCTTTTAATCATCTATTTAATAAATTCAAAGATACAAATAGAGATACCAAGATTTTTTGCAAAGTGCAAAAGGTGTTGCCAACGAAATCCAAAATAGGTTATTTGAAAACCAAGTAATTGCTGGTTGATAAATTGCAAGTAAGACAAAATGACGGTAAACCGTTTAAGCATCGGACAATGATGGCATATCCGAAAACATACATAATATGCTAGATCCAATCATAACTAATTAAAGAGGCGGTCCATGTAAAAGATTGAAATCATTTGAGGAGAAAAGAAAAAATAAACGTAGTTATAACTATGGACGAACAATCAATCAAGCTAGAATTTGTTTGTATGATGTTTCAAATAAAGGTATAGACTATTTAAGTGAGAATTAGTTATGAATTAAAAAATAAAGGTGATAAGTAACAAGAACGCATGAACCAAACACACACGAAACCATTAGATATCGACATGCAACAACCAAAGGCCCATTATACCAGGTACTTATCGTAGTCCCTATCAAGCACAAAAGATAATTATCATAGCCCCTATACAAAACCTAAGATGATCATCACAACCCTATTTCTAGAAGATCGAAAACCTATTTGAAATGGGTGGCTGGCTCACCCGGTTGCACAGTAATCCAAGGGTTTTTGTTTACCCTATATAGTATAATAAACAGACTTCTAAAGATAGATTTGTATTTAATCGCATTTGATGTGACTCGAAAGTCTCATTGAGAATGGACATGTCGGGCATGCTCTCGAAAAGTCAAATCAAGCATGTCTATCATCATCATCATTTTCTTTTTTGCACTGTCCTATAAGCCCTAACCTATTCACACAAACGCATCGACTCACACATCACACACAAGCACACAACACACATGCACCAGGGGATCCACAAATTTGCCCCGAAAACGTTATTTTGTGACCAATTTTCCTTCTCAAACCGGCACTGTCCTCAAGAGGAGAAGTGCCCATACCAACTGAGCTATCGTTCATTGATTTCAAACATGTCTATTAGTGCCACATGAATGTACAGGGGTGGCAAGGGGCGACAGCTTTGACTTGAGGGCCAACCAGAACCTGGAACCTGGCAATTTGGTGGATTGTTGGATGTTGACGTCTGCTGCTATACACGTAAAATTCCAATAGAGGAAACTGGGAGCACCAAAATAAAAGGCTTTTCAATCTATATAGGGCATCCTATCAATGGGTTTTTCTGACATATGTTGTATTCCTAATTTCTACAGATATGCTAATAAGCAAACGAACAACAGGCAAACATCTGTGACCTTAACCTTTGGATTAATTACTCTTCTTTCACATATGCAGGAGAAAATCCACACGAGTGATGAGATCAAGAAGTTGCACTTCTGAAAGTGAAGAGAGAAGTTCATAGTACACAACGGTGCATCTCAGTAATCCCTCAACTAAAGGACATCAGAGATGAGCTGTGTAAATCTGAAGGGAAGCACATTCGGAGGAGATGCAGAGAACTACACTCCTTAACAATGAGAAACTGTAGATAGTAACAACTTATGAGAGTAACGACTTGCGAGATGCTCTTGTAAAATCAGTTTCGCATTTGCTGTTGTAATACCAACTAATTGTGATAATTATAGGGTAAAAATAAGAGAGCATATGAAATGCAGTAGAATGATGATAATATAAAGTTTGGTATGCAAAGTCGTGCTATGATAGCTTTATTTGCTGATCTAGTTTCTTGGACTACTGATGCATTTGCAAAGTTGACAAGGGATGCTACACTTTTGGTGGCAAAAAAGAAGGAATGGTATAGAAAATTCTGCCAGTAGCTATGATGCTAAACAAGCAATTAAGCTGGTTTCTTCTCTGATGATTTCTTGTGCTCCTACAGATAAATTTTGATGATGCTGAATGATGTAGATATACATTTGAGCTCTTTTTGGCTCCTGCAGCTTAATCTCAATCAAATAAGTAAACCTTGCAAAAGCAAGAAAAAGCCTGACACAACAATGAGCCATGCAACACAACACTACAATCTTCTGTAAACAAGAAGTTCAAAAATTACAACCTTTCGTGTGCTCCACTTTGTCTTGCAAAGTTCTCAAATGATCAGAACCCCCTTCTATATTATAGGTCTCTTGCACATGTATTCCTCGAGATTACAGATAAGTAGCTCAAATCAGCATTCTGTTAATATAATAATCCTTTCTTTTTTAAACAGAACGACTTATAACAAACCCTAACGGAAATAACCGCGATGGACAATCATCATCAAAATTTACTACAATCAGGAGAAATTGTGATAGATCCACATGTACCGAGAATTCCTCTCGACAAAACTTGGAGGATCGATGCCATGAAGTTGACACAGCATTTACTTGCCCCTCGTTTCCAATAATTATTCCAACATAAGAAAAGGGAGAAAAAATCGCTTGCTCACATTCTATTTTCTCCCATCACTAAACCACTAGCGAAAAGTTGTTCTCTAACCCTGCAACAAGCTAGACTTTTCCTGCTTTCTTCAGACTACCCAATATGTTATCCACTAGCCGATCTTTCTCCTCGTCTTTGGACTCCGCAACAAAAGAATAGTGTTTATAGGGCCTTACCCTTGAGTTAGAATCTGAAGCATTCTGTGGATTGTTTCTAGAACAATCCACAAGCCCATCCGAGGAAGCATCGTCCTTGCCACTATACCACGAATCAAGAATATTCATCAGCGAACTATCTTCCTCTCCTCTCTTTGCCTGCCTTTTTGACCCATCAAAATCCGAGGGATTCTCATCCTCAGAATCCGTAAACTCTTCATCTGAAAGAGAAGCCCTGCTATATGAGCTCACATTTTTATTATCCGTACTAGCTTGGGTATCTGATACAGGCCCCAACTCCTCCCAGTCTTCGCTATTAGAAGCCGAGCTGAAGATCTTTGCAGGAAAAATATAAGAGGACTCTATTTTCACCCCAGGCAAGATCTGTAACAATGATGCGAGCTTCGAGTAGCCGAGCATTCGACAATCAAGTATGTAACCGTACTTCTGAAAAAACGCTGGTCTGAAGTTGCTCATGTTGACTCCATTGGGGTTTTCTTTTAGAAGCTCCGTCAAGAGTTTGTGGCAATCAGATAAAATTTCTTCTTTAGCAGGAGGCATTTGTCCTGCTGAGCAAGCAAAGAGTAGGCTTCGGATAGTAGGATAGCCATAAGTAGAGCAAATGAGCTTTTCACAGAAGTTGCTCTCGAAAAGCTTTTGGAATTCCTCTGGTTTAATATCTTTGGTGTCAGTGCATGTTCTTTGAAACCAAGATTTCAATTCTGCAAGATTTTGGGGCTTTGTTTCTAAAGTTCCATTGGACAAACTAGATTGCGATGTTTTGCCTGAAAAAAGAGAGCTTAGGCCGTTGGAACCTTGAACATTATTGGACATGAAACTCCTTTTGGAAGTGAGAGAAAGTCTAAAAGGAAAGGGATGAGAAGCAGATTCTTCAATCCAGCTTTTCTCCGATATTAACAGCTCAACCAAAGTAATCATATGGCTTTCTTCAAGATCTTTAAGAACACAAGGGCCATCTTTTTTCAGCTTATGCACCAATTGCTCCCTGAGAAAGGAGGGAAAAGTAAAAATAAGGTATCGACCACAAAGATGCTGAATTCGGTTCATGGTATAAAAATGAATTGAGATCCAACTATGTAAATGACAGCATGCCCATAAAGATCTTGATCTGAATGAATAGAGAATACATGTAAATGACCGCGTACCTCACGAACAGAAGTTCAAAAAGAAACAGTGCATACATTCATCAACCCATTTTATTTTTTTGCTCTTTTCCTAATATTTTCATTTTTGTGCACATCAAGTCTTCACCATGCATGTGATTCTCTAATACTTTACATCAGAATGTGCTGTTTCTTTTCATTTTTGATGTATCATTCTTGTCTTTCATGCCATAGTTTTGTATTCTTTAATGATGGATGCTATCAATGACCCTTTCACAAATGGACCTCGAAATACCAATCCTTGTTACATACACATTTCATACAACTTATCCACATTCTGCTGACAAAAGTTTGGCACCAGTTTGTATTGCTGACAAAACAGTTAAAACTTGAAAGCTAGTACTAAAATTGTCATGGCGACAGGAATATGCTAATATTAATGGCAAAGTGTAGGTGGTGGTGGTTTTATAATGTGGCAATACATCATACCTTTGGCTTGTGTGGTATTCAGAAATTACCAGTTTGTGGGTACGAAAGGAAATGGAGGTCATCAACAGCCAAGATGATAGCAGACCAAATATCAGGCAGAAAATTAATGGAAAAACATTTGATTTAACGAAAAATATTAAGTCAATTGTTTTATTGGTAGTTATTCTTAAACCATCACTACTAGATATGATGCAAGAAAGGAAATATTAAGACAATTGTTTTATTGGTAGTTATTCTTAAACCATCACTACTAGATATGATGCAAGAAAGGAAATGCTGCATTGTTTATGTGAAATTTTAAAGAGATAGAAGCTAAGCACACCAATGGAAAAGATAAATCATTTATTTATGCATGCTACATATTTGCAGCATAATCAACCCCAATACTATCAAAAATCATGATATGCTAGTTCATAGACCAAGAAGTTTACACAGCAAGAACTAAAATGGTTGTCCAGTATAGAACACGGATGCTTTATGTAAATATTCACCGCTTCGTTGTACCTAGTGACTGGGTCAGAATGCAAGGTAGATGTCCTGTATTGAGGGCATTGGAGCTGGTATTGAAGTATTGACCGAGAAACAAGCCTTCATCCCAAATTTTTAGGGTCGGATATATGAATCCTTCTTTTCCATTGTGCTTTGTCAAGGGCCCGAGAAAAACAAAGTAAAAGTCCCAGTTAAAAGCATTGTGATCTAACTACTTACTCTCTTCAATAACCCTATCTACAAAATAACAAGCTCAGAAATAGTAACCAAACTATAGGAGGCAAGGGTTCCTTAAACAACGACATCTCACCCACCAACTGTGGACATAAAGAACAACATGAAAATTAATAAAGCATCTCACAGATATACTGATGTGATGAAGGATATGCATGATTAATCAAGGAGTTTGTTCATATATACTCAACCACCATTAAAAAATTAGTTAAAGAGTTCATGTATTCTCAACAACCTTTAGAATCATTAGTCAAAGATTTCGTTAGTATGCTAGTCAACAACCTTAGAATCTGAAGATAGCTTAATGAAAACAAAACATAAGCAACGCGATTAAACAAATTAAGATGTTAAATAAGCAAATAATGCAGATTGATGGCCAAAATCAAAAACTGGAGTGGACATTTTCTTCCTAAGGACCAATTCATTCATGACGATTGATTGGTTAGATCTACAAGGAAATGATTTTTAAAAAGCAAAGCAGGATGGTTAAATTAGAAAATGACTATGGGGTCTTATGTGATGATATGTATATATATATATATAAAGTTAGTGGACAAATATTACTTTCTACGCGGATGTTGGGAAATTAAGAAACAACCTTCCCCAAAAATGAGTATAGTTGAATGATAACGTGAGATAGCTTGAGTGGTGATACTCCCTCCAAGAGATGGGATAGGAATCAATTGCATCTGCAAGAAGTTAGATACTTAGATATGAGTCATATGACCCCTATTTACGAAATAATCTGGGATGCCTCTTGTCGACTGAATGATGCTTCCCATAAAGGGGAGGGGCACCGATGAAGATGTTTAGAATTTAGCGATCTGCAATGAATGCCAATAGGTGTGCAGGTTAAAAGAAGTGATAAATTTGTAGCAATTGGTGCAACAAGGATTAGAGATAGGCCTAAACATGGATAAAGGCACTTAACAAAAATATCTTAGATTCTTAGCTGTTAATATTATTGAAATGATTGATTGGAGAACTCATGTGGATGGTACCAACGTTGTGGGGTAAAGCCTGTTATTGTATTGTAATCCTAACTACAACTCAAACTGCAGATAATGATAAATATAACATCCCAATGTAACAAATATTAAGTCCAGGGTGGTTTAGTGGGTATCAATGGATCATAGATCATTCATTACTAGGATATATATATACATACCCTCATCTTTAGTCATGCATTTTTGTCTATTTCAACCAAGGTTTTATAACTCAGTATTGATATTGCTGTCGGGTGGCCACTTTTGGGATTGTAATCGGACATAACGGACATCTTGAGCGGAAATATTGGATTTTATATCGTTTGCCAAAAAAATGATAAGTATGAAATACTTTATATAAATAGTAAAAGCAACTAAAAACAATTTGGAAATTTATCAGCAATTAATGATGTCTAAAAGAGTTGTATTAATACCTGGTCAAAATAACTGCAATATTTTTTTATATAATTTTTTGTAATTGCTGATGTCAAATAAACCTTAATCCAATAGCCTATTAATAAGCCCACTAACCCATTAATAAACATAATACTAGAAACTACTAATCAAGTGGTAAACTCAATATAACCTGGTAGTGGACGGTATCGGGAACAGAACTCGAACGGTCAATCTTTGGATCGGAGTCAACCATCTTAAATCGGAATCAGCTAATATTGCAAACCATGATTTCAACTACTAATAAGGTGCTCTCTCTCTCTCTCTCTCTCTCTCTCTCTCTCTCTCTCTCACACACACACACACAAGCAATTTAGTAGTATAACACTCTGGTTGCACTTAATAGTTAAAAAAGGGATCATAAGTTTCCTTTGATGCACAGCCTATCTGCTTTTCATTTAGATTAAGCCCACAAATCTTCATTACATTCTTCTTGCTTTTTATTTGTGTGTGTGTGTGTTGTGTAATTGTATATGGTTTATTGTTCGGTATTGATTTGGTTATTGTTCGGTATTGATTTTGGTTATTGTTTGCTTTGCTAGTCAGAAACTGGGAGGATAGCAACATAAACATTAGGATTATAAGCATGGAAGTGAAGTGCCAAAGTAAATATGCATTAATTTTTTATGTTTTATTATAGTGTGTTGCATATTGGTGGAATATGAATCTATGCATGTGTTGCCTTACTATTGTTTCTGATTCTAGTAAATATTTATATCAGGACTAATGTTTTAGTTCCACTAATTTATTTATAATGTACCTATGATGTATGAGCTTGTAACAAATAAGTAATAAAACTTTGGAATCCACTGTAATCACTTATAACACTTCTAAGTTCACTGGTAACGTGTAATTACATATGGATCGAAAGGCGAAATAAAGGTTAGGCACACATGGACTTCTTTAGCTATGGCAATTCCTTCTTCTCAATCGTGGAATTTCCGCAGCATCGTAAATGGCTATTTGGGTGGAATTTTCTAGACCAGATCTAGCAGGTTGCATACCTAGAAAAAAACGGAACTCTAATTATTTTAAAAAAGAGGTTAACCTCAATTCTCTTTTCCAAGCTCACTTCATACGTTTGATTAGTAATTATTCTAACTCATCACTCTGTCCATCATGAGTTAATGTACAACATATTAATTGCTAGCTTGACCAAAAAATAAAAAAAATTGCACAGTTTACCTAGCCATATATACATGTGTTTGGCATTATAATCCCAAGGATTCTCTTCCATGAGGAAAAGACAGAATCCAGGGGATATTCACCTAAGATAAAATCATTCAGAAGATTCTACAACTACTAAAAACAGATACTGCAAGTCTAGGGATGGACAAAACCTTCCCGTCTCTTTATATTTGATCATTTATACAAGCATTTGGGGTCATGATCGCAAGGATTCCAAGCTGAAGGAAAGAAATCCTTGCAAATAAGAGTGGAGGCACCACTTGCAAAATCAAGACATTTTGTTAAAGAAATCTTTTCAAATACTGCATGACATGACTTTCGAAGTTTTAATCAAGGTTCCAATTGTTTCAACCAATTTCAATGTTGAGACCATATAACCATGGTGAAACCATCTTTCATCAGCCAAGCCCGGTTCTCATAACTCATAAGTATATCAAGCTCAATTCAAGAAATCATAAAACATATATGTGACATGAAAGCCCCTTGAGTATAGATTTACTGAATTTCTAAAGACAAATTGTTATATCTTGACTAATTTCAATTTATTTCAGTCTAGAAGAGATATCTACAACTCTGAGTTAGTTTAGTGTCCTTCTATTATGTCAATTTATAAAAAAAAGAATGTAGATTAAATTTATTGGTTCTTTTTGCAAGCTGTAGGATTTGAACTCCCTGAACACAACCAGCCCTACCCGTTTACCCCTGAGGCACAGCAAATTCTAAGTTGGATGGCTTGTGTTTGAAACCTCTTAACCATAACATAGGAGTTTTATTAGAGGATCTTGTTCAACCTTCTTGGGAATAAATGGAAATTTGTGCATGGGCAATTCTTCACATAACAGTAGACATGGTCCTAAATTACTATGATAAGTTAACAGGCTCTATATGCAAAAGGATTGAGATGTTCTCATGTATTATTATTATCTATTGTATTATACTGCATTTGCTTAGCTTTTTAATGATGAATGGAAGTTGACTCTCTGATTTCTCTGAGGGCTTCCTCTCTTCTTGAAATTTCATTTCCATACTTGTCTATTATCTTTTTCCATCATCCATCCTTGCTTCTATTTTCTTTGTTGTAATTCATAGACTTGAAAAAAATCCTTGTGTGCGCTTGCTGCTAAAAGTAAATAATTCCCAGAAACCCAAAAATCTATCTTTCCAAATTTATGTCTCCATCTCAATTTCTTTAAACCATTTTCGATATTAAAAATTATCTCAATCCTCCATCGAGAATCAGGTTATTATGATTATAACGTGCTGAATCTGAGGGCAACAAGGCACTCTAACTTCCAATCCCTGTTTGTTCTAAAATTGAGTCCCTTCAAAACCTAATAACTTAATAGATTCATAGCATATTGGTATATAAAGTCATGCAAACAGAGACATATATATAAATTTGGTTAGTGCATTTAATGTGTTAAGACTGCTCAAAATCAAGATGGACTAAACAAGAGGGCTACCCCCGGGAAATATGAGTATGTATGCTACAATTTCACATGTATATTCACACAAACACAACCCAAGAGGTTTTAATAAAGGCTGGTTGTTGATGTATTTGTTATACACAAAGAAGAGGAGGAAAGGAAAATAGAAACATTAAGTATCTAGCACAATTCCAGATCTCCTAAAACTATGTGTGGTTCATAGAACAAATGTTTGGCGATATGAAAGATAATCAGTCTATAAAAAGTACTTAAAGTTGAGAGAGTGATGGGCTTTTTATAGGTACATATAAACGGGTTCCAACAATAAGACTCAAGCCTTGTTCAGCTTTGACCCATCTTATATGTTATATGACTATCCTTAAAGTCCTCATTTAGTTTTTACTTTCAACACTTCCTCTCACGTGCAACCATCATTTTTTCTTGGCGTGGTTGTCAACGTGGAAAGTATGAGTGGAGTCATGTGCAACCGTCACTTTTTCTTGGTGTGGTTGTCACGTGGTGATACCAAATAAAGAGTTTCGTGTATTTCAAGTTGAGAGAATGATGGGCTTTTTATAGGTACACATGGGCCTTTGATATAAGTGGGTTCCAACAATAAGACTCAAGCCTTGTCGAGGTTTGACCCATTTTATATCTTATACCCATGTGTTATATCTTGTATCCGTGTGTTTCTTTTGTTGTTTCTAATATAGGACTATTTTTAAAGTCTCATCATTTAGTTTTTACTTTCAACTCAATTAGTGCAGTAATCAAGATTGACATCATTCTAAAAAATATAGATAAAATTGGGAAGCTAAAAAGGGTTAAGAAGGGAGTTATATGATGAAATATACCTTGTATTTGATTTCGATATCAGATCAGCCCCCTTTGAAGTGAGTAAGAATGACTCTACAGCTTCCCAAAATTGAGATCTGGAAAATAATGGATGAGTTTCTGGATGACTAGTGATTTTTGTGACGGATTCTCCATTAGCATCATCTTCGGCAGAGATAACTCCCTCATCTTTTGCACCATACATCAAGGTTTGCCACCAATTTGCCAACTGGCTGAAAAAACCTATTTTGGGATTATAAGTTTCGCTGGACTTCTCAGATTCCTTAGTTGTTTTCTCATCAGGAGATGACTTATTTGTGCCCAAAGCATCTGAGAAACTTGGTCTTGGTGTACAAGGAGAAGTATCCTTTGACAATGAAGCTTTCTCTTCGGATTTTAATTTCTTAAGATCGTTACCTTCAACAGACTCTTCACTTGAAGTAGAATCTACCTTTGGCATGAAGTCGTCCTTGCGTCCAGTCAAAGTTGTCCAGATCCTTATAAGAAGGCCTTCATTAACTTCAGCATCTTGTTCTTTCTCTGTTGTGGTGGCCCCCCCTCCAACAACCGTATCAGATGCCTGAAAGGGTGTCTGTGAAGGCACATGCACGGGCATTGGAGTAGGTTCACCTGTGCCTACAATAGTATCTAGAGGAACCGACAGTGATGGTTTTTCTTCCAAAATTAAATTACGATTTTTCTCTGTCACGTCAATACTTTGAGCCTCTTTGGAAGACTTTGATTCTGTGGAAGGCTTTAAACTGACCTCAGCTTCTTCCACCGATCTTTTATCTACAACTAACAGCTGACCATTACCCAAAGAGTTAGGTCTAAACTTGACAATGCTCGGCATTGAAGCAAGAAGACTCGAGAAATTCTTATGGCCATACAAATGTTTATCCAAAGCTATATTCTTTCTTCTAAGCTCACAACGTAGCTCTGACAAAGACAACCCCTCAGGGTAAGAATTCAACACGTTTCGGATCCCATTCACCACCACCCTAGGCACTGGACGGATCTTTGCTTCCGCTATCGATTCCATGGATTCCTCGGGTTGAGATACAGCGCATTGTTCACAAATGAGGAAAGGGTCATCGAGGACCCCCTTGTATTGTCCATACCAGGAACCGTAAAAACCATCTGGTGGGTGATTGAAATGTTTAGCGGAGACATGTTCTCCCTTGACCAGTTCAGCCCAAGGCCACATGATTGTCGCAGCACTGCAGAGGACACCGGTTGCCAGGTCGTTGCCAGCAAGGATTATGTTGTAGTTGCTCATCCTCAGGCGGTGGAGGATGTTGGCAAAGTCCTTGTCGCTCGATATCAAGAAAAAGTGTGCAGGGGGAGGGTTTTGAGTTACCCAATACACAAGGTCAGCCATAAATGACCTGTCGGAACTATTTTTCCCACCTGCATTGGCCTACCTTGTTAGATTTCATATTAAAAGTGACGCGGGATATGGAAATGAGATGATACTTGTCCATGTTCTCAATCTAATACATGGAAGCCGTATGCGAATATAAAGATTACAAATTTACAATAGAACGAGAACAAAAATCAGTTGAAAAATAAAGATTACAAAAATCGGTTGAAAGATTAGACTTGTTACTTAATTTGTCTAACGACTCCAAGCAAAGTTGCAAAACACGTATTTGTTCTCTATCCGGTTAACTATTGCATAACACGTGGCTGCATTGTTCGCCGCATAATTGGATTATAGTAAATGATGCATATATACTTGATGAGGAGAAAGAGGAGAACTTGTGCTTTAATTTGGATGACCCTAGACTGATCTCATAGGAATTAATGGGTTAGTGTAGCTAAAACCATAAAATTTCGGACATTGTTTATCTAAAACATTGCTGTGGCATATATGTATTGTAAGATAAAGTGTTCGTTCACATACTTGAGCTAACAAAAGATTGGAGAAAAATGGTTAAACCGATGATTTGTTCTAAGAGCAGATAGCAACAACCAATTTCATCGGGCATGCGAATTTTTTATTTTCCAACGGATTTCCACGGTTTATTCCTAAATGTTCTAGTCCCATTACAACTAAGTTGTAAAAGGCACAATTTTAAAAAAAAATTGGGGATAAATCCAACCAAGACAATAAAAAGTTATGAACACTAAGAGGAAACGATAACCGACGGTGGGGGACGTGATTGAGGCAGACGCCGGTGGAGGTGAGGGCCTCCTGGGTGGCACGTGACATCTGGGAGACGTCGCCGAAGGCGGTGATGGTGATGGGGCCCTTGATGCCAGTGGATCGGAGGGCGGAGGAGATCCGATTGGCGACCCGCTCCACGTGGACGCCGACGGGCACCTGGCAGTTCTCGAAGTCCCACCACACCGTCACCTTCACGCTCCTGTTCTCATCATCGTAGTTCCTCCTCTGAGTTGAGAACGGCTGATGGCTCTGCGGCTCGAATTGCCGCCGCTGCTGAGATTCCTCGCCGGCGACGGTGGAGAATTGGAGGGGGAGGCGGCCAGGGGAGCGAGAGGAGAGGTGAAGGATTAGGGTTTTGGGGATTAGGGCTCTCATGGCTGTAGAATTTTAGTGTTAGGGTTTTGGATTAGGGCATTTTTGAGGGAGCGAGAATTGAAATTGGGGGCTTAAACCCTTCGAGCTGGGAGGAGCTTAAACCCTATTATTGATCACGTGGCGAAGTCACGTGGCTTGTGCTTGGGATGCTCGGAACCCAACGCTTGGTAATTAGTATTTTTGTAGGGGTATTTTTGTCAAAAAATGTCATGATCCGGTCAATTTTAAGTTTCAATTACATTGTCATTTTAAGTTTATTTAGTCTACTCATGTCATTAACGAGTTGGGTTAGAGACTTGGAGTTAGCAAATCATAGAGGATAGATATAATATAGCCTTTCGGTTTCTGAGGTTGAATTAGAAAGAGGTGTGTTTATTTTAAAAAAGTTCGGGTATATTTGTATAAATCCCAATTTTCCGTATATATATTTTTCCATATTTTTCCTATATTTTTCCATTTTTATATATGTTTTTATTAGATTTTTAATAATTTAAATAATTTTTTCTAATCTAACTTCTAAACCTAATCGAGACCCGACCCGACCCGCTCCCCACGCCCACTTCCCTTCTTCTTCTTCTCTCTCCTCTTTTATTTTCCGCCATCCACGTCCACTTTCCTTCTTCTTCTTCCTCCTCCTTTATTTTCCCGCCACTCCCTCCAACGTTTCCCCGCGACGGCCGCGCCATCTCCCCCCCCCCCCTCTCGTCAACTCCCCGACATCACCTCCCCCAAATCCTCACTGCTCTCCTCTCTCTCCCCCTCGCCGACGTCTCCACGAGACTCGGTCCCCCAAAGGCCACAATGACCAAATCTCCACTCGTCTACCCCCGCTATCCTCGACGATCCCTCGCCCTCTCTCCGCTTCACTCTCTCTCCCCCCTCGTCTCTCTCTACTTCTCTCTCTCATTCCCATTCCACTCTTCCATCTACAGCTCCGAGCTCCACATCGCCGACGACCACCGACGTCTTCGAGCTCCCAAGCCGACCCAACTCCACCCCCAGAGCTCCCCCTTCACAGCCGACGAGCTCCTCCTCCTTTAGCTCGATCCCACCAACGCCCCGAACCTACTGCCACCTCGTCATCTCCATCGATCCACCGGGCCCTTGCATCCATCGCCGCAGCCACCGCCAGCTCCACCTCGCCGACGAGCCCCGAGCTCCTCCCCCAACAGCCACTGCACCCAAGCCATACCCACTGCTCCTCGTCACCCTCCCGACGCCGCCAACACCTTACTGGGCTCCCTTCGCCGCCTGCATCATCCCGGAGCTCCACCGCCTCTCACCGCCGTGTCACAGCGCCCGTGCTCACCTCTGCATCATGCCGAGACTCCCCAAGTCCTCACCATAGTCGCGCTAGTCGTGCGTGTATTGCACCGTAATGTCTCCGTGCCGTGGTTATACCACATGTCGTGCGCCGCCCGCAGCCTCAGTCGTACCGCTTTCGCCAAAGACAAGAGAAAACCCATCTCTTGTTGTTCATGCTATTTTAATATCTAAGCTAGATAATAATGTTAGATTATTTTTGTTATATAGTAGTGTAAATGTGTGATTTCGAGCGATTACCAAATGCCGCCCTAGTGTTTGATGCGAACTATAAACCAAAACATATCTTGTTATGGCGGAACCTGCGATAGTTAAATCCCTTTATTGATTACGAATACCGTGTAGAAATTCGGATGCAAAATATCGTGTATAATCATGTAAAGTCGCCTCCTAAAGACGACACTAAATCTGAATTTTGCCACGCATGTTGCCTTATTAAAATCATCATAAATTCAATACAGTTTGGAATGTAATGTTCTATGGCTCATATCGAATCCGACTCAATAATCTAGAACTATACATAGTTTATTTTTCGATACTAATAGATTACGGTAACAAGAACTGACTGGGAATACGACTCTGGACTGCTGTCCGGGGCGGCATTTCTCGAGAATACCCGAATTTAAATATCTGTACATACCTGATTTAAACTGAAAATGCACGGAGCCCCATACAGTCGTGTAGAAAATTTAGTTAGCTAACACATGAATCTAGTCCCGTACAGTTTCACCGTCGTTTGATATTTAGTTTGTATTTTAGAGTATCGACGTGTTTTGCAGTTTCTGCAGTAACAATTCTTACACCTTCACATTAAACAGGACATAACTTCTAGTATAGAAAGGATATTATTAATCCGTTTGATGCGTTGAAAACCTAACAGAGAGAAATAGATTTTATTCAACTGGGGCAACACCTGATTCTGAACATAATCCCTAGTAAACTGCGTGCGAAGTTGGACTTTCAGTTCTGAAACTGGAATTCCAGCATCTGTTCGCTGATTTAAAATGATGATAAGCCCCTAACCTGAATTCCGTTTGAAATGAAACTAATTTTAACGCGTAGATAATCAAGTATACATTGTACGCATTTTATATTTTTGGTCGATTCTATACGTGTGATTTATGGTGAATTTTGCAAGTTATATGATGTTGGCTGTCATAATTTAGTGAATGTCCATTCAATGCACTTCTACCTTGCTTTGTGTTTGCTTTATACCTTCTGCATATTGATCGTTTACATTGAGACCTAGCGAATATTGTGTATTGTCGATATATAAGTGTTGGTGACTGGGTTGTGGTAAGTACGAAAGTGATATTGATATGCGAAAACGTGATTGAAAGTGAAAACGATACGTATTTGTTCACAACCCCTCTGATACTTGAATATATACTATAACCCAGGGAATGGGAAAATCAAGGTGGAATTAAACTCGTATTTAGCGAGGTGCAGTGACATAGAGGATGACCATTCGCTATTAGTGATATATATATATACACATTAGGTCGTTGACCTAGCGGCACGGTTGCAGGGGTATGTCCCGGGCAACAGTGGACCGTAGTCTCGGGCATGCACGAGCTCCTTGTTAAACACGAGCATCTTTTCCACCAATTGATTTCATTGACTTGGTGACCGATAAGTAGTGACATACATATTGCCTGGTTTACTGATATGATACATATATCGTGCTGTGCATATTCAAATGATGTTCATTACTTTCATGTTCTGTATTTGGTTGCACCTTTCATGTTTAATAGTATTGTATCCATCATATGTATTTATTGCTATATGTGTCGCCCTGACAATCTGAGTGTGCATACTCAGAGGACGAAGTGGACTCAGTCAAGGAGCAGGACCTGCCATTCGAGCTCGTGGAGGTCTAGATTGCAATATCAGCGCCATTCCTTTTTGCTTTAAGCACATTGTTTTTCGTTGGTTAGTTATTTCATTCTGCAAAATAAATATATCTCGACTCTTTTTATTGTAATGTAATAAAGTTGTGAACTGTGATTTTCTTTACTCTGGTACTATCTACTGACTACCATGCAATACTAGAATCCGAAGTGTGATTACGACGAGATTATTTCCTGACTGTAGGAGCATGGCTGGTCTAGTCACCCCTCGTATTCCATAGTTTGGGAAGCGGGGCGTGACAATTTGATCAGTGGAAATGAGAATAAGGAAAGTTGTGTAATTCAATGTTTTTCATAATTATGGCTTTTTTTGCTTTATTCATATGAAAAAGGGTAAGAAAATCATAAGATTTATCTGCTTATAACTTTATTTTGTTCGGTTTGGAAAAAAATCCCACTGAAAGAGGGATCACATGGGCATTCGGGATGAAAGTCGGGTTGGGTTTAACTCGAACCCAACCCGGCCTGATCCGGTTTTTTCTGGTTTTTTGAACATCCTATACTTGTCCGAATCCGATCAGACAGGTTGAAAATTGGATAAAATAAAATCGGGTTGGATATGGGTTTAGTGTTAAACATGTTCGTCCGGACCTTAAACCCAGCCCGAGCCAAATCTGCTTCCTATATTCGATCCAACTCGATATTTTACATAGAAATTTAATTCTAAATAGTATAATATTCCTATTGTGATTTATCGTAGATATGTAGTTAGTATAATTTTCAAGTGCGGTATATAAAATAAACCTATGACATATAATTTATATAGTTTTATCAAAGTATTGTGCACATATATTTGGTAGAGCATACTCAAGTATAATGTTTTTAATTTTTTTTGATAAATTATAATGTGCAAAGTCAGAAAAATCCGTAAAACCCGACCCACCCGCATAAACCCGAAACTGGAAGTTGCGGGTTCGGATTTAGCGCTATAAACCCGTTGGGTTCGGACGGATTTGGGTTATGTTTTAATTTTCGGACCGGTAAATTTTTTTATTAAAAGCCCGTCCAACCGGCCGGTTTCACCCCTAACGGGCATTGATTGAGGGTTGTGTCTCTCTTTTCAACAGTGAAGTAACCATTTTTAAATTCAGTAGTCTTCACAATTACTGCCTTTTCACAGCTTTGAGGAAGGGAAAGCATTTCCTTGTTTTGCTGAGTTGGCTTGATGCGAACTCACTGTCAACCCAGAATTTAGAAAAAGCAATTGTTCACAAACAAACGAGGGAAAATGAACAAAAGCAAGAAAAATGCTTATGTGGCAACCTAAAGCTTATTTTTCCCAACCAATTTCAAGGAACCAAACAGGCCCCTGGGGTGAAGTTGAGTTAGGATTTACACAGCAGACCGCATCTAGACTCTCAGGTCTCGGTTAAGGGTTTTGAACTGAAATTGAGAAGAGTTGTGTACCACAGTTCTTTATTCTTGGATATGCTCTAATTGTCATCCAAAATATCTTTGCATGAGTTTATTAAAAGATTAGAACCTTTTTCGTTATAGAAAGGATAGTGATGTTCATACAAACTTCAACTTATACGACTATCATCTACTTGGAATCTTTATTTCGATCAAATTCACTCTATAAGAAAATAGTGCTGCTCTATATATATTCTCCTTTCAGCAATACTACAGGTATAGATATAGATTAGGAAGTTAGGTTTAAAACTAATACCAACACAAATCTTAACAGATCTATAAAATTCTATTTAGATAAAAACATTTTAATACACAGCATTCTTGATCATGTAACAAGATAACAATCATTGGGTATGCTTAATTTGCCATCCAGCAAAACCATAGACGTAGTTCCCTCAAAAGTTTAGTATCGTAAAAGCCAAGCCGTGGATAAATGCAAACAAACCGAGATGATTGAGAAAAACAAACACCAATACAAACTTTATCATCCTCCATTGTTTCTTGACTTTCTTCTATTCACATGCCAGCTTGGTGTCAAAGCTACTCAAGCAGATAGCAAATGCCTGAAAGGCTGACAGGGGATAGCGATAGTCCATGGTAAACATATCCTTCGCCACCTTCCCGAACTGCAGTATAATCTTATCCTGCTCCGGCGGTGGTGGTGGGCCTGTCTGCTGCTGAGCTGGTGTTGGAGCTCCGGCAGCTGGCTGTGCCGTTGCTGCGATAAGCTGGAAGTTCTTGACGGAAGCGACAGTGACCCTGCCACGGAAATTAAGGCACCAGCATTGCAGCTGCTCGTGCCACCTCGGCGCCTTATTCCGCAGAACCAGAGGCCTTAATTCCTCCATCTGGTCCTCCTCTTCCAAAACCCTAGACACCATCCCGGTGATGTCGGGGAGTTGAAAACTTTCCGTTCTCCTGGATCCCTCGGCGGTGTCGGCGAACCGAAAGCTTTCTACCCTTCTTGATGCATAGGAGGCGATATCCGAGAACCGAGAGCTGCTGCCCAATTCTCCGGATTTGGAAAATGACATGCTGCGAAAGGAGTCTGAGCTGGCAAAGAGGTGGTCAGGCTGGCCGGGGACAACTCCGCCTGCATCGAGAGCGGAGGCCGGGATGGAGTGCATCGTGCACTGCATGCGGCGTGGGCCCCGCGTGCCAAGGACGTTAAGTTCGTAGTTGATCTGAGCTATGCTGTAGCTGCCGCTTGAAGGGAGTTTTGGTGAGATTTTCTTGGAGTAGAACCTGCGGCTAGTGTTACCAGGTTGAGAAAGGGCCGTAGCATTGTATGGTGGTTGTGTATCATACATTATGAACTTTGTCCCGAGAAAGTTTGACCTAGAAATAGAGAAATAAAGCTTGTGATATGTTCTAAGAGAGCATGTGTGAAATTTTAAACTGTGTGTCTTCTAGAGCCCCTTCCAGCATTAGACCAAAACCTACGCAGCACAGGTTCAGATATAGGCATGGGACACAATAACAGTTGGATTCACAATTTTGCGTAAGCAAAGGACTCAATTCATTCAAATATGCTAAGTAAACATAGTGCCAGATCTAAACTAGGATACAAATAACAGTGCACATAGTTGATGAATCCGAGAATATCCGATATGGACACAAATCCAACAAGAATCCAATATGAGTTCGTCTCTCGACAACAAATCCGAGTAACATAGACCAAAACTTCGGAATATGGTGCACATTGTAGCCAGCCAATTATAGATCCCAACTAACCGCATAATTAAAACAAATGGATACAGTAATAGACAATACACAATAATGCAACACCTTGGTAGCAAAGGTCAGGTTTTTTTTTCTATTTGTTTTTTTGTTTTGTTTCGTTTTGTTTTGTTTTTTTTGGGGGGGTGGGGGTGGGGTGGGGGTGTTGGGTCAAACAGTACACTTTAAATTCGCTCCCTATGGGATTTGAATTTAAGGTCTGCCATCTTAATGTTCATGTCACTAACTTAAAACTTTGAAATCACAGCATGGGATCATATATATTGTGGTGTGGTAAACGGGTATGTACATTTATATTGTAGCAATATAAATAGTAATTGACCAGGCCGTTCGATCTCAAAGTCAATACCTCAATTTTCCAATGTAAGTGTTGCTGGATCGTGATATATTGCCAGCGTTCATTGATATTATGTACTCTGTGCAACTAGTTCGGCGAGTCCTTTTGGCAGAGAGGAGAAACTTTCCATTTTCAACAAGCACAGCTACACAATTCAATTGACATGTTAGAAACCCCATTCGAACATGTAAAATTTGCACAAGATATTATAATCAAGGTTCTTTTTGCGTATTTCCCTGAGAGAATCAAACAGCATAGCGACGGAATTTCAATTATACCACGCAAGACCACCTACCGACTACAAATAGATTATGGTCAGATTAAAAATAAAGGAGAGAGGCTCTATATGACTTGAACTCACCGTACTAAATTACTCTATGATGCTTCTCGATTATTCTAAACAGATGAATTCTAAATCTAATCCAAAAGAAAAAAGTTTATTACTTGGATCATTGGCACCGTCCATATTGATCTCCTAAATTCTTGATCCACTAAAGATGCTGCAAATTCTACGATAGATCTAGGGTTGGAGAATGCTAAAACTTGTAATATAGAAAGACATTACTTTTACGAACATCTGATGAAAAGCGAGCATGTGCAGTGCCGATAGTCTAATCAAAGGTGCTGAATACAATCAAAGACTGAAAAGTTGATAGTTTAAGCTGGCAGTTATATTGAAAGATAGGTTAGAGTCAACGACATGTTGCTATATAAGCTATCAAGCAATAATTTATCCTTGCATGTATAGGGAGGACCTTGAGCATCAAGATGAGAATCATCAATCTTTTTAAGTGCCTTGCATTTTCCTTCACAGCCAATTGTCACATGGAAATTTTCTGTAGTCTACAACACATGGATTCAGCCACTACAAGTCTTACACCAATCTTCATTAGAAATTAAATTGCGACCCACAATTAACAACCAAAATTCAAATGTTACTGTTGCATCATAGCCCTTTATTTGTTACTGATTCTTCTCATAATAATTCATTTATTTAAAAATCTGCAGCAAACATCTTCCTACCTGTGAACTATCACATGGTTCTCTTACACATGTATTGACAATTTAAATGAAAGATCAAGTTGTAATAGGATCATATATCCATACACTACAAAGTACTAACAATTAAAAATTATACATATGTGCATGCTACATAGATATATGCCAGTAAGAAAGATGGTTATTCTTTTAAAATAATACCCCCAATAATATACATTCACAAAAATAGAAGTACGAAAAACTAGTAGTAACAAACGAAATCAGTTGAACAAGAAATCTTACCTGGACTAAGACATAGGTATAAATGATAAGTTAAATTTGACGTATCCCTCTTAATGAAGCATTGAATGGTACTATCTCGAGGCCCTGGCTGTAGAAAGCAAGGAAGAAGCATTATTGACACAGCTCAAAATTTATAAATTGCGCCAGTTCTGTTTGACTATTTGAGTATTCACAAAATTTTATCTTCTACTTAAATGTCTCCTATGAAAGAATTACTCTTCAGTCTTCACCACTCGGTGGAACCTGCTGAATCGTATTAAATTTTGCATATAAGATGGTTGTTAGTGCAAGTGATAAGGTCTTTTCACCACGGCTGAATAGAGGGGTCAGGGGAGAAGTATCATGTACTCTATGCAAAGGAATGGGCTAAAGTATTTGTTATTGTTGTTGAACATTGTAAATTTATTCTAAGAAAGGACTTCCAGGTTAATCTCCAAATTACTCCAGTATCCATTTAAATGGAAAGGGAGAAAATTATGAAGCATATGTTAAAGAGGGAGGCGCTCTTGGTGTGTGGTTGTCATAGTTAAATTCAAATAATCCTTTATTATAAAGCAGTTTTCCATGATAAAAACACTCCAATTTATTCTACAAATGTTAAAACATTATGCTTAGAACACTTACATAACATTAGTTGAAAAATTATTGTCAATCGATAACAAACTTGCGAAACCATCAAGCACTTATCAAATGGTCCAAACTATGGGTTGTAGGTTATATTTGCTTTGTTTCTACTATTTTGAATAGTGTGTGGAACATGTGATGCGCTTAAACGTATAGTTGACATCGTATGGTTAAATTCAATCCTATGTGCATTACATATTTTGATAATGAATGACACTAGAAATGCCTCAAGAAATACGAAGAGATTGACTTGGATACTGACGCCTATATGGAAGGGGGCGGGGAGGGGGAAGACGAAAATAATCATTAATAAAACTAAGGAAACAACAACTACAACAACCGTCTATCCCAAAATTTGAGGGTTGACTACATGAACCGTTTTCTTCAATTTAACTTTTCCATAAGCCGCCTTCTCTCTATAATTAAGAACCAACATATATTGAAAACCATGGTTGCCGGTTCCGATCCTAAATGGGCAATTCCAATCCCAAAAGTGACTATCTGAGTTCCGAGACCGTCCGATATTGAGTAATATTGGGTTTACTATTTGATTAGTGGGGTATATGTAGTAAGGTTATTAATGGTTAGTGGGCTTATTGATGAGATAATGGATTCATTAATGGTTTAATGGATCTATTATAGGTTATGAGGTTATTATGGTCATTTTGACATCATTAATTACTAAAGAAATTGCCCAATTGTTATAGTTATTTTTGCTGCTTACTTTACAAAATCCTAATTCTAACGATCTCTGCAACGATATAAAATCAGATACAGACGGCTAATACAGTCGAGATTGTCAATTCCGATTCAAAAAGTGATCGTTGCTAGTCCTGCTACTGAGATTTCAGACCTTGTATAAAACTGCCTTCATTTAACCACATTTTTCTTCCTTCTCTTAATTGGTGTTTTGCACATGTCCAAGCCACTTAGCCTTTGTTCTTCCTCAATCTATCCGCATGTGAGCTGCCTATTAACTTCTTATGAATGCAATGATCTCCTCCTATATCTTGGAGCATTCTGAGTCATCCATCTCAACATTCTCATTTCAACTACAATTAAATCTCTAATTTTTGGAAATGTTGTCTTTTAACATTAAAAAAAACTATGTTCCTTTAGGCCTACCTTTAACCCTTCTTGCTCAATTATCTGCAATTTTGTTACTCTTAGCTAGTGTCTTGCACAAGTTTAAGCTACATTATTCCTCGCTATTATCCTCCATGAGAACTAACTCGAAACTTTTTAAGAACACACTCAATTCTTAATCCATCTCCATAGAGTATTTTTATTTGTCCTATTGCCCATAAATTCTCCAGTATTCTGACTTATAAGACAATGTTTGTCTAATAGTTGTCCTTCAAATTGTCTTCAATTTCATAGCATTCCAAGTACATAATAATGAATAAACTAAATAAGAGACAATTTAACTAAATGTAGTAAGCAACAACCAAGGAAAGCACCTGTTTGAGTGACACTGGGAAGGTAAGCTTCCCGCAAAATTCAGGATTTCTAACAATCTCTTTGCACATTTCCCTCCATGCTTTGCAAACGGCAGCACAGGCTACAACATGCTTGCGTGAAGGCCACATGCTCTCACTAGCCTCCAGCCTCTTGATCACATCTCGAAGCAGCTCAGGAGGGAGACTGGCCCAACAGCTATGCTGGACAATAACTGCATCTTGGCCATGCAGCTCATGTACAGCTCTCTGTGATTTTCCCCTGCATCTTGATAAGCTCCCGAGCCCATCTCTGACATCTTGGATGATACTACGAAAAGACATCTAAGCTGTCCAAACAACATAGACCTTCACGTGTACTGAAATATGAATAAAGATAGTCAGCACTAAAGGAGTGTAGTATTGAACACATTACAAAGAACTATTCCCAGGGGAATATACACTCCAAACGGAAGACACAAGGCAGCCTATTTATAGAAAACAAAAGGTAACACAGAATTTTTTTTAATATAAAAAATAGCTAGTGAGCAGCTGAGGAAAATTGCAAACCAAGAGCACTACCAAGAAGACCAATCGTGGATTATAACCAGCTGCCAACATACCTAGGGGGAGGGGGGAAATTAAGTGGGTAGCACCTCAAAGAATTTGCACTGCACCAAATGCACCCTTTGAAACGAGCAAACGCATTTGCACTGCACCAAATGCACCCTCTGAAACGATCAAACAGCTGCATTTAAAAAATAAAATGAGAAAGAAAAAAAAAAAGAACAGCTCCAAACTATCAAAGACAACTGTGGAAAAGGGGGAAAATAGCAGTTTCTACAAGGATTAAGCAGGAACAACTTATACCTAAACTGAAAATTCTCTATTCCATAGGAATTCCAAACCTTCACAAGATAGAAACTACACTGGAGCCATGGTACAAATGGCTGCTAACAAGTGAGTAAAAAAAATCCAAAAATTATTTTAAAAAGAATATAGAGAGACAGAAAATTGGCTTTTCCTCTCCAAGAATCAATAGCCTTTTTGGTCTTTTGAGTATCTTGAAGTATCAAGGTTACACATGCTTATATAAGCACTAAACAAAGATTTAATTGAGATTGAAATACAAGCCAAGTCAATCTATTAAACAAAAGCAGTATAGTAAGTAACAACGCAACATCCCAAAAGGGCATGTATACTTGTAAACAGATATGAGAATTCAGAACTCTCTTGCAGTGCATGATGCCGTTCGCATTATCACACTCTGACAAGAGACAAACGACAGTCATCAGAGTAATCAAGCTTGTATAAGAAAGGAAAAATGAAAGGGGAAAAGTGAGATGTATATAACAATGGCCTATATTCCCATACAGAAAGGCAAGTTTCTGGTAAATACTAGTTAGACATGATATACAAAGATAAGTCCTCGAGAGTGGCTTCAACAGAGTAGAGAGAGAGAGAAAAATTCGTCCATAAGCGAGAATGGTGAAGAAAGGCCAAAGATGTAGTTCATAATATAAAAACTATAGATAACTAAAGTGTTGAAAGTGCTTCCAAATTATCCATTTGTAATATATCCATGATAATTGAAGGACAGATTATAGAGTACACTTATAAGATCAAGATTGTTTGGTGGTCGGAATGTTGGGAAATTAAGAAACTTGCAGACAAAAAAGTGAGTGTATTTGAAGGAATTTGAGATGGATGTGTGGCAATACTCTAAAAGACGGAATAAAAAATGAGTGTGCCTGTACAAAATTACAGATAGCTTACATACATAGACAATAAACAAGAGAGAACCAATAAAGTTGTTTGGACATGTGCAACGACGGTTGACAAGAGCAACAATTAGAAGAAATGAAAAAATTGCAGTCAACAGAATGAGTTAGGCTTAAACTAATCGGGAGGCAGCTAAAAATATATGCTTTAATTTACTTGAGGTGGACCACAAGCATAGTTCATTTGGATATAGCACTTCCCCTTCTGGGAAGTGTGCGAGGATCGATCCCAGAAGGGGAACTGCTCACAATTTAACACGTTCGGCACAAATCCATGGGACCCCTAGGTGCTGGGTGCGTCTGTGATGTGTGTGTGGGTAGGCTTAAGGGCTAGTTCCCAAAAAAAATACTTGAGCAACACTTATAATAATTGACAAGGACAAAGAATTTGCATATCCAACATCATATTTTTGGGATACGGATTGTCGTTATTGTTATTGTTGAATTATAGAAGTGGAGATATGCGTACTAACAAAATCCATAACACAAATTCCTAACATGTTACAGAAAAATATGTTGGTTTAAGCAAATTAAGGGCACATCTCTACTACCTAAATCACACTAACCTGTTGAAATTATGGAGAAACTTTAGACAGATGTCTGGACGTGCACACAAGCCATATCAAATTTTACCAAAACCACAATTACTTAATTAAGGAGTGTCGTATGGCAGTTTCATAACTATGACAGTTTCTTAATTAATGAGTGTCTTATGGCAGTTTCTTAATTAAGGAATTGGTTTGTGTATAAATAGGGACCTCTTATATATTTTATGTACATCCAAATAGAAGAGACATCATTATATAAGAGGGTAAAAATATATGCTTTAATTTACTTGAGGTGGACCACAAGCATAGTTCATTTGGATATAGCACTTCCCCTTCTGGGAAGTGTGCGAGGATCGATCCCAGAAGGGGAACTGCTCACAATTTAACACGTTCGGCACAAATCCATGGGACCCCTAGGTGCTGGGTGCGTCTGTGATGTGTGTGTGGGTAGGCTTAAGGGCTAGTTCCCAAAAAAAATACTTGAGCAACACTTATAATAATTGACAAGGGCAAAGAATTTGCATATCCAACATCATATTTTTGGGATACGGATTGTCGTTATTGTTATTGTTGAATTATAGAAGTGGAGATATGCGTACTAACAAAATCCATAACACAAATTCCTAACATGTTACAGAAAAATATGTTGGTTTAAGCAAATTAAGGGCACATCTCTACTACCTAAATCACACTAACCTGTTGAAATTATGGAGAAACTTTAGACAGATGTCTGGACGTGCACACAAGCCATATCAAATTTTACCAAAACCACAATTACTTAATTAAGGAGTGTCGTATGGCAGTTTCATAACTATGACAGTTTCTTAATTAATGAGTGTCTTATGGCAGTTTCTTAATTAAGGAATTGGTTTGTGTATAAATAGGGACCTCTTATATATTTTATGTACATCCAAATAGAAGAGACATCATTATATAAGAGGGTAACGACTTAGATCTAGTGAGATTTGAGAGAAATCTCCTAGGGTTGCTCCGTGTCATTGATTCAAGAATTCTAATAGACCTTTGCAGATTCCGCTCTGCCGGGGACTAGCCATACAGTAGGTGAACCCCGTTACAAATCCTTGTGTCTCTTGTTTCTGTGTTTAATTTCTTATTTATTCTCACATGTTATTTACTTGTGATCTTTTGTTGTTAATTGCGTGGTGTTGATTGCGTGATTTGGTTGCTTGTCGCGAGCATTGTTCCATGCATCGGCTTTTCTATCCCCAGCAACTAGTATCAGAGCTTGGTTAAGGAACTTATGGTTCTTCAATTCCACGATCTAGATTAACGGTGGGTAACGACGCGTATGTTCTCTTCCCCACTTTCTTAGATCGTTGTTTTAAATACGTTGGTTCAAATCAAGGGTGAAGTTGTGTTTTGCTGCGACATTAGACGAAAAGACGATGGGGAATAAAATAAGGATCGAAAAATTCAATGATCACAACTATGGTTGGTGGCGTATGCAGATGGAGGACTACATGTATTAAAAGGACTTGTATCTTCCGTTGCTAGGAGAAAAATCCGAGAAGATGACCGATGAGACATGTAACCTTTTGGATAGGAAATCCCTGGCGAAAATCAGATTGTCGTTGACTCCGCAGGTGGCCTTTTAACATTTCAAAGGAGAAAACAACCATGGCACTAACGACGACGTTAGCAAAACTATATGAAAAGCGTTCGACATCAAACAAGATATTTTTTATGAAGAAGCTTTTCAATATGAAAATGGCTGAGAGCGGTTCGGTGGCGGAGCGCATGAACGAGTTCAACAACGTGACGAGCCAGTTAGAATTCGTCTTGATTGTTTTTGAAGACAAGATTCGGGCCCTGCTATTTCTCTGTTCATTACCGGATAGTTGGAAGAACCTAGTTATGGCGGTTAACAACTTTATCTCAGAAACTCTCACGTTTAATGATGTGGTGAGTTGCATATTAAACGATGAAATGCAGAGAAAGGCTGTGAGTGGGAGTTCAGGAACTTCAACAATTTCGGTGAAGAATCACGGTAGAACGATGGAAAAGGAAAATGGCAAGAAAGGCCAGTCTAAGAGCTTAAGAAAATCGAAGTCGAAGATCCAATATGACTGTTGGAATTGTGGAAAGAAAGGTCACGGAAAAAGCGAATGTCGACTCTTGAAGAAAATCTTGAATGAGATGGCAGATGAGAAGGAAGCTAATTAGGTATCTACATAAGAACATAGGGAACAAGGTCCTTATCTATCGACGAGCGAGAACACAAAGACGGATACTTGGTTCCTAGCTTCAGGGGCATCTTTCCATTGCACTTCGGGCCGGCATCATTTCAGTGAGTGTTCAAAGTGATCTTGGACATGTGACGGTGGGGAACGGTCAGCCGTGTAAGATCGTTGGTAAGGGGACGATCATATTACAACAGTCAGAAGGTAGTCAAATTAAATTGAAGAATGCTAAGCATATTCCAGATTTGAAAAATCTTATTTCTACGAGTCAGCTAGATAACAAAGGATATATGGCAGTGGTTGGAAATGCGCAATGGAAGATTTCCAAAGAATCGTAGGTGGTCGCTATGGGAAAGTTGAGCAGTTTGTTGTACTCATTCAGTGAGAGCAGCGAATGTTCGGTTGCGTTGGCGGCAAATTCGAAGATAAATTCGGAGACTTCATTGTGGCATAAAAGATTGGGCACCTCAGTAAGAAGAATATGAAAATTCTTCAGGGTAGGGACTTTTTTCGGGGTGAAGAAGGTAGAGTTAGGCTTTGCGAGAGCTGCGTTTATAGGAAGTAAGGCGCACTCAGATTTCAAATTGGAGGCGTAGCAAAGAAGACCAGGAACCTGGAGATGGTGCATATGGACATATAGGATCCGGCCTCAGTGGAGTCTTATGGAGGGGATCGGTACTTCGTGGCGATCATCGACGCTGCAAGCCGGAAGACATGGGTGTATGTGATGAAGAATAAGTCCGATGTGTTTAGTATTTTCAAACACTGGATTGCGCAGGTTGAGAACCAAACATGGGTTAAGCTAAAATGTCTTAAGTCCGATAATGAAGGGGAATCCTGCACACAGGAGTTCGAGGCGTTTTGCTCGCAAAAGGGTATTCGTTGGTTGAAGACGATATCGGAAACGCCGCAGCAAAATGGCATTGCGGAAAAGATAAACATGACGATCCTAGAGTGAGTGCGGAGCATTATCTTGGATGCGGATGTGTCAAAATTCCTATGGACAACGGTTGTCGATACAGCTGTATATCTAATCAACAAAAGCCCGGCAAGTGCACTTGATAGAGACATTCCGGAAGAAATTTGGTCAGATAAACCTGTTAATTACGTGCACTTAAAAGTATTTGGTTGTATTGCATATTCTTTGATCGATAAGGCAGAAAGGAGCAAGCTTGACTTCAAGTCTAGAAAGTATGCTTTCATCGGGTATGATGGAGACGAATTCGAATATCGGCTATGGGATTACATAAGTGAGAAGATAATACGAAGCCGGAACGTTGTCTTTGACGAACAACACTTATACAAAGAAGAGAAGCAAACCAAAGATGGTGCGGTATCAGAGTTCGTCGAGTTGGACGGAACTTAAGAAAGTATTTAGATACCTACAGGTGGAGATCAGAACGTGAAGAAGACCGCAGTGCAGGATCAGGTTCAATAACATGATGGTGACCATGTTCAGTAACTAGATGTACCAATTCAGAGAAGATACGTGAGATAGACGGTGTTCAGTTGATAAAACTGCACATTTGTATTACATTTTTCCTACCATTTTTATATTAAAAAGGACTTTATTATGATATATTATACATATGAGGGTTTATGTGTAAAAACACCATTTTCCATGTGTTAATATATTTTAATTATCATTTGGTAAAAAAATATGCAAATAAATCCATTGACCAAATCCTAGTAGAACTAAGTCTACTAAATATTATTTGAGATTATTGTGCAGAATTTTCCAAGTTGTTGTGCAGAATTTATCAAGGAAATCAAGTTGTTGAAAAAGACTTGCATAATTAAGAAGCAAAACTTGGAGACCAAGTCTGGAAGCAACCGAGAGAAGATTTCTGAAATCTGAAGGTGCCTGGGATAGCCAAATCTCACAAGTACAGAGCACCCCAAAAATGATCAATTGATCTCCTCCTTTGGCCGCGGAACCGCGGCCAAACCCCCCTGTTGGCCGCGGATCAGCGGCAGTTAAGGGGAATCAGGAGAAGAGATTTTGTGACCTAAATCTTTGCTATAGTTTACCAACTTTTGAAGCAAAATATTGTGGCTTTGCACTATAAAAGGGCACCGAGAGGCTCTTGGAAAAGTTATCAAGCCGAAGAGATCACGAAGTCCAAGACGGCTCACGCATCCAGGCTGATCATCAACTGTTCGTCTACCTCCTTGGAAGAGTTCGAGAAGCAAACTAGTCTTTGTAATCATTTTCTAAGGAATCAAAGTGTAGATTGTTCAAGTTGATTAATAAAGGTAGTTGTTTTATTTAATTCTTTTGCATTTTACATTATGTTTTCCCTCTCTATCTTTTCATCTTCTTTTCCCAACATGCGCGAGTAATTCTCCGCTTGTTAGGGTTCGTAGGATTAGGGTAGGCTAATGGACGATGAAAATAACTAAACCCTTTTTAAATCCTATAAAGTTTAGGAACTTTATCAAAAGAATCATTAACATCCTAATCGGGCGCGCTAGCAATTCTTTGCTAGTTCCGACCGCGATTAGAGATTAGATTAATAATTGTTTTGGTAAAGCCTAGATATGAACGGAGTTCCGTGTCGAGATAAGGGTTACGAGTGGGATTCCTTTTCCCTCCAGAAACCCTAATCTACATGCATCACCGTCGTTCTAGTTCTAAATCTATTAATGGATAAAAAGGGTAACTTTTAAATAATCATCCATAACTACTAAATCCTAACGAACCCTACAAGCCTTCTTATTATATTATCTAAGTCTCTAAAATAATCTAGATTTATATTTTTGCATTCTTGCTTAACGTAGATCTAGAAACTTTTCACAAAATTCTTATTTCCTTCTCTTTTTCAACACATCTAAAGTAAGAGTAAAAGATTCAACGTTTCCCTGAGGACGACCCGTACTCATCTCGGTCTAGCTACGTGCGACACCGTTATTGATTGCGGTTATTCTACAAACACACTCTTTCCAAACAATCAAATGGCGCCGCTGCCGGGGAAACGTGCGTAATTTTTTATTTTTACTATTTGTGTTGAATTCTTAGACGAGTCATATCATTATTAAAACAAAACTGCAAATTGTATATTTAACGATTTGTGTGTGAATTTTGCGAGGGAATCTGGAGTCACGGACTTGAGGAAACAGGAGATCTAGGGTTTCACAATTCTCTGGTATCTTTCTTAACTCCTTCTCCCTCTTCTCAAATCCAATAAAATCTATTTTCTGCAGGATTCTTTGCAAAATCGCGCCGCTCAAAAAATCTTTTTGCAAAAGTTTTGTGATTGGTTTTGTTTTGTATATTTTAATACGGACTTTAAGGGGCAAAGACCAAATCAAGATTAGGTGGGGATTTCATCACCCTTCCTAAGCCCCACAAATCACAAACCAAGCATATAGATCAACCCTTCATTAATTTAAAAAATATCTAGACCAGACTCTAAGGACTGTCGCGCTCAATAAGGACAGAGGAAGGTCGTGGGTAATCTATCGTTTATCCGTATTATTTTTGTAGTGTCTAGGCAAGTGTGTCAAAGGCTAGTGGTTTTTAATTAGGCCCACGACGTGGTTCCTTCCCACTTACCTGGCACTTACCTGGCTATAAGGGTAGTACGGAGGCGGTAAAGGATTTATCCTGCGGCTTGTCCTTTGGAAGTCTAGGAGCGGTCTAGAGACTGGACCTAGGTAACCATAGTTCTAGGGTTGTGCATTTTTGTGATTTGTCTAAATCCGTCTTTTTTTTTAAAACAAACCAATTACTTTCTCTCCTTTTTACCCCTTCCCCCTTCTTCTTTTCTTATAATGGGTGACCCAAACACACGATCTCTTGCCGAGCTTTGCTGTCCACAACCAGATATCTCTTGTTTTCGTAATCCCTTCGGTATACCGTCCGGCTCTTCCATGTCCTTAAGAGATCATATAGAACAAGCAGGAAGAAACAGTTGGCCACCTCAGTCTAGGTCTTATCAACCGTATCATAATCCTACACCTGTTTCAGTTCATACCCAGAGTAAGGAAGCCCCTAGACGAATGTCCATTGCTGAGCACATAGCTAGGTCTAGAGGCCAAAGTTTCAACCTGGACCAATATCAGCCATCACCACCACTGTCCGGAGAAGAGTTTGATATGCGGTTTGTATATAGCCAACCAACCAACCCATATCAATATTCTTCTTATCATAATATTGATCCTACTCCTACCCAAGTTCAGCAATCATTCTGTTCCTATCAATCCAATCCGACTTTTCCACCTACTCTAGACAGTTCTTCTAATCAGTCATTTGGGAGTTTTTAACTATCCACAGGAATTTCAATCTTATACTAAAACCCCTTATCAACCCAAGACTAGTCTGGAGCAGACATTAGAAAAATTTAAGGAACTGACGAATCAAATTATGTTGGATTTGCGTAGTAAGACAGAACTGTACACCCTTCCTAATCAAACCTCCCCATTCCAAACTGAAATCCACAACTCCAGTTTCATAGATTCATCAAGTACAATGTCTGATAAGTTGTGTGACTTTGTAGTGTTTGATTTACCCGACTGTGAAGGGTCCATTTCAAGTGAAACCATACCCAACCCTTGTGATTTCTACACCTCCACTCTTGAGCCAAAACTGATTGAAAACAATACTTTTGATGAGGTGTTTGAGAATTTTAACCTTCACTTGAATGAGGTGATTGACGTTGGGGATATATTGATTGATGAACCCAAAATTTTGGATGATTTTGTCCCACCAATTCATCAAATCCTTTCATTTCCTTGTGGTCATCATCTTGAGCCTTTAATTCTCCCCGAACCCCAAATATGTCTTGAAGTTGATGATAAAGGTATACCCGAAGATCAGACCGAAATACAGCCTCCATCTTCCACATCTGATTCAGCAACACTCGACACACCAATTTGTTTACCCATTTCACCTTCTACTTTCTCCGGTTCTACTTCTGTTCCTATAGTTTCAGTGAGTTTTGATAAATCACAATCCGTTAATTCAAGTTCAATAATACCAGAAATTCAACTTGATTTGGATATTTTTGAAAATGAGGTAGATGAGTTTTTCGAGTCCTCTACCTTAATGATTTTTGATGAATCGAGTAGAATAAATTCTGGCACAAAACTCTTTGACAGCAAAATGTTCAATCACACCATCGATAAAAGTTTTGAAGAACTTTTTGCTGACGAACTTGAATTTTTAAACAATACGGATTTTGTGATTGATCAATCTCCACTTATAGAGGTTGAACCGTCACCATTCCTTCTTCCTAATCATTCACATTCATTCTCATTCTTTCCTTTCTCTAATTTCAAACCCTTTCCAGACCACCTCTTATCTCTTCCCCACTTTTTCTTGACTCGATACAACACATTCTTCCACCAACCTATACGATATACTGATAAAATCTTTGAATGGTTGGTGTTAACTTTTGGTCTTTGTAAAGCTTTATTTTGATCAAAAGACTCATCCCCTCTTAAAATGCTTCGTATTGTCTAACTCATGTTTGAGGGGGGTATATTTTTGGCTCTTGAACATAACTTTTGTCCTCAAATTTGTGAGCCAAAAATAAGTTTGGGGGAGGATTTTCACTTTCATATATTCTTGCCTCCATTAATAATGTCCTCCCAAGCTTACAGGTTTTTGTGATCCAGCGGATAGCAACAGTGAGGACACTGTTGAAAACAAGTTTGGGGGAGGTTTGTGCTTATTTACACATCAATTTGCATCATATTTTGCATAAGCACAACATTTTCAAAGATTTAAAAAAAAAACTCTTATATAACAAAAGAATAGAAAGTGGAAAATTACATCCAAAAGATAGGAATAATTTAAGAAAACCAAGAAAATTAGAAGTTTTTTTAAACGAACTAGTAATAAGTAGTTATGAGCTGTCGTTCCAAGGGTTAGTAAGATGAAGGAAGTCACTAATCTGAGGATAAAAATAAGTCTGAAAAATAGTTTCTATTCTGGAAGCCAAACATTTGAATGTTGATACCCTACTATATGCACTTACACACGTCTTGAAACTCGGGATAGTAGAGAATACCTTGAAATGCTCTTGTCTAAAAGCCAAAGTATGAAGGAAATAAAGAAAAAAATGAAGAAAATATAAAAATGGTGAAAAGAAAAATGAACACTGGTTTTGTTATCGCCAAGGCAGCAATAAAAAAATATAGCGAGGGTGCCTCTTCACCTAGTGCCCTAAGGCCAACTGGTCTGGGAGTCACTGCTAAGCCTTAGGTGGTGCAAGACGAGAAAAAGATTATCACCGAATCAGCAAGCACATGAGTAATCGGTCGGTTAGTACCTCAAGAAGTATTAGCGGTCGCATGAAAATGTGTGAGCAAATCTTAATATTCATCAAATTAAAAAGTACTGAGGTAGATGGACAAGAGTATGATAGCTTGAATTGAATACTCCGAGTGTAGGGATGTCCATTTCACACACGTAGGGGTATATGATCGATGTTTGGATGAAAAGTAGGAATGAAGAATAAAGATGATGTTTTATTGAGGGATAATGTGATTTCTAACATCTTTTCATGACTATTAAGATATGGCTTATAACAACTGAAAAGCTAGTGTAGTTGGAAACTCTTCTTTTCAAAGCCTTTCTTTTATGGTTCTTATCTTTATATGTAAATTTCACCATCTTTCTTTTGTTATAGGATTTTGTGGGTGTAATCCGCTGAAAACCCTCAGGAGACAACACTCCTCCTACTAGGGACACCTAGAGGTTTAACGGCTTGTTGCACGTGCTTAGTGCAATCGTGTTGCCTACGAAAGTGTGCTTAGTTTTCTCCTTTCTTTTTCTCCTCTTAAATAAACTAGTTTGCTCGGGACGATCAAAGATAAGTTTGGGGGTATTTGTTCAGTTGATAAAACTGCATATTTGTATTACATTTTTCCTACCATTTTTATATTAAAAAGGACTTTATTATGATATATTATACATATGAGGGTTTATGTGTAAAAACACCATTTTCCATGTGTTAATATATTTTAATTATCATTTGGTAGAAAAAAGTATGCAAATAAATCCATTGACCAAATCCTAGTAGAACTAAGTCTACTAAATATTATTTGAGATTATTGTGCAGAATTTTCCAAGTTGTTGTGCAGAATTTATCAAGGAAATCAAGTTGTTGAAAAAGACTTGCCTAATTAAGAAGCAAAACTTGGAGACCAAGTCTGGAAGCAACCGAGAGAAGATTTCTGAAATCTGAAGGTGCCTGGGATAGCCAAATCTCACAAGTACAGAGCACCCAAAATATGATCAATTGATCTCCTCCTTTGGCCGCGGAACCGCGGCCAAACCCCCCTGTTGGCCGCGGATCAGCGGCAGTTAAGGGGAATCAGGAGAAGAGATTTTGTGGCTTAAATCTTTGCTATAGTTTACCAACTTTTGAAGCAAAATATTGTGGCTTTGCACTATAAAAGGGCACCGAGAGCCTCTTGGAAAAGTTATCAAGCCGAAGAGATCACGAAGTCTAAGACGGCTCACGCATCCAGGCTGATCATCAACTGTTCGTCTACCTCCTTGGAAGAGTTCGAGAAGCAAACTAGTCTTTGTAATCATTTTCTAAGGAATCAAAGTGTAGATTGTTCAAGTTGATTAATAAAGGTAGTTGTTTTATTTAATTCTTTTGCATTTTACATTATGTTTTCCCTCTCTATCTTTTCATCTTCTTTTCCCAACATGCACGAGTAATTCTCCGCTTGTTAGGGTTCGTAGGATTAGGGTAGGCTAATGGACGATGAAAATAACTAAACCCTTTTTAAATCCTATAAAGTTTAGGAACTTTATCAAAAGAATCATTAACATCCTAATCGGGCGCGCTAGCAATTCTTTGCTAGTTCCGACCGCGATTAGAGATTAGATTAATGATTGTTTTGGTAAAGCCTAGATATGAACGGAGTTCCGTGTCGAGATAAGGGTTACGAGTGGGATTCCTTTTCCCTCCAGAAACCCTAATCTACATGCATCACCGTCGTTCTAGTTCTAAATCTATTAATGGATAAAAAGGGTAACTTTTAAATAATCATCCATAACTACTAAATCCTAACGAACCCTACAAGCCTTCTTATTATATTATCTAAGTCTCTAAAATAATCTAGATCTATATTTTTGCATTCTTGCTTAACGTAGATCTAGAAACTTTTCACAAAATTCTTATTTCCTCCTCTTTTTCAACACATCTAAAGTAAGAGTAAAAGATTCAACGTTTCCCTGAGGACGACCCGTACTCATCTCGGTCTAGCTACGTGCGACACCGTTATTGATTGCGGTTATTCTACAAACACTTTTTCACATCAATCAGACGGCTACCTGAAAAACTTGTGACTGACCTCGTTCTGTACACGGATTTGAGGGAGCCCGGATACCTTGAAGAATCAACAAGCGACGATGTTAGTAAGCAGTGAGAACAAGCTATGAACGAGGAGATGGATTCTTTGAAGAAGAACCGTACATGGGATTTGATTGAGCTACCCAACGGTCAGAAAGCATTACTGAATAGATGGGTATACAGAATTAAAGATGAGGCCAATGGTATGAAGCGGTACAAAGCTCGCTTGGTGGTCAAAGAATATGCACAAAAGTAAGGAATTGACTATCAAGAGATTTTTTCCCCAGCCATGAAGATGACATCTATTCGGGTGATTCTCAGTATCATGGCGGTGGGGGATTTGCACTTAGAGCAGCTGGATATGAAGACTGCGTTCTTTCATTGAGATTCGAAGAAAATCTATATGATACAGGTACCAAGATACGAGATGAAAGGGAAAGAAAATATGGTGTGTAAGCTGCGAAAGAGCTTGTATTCCTTCAAGCAAGCTCATAGGCAAAGGCATCTCAAATTCGATCAGTTTATGTTGGAGACGGGATTGTGTGCTATGAATCAGTCACTGCGTGTACGTTCAGACATTCAAGGACGAAGACTATTATATTGTCGTTGTACGTGGATGCCATATTGGTTGCAGTTCTAAATCTCGAGAAAATATTTAAAGTTTGAAGATGGCTGAGAAACTCTTTATGAGGGATTTAGGAGCGGCAATGCAAATCTTGGGCATGAAGATCGTGAGAGATAGGAAGCAGCAGAAGCTGTGGTTATCGCAAAGGCACTTTATCGAGAAGGTTTTGAAGCGGTTCAACATGGACAAGTCAAAACTGATAAGTACGCCCTTAGCGAAGCATTTTAAATTCAGCAAGGAGTCGTGCCCGACAACTCAAGAGCAGAAAGATGAGATGGCAAGCGTGCCTTATGCATCTGCGGTGAGAAGTTTGATGTATGCAATGGTGAGTACAATACCAGATATTGCACATGCAGTGGGAGTTATCAAATATATGCAAAACCCGTGGAGGGAGCATTGGAATGCGGTAAAGTGGATGTTGAGATATCTAAAAGGTACGTCAAGTCACTGTTTATATTTCGAAGGTGACTCTAAAAATACAAGGTACGTTGATGCGGACTACTCGGAAGATCGAGATAGTGAGAAGAGCACGATGGGATACGTATTCACGGATGAGGGAACAACGGTAAGTTGGGTCTCTCAATTGTAAAAGGTGATGGTATTGTTGACTACGGAGGTTGAATACGTGGCGATTACAGAATCCAGTAAGAAAATGATATGGTTGTAAGGGTTACTTAAAGAATTGGGGAAGAAACAAGACTTCAATACCTTACGGAGCGAAAGCCAAAGTGCGATACATTTGGCAAAAAGCGCGGTTTATCACTCGAGGATGTAGCACATCAAGGTACGCTATCATTTCATTCGTATTGCAGTAAAAGAGGGCGAGTTGACACTGCAGAAGATCGCGGGAGAAAAGAATCCGACGGATATATTCATCAAGATCGTAGACAGAGATAAGTTGGATCTCTGTTGCAGGTTGATGAACAACTCCATAAAAATCTAATGAGGAGAGAGTAAAGCGGAGTCATGTGAAGTCTACTAACGTTGGGAATCAAGGCTGAAGTATCTCCAAGTGAGAGATTGTTGAAATTATGGAAAAACTTCAAACAGATGTATGAACGTACACACAAGCCATATCAGAATTTACCAAAACCACGGTTTCTTAATTAAGGAATGTCTTATGGCAGTTTTATAATTATAACAATTTCTTAATTAATGAGTGTCTTATGGCAGTTTCTTAATTATGACGGTTTCTTTATTAAGGGCAGTTTCTTAATTATGGTAGTTTCTTAATTAAGGAATTCGTTTGTGTATAAATAGAAATCTCAGAGATCATTGTATAAGAGGGCAACGGCTTAGATCTAGAGAGTTTGAGAGAAAACTCCTAGGGTTGCTCCATGTAATTGATTCAAGGATTTTAGTAGACGTTTGTAGATTCCGCTTAACCGAATACTAGGCATGCGGTACGTGAACCCCGTTTACAAATCCTTGTGCCTCTTGTTTCTATTTTTGATTTTTTATTTATTCTCACGTATTATTTACTTGTGATCTTTTGTTGTTAATTGTGTGGTGTTGAATGCGTGATTTGGTTGATTATCACAAATATTGTTCCGTGCATCGGCTACTCCGTCCCCAGCATAACACCATTATTTGCAAACAACATAGGTAAGCAATTATCATCAGCAGCCCTAATTCAAAATCTGCGAACTTGGAACTGTTCAAAATTGAGACTTTTCCCCACTAATTACAACCAAAACCCCAAAATAGATAATTTCTTCATGATTTCACAGTACATAACAAACCTGGGGCTGAAATCAGATCAATTTCCATAAAAAGCATCAAGAAATTGGACCGGTTCAGATCTGCAAACAAATTAACAAATCAAAAGGAGGAAAAGGCGCTTAACCTTCGAGTTCTCGAATCGACGAGCACAAAAACCCTAGGGCTTAAAGGCCGCAGCTTTTAGAAGAGAGCGCCTAAAAAGGTAATCACCTTGCGGTGAGAATTAGGCGCTTAAAGTCACCGGCGAAGCTCCACATCGCGCTCTCCAAGATCCCGTAGCTTCGTTATCTCACGGGAGACGACGGATCTCAAATGGTTGTTAAATTTTGTTTAAGCTTTGTAAAATGAAGAGAGTTGAAGAAGAGCTTCTAATTTCTCTGACTCTTAACGTTGACTTTTTTAACGGCTCCGTTCAGTTGCAGATATTTTCGCAGGCGCGCTGGATTTCGCCGTTTAATTTTTTCCTTTTTTATTTTTTGGCACATATAGAAAATGAATGAAAAGTGTAAATTTAAATTACAAAGAGACGAGATACACATCCAGTGCTTTAAAGATAAATTAAAAAGGTTATTTTTTTTCTTTTTGTATTTTGGATTTCTTTTTGAAAAAGGAAAAGACGTGCAATTCTTCCTTTTTTGATTTGGATAATAATAGTAGATATAAAGATATAAACTTACAGATTTATATTTGATGGAGATCCTTTTCGGGTCTCCATCATATGTTGTCTTCCGTTGATCTCCCAGTGGACTTTGTTGATTATCTTCTGTTGCGTGTAGTTCTCAATGAGTTTTGGAGGAAGAAGTGGAATGAGGAGTTTGGCGCCGAGTACCTGCAAAGAAGTCCCGGGGTTTGGTACCACCAAGGACCCTCCGACGATCAAGTCAGTGATGGGATCCGAGCAGAGTAACGGCTTAGAAGAGTAAAGAATGGCTTACTTGACCCCTCTGTGATGGGAGTTTATTTAACGGCGGCGGCACGCAGCAGCAGGCGCGAGAATCTTGCCGGCAGTTATGCTCCCGACGTCACACCCGCGTAGAGAGCGGGTCGCCCATTAATGGGGATCGTGATGGCGTGGAACGTGGGACGTTGCTGGCGTAAAATTCGCGCATGGCGAAATTCACTGAGCGGCGGTTGCGCCTGTGAGTGGTGGAGTTGGTCGGAGGGCCGAGGAAGACGGCCTCGGCGGGAGCTCGAGGACGAGCGAGGAGGCCGAGGAGTCTTGGTCCTGTGGCAGCTCGAGGCGAGCTGAGGGGCCGAGGAGGCTAATTTGCAGGGAGCCCCGAGGAGGGCTAGCTTGTGCTTGCAGGTCGGGCGTAGGGTGGCCTGGTCGGCCCCCGTGGGTCCTTTCTTCTGAGTCTTGGGACACGTCATCTGCCACGTGTCTTGATCCCGGAGATTGCCAATGTTGAGCATTATCATTAGCCCCCCACTCTTGTCCCGACCAGCTAGCGGGTCGGGGCAGGAGTGGACTGCCGGGCCTCCCGAGGTGAGCTCCTTTCTAGGGCTTTGTCGGGATGAGTCCTCGGGCCGTCGGTTGTCTTTTCCGTTAGCGAATTAAGGCGAGATCTCTATATTTAAAGAAGGTGCGCCGGTTCGTGCACTCTGCAGCTGAAGCAGTGGCCCACGTGTCGAGCGTCGATTGGCTGATGCGACGTATGCAGGCCTGCGGCGACTGATAGGACGCGGTCCATCGCAGGATCGACACGTGGAGCGATCGGAGCCGCTGGGCGCGAGGGAGTTGTTTCGGCGGGAGATGACGGGCGCTGTTGGATAAGGCCGTATGCAGCAATAAACAGGGGTGGGGGTCCGCCCCAGGGCCCCCAATCTTTCATTTTCCCCCCTTCCCTGAGTCGTTGCTGCTCGGCGTTCTTCTTCCTTTTGAATACATGGTTCGTTCCCACCCTTCGGGCTGCCCGCGCCAGAAGGAGGCTAGTGGCGCAGCTGAGCCCCCGGCTGGCTCATGCCCTCCGCCGGATCCCCTGTCGGCGGTTGGGTCGTCTGCTTCGTCGACGGCATCGGGTGGTTTCTCCGGCGGCGGCCGGAGACGTCCACAGTTTCCCGAGCCCCAGACGGGGGTCAGAGGGAAGGGCGAAGGGAGGCCCCCCCTCAAAAGGAAGAGGACGGTTTCTCGCGCGTCGTCGTCGAGGGTCCCTGAAAGAATTTCCGTGCAGGAGGGGGCGCCGTCTTCACGGTTCCGTCTGGACTTTCCGTTGCCGCTGGCCTGCTCGCCGGGATGGAGGAGTCGGCTGGGGAAAAGCTTCCGCACGGCTCCCTGAGGGATCAATTAGAGGCCATGACCTAGGGGGCGGTCCAGGTACAAACCCCCTTTACATGTATTCTTCTTGGTATACCTTTCCTTGGCTCGGGGGCCTCCTGGTTTCTCATCGTCTTTCCGTCAGGTTCTTCAACACTGCGCCCTTGCCACTCGTATGGAGGCCAAGGGGGCGTTCTACGCCCCGAGGCCGGTGGAAGCGTTCCCTTCGGAGGTCGAGGTTTTGCGACGCGACCTACGCCTGGAGAGGGCAAGGGCCGACATATTGGCGGGCCGGGCGGAGGCTGCGGAACTTGCCAATTCAGCGAATCGGGGTGTCACGACCCGAAATTGGTACGTGACGGCCCTAATACTACGCAACGTCTACAGGCGTAACGCAGTAAAAGAAAGCCAAAACCCAGAAATCTAAACCATTAA